>JALJEV010000403.1:1262493-2524987 GCA_026586105.1 Hylodesmum podocarpum
ATGGAATTTTGAAGCAGCAACCATAGACTACAACAACATCAAGGCATTATTATAGACTGCTGACCCAATCGGCAGTTATCACAACCAAAGAAAAAAAAAAACTTAAACTCTCATATTTACTGTCAATGTATTAGTACCAGAAAAATCCCTCTTTGAATCAATTTACAGCTATTGAAAAAAGCAAGAGTGCAAAAAACACTTTACACAGGACAAGGACAATCATAACAACTAAAAGTTTGTATCCAAACCATCATAGATTCACGGTTAAGTTAACTGCAGAAGATTCGAACTGAAGAATTATTATGATATGGTTTTTCCTACTTAGTATCTCTAAAGCATTAAAAATGAGCAATGAATCTAAGAAATCATTTGCAGAAAAATTGAGGGGGGGGGGGGGAGAATGTGTCTAAATCCTAACCATTCTCTGCCCCTGACCATTAAGGAACTAGTTATATTATTATATAATTAACAATGATAAAAGAAACATACCGGTCCACTCTTGCCTCTAGCTTTGTTCACAATTAGCTCATAGAAGCTATGTTGCTGTAACAGACAAGGAAAGGGGTAAATAAATTAGCAGATATCCTTTGATTAAAATATGTTAACATAGCATATGCACACAAACAAGATAGCAAACTGTACAAGGACTTTCTGAAATTAAAACCAATTAAAAGTTCATACATGAGGAATGATAAGGTCTTCTTTCACATATAACAAATTTTCTACTGATGTTGTTCGAATCTCTCGGAATTCAGGAGCAAGTTGCTGTTGAACTGCTCGGAGAAATTCCCCTATGCTGTCACCCTTGCGTACCTGAATCATGTCATAAAATCATTCAGACACCAATAATATCCCATAGGAAACGCATGCTTAGGATTTGAGAACTTAAAAGGTTGAAGCATATGGCCTTTACTTACCTGGATCACACGCCTGTGTCCAGTTCCATCCCAGTAGCTGTATGTGATTTCAAGCGGCTCATCTGATGCCCAGAAAAACTTAATTAAGCATAAACTTTTATGTGGTCATAAGTGTTTTCTGCATCGACTAAGCTATATGTATGTGCCCAAGAGCAAATAAGCATAACTTTCCCGACTAATATAATCATATTAGTTCTGAACACTCTTTATTATCATTATTATATTTCCTAAAGGGAGTTATAGAAAAGAATGAGCAGACTCACTTCGAATCTGTTCCTGCTCACGAAGCCATTGTTTACGCAACCTTTCACGTTCAGCTTGCTCCTCTGCCTCTCGCTCACTGAACAGGAATCCTCAGCACTCCTATGCCCGAACGTTAGGGCAACGACCAATAAAGAAAATACAGGGGAACTAGGGAAAGGGGGTGACAAAGAATAAGAGAAAAGGCAATAGGAGAGATGACACACGCACCTGTCAGGTAGAAAGCTAGTTTCAACAGTAGGGTCTTTACCAAGTTTACTAGACCTTGGTCTACTTGGCTCCAGATTATCTAACAAGAGCATACCAAATTTCAATGTTATTTATTTATTCTTCTATAAATCATTGATGAATGAAAACACATAATACAGTGTTAAAACAGAATGACAACATACTGATACATGGATTAATGCATTAAGATTAGTAAAGTGTAGAGAGTTACTATGATCTGGTTCATCATCTTGGGGCTCATCAATATCCTCAGCAAAGGACAATCGAGAATTGCCCTTGATCTTCCTCTTTTTACGCTTTGCTAATTGAAGCTCCTCCTCCCTGTTTGGAGAGAAAGATAATAAATAAAAATAATAATAATAATAATAATAAGATATGAATAAGAAAGAAAAAGATAATGAACAGGGGAGAAGAGGTACTCTTGCTGTTGTTTCTGAAGTTTCTCCTTTTCTTCCTCCTCGATTTTACTCTGAATATTAACTCTCTGCAGAGAAGAACAACACACAAGGCATATCAAAAGAGAAAAGTATACAAACAAAAAGTGTAGTAATAAGAGAGAGGGTAAGAATAGAATAATACCTTCTCAACATACTGCTCTCTAGTGACCAAACCTACAGTTTCCTTCTTAAACGCAGTCTCTAGAATCTGAAAATACATAACAAACAAAACAAAGAGAAAATGAAAAAGCGGAAGCGTAGAAAATAAGGAATAGAAAGGGAAAAAGGGAGAAAGGTAACCTCGGAAGTGCTGGAACCGAATTGAAGGAGACCGGGTTGGCCCTTGGCGGAAGCAGACTTGGTTTTGAGTTCTTGGATTTTGCGACGCTCGGCTTCACGCTGCTTCTCCAACCTTCGAATTCGAACCGCGTCTTGGGCTGTCCCCACATACCCATCTCCCATACCCGACATCTTCGTCTTCTTCCTCTTTCTCTTCCAATTCGTTTTTGATTTCCAACACCCTTAGGCAACACAGATTTGTCTCCCTCCCTCCCACTTTCCTCTCACTATTAATATGGGCTTATATTTTACATTAGGCC
Organism: Hylodesmum podocarpum; assembly: GCA_026586105.1. Lineage (NCBI taxonomy): Eukaryota > Viridiplantae > Streptophyta > Magnoliopsida > Fabales > Fabaceae > Hylodesmum > Hylodesmum podocarpum. The sequence continues at coordinate 1,264,936 of JALJEV010000403.1, forward strand.
CAACACTGACCCAATGTTTTCCTTTGACCACTTAATTACAAAAAGATTATTTATCTCCCTCTCCAAACTCAACTTTAACCTACAATTGCTCATCCTTTGTAATAAATTCAATGGTGTGATTTTTTATTCATGTAAACTTTAATCTTTCTCTTTTTTAATTTTTAATTATATTCTCTTATTTATTAGGTGTAGCTCTTTAACATATTTTCTCCAAAATTATCCCTTAAAAATATAATTGTTTAATGTACCATAGACAAATAAATATTTGTTAAAAAAAATTTGCATTAAAGCCAAGTAAGTTATACAGTTTGAAGTGATTCTAGAAAAATAATAATTCTAAAATTTGAGGTACTAAAGCCAAATAAATATTTGTTATAACTAAAAAGTTATTTAAATATTTATATTTATTGTCTAAACTAATATGTGAAATTAAATAGACTTTTGGGTGGGCTGTGGTGGATACGGATATTGAAGCCCAGCCCAGTTGAGAAACTAGCACGAGTGTATATGGTTTAGGGTTACCGCATAAACCCTCATATTTAAGCGAAGGCGTGACTCTCAGATCTGCTTCTCGTTGTTGAAAACCCTAGCTAGCAAAGTAGGAAGCGGAAAACATGGTGGGTTCTTCTTCTTCTTCTTCTTCTCCGACGACACTGAGACCTGATTTCACTTTCAATTTTGTATCTGATTGTTGCAATTGAATTTGCAGGCGGACGTTGAGGTTGATGTCGCAGCGGGAGGAGTGCCGAAGAAGAGAACATTCAAGAAGTTCAGTTTCAGAGGCGTGGATCTCGATGCACTTCTTGACATGTCCACTGATGAACTCGTCAAGCTCTTCAGCGCACGTGCTCGTAGAAGGTTCCAGAGAGGCCTCACCAGAAAGCCCATGGCATTGATTAAGAAGCTTCGCAAAGCGGTACTATTTTCTATCCTCTCTCTCTCTCTCTCTTTTTTGTATTCCGCTGCATAGAATTGATTTGTGTTTTATGCTTCCAATTATGCTCTTTACAACTTTAATTCGTATACGCGTGGTATTATGTGTTCTGTTTTACTAGTTCTGCTCTGCATGTACTATGGATATTGTGCTCATTCCAACAATTGTCTCGATGGATTCGTTTGTTGATCACACAGAAATGCTTTTTATGAATTTGTATAAGTGCGTGTTTGGATGAGTGATTGCAGTATTGGTTCTGGTTAAAATTGATTTTAAGTGAAGTGTTTTATGTGTTGATTATTTCATTTTATTTATCTAGAAAACAAGTTTGATATAAATCTCAGTGTAAATATTTTGACACAAATTTCTGCCCAGCAATAACTACCATCACTTTCCACATTGTGGTTTTAAGACAATCAATTTTACCTAGCAATAATAGAACATGTATATTTTCATAAAATTAAGTCTTACTGAAGTTAAAATCGATTTGCATTATTCCCACTATTTAGCCAAGCCATTTTTGTTAATATTTAGCGACTTGTATACATGTTAATTGTTCATTTTTCATATCCACGATAGCAATTGTACTTTGATGTTTGAGATGGATTATGAATATTTGTTTCTTGTGAGGTTTAACTGTAGCAAGTGATTTCTGTATTTAATAAAGTTATGTGATTGGTTGCAGAAAAGGGAAGCGCCAGCAGGTGAGAAGCCAGAACCAGTACGTACCCACCTCCGCAACATGATTATTGTGCCTGAGATGATTGGTAGCATCATTGGAGTATACAATGGCAAGACTTTTAACCAGGTTGAAATCAAACCCGAGATGATTGGACATTATCTCGCTGAGTTCTCTATTTCATACAAACCTGTTAAGCATGGAAGACCTGGTATTGGTGCTACTCACTCTTCCAGATTCATTCCTCTCAAGTGAAAAGTGTTATTGAGATGCTACATTTTAGTTTGTAGTTGTTCTGAAGAAAACCTCCCAACTCCTATAGGAGATTTTGTTTGTTGTTTGAACATTTGATTTTATAAGTTGCCTATCTATGTTTTGACTTATGGTTTATCTCGACTTGATTCCATAGTATCGACATTTTACTGTTTAATTTTATGAAGTTCGTTTTATTTTGGTAAACCTGAACGTCTTTATGACCATTTCTTGAGCTTTTATTAATGTTGAAGGTGTGCAACTTGTTGACATACGTACATACTTCAATTTTTTCAGCTTCTTATTGTTTCTCTTATAAGTAATTATTCAGAGGATTATCCAAGTTAAAAACAAGGTAGCTTCTATTCAGCAATGTGGAAATGGTATTTTTAAAACGGAATTGATAGAAGCAAAGCCTTATTTGCAATGAATCGTCTTTGAACGTGTTAATGCACATAATTTGGTAAGTAATATCAAAATAATGTTTTTATATAATGTAACGATTCATTCTGTTCAGTTTTGCTCTCCTTTGATCCTCTCGTTTAATTAGCATTCCTCGGTTGTATAATTTACAAAGTCATGTGCGCAATGAATCGTGATATTTATATTTTAATATTTTATTAGTACATTAATGATTTTGATTACCCAACCTCGATTAGGTTAGTTCTGATTTAGAAGAAACTTGAATATCCTAAATCTCAAGCTCATGTTCATCACTTTGGGTCTAAATAATCTAAAGACTCTAATTCGATTTGCGCCCATCCTTAATAGTAGTACCATGTACTGATTTTCATTTGAATTAAGAACTATGTTCTGATAATGTAAAAAAGAAAAAAAAAAAATGACTGTCTTCTGATTGACAGTTAATTTAGTAGAAAATACGTAATAGACGTGGCATTTAAAATTTTTATGCTGTGGCATTTTATGGAAAATACATGACAGTTTTTTTTTTATTTTTTTTTATTATCGAGAATGCAATGTTTTTTAAACACTTAACATTGTAAACTCATCATCAAATTTTAAAACTTCATATACTAACAAGTAATTAGTTTGCGTAGTAATTAAGTATGCTGAAAATGGTTGGCGATTAAGAAGATACCATACATAGATGAAAATAATAGCATTATGAGATGATTGAAAAATAAAATTTTTAAACTGTGAAGTGTAGCTTCAAATGAAAAAAGGAGAGAAAATATCGAAGTTGGAAGTCACAAGCTTTAGAAAACAAGAAATCACGTTCAGTCAATGTAAAAGATATAAACTACTATGATTATTAAAATTAAAACGAAAGCAATTTAAAATACTAAACTGAATGAAAAATTAGAAAAATAATATTTGAAGAATAAATATTATAAATTTACTTTATAATTACACGTGCTGAACTATACAACATGATACAATGTATTATTTCTGGGCTTTAATTTTAAAATTATTATTGTGAAAAACTTTTACTAAAAAGAAATGGTGTTATGTACAAATTTTAAAATAATCATTATAATAATTAATAATTTTGTCTGAATTTAAATTAACAATCCATAATTAAACAATATCTCCATCTATAATCTCTAATATCTATTCTCCAATATAAATTTTAGATAATATATGGTCAAAATGGTGGTAAAAAAATTAATTACTATTCACTGTTAACCAGAAGCAGAGATATTAGCAAACAAACATAAAAAAAAAAAAACAAAGCATAGAAGGTAAGCATAGCATAGCGCCGCCGGGAGAGAAACCCTGTACCCTGAACTGAACCCTAAACTCAAACACAGAGTCATGGCTGAAGGTTCCGTAACGGTCGGGGCCAAAGCCTCTTCTCTCTCTTCCTCTTCCGTCTACGCTATTGCCACCGCTCGCGCACACGTGCGCATCGACTCTTCCGCTCTCGACAGACTCTCTTCTTCCAAAACGCTACCAACAACGTCGTCTAAGCACCGCATCACCATCCCCGATTTCGTAACCCTAGAAGAATCCCGCGCCTTCCTCCTCGTCCTCCTCAACAAACTCATCCTCTCCAACGCTCCCTCTGGCATTCCCCTCCTCCTCTCTCAAACCCTAAATGCAAACCCTAACTCTTTCCAATTCGACCTCGCTGACGTCACCCAACACGAACACGATGTCCTCAACACCTCCTCGTGTTCCACGCTTCTTGCGGTTTCCGCCATTCTCGACCACCAGTCTTCCGTGCTGTCCGCCTTCGTTGACGTGGCGGCCGCGTTCTCGTGCGAGGCGCTGAGGGCTGACGTGGCAGCGTTCAGTTTGATGGATTCCGGTGATGGACACACTGCCAAGGAGGAAGTCGCCGTCGCCGCTGACATGAGGGTTCTGCTCAACGGATCTAAGTTGGTTGGTAAGAATAAGATTCAATCTGTTGCTGTGATTCCGAAAGTTCATGGTAGTTTTAGGGAGCAGGGGAAAGCATTGCACTCGAGAATGCGTGTTGAGTTGAATTCGGATGTTAAGAGTGCTGTTGGGAGTGAGGAAGCTGTGTGTGCTGTGTTGATGTCGCTGGCCGCCGCGCTGCGGCGGCTCGGCGAGGGTAGTTTTGCTCGTGCCAGGAGTAATTTGGAGAGTATTGGTGTTGATGATCTGAAATTGGGCATTGGGGAGGTGTTTGTGAAGGAATTCCCCACTGAGGATGGTTTCAGCAGTGGTTTGAGTAAAGCTGTGAACTTGTTTCTGGGGAATAAGTTTGATGAGTTTGCACATGAGGTGTTTGTGCTGATGGGGCTTGTGTGGAAAGTAGTTGCATGGGAGGCTTTGACGGCGTTTGTAGTGCTCGAGGCTGCGGAGTTGAATGATGTGATCCTAGGTGGTAAGGAGAATGGGGAGAAGCCGAAAGTAGAGGATAAGAAGAAGAAGAAAGTTGTATTGGGGAAAGGGACTAGTGCGATTTTGCCATTGATCAAGGAGAGGTTGCAGAGTGGAGGAGGGAGAGCTCTGGGGACTTGGGTTGCGGGTTTTCTATCATTTTTTGATTTGGCTAAACCTGAGTTTAATGAATTTTTATTGAAAGTAAAGGATGTTGTAGAGAGCAATGAAAGTAGGAGATTACCCAAGATTCCAAAGGTAATTCTCTCAAATTTTGGTTTTTGCATGTATCATAAACTTTGTATTTTTTTTTTACGTGTGCTATTGTGTGCTTAACTCTTCCACTCTTTTGTGGACTGACCTATGACTAAATATAAACTTAGGAATTTGGTAACTGATTTGCTGACATTTTGCTATTGAAAAATTGAAATGTAATTGAAAATGTGCATTCATTGCCTGTTATCTAATGATAGTTAGCTTGTATCTGAAGTGGCAGAGAATAAATGGAAGAAACATGGATGATGTTCTTTTGTTAGCTAGTGGACATTTTAATAATAGAACAATCAATTAGAAATTTTGTACGGCAGTAATATACTCTGGTTTGGCCAGGTTTTGGAAGTGGGTGTGTACTTACAAGAAAAAAAAGGAAAGATGTAGAGAGTGGCGTATGTGTAATTTGATAGTGATTGTTATGGAGCCGCACCTCATTCTGATAGAGACATGAGGATGATAGTTTTAATTGTTTGATCCTTTTTGTCCAAGCTGTAGCTTTGAATCATACATAGCCCAGTATTTATAGTTTGTACTAAATATTTCTTTTATGTGTATGTCATTTGATTGTGTTGTCTATAGATAGTTGAATTTTTTTATGATTGTTTCTGTTCTTGGATGGGAAATGTTTATTGGTAGTCTTACCTTGAGTTTCACAATATAACGTATCAGGGGACTCGTGATTTTGCTAAAGAACAAATGACTATTAGAAAGAAAGCCTTTTCAATAATAGAAGAAGTTTTTGAGAGGCACGGTGCCACTGCCTTAGATACTCCTGTTTTTGAATTGCGAGAAACTCTCATGGGAAAATATGGAGAAGATTCAAAGTTGATTTATGATCTTGCTGATCAGGTAAAGTATCTTTATTGCTTGTTCATTTCTTGACTAGTTGGGTTAATGTTATGATAAAACCTGTTTCTTTTCTCTGGGTAAGGATATTTTGTCAGAATAAACATATAACGGTCAAACTTCTGACAAAAGTGAATATTTTTTCATCTAGAATTTTCTTGTTAAGAACTCTAAAATATTGTTTTGTTTTTAATGGCTGCTGTTAGGATTCTATGTCAGATTGGTTCTCCCCTTTCTACTTAAATTCACAGATAGAGTTGAACTTCAATTTCATGCTAATTTGTGATTAACTTGTTTGACAGGGTGGGGAGCTTCTTTCTTTGAGGTATGACCTCACTGTTCCATTTGCTCGGTTTGTGGCTATGAATGGTCTGACATCTTTCAAAAGGTATCAAATAGCTAAGGTTTACAGAAGAGACAACCCATCTAAGGGAAGATACCGTGAATTTTATCAATGCGACTTTGATATTGCTGGTACTCCTGGTCCAGATGAAAAAATAGCTCCGGACTTTGAGGTTGTTAGGATTTTGACTGAACTACTTGATGAGCTGAACATTGGGGATTATGAGGTAATTTTTTATTGTATTCATTTTTTAAAAGTTGATTTTCTGAAATTGTAGAACTATCTACTGAGCTCATAAATTTAATTTGACATCAACATCATATTTATTATTTCATGGTCTATCAAATACTTATTTGGTGATTGGTTATCCGTTATCATAATAACACATTATCTACAGCTATGCAAAGTGAATGAAGTGATACTGTCAGAAATCAGTGTTCTTTAGAACTTAGGCTTATCTTTTTGGCCAGAATTGGTATATGTGCTTGGCCTTTGTGTTCCATTTTACACTTTGAAGTGTATTTTTTAGCATCATACTTTGTTACCTGCTGGATGATGTGTTGTATGCAATACTCTTACTAAGTTTGAATGATTTTACTCAACCCACCTAGCTTGTGCCATAGTCTAACCTTGTTATCAAGTCTTTATTATGTCATTATCAGATTATCTGTGAACTAAAGAGATCTTTGCCCTGCACTTGCAAAATCTCATCAGGCTTACTCAAACCTGCTTATGTGTCATATATATTCAATACTGTTTTCAGATTGTCATATAAGTATGTCCTTGTTTAACCTTTTTCTTGTTTTTTTTCTCAGATAAAGTTGAATCACAGAAAATTACTAGATGGCATGATGCAAATATGTGGTGTACCTCCTGAAAAGTTTAGGACAATATGTTCAAGCATTGACAAGTTAGACAAACAGTCTTTTCAACAGATAAGAAAAGAAATGGTGAGGACATATACTGCTTGTAACTATTTCTATCATAATTTTTATTTGTTGGATGGTTAGGTAGTATTTTTGTTCTTATATTGTTCATTCTGATGCACATCTAGAAAGAGACAAAATGTTAAAGAAAAATTCGTAAAAATGCTATTTTTGAAGAAAACTCCTAAAATCTTTCTCGTTCAAGATAATTATTCTAATTTTAAATACACGTATGCATATTGTGTGTTTGTGTTTTTTTGTAACATTTTTCGAGAAAAATAATTGCTTCTTGGGATATATATCTTAGAACTTTGCAAGATTACAAGTATCATCCATTAGATTGGCTTAGGTCTTTGAGACTTATCATTATTCTTGTATTTCTCTTTTGTAACTTCATGATCTTATGTTTAGTAATTTGTTTTACACTGTGATGCGGTAGGTTGAAGAAAAAGGATTAACTGCCGAGACAGCTGACAGAATTGAAACTTTTGTTAAAGAAAAAGGATCTCCTTTAGCATTATTATCTAAATTTAAACAAGAGGGCAGTGCTTTCCTAACACATGGGGGAGCTGCAGAAGCATTAAAAGAGCTGGAAATTTTATTTATAGCTCTGGACAAGTCAAAACGCATTGATAAAGTGGTTTTTGACTTGAGTCTTGCCAGAGGTCTGGATTATTATACTGGTGTTATATATGAAGCTGTTTTTAAAGGAGGCACTCAGGTATTTTTCATGTGCTTTATTTCTCTCCATTCTAAAATGTTTCTTCCTTTGTTCCTTCATTCATCCTTTGTTTAGGTGCAGTGGACTTCACTGTGTTGCACAACACTAAATGTAATCAGCTAAACTCATTGATTTGTTATTGCTTTTAAATGCTCAACCTAGACAAGATGAAATGTAAGATGAACTGTTTCTCTTTTTCTTTGTCAAACGAAAAAAGAGTACCATAAAATGTTTGAATTGATGGTGAAGCAACATACAGTGTTTTTCTAATGCAAATTCAAAGATGTTATTACCTGAAAAGGTGAGAGTGTTTAGGTTATGTGAGTAATCTGTGGAATTATAGAGATCCATTTAAGAGCATGAAGGATCTCTTAAACAGATATACTTTAAAGGTTTTTGTTTATTGCTTGGTTGAGGCTGTGATGGATCTTCTTGTGCAGAGGAGAGAGGTTGTATCCTGGCAAGGTGTTTTTGTTATGTTGACGCAGCCACGGATACACACACTCTGTTTCTTATTCTGAGCCTTTGTTCTGTTTTGCATTGAATGCAATGCAACCGAGTTACCATTAGTTCAAATGTGAGGCATAACATGGCTCTCTGAGGTCCTGTTGCCCATGATCCTTTCTACCTCTCTCTGTCGCTCTCACACATACACACATACATATATATATATATATAGTTAATTCTCTCTCTCTCTCTCTCTCTCTCTCTCTCTCTCTGTTTGTCTGCTTCATCATCATAACCATCCAATTCCTTTTTCCTTTCTTCTTTATCTTCTCTTTCTCTCGATATAACGAGGCAGGGATGATGTTTTGTGCAATTGCATCAGACATTGAGGGAATAAGAACTGTGTCCTGGCTAGGTAATCCACTCTCTGTGCTTGCAGCCATGGGTTCACATTCTTTACCCCTCTCTTGCCTGAGAAAACCCAAATCTGAGCCTCTTCTCTCAACACCCAACATTTCCCCTAAATTTTAGGTATATCTGCGATTGTTTTTGTTTTTGTTTAGCTTCCTATTTCATGATTTCGTGCCTTTTTCTTTAGTAATGTATTTTGGAGTGAGAAGCTGAGATTGATTATGGTGTGATAATATATCTGGTTTGTTTGTAAGTTGGTGTGCTGAATGAAGTCAAAAAAATAAAGATACAGGTTTCTTTCATTTGATATTTTCTCTTGTTTGAAATTTCATATGAGGTTTAAATTCAAAAGAGTTGAGTTGTATGAAATGTCTTGTTAATTTTTTTCTTTTTTTATTGTTATATTTGAGCCTAAGTTTTCAATTAATTTTTACTTTAACTAAAATTGTTTTTCAAATAGCCTCAAGAAATATGAAAAAGTAAATTCAAAATCTGGTTACCTCTGTAGTTTTTATGATATTTGTTATGAATCCAGGATTAAAAGTGGAACATAAAATACATATTCTATTGAATAAGATGAAAAGAATAGAGAATACGAGAAATAATCCCCTTCACAAAGAATGTCTCCTTTTGCAAAGGGCAAATGCTCAATCTACAAAATGAACAGATCTGAATGCCTCCTTCCCCCTTACATCTTCCTATTTATTTAACTCTAACCCCCTAATAATTACTCACATAGAGCTAATAATCTGTTTTGTCTGTGTGTCATTTACATTGTTTTTGTTGAAATCTTCAACCTGTATTTAGGAATGGACCTATGGCTTTTATGCAGGTTGGTTCAATTGCTGCTGGTGGCCGATATGATAACCTTATAGGGATGTTTGGTTCAAAGCCAGTGCCGGCAGTTGGTGTAAGTCTGGGAATTGAGAGAGTATTTACCATAATGGAGCAACAACAGAAGGATCAGAACCAGGTGATCAAAATGCTTGATAAGTGATAAGTAAATTCATTAGTTGCTTAATGGTTATGTCAAAAACAAATTAATATTCATTAATATTCCAATTAGAGTCCTGGCGTTAACTTAAGGAATATGACTCTGAATTTAAGCAATGCCATTGATACCTATTTTGGTTTTCTGGATAATTTTGAAAAAGTATTGATGTAATTTGAATCCAGATGAAGCACTTCAATTAAGGCAAAAATGAGAAGATAAGAGGGGGGAAAATTAGAGAAGATGAGGGGCAATAAGACATAAAATAAAATGGAAATCTCAATGCAACCAGTGTCCATAAGAAGTTCTTTTCAAAATCCAGTCTGATATAATTGACCCAACATTTAACTGGAATAATGCAGGCACTGGTGCACACACAAGCGACACCCTAATAATTAAGTACACATTTCAAAATAGTGGGTCAAATTTAATACACATTTCAATATTTTCTATTATAGTTTAGTTATATGTAGAAGAAAGTTTGTTTTGTATATACTTGTCTTCATGCATATACTAAGAATCAATATTTTCTATTATAGTTTAGTTATACTAAGAATCAATATTTTCTATTTTAGTTTAGTTATATGTAGAAGAAAGTTTGCGGAGATGTTGTCTAGATTTGTTTTTTCCTTTTTGTCCTTGTCTTTGATGTATGTCTTAATATTTTTCCTTTTGTTTTTATTAGATGGCTCGACCAAACAAGACGGAAGTCCTTGTGAGTATATTTGGGACTGACCTAACACTAGCAGCAGAGCTAGCTGGAGAACTGTGGGATTCTGGGGTGAAAGCAGAATTCAAGGTCAATAAAAGAACACAGAAGCACTTCGATTATGCAAAAGAATCAAGGATCCCTTGGATGGTTGTTGTTGGTGAACAGGAAATAAAAGAAGGCGTGGTGCAATTGAAAGATCTCGAATCCAATAATTCTATAAAAGTTCCTAGAGCAGAATTCGTGGAGGAACTTCGGAAACGGTTATACCCTTAATGATCTTGTATACGTCGTTGTCAACCTTTGTTGTTAAACATTTTTAATGTTAGAATTGAGGAAGTATGTATACAGTTTTGATGTCATTTGGTGTTTGTTTATTGTTCATTTACTGAAATTAATTGCGGAAATGTCATTTTATAAAAAGGAATATTAAGTTAAATAGTTCAGTTCATACTTTGGTTCTGTCTTATTCTGAAAATTAATGATCTATTATATCCCAAGGCACCCTAGTTTTCTGCTCTTTTGGTTTTACGGGCTTAAGATGCCAAATCCAAACCTCTGTCGTTTGTTTGTTTCTTTTTCTTATTCATATTTTTTTATTAAATTTTCAGCACTAGTTTATTTTGGTCATTTTCAAATATATTTGTTGTTCCTTAAAGAAAAAAAATTTGTATTTAATTAGGAATATGTATAATTTAACTTTCAAATTGTCAATACTTTTTATTAAGAATATGTATAATTTAACCAAAATTTGTATATAATTCTACTTATTAACGAAACAGCTTAATGTAATTTTATCTAACGTGGTATTTAAATTTTAATTGTAATTTATAAAACCAACTTTTGTAAATTTGGAGTAATATATAGTTGTTTAATACGATATTTTTGCCATGGATTGTTGAGGGTACGTAATAGAATGGGAAAAAAAATATTTAAAGTAAAATAGAGTGTAAATAATATAAATTTTTAAAATTTTCCTTTGATTTCTTTGGCTTTTTTCACGGCCAAACAGAAGATAAGTACTAACTCGTGATTATAAGCCAAAAGTATTGCTGTTAAAAATACGGTAAAGCTTATTTTAAAAAATATTTTATATTTTTACATCATGTATTCAGTATAAATGTAATACAAAAATGTTTATTTAATTAGGTCTGACTAAAATAAAGCTAATATGTATAACAAACTCTTATTTTAATCAGAAAATAACATAAATAATATTATAGATAATGTACTTAAGCTCCTAAAAATAGAAAGTACATAGAAATATTAAAAATACATGATAAAATTTTAAATTTCTAATTTTTAAAAAAATGCAGGAGTACATAGTATAGTATTAGTATTTTATTATATAGATGGTGTGTAGTAGGTGTAAATGTAACTGACCTTATACTTTTGCCAACAGCTATTGGAATTGAGTCACAGTCATCGTCACGATCACATTCTCTCTCTCTCTCTCTCTGCCTAACTCATTTTGTGACTTTTTCTCTCTCTTTCATTCTTTGTTTGTTAACATCTCTACAATTCCAAAACCCTATCCCTCGTTTTCCCCTTCACAATTCCAATTGCCCCTCGAAAATGGGTTCCGATGTTACCACTGTCGTCGGTCAGTTTTCGTTCCCTGTTTTCTCTTTTTCTTCCTCTTTTCCTGCTTTTTTTCTGATTCTTCTTTTTTTCCCCAATTTTTTGGGTACTCTATAACTGCATGCTCATGTGCTTCTCTAATTATGAATTACTTGTTGAATATAAGGAAAATAAGCTTCTATTTTAAGAATACTGTGTAATATGAACTTTGAGTTTTCTTTGTTTCTATTTATTAGCGAATATATCTTTTTTTAGTGTTGTTGCTTGCTGAGATTCTTCATAAATTCTTTGCTGCTTAGTTAACTTTGTATGGAAACTTATGTAACATACTCTGGTATATTCTCTTTATATTTAGTTGCATCTCGCTGCATTGTTGTCCTCTCCTTCAACCATGTCACTGACTTTGTCATCATTCCTTTGCATTATATTTAAACAAGCTCACAATTGTTTGTGTGCAAGGCTGAGAAATAATATAAATACAAAGATTGAACGACTAGGGATAAAATTTGGGGGAAGAAAGTGGGGTCAAAGTGGTGATGTAATCCTTTATTATTTTATTTGAAATAAATTTCCCTCTATCTTTTTTTTAAAGTAAATTGTTATTACACGGTGCAAAAGATTATAGGAGGGATTGTGTGTGCCAGGAAATGTCTTGTATGACTTTTGAAGCGGGGTGGATTAGACTGGCCTTTGGAATTTGCTGTCAAAATATATTTCCTTAGTGGTTAATTGGTTAAAGTGCCCCCCCTTTGGGTCCTCCTTATGGATAAGGAGTAATTATATGAATTTCGTCAGAATGGGTGACATATTAAGCTTGGGGTTTTTGCTACTATGTAATATCGGTGATGTAACCTACTTAGTTTGCTGGTGCACAAATTAGCCAGTGGTGGTAGTGGTGCCGGTGTCACATGAGTAGCAAGAAGATGAAACCTAACTAATAACAATCCTGTTCAACAAAACATGGTTTTGTGTAACATAAAAATGTCAGTCTTCTAAAGATCAGTTACTGGAATTTTTTAAGGCCTTTTGTGTTACTGTTGGTACTTCCTTTATTGAATTTGACGTAACAATAGACAAGAGTCAGGCAGGTCATTTGGAACATATTATTAATAGGAAATTGCTAACTAGTGCAGTGGTTAAGAAACTAAAAGGAGAAAAGCTTTTCTTGCATTATGTAAAATTATGCTGCCCAAGATATTTTTTCTGCTCACCTATGATTTACACATTAAATACTTTCTCCTTTTAGTTTCTTAACCAGTATCCGAAGGGCACTGGTTATCAAGATCCTTATTAATAATCTGAAATTAGGCCACTTACTTTTGGGCTGAAATCAGGCAAGCTTGACCACTTGTGGACTTATACCATGCCAGCTTGATCATTCTTGAGCTAACATTAGGGCAGCAATTTTTGGGCTGTCCTTGGGTCAACGACTTTGGGACTAAACTTGACCACAGTATTTGGATCCAGTCATTCTCCTTTTATCAATAATCAATTATAGTAGATATGTGAACTGAGATATTGCAAAATGACCAAATATATACTCATGATTTATGAACTGTGACTTAATGTTTGCAAATTGATTTGCATATTCTCCCCTTTTCCAACTTGTAGATGTAACTTATCATTGACTGTGCTTATCTTTTATTACATTGTTTTTTTGTAGAATTTAATTTTTTAATTTGCACCTATCTTGTTAAAATATTTGGTCTATGTATGCAGTTCCTAGGAGTTTCAGATTATTGGAAGAGCTTGAGAGAGGTGAGAAGGGAATTGGAGATGGAACTGTTAGCTATGGAATGGATGATGCTGATGATATATACATGCAGTCTTGGACTGGGACTATTATTGGCCCCCCTGGTGTAAGCTGTTCTGTTGTTTAAAAAAATTCTGTTACATTTGGTCCAATGAAAAACCTCTTTGCAAAATTGCAGGACTTATTATTTTTCTAGAAATTTATAAGCCTACAGCAGTATGGCTCTCCAATTATGCTTTTCTATTTTTTTTATGATAAAAACTCTTTATCTTTGTTAACTTATATTAGTAAACTTTGGTGTTTGTGTGTCTCATTTTGCAAACTGATTATATTTCAAGCAGAATGGAGGGTGTGTGGGTATAAGGGGCTTGGTCTCTTAGAACTTTGCTTCCGCAACTAAATGGTTATGGTCTTATGGGCAAAGGCATTTTGCTTCCGAGTCTTCTTTCCTATGGCTCCCTGTAATTCAGAGTTAACATTGTTTAAAATATATAGGTTAATATTTCTAAGTAGTTAAATATATTTCCTCTTTCCACAATTCTGTTTTTTTACTCCGCCATTATCTGAATTGCTGTTATCACCACTAGTATTTTTTTAATAAATTAATTCCATAGAAAGGATATGTGTATTGCTTTCTAGTTGCTATGGGGAACTAGTTCCTGCAAATCAATATATTGATTTGATGAATATTCTTGTCCGTTTTGTTCTTTTACCAGACTGTTCATGAAGGGCGTATCTACCAGCTAAAATTATTTTGTGGCAAGGATTATCCAGACAATCCACCATCTGTTAGATTTCAGTCTAGGATTAACATGACATGTGTCAACCAAGAAACTGGAGTGGTAGGTAACGTTTTCTCTAAAGATTCCTTGTACTGTTGTGATTGAACTTGAACTTATATCTGAATTACCAGGTTGAGCCACATTTGCTTCCAATGCTTGCTAATTGGCAAAGAGAGTGTACAATGGAAGACATTTTGATTCAATTGAAGAAAGAAATGATGTCTCCACAAAATCGGAAGCTAGCTCAGACTCCTGAAGGTGTCTATCTTATTTTTTATTCTTTTTACTTATTAATCTTTTTCAATTTTCATCTCCATTTTAGCTATTGTTATGTTTTTGTGTCAATCTCTATATAAATTCATCTCTCTTTTAGCTAAAAGTTACAAATTCAGTGCCTAAATCATGATTAGTTTGCAACTATAAACTTATTTATTTTGGTGATTTACAAAAGAATTAGATATATTTCTTAGTGATATTACATAACAGAACCATGTTAAAGTACACACACACGCACTCTATTGTCATGTATTGTCAAATCTTGAGTAGATCAAACTTTTAAGATTTCATACAATTAAAAAATTATTAATTTCATCTCCGCGTTATTTCATCCACAGACACTTTATTTTAACTTACATGTTTTCTTGAAAGCATAAGTAAATAGTTACACTTTGACATCTATGAATGTGATTCAACAGTTGGGCTGATAGAATTTACTTTTGTTAAAAAGTTACTGCAGATGTCATTTTACTAAAATTGATACTTGATGTCATTTAATCCAGTCCCATTTAGTTTGTAACAACTCTAGGAAGTCAACCATGTCACTAAATTAGTGTAAGAAAAGTTAAAAGCAGCAAATTAACTTGTCAGTTATTAGAAGGTTTGCATTTCTCTTGTGAGTCTTAAAGTGTATGAGGAAGCTTAATCTTATGTGTGCATGACCTTTAGGTAATGAAGATGACAGGATTGATCAAAAGGGGCTGGTGCTGAGATGTTGTATCGTGTAATTCAGGTGAGAATCAAAGAATAAAAATGTAAATAATTATATTTCAATAGATAATCCCTGTTTGTGGGCTAACGCATTTATAAATGTAATTATGAACCATATGCGTATGTAACCTGGAGCAACTAAAAGAGCGACCACGTATCCTTTAAAATTTATTGTGAATGCTGTTGAAACTGATTTTACTGCAGACTCTAATTTGGACGTGGGTATGCATTCATCTGTGTAGGTGTGAACCGGGTTCATACGTGGTTAACATTCAATTTATCGTTTCTATTGTTTTTCCAATTTCCAAAATATTCTTGTGCTTGTACCGTATTGAAAGGTTGCAAACAAATTAAACCCTTGTAGATTAAACGTGCGCGGAAGAAAAAGTGGCTCAGTTTGAGTTTAACTTATTTTTTACGTAAAAGGTTCAACTGTTAAAAATATGACTGTTAGGTTGTATTATGTGCATTCAAAAAATAACATCCTATTTGGAAACTCATTTAAAAAATGACTGGAGCTTAGACTTACATTGTTGGTTGGTTGGTAAGTAAAATTTAATATATAAAATTATTTGATAAAGGTTGTAACATGTAATGCCGAAAGAGTCATTACCGCAAGACATGAAGTGAAGGTAATAACTATATAATATCATTAAATCAATATTGGACAGAAAGGAAAAATATACATATGTCGTAGAATAATAATCATATATAATATGATCATTGATATTGTAAGAACTGTGATATAATATGATCATTTTATCCGTTTATTCATTGTCAGCACCATAAGAATCATAGTGCAAATTATTTATGGTGTTGAACTGCCTCGCGAATTGTTTGGATTGTTTTGGGATGATGAATTATAACACTTGTAGATTATTAGATTTGTGGTAAGATAAACAATGAATTTTATGATGTTGCATTTATTTTGTGAAGATGGATCATGGATGGCAACGCATGATCAGTTGGGGAAGATGACATGTTTGTCAATTTTATTCAGCAAGCATAATGAATAATGAGTGGCAGGGACATGTGAGTATAGGAGTCTATTTTGGGTACGAGTGATTGAATGTGAAGCTGTCTACAGCACTGATTACAAACAAAGTGAAAAGGAAAAAATGCCAATTCATTCATTTTGTAAAGATCCACTTTCTATTTGGGACATATGATATTGTTTAAATAAAATTTTTTCATCAAGAAAAACAATAGATGAATGGAGTTCTATTATAAGTTAAAACCAACTTATTTTAATTAGATCAAAAGCTTTTATAAAAGTTAAACATAAGTTTATTTTAATTTGTGGGAGAGGTTTAGTTCGTTTATTCTTCTTCTTTTTTCTTTAAATATAAATAGAAAATTTTGTGTAAATATAATTTAAATTTATTTTATTTCCCTTTAAGTATTTATACAAAAGTTCATGTAAACATGTTTTAAATGTATCCAACCATCCAATATAATTATTAAAAATACAAGTATTTTAGGTAGAAAATATTTTTTTATCTTGTAAGAATTAAATGTGTGTAGAGAGATTTAAGTTCAAATAAACTGTGCTGGACTCCATCATAGGTAGTATACCTAGTTGCAAGAGCTCAGTTTCTAATTTCATCAATGTCATGAACTGTATAGGTAGTTCCCTAAAAATGTGGAGTAATAGCAACCATCAATTCGCCAGCTTATAGATATAGCTGACATTGAATGTGAGTTATTATATTAATTGGACCAATATTGTTTTCAATTCCTGAAAAATTTTAAATACTGCTTTTTGTACTTTACCTTTAAAATCAACAGTTCTTGTTTGTGTATTTTTGAAAATGATCAAGCTTTGATTCCTAAAGTAAACACTTTTTCCTCCTATACATGGACTAAAGTTATAGTATTTTAAAAAAATAGAGACTAAAAAGAAAATTTCTAAAGTTGAAGGCAAAAATCAAAACTTTAGAAATTTTCAAAACCTAAAAACACCATTAACCCATAATAATTTAAGTGTAAAAAAGCTTATCAACAACCTATTTCTCATAACCTGAAGTAAAACTTTGTGCTGATGGTGCAGCACTTCATTTACATTGATTAGAACTTGGAACAAACAATTATATGAGATAGAAATAGCACTTTCACGTGGATGTGGATACGCTGAATCCAAAGTTTATGTAGCTAGCAATAAGCAGCATGGGGTTTTCAATAATTTATGTCTATGTTTCCCATTCTTGTAGTTTGTGTGTATATAGCCTAATCATTCCAAATAAGGTTGGCCACCTATATAATCCGGACACAGATTCAATCAACGCTAAATTCGGCAATTGGGTTGGTCGCATTTATTATTTCTTTATCAGAAAACCTAACTAATAATATCATAAAATCCTAGTTAAAAATTTTTAAAAAGAGAAAAATATTTATTGGGATAGATAAAATTAAGTTGTTGAATCTTTTTTTGCACTATATATACATAAAATATTTTTTTTATAAATTTTTATATATGTAAAGTTAAGTAAAGCCATTCGGTGCGATGGTATAAGACATGCAAACAGAGGGTTATCCGTAGTAGGGGCAAAATGAAAATGGCTTTTTGGTCGGAAGTTGAGTTAGAAAGTCTAATGTAGAGTTGTAGTGATGTGTTCTTGTGGTGGCACATCACTTGCCAAAGACAAAAATCCTCATAACTTCACACATAATAATGTAAACAAAATATTATATGACACATAGTGAAAAACCAATGTCTTCATTATTGAATGTCATGAGGTGACTTTCCTTCTCTCTTACAATGCTCTTTCGCTTTTCTTTTCCTTTGATTGAACACCCAAATCACACTCCTTACCATTCTGGTACTGTACCCACCAACCATGTGTGCTTGTGTGAGAGAGAAAGAAACTTAAACTATACGTCCAATGTTTAAGTGTTTTGAGGGGTGATATTAATACTCAATCATTGAAACAAACTATGATTATTTTCACCATTTTTTTTTTACTATTTGAGGGGGGGCAAATATGTATTTAATGTGTCATTTTTCATACAATGACTTGACCAGGTATAAAGATTGTGCTTAGACGTGTTTGAAGGAATTCTGTTCCTATTTAGTCAATTATAGAAGCTTGTTTGATACGTAGGCATCAATCAACTTCATCGTATTCAACTTCAAGCTTATATTAACTAAATGTAAAACAAATTTACTTTGTTAATATTGGTATTTATATTCAACCAAAAAGCTCTTATATGTATTGAAAAATCAGTATATTCCCAAGTCTGAAAATGGAAATATCCTTCTATATAAAGAGAAACTCTATCTCAGTGTTTGGAGTTTGGACCAAACTTTCTAATAATTTCACGGATTCATATGAAAGTAAGACGTAAGATTTGCAATCCCCAAGTCAAATACTTGAGTAGAAGTAAATAACTACTCAACATAGCTGTTTGAATTAAGTTTGTAAAATTTATTATATTGACTATTTAATATGATGAAATTTCAAAGTAATTAATACTTGAGTGATGATAGTAGTTAATATCTTGCTTCACAACATTTCACAAAGACCGTCATGTATATAATAACTCACCTTTTGACGATTGACTTAAACCAAAGTTCTATAAACAAAAGTGGAGAATAATTTTTGTAGGGAAGAAAACCATTTAAAACGCCTAAACTTCCACGAAAATTATAGTACTATTGTGAGGCTATTCAATTTGATTATTGGAAAATGAATCTAATACTTCTATAATTAAATGGAAATGCACATAAAAAAAAATGACAAATCAAAATCCTAGTTTCGTATGTTGTTCGGGGATTCTACGTAGTTATAACAACTTACTCTAGGCCATTAATTGATCACCTTTTTTATTTTTTGTTCTTATGTGAGAATAATAAACTTTGTTATTGCCCGACAAGTTAAAAGAAGACAAAATAATTGAAGTTGTTTGGGTGGTTCGATTCTCTTCTTTTCATGCTATTCATTAGTCAGATACGTAATAAAAATTTTCCATGAAACATACAAGTAGGGATGAGATCAGAGGATCCATCAGCCATGTTTGGATTTCACTTAAAAAATTATTCATTATCTCTCACTATATGTGAATGTCTCCTTGTCACATATATTATATATGTGTGTATATGTATGTAAATTAAACACAAAGTTAAACATCAAACTATTGATATTGTATACATTATTGTTTTTATTAAATTTTTTCTTTTTCACACACGCACACACATTCTTCTCCAAAATTAAAGTTTATTTGGGTAGGTTCATAATTTGTCCACTGAAGGTGACGTGTTGTTCTGTTTGTTTTACTATTTCCTATTCTCTCATTCCCTGTAATGTATTCCCTGTAATGGTAGGGTACCATCGTGTTTGTGACCTTTTGTCATTCTAAACTGTGCCCCTAAAATACAGAAAAATAATATATATTTTTCACTTTATAACCCAAAACTTTAATTAATTTATCTTAATTTCATCCACACATAGATTCACTATACATGGGAGTCTTATTTTTCTCCCTTGTGTTTGTTGAATAACTTAACAAAAAAGTCAATATATACTCCACATAATATTCAAAAGCATATCACATGCTTGAGGACCAATTAAGATTGTTGGAACAAAAAATGGTTTCTTCCTTCTGCAGGCGTTGTAAATTTATTATTATTATTCTTAGTCAATTGTAACCATTCATGAGAGTTTCTTTGTAGTTTAATCCTTATCAATCAACTTCGTTTGCTTTGGTTACCAAGTTTTGCTTGAATTGACTATATATTGAGGTTTTATTGCAAATAGTTATGACTACGAAGCTTCTCACTCTAATGTCTTTATCTAATCCCATTCAAACTTTAGTAACAGCAGCTTCTGGTAAGAATTTGTCACGCTTAAATCAGTACTTTTTTTCTGTACAAGTCTTTCTAGCAAACTTTCGTGTCTGTTTCTTTGGTATCAATGATGATATGCTTTTTACCAACTATAAGATTAGCACAACTAATAATGCTTAGACACCAAATATCCTTTATCCAATTTCAGTTAATCTATCAACATATAGAACATCAATTAGTTGCAGAGTGCTTTACACATTAATTGTAAAACAAGTTTTCAAATTCTTAACATAATATTTTGTTCTACAATGTGATTATTCTCCTTCTAGTTTAAATATATTTTATCTTTCAACTTATAATACTAAATTTTAACTTAATTTAAGAAAAATGCAACACTTGGAATATTCAATAATTTTTATTTATAAAAGTAAACACATATTAATCCTCTTTTGTGTGTCCCATGGGCCCTTAATTTATAAAATATTTCTTTGATTTTGTTGGTAAACCTTCTCCTTTAGACTTATAATCAACTTTATTCTAATACCATACATGTCTTGTGTTAATTAAACAGAAATGTACAATAAAGTTTAAACCTAATCGGATGCAACAAATAGATCTGTACTTGGTACATTGAATTTAATTCTTATATATTATGAATGTAAAACTTTCCACTACCATGCAACTAATTAAAACTTTCCACTACCCTATTTAAATCTATTATTAATATTTAGCAACCGAATTGAGAATTTTAAAAATGAAGCAATGTATTTAAATAAGAAAATCTGAAACTCAACTTTGTTTATCATAATTAAAATTTGAAAGAAAAGGTAATGAATAATTGAGATTAAAGGATGTAAATGCAGAGATGAACTAACACAACCTAATATTTCAAACAGGTGAGTGAAAATGAAAAATGGAACAAAAATTGAATAACGACAGGAACATGCATCTACCTCAAATAATTTTGTTGAGGCATTAGCTACTTTTTATCATTCACGGGAGTGTCTCGTGGCCCAGCTTCACAATCAATTACATTTGCCAGCTACTCAATGCCATGAAAAATGTTAGTTTCTATTTATTGTTTTTATAAGTATTCACAATTTCTTCTTCTAAAAAAGCACTTACATATTCATACTTGTGATTTCTATATGCAACTATAATTTTCTAGATGTGTATTTTCTTGTGTGAGATCATGTACTTACTTTTTGTTAACCAATTCTATTGTATTAGTAAAAAGATAATGTAAAAATGGCATGAAATGGTAACAGTTGAAACATTTGCAATTTACTCATCTAGAGTTTGAGACATTTTTTTTTTATGATTCAAAAAATTCACGTAATTTTTATTTCCATAATTTTATTAACATGAACAGAAAATTATCTTTCAAACAAGATAAAACATGCCAATAAAGAGGATTGTGTATTTTATATATATTAGGAAGAATAATGGAGCAAAATAAAATTAGCAACGATCGAGAGATTCTGTAATCGTTGTCCGTAGATATATACTTTGTTCTTCAGCCATATGTTTTGTTTCCCAAAGAAAATTATGGCAACTGTGAGAATTAGAACTTCTTTTTACAGCTTAAAATAATATATGAATTTTTGGTCTAAGAGATTTCCAGGAAAACTTAATTAGATATATACAGATTGAGTTAATGAATTAATTAGTTATGAATTAATTAGTTTATCTATTCTCTATAAAAATAAATTCTGGATAAATTCATTATATATTCGGTAGACTTTCGAATTTACCTATCAAATTTTACAAATCAACAAAAAAAAATTAAAAAAAAAGTTGTGCTAAATTAAAAAGAGAAAAAATGATAGAAAAAAAAAAAGCAAAAGAGAAAATTAGTTGAAACAAACCGCAAGACAGAGCTAGTACTTTTGAATTCGATCTAATAAAAAAATAATAAGAAAAGACGTTGTTACTTTAAAAATAAAAGTATTTTTAAGCTCTCCGAATTTGAAATTCAAAAGGTACATAAAAATTAACAAAATTAGTTGATCTAAGCCACATAAAGAATTTAATTTTACTTATTTTATAATTTTGAATTCAAAAACAACAAAATTTTTATATTAAAATATTTTAATTTATTAAATGAATTCATCAAATTTATCTTACATTAATAAGAGCTTGACTTTCAAATGTTGAGGTTTATGATTACAATAAAACCAAAGCATAACATCTTTATTAATTAACTTAAACATGCACAACACGAATTTAATTAACATGCTAGCTACGGTGAAACTTGGGTGTCTTAAAAATGTTAATAAATACATAATACTTTCAAATTAAGAAATTTCAAAAGATTGATGTAAAGAACAATTATCTGTACATAAGTTTTCTTTAGGTTATAAAATATATATAATATTTTTATTTTTTTTATAAACTTTTATTAAAAATAATTATCTGAACAAGTCATAGCCAGCAATATACCTACCTGTTTGGCTTTGTAAACAAGGCAGTTGTGTAGTAATATACACTCTGCACAAACTAAAAGTTCCCATAAAAAGTGCCCAAATTAAGGTTGAAAGCACATGTGTGAAAGGACCATATCTTTATTCAACCAAATTTAACGTTGACGCTAACGAAAATACTTTTAAAATTACAAATCATGCTACAAGTACAGTTATTAGAACTGAGAAAGGTCATAATAATTATTTATCAATTATATTATTTGTTCTGTGAAGTTTCCACTCTCCAGAATGCAAGCGCAAATGCCAAGTAACTTCATCTAATAATTTGGAGAAGCATTATGAAAAAAGAGAAACTTTAAAAGAAAAAGAAAAGTGTCTCACACCCATAAGCATTTGCCCAAGTTTAAGAAGGTTAGGTATCATTCAAGGATTTCAACTATGGCCTCTTAAATTCCCAATTTCAATCACAAACTCCGTCAATAACTTCATCTAGAAACATGGAAGAGTATTTTTTTTTTTTTTTGAAAAAGAGAGTTTTGTTAACATATGTTTTTTTTTTTTTTTCCTTCTGTAAAATAGTTGTTAAAGACTCATCTACATTATCATGTTAAATTCTCAACCATTAAATCTCGTGTTTTCTTTTATAATTATTTCAATTTTCTTTTTCCTATTTTAAATAAAGGGTTGAAATTCAATGGATCACCATCATTCCATCCAAGATGATCCATTTTTATATATGCATGTTTGTTTTTTGTTGAATAAGACACGTGAAAAATACATGTCAATTAGATAAAAAAAATGTTAAAGTATAAAAAAACAACCAAATTAAAAATAATAGCATTTAAATATTAAAATTGTTTTAAAATATATACAATATTTTATTCTTCAGAAAATTATAATTACTTAAAAGTATAATTTCATATAATACCAATGTAAATTTCAATATAACACCGCACTATAAATTTTACATTATCAACCAATCAAAAATAATTTTAAATAAATTTTAAAATATTTAGTAAAAAAATGAAGCAATCTACAATTAGATGACAATATAAACAGATAACGTATAATTAAATTCATCATTCTGATTAAAGTTTATATAATAAAGGATGAAATACTTGTGAAGTATTCCTTTAACAACATCCTTGAAAAAGTTTAAAGCGTTAAATTTCCTAAAAAGTACACTAGTAGGAGTATCTAAAATTGAGTTATGAATATTACCAAAAGAAATTAATTTTTGAAAAAAACTATAAGTACATACCTATTTCTCCTTTCATCTTATTTTTATCACATTTATTACTTAATTTATTTCTTTAGTCCTTGTTTTTTCTTCTTGTGTCTCTATTTTTTCAACTTCAAATCCACCAATTTTGAATGAAGAGTCTAACATAATTGAATATTATTTTCAGAGTCAACAAACAATCACTTACAATATTAGCTAGTCGTGATCTAACAGTAACACCCAAATAATTACGGGAATGAATGATAAATAAAAGGGGGTGCAGATATGCCAAAGATCATAAAGTCGTGTTCAAACAAACTGTTCCTATCAAAGCCCAAATCAACCTCATACAAAATTTAGTTTTCTTATATTTTCTGTCTTTAATCCAAACGCAAGAAAATCGAATGACCAACAATTTCGCAAAATAACTGGTCTATACAACTGATTGCGATGGACACTTAGATAGCTACTTTACTTAATATACAGACACCACCCATCTAGTGGCATAGTTTTTTCCTTTTTCTTTTTCTAAATTATTCATTTTTCCTCTCTTTTATGGCTCTGGTTTTTAATTATCATACCATCTTCAACCATTTTTCAGTGCCATGTTTCAAAACTCGACGTGCTTAAGTGTTAATCTCTAATAATCGTACACCAAGAATTAGATAGCCAGATACTAAATATAAATAAATGAGAAAAAAGAGATATTCATTGATAACATAAATTTGTTGATTTAATAGTAAAATTCATAAAGTTATAATCATGAAAAATTATATTAAATCCTTTCTACTCAATATTTGTTGCTTCTTGCATTCAAAATATAATAGATTTTTTTTGTTTACGACAGTATACATATATTAAAACAAAAACTAAACAATGGAAGTCCATGAAATAATATTTGGATAAAGATAAATGATTTAAAAAGGCAGAAATTGTTAGTGAGAAAGTTGATGATGAAGAGCAGATAGATTAATATTTCTTGTTTTCTTTTAAGCAGTAGTTGGTTGGATAGTGAGAATCCATAGATGAATCAAAATAATAGTAGGAGTAGGTAAAACGACCAAGCCCAGCTTTTGGCCTTTGGATGCCATTCAAGTCAAGCATCACCAGCTCCCATAACCATTTCTTGACTTCAACCTTAATTACTTCACTACGTACACACCTACAATACTACCCATACACGTTCCCATTAACTCAACCCAACGTCCCCCAAGCTCACAAATCTACATATTATTATCACTCTACTTCAATGCAAACTAATGATTAAGAAAAATATTTGAGAGAAAACGCAATTAATTAAAAAAATATTTAATAAATACATCTGATATATAATAATAGTACGAAAAGAGAAGAATATAATATATATATATATATATATTCTGTATTTAAGTTGATTAATTAAATACATATCATAATTAAAAAATAAAATTAAATAATTAATTAGTTCATAAAATATATATACCTAATTATTTAGTTATTTAAATATTATCGTTGTCAATAAAATATATTTTAATTATTATAAATTCAAGGAATTTATAATATATTTCTTACCATATTTAATTTGAGTTAAATTAAATTTGAATTCCTTTATGTATACATATGTATATAAAATATTATATATAGTAAGTTTAACCGTTTATGAGTCCACTTTTGTTATAGTTTCCAGAATGATATATAGGTCGTCCTTACATCAACAAGTCGAGTTCCTTACGTAAATTCTCGTCGAAGCAACTCTCACCATAACAACACTCTCTCCCAAACTCACCTCTCGAAAGAAACCTCTCACCTATCAATCTTCATTTCTTAACCTCACTCACTCACTCTCACACACACACACACAGAGACACATCAAACACAAACATGCATCTCCTTCCTCTCTTCCTTCTCACACTCTTCTCAGCCATGACAAATCCCTCAACCTCCGCCGTCGAAACCTTCATCTTCGGCGGTTGTTCTCAGCCAAAGTACACGCCGGGCTCCGCCTACGAAAACAGCGTCAACTCGCTACTCACCTCGCTGGTCAACTCGGCCGCGTTCACCAATTACAACAACTACACTGTCCCAGGCGCCTCCGACGCCGTCTCCGGCCTCTTCCAGTGCCGCGGTGACCTCAGCAACGACCAGTGCTCCCGCTGCGTGGCGCGTGCCGTCAGTCAACTCGGCACGCTCTGCTCCGTCTCGTGCGGCGGCGTGTTGCAGCTCGACGGCTGTTTCGTTAAATACGACAATGCCACGTTCCTCGGTGTGGAGGACAAGACTTTTGTCGTGAAGAAATGTGGACCGTCCGTTGGGTTGACTTCCGATGAGTTGGCTCGTAGGGATGCTGTGCTGGCGTATTTACAATCGTCCGATGGGGTTTACAAGACATTCAGAACGAGCGGGTATGGGGATTTTCAGGGTGTGGCGCAGTGCACGGGTGATTTGAGTTCCAGCGAGTGCCAGGATTGTCTCTCTGATGCAATCCAACGGTTGAAAACCGACTGTGGGCCATCTCCTTGGTCTGAGATCTACTTGGCGAAGTGCTACGCGCGCTACGCCCAAGGTGGTTCTCGTTCGCATGGTAATAATGGTAAGCCACTCCTCCACCGTGTTTTAATTTAAATCTTTTTTTAATATTATTAATTAAAAATTGACTGAAAAACCAATTTAATTTAATAAACACACAGGATTAAAATGATTTTTTCAAAATTTAAGAAACTAAAATAGAAAAAAGGACAAAAATTAACTTATTATTCCTTTTGGTTACGGGCTTTGGTTGTGTGTTAAAAAAAAGATTATGTTTGACAGTAACTAATTAATTAGGGAGAATTGACTTTGCTTAAAGGGCTTTTTTAACAAAGAGAGAAAGTTATTATTTTTACGCAAAGTATCTCTTGTTTGGTTCTTATCGTTTTTACGTCCTAAATTCGGAAATTTCCATTACATATGGATAATTGTCGCTGAGAAAATTATTACGTGTTAATGAAGGATTCATTAGATTAATCATATGATGGTTAACTTTGAGTTTTGATTTACGTGATCTAATTATTTATTCAAGGATTTGGTGATTATTATCATCATTTACTTTTTCTAGAAGTTTTGTATATGAATTTTCAACTTTTCAATTTGCTTCACTGCTACTTTTATATTCTTTCTTTCTTTCTTTATTAAAAGTTGATCCTTAGGCTCTGCAAACGAGGAGAATAAATGATAACTGGAATAAAAAACGGGAAAAAAGTAGATATGCAAAAATTTTGCTTGGTCTTTATGATTTTGCCTCGTTAAAGTATTTGGATTGGGTTTGTGCTAGGGTAAATATATGCACAAACATGCCAGTAACACCTGTTTGACGATGATGTTCCACTTTGATTTGATGAAGAATCCTATGTATGGAAACAACAATCACGATCCATTAAACGATATTATCATTTGTCCTAACCTTAATGCCTGAAAAGCATCAACAGAATAAAAAGCACATTACACTTAATACAATTAATAAATCCGATCGGTAATAAAGTTCTTACTACTTTGTCCATGTTCTGATTTTAGATAACTCGGTATCTTCAAAAGATAGAAGTCAAATTATTTCAATAGATTCTTTAATCTACTAAAACATTACATTGAATTTCAATCACGCACAAGTGAAAAATGCATATACTATTGCAACACTTATTATTACTTTGGCATGTCTAATTTTCTTATTTAATTTGAACAATGCAGATGATAGTAATCACAATGATGATGAGATTGAGAAAACACTGGCTATACTGATTGGACTCATTGCCGGGGTTGCTCTAATCATCGTTTTCCTTTCCTTCTTGTCCAAGGTGTGCGAAAAGCAGAAAGGTATGATTTTCGTGGTACATATTTATGGATGTAACTGTGTATTCTCTTTAAGTATTAGTTTAATTTATCATTGTTAAAATGCATCTCTTTTCTGAATTATGCAGGAGGTGGTAAATAAAGAATATAATATGTACACAGTACCAGGATTGAACTTTTGCCTTTGCTTTTTCTCTGGTAAATTACTTGTCTTTCGGTAGCTCTTTTGCTACTCTTAGTTCCTGATCAGTCTCAACTTTTCCTTTTGTAAGCAATCCATCTTATTCTTATCTTTTAAGTTTCCTGCATAGTCCCTTTATATAAAGAATACCAGTGAAGGTATAGATAGAAAGATCTTATGGAAAAAGTTGTTCCATGAAACAAGATACACAAGGGTTGCAATAAGGAGAAAAGGCTCAAAGATTCCACTCTCTCTATGACCATTCGTTTTCTTGTCTAGTGTCCACCAATGTGTACAAATACTGAACACTTGAGTGAAAAGTGCACCTTGCATGTTCTGTTATAGCCTTATAGCCTTTGATGGGTGTAATTAGAGGTTTCACTTGCATTTTATATTAATAATTAATCACGATGAACGACTTTACTTTCCATCCGAAAAGTGAGTTTTAGAAAAGTTTGATGAAATTTCTGTCCAATCTATATCCCAGTTTTGTTATCATTTCACAATTTATGGCACGGTCATTGGTCCAACGCTAATAAATCTTTACCATGCTGTTTGACCATTATAATTATACCAGGCACTATGTGATCATTCAAGTACTGATTTATGAATATTGTTTCTTCATCTTATTTTAATAACCAGAAATTGTTGAATCAATATTCTACAACCCGATGAGAAAGTAGTTTCCTCTTGAATTCTCTATTAAGTTTTACTATATCAGT
This sequence comes from Hylodesmum podocarpum, assembly GCA_026586105.1. Lineage (NCBI taxonomy): Eukaryota > Viridiplantae > Streptophyta > Magnoliopsida > Fabales > Fabaceae > Hylodesmum > Hylodesmum podocarpum. The sequence goes on from JALJEV010000403.1 coordinate 1,293,514, forward strand.
TCAACATCCATCTTAAGATGTTAAGTTTTGTACTTAAAAACCCTGTTCAATCACCAAAATCACTGGCTCAGACCTTGATTTCATCGATTATATATCAGTATGAAAGTCAGCACTGTTAATCTCAACATTTCAGTTAACATTCAAAGCAAATTAGTAATGCTACAATTGTAAAGAAAGTACAAATTTAACAGCTTAATGAGTTGATGCAATCTGCAATAGCCATGCAAGAATCTTGGTATCTTCAGTGAATCAATATACATCAATAGTGTTCTCTATATCAATTTTTTTTAATAAAAATTGAAAACTCTCTATAATGATTAATTTTCCTAATCGTTTCTTAAATTAGATGTCCTTTTCTAAATCTCATTTGCTATTCTGAAAATGGCGGAAAAACGTACCTACTCAAGTTTGACTCTTTGACCAAGCACCGTACTCTGAAATTTTCAACAAAAATGTTTTGCTGATTAAAGAAAACATTGAATGCTAAGGATTCTAAATTATAATCTTGCAATCATTGAGGACGTATCATCACTCTATTATTTTACAATAAGAAAAGGACCAATGTGGTATTAATTTAAGAGAAAGGGTGGATTAGATGTTTAGCATAAAGTACTAATAATTATACAACCATGGTCTTTGCAAGTAAACAATGTTCACAAAATCCCTCCATATTCTTCGTTCTTCCCATCTTTATCTATCTCTTCTATCATCAATTGCTTTTGGGTGATCGCTTTCAATAAAGAAACTTTATTTTTGTCATAGTCTAAGTAATTCTTGGCACCACTTAACATCATTACTTACTTTATTACTCCTTTTACAATTCTTAATTATGGAAACATTCCTTGTCTCTCTTTTCTTAAACATAATGTTGGAAATATGATACCAGACGTGACAAAGTTATGGAACCCTGTCGTGTTTATAGTTCATTGTATATTCTTCCACTAACACATTTATAAGCAAGTAGAAATGATGGCATTGAACAAAGAGGAACGTTAAGTAAAGAAGAGTGTAAACAGGGTCATAAAGAAAGAACATGTGGATAATAATAAAAAGCTTAAACTAATTAACTACAATTTTCTCAATTGAGATATCTGATTAATTTACATCTATTTTTGTTTTTCAAAGCTACATGTCTCCAGTGTTTGTTGCTGAAATGTGATCTTCATGTTGATGCAAAGCATATATTTTTGCAAGTACTTGACAAAAAATTATACTCTGGGACAAATTAATGTAGGAGTAACTCTTGATGAAGTTACTCTTGAAGTAATATTACACCAAAAAATAGTTACTCTTGAAGTAACTTCGTAACAGGACTCTGACAATTTAATTGTGCTTTTTTGGCAATTACTGGAACATTTACTTTCTGGCAATCATTGGAACAGTACTTGTAATATATGACTGTCAGGTTAATCAAATTTGTAGTAATTTCTAGCATGGTTATGGTGCCAAGAACAGGTACAATAATGGATTTGAATATGATCCCCTTGACAGTTGCGGCAATAACTTGGGATGAATGGCCTTTTAGGTTGGCTTGACAGAGATTGAACATCAGTACATTTCTGGTTTACCAATGCAGTTATATTTCATTATGTACATTTATGCTTTCGGGTTTCTTTAGCTTCTTGTTTTATTAGTTGGCTTTATGGCTTGCATAATCAATACATTTATTATCTTTGTTGAATTTCGGAGGAATCATTGATGCCTTTTTAAATATAAGGTCAAGTATTTGGTCGATATAAATGAATGTTAACTACTATAGCAATTCCAAATAACTAATATCCAACTTGAAATCCACAACACAGTTTCTAATTATATGAATTCTGTGAACAAAAATCTATATCCTTAGTTCACAATTCATTATCCCCAAAATCAGAAGATAATTTAAAAACATGCTTTGTTGTCCGTATAGACATCAATGATTATCCACAAACATACTTTATGGTTCTTACATATATCCATAATTATCGAGATGAATTAGAAATACTTTTAGTTTAATAAGTTGTTACTATACTAGTATTATCTAATTCAGTAGTAGTTAAAAAGCAAATTGGATGGATTAAACTAAAATATGAGAATATAAGGGAAGAATGAAATTGACAAGGAAACTACCAAAAGTGACTCTACAATAATAATTTAGATAGTTAAGGACGGAACAACTAGTTTTGGCTTGATATAGCTTTTAAAAAGACTAGTGAGGAAAGGCGTGTAAAGTAACAGTGGCATACACTAGCTCCTTCGTTTTGCCATATGGCGCTATTGGGAAAAGCTAAGATTCTACTTTCGATCTATTGTTATCTTCTTTCAGCCGTGCCATGTGTGTCATTAGTAACATACGAAGCTTCTCAAGTCCTTTTGGATAATAATAATACAAAACAGAGAAGAAACAATTTGTTCTCATTGTAACTTTGATTTTCATTTTATTTAATTTTTATCCATTATTAAATATTTGAGTGAGAAACTGGAGTCGAGACACCTTTACCAGTTTATCACGATGAATTCATCAGTGAGTGACATGTAGGGATAATAATCATGAGCAGCGATAAAAATTGATGGTTAGGTTAGGTCTGCATGAATGAATGTTTTGACATTTGTCATCGTTCTAAGAAATTAAAGCTTTCAAGGATTCTCTCCCATGTAACTAGTGGTTATGAATTTGTACATATGTTCGCCTTCTCAATTCTCAATGCGTCAGAATAAAATGCTCGAAGCCTAGAACAGTATTCGCGATAATTCGTTGGAGATCTATCTTCGGATGAAACTGGGGTGCGAAGTATTACGTCAGATAGACCTATTGTGTATAAATAAATAATATCATTATTAATTTTATAGGATTAAATTAGATTCATAATGAAGTTTAGTCTGTATTTGGATTAGAGAATTTGAAGTTAAAAATTTAATATTAGATAAAATATCAATATAAAATTTCACATCATCATATTATCCTAAAGATAAGAGTTTACTGCTGCTTGTATATAAATAAGATAAACTCTAACGAGTTAATTTTATAAAATTGAATTAGATTCATAATTCATTCTTTAAGTTAAATAAAATACTATACTACCAGATATTATGTCATGTTGACTCACAATCAATAATATTTATATTAGTGAAAATAAGTTATATATTAGGTCATAGATTTGTTGATTTTTATAGTAATCATTTTAAAAATTATATAAATAATAATATTTAATTGATTAGTAATATAAAACATTTTATATTGTTAATATATAATCTCTTGGTTCTTATATTTATCTGTTAAGTCCATTTTATTTTTAGTAGCAAATTGCGTAGTATACCAAGCCCAAATGTGTATGCATTAAATCGAACCTGCAAATGATCCTAACAGACAGGCCTGGCTCTATTGAGCTAGAGGGGAGTAATGGGGGGAGTGTCTAAATGGGCTTTTTGGGCTGAATAACAACTGGATATTAAGCCCGAGCCTGATCTTGTAGAAATCGCGAGAGCAAGGAAGCCCAAAATCATAGGTATTAAGACAAACGGGCCTGAATCTAGAAAAAACTCGGTTACTTAGGGGTGGTGTGTGCGACGTGTAGAGCACGTGTCTGCTCACAGTTACATCCAAAGTCGAAACGGTACGTCATAAAAGGCTTCATTTCCGTGTGAAGACCGAAGCAAAGCACTCCTTGCAAACCAAGAAAAGAAGAAGCATTCATTCTGTTTTCATCGCAAGCTAAGATCTCAATCTGATGGCGCTAGAATGGGTTGTGCTAGGCTACGCCGCGGCCGCAGAGGCAATTATGGTCATTCTGCTCACCATTCCCGGTCTTGACGCTCTCCGTAAGGGTCTCATCGCGGTTACTCGTAACCTTCTCAAACCGTTCCTCTCGGTGGTTCCGTTCTGCCTCTTTCTTCTGATGGATATATATTGGAAATATGAGACCAGGCCTAGCTGCGAGGGAGAATCCTGCACTCCCTCCGAACATCTTCGACACCAGAAATCTATCATGAAGAGCCAACGCAACGCACTCCTCATCGCCGCCGCGCTCCTCTTCTACTGGCTCCTCTACTCCGTCACTCACCTCGTCGTCAAGATCGACCAGTTGAACCAACGCCTCGACCGCTTGAAGAATCGCGATTGAAATTAATTTCGGTAAATCAATTCCTCGGATATAATCTTTGCATTTTGTTGTTGTGTTAGGAAGGAACCGTTTCTGTTACTTTCTCTCTGTTTTTTTTTTTTTTTATAATTTTAATTTCTACATCGATGTTTGAATGTTGACGATTAATGAGTTTATTCTTAGTATGACTAGTTCTATGCTACTTGAATTTGCGCAAATTAGGGCTCCGTTTGGGGATTTTCCTGTTTTTGTGCTGTTTGTGGTTCGGGATAAATTGCGTGTACCTCGTCGCTCCGCTATATCATTGGAAAACATGATTTGGATTATTCTTGAGAGTTTTGTCTGAAATGCGTTCTTGCTTTGGTTTCACGCGTTATGATTTGTCATTGCTGTTAATTGGCGTACTAGTTTTGTCAACGCTCGTTGTACGTTGAATCAATTTGAGTCTGTTGCTTGTAACCTGACATGGTAATTAGAGAATTGTTGAATTTCCAACCACAATATGTTGTTTTCATCAACATGGATACGTGAAGTTAGATGTTGATTGAATTTGGTTATGTATTAGGACTTGGAGCATTTTGCTATCGAATTCTCTTTTCTAGTGCCACGGGTTCTGAAATCCGGGAAATGGATCTCTAACATTGCGTGGTTGAACTTGAACAACCTCCAACATAAGATTTCATTATCCCCATATTCTATTTAGGATTCGAATTTTAAACTGGATTTTCAATTTTGTCAAAATTTTATGATAGGAAAGCTAATGAAACTATTGTCCCTTTTGAATGTATCACTGGTTTGTTTGCTGAGCTAAATTCTCTTGGATTAAAGTTTTGTTTTGATGAGAGGCACTAGTATAGTTCTATAGACTCGGTGGAGTGATAATTGAGCTTAACCTGCATGCTTTATTCTTTGCCTGAAATTCCCTGTACTTTTGGAGAGTGGTTGTCGTTCTTAGATTATGTGGCAGTCTCGTTTTGTTGCCTGTCATTCCCCTTTATTTATCAACTTAACTGGGTAGATATTCAAAGCCTCAAAGTGAGGCAACTAGCAGAATCTTGTTCTATTGAAGTGTCAAGTTATTCTTTTACTAAGGATTCTGTTGAGAGACTACTTTCGGCTCAAACCAATTGAATGAAAGAACTATTGTTTAAGTAACTAAAACTAATCTTAAATTAAGCGTACTATTTTATCTTTTAAGTGTTTTATTCAATTTAGATATTTGGTTAAATTAACCACAGGATTGGATTTAAGAAGTGTCTAGAGATGACTCGAATTTGTTTACGTTGATATGTGGATAGATTTTTGTTATAAGATAAAGGCTTGGACTACTCATTGTATTTTTTAAGTAATGTGGATGATTTTGTGTATCACAAAATCAGCAACAATGTTGTTTCACCAGTGTTCAAGAAATCCTCATTTGGTCAGAAACCAAGACTAGGCCGCTCCATATATTTAAAACTAATTTTTTATTTTTACAACTGGAAAGTGCTTACCTTTATGATAAAAAGGCTTGCATCTCCGCACAACTTATGTTTTTTCAAGGTAAAAAAAATTCTCTTACAACCTGTTATGAAACTGATTTAATTTTAAAAAAATGTTCGAAACAGTATTTTGTTGAACCTTGTGCCGAATAAGCTCCACTGTTTTTACCTCGAATCTTTTCTGCAAATCTTAAGGGTAAAGATCACAGAAAAGAATGCTGGTAAATTTTAATTAAATGATACGAAACATCCTCAAATCGCGGGCTGACACTGATAAATCTTCTATTTTGCTATCGCCACTCCTTTCCATTCCGGGTTTTTTCACACTTAAAGTTTCTTAACCTTTATTGAGAGTGTATTTTATGAGAATTAAGTAGAAGTTTTCCTTGAACTTACAAATTCAGCGTGTGTTACATTACATCTATATGATATGATTAATTCTTAGGTTAAGATGCATTAAGAACAAGAAATCAAGACCGTTGCATGCCAGCATCAGAACTCCATCGCCGGATGGTGGCAATCCCTACCCAATGCTCCGTCACCCAAAATATACTATCGTCTCATGATCCTGTCATTCTTCAAAGTTATAAGTCGTACTTCTTGCTCGAATACTTTAAATCTACAAAGGCATAATCGACACTCGAAAACTTCCAAATACATCTAAAATCAAGTAAAGTGATTTTTGGGCACAAACAATGTTAAAAGATAGTTGGACATGAATGGCTATGCCCCGTTTGCGGATCCAAAACAAAAATGTTAAAAAGTTTTTTTTTTCCAGCCTTGAATATAAGGAAAAAAAAGCATCACAATTTGATAAATAAAATTTAATAATTCAATCTAATTCAATGTTATTATTTTAAACATGCCTTTCTGTTAATTTAATTTTTTTAAATATGAATATTATTTTTAATAAATATGAGTAAAGTTAGTTTAAAAAGTCAATTCTCATATAAAGCCGAGAAAATTAAATATACTTCACTATTTTTTTTAATTTAGGTATAAATTAAGTACTTTTACTTATAATTGAGTTAAGATACATATAAGAAAATAGGTATAAATTAAGTACTTTTACTTATAATTGAGTTAAGATAAATATAAGAAAATATATAATCCTCGAAACCATCACATATTAAAGCCATTGTCCATTAAATTTCCATAAAAACAATTTGCTACTGTAATGAAAATCATTAAACTAGAATTATCCTAAATAGTATTTTGTGTTTGTTGACCCTTTTGTGAGTCTTAAACAAGATTACAAGGAAAATTTCTATGCCCGTTCCAATTAATATGGAAGAAATCTTGTATTTTTTTAAAAATAGTTCTCTAAAATTATTTTTAGAATAAATTTATTATATATTTTAAAAAATTATTGTACTATAATTAATTAATTAATTAAAAAACTGAGAATGGAAAACTCTTATTTATGATGATTCCGTAAAAAGTTGGTATCAAGAGGGTTATTTTAAAATAAAAAATATGAATTTTAATTAACAAAATAAAACCTTACCAAATATTCACCTTGTTTCCGTGTCAAGAGCCATAGCAGTTTCGTAACACTAGCATTTTTCCAGTTTTCTTCTTAGTTCCTTAGCGTGCTTAAGTACAAGACTGGATTACAAGACCCAAAATATAGAATAGAAGGTTCGTCGGAAGAAATTGAGTTGGTTGAGGTGGCATAACCTTATTGGACAAGTTACCTCGTCAGAACGTTGAAGCCGGCGCTCGTGAACATTGTTGTTACTTATTTGTTCTTGTTCCACTCACTGATTCGTTTCATCTCTTCTATTAACCCTTCAATTCTGTTCTTTTTTTCATTACAATTTCCTTTCTCAGAAATGGACGACATGAAAGATAAGATGAAAGGCTTCATCAAGAAAGTCAACAACCCTTTCTCTTCTTCTTCATCTGGCAAATTCAAGGGCCAAGGTAGAGTTCTCGGTTCTTCTTCTTCTCCTTCTCCTCCTCCTCCTTCAATACCCCCAAATTCCAATTCTACCCCTCGCCCCATTCCCTCACAGACCCCTAATCCCAAACCCATTTCAACAAATCCCAAACCCTTGCCCCTGAAAACGGAACCCAATAGAATCGCCGAGAAGCCTCGCAAGGATGATGGGTTTGACCCCTTTGATTCTTTGGTCACTAATTCCAATAGATCAGTAAATGGGTATTCGCTGAACGTGTTTGAATGCCCCGTTTGTAAACAATCGTTTAGATCTGAAGAAGAGGTTGTTGAACACGTGGATGGCTGTTTGAGTAACCCTGTTGAGCGTGCAAGTGACGGTGATGATGGAAATGGAAATGGAAATGGGGTCTCAGAGAGTGAGGTTGAGTCTAATACCAATACTGAATTGGAGGTTTGTGTTGGGACTTACATTTCAGGGAAGCCATCTGAGGGATCGCTTGATATTGTTCTCAAATTGTTGAGGAATATTGCTAGGGAACCTGAGAATGTGAAGTTTAGGAGGATCAGGATGAGTAATCCCAAGATTAAAGAGGCTGTTGGTGATGTTGAGGGTGGAATTGAGTTACTGAGTTTTGTAGGCTTTGAACTCAGGGAAGAGAATGGGGATACATGGGCTGTCATGGAGGTTCCTACAGAGGAGCAAATTCAATTCATTAAGAAAGCAATTGTGTTGCTGGAATCGCAACTTGTACAACAAGGAACTTCAAAGAGTGAGGATTCGGCACCTGCAACTTCTGCTGAGATTGGTGCAAAGGCTGAACCAAAGCCAGTCGACAGACAGGTAGAAAAATTTTGTTGATAATGCTTCTCAAAGTGGGGTTTGGAGAAAATGAGTACATGATATGATTCTCACTTGCTTGTAAGAGTGTGTATTGGATGCATTTTAGTATAGGCAATGTGCATTTTGCTCTATAGGAAGTTTTTTTAGTGTTTTGAATTCATATTCTGGCTGGAAACTCTACCTGTGAATAGTTTATTAATGTTTTGAAGATTTAGAAATCTATTCTTCTGTTTTAAACCCGGTTGCATGGTTAACAGGATTACGAACATTAAAGATATCTGTTACCTGAACAGTAGAGTTAAGAAAAAGACATGAAGCATATACTGTCATCAACCAGTCATTGCCAGTGGTTTTGGTGTCCAACTGTAACTTTAATTTATAAAGTTGAGATAAATGTTTGGTAGACAACTCTAATAAGCAGCCAACCAGCCAACTACCTACAAAATGTCAAGAAAGACAAAAAAATTAATAAAAGAAATGTGTATACATTTTGTGAGTTAGTTGGCTGGTTGGTTGCGTATTGGAATTGTATTTTAAACATTTCTCGTAGGTTGAAGCTTAATATATCTTTGTTACCCTTATATCTTTGCTTTTGTTTCTGTATGTAAATGTAAGGGCATCGTAAATTGTAGGTTCTTTTGTGTTGTGGTCTAGAGATGTACGGACATTGTGAAAATTGGTGATAGTCTTGGTCATGGCACTTTTGCAACTGTTGATAACTAGGGCTGACATATACTGGTTTAAATTTGGGTGTCATGAGGTTTATAGATGATGCAGAAGGCAGAGAACAATAATCCAGAATCCTTTTCAGAATTTTGTTTCAAAAACAGAAAAGGTTTAAGGAATTATGATGGTGTCCAGGAGGAACTCGTCCTAATACAAGTAGTTCCAAAAATAAAAAATCAAGCATAAAATTTAAATATTTTACTTTTAAGTTTATGTCTCCATTGTTATTCAAAAACGAATACACCACTTTTAATTTATGTTAAGGTTAGAATTATCTGTGTCAAGTGTGTAGACCCTTCGTGCTTTGTAATTTGCTTTTTAGGTTACTAAGGAAATTGCTAAATGTCTAAAGGCATAGAAAAATAAGATTCAAAATGTCTTTTATGAAGCCTCAAAACTTTTCTGATTGTTACTTTCTCCCCATTTATTAGCGCTATAATTCCAGGCTAATATATAACTTTTGGAGTGCATGGACACAACCTGCTGGCTTGAACACCAGTAATTTTTAGTCATCATTCCAGTTCTTCTATTCATTTACGTAAGAGGAAAAGGCAGATAGATAGAAACCTAAATTTAAACAAGGATACACTTTGTAAATTGATTGCATATCTAATCAGCTGCGGAAGCTGTTAGTAACTGTGACTGTATGAGAGATATAAGTTTAATCTACTGTATTTCTCAAATGTTATTGTTTTTTGTGAAATATCCTTATTGTTTGAGTAATTCTGTTTGATGCTTTAGTTATTATCTGCAGAGCTCAAGATATTTGTGTTAGTTTAGCAGTTTAGTACTTTTCAAAATAAGTAACCAACAAATCTTTTGATTGAATGTGTCTATTTTTTTCCCATTTAAAATGGCTCTTATAGGTGAAGGTCTTCTTTGCTGTCCCTGAAAATGTTGCTGCTAAAATTGAGCTGCCAGATTCCTTCTATAAGCTTTCACATGAAGAGGTGAGAAGAGAAGCTGAATTAAGGAGAAAAAAGCTTGCAGATTCGCAGCTCTTAATCCCTAAGTCTTTGAAAGAAAAGCAAGCAAAAGCTTCCAGGAAGAGATACACAAGAGCTATTATCAGGATTCAGTTTCCAGATGGAGTTGTACTTCAAGGTGTATTTGCTCCATGGGAATCAACTACCACTCTCTATGAGGTTTGTCCTTTGCTACTTAATTTTAAGTTCCATTTTTCTCATGTTTTTGGACCAAGATTTTGTTTTTCCATCTGATGATGTGGTATTTTGGGTTTTATTGGAGCAAATTAGCTTTATATTTGGTTCTAAATGGTTCATACTTGTATCTAGATGTCAATTAGTTGGTCAACATGAAACTTTGCATTATAATGATAAAGTGAGTTTTTCAAGTGCCATGTGTAACTCGATTGTATTTAACCAGGGATTCTGAGCTTCTGGTATAGATAAGTCTCATTACTGTCAAGTAACCCGGATTATAATAATGCTTATTATAGCTTAACATCAGCAAACTAATTTGGAGCTTTATTTTGAAGAACAGAACTTTATTCAACCTTGGGAATTATTCATTGCAACATAAAAGTCCCCCACTTAACAATTTGCAATTTACAGATAGATAATTACCCCATTGCAATTAACACCCAAGTCTCTCTCTAATTGGATAACCTGACCTTTGCTTTTTTGTCATTGTGAACTCTTGTAACACATCTTGAATGTATTTGGCCCATTGTCTGTTCTTCATCCCCCAAATGTTATTGTTTTTCTGTTATCTAGTTAGCGATTGATTAGTGTTTTTGTTTTACATGTTGATAAAACAGTTTGTGAGCTCAGCGTTAAAGGAACAAGGTCTGGAATTTGAGCTAATGCATCCTATACCCGTCCAACGACGTGTGATCCCTCATTTTCCAAAAGCAGGGGAAAATGCGAAAACAATAGAGGAAGAGGACCTGGTACCTTCTGCTCTGATAAAGTTCAAGCCCCTGGAAACTGATTCTGTTGTTTTCACCGGTCTCAAAAATGAATTGCTTCAAATCAGTGAACCACTCGTAAATGGTTAAGCAATTGGTTGTGTGTGAACTACATTGGTCTGGATATGGATACAATTTTTTGTACTCTGATTCATCTCAATACAAATAATACACACTGATGAACCACTTATGGGAGTTACATACAGCCATGAGGCGATATCTCTAAACTGTGTCTAAATGATAGAAAATAGCAGTTTTCATGTGTTTTAAGGTGGATTGATCTCTATTACTGATTGTGAGTTAGTCTCTATGTTCCCAACTCTTCTGTTACTAACCATGTTATCCCTTGTGTGCTTTTATACCCTGATTTAAATGGAAAAAATGTGTTTTGTTTTGGGTCCTGTGCTTTTGGTTAATTAGTTTAAGAAAAAGAGTGTTTATGTTATTGGGTGAAATTTAAAGGAGTATTAGTATAATTTATTTTTATTTATTTTTAAATTACCAATAAATGAAATAATAATATATTATATAATGATAGAAATTGTTTATTATAAATTTTTAAAACATAATTTATGTCTAAAAATGTTTATTTTTAACAAATTTTAATTAAAATAATAATTTACATGTTTAAAAGTATTTATTTATTTAAACTTTAATTATCTAACTAAAATATTTATATTGCTTACTTAGCTACAAAATATTAAAAGATTAGATAATAATCTTTAAAATTTGAGTTTGTGTCTAGTTTAATTTCAAATATTAACTTATAATATAAAGGTTATTTTTTACTTATAACTATTTTATCCATATATTAGTTAATATAAAATTTCCAACACCCTTTCCTTGCATTAAGGGTTTAAAATCTCTCATTTCAAGTTTATAGGATTGGATATTTATGGGAGATTTGATAATGATTGTGATTTGGTAAACACAACATCAACAATAGTTAGAGTAAAACTTTAATATTATTTTAAAATCTGACTTAAACCTAATTCAATTTTAAAAGCCATCTCATGAAGTGAGTATTGCTCCATTTTATATGTACTGCTTTAACTAAATTACTATTAATACTGTGGAATTTCAAATAATAATATGATTGCCAATCTAATTCTCTCAAACAATTTCTTTTTAACATTTTCTCTACTATTAGCCAAAAAAGATTGAAAATGAAATAAATTGATAGGTGATACTTTTTGTTTAATGACTCTTTTCTATTTAGATGTATGATCAATTAAAATTTATAATTTTAAATAAAAGTCAACAATATAAAGTATTAAAAAGAGAGTGAAGTGTTCGAAAAAAATAAGGATAAGATTCCTCAATTATTGTAGCTAGATATAAATAAATACTGACATATATATATATATATATATATATATATATATATATATATTATGAACTGAGATTAATGTCACAAGTGAAATATTAAGGAAAAGATCAAACTAAGTGTTTTCAATTTTTTGCTCATTACCATCAGTTCAAAAAAAAACTTCAAATGAAAAATTATCCCTCTCCCTTTCTCCTTTTCCATCCAAATTAACCAAAAACCTATAGTTCACACATAATTTATTAATGAAGCAAGTAGTGCCTGCAGAATGTAAGTACATATACTTAACTACCACTTAAATCTTCTTCTTTGTTCATAATCTCTTGTGGATTCTCTGTATCAATAATTGGCATAGGACATGGATCAGCCACTAACTTTGAAGTGAGACAGTCCTAAAACCTTTGCTTTTGCTTTGTTTGGTCCCTTATTAGTTCTTTTTTTCATCCGCAGACAAACAAACCAAAGCCCATACATGCATCCACTACTAATTTCACATCTTCACGTGAATGGCCGGTTACACTTTCCCAAATTATATCTTTAAGTTTAGTGACAATTTCTTTATGGAAAAGTTATCAACACCAAACCAAATGATTGAACTAAGTGACATTTATTAACTCACCACTAAACATTTAATCATCAAAATGAATGCATGTGATCTTCATGTCATGTCCACTTCTATCTAAAATATTTGCCACTGCTCAAAAAAGTCTATCACACAATTCACAAACCTTCCCCAAGCTGTAAGCATATTATTTAATATCTTGAAAAAATAATTTGAGTCCCTATAAAAATGAATGTTTTTAATCATTATATTTTACTAAAACACGTTTTTTTAGTGTGTTTAAAAGTATTTATTATAAGAATAGCAAAACGATTTTGATTATAACCCTTGGCTCATATGTGTGCGATTTCTATGCATGTTAAATTTACCCTTTAATTAGGTGAGGATTGAATTCACCCCAAGTGCCATTTTCACGATCATCAAATCACTTTCGAAAATGTGGTAATTTTAAAACTACAAGAATGTGACTGATATGTACTATATATATCAAAGATATGTGGACATAAGGCTATGACCATGACCTATAGATTGATCCCTGTTAGCTAATGGAATCCAATTAAACTCTGATATATATCTGAATTATACATCATGTTCTGTCAACTTGAATCTCCAGAAACTGATTGAAAATTACACATGAACCATAGACAATGGTCCCAAAACTACAATATTTTCTTGTTTCATTGTTTTTAATTTTTTGTGGTTTGGTTGGTTTTAATGGCACTGTAGAAACATTGCCAATATTTTTGTGGTTGAGTTTAATTTCTATATAATATCAGTGTAAAATTGTTTACATGATCAATAGATAAAAAATTACGATGTAAGAATAAAGTTATTATTTTGACAAATGAAATGTTTATTCCATTTACACACGTGCAACTTTGTACTGTCAATAACATGTTTTGGGAGGGTGTGTTGAACAAAACCACTAACAAGGGTTATATTTTCTTCTTCTGTTGCGCATGTAGTTTCTCATTCAAATCACGACAAGTGTACACTATTAATTAATTGAAGATGCATGTGTCTTGACAATTTCAATCTGACATGACAACTACACCTAGCACTGGTCCAAGTATCTTTCCTTAGATAGCATTTGTTTATATGTTCATATGAGTGTATAGAAAAAGTATTCTTAGTAACAACTATGAACTCGTCCAAAATTTTGCTAATAAATATATAATAATCACACATTTGATTGACTTTTCCAGCATTAAGTATCTGAATCTTCAATATCTTTAATTATTAATGACAGTAGCAAAGATCATTTGGATTGCCAAAGTCAATGGGTACCTAATTTTGTAAGTTATGTGACTTTAATCCATATTTTTAAGAGTAAATTTTATTTTATATCTATGCGTGTAGTTCTCAAACACGTACATGTAGTTGATATATAATATTCTTATAATTTTTGTCATATTTTATTTTTTATTTTTTATTTTAACTTATTTTAAATGAATCATCCTTTCTTACACAGCAAAATAGTAATTAATTTCATGATCCTATTTATTTAATGGTCTAATTCCAATCTAAATCAATTTATAGTGGGACCGTAGACGTTGCGCACATGGTTTTCTTCCCCATGTGACAGTCATTGTCACCTTTGCCTTATTATTATTACATGAAAAATGTCATACAGCATCATCAATATTTTGTTGTGTAATAATTATTAATAAAAGAACAAAAAAATTAAAAGTGTTTTTGAGTTTGAATATAAAATATCAATATATTCATCTCATTGGAGTAAAATAAATATAGATCTTTTAAAATTGTTTAGTATTCAAAAACATTTTTAACCATCAAATATTTTAGATAAAAATTGCTATATGTAGTTGTTTCTTTCGATTCTTTCATTTATAATTAAAGTTCAAAACATTCACTTATATCATATGCAACAAAGTACAACGTCAGCTACAGTAAAATCTCATAAGAAACTACAATAATATTACAATTTGTTGATAGAAAAATGCCTAAAATCATTTTATTCGGTACATAAAACATATTTATAATCACGCATGCGCACATTTTTTTTTTGTTATTGTCGTCATGAAAACAGTTCGCAATTCATGATGATCTTTTACTATTAGAACGTGAGCAACTAAAATATGAATTAATCTTTTTAAATATAATTGAACAAGATGATTTTAGTGTATGAGTCATCATCAAATGTTGTAAACTTTATCACATGCCATAGTTACAAATAGTCACGATTCCGTGTTTCTTTGATGTGAAGCAATGGCGTTGTGAAAATGATATATCATACGCGAAAGCCGTGTGTCCCATTCTTTCTTTCTTAACAACACAAATGCTGCGCACTCACATTTTAACGTTTTTCCTTTCTAACAACTGAATTTTATTGAAAATGATAAATTTAATAAATCTCACAATTTATTAATAATATTATTTAAATTTTTATCAATTTAACAAATTAAGATGAAACTTCTCAATATATATAATTTAAATTTATCATGTTTAAAATCAGATGTAACCTTCGTTCCATCAAATTCTAAATTTAAACTTTTTAAATTTTAATCAAAGTCATAAATATATTAGTAAAAAAGTAACAGGAATAATAATGTAATATATGACATAATAACTGTCTTATTTAAATATAATTAATAGAATATGATCAAAAAATTTCCTTTCCTTCTCTTAATAATTTTTTTATAAATTACCTTTCTGAATTCACATCTTTAATTCAAACACTAATGAGTATATTACACTAAATACGCCTTCCACTAAAACTCACATGCTATTATTATTTTTGTTAATAAAAAGTCAGTTCAATCAAAAATGGTGTTGCACAACTGACTTAATTTCCCATGTAAATATTTCTAAAATACTAAAACAAACACTATTTTCAAATAATAAAAAATAATTTTAAATTTAAAAAACAAAGAGTATCAAATTTAAGTTACTTAAAAAAAATGTATTTAGTCCTGAAAAACACAAGTGGACAAAAAGTAAATAAGTACATTAAACGAGCCCGACTACACAAAACCGTTGACTTGGATCTTTGTTATGTAACATTAATTAGCTTATGAATTTGATGTTATCTAAAAACATTATGATTTTACTCGATGTTACTATAAATTTGGATAATTACATATCACATCGGGTACCAAATTTGTATGATTGTCTCTGTCACGTAAAACTAAAAATTAAACCTTGAGTAAATTGCAAGAAGCAATAAATATCAATAACAGAAACCATAATCGTTGCGTGTCGTACACACGTGTGATATTTCACCACCTGGAATTGTCACCGACACAGGATCTTGTGACTCAATCTATGAATTACGCACGTGCTTCTTTACCGGACCATCCCGTGTCACGCTACCGGTTACCGGTAAACCAACCACCTTGGATAGCACAACTTTATTTTTCTTATAAAATAAGATTTAACGGTCAAGATCTAACGAAAGTTGTCTGAAACACGACCCCATTGGAATCGTCTTCTTTTAATACAGTTTGGACCTTTTACTTTGTTCTCCTCTGTCTCTCTGCTTATTGTTATCGTTCTTGTTGATTTGAGTTTGCAACGTTACAAGGGGTTGCTTGCTTCTTCCCTTTTTATTGTTCAAAGGAGAAAATTTTGAATTTTTCATTGGATTGTGCTCTTGGTCTCTGAAATGGAGAGAGATTTCATGGGTCTCAACTCGAAAGAACCACTAGCTGTGATGAAGGAGGAGATGAACGATGATGGTTGCAAAGACTATGGCATTTTTCTATTTTTCTTTTTTAATTTTCTATATTTAATTGCTCTCTTGCAAAAATTTCAAAATTTTCAATCTTTATTGTGAGTTACGTCTGGGTATCTATCCTTGTTTTTTTTAAAAAAAAAAAATAAAATAAAATTTATGGGTTCAATTATGCCTTTTTAGATTGCCTGAGGGTTAATTTACTCTAGAAAATTAAATTTCTTTACCATGTTCATAGATTTGCTTAATTAAAGTGTTTTTTTTAACGATAGTTTTCTATTAATTGTGTATGTTTTCTCTGGGTGGTACAACTTTTGAAGTGCAAATTTTTTACCACCTACTAATTAGGGATTTGTTAGATTTTACTAGTGGAAATAATTAAGCTATAAGTGACTCTTGTTTAGATATTTTAAGTAGTGTATGAGTGTGCATGAAATTTTCATTTTGGGAGAAAAAGTCGTTATCAAGTTCTTACCAGTTTTGTTGATTTGGGTGTGCTACTAAACACGGACACTAAGATAGATTTTTGCATAGGTTATTAGATGCTGAATTGCTTTTGTGGAACTTTTGTTAATATCTCTTTTATCCCTTAAGGTCTAGTTAGTGGTCAATTAACTCTGATATGAAGTCCTCCTAGCTTATTTTGATGATGATTTTGTGGGTTTGTGTAGGATTCACAAAAGTCTCTGTGGTTCCACATTTGATGTCTTTCAAGGTTTCTCAAGATAATAAGACTAAAAAGATAGTGTCTGACCCCTTAACTTCTGCTGGGTTTATGTCTATCTTAAGTCAAGATTCATTTGACTCTAGTCAGAAACGCTCTGCTGGTGAACCCCAGGTTAGATACTACCCTTTGTCTCAGATCCTCTTTGTATTTGTTCAAAATTGACTTGTTAGCTCAACTTGCAGTCTTGTTTATGCCTTAAATTAATGTAAAATGAGTATAATTTGTTTTTTGGCATTCTGATTGGTATATCAAGTTAAGTCTATTGTGAAAATTTAGAGGATTGATTCTTTTCCTTTTTATTCTCCTCTTCTTTAAAAAAGTTTATAATAACATGCTTTTACTTGTGATAGTCTTAACTCTTGAGTACTTTTGGTGTATGAACTTCACTTTTGGATGAGTACCTAGGATGTGGTTGTTGTGAAACATCTCATGTCTGTTGTTTCAACTTCTAAATTCCAAAATCCTTCTGGTATATTTAATTAATGCACAAGAATACAAGATTCTACCTTCAATAAGAATCAGCTGATGTCTTTTTTGCACTTTCTTCCATTGATTTTTTGTTATTATTACTATTTAGAAATCTTTCAATGATGATGGGCATGGCGGTCTTCATTTTTCACTGACTCCATGTCATGTACAACATGATGTGAATTCTGTGAATCGTCCTCATGATGTGAAGATGTTTTCAGCTTCCAATCAAGCAGTTTCTGTTTCCTTGGGGAATCCATTCCTGAAGAATCATTTTGCCACTGTTGGTCAGAATATGAATGCCCCTATTGTGAAGCAGCAGTTACTTGGGGGAATACCTGTTACAATGCCCCATTCAGTTCTTCCTTCTGTTGGCGCTGTTGCTGGAATGACTGAATCATGGTAATTTTAATTTTATGCCTGAACTGGATCTCATGCAGTGTACAGACTAGTGTCTGTTTTTAATTTGTTATTTTTAAGTAACAGCATTGAACCATCTGCTCCTTCTGCCCAACTTACCATCTTCTATGCGGGTACTGTCAATGTCTTTGATGATATCTCAGCCGAAAAGGTATCTTTCTTTTTTCATCACATTTCCTCCACCTCCAATCCATTGTAAAATAGTATAAATTTAGGATAAATTCAATGCTCTTAACTAAATTAATCAATTTCCTTAATCTTGGTGATGTAGTTATTTGGACTTTATTATAAGGACCAGAGGCAGTAATGCATACATAAGTGAATAAATAAATAAATACAAAGTAAAAGGGGGAGCATACATCCTGTACTCCCTGGTAATCATGCCATGATCGTGGATGTTAATCTTTTAAATGTGACCATCTTTTTTCAGGCACAAGCTATCATGCTATTGGCTGGCAATAGATTATCTGCAGCTTCTAACATGGCACAGCCAAAAGTTCAGGTGCCTGTCTCAAAGTTGGTTGCTGGTGATGGTGTGCCTGTAAGTCAACCTGCAAATACACCACCGGGCTCGGGTCTTTCAAGTCCTTTATCTGTTTCTTCACACACTGGTACACAGTCAGGGAGTGGCTCAACTAGCCCTGATGAATTTCTGGCTGCTAAAACAACTGGAGTTCCCTCCATGCCTGTTAGCAATGTTGAGCCTTTAAAGGTAGACAATGCAATCACTATGTTGACATCAGGTATGTTGGTGATATCATTTCTTACACTCTTTGCATTCTATAACTTATATAATCCATCTGCAGTCTATAGTTTATCTATGTATTTGATCATTACAACGTTTCAGTTTAATGATTTTTACAAGTCATCTGTTATGCAGCTGTACCTCAGGCTCGGAAAGCATCCTTAGCTCGATTTTTAGAAAAACGCAAGGAAAGGTTAGTTGGGATAAATTCTTCTTTGGGCTGGGTGTAATCTGATGCACAATATATATTTCTCCACCAAAGGCGAGCATATTATTATAATTGGACTGTTAAAATTGGTTCAATGAATACACTCTGACTGCGTGGACTATCGAATTGTGTGGTTCACTGCTGTCTCCAAACTGATTTTGGTCCGCACAGTTAGTATCAGTTAGGTAATTTGGCAAGTATTATTATAACCAAGATTGGTGAGATTATTTACGAGGTAATTCTGTTTGCTGACAGGGTGATGAATGCAG
Organism: Hylodesmum podocarpum; assembly: GCA_026586105.1. NCBI lineage: Eukaryota > Viridiplantae > Streptophyta > Magnoliopsida > Fabales > Fabaceae > Hylodesmum > Hylodesmum podocarpum. Next base: position 1,312,894 of record JALJEV010000403.1, read on the forward strand.
CACCATATAACCTAAACAAGAAGTTTGAAGAGGGTGCCATTGCAGAATATGCTGGTGCTAACTTCTCTGCAGGTATTGCCTTTAATACAGTCTCAGCCAAGCAAGGATAGTAGACCGTACCTTCAGGAAACTATTTCAGAGAAAAAAGTATTATTGTATCCTAAAAATGTTTTAAGCAAATGCTTTTATTTTTGTTGGTCACAACTTATGCTGACATTTTCAAGTACCAGACTACGTTCAACACATAGATAGGTCATTACCATAATTATTTTTGTGGCGTAGGGCTTTTACAATTTTACCTTGTTATTTGAAAGGTTGGTTGAAATCTAGCCTCCTACATTGTACCATTAGATCATTATGTAATTCATGATTTGTTTACATTTGTATAGTAAAAGCCCAGTTTATATATTTGTATTTATTCAGTAGTTCTTATTTCTAGTTTGTTTCTGTGAATAAAAGACAACAACTTCTTTACATTTTTTAAGGATCAGAAAAAAGAATGTAGACATGGTACATTCATCACCATACAGTTCATACTCTATAGGATTGCAAAACCATAAAGAAAATGGTGAAGAATGCACCCCCCATAAATCTTCAACAGAAAAAAAAATCAAAAGAAATACGAAACAAAATTAAATGTGACCATATTCTTAACTTTAGACTAGTTCCTTTTTTTTTTTTTTTTTTTTGACAGAGCCCTATGCTGAACAAGTTATAAACGATTGAGTAATCGTTGAACACATTCTATGACATTGATTAATAATAATCTCATTTTCACGAGTTGTAGAATAGTATAAGAGGCCCATGAGGGGTTGCTTTTTATGCAAGCAAAGACAGAAGACTTAGACGTCCATTATGATTAATGAAAGTTATTGGTTGGAATTGATGCCCCACTAGAGGTAACACATCATATTACACAAATCATAACACAGATTACTGCACTACTAATTAACTTCACAACGCTTTGTTACACATTTGATGTAAATATTGCTTGTGCAACCATTTTCAACCGTTTGTGACTCAAGGACAAGTTGGGTTATGTTATTTTCATTTTTTTTATTTTTTATTTTGAAAAAAAATCACTTTTTTTTAATAAATTTTCTCAAAAAAATAAATAAAATTACTTGGGTGTGATGGTGTTAAAACTTAGAAAGAAAACTTGAAAAGCTAGACGAATCACACTTTTTTTTTTCTTCTTCTAAAAGACAAGTCACACCCCTTGGAAGATTGATATTACAAGGGAAAAAAATCAAATGACTAATTATTTTTGTGTGGCGTCATTTTTTTTTTTGTTTAATGGTCGATTGTTGCATCACTTGTTCAATTATTTATTTCTACCTAAAGATTCTTGGACCCACTTTGCCGTCCACATTGGTTATGTCATCTTTATTTTTTGCATTAGAAATTTCAAAATAGCATCATGCATGAAAAGATGCATCTGCATCAAAAACATTCTCATTATTTTTCATCTATCCACAGATTGGTGAATAGTAATTTCTGGACGCAACTTGCGATATAAGCGATTGGGCATGAACAATTCAAGTTCATCATTAATTTTCGAAAGAACACTGTCTTTAAGAGGTCTTTTTTATTATTAGAACACGTCCATTTTTTTCTTCTTAAAATGTCTCTTTATGTGAATATGTACAATACAGAACAGGCAAGAATTGTAAAATTTCATAATTTTTACAAATTCCAACCTGAAAATGTTACAAACAAAACAAAATTGATTTAGATCAATCTCGGCTCCAATATTTCTTAACGAAAAAAATTTATGGGCCAAAAGTAACTCGGCCCACTCCAAGAAAAAATATTATGAAGAGGAAATTACAATATAAAAGGTAAATCATCAACGTTAATTGGGCCACTTGGAGTCTACACATAGAATTAAAAGTTCGTTTGATAGAAAAATAAAAATAAAAGATATATATTTAAATTAAACTCGAATATAGAAATTTAAAGGATGTAAAATCCATATTAAAAGAGTAAAATTTTATTTTCTGTTTTCTCTATTTTCTTCTTACCAAATGAGATTTGAAAGACAAAGTGCGGGAAAGCTAAACAGAGGAAAAGAGATGTTTTTCCTTATTTTCATTCTTTTCTTTGACAGTAAATGTTCACTTAATACAAGAAAAATAAAGGAAAAAACGAATGTTAAAAGAATATATTCTCTTATGAATGGAAAAAGGTACAAATTATTTAATTTAATTAGAAACACGAAAAATTATTGAGTATTAAAAAATTCATTGAGTGTTTTATATTATTTTATTGAGTATTGAAAAAATTATTTTATTCTATAAATTAATTTTATATTATTATTTATTCATTTGTTTTATTATTTTAATAGTTTAATTATAATTAATTATTTAGTGATGATGTCCATATCTAATAACTACATAATAAGTCTTACTTTTATCAAGAGAAAAATTATTTACATGATAAAAAAAATCACCAAATTAACTTAAATAAATGTTTTCAATAAATTCTTATAAAAAATAAAAAATAAATGAATTTAATTGTTCTAAATTAAATTAAATTGATTTAAATTAAAAAAATTAAAATCCAAATTAAACTAAACCCATTAAAATAAATTAGTTAAAGTTCGGCACGTGTACAACACTGCGTTATGTTTTGTCAATCTATTTTCTGTGTAATAGACATTACCAGTTAACAGTTATGTGTAGTTTGGCACACATGAAAAGTTGGCCATTGGATCGGACACATAGACACCGACGATGACGTGGCTAAAATCGTAGCCCTTTGTCTTTGACCGCCACAAGAACAAAACAATGCCACTTTCACTTTCTCTCTCTCTTGTCCACCTCACACACTTGCACTCTCTCAAAAGGTGCAAACTTTCGTTGCATTTTTGCTTTTTTCCCTCACACTCACTCAGAAATTCCGACATTTCGTTCATTTTGTGTTGTGGGTTTTCTTTCAAATTCTCATTACAGTGTATTCAGTGTTCCTTTCTGTATGTTATTGCTCCACACATTCAATTTTCATGGCTCTGCTGTTCATGCTCATGTTCATGCTGCTTTTCTTCATCCTCCCACTTTCCATTTCTGCATCTACCTCTGGGGGTAAGTTTCTGTATCTCTCTTCCTTTTTCATTTCTGATTAATTTATCTATGCTGTTCAATTTTCTTTTTTTTATATCTTTTAGTCTAATGGGCTTCATTCTGTTCTTCCTTTTGGCCTTTGGTTTTTGTTTCTTACTCATTATATCAACATCATTCTTCCATAAACAGTTCTTTTTGCCCCGTAGATTTATAGATTGTTTTGAATTTAGATATCTGCTAGAATCAATTCTGACCTCCTAAATCATGGTGAAAAATTGAAAGAGTTGAAAGGACTATTTGTTGCTTTAGTTTTCAACAATGATTTTTTATTTGATTTTGATAAAATTGAAAGTTAATTCAAATACACACTTATGCTTAACTTTTGGATAGCTTCATATCGAAAATGGCATTGAATAGCTTCACGTTTGCATTACTATTTTGAAATTTTATGAGGAGAGGGGTAATTGGTGAATGGCTATTTCATTTATTTTATTTTTTACATTTTTTTCCCTGATAAAAGTAAAGGGTTTTATGTGAGAAATTCTTTTACTTTGTTCAGACTGCAGGATCTGTACTTTACCGTCTTTGGTGGAACAATGTTGTTGCGTCACAGCTCATCACACACATTTACATTGCATTTTGCACTTAACTTAATTTTTGTATAAGAATTTATGGACTAAATTACCCTTTATTTGAGAAAGCCAAGGATGAATAATGAAAAAAATGTCACACTTTACTTGTGAAACTGTCCAAGAGTTAAATATTGAGGTCCACTATATTAAATGAGGCAACCTGCCATCTACAATTTATAAATAAATGCATTATCAGCGTTATTATCATGAAAATCTGCATTCTAGAATGGGGGCAGTTATGACTACTCAGACGAATAACATAGAATCTTAACACATGTCTCCTGAAAAGGGTTCAGGGAAAGTGGACGGTGGGATGATTTGACATTTGAAGACAAATACAAAAACCTGTATATTTGTGTGGTTTTCTGTGTGTAACTAACGTACTATTAATATTTTTACTTCTGGAATATGATAATCATGGTAGTTAGAAAGTGATGTGGCAATTCATTCTGATCCGTGCAGTTCCCATGGACTATGTTGGCAACTAAATGTTCTACATTTTATAATTAGTAGCTTTGCCAATTAAAGTGATTTTTTCGTGCAATTTGGATGGTAGAAAAGGTAGGTGCTACTGATGTGAAACCTGTAACATGTATTGGTGTAACCTACCAACTAGCCATTATTTGAGTATGCTACACTTTTTGAGCATAATCCATGTCTTCTTAGGTCCTACCCTTACAGACAAGAACAAGAAATACACATGGGGTGACAGGTAAAAAAAGCTGACCTCCACTGTCATGGTTCACGGCTAATTTGATTTCAACTAAGGATATTATTAGTTATCTAGATGAACAATTTGACCATGTATAGATCCTTGTCATACTTTTTTTTTTTAATTATTATTGTTGTTATAGTGTGTTTGGCCGGTAACCTAAATGTTTGATTTTTGTAAGAACTAAGTGCAATTATGCTATACATAATCCTGATTCCAACTAGCCTAAGTTTCAGAATTTGAGTTAGGATCTACAAAAGTAGGGGTTATAGACCTATCATTCTCTCATTATGGATATAATTTTCACACAATTTCGGGTTATGATATACCACCAGCTTATTTTCGTAAAACTGTAACCAGATATAATTCCTTAATGTTATTTTCTCACTGTTTCACTTGTGAAGCTGAGCACTGATGCTAATTACTATAGCAGTCCATGTCTTTTCACAAGAAAGGTGGTGTATAGTTTATAAAAAATTAAATTATGGAGCCAGCTTGTCAGATAAGTGAATTGTTCTCCATTCTCCTTTTCTTGAACCACATGTTTCTCAAGAAGTACATGCATTTCTTTGGATTTCATGTTTCATATTTAAAATTACGGATCAGCTGGTGGTGTCACCGATTGTCATATGAAATACCATCCTCAATGTGTTCTATAAGATTTTTATAGATAAATCTAGGATCTAGAAAAGGGTATGATGGTATGCACGTGGTAGTAAAGAATATTAGAACAGAATTTTTACTTCTGCGGCTCTGCTTAATGTCCCGTTAGTCCTCTTATTTTATTTCTGAAGCTCTGTTTTAGTTTTTTAATATCCTTTTTACTGAAAAATTAGCGCATATATTTGATCTATTTGATATGGCTTAAATTGAGATTGAGGATTTATAATTCATTGCTCTTGTAAATAATTCAAAATCACTAATGCATATCCTTTTCGTGTTTGGATTTACCATTGAAGCATATGATGTTTTTTCTTTCCAATCAGTTGGTAATGGTTGTTGGTGTTTCACTATTTTCCGTCTATGATCAATATCACACGGTCATTTGAGTCTCGTTAAAATGAAAGTCCTTCATTCATAAGTGCCTTTTTTTTCTTACAGATGCTTTTATTGGTGTCAACATTGGTTCAGATATATCTGACATGCCAGGTCCAACAGAGATTGTTGCCCTTCTTAAGGCTCAAAGTATACAACATGTCCGACTTTATGATACTGACAAAGCCTTACTTCTTGCACTTGCCAACACAGGAATCCATGTAACTGTGTCTGTTCCCAATGACCAGCTACTTGGCATTGGTCAGTCCAATACCACTGCGGCAAACTGGGTTTCTCGATATGTCATAGCTCATGTCCCTGCTACCAACATCACTGCCATATGTGTTGGATCTGAGGTCCTAACTACCCTCCCAAATGCAGCCCCTATTCTAGTCTCTGCCATAAATTTCATTCACTCTGCTCTTGTTGCTGCTAATCTGGACCAGCAAATTAAAGTCTCTACTCCACACTCTTCTTCTATCATCCTTGACTCTTTCCCACCTTCCCAAGCATTTTTCAACCGTACATGGAATCCAGTCATGATTCCCTTGCTTAAATTTTTGCAATCAACAAGTTCATATCTTATGCTCAATGTGTACCCATATTATGATTACCAACAGTCCAATGGTGCAATCCCACTGGATTATGCTTTATTCCGCCCCCTACCTCCAAATAAGGAAGCTGTCGATTCCAACACTCTGCTGCATTATACTAATGTTTTTGATGCAGTCGTTGATGCTGCTTATTTTGCAATGTCGGATTTGAACTTCACCAACATCCCTATTCTGGTGACTGAGTCTGGATGGCCCTCCAAAGGTGAGACATATGAGCAGGATGCAACCATTGATAATGCTAACACTTACAACAGTAACTTGATCAGACATGTCCTTAACAAGACGGGGACTCCTAAACATCCAGGCATTGCAGTTAGTACATATATTTATGAGCTTTATAATGAAGACTTAAGATCAGGTCCTGTCTCTGAAAAGAACTGGGGGCTGTTTTATGCTAATGGAGAACCAGTGTATACTTTACACTTGAGTGGAGCTGGTATTATATTTGCAAATGATACAACAAACCAAACCTTTTGTGTCACAAAGAGTAATGCTGACCCTAAGATGTTACAGGCAGCACTTGATTGGGCTTGTGGACCAGGGAAGGTGGATTGTTCCCCTTTGCTTCAGGGTCAACCGTGTTATGAACCTGATAATGTAGTTGCCCATTCTACATATGCTTTCAATGCATATTATCAGAAGATGGATAAATCTCCTGGAAGTTGTGATTTCAAAGGGGTTGCCGCTATCACTACCACAGACCCAAGTATGGCAATACATACTCTCCTACATAAATATATATTAGTTTGAAACAAATATATGTATATATTTATTTGTAACGCCGCTAGAACACCATAACTATACTATAGGAAATAAGGAAACATGCTTGTTTGCACCCAGGCTTTTTGATAGAATTACAAATTAGATGAATTATGATGAAACTTGCTCCAGGTTTACTACACCAGTTTTTTTCTTTGTTGTCCAGTTTCTGTTGGCTCTGATTTGTTATACATCAAAGAAGGTCTTGTATAATAATTTTCTATTTAAAATTGCTTAGCGTTAACTGAAATTTGTTGTATTGTAATTATTTCAGGCCATGGTTCTTGTATATTTCCAGGAAGGTATGATTTCTTGAACCTATGTTAGTGTGCTCATTTCCATTCCTTTCCCGATTATATGTGCAAGTCTTGTTCTCATTTTTACGATGTCTTATTGTTGCATCTATTTTTCAATCTTCATCTCTTTCAGCTCTCAAAGCTGTGAAATGACTTTACATCATTTTTTTTCTTTGGTTGCATATTTATGGTGAATACAGTCATGGTAAAAAGGGCACCAGAACAAATGGCACATCACTGGCCCCATCTAATTCCACAAGTTCAGGCTGCTTGTCACAATACTACTACAATGGTAGATCTTTCACAAGCTCGTTGGTTCTAGCTGTTTTACTTTTGTATGCAGTTGTGTAAAACTAGGCACATGTCCCGTTCATCTTTGGAATATAATTTATGGAGGCATCTCTTGAACTGCCATCTGGAAGATTACTTTCCAACATACCTTATTTAGTGTTCCGTCCAGAAAGAATTTAAAGGGTCGCAAGATTGATCAAAATGTATATCAGCAATTGTATCATGAGTTGTCTATTGAATTTTGTACAAACAGACCAGAGTAATTATTTGACATCATTGTTTGTTGTAACATATTTTTCCCCTTTTTAAATCAATTTGTATTCTTTGAATTAGAATTAATTTGTTTCTGGCATCTATTGGGATAATTTGGTATGACGATCTTGATATGCTACACAAATAGCTGACGAATTTAACTCTTTCATGATTACTTGGATGAATTTAGAGAAAAGCTATCATTTTATAACTACAGTCAAACTTTAATTACATTGATGAATGCAAATAATATCATCAGCAATAATTTCTTTACTGCTATAAACTTTATACAAGTTACAGGAACTTGATGGTTTGATATATGATAGTTGAAACATGTCCTGAGTTGCGCTTCATTATAGAACATCAGTATAAGTATATCCATGAGAGTTTTCATCACAAACTTGACAAATCAATGAAGAATCTGGAGTAGTGCGCCACCAATTCGTGTGTTGCTTGCAGTATGGTTTGTTACAGAAACTACACTTGGGAAGCTGTAACCAACATTCAAGGCAAAATATATCTTCACAAGCTCCCTCTTCAACTTCTCCAGATTCAATGCATCCACCACAGTTTCCACACCTTGGAATACAAAATATGCAACCCCTACATGGAGCTTGGGGCCTTCCCCTCATGCAGTGCCCATTCAGGCAATCGTAAACTATCCTCACCTCAAAGCACCTGGGACATATCTCCAAATCAACAACCTGCTGGCTTTCTTCATGCTTAAACACCGAAAAGCCACCACGTTCGTGATAGTAGACAGGCTTCTGCTTTTGCTGCTCCTCTGATGGCAGGTTCTTTCTAAGGTTTAGGGTAAGCAGGTCAAAATGCTCCTTCTGTATGTTGGGGATGCCGTTTATACTTAAGGCCTTTAAGCAGTTACTTCTTTGGCATAGTGTTTTCACGGCTCTTAGAACTCCTTCAGGGGTTATGCTAGTGCATGCTGGTATATGGAGCTACACCACAAATGAAACCAGAAATGAATTCAGAGGTAACTAATATTGTATTTGATCAAAGCCTAGTTTTTCCTCTAGTATGAATTCAGAATCTACCTTATTTCAAGATTTACGCCATCCTTTTGTCAAGTATCTATTCAATTTTAATAATTTTAGGGAAAATCTCCACCAACCAATTTGAACAAACAAGCAAGGATAGCCACACACATCTTATCCATTGAATTCTACATCCCTTAACACTGTCCTAATTGATAAACAGCTAAAACTAATCTCATAATTTCATTCAGGTAAAGCAGGAATGGAATGATACTAACTTTGCTTAATTCAAGAAAAGCTTTGAATGAGAAGAGAAAAACAGCAATCTAAAATATGGGTTTGGTTTCACGTACCTTGTTTATGAGAGGGTTTTGTTCAACAACCCTTTGGAGCCCCTCGTCGGTAACGTGTATGCAATTGATCAGAGCTAGAGTTTTGAGCCTACCATTGGCCTTGGAACTGATTTTCATTAGAATTTCATCATTGAGCCGCCAACTAAGAGGCCTTTCAACAATAACATTCAACCATGGTAATATGTCATTGTTCACTGTGTCCCTTAGTGATGTGCAAACTTGAGACATGACCACAATCTCGTACACGGGAAGATATGCCAAAACGAGAAAAACGGCCTCGTGAGGAGGCTTTGCTTCATGTTTTGCTTGCTCAACTGTTGAACTAACCGACATGGAGGACTCATCCATATTTGGTTCACTTGTGATAAAACTTTGACACTTCCGTGTGTATGTCAAAGTGATTTTAATATCACTGTTGGAGATGTAATATGAGTTGGCAAGGGACACTCAAAATAGTCTAGGAACAAAATGAAATCAAAGTAAGACACGTTAGCTAAATGTGGTTCAAGGTATGCCACCCACACATCAGAAATGTTCACTTCACCTTCAGATCCCACCATTACCCCTCCTGCATACATTCACAACTTTTTTATACTATCAATTAATTATAAATTTAAGTCCTTGAAAATCTAACTTTTATCATAATCTTACCTTGGTGTTATTTACTTTTTTTTTTACACCAATAGTGTGTCAAATTTATAGTTTTAAATGAAAGTTGGTAAACATTATTCTTATTATTATAATAAGACTATTATAGTAGGCAGTAGCACCTAAATAAATGGGATTTTCTACTGATGATATGTTTATCTATGCTTGATTTTGTGATTGAAAATGCTTAAAAGTCTTAAAAAGTGAATTTCGGGGTACGAAAAACAAACACAATAATCTCGCAAAGAGCACCGTATGCAGTAAGAACTGTGAACCTGGTTCACTAGTTTAAGGACATGACATCAATAATTCATTGCAGTTCCATGTTATGGGAAGGAAAAGAAAAGTGCAGAATATTCCTTCCTTAATATTACCCCCAATTTATACTCTCCAAAGAAAATTCTTTCTCTTTCTCCCCAACCCAACAAAGTATTGATTACATCTATCTAATTTTATAGGTCTAGGTAGGCTCAAAAACAATGTCTGCAAGATCATGTAGTTATAACTGGTGGTGGTGTGGGAAAAATTCTTGCACTCGGAAAAAATAAAAAATCTATTACAATATTGAAACAGGTTTCAAATAGATACTAGATTTTTGTACCAATGAGTTAAGAGTGAAAATTCCGAAAAAATTATCTGTTTCTGAGCTGAAGTGAAGAGTTTTGCTTTTCACAACAAATTACCCACTCAACTACTCTTCCTCTCCAAACTGAAGTGCTTCAAATACTTGACAGAATACAAATGTCTTTAAATTTTACAATTTGACACATCAGTTGCTTTGAATTTATAATTGAAGCTCCGAAGGAAACGTGCATATAACTCAAAGTTGTGGAAATTATGAATGTTCTAACGGTTCAACAGCTGTCTTGAAGAGAAGGACATAAACTTTGTCAATGGAAAAATACACGAAACCACCAAGAGAATGAGTAACATAGGATCCAAAACTAGTCCCCACAATGCAGTGCCAAGCTGGACCATAGGAAGAATCAAATTCCTGCAAACCATAATGTTTCTGTCATGAATCATTTAAGTAGAGGCAACAAAAATCAGAAACGGTAAACGAACACCGAAATCACTTTCAACTTAGAAATGAAAAGTGAGAATTAGATTGTGCACGTACATAGCCAAGGTTTGGTTTTATATAGGTTCATCTAATATCACACGCTCTCACTCATCCATTGTGTTACTTCTTACTTGGTCTATCACATTGCTATTTACTAGGAAATTCTAGAATTATATATCATTTACCATCCTTGAGGCTCCACATCAATAAAATGAGGGACCATCTAACATTTTTGACATCACAAATAACCTATATAACAAGCTGCCTAATTTCATTAATAATCACAACCAACAAATTTATAGCCATACTTATCTGGTGCAGAAGCCCATACATATGCAATCTAGAAAATTACTTCACATTCTTCGCAACAAAGAGATAATTCAAGATAGAGTGGACCACAGAGGCACCATACACATCAAGATGCTCCTTTTTATTATTTCATTGAAACTTCAAGTCTTTTCCAATACAATAGAATATCAAATTATTGAAGCCTCATAAGGAAACTACTGAGTCTGCTCTATGTCATCTCTTGAAAATCTGATTACTCAAATGTAAAATCCAACAAAACGTGCCATTTTCAATATCTTATACTCCAAACAATGTTCAAACGATTCTTCATCAAACCAATTGCCGCAGGTAAGATAAAAAAAAAACAAATAAATTTCAAACGAGCTTAGTTCCATCTGACAGAGTGAAACTAGCAAGCAATTAGACACATTCCATACGTGTTCACTCAATTGAAAAAATATCAACTTGACTGTTTAAAAAATTAGAAAAAACTTACTTAGTGATAAAGATCAAACAACCAACATAAAACACTAAATTGATGAAGAAGAATAACCGTATTATGAGAGCTAAGACAACCATTTGACACATTTTTCATAAATTCAAAACCTTCCAAATTAGCCATTGTGGCAAAAGATCAGACCCCAGAAACAGATCTTGAACAGAAATCAGATAAAAATAGAAATAAAGCAAGCAAAACAAAATAAGAAAAAGGGTAACCTTCTTAAGAGTGAGGGCAAGGCGTTTACTATCAAGCTTCTTTGATGGCATAGAATCTAGGAGATCACGTGCACAACGAAAGGCACGGTTCTGAAGAGGGAGAGGCATGTCACAAGCTCTGACACGAACGTTACTGTTTTGAAGGTGATCATGCTGCTCTTGTTGCTCTATGTCTTTCTTCTTCTGTATCAAGCTTTTAAGAAACTTGCTTCTTCTTTCTAGCTCCAACTCAGCACCTTCCATGTTCTCAACTCACACTATCATCACTCACAATCACAGCAACCTCATACCCTTTTCTTTTCTTGCACTCTTGCTTTCTCAGCAGATAAAGCAGTGCCACTCTATTGGCTTCGAGAGGGGCCCCAAAGAAAGTAAAGGAACTGAGAGAAAGTAGAAGAAGAGAATAAGTGTAAGAAGATTAAGACACAAACAAAAATTTAGATGCTATGTTATGTGTATTGTAAATGTTTTTGTTGGGTTTGGTATTGGTTTTTGAGTTGTGGTGTTTTCTTTTAATGCATGCATTTGTTGTTGTTGTTGCGTGTAGACGAGGTCGTTCATTGGAATACACTTTGCAAAAATTTCTAGTCTACCAATACTTTGATATGCTGAAATTTTCTCTTAATAAATATAAGTTCATTCTAACATAATCAAATTTTTTAAAAAAGTGTTATATTATATTATATTATATTATATATTTAATACGAATATTTTACATGTATGTAACATAGATAGCTATGTGTTATATTATATTGTTGGAATGTGTTATCTTAATTTGTCCTACATATAGTATATACACTTACTTTACCCCTTTGTTAGTGCAGTTTTTGAAGTGTGGAATCAGGAATGATACTTGTTGCCGCTACTTTATGCACTCATGCAAAATCAATCATTTTCACTTTTGCTTTTTTCTTTATTTTTTTCCTTTTTTGTAGCCATAATTAATTTCACTTTCCTTTGCTTAACATTGACAAAACCTGCTAAGAGGGAACATGTCTACCACTCTTGTCGTGGATTTGGTCAAAGTAGAAGTTTCCTACTGTCTACAAACAGTATCTACTGTATTTTTTCCCCCTTAAAAAAATGTTACAGAGAGCTTCGTTTCTCGCAATTGATGCTTGATTCTGCAAGCTCGAGGAACTTATGAAAATGGGTTAGCTATATCTACTGAAAAAGGTATAATTCATTGTTTTATAATTTTTATTTACTTATTAGGTTTCCACAGGGAGAATGATTCAAGGCCATAAAAACTTTATTCATTGTTTTATAATTTTATCACACATAAGAAATATAATTTATTTCTTAAAAGAAAATTGCAACATATTCGAGGGCTTAAAAAATTAAGCATAAACAAATTATCAAGACATAGATTTTTGTGATTGAAGAGAATAGTAAACGCAGATTGCATCATTTCGTTTTGTACTAGTTTACATTACAAAATGAGAATTTGTTTTCATTTTGTATTGGTAATTCACACCCTCTGCTTCGTTTTGTATAATGAACAATGGAAATTTGGTTGCATGTAAGGTTTTTTTTTTTAAAAAAAAAAGATTAAACTAAAGTAAGAGAGTGTATACTAAATAAACATGGAGTGAGAGTAACAGAGGGCTTGAGTTGCCCAAGCCCAAAGAATATTGGGCTGTTGATTAAGCCTCGTCCAAATATTAGGACCATGGCTTTGTTGAAATCATGAAAATTTCTAAAGCCCAACCCATCTTCCGCCTTAGGTTAACAAAATTTGGACCAGCAATTGCGTGTCTTTTTTTTTTTGTCTGAGAATCATACTTAAGATTTCAATTACCAACCAAATATATATAATTTAATTATCTTGTTTTTACTTAAAGATAATAATCTTAGGTACAGTTATTTATAGGAGCAATTTTACTTAAGTTAAAAAAATGGATTTCAATATAGTTTTTATTTGTTTAATCTAATGTGAATAATGGGAAAAAATCTTATATACAGATAAAATTCGTTTATGGTCTAAGGATTGTGAATACTGAATATGATGGAGGGGACGTGATGTGACCAAACAATTTATAAACGTAAAATTTAAGGAACTGTGTGGAACGGTTCAATGATAATAAGTTCGAATGCGACCAAAATTTTAAATTATGCTTACTTTTCCTTTTAATACGGTAAGAGAATGTCAATGCACTTTTTGCACCACAAATTAAATAAACTCTAGCGATGAAGCAAAAGACACGTATAATCAATCATTATCTATCTCAAGCCATTAACATTGGAATTTTGACGATAAATTTGCCAGTTTATATAATTAAAAAAATCATACATTTCGTAAAAAAATAAGACCAGCCCTTACTCTTCGAGTTTTGATTATAAACATTGATACAGATCATCACACTGTCTTTGTAGAAAAGATAGAGACATTCTTCACAGAAAATGAAGGTCACATTTGTAGAAAAACATGTAACATGAACAACAACTGTAAATCAACAAAACAGTGAAAGAAAAAAAAACTCAAATCCATTACACAATTGTCTACATTGTACCTATGATCTTTGACGTGGTCATCAACGACTCATGAGAGCAACTGCTGAGCCAGTGGAATCATGGTTACTTCCTGGTTCCCTTTTCAACGTTTCCTTGTCACCCTAAACCAATTTCAAATAAAATAGACCAATGAGAAACAAAGAATATTTAAAAAAATAAAAAATTGTTCTGACTTATAATTAAACTTGATCCTTATTGCTGATTTGATTGTGTCCTTCCTTGAAAATGTCAAAGATGTATTTAATGAGTAGAGTAATATAAGTAACAAACAAGATAACAGAAACAGATTGGGCGTGACCTGTATTGGCTCCAAGAGTTCAAATTAATAAAGTTCACACATAGGTGGCGAATCTTGCATAAAAAAACAAAATAGATATTATTTTTTTTAGAAGTTAACCAATGTAGTGCAGACCAAAGACCAAATAAAAAATTCAGGGTCTAACACTAGTAGCCTGATAGTTTATGAAAAAAGTTAAATGTTCATTCCAATGAGTGGAACAAGGAAATATAGACAAATGTTTTATACCAATGACCATGTAAAATCCATGGTTTTGAAGTTCACTCTATTCTTGGCACAAGGCGCATGGTTCACAACAGCAATGGACCTAGCCATCACACAGCAAGGTCTAATTAGACATCTCTTTCATCATATCATGCATATACCAAACCAATAATTCCCTAAGTTGATTAGTACTTTCCCTTTCTTCAATTCAATATGTTAGTTAGCAAAACATTTTCCAATTCACTCTATTGAACCCTTTTTTATTATTGATTGAAATTTGTTAAAAGTTTTAATTTTTTGTTATTTTCATTAGTATGTAATTGAACTTGTTGGCATAGGTGTTTCTTACATGTTGGTTCCTTGACAACCATGTCAGCAATTCGGCCAAACGTGACACATATAATTAAGCAACTTGAAACAAAATAGAGATGAGGCTACATATAGATGGCTCTGTAAAAACTAATAAACATTTTTGGAAGTTGGAGAAGCAATCACAGAGGCCCGTGGACCATTCACCCTGAGTCTAAACCAGTTGCATCTTTTGATATATATTGGTAGAGACATAACTAGCTATATACAAAAGAAGCACACAACTTAGGATTGGAATATTTGATGAAGACGAGGTGGTGTACTGTTTATAAGCCTACAATTTGTGGAATAATAATGTTTACTGCTTTTTTCAGTGCGTCAGCAATCCTTTTTACTCTAGATTTAACTTTTAAAAAATGGGAGAAATATTTGATAATCCACTCGAATTAACTAGTTAATAAATTTATAAAATCATATGTATATATATATTTTTATTTATTTTTGTTATTTTTTATATTTTATAAGATAATTGGCTGATGATTTATATTAGAGTTTAGAGTTGACTATCCAATTTCTTTATACAGGTATGGTTTTTCTAAATATAAGTTTTATTACGAGAGATTGCATAAAAAAAATAAATAAAATTTTGTTATAAAGAGAAATTATATAACTTTTCTATGTACACTTCTATAATTTTATTTTAATATACAAAGACAATAACAAGATGAAACTTAAGACTTTAATGGTTCATAAACTTTATGATTTAAATTCTAGTTAAGTCTTCTAGTTTAGTTTTACTGTTATAAGTAATGTTTAGAGAACTAAATTAACTCAACCGGTACTGGAAAATTAATGAATCCGTATTGTATTAGGTTGAAATAACATATAAAATGAACTAGCAATTAAATTAATATAAAAACAAAGCTTGAATCTGTAATTCGACGGGTTTACCCACACGTTCAATTTTCACAATACACACGATATTAAATTATTAGCAATGACATATTCCACCGATACAATGATGAAATTAACTTGTATTTTCTTTTCAAATTTTTGTGCTCTGTTTTACTTTCTTTTTGATACGGCAAGAGAATGTTTCAATTTTGTGCCCTGTTTTATTTTCTTTTCAATTCGGCAAGAGATTTTTATGTGCTCTGTTTTATTTTCTTTTTAATACGGCAAGATAATGTCAAAAGAGAAAGTGAGAGTGTGTTATGCACTATGTGTATCGAATTAATTGGATAACTGATTCACAAGATTTTACTATTTTTCATAAACTTTAATTTATAAAAACAATTATTTTAAGAAAAATATGACCGAAAGTGTCCTTAACATTTCTCTAACATTTGTTGAAGATGTTACATCTCAACTTTTGAAAACGTAATTTTATATAATATCTCTTCATCACTTGACAATTGACATAACGAGATAGCGCATTTGTTATGTTTAGTTTATTTTTTGTAAAAACAAAATTTGACTTAAATAACATATTAATTTTTATAATATGGATTATTTTATTTTGATTCTCTTATTTTGATTCTCTTATTTTTTGTAAATGTTTTTCCTGTTTCAGTCCTGCCAGTAGGATTAGAGACAATGGTGTGCTCCACCTCCGGTTAAACTATTTCCTTTTTAATTTTTATTTTATTTTTTGAAATTTTATTGTTTTCTTAAAAAAATATTTCTCGTATTTGTTTCTTTTTATTAAAATATATAATTATTTTAAAGATAAATATATCATCTCTCTTATGAATATTAAATAATATGATTAGTATACATGTAAAAAATAATTAATAAGAAAAATGAGATAGGTAAATAAGGAGAGACGTAGTACATATAAATAATTTTAAAATCACTCATCCAAATATTATAGTGTCTATTTATGTAATGAAAAGATTGAGACAATATTTCTCAGATGGCACAAAGTCGAAAATTGTACACACGTGGTAAATTGTAATGTGACATTTACAGAAAAACATGACAGTAACTAGAACTGGAATTGAATAAAAACAGAAACAATGGAATATTATTAACGATCATAACTTATGTGGATGATCATATCCGTCGTTAACGGTGCATGGATTCAACTGCTGGAGCCGTTGGAGTCATGGCTAATCCCCTGTGACGACCTTGCTCAATATTTCCTTGCCACCCTATATATAATCAACTCCAAATTTAATACATTTAAGACACTTAATCTAATTAAATATCTTGTTAACTTTATTCTCATTGCTGTTTCCTAACTTGAAAATTAAATGTCAAAGATATATTAAACTGGGGTATCATAAATAATATATATATTAAGATAATGGAAACTGATTGTGTGTCTGTGATCTGTATAGAAGCTTTAATAATAATGCAGCACACACATCACATAGGTTGACTAATTTAAAGAGATATTGATTAATTTTGAAAAGTTAAGTAATGTAATGTAGGTAAGAGCAAAGAGCAAATAAAAAATTGAGGGAAGGTGGCAATAGTTTATATACCAAGGACCATGTCAAATCCACGGTTTTCAAGTTCACGATATTCTTGGCACAAAGCGCATGGTTCACAGCAGAAATGAACCAAGCAATCGCAGCAAGGACTTTCCCTCAACATGTATTGTCTTCTCATCTTGGTACGGTAGAAGCATGAGTATATCCAACCACAACCTATTAAAACACATATCATTGTATACAGTGCCCCACTTGCACCACATGCTGCAAATCATATCAAATATCTAATCAACAATTTCATATTTCATTATCATATATACACATGTATATGTAAAATTAATTGACAGAAGTAACTAGTTTCTTACATGTTGATCCATTGTCAACAATCTCTGCAACTTGACCAAACGTGATACATGGACACCAGCACGTTATGCAACCTGAATTGAAAAAATAAAAATAGAGACGAGGGTATATAACTATATATGATATAGAGAATGAAAAATGAAGATTGTGTTGAAATTAAAGGGGGGTTGGGCTTACAATTAGAAAAGTTGGAGAAGCAACCAAAGAGGCCAGTGGACCAATCAAGGTGGTTTGTTCTTAGGTGGGGAAGTGGTGGTTGCTGCGGCTGAGGCTGGTAGGGGCTATAGTTGCTAACGGCCACCGGAAAACCAGTGACAGCACCATGATTGTACTCTTGTTGTGAGGTTGGTAGAGACATAACCATAACACAATCAGAATACAACCTCACAACTAACTAAGTATATAAATGTCATGTTGAGAACTAGATGTTGTCACCAACCATTTATATATACACTCCCAATTATCCAACAATCTTCAATGCTTTTTTCTTACGTCACTAATACTTTTCACCCTCATCATGTTTTTTTTTTTTCTTATGTAAAATCAATAAATTTCATATTTAACTCTCAATTTTATTTCGTAACTAACTTAATAATATATAATCAATTATCTAATTCTCTTTTACTATATATATTATTTTTCTTTATTTATTTTTACATTTTATAACAATCATTTATTATTTTTTATTATTTATATATACAAATTTTTCTCTTTTCATATTTTATAGCAATCACTTATTATCATTTTATCTATATATTTTAATTGCTATTAAATATATTTTTAACAAATTAGTAAATGAAACGAGGTGATGCTACAGACTGATAGGTTTAGTCATAAAAAATTTAATTATAAATACTGATAAATGTAATTAAGATACTAGTTAAAATATTAAAAATAGAAAATATATCTATTATTTTCTCACAATCAAAGTAAAAATTTTATTCGAATTGGAGGATAATTTTTTAAGAGTTGTTTGAACTTTGAAACCAGGCTTAAATCTGTTGATGATGCAGTATTTCTAATCAATTTATCTAAATTTTTTAATAATAATAAGAAAAACTAAACTAGATTTTGTATTCTTAAACAACTTTTTGGCACGAGAAATTGCTTTTGTACAGAAATTTTGTATGAAATGTTGTACAAATAAAAAAATACGAAATAAATTTTTTTATATACACTATAAATTAAACTCTGGTTAACTAATCCAATTATCTAATCATTACGTTGATTGTTAGGAGCATGATCGGTGTGGACGGTTCCACATAGCATATTTCACCGAAACAATGATGGAATTAACAAAACGAAGTTTTTTAATTTATTTTATGCAGTGTTTTGTTTTCTTTTTAATACGGCAAGAAAATGTCAACGCACTATATACTCTTAATTTAATGATTAAGGATAAGTTATTTGTTAGGACTATTAAATCAAAGGATAATATATATATATATATATATATATATATATATATATATATATATATATATATATATATATATTTGTTATTGGAGAGAGAAAATGAAAAAAAAATCTGCCTAAACTATATTAATAATAAGAATATTTTATTTATATGTTAATAATAAAATAATATTATTACCATTTTTAATAGTGAAAATTGTTATCTTACTCCCGTAAAAGATTGGCCAATATTACACATTTGATGGTGTTACGATGTTTTTACTTTTTTTATAAAAAAAAATCCTGTTTTTTTTTTGTTAATTTTATTCTTCTTTTTATTTTCTCTCATCTTATCATTTATCTTTAATTGTAAACGCTTATATTAGCTTGATTATAAATATAAAGATAAGATAGGAATGGGATAAGTATTTTTAAATAGCTTTGATTTCTAAAGTTTATTTTTGTTTATTCATTTTATTAGATTGGATGATTTAAAAGTCTGTTTTATGCTCAATCCAGACTTGATGATTTCATAACGGCCTTTACCATAAATGCTGTCTATAGATTAAATAATTTCGTGTATTGAATTTTATTTGATTATTTACTGTTTTATTGGGTTTGGTAGAAGTTTTATATAAGTGTTTTTTAATGGAGGGTTACGACTTAGTGTGATGGTAAGAAAAAAAAAAAAGATACGACAACTTTGACAACCTTATATTAGTGATGAAAAAATCAAGCAAAGACAAGTTCCCATATTGTTGGATTGACTAAAGATATTATTATATATTTGGAGGGTTTTTTTTTTTTTACGAAAATTTGTAAAAATATTGAGGAATAAACAAGTTTGTAACAATAAAATATAAATAAGTTTGATTGTGATTTGATTTTGTTGTATTTTTTCTTATTCTTATTCTTATCCGAGTTTTCACTTTAATTTGATATTAAGTCTTGAGACTCTTAAATAAATAATAATAAATAAAATATTGTTCATCATAATAAGGGTAAAAAAAATTAGATACCAACAAGAATATAATATATATATATATATATATATGTATATATATATATATAATTTTATTACTTATACTATTAAGTTATTAAAATATAAATTATAAAAACATTGTTTAATTATTTAAGTTCCTTAAAATTTATTATAAAAGATTTTCTAGAAATTTCTGAATAATTATCTATACAAGTCATCTTTCTACCAAATTTTTTTTTCATGTTTTGTTATAATCTTGATTTTTATATGCTTATCAAAATTAGTTGATAAAAAATTATTAAATATATTATGACCTTTAAAATATTAAAATATTATAATATTATAATAATTACATGTCAATGGAAAATGAAAAACTAAAGTAAATAAAATAAATGAAACATTTCTTAATCAAATAAAGTTAAAATAAATTTTAATTAAAATTTTAAAAAATATAAATTAATCACACCACACATCATTTATTTCATGCATCGCACATATATTATGATAGTTAATTAAATATATTTTAAAATTTATATTATTTTATACTTAAAAATTTGAAAGTATGTATATATTATTAGAACACGAGATACTTCTTACTAAAGATATATTCCGAAGATAATTTATTGGATTACGTAATTTGAACATCTTTACTCATTTTATCTATTAGTGCCTAATTAAACATTTTGTGGATCACATTAGTTACCCGTTGGTTTTCTTTTCTTTTTTTTTTTGTTTTTTATTTTTGTTGAAAAGTTACATGTTGGATCATTCTCATAATCTGACTTTTCACATATGCATAAACCTAGCTACCTTGTCATTTCCTCTTATGATCAAAGGGACAAACCAGGAAAAAAAAATATAATATCACTTTCAACATAGTAACTATATTCAAAAAAAGAAAACAGTATATTGAGAAAAACTCGCACTTATCAACCTCAAGGCCATATCAAACTAACACGTGTCGTACAATGAAACAAACATTGGCAGTGAATTGAAGGCAAAAAAAAATCAAATAATGTATATTTAATTTAAAATTAACTTATATAGTCACTGCACTAACAATATTGGACAGTTTTATTTTTCAAAAATATTTTACATCCTAAATCATAAAGAAGCTCAAAAAAATAAATTTGAAGCTCTTTCACAAATAAATTTATGAACCTTAAATTTGAAGCTCTTTCACAAATAAATTTATGAACCTTAAGACCTGTTCCAATCTAAACTTTTCAAAAAAAAAAAAAAGAAGAAGAAGAAGACCTATGCTATTTTAGCATTAAATTAATTTTCCTCACAGTTCAAAGTGTTTGGAAAGTTGGAATTTAGCGTTATGTGAAGATGCGAGGGACATCTCCGGACTATTTATTTCGTTTGGGATTGAAAGGGTTAATTAAATATCCCTTCATTTCTTCTAAAATAGTTTTATATTTTTAAATTTAAAAATAGTTAAATTATCATTTTTATTCCTTCGATATTTATTTATTTTATGTAATAAGATATTAAGTAATATTAAATAATCATCTGAGAAAATATTTATTATATATATAAGGTAGTCAAACTTAAGCTTCTATGTAAATAAGAGAAACTATTTATTAAATCTTAAACGGTAAAGTTATAACACAAAATATAAAATTCTACTGAATATATAAATTGATAAATTTTTATATAATCCAACGTAATAAAGATAAGAGAAACTTAATGTTATAATACAAATCAATTACTTGATTATAATACGATGAGAAAATAAAATATTAAGTTTTAGCTTTAGAATTCAAATGAGAGTTAAGAAAAAAAACTATACCACATTAGCAAACATTGCAAAATAATTAAATAAACTAAGACAGAAAAATTAATTCAATTTAGTTAAATTTAAAATTATTCTTACACACTCAAATATTAACTTAAAATCAAAAAATTCTACCTTCTAAAACACAATTTTAACAACTATGATAAAAATAACATAAACAAATACAGAAACTGCTTTACAATCAGAAGATCATACATTTAAAAACGAGATTTTAACTCTATATATGTGGTATGAAATACATAGCATTTCTATCTTATTTTCAATTTATAGTTATATACACTTTGTATTATCATCTCAAAAAAATATTTAAAATATGTGGCAGATAACAAATACATGCATCATCACAACAAATATCTGGCACACAATCATTGAAATAATTATGAATTATGACCGGCAAGATAGCGGTCATGAAGTATTATACTGGAGGTAATAATAATAATAATAAAATATATAAATTAAAAAATAATAGAGACATAATTAGAGAATAATAGATAAAAAATTAAATAATTTAAATTTAAAAAATATAAAAAATAATGAATTTCATTTTAATTGCATTTTCTTAATCTTATCCGAAAATTGTAATCATTTATTCTTATATTTTTTTGGTTAAGTATCCTCACAACAATGTTAAATGTCATTTTAAATTTGTTATGTTTTAATTTTTTTTTTCATTTTAGTATATCGAATTTTAAAAGTTTCATTCTAATATTTTATGTTCGTTAAATTGTCTTTCGGTACCATGTTCATCTTTTCTGTTGAAATAAAAAATAATTTTAGATTCACACGGAAGAAGTGAAAATTTCAAATGTATGCAAATAATTGGCTCTTTCCAAAATTATTATATATATTGTTATCAATTTATTGATAAACCATTTAAAAGTTCAATATATAAATTGAAACCTTAAAAGAATACTAAAAGACTGAAATAAAACGCTTGATAAACTTAAAACATGATAATGGAACTTTTAAAGACTAAATATTAAACAAATGTGTAACACTTGAAGACAATAATAACAGAACAGAGATATTTAACCCATGATATTTATTTCCAAGGGTTTGACTTTGTTAAGAAACAACTCGCATAACATGTTCAGAATTATAGACACCGCATTTGATACAATTATTATTTCTATTATTATGCATATGGATCCTCAGTTCAACGACTCATGCCCTGTTCCACTGATGGAGCTGTTGTAGTCATAGTCATGGCTACTCCCCGACTTCGTTGCTCAACATTTCCATGCCACCCTATTCATACCAAGTTCACACCAAAATTAATTAAACACAAAACTAATTTCTCTACAAATCATTGATAAATTCATTATTTTGTTTTCCAAACTTTATTAGCTTTGCTATTTTGATGCTTCCTCTGCATTGCTGGGTATTTAAAACTAATAAAAATTACCCAAGTGTTATAACAAAATTAAAAAACAACCCACAATTAAGAGTTTATATGCCACTCAATTGCAAAACTGAGCTTTATGTAAGAAAATGAAAAGGTTACAATTTTAAACATTACCTTTCATTGAAGATAGATTTAGAAGAAAGATATTAAATTAGACTAGCACATAAAAAAGTACTTGAAACAATAGTAATTGTTAATTGAAATCAATATGTTAGTCACGACTTTTTGTTTTTTATATTAGTCTTTAGCATGTATAAGTATTTTATGTAACTTTATTTTGCCGTTAAATATAAATATACAGAGAATTAGTCAACTCTTTCAATAATTAATATATATAAATGCAAATAGTGATGGTTAATTGAAATTCATGTGCTAGTGATGATTCTTTATTTTTATATTAGTCGTACATGAATATTTAGAATCTAATTTTGATTTTGTAGTTAAATATGCGGCTAATGAGTCTCTTGATGATTAATATATATATATAATCTTTAATAAATACATGTATACTTAAAACTTAATTTTATTTTATAGTTAAATATATAATTAATTAGTTAACTCACGTATAAATATTCACACATATATATATGTTTTTCTATTTTCTTATTCTAATTATTTATCTAGTATTTCTTGTTGAGAAGAGAGAGGATAAGAAAATGATAAAAAAAATAATTTTATTATATTAATAACTGTAATACATTGTTAACTAAAATATTTATACATATATTTTTTTTTATATTTTATAGAAATATATACTTTTTTCCTATTTTATAATTAATTATCTGATTTTGCATTGTCTATTAAATATTTTTTTAAATAAAGAATAGAGATAAGGTTGATATATACCAATAATCATGTCAAATCCACGGGATTCAAGCTCACGATACTCTTGACAGAGAGCACAGGGCTCACAGAAGCAATGAATCAAGCAATCTGTGCAACCATTTCCCTTCAAACCATGCTGTCTTCTCATCTTTGATCGGTAAAAACAAGAGTACAGACACCCACATCCAATCACACAACAAATTAGCGTATACAGAGCTCCACTAGCACCACATGCTGCATACAATTCAATAATTAATCAACAACACAATTTCCAATTCCTCTCACACAAACTCATTCCTTAATTAAAACCAATTTCTTACACGTGGATCCCTTGTCAACGATTTCCGCAACTCTGCCAAAGGTAACACATGGACACCACCAAGTTATGCAACCTGAAACATGAAAATTGATTATTAATTGATGAGAAATGTATTATGGAAGAAGTTAAACAAGAGATGGAGGAGTCATACAGTTTCCACAATCGGAACCGCAGTCACAGAGGCCAGTGGACCAATCAACAATGGGTTTAGGTGGAGGAGGAACCGTCGGAGCGTAGGAACTGTTGTCGGTGGTGGCGCTGTACGCTGCTGAACTGCTGTAGCTAACGGGAAAACCGGTTGCCGGTTGCTTTGATGGATCTGTTGAAGCTGGTTGATACATACTTAATGCTACTTTTGAGTTTTGGGTTTTGAGTTTTGAGTTTTGAGTTTTGAGGTTGTGAGTGTGTATCAATGAATTTGGCTTAACAATTTATAAACCTATAGTGTGTGCTTCGGTGTTTGGTGGAGTGGCGTCAACTATATTATAAAGTTTAAGTCAATTCTGGTTTTGGATTGCATCGAGCAACTTGCATTGATACAACCGCGTGCCTTCAACCGCGTGCCTTTGCGACTTGTTTTATATTCAAACTGAAATTACAACGAAGCAGGGTATTTACGTGCGTTGTCTTTGATTTGGACCACTTCTATCTTCAATCTTCAAAGGTTTCATCTTTTCAAAGAAATTTACGTGTTCAGTGGAGAAAGAATTGTTTATTCCAAGTATTCTCTTATTCTTTTTTAAATAAACAACTAATTTTAAAAAAAATTTAATGGTTTGCAAACTTCATTTATGATAGTGTAAAATTAAAAAAATAATATATATTTGTTTTAAAAAATAGCGGTTCAATAATGTTTAGAAACGTCATCATTTGTCATAGTAATTTTGACGGAGTATAAATTACATTGGATGTAAATGGCACGTTGAAAGATAAGAAATTAAAGCAAAAGTTAATTAGCATGCAAAACATAAAATGGATTTTCGTTGTTGTTGTTGTGTTCGTTTTAAACATAAAACGGGTTGATTTGTTTAGTACAATGATGTAAATTAATATCATTGATAAAATTTTGGAAAATATCCGCCAATGAACTATCAAAGTATTAAAATAAAGTTTGGAGACTTAAATTGAGAAAGTATAGGTAAAGAAATTATACATATAAACAAAAATTACAAAAAAAAAATAGTGCTGTACTAATAATTAATTATGGAAGGACAAAAATTGACCAAGACTGAAAAGTGAGTCAAATTTGGCAAGTCTGGGCAATTTGAAGAGACAGTGGGACCAAGTTGCATCACGCGGCATCCTCTAAGTGAATCAATTGGCAGTTTTATATTTTAAGAAAAAAATATACACTCCCCTTGGTCTCTCTTCACCCTAGGAACACGGCATTCAAATCTAAACTCTACTAAGATAATTCTCTCTATTTAACTACTACAGTTTCTCCCACAATGTTTTACCATACAAATTTATCTGTTGAGGCCAGAATTGTATACCATTAAACAGAATAAATAACACTCATCAATTAAGATACTATAAGTTTAATTTTCGTAATTAATCTCATTAATATAAATTTAATTATTAATTAAATACTACATTTTACTTATCCACAATATTCCAACAGTATTCACTATAGCATTAGTTTAATTATTAAAGATAAAAAAAAACTCATTATAAAGAAATGTCAATCATGTTAAAAAAAATTGAGTTATTCAATTATACTGTTTTCATAAATATATAAATTTAGAATATTTTTTAATAATATCATATTTTAAGATATGCAAAAGTTTATTTATTTTTTTCAATTTATTCATTGTTTTATTCATTTTGTCGTGTTTATTTTAATATTTATTTAAGTAAAAAATATAATAGAATTATTTGTCAAAATATCACAACTAGTTTGAATTTCTTTCAATTAAAATGATTAAATTTATCAAATTGGATTCAATTATTAACAACTGCCAAAACTTTAAGAACATGGGCAGCTTTTTAAAACGCTATGTGCAATGGAAGATGATGTGTAGGTCCATGTGATAAGTTTTAATTGAGATTTTGGATCAATATTGGACTAAGGATAATTAGAGTAATAACTACTTGCGTCTTACTAGACCTAAAACGTGTTAAAACTTCTTAGTGGACGATGAACATTGATGGGCCCTGGTGCAACCATTTCATACACATACATATACATTTTATTATGCTGATTTATGACTCTGTCAATTGTTCGGTTCTGTTAACATACTCGAGATTAATTTATTTTTTTTGAATAAAGTTCCACATATTTGAAAGGATTTAATCCTCAATCACAATATTAGGAAGTGAATTCCATATGCATTTGATGGTGAAACCCGAAAGCATTCAACCACTCTAGACCATAAACATTCTATTCTATAGACTTGCCCCGTTATAGTATACAAATTGCACTATCACTTGAGTTACGGAAAGAAATTAAACCAGCACCACAAACCACAATACTATATTACTGACACTGTTCTCCATTTTGGAGCAATGCAGGGTGACCATTTAGCGCACCACCTAGATAGAAATCATAGATACACTTGCCAAGTCAGTAGTGAGCTGAAAAGAAAGAGAGCAGGCCCACGAGCGGTGCATTGATATAAGTTGTGGGCTCAGACTGCTGAAAGAAAGGCCTTGAGTCTGGGAAAGAGTCTGTGTTATTGGTGGGCCCACCCACCACAGCCCCAACTAACACATTGGGGTTTGGATTTGGGCTAAAATAATAGTGAGATCCAGCTTTACAGCCAATGTGGGCTGGGTGGGCCGAGACTGAGGGAAGCGAGCTGGCCCGGTGGTGTATCCTCTGGGGGTAGCGTGCACCATATCCAACCATGTACGACATTCCCAAAGGGTTATCGCCAAGAATGTAGTCCACCTAGTAAATGAAAGCCACGTGCATTCACATTAGTAGTGCAATCACGTGTTAACATCAATTTACTCAAATATCAGACAAGACAAAATCTAGCCGTTAATTTTGTCAGATGTGGAAAACTAGAAACTGGGAACCTAAATCAACGGTGATGTCAAACTCTATTGGGACCCACTAGAGTAGGGAGAAGGAATGGTTACTTTGAAAAATGCGATTCTCACCTGGCGTTTGGCAATGTGTTTGAGCAAAGCTGGGGTGGCTGTGGTCTCGCCACATGGCACAACCTTATTGGCGTGGCTTAGGTAATTAGAATAAGCTAGGAGCAAGAAAGACAAGGACGTTACATGCTGCATGTTACTTCCACCAGCCTTGAAGATAAGCCCACCTTTTCGATTCACCAACAAAAGAGAAGGTTGAGTAACAATTTACAAAAGGAAAAAAAACCGTTGCTTGCAATAATTGTGCGGAAATACCAATGCATGGATTTTCATTTTTTTCAGTACACAAGAACACAATTAAAGGCTTTTCCTTTTGCAAGCAAAGCATAATTAATGGCTTTAGATGGGTCTCATGAATCATAATTAATGTTAGAATTCGATAATCACGCGAGTATCACCTTTCTCAAAATTAATAAAAAAAAGTCAAAAAGTGAAAAACAGTGAGGGAATATTTACCTGGGGAATATTGAACTTGAGGGTGAGAAATTCCAGGCAATGTTGAACAGATAAATCCGTCGGCGTTTTGTTTGAACGACGCAAAGTAGTTTGCTCTCCCCATTAACACCTCCTGCACAAAATAAAAGTTTTTTCGTCTCCAATATTTCAGTTAGTTATAGTGTATATATTTTTTAAGTTTATGCTTTAAGCTGAGTATAATGTGCATTAGATGTGTAATAACAAAACACAACGTACATTGTGCGCTCACGGTTACAGAACAGTGATTGCACGGGATAGGGTGATTAAAAAAGATGTACCAGAATGGTCAGTTATGAGAAAAGAATGCGAGAAATGTGATAGCGATGAGAGCTTAAACAAGAAGTCGCAGACTCAATCGATGCGGGAAAGTAAAGCAATTGTGCAGAAAATAATGGTATGGTGCACATGCATGGAGCAGTGCTGGGACCCATCCATTTGCCAGATCTAAAAGCATGAAAATAATTAAAAAGGGTAGACTTTTGGTTCCAAATGTTTACGATTAGGAGGGCAATGAGTTTTGGCCACCTAATTTGGTTCTGATTACAGGAACAAGACCTCCTACACCACACTAATTCTATTCCTATCCCATTATTTCAAAGACAAATTTGCCCCCTCATGTGCAATGTCAAAAAAATCCAGTGGCATGATTTAAGTCCAGGTTCCAATTATTAGGGGAATGTCCCCTCTAATGTAAGTAACAAAAACCGGTGCCCACATGAGACTTAAATATGTAATTCATATCATGTTCAATGATCAGCATTTCAACAACAACCCTTTTCTCATTCCTATCTTGACTTCTTTTTTTAATATCCATCAATAAACGGATAAAGCTTTTTTTAAAATCCAATCTGTACTCACATTCCCTATCTACTTGTACCACAAATATGCACACAACCTTATTCACTATGTCATAGATTCCGTATATGACCCACCAATAACAGATAGTCAATTTTAAAATACTTCATTATATTTTACGTTTTTATATATGATCTGAAATCACTAATACTTCTCATAAAACACAAGTGGTTTATATTTTAGTAAAATTCTATCAAAAAGTTAATCATTCTAAGAAACACAAAAAATAGTTCCTGTTAAATAATATTGGATCTGCTCTATACTATACTTCCCAGCAAAGTAATATGTTCCTATTTTTTATCAAAAAAACAAAGAGTAAATATTCCATTCAATCTTAAAATCGTAAAATACTCCAGTCATCCTCTAAAAAAACTACAAACGTTTATACTTTTTTTTTCTTTATTTGGAAAATTATTCTCATTTTAGAAATTTAAGATCTGGCCAATTTTCCTCTCAACTACTAAGGTGAAAGGTCAATAAAATAAACAAAGGTATACTCGTTAATTTATGATTTATTCGATTTATCTACAATAACTTTAAAATACAATATCTAATAACTAATAGTATCAAAAAGCGTGACTACATGTAAGGTTAGTGGTGGGAAATAATGGTATTGATCTGAAATTCCCTGTTGTGCTTGTGATGATCGATGATTAATAATATGATATATGCAGATTGGGAATGGGCCAGTGGGAATGAAAGTCCGAAATGGACAAAAGTAAATCACATTCCACAGACCACGTGATGCAGAACTTTTTCACTATATTTTTGTATCTAGATTGAATGAATGAGCAGTATCACACTGCGCCCCCACATGCTCAACGGGGACGCAAGACAAGAGGAACAAAAACAACACATAAAAGACAAAGCATTTTGATATGTGCGCACACACAATGACACAAAAACTCCTATTCAATAATCATAAATTAGTAATAAAAAATTCTAGTATTAGCAAGTAATTAATTGATTAACCATCCAAAAAATGGAATGAATTGGAAAAGTAGCAATGATAAAAACGGGTATAGCATTAGCATAGCAGAGTTAAATGTAACGTAACCAAAATGGGAATGAATTGGAAAAGTAGTAGTGCAGTACTAGTACCTTAGAAATGAGAACATTAATCCCAGCATGCTTGTTATCCCAACCAAACTCATTAATGGTGTCCCCAGCTCTCAAAACCACTTCGTTCCTAACAATGTATTCTCTGTACTGACGCCTACGTGAGGCCTTGTGCAACCACGCCGCTGCCCATAGAAGCTCATCCTAACATCATCATCAAACAAAAGTCACCTTTTAATCCAACGGCCAATATCCCAAATTTTGTTTTCTTGCACCTAGCCTCACATACATTATTATCCCTACTATTATTATGACACACATAACATAATGTACAAAGTTACCTGGTAACCATTGACGTCGCAGTAAAAGGGACACACTGCACGGCGCAAGCTGTTACTGTATGCACCACGATGTTTGTCAGCAAACTGGAACACCTGCATCCTCACCCAAACCCAACGGTCATTTTCTCGCGATATTTTAACGGAAGATATATTTTTTACCAATCCATAATAAGTGCTAACAAACTAACCATACACGGAAAAACACACGCGAATAAAATTTTTTTAAAAAAAAATCCAATTCCCGGTAAAGAGTTTAGTGGAATAGGGGGTGGGTGCAGGAGTTATTTCAATGTCTCTTCTCGTGAGTGGAAGAGTCTCTCTCGCTTTTCACAAACCGCTTTTCAAACTTATCACAGTTCCGTTTTTAACCTTTTTCAACCAAAGCCAACGGAGTATGCTTTTTAACCTTTTTCTTCGTTACTTTTATTTATTTTTTACATTTTTTTTTATTTATTACAAAAAAAGAGTATGCGTATAATATGAGAGTGAATTTACCGCAACGGCTCGATTAAGGAGCATGGTAGAGTAGGAGGGGTCACGTGATCTGAAGACGATGGAGGCAGCGGCAAGTGCAGCGGCAGTTTCACCTGCCACGTCAGAGCCAGGGTGGGACCCATCGATCTTGAAAACGGTGCGTAGCGTATCCATGTCTTCAGGTCTCTCCCAGCAGTTATGATCAGAGAAAGGATCACCAACTTGAACGAACACCACGCCGGAACCAATCTTCGCCGTCGCTTTCAGTAAATAATCGGTTCCCCACCTCACCGCCTTCAACGCGTTCCCGAGTTCCGCTCCCATGCTCTTCTCGAAGTCGATCACACTCCACGACAGCATCGTCGTCGTGAACGCCATCGGAAACCCGAACTTTATGTTATCACCCGCGTCGTAGTACCCTCCGCTCAAGTCCACCTGAACATACAACACAATGTACCTACCTCGTTAGTCAATAGTCATCACAACCTACATTGAGAAGAAAATAATGAACAGAGAAAGAAACTCTTACTCCGGCAGTAACGCCGTCGTGCAATGCAGAGTCACGGCGCCAGTGGAGACGCTGGTCGGCGGGGAGTTTGCCGGAGCGTTGGCCTTCGAAGAAGAGAATGCTTTTGCGGAGGGCGTCGCGGTAGTCGTGGCCTGCTGTGGTTGGACGGAGGAGGAGGAGGATGAGGAAAAGCACGGCGAGGACAGAGCAGAGAGTGTTTCGCGCCATTTTGGTTACTTTTTTTTTGACACTTTTGCACTCTGCCTCTGTGAGGTGAAGGTGGTGTGTTAAGTGTGAAGAGTGAAGGGGGTAACGGTCGAGGTTGTTATATAAACGAGAAAGCATCCTTGGATTCCAGTGGGTTCTCCAGTACGCGTTCGCCACGTGGAGATAGGACAATGGTCTGTTTTCCGTAGCCCGATGCAAAACGGGTTGGACTGGATAAAACGGATCTTGACCGGGTTCGGGTCAGGTCACTTTTGGGAATGGGGAATAATGCAGACATGTGATGGGCACCGCCAATTGGTGCAGAACACGTGGAGTAGGAGGGTTTAGGGTTGGGGAATGGGAAAGTGTGGGTCCCAGAAGAATGGGGAGTGTGATATGATGTATGTGCCGCTTATGATGGGAGTGGGAGAAGAATGATTGTGAAGCGTCAGATGGTTTGACTTGACTGGTATGAGCATGTGAATTTATGTCTTGTGGTTGGATTATTATTAGCAGCTACTTGTATGTCCGTGTTTGCACGGGTTGGTTTGTGATACATTTATCTATCTACAAACCAAACATATATTCATACCAAATAGGAAAAACAAGACTAGTTTTGATAGCATCGATATTATCTGTCAGGTTCGAATTTTGATACGCCCAACTGGCAACTGCAATGGGTCATTGCTCCTAGATTCAACACTTGTATTTATTCATCAGTATGATTCTGTGAGAATAGGTACTATGTTATATAAGTTTATTCTCATGTGCATGATATAAGGATGTTTATGACATGTTTCATCATCCCACTTATCTGGTTAGTGTCTAACCTTTTTGGTAATTTGGTATGGAGACCGGTCAAAGTATGTTGATGAGGAACTGTTTATCCTATCGATACGGATATTGATTAAGATATATTAATGTTGTAATTTTTTTTATCCTCTTTGTTCTTCAAGTTCAAGGCTGAAAAAATCGTATATCTCTGTAGACCAATGTTCAGTACAGAGGAGGATTACAATGATCGAATGATTCGATCAAGTAGATTAAATTTAGAAATAATCACTAAGATCCCGGAAATCTTATATATTGATAAAAATTTCCCAATCTATATTACTAAGATGGCATTATAAAAATAGAACCTAAAGAAAACAGCTTGTTGTAAATTACATTTTTGAATATTCTGGTGTGTGCCAGGGATTTACAATAATTTACTGCTAAATCAACTGAACTAAACTCCTTCAATTAAGTATTTGGTTTGTTACTTTTTAAGACAGGTCTATGTCACACATTCGAGTGTAAAATTGAAGAAGTATAGTTGTAGATTGAAAAAAAAAACATAAATTGCATTCCATTCAACTTTTGACCAAGTAGCAACCTCTTAAGCCCGTAAATTGCGAGCTCTTAAGCCCGTAAATATAGTGGGCGATTGAAAAAAAAACACAAATCAGCTCAGTATTGCAACCTCTTAAGCCCGTAACAAAATCAATGACCAAGTAGCACCAGAATTGAATTCAAACCAACGAATATTTGTTCAATTTCAACTTGATTTTGATGAGAAAATCATATTTCAATTGAATTTTTATTTCTTTTCGGGTTCATAAAGATGCAAGTATATTTTTTAGATGTCAAAAGGTTTAAATGAGTTCGCTTTTAAAACATTATTAGAATATGACTAAAAAACACTTACAAACATTATCAACAGGTGTGGGAGTATTTGCAAAAACACCTCAATTCTCTCAAATTACCAATAAAAACATTACCAATAGGAGTGGAAATACTAGCACAAACATCTCTAATCGGTGAAACTAGAACTCTGGGCAAAATGGAGACAAAATTGTATTATACCTTTCTCTTAAAACTTAAGGACTAAAGCATGATCTTTAAAGTATAATGTTAAGAATAATTTCCTTACAATTCATTAAATCTTATTGTTCATTCCATAAGATGCTCTATTCGAGTCCAGATTTACTGCATCTTTTGTTTCTCTATTTATTTCTTCGTTACTATATTTTTGAAGAAATGAATGAATACAATGTGGTTACACCTAATGATCAGTACAAGTTTTTTGTTTTTTCAATACCGTGATAATAGAAAAATGTAAAAAAAAAAAATAAAACAGAGAGAGGGTTTTTTCCTTAGTGATTATAGTTTCCTTAGAGAAAATTTTTGTTCATCATCTTCTGCTCAATGGGTTCTCTACAATTATTCTAATCTCCAACTTAACTATTCTCCATCCATTATTCACAGTACTTAATAGAACTAGGTGCAAGTGTTTGCCAATCATTACCAAATTTGAATATTCTTCACAAATTCATGATTTTTTTTTCGGTTTTTCCCAGTTGGTTTCCTTTACAGAGTCCGAAACTTTTGTTTATGTTGTTTGGATTCAATGGGTTCCTAAAGATTTTTCTTTACTGGGTATCCTTTGTCTGATTTTAATTTTCTCCAAAAAAAATGTCTTCATTCCTTAAAGCTTTGCCTTTGATGGCCTTCGGAACCAGGCCATGTATAGTGTTTCTGGGCAGAGTTTCCAACGCCATTCCATTTTCACTTTCGATTTAGATTTTGTAGGACCAAATCAAGTTATTGTTCTTCCAAATATTCAATTAGAATATACAATGTTGAATTTAAGAGTATGGGATTTTTAATCTCTAGCTATAAAAGAGTTTCTGAATATAACATCACTGGCATTATCATATGGTCTATCAGCTTATGCATATTCCTCAGTGACCACATCATTGATTCATTACCTCATACATACACCCATAAAGCATAAAAAAATTATATTAACATTCCCCTGCCTATTTTTTTTTCAAATGTTATATTCCATACCAGTATCTATACTTGTATCCGTACAACTTAGTCTCTTATGTTTTAGCAGTGAAAAAAATGATCGCAAACGCACACCCATAAGTAAGAACCATTGGTGCATTGACTATTTGTCTGCATTGTACCACGGAATGATTTTTATTTTGTTGAGGCAAAAGTAACGATTTTGATGAGCAGAGCATTGTTAAGCATAAGAGGAAAAACATTACATGATTTTTTATCTAGTTTTTGCGTCATCTTTTGTTGATTCACTATCAAACAAATTATGAGGCCAGGAACATTCTATGCCTTGCTGCTAATGCTAATGGTAGCTGATCTTGATAAATATTATCAGATTGCAAGGCATTATTTTTGTCTTATGTTTGAGTCTTTATTTGTATGTTGACTTGTTTTATGGAGGATCTAATTGTCCCCATGTTTTACCCAATTACCCTATAGAAAAAGGCATTTGTTTTCATTGGCTTTCATATACTAAGAATATACCATGAAGTTTGCACCTCCATTATCCCCAATGAAAATTGGGAAGTCTCCTTCCTAGATGTGAATTAATTTGATATTTGATAGCTTATTTTTGTTATGTCGTCTGGTTGAACATGTTCCGACCATTGCATCAACGCACTGGTGAGAAAACGAAGCATGATTTTCCGGTTAGGAGACGGTGAGTATTTGGTGGGGTAGTTCTTAACATGCATATTCTCTGGAAAATTCATGAAATGGTAAAGGTTATCTGCAAGCCTTGCAAAACAGGGCAAGTTCATGAATATGCTGATGAGCTTGCTCGACTGAGCAAAGACATTGTGATTGACATCAAGCCCAATAATACTATCATTTTTTACCGTTGAAAGAACTATGTACAACCAGAAGTACTGTCACATCCAAATACATTATCAAAAGCAAAGGTAATTTACTATGCATTATTTATACATTATGGTATTTTATTGAAATTATAGGGTAGAGACTCGTAATAGTATGATATGTGTATTATAATTTGATGTGATATAAGACACCAACCCAATAGTCCTATTAATATTAATACTAGAGTCCTAATCCTAATCATACGAGAACAGAAAACTTCCTAAAGATAAAATCCTTGAGAACAGGACAATGTCCCTAACAAGATAAGATGTAGAGATCCCTAAAATAAAATAAATTATTCTAATCTGTTACGTAGGTGCCATGTTGAAGGTAAATACCCCTTATTTCACCCCTTCTATTGGGCAACTAGAAGTGAAGAAATAATATATTTGAGTTCATGTTAGGATACAAGGACTAGGGAGTTTAGAATATTAGTTCGTTAGTCAGGGGAGTTCAATTGATATAAATAGTGAAGATCAGTAAGAAGGATGCCACTTGATAATTTTGTAAATTGAGCAATAGCTCTTTAGGAAAGGATGAAGAGAAAAGAGAAATCCTTTGTGAAAGGGACACCTTGGAGGAGAACCTCTTTACTATTTTCTGTTTATTTCATCCTATTCAGTAAAATTTCTCTTTTTTATCTCATTTTAATTGTGGATTCCTGACAGTTCAATTGTCAAACATGAATGCATGTATCATGTATGTTGCAAACTTGCAATATTATAGACCAGAGATAATGAGGATCAAAAGTCAAAATCATTCAATAAATGAAAATCAATTTATCATGGCAATCATCTTTTCTTGATGAGCAGTCCCTCGAGCATGCTAGCCAGTTCATTGAAAAATTGGAGAAGGAGCTTGAAGAGTATCATCAGCACCTTGCAAGGTTTAAAAAAGGGAAAGGGATGCTACTAACGAAGTTAGTTTTGGTGTATTAATGTTAGAATGTTTTTGTCTATATGATGCTTGATTTAGAAACAAAAATGTCATAAGTAAATTCATTATCTTGGCTTTCTGTCCTTTGTTGAACATATCATAACCACTTGGGCTTACGAAACATATCTTCTGCATGAGATGCGAAGTCTATATATTATGACTTCAATCCTAATGTTACAAAGGAAAAGGTTAAACATTCTTTATTATGTCTTAAGAGACATACAATACTCGTTGCATGATAATATATTGTTTTAAAATATTGATGGTGTTATTTAGCATGTGATATCATTGGTTTATTTCCTCTTATGTTTCCTGCTTCTCTGACCCATCCACCACTATGAGTGACATTTGCTCATTTTGCCCAAGTACATCATAGAATTCGCTATTTGGCTAGTGGCTATCATTATGGGATCTCATTGTTAGATATTTTTGATAGATAACCTGGTAGTTGATGTATTTCCTAGTTTTTTTCATCCACGGTATCTTATTCTCTAAAGAAAATTTGAAGAAACAACAGCTGTATTCGCATTTTGGTTTTTGCGATGGTATTTTTTTTTTTTTTTTATAGATGTCACATACACATACATCACATTTTACATATATCACTCTGTTGCTTATATTTTCTGCCTTATATCTGATTTGATTTCTTAAGTGATTAGTGCGGTTTTCTGCTCTACTCCTGTAACAATTTCATCAGTTACACTATCTAGGGTGGAATGTCAAGCATCCCAAAGATTCTATTCCAAGGCCATGTTTATTATTGGAGATGCCAATGATTGAATAAGAAGGACTGTTCAAACCCATTCCCAGGATGCACTGAAACAAAGTTCAACACTACTTGCTTTGTAACAGATTCCATACGTTCTTTTTGATGGAACCTTAGATTTAGAAAATGTTATTGCATTTAGGTTAGGACGGAAGGATGATGCTATTATCAATATAATAAAATATTCCACATGATCATTAACTTTCATAATATGGCTACCCATACCAAATGTTTATGGCAAGCTATTTGTCATTATGCAAGTACAGATCATAACAGTTTCGTAATACACATTGGTAGAGAAACTTATCATTAGAGGGTCTTCCATGTACTTTACTTTTTTGTTGGTCCAATGATAGCCAAGTATTGTAATTATCCTTCATTCACGGTCTTATTGATCTGGGACCTTGTTGTTTTGACAATGACATTGGTCTGTGTAGATGTGGATAATTCATCCCAAAGCTTTAGATATCCACACGAAAAGGTTACCTTGTCTCCCTTTTACTGTGCCCGATGGATATTCAGACCAAGATTTCTGTTCCAATTTATCTCAATCGCATAATAATATATTCCTTTCCATCCATATAGAACTATATATTATATATCTATTTTTCTTGATTACGTAAATTTGTAGACAATGACAAAAGAATTATCTCTACTAGTATGAAAAGTTAGTTTAGCTACTCACGTTTTTATTTCATTTAAAAAATGTCTTTCTTGAACTGAAAGTTACATTAGTGAAAATTAAATGTAAGATATGGCAGATCTATATCATTAAATATGGCAATGGGGAAAGTGGATAAGCCATGTTATTACGCTCAACATGAATACATAGGAATGATGTGAAAAAAAATGAAAACAATGGTTTTCAACAATTAAGGCTGGGTTAGTTTCATCTGTAGTGAGTAAACAATCCCATTATACATATGAAAGAGGTATAATAAAAATAATTTATAAATAGGTATAATTGGTTATTATTATGTATAATGGGTTAGTTTTCAAAGAGATATTCTAAAAATAAATAATCCCGTTATACATAAATTTATAAAGAATAAGGATTAATTAATGTTTTTAAATTAAATTTAGATGACTTGGTGTTTTTGTTAATATTTACAATCACAAATATGACAAATTTGATTTATTCCTTCCATTTATTATCCGCTGATTTTAATCCTTTTAACTTTTAAACTAAAACTTATCTTTGAAAACATATTTTACCATTTACTACGTTCACGTAACATGAACTTCTAATTATTACTTAATTTGTTTTTTTTACTTTAATTATTATATATTGTGCAAAACTTTTACACGGTTATTTAATTATAATTTATGATTGATATAATTTTTTTAAGGTATTTATAAAAAGTCAACAAACACATTGGATGATTATATAAAAAAAATTTACAATGTCAATTTATACTAATTAAATCGCATTTTTAAGAAGAGTGCTAAGTATATACTTTTCAACACATTCTTAAAATTCATTTTATAACTAATTAAAATTTATTAAAAATTATAAAATTAAAAAAAATATTAAATAATAAGTGAGACTCATGAAAATGTCTGTTTAAGAAAAATATTAAAATAGATTGCCAACATTTATGTTGATTAATGAAAGAATGATAATATATGGGATACTAAAGAAGATTTTGTTAAAAAAAATAAAAATAAAACTTAGATAAAAGTTTTTAATGTGTTGTTTTATATTATTCTCTAAACAAATAAATAAATTCATTTCAATATAATGCCTAATCAAAATTATATTAAACGATTCTATAAATTAGCCATGTGAAACTAATTTTAGTTGAAAAACAATAGAAATAGTACATATGAAATGAAAGTGAAGAAAAGTTCTGTACCAAGAAAAAGACGTTATCAGTGGAACGTGTATAAATGCTTCCACTGCTAGTAGGAGTCTATCCTCTCCTTTACTTTGTGAATGAAAAGAAGAGGCAGTTACGCCGTTGAGCCCGTTATTTGTTAGAGTCCTTGTCAAATAGATTCACCCACTTCCACCGTTTCAAATCAAAATTATGAGCTTCTTTTTCCTTGTCCCATGACCCTGCATGCAAAAGTCAAAGTTGAAACTAAAACTAACATGCTATTAGACCCTCAGCATGGCTTTAACATAGAACCACCATTTCTGTAGCTTTTTCAATATATGATTTGTTAGTTTCTTACATTACTTGTCCTTCAAACATGTACTTCAATTCCCAGCAAATAGTTGCTTGAATGGTGGCAATAATCTTTATTCTTCATGGAATCTCATCTTTTTTTTTTTTCTTTAATGTTCCCTTTTTTACAGTCCCCCACTCTCCCTAGACAGGTTTGATAAAGAAGCAACCCAAAGAGAAACATACACCATTTATTATCTCTAGCTTTACCATACCAACCTGGTCCATGCAACATTTTTATTTCAATACACAAGTTATTCTTAAAAATTGGGTTGAGGTTTATATTCACGTAACATATTCTATTTTTAGGTAATGTTGGACTTCATATCCTAGGAATTTTATTTAATATTGATTTTCCAACACACCTCTTGTACGCCGAGGATTGAACTTCTTGAGCGTGAAAACTATTCAACAAATGATTCAATATTGATCGTATAACGGGTGGCTTAACATCTTCATTCGATTTTAGAGAGATAGGCTTTGGATGATAGGTCTAACTCAATCCTATAAATCGGCTTATAGAATGAGGTTTACATTTCACTTATATTCATTCTACATGTGGGAATAGGACTTCACGTCCTCCTAATTTCGTCTAATATTAAATTTTCATTGATTTTTATGTGAATCTCATATGTAATTAATGTTTTGAATCAATATTAGCAAAATTAATTTTGAAGCAAAATAAAATAAAAATATTTAAAATGATTTTAACTTGGAATTTATTCTCGACTCAGCATATTTTTTCAATCTGAAGTCAAACAAGTGAAAATTCATTTACAATGACATTAATTAGAATTTTAACGTGATTTTAAAAAATTGAATGTTAAACCAAATAGTCAAATTCTACTTAATGATGTGCGACCTTTAACACAATGTTTAATCTCAGTGGAGAAAAGTCAGAAAAGTCCTTTGCGGGGTTTGATTGTGGGGGAAGGTTAACTCCCACAATGATTGTCTCTGTCCTTGAATGGTGTGTGTGGAAGGGAAGGGTTGCCACTATTTGTTAAAAAAGTTGGAACAAAAAGTTGCACGCTTCAGGCATAGTGGGCAAGTGTGAGAAACATTCATACCTATTTGCTTCCATAATTTCCTAACTCTTAACTCAAATTCTCAACCGACCTAGAGAAAAAGTGTTCACACAGGCCACAATGTCCACTCTTTACTTCTATATTTATTAGGTCATAGCCAATTGACACTATTCTAGTGGGTGCCATCGCACAACAATCTACCTCAACTATACAACCAACATTTTTTTTTCCCTGAAACCTCTATGTTCATAAGTTATTTTTTATTAGATACTTTAGAGAAATACCTGAATGTTATATTTTCGTGCGTGTTAAAGTTGCATAAAAAAATTGCAGAAATTTGAGGTGTGAAATCATGATCAAGTGGTGTGGGAATTTGTAAGATTGTGCACTAGCCGCAAAACTGAAGTGGAGGATCACTGGGCATGCTAGTGTCACCGTCTTAATGGATGAGAAATCAAATTTGTTGTGTCTTGTTCATCGTGTAAATTTTTAATTAATTAATTATTACTCCAGTTAAAGAAATCTAAAATCAAGTTAAAAAGTATAGCCATTTATTTAATATTAATTTTTTTATTTAATTGAAGAAATTGGGAATGGGTTCTGCATTTTGATTTGGTGCTTTCGTCCTTTTATTATCATCCATAACAGTATTAATTATTATTATTATTATCACGTAAGTAGCGTCCCCACGCCAAGCAACGCCCATTCCTTACCCTATTATTACTTACACATGCTTTCAATTATTTTGTTTCTTTCTTCCCTCTTCTGAACCAAATCAGATAATCCATAACTGTTACTAATTGCCCTTCAACGGATATAATGAAATTTATCTACAAATATAATTCTAAATTGTGACTTTATATTAATCTCGATATACTAAACTTTGGAGTAAAAAAATCTAGTGATTGTAATGAATGAAAGAAATATTAATGTCATATTTTTAAAATAATTAAGAAATTTTTATAAAAATAAAAAAGCAGAAAAAAATATCTATGAAATCTGAAAAAACATAGACGTTGTAATTTATTTTAAATAATTTAAAAATCTACTTCTTATGATCCATAAAATTTCGCCTTTGTCGCGTGAATTCAAATCTTCTTAATAGTACTACTTTTCAACCAAATCCCTTTAAAAAAAAAAAAGTAAGTAAAGATTTCAAATTACTAGTATTTTCAAACTTTCTTTCTTAATCAGTCATTTGAGTTACTCGTACCAAAGAAGAAAAGTCATTTGAGTGACTTGTTTTTTAACCTCAAACTTTCCCAAGCATCGCAATTTACAGTTAGTGCCATAAATGAACCATGAATGAAATTCTGTGCTTAAGATGTCAGTGAAATACTGATTTCTACCTCAAATAGAAATTTTCTTCTTCCTCAGGTAAAAATTTAATGCATCCAAGGACGGGTGGACGCAAAAAAACAAACAAATAAAATACTCATTTAACTAAAACAATAAAACAATACAAACAAATCAAATTTGTTTTCTACGTATCTCTCTTTTCAAAGCAATCATGTCGGGGAGAAAATCCAACACCAAATAATAAATATATGCATATTTTCTTTAATATAAAAAGTTACTCTTCATCCTTTCAAATTATATGGTAAAAATATTGTTTCATTTTATACATATTCAACAAATCAACAAAATATTAAGTATTTCATTTTAAAAATATTCTTAATTAATATTAAAAATATTAATTACATTTATTAATATACATACTCAACCTTAAAATGTCGTAAAATTTAAAATGAAAAATATCACTATTTATTATTTTTA
This sequence comes from Hylodesmum podocarpum, assembly GCA_026586105.1. Lineage (NCBI taxonomy): Eukaryota > Viridiplantae > Streptophyta > Magnoliopsida > Fabales > Fabaceae > Hylodesmum > Hylodesmum podocarpum. The sequence continues at coordinate 1,354,848 of JALJEV010000403.1, forward strand.
AATGAATTTTTTATTTAATCTTGTATTAAACAAAATAAAAAATTATAAAATATAAAAAATTTAGAAGTCTCTTGCATTGTCCACACACTTTATTTAGAAAATAATTCTCACCTTCTATCCGTATAAGATTGAATTTAATTTAACGTTTAACCATCAATACAGTCTACGTAAATTTATATATTTTAAAATAAAATTAAATTTATATATTTCAAAAATTAAAATAACTTTAACCAAAATGATGAATCTATTTAGTATTTTTTTAAAATGTGAGAAATTAAAACCACGACGACACCTTGTAAAAGTAAAAAATCAATTGATTATTATGCAGTTAATTTATAAAAAATAAAGGATTTGATGGCATTTAGTGTTATTCGAAGCACAAGAAACGGAGCTTAAAGTAAATTCACAGAATAGTGTAGCCTACAAAAGCCCTTCACGCTCTATCACCTTCTCACGGACACAATACTCACAACACAAAAACAATAACAGAAAACAACCAAACAATGAGAATCCAACGGCTTCAACGCTTCCTCCTCTCACTCATCCTCTTCGCAGCCGCATTCTCCAACCTCCATCCGGCGGCCACTGCCTCCGACGACGCCGCCGAAGCTCCCTCCGGCGACGCCGACTTCATCCGCACGAGCTGCAACACGACGCTGTATCCGGACGTGTGCTTCACCTCGCTCTCGCGCTACGCCAATGCGGTGCAACAGAACCCCGGGCAACTTGCGCGCGTGGCCATCGCCGTTAGCCTCTCGAAGGTCCACCGCGCCGCGTCGTACGTGTCCAACCTCACGCGCGACGCCGACTACGGCGCCAACTCGCGCGCCTCTTCTGCGCTCCGAGACTGCTTCTCAAACCTCGGCGACGCCGTCGACGAAATCCGAGGCTCGCTGAAACAGATGCGACAGATTGGCGCCGCCGGCTCCGGCGCCGGCTCGTTCCTCTTTCAGATGAGCAACGTCCAGACGTGGATGAGCGCAGCACTCACCGATGAGGAAACTTGTACTGACGGATTCCAGGACGTAGCGGACTGTTCCGTGAAATCGGATGTATGCGATCGCGTCACCGCCGTTAAGAAGTTCACCAGCAATGCCTTGGCTCTCGTCAATTCCTACGCTAACAAAGGAATGCCTTGATGTCTTGACACGTGGCACATTTAGTTGCCGTCAGATTTTATTACTTTCGAACTTGATAAAAAAAAAAAAAAAAAAGATAAAGAATAGGTTCATATATAGGTTGTGTTAAGTTTTAAATTCACCGTCCAAGCAAAAGAAAAAAAAAAAAAGGTGCAGTGTGTGGGGGACGTGATCACGTGAGTCCTCGTTCTTGTATGTAAATTTTGGTATTCTTGTAGTATTTGCTGTCACGCATGAAAGTGGAGAAACGCATTACTTCACGTGACGGAACGAGAGTGTAGATATATATATTTAAAAGAAAAAAAAGAGGAAAAAAAATGAAAGTGGTGTATGGAACTGTGAGGTAAATAAGCTAGTGTTTGGGTGGGTTTTTATTTTTTTAGCTTGTGGTTATTGATGCTTTAACGAAAGATGACTTTTTAGGTTTGTGTTTTTTTTTTGATATTTTGTGTTGTTTATTCTATTTTGAAAAATAATTGTAAATTTCAGGAATACTTGTTAATTCCCTCTACTTTCTCCTCTTTTAAGGAAAAAAAAATAAAAATTAGCCATTGTTGCTAGTGAGATTGTTTGTTCTGAACTCACTTAGATTCTTTGACTTGGTTGCAATAATGGTTGGTGTAAAAAGTAGTCGAAATTGGTGGAAAAAGTAGTCGAGATTGGTGGAGTAGTAACAGAACATGAACAAGCTTCCTCCGTACCCTTCTTCATAACGAATTGAAGAAATATTAGTACCGTATTTTATTAATTTATTTTTTTATACTATCAATAAGTTTAAAACTGAATTTAAAATAATTATTCTAGAAATTAATGATTTAATTATACATGGTGACTTATAATTAATTGATAATTTGAACTTCCATACATCAGCTATTTTCTTATTTAATATTCAGATATCAAAAAGAATTTTATTATCATTATTTATCATCATTCAATTTATTAATATGATGCAATAATATTAGATATATGCATAAAAATGCGTCGAAGTCACCTAAGGTTAACTATTGTCCATGTTGACAAATAAGTTAACTAAGATTTCGAAGTTTAACTAGAATTAACAATACCAGGGTTAGGTTGAGAGATATATTTATTGCGCTAAAGATTCGAATGTAATTAATTATTAACGGGAGATAATTCATATTAATATTATTTTATAAGAAATTTAAGTAATTTTAAACACAAGGGTATCTTAAATACAATTTACATCATTCAAATATATGTTAAAATTGATTTTATGCCAGTTTTCTTTGCGGAGCCATTTTACTTTTTTCTTTTAAAAAAAATGATTTTATAAAAGACGAGCTCGAGCGAACTTAAAGTTACAAGTTAAAAATGTTTCCATGGCCGTGTGAAAGGAACATGGGTAAGGGGTTCCTATTTAATATTATTATATTAAGAGACATTAAATCACGGGACGATCACATCGTCACATGTATGTATAGGCCAAGTTAATCATAGTAACAGTGAAGCCAATTAACTAATATGAAATTTATCACATGACACAAAGATACTGTTCACAGTGTAAGAGTATGAAATTAAAGTTTGAAATTTGAATTCTTTGTGGTTGGAATTTTTTTCAGAATTAGAACCGTAGAATTTATGATGATTTTTTTTCCGTAAAATTTGTGATAATTTGTAAGGAATTACCCAAAAATGTCTTAGTTAATTAACTCCAATTTAATCTCCAAAAAACACATTCTATATTTCTATTGGTACCATTGTGATCACAAATTCACAATGGTGAATACTAATACCATTATTTTATCCACTATCACTGGGATCAGTGTCGTTGATTGTTATAATTTTTAGCCATTAATCGATTATGTTACCCATTTTATTATTATAACATTTAATTTATTTCGTTTTCCATTTATTAAGATATTTTTCATTCCTCTTTTGTTCGAACCAAACACTAATTCTGGATAAGTACTGTTGTCTGCAAGTCGCAACAGTTACTACTAATATATGCAGATGGAGAATTGCAGCCACAAAAAATCACAAATCATATATTATCATCATCATCTCATCGAATATGGATATAACTTTCATCAATCACATAATGGAATAACATGATTCAGTACGCAAATTTAAACGATAAGTCTTGATCCTCAGGGTCCACAACAATCTTTATCAATCGGTTTCCACTGTTTTTCAAAGAAACTGCCAGGCAATGATTGATTATATATATTTACATGCACGAATATTTCTCTTCATCTTTCCATCATGGTTTTTAGTTTCATGCAACTTATGGATTTTTTATCCTCTTTAATCCACTTATATACCAAAACTGTTTTATTAAATATAAGAAAAAATTGACATGATAATATATAATTATAGCTTTTGTTTGTTTTATAAAATATATTAGTAAGACCATGCACTGATTCAGTATTTACATTTAAGACATCTAGATATAAAAGTAATATATTAACTTGTTAAAGTGATTTATGATGTGATAATTTTTCTAAAAGGTAATTATAATCTTTGAAATTCACAAAATTATTTTTTATATGAAAGAATAGTAAGTTGATGAAACTTTTTCTCACTTACCAAGTCGTCAAGGTCAAGGTCAAGTATAAAAACTCCAGAGATCGGATTCCTAAAGACAGATCAAAAAGAAAATAATAACAACTTTTCTCTAACCTCTCTTTTAAAATTATTATAATACTTTAATATTTTTCTTAAGAAAAAACAGTAACTTTAGTATCAGAGTGTCTTTTGTAGGTATCTCTTCCTCTCTTTTGTAGGTACTTCCTTTTCTGTTCGAGATCGAAACTTGGTAGCTTTACGACAGACTGCTTAGAAAAGACATCGAACATAAATAAGAACTGAGAAGACCTTGACATACCCAGATTCCGAAGAAATATAAAATATACAGAATCTAATTAACTCTAACATGATAATAGCATGTAACGAGATTAAATGTTCACAAGAAATTATTTTAGGGAAAAGATAGTAAGAGTTTATCTATATATTTATTATCTATGTAGTATTTTAAACCCAATAATATTTTTCTCTAGTTAATTTATTAAATAGTAATTATTACCATTTGATTACTAGTTTTATAAGTATTCCACCACAATATATTTCTGTTATTAGATACCTCAAAGTAATTATTTAATTAATACAATATAGATGGTGTAGAGCCATTCAGGCATTCACCAAACTAAAAAATATAGTAAAGTAGTGCCCTACGTGATATTTTTATTGAAAAGCAATAGTCCTTTCTTTATGTATATAACTTAATTTAATTTAGTTAGCTTTCTTTTTCTTTTTAATGATAAAAAGATAAAGATGCTGTCTGCTCCTTTCTCTTTCATATATAATATTTTATGGTTCAGCTTTAGTTTGGGGGAGGTTTATTCTGGGGCTGCTCTTTTTATGTGTATTTATTTAATGGACAGTGCTTAATTATGTTAGGTGTGTATATATAGTTAATTTCCGAATCTCATATATGCATGCGTATAAGCCTTAAAGATACACCAGCATGGATTTTTGGCTCTATGCTCTGGGCTTTCTAATTGTTAATATCATGGCAACTCCGAGGAAACACCTATGTAATTAGTGTAGTAACCAAATTATTGATAGGTAGTTTGTCACTTCAAATCAAATAAATCATATAAATAGTTAAATACATGTACGATGTTTATTATAATTCTATGTACAAGGGCATGACACAAATGAGAAGGAAAGGAAATTAATTTCGATCTAGCTAATTATTGGGTTAGCTACAAAGCTTAATCAAGGTTTTGTCTAAACTCTAAACGTGTGACCAATTGACAACTAATTATTTTTGCTCATGTCTTGCCATACCATGGAACAAGCTTATGTATTTACTCGCATCCCCATGCTTAAATTAACTCAATTAATTTATTGTTTTAGGATGAAAATTAGAAGCAAAGGTAAAAAAAAGTCTTTAGGATTAAAGAAAGAAACATTCTTAGATTTATTTCGTTCAATTTAGTCTCTAAAATAACTATAGACAATGTAATGTTCAACTGCTTACAAATTTTGAAACGTGGTTATAACAATTTGTAATATATATATATATATATATATATATATATATATATATATATATATATATATATATAATAAGATATATCTTTAGGTGATATGAAATTTTTAACACATCTCTATGTTGATGACTGAACTTTTTTAGCGTGAAAAAAATTATTTAAACGAGTAGTCAAATATTAGATTTTCAACACATCTTATATTGAGAACTAGATTTTTCGAGCATTGATATTATTCAAACGATGTTTCAATATTTCAAATAGGTGGTTCAATATTGTCCCGACAATAGGTGACCCAACATCTACAAATAATATTAGGATAGACTCTGTTATCAAGTTGAAATATGGCTTATTGATCTAACTTTACCCTACAAAATTAGTTTGTAAGACGATAATTATTCCCCAATTACACACGTGTAACAGACCATATTTCTAGATAATGTAAAATTACATATCTCCGTATCGATAACTGAATTTCTCGAATGTAAAATTTATTGAAATGAGTGATCAGTATCTTATTTCTAACACAAAATAAAGCTAAAAATAAAATCTTAATGCTTAACCAACATACATTGCACAAATTTTGTTTTCATAAATGTGATTAGTGATTAGGATATGCCTGAGAAAAACACATTAATAACTCTTAAATTTTGATACAGATAAATGAAAATGAGTTGACGATCGTACATTAGCCGAAAAACGTGAAAGGTCTCTAGAAGTTTCAACCCCATTAACCAAATCATCTCTCCAACATGATGAATTACCTATAAGAAATGGCTATGACAGTGACAGAAGCAGATGAAGTTGAGAAATTGTTTGGCACATTTTATATGAGATTTTGGACTTGAGCTTCGAGACAGCAGAAACCCGTGAAATGAAAACACTAGAATCTTAGCAAATTACCCAACAAAGAATTAAATAGTCACATCATCTGAAGCTATTTTTTTAAGCTTAAAAGCCATTTACCAAAACGACACTTTCCATCACTTTGTTTTTTTGTGAATTAGAGGTTCACGTGGACAGCTTGATAATAGGTTCACGAGATGACCCTTGATTTTAGGGTATTTTTAGCTGAATGCAATAAAATAATCTTTTAATACACTTTAAGTGACTCAATTTTTTTGAATGAATAATATTATTTTCTTACACACAAAATTGAAAAACAAATCTCTAATTACCTACTTAAAGAATAAAAGTATTCCGTGATCATATCACAGTATATATGTAGTTTATGTATATATAATTATAAAAATAATGAAATTATGATATAATATATAGAACTTGTTCATGCTTCACGATTGTTCAGAATTGTCCTTGTCAATATCGTCTATATATCAGCTATTAGGAACATTATGTTACTTATTTTAATGATTGGAGTTTGCCCACTTTATGAATGTTTTCTACATTATGCTGATTTTTAAGGGACATGTCAATATCAACACTTTTAATTATGAAAACTGAACACTAATGAATTGCCAGTGCATACCTTTTTGTTGTCTATTTTTCTTTGTTTTAAAAGATAAAAAAATAGAGATTTGATTAATCTGCGGCACAAATCTCTCAGCTGTGTATTAGTTTTGCATCCCTAATCGAAACACAAATAGATTTGCAAGCATTGAATTATGTACATTGTCGAGAATATTTTATTCATTGCTTCCAAACAATTGAAATTGAAACAATACTATCATGACAATGAGTGCGTTTGAAAATGATTTTCCATGAATTAAAAGTTTATTTTTATTTTGGCTGAAAATTTGTACAAAAAAACTTAATTATTTGGTAAATTAGTTTATTTTATTCATAGCATTATTGTTTAGCCACAACTCTAAATTCCATAAAAAAAAAAATGCCAGCGTTCTAACTTTAGCGTTCGTAGTTGAATAAATTTTATTACTTCATTTTTTTTTTATCATGATCTCTTGTTTACCTATCACACTCGTGTATGTTACCTTTTTTTTTTTTTTAATTTTTAAATACTCTATTTACCGTTACTTATTATAATTTTTGTGCGAATTTATGTTATATTTTTTTTTGCTGAGTGTTGTTGTACATAAATTTCACTGTGCATTAAATTACATTTCAAAATGTATAATTTAACAGATTTATATTTCAATCCAAAAAGGAAAAGAAGGAGTGTTAATTGAAAATTTTAAACTTTTAAAAAATAAAATGAATTCAATACTCTGGGCCTGCCAAGGCCCAATGATGTTGGTGTTGGGCTCACTTCACTTGTCACCAACATATGAATGTGTAATTAGTGATTAGAAAGAACAAGGGTTAATCGTTACAGTTACAATGACCAACTGACCAGAACTTCAGGCCCATTAATTTGTTTCTGGCCCATTACACATATTGAGTTCTAACGAACCGGTTATTCACTTACTGGCCCATTTATCAACCCATTTACTGGCCCATTTATCCCATCTGTTATCTCCTTCTCTCAGCATCGCTGCTTCTTGCCGTAACTGTTACACTGTTCTTCCTTTTTGTTTTTGTCATAATCTTCTAGTCAATGGGTTCTCTACAATTCATTCCCTATTCCTCATACGTTATTCTCAGTAGCTGCAAGTGTTCTACTTAGCTCGAATTTTCACCAATTTTAAATACTTTTCACAAATTAATTTTCCTTTTCAATCCGTTTTTCCTCAACAAAGTCCAGATTCTGAACATTGAAGGGCTATTTCAGTGTATTTCTTTTCAGGGGTATCCATTATCTAATTTCGTTTTTCTCAAAAAAAAAGAAAAAAACATGTCTTTGTTCCTTAAAGCTTTGCCTTTGATGGCCCTCCGAACCAGGCCAAGTATGGTGTTTCTGTACAGAGTTGCGAACACCATTCCATTGTCACTTTCCAGAAACAGAACCGTGTTTTCGGTTTCTGCTTCAACACCCTCTTCAACACAATCATTTTCTTCTGCTTCTGAAACACTAACTTCCAATGCTAAACCACCACTGGCCCTCAATGAATCCCTTGAATGGGTTAACCGAACTGCATTTTGCGGTGAATTGTCTTTGAATGATATGGGAAAAAGGGTTCAGCTTTGTGGGTGGGTTGCCCTTCACAGAGTCCATGGTGGCCTCACATTTCTTAATCTCAGAGACCACACTGGGATTATTCAGGTACTTGGATTCTTAATTCAGTTGTCTTATGAGATTTTGTTGGGCCATGGATGTTTACTGAGCTTCATTATTACAAAGTAGTTTTTGAATTACCAGTGCTGCTTTTGTTGTTTTCTATACTATTGTTCTTGAATTTACTACTTTATTACTAGTGTTGTTTGCGATTTACTTGGTGTGTATTCTAAGTAGTTAAATTTCAGGTTACAACTCTTCCAGATGAGTTTCCAGATGCCCATTCTGCTATCAATGACCTGAGACTTGAGTACGTGGTTGCCATTGAAGGTGTTGTCAGGTCTCGACCAAATGATTCGGTCAACAAGAAGATGAAAACAGGCTTCATAGAGGTAGTATATATCATTAATAAGGGAATTTTTTTTTTTTTTACTATTCATTGACTGTTATTTGGTTGCTTCAAGGTTTTATTTTATACATGAATTTATTATTTATTTTGTGTATATTTGTGTGCCAGGTTGCTGCAAATAGAGTTCAGGTGCTAAATTCTGTAAATTCAAAATTACCATTCTTAGTTACTACCGCAGATGATGCAAATGGCTCTCTTAAAGAGGAAATCCGTTTGAGGTAGTAGCCATTAAATTGCATGATACTCACAATTGCTTATTTGTATTCATGTTGATTGGTTTCTGGTAGGAGTTGGTCAGTTTGATGTCGAAATCTTATTATTTTATGTGTCTATTTGATGGGAAAATAGCTTCCATTCTTTAATTTTCTCAGTCACAAGGTTGATGCATTTACTTTTATTTGATCTTAGGTTTTCATGGATTTTCCCTATTAATTTTGTGGTCGCCATTTGCATTTTAGAAAGTCATTTACCTAGTAAATTGCATACTTGACTTTAGCTTTTGTAGGAAAGAGAATTTTGTGATTGCCATATCATATTTTCTTTACCTATTCTCAATTATTTCATGTATGTTTATGGGAGATCTATTGATTATTTATAATTTTTTTTTTCAGGTATCGATGTCTTGATCTGAGGCGGCCACAAATGAATTTCAACATATTGCTGCGGCATAAAGTGATTAAACTCATTCGAAGATATCTAGAAGATGTGCATGGTTTTGTGGAGGTACTATCCTGTGTAATTCTGTTGCTTGCCCTCCACTATTACTCACTTTTGTGGTTGGTGTTTTATATCAGTTGTTGATCTTACCTTTTTTTGGTCATAAGATAGATTGAAACTCCAATACTGTCAAGATCTACACCAGAAGGTGCCCGGGATTATTTAGTTCCGTCGAGAATCCAGGTATTTAGATCTTTTCACCTCTTGCATGAGATTATTATTTTCAGCTGTTGTTACTCAAAATTGCAGCTAAAAGACTGTGATCATGGATTTTATCTAAATATGTCTTGATCCATTGATTCATATATGATATTTTAAATAAGGATGTCTAGTTTGGACAAACTTGCATTAGATTTTTCTATAAAATTTGTTTAGTCTTTTTTTTCTCCTGATTTAATATGCATTCCTATTACGATAGAGTAAAGAAGTCAATACAATAGACCTGAAAATAGTAGTCCCGCTGTCTCAAGTATGGTGGGGCAATGCCTAAAGTATGGTGGGTCAATTTTGATAAGATTTGTAGGACCAAATCAAGTTATTGTTCTTCCAATAGTTCAATTAGAAATTACAATGTTGAATTTAAGAGTTTGGGATTTATAATCCCAGCTCCAAAGAGATTACCTAACCACAATGCATTAGCATTATCATATAGCCTAATACCTTGTGCATGTACCTCAATAGCCACACCATCGATGCTTTACCTTATACATAGCATTGCTTTGCATTAGAGGGAAAACATTACAAGTCTCTTTACCTAGTTTTTGCATGAACTACTTAAATTATATTTTGTTTTGTTGATTCACTATCGCATGAATTATGAAGCCAGGAACATTCTATGCCTTGCCACAAAGTCCTCAGCTATTTAAGCAAATGCTAATGGTATCTGGGTTTGATAAATATTATCAAATTGCGAGGTAATATTTTATCTTATATTTGAGTCTTTATTTGTATCTTGACTTCTTTTATGGAGGATATGTTATTGCCCTTGTGTAATGCTTTTTCCTTTTTACCCTATAAAAAGAGGCATTTGGTTTCATTGGCTTTCATAAACTAAGAATGTAAGATGTTTGTTTTTGTATGCTATATGAAAACTTAAAATTAAAACAACTCTGCTGCAATTTTTTTCCTTTTGCTTTTAAATAAAATGCAATTTACTTTTTGCTAGATGTTTTCGTGATGAAGATTTAAGAGCTGATAGACAACCTGAGTTCACCCAACTAGATATGGAAATGGCATTTACTCCTTTAGAGGATATGTTGACACTTAATGAAGAATTGATCAGAAAGGTTAGTTTAGATCATTTGTAATCAGACCTCCCTTACAGGTTATTAAATGCACCTTTTTATTATTTTGAAATTTGGAAGTAATAAAAGCATATAACGACATCTTGGGCTGAAAATTTGGAGTCAAGGAATAAGGTATAAATATACGGAAATTTCCTCTAGTGATTTGAGATGTCAACATTAAGGATTTAACCAGGTAAAGATATCATTTGAGAATGTAGAATATATAATATAAAGACAGATTTCAGTGGAGAACACACATAAATTGTATTAAGAATTTTAGAAAGAGGACATTGGAGAGGGGGGGAGGTGGTATCAATTTGTAATACAGGTAAATCAGTAGGGAAGTTGCAGGAAAAATGACACTGATGTCACTTGCCATATTATGGTTTTCTTATTTTTCTTTCTTCTTTTCTTTTTCTTCAAAGTTCAAACAATCAAGAAAAATGAAGATTATAATATTCTTTCTCCACTTTTTCTCCAAATCAAACATCACAAATTTGATTATTTTCTTTTTACTTTCTCTTCCCTTCATTTTTTTCCCTTCCCATTCTCTCATTTTCCAATCAATGTGTTAATGTAAGTACGGAGCATGTGTTGCAGGTTTTCCTTGAAATTAAAGGTGTGGAGTTACCAAACCCTTTTCCTAGGCTTACATATGCTGAAGCAATGAGTCGATATGGTTCAGACCGGCCAGATACCAGATTTGACCTTGAGTTAAAAGATGTAATGATCTTTCTTTCACCTCCTTCATGTAGTTTCTTGTGTATGGTAGTTGTTTTTTGATGATCCTCTCTTTTGTGTTCATATTGTCTTTGATTTGATAATTGATATACCTTGCTGGTGTGTTGTATTACTGTAGCTACTTATATTTGCCTCAAATGGAACCTTGCTGTAATATAACTTTTCCGGTGCTGCAGGTATCTGACATTTTTTCAGGGTCTTCCTTCAAAGTTTTCTCTGATTCATTGGAGAGTGGGGGAGTTATCAAAGTGTTATGTGTACCTGGTGGTACCAAAAAATACTCAAATTCAGCTCTTAAGAAAGGTGATATTTACAATGAAGCACTCAAATCTGGTGCAAAGGGTTTGCCTTTTCTCAAGGTCTTGGATGATGGTAAAGGATGAATTTTCTACTAACAATATTTATTTTATTATATTGATTATTTGTAGATATTTATTATATTCCATTGTCTATTGCGTAAAGCCATAAACCTTTGGTTTTAGGGAATATTGAAGGAATTTCTGCTTTAGTATCAAGTATGGATCCTGCAACTAGAGAGAATTTGTTATGGCGATGCTCCGCAGGACCAAGTGATCTCATTCTATTTGCAGTGGGGCATCATGCATATGTGAATAAAACTTTAGACCGTCTTAGAGTTTATGTGGCACATAACCTAGGTTTGATTGACCATGTAAGTTAGTGATTGACTTTTTAGAGAAAACATGCTCTTTCTCCATTATTTCTTTTTCTAATATTATTTGGTTATTCTGTTGAGTTTTAGGGCAGGCATTCAATTTTGTGGATCACTGATTTTCCGATGTTTGAGTGGAATGATCCAGAGCAGAGGCTTGAGGTCTATTCTGCTTTTAATAACACCCAACAGTGTATTTCTCATATAATAAATGTTTAGTTTTGAAATTGTATGATAGTTCTATGTCATTATAATTATCTTTACTGTTACTCTCTCTTTTTCTTTGAATTTATTTCAATGTTTGGATTGGCGATTTTCCTTTATTCAGCCCTAAATATTATTCAATTCCTCTGTTCAGGAGCTTTAAGAAATAGTAATAGTTAATAGCCTATGAAATGATTTCCGCTAAGTCAATCAACAAGTCTACATGTATGGATGATATGTAGAACATGTGTACCACATTTCTCTTGAATAATAAAGCATTATCATTCTCTAAATCTTGCCCTCTGAATTCAACAGAAGGGCCTGCTTTTGGTGCTTGATATTTTAATATTGAGGGATTAAGATATGTTCTAGTAAAGTGTTTGGGTACAATAAATCATTTCTGGTTATCCTAGTTATTATTCTGAGTTATGGTCTAATGCAGGCTCTTCATCATCCTTTCACCGCCCCAAATCCTGAAGACATGGATGATCTTGCATCTGCTCGTGCGTTGGCTTATGACATGGTTTACAACGGGGTGGAGGTAATTGAGATTCATTTCTTTTTACTTTCTTCTCTCTGTAAGCTGTGAGGCTGATGATTTGACCACTGATATATTTATTATTAACAGTATTAATTTGTGGCTGTTTTTTCAGATTGGTGGGGGAAGTCTGAGAATTTATAAACGTAATATACAACAAAAGGTTTTGGAGATCGTTGGGATCTCAATGGAGCAGGTTAGTGGACCATTATTGTAAAATAGTAATTATGACTCCATTCCTGTGCATAGATCTTTTTCATTTATTTTGTATTTTATATATTTATAAAATGTTTTATGTTGCCAGACAGATTTGAACTAGAATTATGTACGTTTATTGTTATCCCGTTTCTTTACTTTATCTGGCTTCACCGTTCATTGCTTTCCCGTGTCAATTTCAGTTTGAAAGCTTCTTCATGGATTTGCACTAATTCCATGAATTCGTTGTACACAACTGCTTATTTATTTTGTGACGAGTATCGCTTGCAAACAATCAGTTTTGACTTCTGTTTATTGGATATGTGACATTTGATCTTTTATGGGTTCTGCCATTCTTAAAATAGGGGCTGAACTCATGTAGTATGATAGAAGACATTTTAGCACTTTCAACATGAATCATTATTCACTGTAATTTCTTTCAGGCTGAAGCAAAGTTTGGCTATCTTCTTGAAGCGCTTGACATGGGGGCTCCACCACATGGTATGCAGATTTGTACACGTTTAAAAATAGTTTATAGTCCAGAGTCCAAACCTTCTTTTTTTTTTATTTGTGAGAAAATGAAAACTATGTTGCTAGCATTGGTCTGTGCTCAACCATCTGTGCAATGGTTTATAGCTGCAATTTTCCTTTTAGTTGTTTTTTTTTTAAAGTAACTTAACAATAGAGTGAAGGAAATATGCACGAGTTCTTCATCAAATACAACTGTGCTAGGGTCCGGTTTAGATTTGGTAGAGTTGATTTTAAAAATTTTGGTTCTTGTTTGGGATTGATATTAGTAGTGAGTTTAGAAGAATCAATTATCTTGATGGCTAAGTAGAATCACTTATTCACTTTTGAAGTATAAATTTATATATATATTTTTTTATATTACATATCTCCTATCTAGAATCAATTATACTCAACAAAAAACAAAATTTTTCCTCACTTCTATCACCAAATAACCATATTAATTTATTGATAATTGTTGTATATAAAATGTAGGAGGCATTGCTTTTGGGTTGGACAGATTGGTTATGCTGTTGGCAGGGGAAAATTCCATCAGAGATGTCATTGCTTTCCCAAAAACAAGCACTGCACAGTGTGCCCTCACGAAATCACCATCTGAGGTGGATCCCCAGCAGCTCAAAGATCTGTCAATTACAACATAGATAGATAAATAGATATTCAACTCTTACTTATATTTGACTCCACACCCATTTTTGTTTTGTGCTTAGGAAAAATTTATGTATATCAAGGAAGAGGAGCTTTAATTAATTCAAAATTTACTTTTTAAGGAGGGATTCCAGTTGTGGTTGTAGCATTGGACTAAAACCTGCTTACTCATGTTAATCACATTTTTTGAAGCCAAACAACTTTATTATCTGAATTATAATTGGATATGGTCTCAAATTTTTTACTGCTACTATTTTCTGAAGGAAATGAGCAGAGAAACAATGCTTTCTAGACTCTAGATGACAATGTAGCATAAACTATCTATATCATAGCACTAATGAAGCTCGTACAATTTAAACTATACAAATATTCTAAACCCATGAACTAGGTTCAACCTCTAGTTAAACTGAGACCTACCTAATAGATGGTTATGCGTTAAGTCTTATTATGTCTCCTACACATGAATAATGATGGATGTTACTTTTTAGGTTAAATTAATTTTTTCTATATACTTAATTATATGTTTGCTCATTCTAGTTTATTATGCGGCATTTTTTGGTTCCCATGGTTTTAATTGTTGAATTTTCGCTCACACAACATTTAAATAATAGCCAATTCAACATACCATCTATTTGAAAAATGTGCTATATCTATTACATATGTATCTGACGTGCCACTAATTATTTATCTTTTACAAATTAAATTATTTAACATAAAATAATTATTAGTTGAATATTAAATAAATTATGAGATATGGTTAGGTATGATAAGACACCGATGAGCTAGATAAACTAGATGATCATGTATGAAAAGGTCATGGATTGATTAAATTTTTTAATATATATAACTTCTATAAATCATAAATAAATAAATAACTTATTTTTGACCTATTTATTATAATTAAATTCAAATGAGCTCTGTTTGATAAGGATGGCGCTTCTTAGACCCTTGTAATATATACTATCTGCTTATATAAATAATTATTGGATTTTATTGGTGAGTGGATATTGCAATGGATTATGTGTGACTGTTTCTAAAAATACTAATAAAAAAATAAAGAAAAGAAAAAATTAATTTGATAAATAGAGATAAAAAAATATTTTTTCTCTTTATTAGAAGAGTGGAAAGTGGATGAAATCAAATAAACTAATTGTATAAGAAATTTTTATATTAATTATAACAATAAATTCAATTAAAAAAAATTCAATTTTTTGTTATATTATTTTTTTTCTTAATGTAAAATTATTAATTATTTTTATATTGTAAAATTTTATTTAAATTTTAAATAGAAACATGCAATACAACACATTCCCCCTCAATTTAATGGCACTTTTTTTTTATATGAGTTCTTATTCTCATTTAAAAAAGAAGAGAAAAAATCAGTAGTTTTTCTTATGTTTCTCTGCATTTCTTTCTTTATCTGTCCTCAAACAGATGAAAGGTAAAAGGTCTAAATGTCATTCAAATATGAATAAAAAAGGATTTGATCCTTTGAGATAGACCCTTAAACAATTATATAATTTTTTCTCTAAATATAAATTGGTAAGAGATTGTTATTTTGCAAATATGTAGTTAATATCTAGAGAGGAAAAAAGGTAAAAAATAAAATAAAATAAATTGGGAGTATAATATTTGTGTTGGTAATATAAGATATATAATAATGTCCGCGTATCGTCACTAATACAAAATAATTAAAAAAAAATAGTTTACGCTAAAAATATTTTCTAACCCATACTTAAAAACTAATTTAAAATATAGAGATGATCAGAATAAACTTTAATTTTTTATACACATGGTAAAAAAAAAAATATTCATTGACATATATAAAAATTTTAATTATTTAATGACTACATTGAAATTTATTACTAAATTAATGAGGTGATAGTGGACATAATTTTCAACTTGTCCCTCCTCTATTTTGTAATTAGGCTCTAATGGATTTGGAACTTTATTGCACTATTTGGATCATCCATTAAATATGATAAAGACCAGCAAATACTGACCATAAAAGTGCTATGCAACATAGTTTGCTTTAGGAATATTGAAACCTTTGTATGGTCTATAAAGTTCCCTATACCCTATTACAGCCGAAAGCCCTAAACTGAATCACTAGGTTTCATAAAAGACTACACGGGTTATGCCAAAATTGTAGAAACCAAGAGCAATGGTTATGCTAGCACGTATTATAACTCTACGAATAATCTAGAAATCATGTCAATGCTAAGGTTTTGTTAGCAAGTCATAATCATACTTTCCTTCTTCAATTCACTTGAACCTTGTGTTTCCCACTTTTTCTTCATAAATAATTAAAAAGATTGTTTTTTAGTGTTAAATTTCCTTACTCCAGCATAACGGCAATTATTTGATTTGATGGGTTCATTAGAATAGGTTTATATTATTAAAAATAATGTAACTACATATTAAAATTGGATGGCTGATAGATTAAGAAATACTGTTTATTTTTGTTTTTTTTTTCACTTTATGAAAGTATATTACCGTGTCGGCTTGTGGAAATCGTTCATATATATATGAACATGGAAATTTTGCTCTAATTTCTTATGAAATTTTAATTGCGCTATGGTTATTGCTGAGCTAAGTTCAGCACAGTAACATATAGAAGAAAGATAAGTTAAAACCTTACCCCATGAAGAAGAACATTAGCCTATGTCCTAATAAATGGTAAAGAAAAAAAAATGAATATATGAAATACTAAGTTTTCAACTCGGCTACAGTTGTTTGGAAAAGATGTTATATCCATATAGCCTGAAATCTGATGGGTACCCGAATTTTTAATTGCATCATAGTACAATCCATTTAATATCGTAGCTTCAGAATACTATTATTGAAGATAAATGGTAGCTAGCTAGCTTCACATGCATAGATCGTCTTAGATAATAGAAAAAGAAAAAAAGAATTGAAACTTTATAAAATGCTCTTAGTGACTTTTATAAAGAATTAGAATGTATAATTAATATGAATTTATACAATTCACTTTTTTTATCTTATACTAATATAAATGGTAAATTAATCAAGTTTTTAATCTCTTAATTATTTCAAACAAAATCTTTGTATTAAGTGATGCTAAATTGCAACTCCTTATATTCAAACAAAATTCACAAATGGTCATTGAATCACTTGTGTAATTTAAGTAGAAGAATCGAGGAGATAGACAAGGTGTAGTGTCCTAGAATGTATCTTCGGGAATCCTGAAGACTAAGCTAATTTTTTTATTTGACTATTTTATTAAAATTAATTTAAAGAAATTATAGAAATAAAATGTGTGGAGAAGGTTACTCCTAAATTGGTTATGGTTCACAACTTTTCATGATGCCTTTACATGTCATGGTGGTTGGAGTAGTCTTTGTCCTAATGAAAGAGATTATGATAAGGACTATATATGATCATTTTATTATCATTAACTAATTATCGATTAATGAACATACAGAGCCAAAACAAAAATCAAATTATCAATATAGTCTATGCTAATTTAAAATGAGTATTCAATTAAGAAAATAATTGAGGCCAATGGCGTGACACGTGTGCAACGGATGGTAGATAAGAACGAGCAATAGGCAGTGTGGGGGCCACGTGGTGTGAGTGAAGCGTACAGTAGTACGTATGATAGACATGAAAACGTAGACGACTCAGCAACAACCATATCTGATGTAACTATCTCTGTAATTTGCATTGTTAGGGAAAGAGGGAGAGACATTACTGTGTGTGACACCCACCTAATTAACCACTGCTTCATGTTTCGTTTTTAGATGAAAAAAGGCCAAATTGCTATCATAATCAAACCTCAAAGTTTCACGAGTAGTTTCTTGTGTCTGCAAAAATAATACTACTATATGGTTGTGCTGCCAGAAGAAGTGCTGCGTCTTCTGCAGCTAATAAATGAGTGCACGCTCTCTCAACGAAAAAAAAAATGAAGAAAATCTATGAACACCTAATAATCATAATCATATATATGCATAAAAGCGAGAAATATAAATATGGTATATAACATAATATAACTTTTTATTTTCCGGAAATAATAGCGCGAGAAAAAGTTCCTATACTAAAATATTTTATACAAACAATTCACCATGATTCTCATTGTTTATAGTAAATTTGTTAATTTTAAAAATAAAATTTTTATGAATCGTATAGAATTTATTTTGAAATTAAATGACATGGTAAACTATTTTACACTATCGACGTATATACCTTTAAACTTTAATAATATATAACTCAGATATAAAATTTTAGAAATAACAAATTAATAAGTTATTTTTTAATATATTTTTAAGAAAATTATAATTGATTAAATTATTCATTCTATATATATATATATATATATATATATATATATATATATACCTTATTTGATCATCCTAATTATTTGATTGATACTTTGACGGTTACTTTAAGAATATTTTTTTTATTATAATAGTATTTTCTTTTGGTTTTTATCACATAATTTATTTTATTCTAGTAATTTTTATATTTTTCTCTTTATTACACAAAAAACTTATAATTTTTTTTTATAATTTCTTCTTCATTATATTTTGTTAACTTAACTTTTTAATAATATATAAATCTATATTTTTTTATGATCATAGTAATGATACGAATTATTTATCACCCACACAATGACTAATTTTATAGCAGGCACCTTAAGTACACGTAATCTTATATAATTCATTCCGTTTTATTAGAACATCTTTACTCAAGACATTCAGAGATAAAGACGTCGTTTTCCTTGTTTGTTTATGTGTGAGAACACTGAGAAGAATGGATAGTAATGATAGTCACTTAATATTATTGGACACAACTGTCGTCTAGTGATGTGACAAAAGCTTAAGTTATTAAACGAAGGTGAAGAATAGTAAGTAATGTTATACCTTGTGTAAAAATTTTGAATGATCCATATTTCCAAACTATTATATATATATATATATGTATGTATTTTTGAATATGTTATATGAGAACTTAGATTATTAGTGTTTCAGAGTCTGATTGGTTGACAAATGCTAACTTCAATTCACTAGTTTAAACAAAATGTTGCATGGGAAATTAGGCAAAAATGAAAAATATTTAATAGATAATTAAAATACACAGTTATAAAAATATAAGGAGAGAATATGTTTATAAAATATAAAGAGAAAATATATATATATATATATATAATATGAAAAAAAAGAAATATATATATATTTTGTAAGTGAATTGACTAGTTGATTATTTATTATAGTTGTTAGCGAAGTAAAGTTGTTAAAATATAAAAAGAAATTGTTATAATCAAGATTTTTTTTTGTTTTTTTTAATCAGCAGAGCTTGTTTTACTTATTTTAACTAAAGATAAGATTAAAATTCCTTTATAAATTATTGATATATATTTTTTTATATATTTTAAGATGATTAATTGATATGGTTTTTAATTATAGACCAATTATTTCTAACAAGATTATCTAACTCTTTTTAATTATTTTGGATAAGATAGACAACTCTGATTCAGAGATGTTGAAGCAAATTGACTTGACTAAGTTTCAGTGTAAAGTTTATGAAAATAATTTACAGAAGAGTTACAAGTTACCTTTATATATTTAACAAAGTATATATAACTTCAGATTTCAGCTCAAGTGTTTTTATAAGGTGAACTTAAATTGTAACTTTATATATAGACGATATTCTTCTAAATAAATAATACTTATTTTTACGTATCAAACATGCCATGAATTGACTCAGGTAAAAGTTTTTCGGCTTGTGGTATGTATACATACACAGTTCACACGTTTACTTTGTGCAAATTAAATGTAATTTTTATCAGAAAAAATTCGAGCCGAAATGATTAAACCATTATTCTAAACTCACTCAATTATGAGATCATGAATCATGTATTCCAAAAACTTGAACTGTCAACTTGGGTAGTAAGTCACAAAAACTTGATTCAAAAGTCATAATGATAAGATTCTCATAACTCATAAGCTAATACTTATACGAAAGAAGTTTGATCATTGGGTAGAGAGGATACCACATACGTGGATGAAATTGTGCAATCAAAAGGAGTGGGAGCCAACGGGGCAGTGAAAGCTTTATTCAAGAACTTTCTCTATTGTAGTTAGTTAGGTAATGGACTTACTAATATATTGTTTTCAAAAGTGATATCTTGAAATAGAAAGAGCAATGCATGCACCATTATCTATTTCTTCTATTGCGTCAATCACTTCCATTTCCACTTCCTTTTTCGAAATTAATCTTACGTGGCAGAAATTTCCAAAAGACCTCAAAAAGCGAATTTACGTGGCACCAAATTTTCAACACACGCTGAGTTGAATAAACTAGTGGCTTAGCTTTGTCTCTTTAACTAAATTAAATTTTGAAAACCATCGAATTTATATTTCAAATACGAATAAAACTTAGAAGATTCGTCCCCTATCTTACTTTTAATTAATTTAAATTGACCAATTTGCAACGCACTAACCCTAACCATGTATTGTCACGTAAACTTCATCCATGGCCCCTCAAATGACATGTCCACCCACTTTTGAAATGTAAAACCCTAAGGTGGGTACCTCTTGCGCTTTTATACCCACATATATGTATAACTGCATGGCCTACCAATGCCAAGTTCAAGGCTATATATAGCACCTTCCCTTTGCACTTTTCATTCATTACCACTTCTAAGAAAATCCTCTCTCTTTTCTTGCAAGACCTGCCAATATAATAAAAAAACACATTTGGATCCTTTCATTTTCCATATGGAGTACAATCTCTTTTTCAACTGTTTCATTGGATATTGTCTTCTTTATTCTCTCTTGACTGTGCATGGCAAACAATTGTCATGCAATGAAACACCCTACCCTCATGTGTGCAAACATTACACTCATACTACCAACACATTATCAACCCTAGATGTTTCATCATCTTCTTCCTTCCATGATGTGGCCCTTAAGGTCACGTTGGAGCAAGCCATTGAAGCTCATAATCTTGTCTCCAAAATGGATTTGAATAATTTCAAGGACAAGAAAGCCAAGTCTGCGTGGGAAGATTGTTTGGAACTCTATGAGGACACACTCTATCAACTCAAACGTTCAATCAACTCAAACAACCTAAATGATAAGTTGACATGGCAAAGTGCATCCATTGCAAACCATCAAACATGCCAAAATGGTTTCACTGAATTCAACCTTCCCTCTCACCTAAACTACTTCCCTTCCATGTTAAGCAACTTCTCCAAATTGCTTAGCAATTCGTTATCCATTAGCAATGCCATGACAACTTTAACATCATCATCATTATCAACAAAATCAACATCGACCAAACAAAATGGTGGTCGAAGGTTGCTTTCAGATGGATACCCCTATTGGCTTTCACATTCAGATAGAAAGCTTCTCCAAGCAGCAGCACCAAAAGCTGATGTTGTGGTGGCACAAGATGGCAGTGGAAACTATAAGACTATCTCAGAGGGTGTGGCTGCTGCTGCTAAACTCAGTGGTAAAGGGCGTGTTGTTGTGCACGTTAAAGCTGGAGTTTACAAAGAGAGTATTGATATCAAGAGAACAGTGAAGAACTTAATGATCATAGGAGATGGAATGGGTGCTAC
Organism: Hylodesmum podocarpum; assembly: GCA_026586105.1. Lineage (NCBI taxonomy): Eukaryota > Viridiplantae > Streptophyta > Magnoliopsida > Fabales > Fabaceae > Hylodesmum > Hylodesmum podocarpum. Next base: position 1,376,588 of record JALJEV010000403.1, read on the forward strand.
TATTGTTACTGGTAGTAATAACGCACAAGATGGATCCACTACTTTTCGTTCTGCTACTTTTGGTAAGTTCATCGTTAACTCCGTACTCATGTGTATAAATCATGCATTTCATATATATAAATATATATATATATATATATATATATATATATATATATCCTACGTGATCAAAACTTATATTAATTTTTTTATAAACAAAACTTATATAAAGTTTGTTAAATGTTATTTTGTATTATCTCTATATAATTTGCACATTATTTAATATAATTTTAATTATACAAATTATCAGAATAAAAACTACATTTATAATTAAATAAAAACATAAATAATAGACCTAAAATTTCTCTATTTTTTATATATATATCTTTCTTGTTAGTAAAGTTATGAAATTAAAGGATGGCACGTAAATATCTGTTAACATAATATATATCTTCACATCATCGTTTAATGTATCTTGAGATCCTGATGATAACATATAAAAAAGTAACTTAAATATTTTTTTCACTCTCATGCAAATAAAACCCTATATTTATCAATGGCCCCATGAGACAGGGACACGCAGTAGTACTCATTTCTGTACAACTTGGTGTTACGGACGACCATAATCAAAACTTCTTGTCATTTTCCTATGAGGAAACTTAAAGCAATAAAATAATCTAAACTTTTCATATTTTTCAAACAGTCAAAAGTAACAAACATGTTGCAATGAATAATATGATAAACCCTGCACAGCATACATCTTTTTTTTTTTTTTTTTTTTTTAATTTCAGAAGTGCACACAAAAGTGGTGGTGGCTGAGATATTTTCACATTAGGTTCGGTGAAAATATCTCTTCCATGATATAGCTAGACAAACAAAAAAAATTTATTTATCAATTATATTTTGTGAAAGGTCCTTGACTAGCAGGTAGAATCAATTTTTAATTACAATTAATTTATCATATATAATAATTTTTTTATGAATTATATAAAAAATCAAATTTAAGATTAAACAAGGGTGTAAACCTGTTTTACATATACTGTGAGTTTAAATTCTGTATCTATAACTTATTTACAAAACTTACTAATGAAATGTTAAAACCGGTGATTACTGCAGCGGTTTCTGGTGATGGGTTCATCGCTCGGGACATGTCCTTCGAGAACAGTGCGGGACCACAAAAGCACCAGGCGGTGGCTCTCCGTTCCGGTGCCGACCACTCGGTGTTCTATCGGTGCAGCATTAAAGGGTATCAAGATTCTCTGTATGTCTATGCCAACCGTCAATTCTATCGCGACTGCGACATCTACGGAACAGTGGACTTCATTTTCGGCGACGCCGTGTGCATTCTTCAAAATTGCAACATCTATGTGAGGAGACCGATGAGCAACCAGCTGAATACGGTGACGGCGCAAGGAAGAACCGATCCTAATGAGAACACCGGCATCATTATTCATAACTGTCGTATAACTGCTGCTGGTGACTTGAAAGCTGTTCAGGGATCTTTCAGAACTTATTTGGGTCGCCCATGGCAGAAGTACTCAAGAACTGTGATCATGAAGAGTTCCCTTGATGCCTTGATTCACCCTGCAGGTATATTACCAAGCTTTTTCATATTTGATCTAATAACATGGAGTTGGGATTGGAGTTATCCACCCTTTAATTAATAATGTTTAACAAGAAACAGAAACATGAGATAGAGGTCTACTTGTTAGATAAAACCTACATCCCATGTCTTTTTCTTATGTTGGATGGTGAAGTTACAGAACCTGTTGTAGTGCTAAGATGTGTTTCTGTTCTTAATTTGTTTTTAAACAATTTTCAAAAATTAATTTTTAGAGAATATGAATGAGGGTAGATGAATTAATGAGAGATAGTAATTGACTTTCATATTATATAATGATATATAATAAGGTGATTGACTTTCATACTAATTTTCTTAAAAAAAATTACATTCATAGTTTTATATATACATATATAATTAAAATGGAGAAAAGATAACCATACATATCATGTCTCATAATTTAAATGGAAGCGTTAGGTACAGGTTCTTAATCAGCAATAAGAGAAAGATTATTAAGGGAGGATACGGGTAGTAATACAATTAGGAATATACGGAATTATTACGTACAATTGAAGGACTAATTGAAAATGGTGTTTGTACTGTACAACAGGTTGGTTTCCATGGAGTGGAAACTTCGCTTTGAGCACTCTCTACTACGGTGAATATGGGAATACAGGAGCAGGTGCTAGCACCTCAGGGAGAGTTAATTGGGCAGGGTTTCGTGTTATCTCAAGTTCTGAGGCTGTCAAATTCACAGTTGGAGATTTTTTGGCTGGGGACTCGTGGATTCCTGGGAGTGGTGTGCCGTTTGATGCAGGTTTATGATAAGATAAATTGAATAGTCATGAAAAAGTGAAGTGAATTTGTGTTGTGTTGTACATGTGGTGAGTGAAGTGGGGAAGGGCACTTTGTTGTTTACAAAATGGGACAATGACTTGGTTAAAGGTAGGGAAATTGTCACAGAGTTTGTGTTGGATTTTTCCTTGTAAGGAGGGTACATAAGATGCTGCACTTTGTGACCCTACAGTTCAGTTCCTTTTGTCGATCCTTTTGTATTTTAACTTTTTTTTTTTAATTTTCTGACGTAAAGAAGATTAATTATGTATAGTTACCAATAATATTGTAGATTGGACATCTATCCTCTTTAATGTGTAATTCATTGCATAAATGTATAAAAGTCGTCTTTGATTAAATATTTTTCCATTTTTTATACTTTTTTATATTGCACATTATTTTCCTTGATTAGGACAACTAGCAGGATTATTAATTGCGCGAATTGAAAATATATACTTAAAATTTATGTTATTTATTGTATAAATAAATTTCTCAAAGCTTAGTGATATAAAAAGTGTGTATGTCAATGGAAAAAAAAAGTCATTCTCTTAATTGATTATAATAAATGGATTAAAAAGTCGTACTAAACTATCCCTTTTCAAAATTGAAAAAGTCATTCGGGCGAAATATATAGCATTAGGAATTATATATGACCCACTAATAATAGATTCTAAAAATTATGGGATTGAAAATGAGATAGATTCTAAAAATTCTCAGGACAAAGAGGAAAAGATAAAAACACTGCCATTTTTTCTTTCTGTTTTTTGCTAATGTTAAATCATAGACGTATATGATGATAAGTTTGACAAAAACTTTAGAACAGAAAAGTAAATTAACTACCAACATGAGGCTCGTAGCTAATTGAATTTATATTCTCTCGAAGTAATTGTAATTAATTGGAGATTTGGTAGAGGAATTTTGAGGTGAAGTTGTAATAATTAATAATAGAAGGAGAAACGAGTGTCGTTAATGTTTCATTATCCCGTGCTTGTGTATTCAGAAAATTCTCATCTGTGTTCATAAATGGCTTGTCATCTCTTATATTTTCTGTTAGGTTATTAACTAGTTATCTTTAAAATCTTAAAAAAAAAAGAAGAAATACTTTATATATATTTCTAAATTAAACAAAGTATACTATTCAATACACACATGTTAGATAAATATGCTGCTGACAATTTTCTTACATTCACAATAATAATCTCAAGATTTTTATTCTTACGAAAATAATGTTACCCAGAGAGAGAATTTGTAGCCCATACACGCTTCATTTGTGCTTCAATTTGTATCTGATAAAAACGCATATATGTGTTAATTAATTTAGTTGCATGAAATAATAATTAATATTATATTCATATAAGCACTTGCATGGAAGATTAAATGATACGTAAATGTGGTATAACGTATTAACAAGTCACATGGTTTGGTTAATTACGCAATTAGGTTTGTGGTCCTTTGTTGATGGTAACATCCTAATTGTGATTTGTAACATTGCTATCAAACGTAATTACAAAAGGATGCATTGATTAGTGTTGTTTTGAAAATAACTCATGCCAAGTCTAGTCTTCTACATCTTTTCCCATTCAGCCGCCAGCAGCAAGTTGTTGTAACTGGCATCTCTTTTTTTATTCATTAATATGATAATTAAGTATGGAAAAGTAAAAGAAAATGAAGAGGGTGATGTTTAGAAGTTGAAAGCTTCATAGATAACTGGCCCACCTATCATTTCTAATAGCTGTCTTTTCGTTGCTTTATCTTTAATAAACTACTTAGCTACAAAATTTCCATTTAATATGAAGTTGAACGTACCCAACACATAGGGGATTATTAGACGAAAAAAAAAAGTTAAAATACTTAGACTTAAAATAAAATTATACATGAGAAGTGAGGGTAGAGGAAGTATTTTAACACTCTAACTAAAAATAACACTCTAACTTATGTTTAAACTGGAATAATTCATTATCATATTAGCTTTTTTTATTAGTTAGCTTCATTTTATAAACCATTTGTAATCTAAATTAAATAAATTACTTGCTAAACCATTTTATTACTGATGAAAAGATATTGAATATACGATCCGGGACAAAAGGTATCTATTTTCAAAACATGTACCCGGGGAAAAAAGGAACCATGTTACCATTATAATAACTATAAAAATATGTATATATATATATATATATATATTATTTTTTTCTTATAAATAAAAGTTTAATCATACCTAATAAAAACTTATAAATAATTTTACTTCACAATTAATTATAATATATAACCATATCTTTCTTCATATCTTATACATAAACATATTTTTATTCTCATAACATTTTATAACTTAACTGTGTGCATGTTTTGTTTATATATTCTAATTGTTTATCGAATGTTGTTATATAACAGGTATACAGAAAATGCTTGGTGTATATTAGATTTACGCTACATTTTTTGATTTATATTAGCAAATTGGGTAGTCGGCAGGTGTTAAACTAAAAGTTATTTTTTGAAAATATTGAAAGAGAATAATAATCAAAGTTTGTGTAGTCACGTCAATATTATTGGATTGTACCTACTTACATCTTATTTTGGTAGAGTCCGTCAAACTAATTATTATTATTCTTGGAAGGCAAAAAATCAGTCAAATAATTGAAATCATTAATCTTAATTATTTTTTACATAAAAAGTTGTTGGCAGTTATAAGATACAATAATTTACAAGTAAATGTCTTGGAAATACTTCTTTTATTATGGAGAGATATGTGAGGGTAGAGGAAGAAGGGAACATGGAAAATATTGAGTTCCATTCTTTCATTGATATTTTTAATAAAATTAATAAATTAATATTTATTGGTAAAAATAAAATTATGTTAAAATTAAAATCCTCTTTAAATATTTAATTCATATATTTTTTTTCAAATTTTGAACAAGAAATTATGAACCAGCTACTTAATAGCACGTTTGGAAACTTGTTACAAACATTACATTTAAGATATAAAAATTATAACTATTAATTTCTTAAAATTATATTTAAGATGTGAAACATCTCATTTAAAATGTAGAACCAGACATATATATTAAATTAAAATAATTTGGTACTAATTGTTTCAATATTTTATTTACCTATATTTTTAATAATTTAGTAATTAAATAGATATTAAATAATTATATTTAGATATTAAAAAGTAATAAATAATCATTTTAAGGATTAAAATGATTTATTGCTTTTGTAATAACACTTTACGGTTGCAGCGCAAGAAATTAAAGTCATGGGTTTAAGTAGATGGTGGAAAAGTATTAGTTATATTTGTTAACGTTTAGCATATTTGGCTGGACTAGCCTTAGAAGTTTCTGCTTTATTGTGATCTTTGTCTGCCATATGCAATTAGTACAGTAGGGTATTGGTTCAACAGAATGTTTTATATAGAACGTATCGAATAAATTAATTAAATATGAAGATAAATATAAAGTTTCATAATGTTGTAAATCGAGTAAACAAATATATTTTAAAATGGTATATAAGTTTTTAAAGACATGTTTAAGTAAATTTTAAAAAAATTAAATGTAATATGTGAAAAAGTTAAAATTAGTTTTTATATAATTTTTTATTTAGTTTTAATTAAAAAAATGTAAGACTTTCTATAAATTATCTTAGTTATTTTTTCTTCTTTCGTTTAAAAATCTAGTTTACTTTCTTGTTATAGTTTATGTTGGCTTTTGTTTGATTTTTAATATGCATTTTGATTCCAATACAATTTCTAACCTTTTGATACTGACATGAAACTTTACATAATAACAAACCACTATCAGAGTTTACTGTGACCTCCATATGAATTCAACACTCAAGGATCACACTCCAATTATGTGTCTTTAACATACTGTTTCTAGAAACTAAACTTTGGTGAAATAGATGACTGTACCTTATTGGCTGCAACTAAATGGTTATGGTTCACATTCTTCGAATTGAAACAATAGTATTGCATCAAACGTATGGTGACTCAGCTCTGAGATTTCCTATCCAAGGTCAATCATTCATGAAACATAAAGATATACGTGCATATAAAAAAAAAAGAAACTGCATATGTTTTCACCTTATTTAATGTAAGAAAACAATATTGGGAAGCATAGAAACATTTCTAATGAATGTTGATTGTCTTATATGTTCACTTGATATAACTGGTCTTTTGAATTATACTAAGGCTCTGTACTATACTTTCCATCAAATTGTAATAATACTGTCAGAAAGGAGCAAATCTAGTTATGATCATGTCATTTCACACGGTGTAATTAATAACAAGATCTTTAAGTTGAAATCCTGGCAAGATTCGGAGCAAAATAAGAAAGGTGAAAAGGCATAGTTGTTTACAATAACTTCAAAAATGCAAAAATATACGTTAAGCAATCGACCGTTTGTTATGTATTTATTTAAAATGTGAAGGGGTCTAAGTCTCAGTCTCAAATAGTTTTTGTACTATTCATAGTTATGAATGATAAAGTGAAAACAATACTCTATTGATTTAAGGAAAATCAATAAAGAGAGGGCATTGCAGTTGAGCAATTTGAGGAAAATCAATCAATCAATTTCAATAAAATCAATACAAACATGTTTGGTCCCATTTGAGGAACCAATAAACAGAGACCAAGAAAAGGTCATTGCCATTCATCAATGCAATGCCTATAGAAAATTGGAATTTTCAGCTAAGAGAAGTGTTGAAAAGATGTAGAAATTGGAGGTGGAGTACAATATGATAATAAGACAATGACTTAAAGAAATTATTCGTGTAACTATTCAAACTAAATTACTATGGCTCTGTCCCCTAGCTGGCGAGGAATGCTTAGAAGCTAAAGATTTAGATAAACATAAGTTTAAGGATGTTCTAATTCGAGTAAACAAAAATATTTGAACTTGGGTAGTGGAAGCTTTTGGTTTGGTTCAATGTGGGGATTTCAAACCGACATGACTATGACGAGAGACAGTTTTGTTAGGAAAAAGAAGATAAAGTAAAAGGGAAAGTAAAGCGATACTAAGGTACATTGGAGGAAAACTTATTGGGTAGTTTGGAACTATCATCTCTTTATTAATCTTCGTATCATATTTAATAAAATATTATTAATTTTTTTGTATAGATTAAAAGGTTTGAATGTGTTATTTGGGCATGGACTTTGATAATAAACACCGAAATAAACCTCTCAATTATGTATATATTTTTATTTTTATTCTTTGAATGAGTACAATTTAAAAGAGAATATAAATTAATATTTGATTAGTTTAAGAGTTGATGATGAAATATTAACGGTCACCTATATATAATTAGACATTTAAGATAATAAATAATGTGTTAGCGCTATTAGATAACAAATATTTATAAAAGAAATAAAGTGAATGACAAAATATTAATTTAATTTTTTATAATTTAATTCTTTTTAAAGATTCAAATAAAATATCTATTTAATTCAATGATAATTTTTTTTTTTAAAATGGAAGGGAAAGAAAAAGTAAAAGAAGAGTTTGTTTGAAAGTATAGTATTGTATTCTCATTAATATTATTTTTGAGTAAGTTAAAAATATTCTTAATTAGATTTTAATATTGTTAGGGATATATTTTAAAATTTAAAATAATAGAAATAAAGATAATAATTGAGTTAAAAAAATAGTTTCACATACTGTCGTGACACACCTCTCACTTTAAAAATAAAAATAATTTTAAAAAATATTACTAGTTTCAGAAATATAAACAATACTGAGAATAATTTTTTGAAAACATATTAACATTAAAATATCATATTTCCAAAATTATATTTTCAGTGTAAGTGTAAGAATAAGCGAGAATAAAAGATAAATAACAATGACACGAGAGTATAGTAGGAGTGAGAAGCCAGAATTTAATTTCTTCATTCCATTATCATCTCCATTAATTTCCATGCACAGGACGAGTGTAGGTACCCGTTAATGGTTTTTCCTTTAGGAATTAAGTAAAAGACATCAATAATTGAAGAATTACAATTTTATTAATTTTTGTATTATTTAAATTCGTGAATTTGAAGTATTTTTAAAAAGATTAATTTGTTTAACTTTATACTATTTAAAAAGAACTAATTTATTTGTATTTATGATTTAGAGTGTAATTTTATTTGAATTTATACTTTTTGAGTGTGAATTTCCTAAATTTATATTTTAGAGTAACTAATTAATAGTTTTATTTAGAGTATACAAAATAATTTTATTTGGTGACCACAAAATAAATTTAATTTTTTTTTCAAATTTTAAACAAATACTCACGCATTATAGGTATCCACGAATACCACAGGTTTAAAAAAAATCCACAAGCTTTTTTAAACAAATACTTGATAAGTTATGAGTTGGTGACGGTGGGTAACGAAGTAACTATAACTCATGTCTATATATCCCACCCTGTTATCATCCTTAGTTCAAAATCAATCTTGTGTTATTCGATTCTAGGATCCCATTGAACGGGTGTTCTCTAAACCACGTAAGTTTGCATGTCTTGGAAAGGATTAGGTTCAATTGGATGGATCTTCATCACAGTTTGAGATAGGGTAATCAATGTGCAGATTGGTCCCCTAAAATGGAATCTCAAGCTAATGTACAAGGTTTCACACTCTTGATTTCTTCCCCAATAAGCACGGTCTCTTTCTTTTCTGCATATTGGAGTGTGACTTTCCTAAGAACCTATTTGTCGGATTGTATTTAAAAATAAAATAAAATTGAAGATTAAATATAAATTCATGATTCGTAAAGCTTGTACTATATAAGGTTAATTGTTCAGCATCGAAGATTATGGTCATTCTCACCATGCCCCTACAAGCACAAGCTCTTCGAGTGTGGTCTAGTCTTTTTCTTCAAGGCTAGCCGTGTTAAGATCAAGTAAAGCCAAACAGGAGTACATTATTTGGCAGCCCACATATTCTCTAAGTCCTAAGAATAAATAGCTCTTCGTCATTTTTCTTTGGTAAGAGCTCTTTTCAATGCAACTTCCACATGTAATTGAGATATTTTTGTCACTGTAGAAAGATTGCGAGGTTAACACAAGTTTTATATTTAAATATTATAAGCATCTTACAAGAGGAGCAAGTGTTTCTTTTGAGAGTCTTTCAATCTTTGATAGATCCTTCTCATATTGCTCAATGTATAGTCGAATAGTTGCACCTTATGATCCAGTTCCGGAAAGGCAGAAAATCTAGGGTAGCATATTGAACGCATGAAAACAAATTAGTTAGTGGATCTCATGAAAAACGAGGAGAATCTAGAATATATTCATGGATTTTTTAAATGTAGAGAATATTCAACGGGATTGAAATATATTTATAAATTTCTTGAGTGTGAAGATTATTTAAATATATGAATTTCTCGAGTATAAAGACTATTCAACGGACTAGAATATATTCATGGACTTTTCAAATGTGGAGACTATTCAACGGGTGATCTAATATTGGAATCGGAGTAATTATAGGAGTAAGCCTAACTCAACTCTACAAAACCGGTTTATAAGATGAAGTTTACGCCTCACTTATATTCATTGGTTGGTTTGGTGACGTGAGACTTCATACCTTCAATATTTCGTCTAATATTATATTTTCAACATCACATCTTCGATATTTCGTTCAATATTGAATTTATAACAAAAATATTTCCATGGAAGCAAAATCCCACACTAGATTTAAATTCGTAACAAGGAGAAAAGATTAGAAATTAATAATTAGACGAAAGAGAATGTATTTTCAATTCTAAAAGACCACCAAGTGAAATTCCTCCTTTTTCCAATAAGTTAGTTGAAACAAATATTTCCAAAGGAGTAAACTCACCAATCGTGATCCATCCTCGAACAAGTATCTGATTCCCTGATGTGATAAGATGGAACCATCCACAGGATCTTTGTACTCAAATTCATCACCGTGGACAACATTTGAAACATCTGATCTTACCCTCTTAACAATCCTAAAAAGACAGCAAACAAAGTTCATTAGATTTATGATGAAACTACAGATTCAAACTCTTATCCAGTAATCTTATTCCTAGTTCAAAACCATTACCCCAGTAAACTAAGTAGATAACTGTAAGATCCTCATTCCAAGTCCATCAATTACTTAATTTTAGACTTAATTCTCAATAATCAGCAAATTCAATTTTCACAGTGGCCCTCTGATGAGGAACAGATCTATAATAAGCAGCTGAGGTGAACTGAAGCAGGAGAATGACACACAGTAAGTGGGTTGATGCACATATTTCCATGACTTGGATCATATATTAAGATGCTAAACATTCAATGACCTTAGAGAATGTCTACTCTAGATCAAATTGATTATTTGATTTTAAAAGCTTTTACTGCATCACAAGGACAATATACTGAACGCAATCTCTATATTAAAATAATGTTGGTGTACTAAAATTAACATACTGATTGACTTCTGAAAGTGAGGATTGCAGCTTGACCAAATATGCCATTAGTTCTTTTGCTGCAACCTGCATCCACATTCTTTAAAGAAAAAAGTTGAGGTGATTAACTGATTTCTAGAACAGATTATATCAAAGTACAACAAAATGTAATTATATCATACTTCGTAGTCATATCGAGTATAAATGTATAATAGTGGCATCCATAAGTGGCATAATGCTGGCGAACTATGTCTTCAACAGTGACAAGCATGTCTTCAAGTTTATATTTATTCTTATATGCAAGTATAGACAACCAGGCCAAAACTGCCAAGATTCCATCTTTCTCACGAATATGTTCGGAACCTGTCCACGAACACAAGGAACAATCACAAGATAAATTTAATTGGATTAAATAAAAAACACAATAAATTTAATCTAAAAATTTAGACAAAAATAATTGAGTAACTAAAAATTCACGAAAACAGATAATTAGGTTCCGACGCAATCACGTCATTTTGACTGTTCCATTCACAATCATCTAATCTTATTTTATTTATATACTTGTCTTTTTTTTTTTTTTTATCTTCTTTCTTTTGACTCATAACACCTACAATATATTGATACACAACAACAAAATTTTAAAAATTGATGCAAAAATTGAGGTTTTAAAAAGAAGAAACTAAAAATGAATTTGCATATATTTATTAGGACAAAAATATATATATAATCTTTTATTATAATACCATTAGTTTCAAAATAAGAATATATTCCTAAAATAGCTTTAAAATATAGAATTAATAATTGAATGAGCAATTTTGATGCCAAAATCAACTCTCAAAGTTTTGTTTTTCATAGGAATCGTATTTTCAAGACACTAGATCATGGATGTTATTATGAAACTAATTTTTGAGAGAAATATAAATGATTAAGTAGGTACTTTTTTTTCTCATCTTAACTCTTTAAATACGACAATATTTAAGATAATGAGAAATTAACACACTGATATAATAATTAAATATTAATTTTATTCCTGGATACACACTAATTATTGAAATTGATTTTAAAATTTATTTTCACAAATTATTTTTTTAAAAAATAATTATATTCTGAAATATCTATACACTTAATCTGATTATATAATGATTATATAAGTTGGTACGACGACAGACTCTCCGTGGAATGTGAATGAATTATAAAGGAGGATTAATGGAAGTCGCTATTAAATCTACTTAATTAATCTGTCCATGAAAATATCTAATTGATACGGTACAATTATTCAATTTCTAAAAAATTACTTAATTTGAAGAAAAAAATAGACATTTTCTGAATTATAAATACTGATAATATCAATTCCAAATTTGGGTGATGAAATACAATATTATCCTCAAATTTAAACTTAAAATTGGAATCAACACATATATATTGCATTCAATATTTTACAAGTGCTTTTACAAGTACATAGAGCACAATCAATAGACTTGCATTGCGTTCAACATTATTTAATCTTATTTCGTAGAAAACACACAAGTATCTTACATAAAGTTGTAGAAAAGTTATAGCAAACTTACTAAATTATAGTTTGAAACCAATTCATCGTGCTTTACCTCAAACTAAAATAAATCTGATTCATTATAAGCTTCCCTGGGAAGACGATACGTAGGAACGGCAAGTAAGTGCTTAAGTCTAGGCATTGAGAGGCCAAGTTTCTCGCTCATGTCCAAGTTATTTGGGTTCATACTTTCAGGAAGTTCCCAACTAAAGCAATGCACTAATTCAGCAACAATAAGTTTAACTGTCACTAAGCCTAGGTTCATTCCTGGACATCCTCTTCGACCAAAACCAAATGGTGCATATTGGAAATCATATCCTTGAAAGTCTAAATTGTTATCAATGAATCTCTCTGGATAAAATACTTCAACATTATCAGACCAAATCTTAGAATCTCTTCCCATTGCCCATATATTTATCATGATTCTTGATTTTTTCTTTATGAAATAACCATTAACTGTAGCATCCTCTGTTGACTCTCGAGGGATTAATGGTCCAGGCGGATATAATCTCAAGGTCTCCTTGATCACAATATCCAAGTAATTTAACTTTGCCAAATCATTTTCCTCCACCAGTTTGTTCCTCCCAACCACATTATCTAGTTCATCTTGAAGGTTTTTCATCACTCTTGGGTGTCTTAGGAGCTCAGATAATGTCCACTCCACAACAGACGCAGAAGTTTCAAATGCCGCTGCAATCACATCTAAGAGTATAGCCTTAATGTTAGTTTTATCAATGACATGGTTTTGTTCATCAGACATATCGATAGGCTGGTGCATCAGTGTAAGTAATATGTCTATAAAGTCCCTATTATGGTGCTGTTCATTTTGTACATCTGAATCGAGTTCATGATCCTTAATTATCTTTTCCATCACTAGATCTAGTGCTTTACTAATTTTCTTGGACCTTCGACGTAGTCCCTGAAAATAAAAGTTGAAATAGTTAATTATCGACTAGAGATCGAAAATAACACTAAATTACCATGCTAAAAGTCAGGACAAGTGGCTCCTTGGAAAGTCCAACTCACTGAAACGCTGCATCTAATCTTTATCTAGTGTGTGATAGGAACTAGAGAGGGGTCATCAAACATATCACAGAAAGTTTGCAAAAAAATGTTGAATAACAGAAAAAATATATATATATATATATATATATATATATATATATATATATAGATTACAGAATTAAACTTCATAATTTCCGTCCAAAGATATTAAATCAGTAAATTCCCATTCTAGTCCTAATATTTCATTTCCATTCGGTGCCTGTTAGGTCTTAATGAGAAGAGTTCAACCTAAAAGATTCATTAGGTGAGAGAACCTTCAGTCAATTTAATAAACTCATTTTTCTTGACTTTTTTTTTTTTTTTTTTCAGGAATATGTAAATAATGAGATGAGAGTATTTTGATTTTTCTATGTCTCAATATTGAACAACTCTTATTAAAAGCTTTTAAGTGCACAACAAAAGACAATATAATATATACGTTTACACGCAGATAATTTGTCGAATCATGTTAAATTCCTCTCCTGAGTCTCCTTTTTTTCTTTTTTTTACTCTTCTGGTATCAGAGTCAATATCTTAATATGTTCTGTGGTTGCGACTTTGTTTGATCTTCTACATAAGAAAAGATTTGGTTTGTCCTCAAACTTTCCTAAGAAAGTAGCAAGAACAATGACACATTGGAAGTGTGTGAAGTCTTTCCCGGGTTACTCAACAAGTGGTAGTAGAGCCAATGGTTCCACATGACGACCAGTTCAAACGAGTGATGCAATGATCGGAGTGGATCTAAGTGAAGGTCAAGTGGACGTACTCTGTGGGAATCCCTTGTATCGAAAGTATCCCTAGCAGGGTTAGCTAGGTTGCGCGTGCCATTGATGTGAGCTATCGAAATGGCGGTACAAAGACTAGGACAAATCGACAACAATGTGAAGCTCAAGAATTGTCGCAACCAGGAAATTCTAATGATTGACAATAGGGGAGGAATGCAACAATGGGAGTTTAAGAATAGAAGCGAGCTTTCTGCTGGAGACCAGTCAGCGCACAGGGCAGAAAAACTGGGCACTGAAGTGGAAAACATTATACTAGGTGGTGATGTAAATTAAACTCCAAATGGGAGATTATTTGGAATGTGTAGTTTGATTTTAGTCCCACATTGTATAAATGATGATAGTAGTTTGATTTTGAGTCTCACGTCGTATAAATGTATAAATGAAGAGAGTGATTACTTTTACATTTCTATATAAATAACTCTCTATAAAACCTTCCAAGTGCACAACAAAAGACAAAACAAAAAACAAAGACAATATATATTGGATGTATGAAGAGGTAATTAATTTGGTGAATCACGTTAAATTCTTAAGTTTTTTTTTTTTTCTCTTTGTTCTGATCTTAACATTATTTTCTACTTTATTTTCCATAGTTATTTTACCGTTAAAAAGGATTCAAGTGAGTAGGGGCGGAACCAGAAAAAAAGTGTGGGAGGAGCAAACTTGTTTTCTGCAAACTTTTTTTCTAATTATTTTTTAAATTTTTTTTTAAAAATCTTTTAAATTTTTTTAAAATTCTTTTCAAAAAAATTTAATTTTTTTAAATTTTTTTAAAATTTCTTTTTTTAAAAAAAAATATTTAATTGAATGCAAGTCCGCTAGTTACATAATATTTTTTTTTGCCCTTTTTTAAAGATTAAAATAAATTTGGGAGAGATTAAAATTTATTATTAATTTATATATAAATTTATATATATAAATTTATTAATAATATATATATATATATTAAATTTATTACTAATATATATATATATATATATATAAATTTATTACTAATATATATGCATAAATTTATAATTAATATTTTTTAAAATGTATGTTTTTAAATTTATTATTACTAATATATATATATATAAATTTATTACTAATTAATATATATATATATATATATATATATTTAAAATTAGATATAAAATTATAAATCAAAAATAGAAAATATATATATAATTATTTTTCAAAATAGTTAAGTTTGGAATATTATAATTATAATTATTTATTTAAAATTATAAAACTAAAATTATTATTATTTATTTAAAATAATAATTACTTTTATATAAATTATATATATATAAATAAATAAATAAAAAAAAAAAAAAAAAAAAAAAAAAAAAACAGAAAAAAAGTTTGGGGGGGGCAACTGCCCCCCTCCCTCCTAACGTGGCTCCGCCACTGCAAGTGAGTAATGTTTTCCATAATTAGGGACTAATGTGAGAATTCTTAAATTGGACAGGTCAGGTTGTTCAGATAAGTTAAATTTAACTTTTCTTTCTTAAATTAAAGGAGAAAAAGGTTCAAGCTTTTTACCATCAATCCATCGTTACAGTGGTTTGTTTAGTTTGATAACAAAATCTTTGTGTATTACTTAGCCTTTAATTTGAGTTTAAAATAGTTTTACGTAATCATTATGATTGGTTGTTCCTAAAAGTTTATCTAAACTTGTCCTTACTAGTTACCACACAGTCATTCTTACTGCACAGAAGCAAAGAAAAGATTGCAATTTGCAAGGTTACATTATTACATACCTGAAGATCAAAAACTCCAAGCCAAGGCACATAATCCGCTATATTAGACAAACCAGAAAGGAGCAACTCACTCTGAATCAACCCCTTCAAATCAAACTCATCATGCTTGCTACACCCCAACACCATTTTATACACAATATCCTCCACAACGTTTTGCACCACCGTGCTCAGGTCAACAACGTCGCCGGCCACCGCGGCTTTAACGAGCGACTTCACCGCCAGGTCCAGCTCACTCTTTCGCAAAGGCGCGAAGGACTCAACTTTGGACGCGCTGAGAAGTTGGGTTTTGCACACTTTCCTGACGAAGCGCCAGTACGGACCGTACTCGGAGAAAAACAACCCCTTGAAGCTATAGCCGAAATACTTTGAGGCTTCGAGCTTTGGACGGCTCGAGAAAACGGCGTCGTTTGTTTTGACAATGTGTTCCGCTGCCTCATAGGATGAGATTATGACGGTTGGGACCTGTCCGAGGCGAAGGGACATGATGGGACCGTAGCGTTGGGATAAGGCTTGTAGCGCCCGGTGTGGGAGCTTCCCCAACATGTGAAGGTTACCGATTACCGGTAAGGCCAGTGGACCTGGCGGGTGTTGTATCTGGTCATGTTTTTTCCGACGCAAGAAGATGGCGGAAAGAATGAATATAAAGGTTGAAAGAAGGAGAATGAAGATTGTAAGAGTTGGATACATTGTTACTCCTATCATTCCGGGAAAATCAGTTACATTTTGCTGAAGCATGCTGTGCTGTTGTCGTTTTAATAACAAAGGTGTTTCAGACAGAATCACTGATCAAGTGTTGTAGGTCGTGGGAGCGAGCCCGTTGACTTTTCCGTGTTTGGAAGTATATTCACGCCACAATAAATTAATAAAAACAGTGATGACGAGAGGTAAGTTATGGAGTAAAAGTCCTACAGGATAAATTTGGAAACAAATTCATTGGATAAACTAAGTTTGAAACTAAATTTTGTAGAGGGATTATTTTTGAAGACGAAGGAGGGTGGTCGACTTCAGTTTACATAGAAGACGACCAATTTGCTTCGACTTCACGAGTGATCAATACGTGTCAGATTTTGATTGGAGGTGAGTGAAGTCGAATATTATCCGTCGTCGTCTTCAATGGAGATATGAAGAGTGGTGAAATTTTATTGGGCGTTGGTGAAGTCGAAGGTGAAGGGTCGACTTCAGTTAACAAGAAAATCTAAATTAATTTTTCTTGTTCCAAATGAAATCTAAATTAGTTACGGCTTACAAACTATTCATCTGTCCATTCTACCAAAAATTAATTTTGTAGGTAGTGAAATTAATTTTTAGTGCGGGTACACAAGATTTGCAAGCCGTAACTAATTTAGATTTCACTTGGAACAAGAAAAATTAATTTAGATTTTCTTGTTAACTGAAGTCGACCTTTCACCTTCGACTTCACCAACACCCAATAAAATTTCGCCACTTGTCATATCCCCATTGCCCCATTGAAGACGACGGATGACATTCGACTTCATTCACCTCCAATCAAAATCTGACACGTGTTGATCACCCGTGAAGTCGAAACAAGTTGGTCGTCTTCTGTAAACTAAAGTCGACCACCCTCCTTCGTCTTAAAAAACAACTCTTCTCGGGGAATTAATTTCAAACTTAGCCTATCTAGAGAATTTGTTTCCAAATTTACTCCTGATAGGACTTTTACCCTAAGTTATGAGTTTTATAAATATTGTTAAGACGTTATTTTTCAACAACTAAGAAAACTTTTATAATGAAAAATAATTCACTTTTTTATTTGAATTCTTTTTTTTTCTTACCGCACAAACATAAATCATATCTATTTGTGGGAGACAGAATAAAAAATAAAATATAAATATATTTCATATTCATCATAATTTATATATATATATATATATTTCTTTCTCTTTTTTTCATATAATTATTATTTCTATATTTTTATATTATTTATCTAGTTATTATTTATTATTTTCATTTTATAATAAAAAATAATTCACTTTTTTATTTGAATTCTTTTTTTTTCTTACCGTACAAACATAAACCTTATCTATTTGTGGGAGATAGAATAAAAAATAAAATATAAATATATTTCATATTCATCATAATTTATATATATATATATATATATATTTCTTTCTCTTTTTCGTATAATTGTTGTTTCTATATTTCTATATTATTTATCTAGTTATTATTTATTATTTTCATTATTTATTAAATATTTTTTAAATAAAAAATATTTTAAATTTGCTTCCTTTTTTCTTTTACTCATAACACTTACAATATATTGATACACAAAAACAAAATTTTAGAAATTGATGCAAAAATTTAGGTTTTAAAAAGAAGAAACTAAAAATGAATTTTCATATATTTATAAGGACAAAAAAAATATATAATCTTTTATTATAATACCATTAGTTTCAAAATAAGAATATATTCCTAAAATAGCTTTAAAATATAGAATTAATAATTGAATGAGCAATTTTGACGCCAAAATCAACTCTCAAAGTTTTCTTTTTCATAGGGATCATATTTTCAAGGCACTAAATCATCGATATTGTCATGAAACTAATTTTTGAGAGAAATATAAATTATTAAGTAAGTACTTTTTTTTCTCTCATCTTAACTCTTTAAATACGACAATATTTAAGTTAATGAGAAATTAATACAGTGATATAGTAATTAAATATTGATTTTATTTCTGGGTACACACTAACAATTTCCATCGCAATTTATTTTCCTTCTCTCCCATTCTGTTTTACCCATTCAATCTCTGAACTGGAAGAAAAGCGTGCATTTCCAGCGCTCACAAAAACCAGAGATAACAAACTCAAACTCTCTCATTTCAGAAACCAAAGTTAAAAATCGAATAAATTCAAATTCACATTCACATTCAAATTCACGAATCGGAGAAACCGAGATATTCAGATCTCGGAGCAGCACCCCTTCTCTCCAGTATTTCGGAGAGGAGAAAGGGGAAGATAAGAAATCGTAACTCTTGGATTCATCATCGCATAAGAAATGTCTCGAATCTTCGAGTATTTCGTGGTTTGCGGGATCGGACCAGAGATTCGAACAATGGATGGAAGCAAAGGATACTATGGCACTGGTTGCATGTACCTTCCTTCGCTTCTCGATCAGTATCCTCCTCTCAATCACACACTCTATCCTCCTCCTCCACCTCAGCTTTCAACAGTAAGCAACGAATAACTACGATCTCTTTTCGTTCGTTTCCGCGTTTTCTACCCTCCAATTTTTACGAGTTTCTTGTTTGCGTTTTATTGCATTGCTGAATTGTATTTAGTTTGATCTGATGCGTGTTGTTGTTGTTGTTGTCGTTGCTTCAGTGTGTTTTACCGGCCGGTGTTGAATTCTATTCTTCTGGATTTGATTCCAATGATCCTGCGTCGTTTCCGCGGAGCTATCCCATTGTTTTGACCGGTATGCTTGTGTGCTAGTGTTATTATATCTTCAATTTACCTTTACTTGTTGTTTTGGTTTGTGTGGAAGTGTGTTAGGAAGTTAAACATTGTTTTGTGAGCTTTTTGCTGAGGTGGTTAACTAAAAATCACTTGAACCTTAGGAATGTGGTCTTTTGGTGATTGGTGAAATGTGAATGTGTGGTTGGAGATTGTGCATGTACTGCATTGTTGTAATACAGTGGACTGAGATATTAGTTGAGATGCTCTGTTGTAGATGCACCGGTGAGTCACGATGTGTGTTGCTGCATTGAATGATGATGGAGTGTCTTGTTAATGACGGAAATTTTATTGCAGATGATAGTGGTAAAGTACAGCTAGGGAGAGGGTGAGGAAGGGAATAGAAGAGAAGAGAATAGGTAAGAAATAAGTTGAAATAGAGTATGGACGGAGTGTAATAGAATAGAATGGAAGAGAAAAAGTAGGAATATGGATGTTTGCGATGATAGAATAGAAAAACATAAAAATTAGATTTAATTTGAAAATATGATTTTTACCCTTTAATTAATTTTTTTTGTCATGTATCAATTAAGGGTGGGATGTTAATTGGTTTTCTTTTTGGGAGGGAGGTCTACATGGGTGATCAATTAGTGGGGCTGTGTCTATTGATTAGATTTTTTTAGGGGGAGGGGGTTGTGTTCATCAATTAGGTTTGGGGGGGGGGGGGGGTTGGGGAGAGGGGTTTAATTGATTAAGGGGTGGGGGTTAATCGATTTGGGGGGTTTAATTGATTAGAAAACTCACCCCTTAATCGATTAAGTTTGCAGACGTGTGTAAACTTACTGCTTCTCATCTTCTCTTCCCGATGTTTCTTCTCCTTTGTGGGCAGAAATATAAAGTGTGGGGCAAACATGAAATATTTAGGTTTGGGGGGGGGGGGGGGGTTGGGGGAGAGGGGTTTAATTGATTAAGGGGTGGGGGTTAATCGATTTTGGGGGTTTAATTGATTAGAAAACTCACCCCTTAATCGATTAAGTTTGCAGACGTGTGTAAACTTACTGCTTCTCATCTTCTCTTCCCGTTGTTTCTTCTCCTTT
Organism: Hylodesmum podocarpum; assembly: GCA_026586105.1. Taxonomy (NCBI): domain Eukaryota; kingdom Viridiplantae; phylum Streptophyta; class Magnoliopsida; order Fabales; family Fabaceae; genus Hylodesmum; species Hylodesmum podocarpum. The sequence goes on from JALJEV010000403.1 coordinate 1,396,962, forward strand.
GTGGGCAGAAATATAAAGTGTGGGGCAAACATGAAATATTTAAAAATTACTGTTCTCTCCAAACAAAGCCTAAGTGATAATAATTTGGTGCTACTGCTTCTTTGAGATAAAGTGGTCTTCTTATGCTCGCTTTTGTGTAGAGCTAAAGACCACCATAGAGGAGGTACCAGAGTGAAGCTGCGAACACAGGCGTGGGCAAATTGAATCCTGGGGCTAGTAGAGGTTCTTATAATATAGGCATTATGCTTTCAAAGTGAACTGAGAGAAACTGTTCCAAAGTGATTGGGTACATATGATACACTCAATATTCATCCACCACACTGAACACTTGTTCCAAATTAAAGCAGACACCTTAAGTTATAATGTAGTAATTAACTGACCTCTACTTTTGACCTCTTGCTACACATAACACAAATGTCTCCAGAAAGAGCAATGCTGTCCTTCAAATCTGCTCAATATTGTTAACATTTCACATTTACATTTACCTTTAATTTTCCTGTTGCTTTCACAATCTTAATTTCTTATTTTACAGCATAGTTTTTTAAGTAATGAGTTGATATCTCAGTAACTTTGTATATTTTGCTTGCTTCATCATTGCTACTTCTCTTTATGGGTGTTATTTTCCGATGTCATCTTAACTTAAAATTTTGTTGCAGAGGGTGATGGATCAAAAATCTATGTCAGCTGCATTTCTTTCCGGGATCCAGTTTGTGAGGATATTGCGGAGGCCTACCGGATACAGGCAAATTCATATGCTGACAAATGCATCTGTCTGGTTTCACGCTTGCCAAGTTTCAGTGTACTAAGAAGTGCTCTAGAAGAAATATTTGCTCTGTGTTTTTCCAAAAATGGAAGTCGGTAAGTGTGCCGTAGTGGCAAAAACTTCACCTTCTTTCTTAAGAATCCTGCTGTTGAGTGTTGACATTGTAATGGCTTCTGTGTATGTTCTATACAGTAGATATACAGTATAGCCATTTTCACCTATTATAAAAATCAATATATAACCGAGTGTAATTATTTTCTCCCTTTGAAAATCAACATGTAGCTGATTTTTGTTAAAGTTGTGCTTCATGGACGTGAGTAAAAGTTTTTCCTTAGATTAAATGTGAAAAATGCATTGTATTGTGTTTCTATTGCTTTTAATGTTCTCAGATATACAATAATTTCAGCAAGCCACTATGGGATGTTATAGAACATATGGTGTCCAGTGTGCCTTTGCCAACTCCTGGAAAGGAGCGAGTTCTGTTTTCTATTGAGAGTTGTCTGCTTTCAGTAGAGGCTCCACCCAGTGATTGGCTTCCCCATGCTGATGTATGCTCTCCTATATCTTTCTTCTTGGGTTTATTAGCTGTTTGTTTGTGCTTGATTAGCTGACAACTGTCGTAAATTTTGTGGAACAGATATCTTTTCAACCTCTGGTGCAGTGCTTGGATGTTGATAACTTAGTGACACTTTTTACAGCAGTGTTGCTTGAGAGAAGGATTTTGCTTCGAGCTAACAAGTATCTTTCTTCTTAAGACTTCTGAAGTAATTCCCTGTTACTTTTTTGGCCAAACATTGACCTCTCCAGTGACAATGATCCAGTTCCTTCACTTCCATCTACACTGCCATAAATTTTATGTTGATCACAGCTGACACTTTGAAGCTAATAGTAAATTTTGCCATATATTTTAAAAGTTTTACCTCTGTTTGCTCTATGCTTCATGTTTGCATTTGGAATTCATTTGGACTCCCCTGGATATCAAATTCTTTGATATTCTGACAAAGTGAGGATAATAGGTGCATTTGGTGGAAGTGTCAGAAGGGCTGTATTGATCCATTTTGGTGTTTACACCTTGGTCTGCTGGACCCCTACAGAATGACCTTTTCGTTTTTTATTCTATGCATGATTTTTCCCAAAGGGAAGTGGAACTTCTTTTACTTGTGTAATTAGTAGCTGTTGTAGTATGACCAAATCAGCCCATCATGTTTGTATATCTCAGGTACAGGGAAGTTCTATCATAATATATGATAAGGGTGGGATTTTTAGTCAGCATGGAGTCCATCAAGAATCTTCTGATAGGATCTATGTCTGTCTAGAATGGATTGATATACATGCTTCTTCTTCTGGTTTATGCCAATGATAGTGTTAAAATGTTGAAGACCAAATGTGTGTTCCGATGGATATTTATGGGAAATTGAACTAGGGCCTTGTTTTATATACTGTGATCTGGAGTGCTTTATCTATATTTCTAGCATGAATTATTCTAGAGAAAAATAGTATTAAGGTCTAAGGACCATCACCAGAGTGGTTAGTCATGTTATCTAGTAAATATTACAGGTTGATTGTAATTTGCCCTCAATTTTATCTTAGTTGTCTGGTAATTTGTCATTTAGACTGTATACTAATTTAGTTTGTAAAATGATTGTTTAGTCTGTATTTTATCTTGGCAGGTATTCACTTTTAACTCTTGCATCAGAGGCCATTTGTCACTTAATCTACCCATTCAGATGGCAGGTGAGATTTGAAAAATCTTGTTTAGACTTAGCATTAGTTTTTTCCTTTATGTACTCCATATTTTTTACTTAAATATTACCCAGGGTGCTGGCGGCTATATTTAAGGTAAAGAGTGGTGATAGCACCTCAACATTTTTTTTCTTTAATCACTATATGCAATTGATTAAGCACCCCCATCCCGTCTCACCCATATATTTCTCATCCACTTGAAATTTTCTGGTTCTGCCTGTGTGCATACCATATTTGATAATTTCTTGTTATTTCCTAAAATATTGACACCTTTTGTTGACTCACTTCTAATCTCCTCTTGGGTCTTTTGTTTTGTTTTGCTTTCCTCAAGCATGTCTACATTCCGTTGCTGTTTTTCAGTGGAGTAGATTATATTGATGCTCCTACGCCATACATGATGGGGCTCCATTCAGGTGTTGATACTTCAGCTCTGGTAATGGATGGGGTAAGTCAGTACTTCTCTTGTTCCTCGTCACCACCACAACTTATTTTACTAGAAAAGTCCAGTTTTTGGTTGAGTTTATCTTGTAGTTGTGAATTTCATTTAGTTTTTGACTACTAGTTAGTGGTAATTTTTTTATTCTTCATTTGATCAAGGTATCCTGTTATAGCTAATGATTTGCTATGTTTAATATCAAATGATGAATATTAAGAATGATAAAAGAGTAAATTTTATATGAATTCTTATTTTCAGAAGAAAACATTATGGTTTTAGGTTCTTAATTCCTGGACCCTGCTCTCCAGGTTTTGCTACTTTATGACACTTCATATTTAATGCTCTGAAGTTTAATTTTACCTTTTTTGTAACTGTTATTGTTTGTTAATTTAAAGGTTGGCATGCATGTGAGATATTCTATTGTTTCAAATGAATGTTTCGCTTTGATAAAAAAAATTGTTTTCTTTTAACCTCTTGTAGGTTGTTGTTGTGGACCTCGAGTATAATCGTATCACTACCTCAGAGGAAATTCCTCCTATTCCTGAGCCAGAATTCAGTCTTTTGCGTGGTGAGATAATGAAGCTATTATATCCCAACGTAATTGGAATTGATGAGATGAAGGCTGGAATATACAATGTATCTGACCATTATCCGAAACTTAGTGCTAAGCAATGGGGAGAGGAACATGACCTTCAGCTAAGGTGATATTTGGGTGTTAGAGTATTCACTGCATTTCATGTGCTACATATTTAAGAACCTTACTATTTCTTTGGATTTAGGCTTAGTTGCACTTTTGGTCCACTTTCATTGAAATTCGAATTTGGGCCCCCTATTTTTATTTATTTATTTATTTATTTTGAGAATTTAACCTCCCACTATTTAATTGTGCAATTTTGATCCTTCTGTTAACTTGATACTCAATATTTAATGAAAATGCTGATGTAACACTCTACTGCACTGCCTGTAAACATTTCTGTTTGAACGTCATGTCAATTGATGAACCAAAATTGCAAAATTAGTGGGGATCTAATTTGCTAAAAAAAATGAATAAGAATTAAAATAGGGGGATCAAATTCAAATTTCAACAATAGTTGGGGACCAAAAATACAATTACGCCTTGGATTTAAGATATGTAACTCAGCCAAAGATGCAACTGAACCAATAAATTGATTATTGAATTGTGCTTTCTATTGAATTCTATGCGACTTATCGTCTAATTGAAATCCATCCTCAAAATAGCCTTCAACAATTATGTGGACCAATTAACTTTTCTATGTGTGTTACATTCTTTTGTAGCAAACCAGACACGTTGGTTGCACATAATTAGTGTCTAGTCTGATGTGTTGTATTGTCATTGTGTCTTGTGCAGGATGATATTCCTCAAGTTCTTTGCAACAGTTTTAAGTGGCTATCGCAATTTCCTAGTATGAATTTTCATTTCTTGTTTCAAATATTTGGTTTTCAATCTTTCATGGCACAACTTTGTTATGACCTTAATTTTTCTTCCTGACATTAGGAAAATAGTGCTACTCAAGTCTTCAACACTCAAGCTTTTCTGAAGAAGCGGTCTCGATCTACTAACCAACCACCAGAGCCCATGGTATATTTTAGGTCGTCATGGATTATGTTCTCCAATTAGCAGTGATGGCAAATAACAATGGCTTAAATGATCCTAATGATTAATTTCTTTACTGATTATGATTGTTTGATTCAGTCACATAAAGTATTGGGATGAGTGTTTAGAAACCTGTGTTTGGATGTCTTGATTTTTTGGAATTGATTTTGGTTAAAAGTGAGGTGATCTATGTTTGGAAACTTTAATCTCAAAATCAAGGTAGTAGTAAAACACTAAAACTTAGTATGAAATTCCCAAACCAATGCAAAAGTTATGGTCTTTTTCACTTCTGGGAAAACATGCTTTCAGGAGCAAAATCAATTTTGGGTTGAAAATATCCAATCATATTTTTTCCATCATCATGTTTACAAGCATCAAACCCATATATGGAAGCATTCAGCGGTTGTCCATACGTACTAGTAATAGATGTAACAATGAAGATTCCACCGTGTAGCAGTCAGATTCTTTTTTCTTGATTTAGGACCGGAGTACAAATTTTATTTTTCATAGTGTAGAATTTTTCCTCCTTGATACTAATTCCAAATTTGGATTTTACAGATAGCCCAGTTCCTTGACTCTCATGGTTTCTTGGATTATTTGGAAAGAGGAGTAGGTTCAGATGAAAACAACAATAATCTGCTTGATAAGCTACAAGATGCAATTGGAAGGGGTCAAAACCCTATGTCAATTCTTCCTTCACCCTCAGTAGAACCTGAGATTTTAACAGTATCAGATTCTGATATTGGAATGTCAGGTTGAATGAATGACTTGTAAACAGAATTTATAGCTAAATGAATTTGTTGTGAATATAAGCTAAACTGGATATGGTTATTGCTTCTCATTTCTTTAGGATCTGGTGCCAAATACACTTATGATAGATTCCCTGCCAATATCAGAACAGAAGAACAAGAAGAAAAGAGGAAACAGATTCTTGCAGCAGTTAGTAATGCTTTTGAATACTCAGGAAGACATACTCCAAGGTAATGCAAGCAATTATGAAAAGGGTAAAGGATGTTTTAAGTTTACCAGTACTGCCATATTTGTTCCAGGAAAATTGTCCTGCATATGCTTTGCAGTTATTGCAGAAGGTCCTTTTTAAAGGGAATCATTCCCAATACATGAGGATCCATGTGACGAATTTTGATAAGTCTTAAAATCTTGATTCAGACACATATTAGGAATTTGAGAAAGCCTGCAATGGTCCTCCAAAGTCCTAGTCACCACATTAGTCCTTCAAAAATTTGGGTCACCACAGTTTTTTTTGTCACCACTTCAGTCTTCAATAAGAACCAATATGGTGACATTTTTTATCTGAATCTTTGATGGACCAATGCAATGATGATTTGAATCTTTGAAACACTAATTTGGTGACTAACATTTGTGAAGGACTAATGTGCTGATGCATATAACTTTGGAGGATGTAATTGAAAGTCTTCTGCATAAATGTTATGTGCTGCTTTGCTATTTGGTATTTTATATTTGGGACAGAATTTGTTTTCTGGACATGAGCTAATACATTCTGCTTTATTCTTCTATTAATTAAACTGGTTGTGATTCTTTTACAGTTTAACTAGTTCTTTTCCCTGCTTTTTTCTTTCTATCTCACTATTCATTTCTGTGTTGAGCAGTAAGGATCCTTTAGCAGATACTCTTAGTCCACTTGAGAGAGCTGTAAGTTAAAACCGCCAGGATGTTATGACTTCTTGTGTGTCAATGAAGTATAGATTTGAATCAACCCTAACATATTGATTTTGTGGTTTCAGGCAGAAAGGGATCGCATGGTGCTAGATATTAAGGTTAAGCTGCAGGTAGCTTCTTTGATCCTTTATACACATTCCTTTGTGTGTGTAGTGTACGTGTTCTGTCATTGGAACTAAAATAGAACGGGTCTGCATGAGGATAGTAGATGGGGTAGCAGGGGATAACAAACCAACCTGATAGTCACCTAATTGATTGAAGAACGAGGTATTAGTTAAAAATCCAGTTATATAGGTGGGTGAGTGGGAAACCAAGATAGGAAAGGTTTTGGAATTATATCGGAGGAGGGTTAGGGTCTGTCAAATAGCCTGAAGGAATGCAAATTGTATTCCATCTGCTATCTCTTGCTCACAATGATCAGGGGTTGCATGTTGAATAATGCTCCATATATTATGTTTCTTTTCTATCCAAGCTCTATTTTGGTTTGGTTCTATCATGTTCTCTTGCAAAAATGCATGCCTGTATATTCTTTTCATTTCATTTACCCTTCTACTTCTACATTGTGTCTTTCTCATCATCACACAGGGTTTATGGCTGCGGCTTCTTAAACTGGGAGCAACAGATGATCCTCTCTCATCCTTTGAATATGGAACAATACTTGGTATTACATCTTGGCACATTTCAATTCTTGCTAATACCTGTGGAGAAAATATTTTGTTTGTTGCCATACAAAGTATTCTGTAGTGGAAGTCTAGAGAGCTTGTCAAAAAGTGATTGAGTGATTGGTTTGCAGCTTTGATTGAATCTGATGCGGAGGGGATTGGTGGTAGTGGATTTGTTGAATGTATAAGCGAGCATATACATTCGGTTAGTAGCTTTATTTAGCTCACACTAATAATTACTTATTTATAATTTCTTGTTCTAGTATGGTGAATCTTATGCTGGATCTTTTTATCAGGGTTGGGACTGTCATCTCACTGAAGAACAGTTTATTGCAGTGAAAGAATTGGTAAAAAAATGTCATGCATGTTTGTTGTTACTTTTTAATCCTTCATGTGTGTTACACTTGCTGAGAAGAAATAATTAGGATTTTGAATCATTGAATCTGTGAATGGCATTTATTGGTGTATCAATTTGGGTGGCTCATCTACCTTGATTAACATAACCAAGCTGTTGTCTCGCTTCTCCTTCCTCATAGTTAAATTCCCTACACACTATTGTTGCCTCCACAATTCATGGGATTGCAGTTTTATGTTTGGCCTTTGAAAACTGGTGTCCCAACAGTGTCTCTATCTCAATTGTCTCACTGCAATACATAATTGAAATCTATACTCTTTTTTCAGTTACAAATTGGTCAACCTTTCAAAGTTTAAAAGTTGGCTTATACACATTTTATCACCCTATTTTTATAGAAAAATCAGTATTATTCTCTTAGTTTCAGTTACAGCAATGTTTCCTTTCAAGTTTTCAATTTCAAATCAACATAATCCAGTCCAATTATTAGTATGCATATACTTCAGGAACTGATGAGTTAGAACCATTTCACTGGTGTGGTGTGTCAAAATGAGGTATTGGAAAAGAGTGACGCATCATGGGTCATGAGTTACGACCACCTCTAATATCTATCGATATCTCAACACATTCATTGGGACAAAGTAATAAATAACAATGCCACTTACAACTCCTAATTCACTGTTTTCAGTAGAATGGCTAATTATCAACTGAATTAAACTTTGATTTAAAATCTTAAAGGGAAACTATTTAAACCTATAGGGACTAAATATATTTAAACCTTAAAAACTTGCAAGGGCCAAGAAATACTAGCAAAAGGGAGTGTAAATATTATGATAACTTCTTGCCTTAACTTCTAATCAAGTAAAATTCTTTTTTTTAAAAAAAAAAACCTTAATTTTCTTGTCTCATTTTGAATTTGTTTATTTTCAGCTTAAAACAGCTATCAATCGTGCAACATCACGGAATGACTTGTTGACCATTAGAGATGCTCTTGAAGTTTCTTCTGATATGTATAAGAAAGATAACAATAATGTGCCAGACTATGTCCAACGCCATCTTATCTCTTTATCTATTTGGGAGGAATTACGGTATGCATTACATTTATTGTTTCTTCATTGTTTGAGATCTCGCATCGCCTAAAGATAGGACCTGTTTAATGTATACAAGTGGGGGGGCAATCTTCATTTTAAGAGCTAGTTTTGTGGGGTTCATGTTTTTAGAGCCTATCTTAGGATTGGATGTTGTTATTGTTGGGCCTATCATGCCATCCCTATCTGACCACCCACTGTTTAGTCCTTCATACTCAAGATGTCCGGTCCTCGGCGTGATGGGATGTGTTGGAGATCTCATATCGCCTAGAGATAGGGCTTGTTTAGGTTATATAAGTGGGGGAAATCCTCATCTTACAAGCTGGTTTTGTAGGGTTGAGTTAGGTCTGTTACTCATATTTCAAAAATTCATGATTTCATTATCTAGAATTTGTAGAGTTCAACTTAGTTCGTGAACTTTCCTTGCAGATTTTGGGAAGGATATTTTGACTATTTAATGGAGCAATCTTCAAACAAGTAAGGATTTAGTATTTTTCCTGCATTTTTTTTTATTTTCTTCTGTTTCTCTTTGTTAACAGATTGCTCATTGTCTACCATGTGGTATCTTTTCTTTTTTTCTAGGTCTGCTAACTATGCATCTTTAGTGACAGCTCAGCTTGTTGTGTTGGCATCACACATGGTATTATTTAGGCTATTCGTGTGCTTGATTTCCTTGTTACCTTTTGTAATTTCGTTGAAGTCAAGTTGTATCCTTTTGTGTTTTTAATGCTGAGCCTCTTTTTCCTGCATGAAGGCTGGGCTGGGACTTCCTGATAGTGATGCTTGGTACATGATAGAAACAATTGCAGAGAGGAACAGCATCGGATCCAAGCAATTTGTAAGTTAATGATATTTTGATCTCTGAAACAACCCTAATCATGAAAATTATGAGACACCATAATTTTAGATTTGGTAAAGCGATTTGGGGAGTATGGAGACAGATAACAGGCTTCCGGAAATTTTAAATATTTTTATATAAGAAATATGAGACATGGATACAGGGTATTGAGAACAAAGAAAAACTTAATGAACTAAATTAGAGTAAATTACGTTGACTTATCTTGAGGCATACAGATTAGTGCAAGCACCCATTCTGCTTTCTTATCATATAAAAACTTCCCTTGTGGTTGATTTTAAGTTTGATTACCCAGTTATTCATCATACTGTGGATTCGTACATAGCAATCTCTTTATAGAAGGATACTAAATAATACTTCATGTACGTGGTTGATAATCCCCGAGAAAATAAAATGCTAAGAAATGAAACCCTATTTTAAGTCCCAGTATAGAAGAGTAATAAAGGCATCTAATAATCAAAAGTACATAACGTTGATCTTTGTCGACCCAAAAACTATACCCAAACTACATCAGTATGTTTCATTCTTGCGTTCTTTCATCTCATCCTATTTTCCTTACAATAAATCATCCAGGGTGCTACATTTTTTATTGTATAGTCAGTGTTAATGGTCATTGATCACTATGACAATCATACTAATTCTATCTCTTGTGAATGTCCCTTTATCTATGTATTAGTTTATCCATTTGTCTTGATTTTATGCAATATGAAATGTGGGCTCACATCATGAATTATTGCTGAATCATTGCTCATGTGATTGATTCAGATAAAAATCAGAGGGTTCTTGTCTCATATCCAGCAATTACGGAATGGATACTGGGGAATCACCTCAATGAAGGCACAGTCTGTGTTATCACTTGCATTGTTATCCCCTCATTCTAAAGATGCCAATGATGACAGCCAGCAACCCACTGAGGCAACTGGCGTTGGTAGAAACTGGGTGCAGAGTATGTTTAGCCGAAATAACACTACTAGATCCAGCTCATTTAGTCGTGTTCGTAGATGGACGTCTGATGGAGGCAACTCAGGTACTTAGTTCTCAAATGAACTGCCAATATCATTAAGTTTTGATTCTTGAATAAACTGCCAAAATCACTCTGTTCATATGCTTTATAATTCTAGCTGCAACTGAGAATGGGACTCCTCGGAAACAAGATCTGTCAAGTGGTGGCCAGAAAAAGCTTCAAACGAATGTTCGCATACTTAGGGGTCATAATGGTGCCATCACTGCTCTCCATTGTGTTACAAAGAGAGAAGTGTGGGATTTAGTGGGTGACCGTGAAGATGCTGGTTTCTTTATTAGTGGAAGCACAGACTGCTCAGTAAGTTTTAATTTCTATGATATGGAATTTCCTGTTGCCAAGTTGTTTCATTGCCTTCTGATACCCAGAATGTGGTGATATGCTATGCATGTGTGCAAATATGCAGGTTAAGATCTGGGATCCTAGTCTTCGTGGTTCTGAACTCAGAGCAACTCTAAAAGGGCATTTTAGGTTCTCTCACTCACTCATTAAATTTCCTGTATGGTTGTCAACATCTTTGAATGGGTAATAATCAACCATGCTTCTGTCTTTAAATGTAGAACTGTCCGTGCCATAAGTTCAGATAGGGGGAAGGTGGTGTCAGGATCTGATGATCAGTCTGTTTTGGTGTGGGATAAGCAAACAACTCAACTTCTAGAAGAGCTTAAAGGCCATGATGGACCGGTATTTTCAACTTAAAAAATTATTTTGGGTTGTTCTACTATAAACAGTGTAGGACTGTAGGTGTTGTATATTCATCACAAATATACAGACTTGATAATTGAAACTTAATTCAGACTGCTAACCAACCATGTAGGTCAGCTGTGTGCGCATGCTCTCAGGTGAACGTGTGTTAACTGCATCCCATGATGGCACTGTGAAGATGTGGGATGTAAGAACTGATAGATGTGTTGCAACTGTTGGTCGTAGCTCTAGTGCTGTTTTATGCATGGAATATGATGACAATGTGGGAGTCTTGGCTGCTGGTGGAAGAGACGTGTATGTTAAAAAAAAAAAAGAAGTTGGATACTGATTTTTCCTTGTGAAATTTAGATATATGTCATACATTATTTATCTAATGTCTAACCTGTACTTGCACCACAGGGTTGCTAACATATGGGATATCCGTGCTAGTAAGCAGATGCATAAACTTTCAGGGCATACACAATGGATACGGTAAACAAGAAAAGCATACATTTTTACTCTTCTACTATTGGAGTAAATTTACAAATGAAATACATGGTCCTATACAAAAAATGCAGGTCTATAAGAATGGTTGGTGACACTGTGATTACTGGTAGTGATGATTGGACGGCTAGAATATGGACTGTTTCCCGAGGTACATGTGATGCTGTCCTAGCATGCCATGCAGGGCCAATATTATGTGTTGAATATTCTTCTTTAGATAGAGGAATAATTACAGGTCCGTCATTTGCAAGTTTTGGGCCATTTGACATCTTGTATTTTGTTGTTAATTGGACTTGCTTGAAGAGAAATTTTCACCATGTGCTTTTATCGCCAGTGCTTTCTAAAATGTTAAATTTCCATTCCAGGGTCCACTGATGGCTTGATACGATTTTGGGAAAATGATGATGGTATGGTCGTCTCTTCATTGTTGCAATATATTTTCATTCTTGACATTTAGCTTCTGTTTGATTTGGGTAGAATACAAACTATTTAAGGTCTCAATTCCCCAAGAAGCTCCAATATGTTTGAGTTTTCCTTATTGTACCTTACCCTGCAGTTATTCATTAAACTAAATGTCTCATTGTATAATACAATCATTGTCTTTCTACTTCACCTATATGGTGTCTTAATTTTAACTCGAACTAAAGCAAATCAATTTTACAAGAAATGTGTAAAAAGTCTGAATGTCATATGCTAGAATCTTCCCAGAGTTGGTGTTACCCTGCAAAGTCAGAAGGCATTTAAAATCACCTGGTAACATACTCATTGTCTGTGCAGGAGGTATAAGGTGTGCAAAAAATGTTACAATTCACAATACTGCCATATTATCTATCAATGCTGGGGAGCACTGGTTAGGGATTGGAGCAGCTGATAATTCTCTGTCTCTCTTTCATCGGCCACAAGAAAGACTTGGTGGTTTTTCTGGCACTGGGTCCAAGATGGCCGGTTGGCAGCTTTACAGAACACCACAGAAATCTGTTGCTATGGTATGCAGTTTATTGCCTCTTCTGTTCATACAATTCCAAGTATATATTTCTGTTTCATGCCCCCAAAATATTTATTGTTCAAGATTATATTATGTTTTTTCTGGTGAATTTTCAAGATAATTGTTCTGTTATGATATTATTTGCTCCATGTTTAACTTATTGCCTGGCACATACACAAATTTCCTTCATGTCAGATATCCCTGCTAGTGATGTAACTACTATCATAGTAATACTGTACTACCCGTTCCTGTTATTTCTTGGGGTGTTACTAATCTTAGATAAACAATGTTTTGGAAAACATACCTAAGTTCATTTACTTCTTTAAAATAATATCTGCCTTCTGCAGCACCGAAACTAAGAATTAAATATCTTTAATCTCTTTTGGCTGAAAAATGTTATTGTAAGCCTGTTGTTTATCTCCATTTGTTATTGGTTGTTTTCCTGGGTTGATTTTGGCCGTATTATGAGATCCAGATAAGATGTGTTGCTTCAGACTTGGAAAGGAAAAGAATATGCAGCGGTGGTCGCAATGGGCTTCTAAGGCTTTGGGATGCAACCATTAATATTTGAGCTTGATCAATAAATGCATGTTCGCATTTGTAAATTGTATTAGTTTTTTATAGGCGAAAAACAATGTACTTAATGAAGGGAGGGTTCTCCAATATTTTTTGTTTATTTCCCTCGTAGTATATAATGTGCAAGATATCTGTTGAGTCCAAGTTGCAAACACTTGTAATTTTGTGGTTAGAGGTTGCTGTATCCTGAATGTACATACTGCGGCGAAGAACAAATGTTATTAGTGTGGATAGATTTACTTGTATTGTCTACCATTAAAGACTCAATTGGTTTTACGATGAATGGTGGACTTCTTTAGCTATTGTTTGAATCGTTCATCAATTAAAATTATATTTTTATTTTGATAATTTGCAATATTTTTTTTTACTGCAAACCATTAATATGCTAGTTATTGACATAAAAGTCTAATTTTATTGGGTAATAACACGACTTAGACAATACCTTTTTCTTGAGTTGATTCAATCATTTAGATTAATTCTTATGTGTTTAATCATGACATGAAACTAGTTGAGTGTGTAAATAAAGTACACTAATAATTTGAACAAGAGTTTAATTTTAATATATTGTAACTGTAAATATTTTGACACTATCAATTAATTAAAGATTATTTAGATATAATTTTTAAACTAACTCTTGAAAAGTAATTAATCTTATTGTATGTGATAATTTATAATTAGAAGATAACATGAAAATTTTGCGTTGTTAATCTAATTAAAGAGTTTAATTAGAATACACAAATAGTGTAAATTTTTTTTATATTATGAGCAAATCATATATTGTTAAGTATAGTATAATTTTTGGCTTTTATGATAGTGATTTGAAAAGTCATATTAAAGTTATTTCTAATTATTTAAAAGTGTTAAAAAAAAAAAAAACAATACTATATCGACTGTGTACGAAACTTGATCTCAGTTAAATTTTTTATCCAAATCTTTTGTGTATTTTAAACTAACTTCTAGAGTTGAATTAATTTGACAATTCATTAGTAATTTTACACGATACCAAACTATCCCCACGTGATTAATTTAGTAAATTTCATAATAATAATACCCTTTATAAAAATTAAATATATATTTCTTTGAGCTAGCTTGCTTTTGAATTTGAGTTAATATGAATCCTTCAATTCTGATAGTATAATAAATGGATATCTTTGGTCTAGTGTATTTAAGTTGCGTAAGTGCTAACTTGAATATTGTGTGTACCTACAAGAATTTTGTTTCATTATAACATGCCATACCTACGCCATCCATGGTTTGGAAGGAGAAGAGGATATCAACTTTGAATTTACAATCCAAATTCGAAGTCCAAACCATGCATGCAAGTGGTATCTTGCTTAGTTTTAGGGGAATGGAATTTCGTAGGTACAGCCTTGCATTTTGAAATAGTGACCAAAATGTATATCTTTAAATCAACTTGTTTAGCAATCTAATACCATGTTTATTTGACTATGCAAAAAAACTATGGCTGTGAAGTCAATGTCAACCTTGCCAATTCCTATATATACAGGGAAAATCAAAGCGACTAGGAACATGCAGTATACATAGACGAGTTATTCTGCATACTATTGATCAATCATATTCAAAATGAATAACGCTGGTCCACCAATTGGAACATGGACAACAGGTTTATGCGGTTGCTTTGAAGACATTGGAAGTTGTAAGCTTCTTTCATGAACTCATTTATACGTAATGTCACACTAATTTTAAACCTTGATAATGTGTACTCATTTCTCTTTTCATGTATTCAAATATTGATGATATTTAAAAGCTTCTGATGATGTATCCACCATTTCTTTTTTATAATCTCACTGATACTTACAATGCTCACATAATTTTTTAACACTAATACTTACAATACTCATATATAATTTTTAACCAAAAAAATATATTTTATTTATGATTAGTTAACTGTATTTTACACTGATAGTGTATAAATTTTAAACTCACTTTTAATTTATTAATATAAATATCTTTTATTTGACTTATTTATACTTCAAAGAAAATTTAGATAATTATGTTGAATCTTATAGCAAAATTCCTAAAAATCTTAAAGTTGAATTATGATTAGTATACATAATCAATATATAATCTTTAAACTTTATATTTCGATAAAAATATCTTATAAATAATTTATATATAAGTAAATTTATATATTTGTTTCAATTCAATTAATATTTGAATTTTTAATATTTTTATTTATATTGTTAGAAAACATGTAATACTATAGTAATTATTTATGTGTTTTAAGATAAAGTATCATATTTATAAGATGAAATAAATAAAAAGTTATATAGTATTTTATTTTTTCTTTATCTTATCCTACTTTTCCCTTCTTTACTTATCCTTCGTATTTATATAATTTTTTTTTAATGTTTGAATGTAATTTCTCTTTAAAATTACCTGGACCTCAACTTTTCAAGGTTCTACGTACTTACCTAATTTTAATCTCTCTTTTCCCTCTTTGATTATGAAGGTTGTATGACTTGCTGCTGTCCATGTGTCATATTTGGTCAGAGTGCTGAAGTCATAGACAAAGGAAGAACATGTGAGTAACTTAAATGAGTTACCTTGCATAACCTCAAAGTCTTAATTACATAATATCTTCAATAACATTATTAATTTAACTATCTTATTCCTCACAAAAAACATTTGTAGCTTGTTCAATTGCGGGTTTGATCTTCTATGGGCTTGCCCACATCGGATTAGGATGTGTATATTCTTACACATACAGAAGTAAACTAAGAGGCCTCTACTCTTTACCTGAAGAACCATGCATGGACCTTGGCGTTCATTGCTGCTTCACTTATTGTGCTATTTGCCAAGAGTACAGGGAACTTAAAAACCGTGGATTGGACCCTTCAATAGGTATAAAGTTATAATTAACCACTGTTCATAAATAGTTTTTCATGAAAAAATATTCAGCAGATAATTACAATACTCGAATAACTAGTTATAAAATATAAATAGAGAGAAATATATATACGTATATATTTTTATGAGTATGTTAATTAATTAATTACGTATTATTACAGTTAATTACGAAGTAAAATTAAAAGTGCATGACTTTGTTTACATAGTATATCAAATTCGAAAGGTATAACCTTTTTATATTAATGTGGTGCATGTAGGTTGGGTAGCCAATGAAGAGAAAATGAAGAGAGCCAACCAAGTAGTGCCACCAAATGTTGTGCCGGGCATGACTCGCTAGAATTTTCACTCATGTTCTTGGATGCATCGATCATGCATCTTATTTCCTAGATTTACAAGTGTTTAGTACGTTCAAAAATTATGTGTTTGTCATTTTCTGTCCTATATTTCAATAAGCAACTTGCTTTGTATTTTGTAATGGTTGTTCTGAATTGGTGTTTTACTCTGATAAAAAAATAAAGTGGCGTTGTTTCTCCTTTTGTGTGAAACAAACAGTGATGCAGGATTTGATTTTGTTATATTGAAACGCTGTACTTTTAAATTATGAATCAGTTATAAATAGTGAATTAGTGATTTCAAAAATGTGTGCTTGTCACTTGTGTACTCTCCATTTTTACTGGATAAATTAGATAAACCCATATGAGAAATGATTATATAGTTTCCCTCAAGGCATTGACTTGTTATTGGACACACGCATTATGAAAAGGTTGATTCACACATAAGCATGAGATTAGACTTGGTGCACGTGGCTTTACGTGAAAAAACAGATTAACACACAATAAGCATAGAAAATAGAAATAAAAAGATAAAATCGAAAAAACGCCGTTGCCGGGGATCGAACCCGGGTCACCCGCGTGACAGGCGGGAATACTCACCACTATACTACAACGACTTGATGTTTGTGAAATTCAACAATTAATTTAAATTATATAAAGTTATATAAATGTATTAAGTAAATGAAATATTTGTATAAAATGCAAAAACATTCCAATGTTATATAAAAAATCTTCTAGGAATGCCTACCTTCGCTAGAAAGGAATTCATACTATAACACTCGTTTAATCACTTCACAAATAAAGTATTTAATGGATATAGTTCACGGTAATTGATAAACTTGTTAATTTAATCTAATTAGTCTACTTATAGGTCTTAGAAACTCTTCCTATATTATCATGCATGGTTAAAATCACATATTTTATGTATGGATGAAGTATTTGAAGATGATTGACAATATTAACATAGACATGTTTTTAAAATTACTGTTCTTGTGAAGTTATTGACTACTTTTATGGGTCTACTTTTACTCGTAATTGATCAATATCTTTATAAAGGGTTTACATCTTGCTTATTTTCTTGTATCTAAGTTGGGTATATAGTTGATAAATGATACCTGCCATCCATAAACTTAGGAGAGAGATGGTTGATGTAAAAGGAAAATCACACGTCGTGAATAGTTTAGTAGTTAAATGCATCGATTATATTTTTAATTTTTAATTAGTTACAGTTAATCAACCTTGTTAATTATAATGGCGGATTCTGTATATACTATTCGGACAGGTCGTTAATTTTACTACTGAATGGAAAAATTTATCATTTTCCAATTCTTCCACTTATGAATTCATATGATTTTTCATACAATATTTTCATCTAAATTACATAGGATATTAGTATTTTCATAAGAAATAAAGTCCGAGAAAATTATAGCAGTAGAGTTCTTCTTTTTATTAAATTATTAAATGGGGTTATAGTTTTGAATTTACACAAGTAAAGAATGTATTTTAGATGACAATAGTTAATTACATGAGCATCACATAGCTAATTAACTTTAAATGTAATTATGATAACTATATATATAATAAACTATATCACATGATCAACTAGCTGAATTACATCTTCTAAGTCACGTAACATTGTGTCACAGGTTTAAGCATGGTAGATATTTAACATGTCTAACTTAGGTAAGAGTATCAAAGATTTGATTGAAAGAGCCATAGTAAGAAATCAACAACTTCAATATAAGAAGGGATAAGTGAAAGACACGAAACACTAGAATTTTCGATTTAACAAATATCAAATGCATTGCATTTGTGACAATAAATAATCGAGTCAAGGTAAAACTTGAAAAGCGGATTTAATATTTATAGTCTATGGAAGTTCATAAGTGGCCATAATAAGAGTGCAATATACTCAACTTTAAAAATGAATGCTACCCTTAAAAAGATGCATTCGCATTTCCTTGAAACAAAAAATGAATAACGAAAATATTTTAATTCACATGTAATAGAATTTTGTTAGTAGAATTATACATGTACAGTTAATATTAAAGTTATTTCAAGATTTTTTTTATATTTTAATTAGTTATCAGCAATAATAAATTTATCTCTCAAAGTCATACTTTTTCAAGTAATATGAAGATGTCTTATACGTTAATATTTATCACACTTACTTTTATATAAAAAAATTTATTTTACTTGACGCATATATTTCAAATAGGATGAACATGATTTGCATAGGTGATTCTCATATAACAAATTCTATCAGTAATATAAACATGAGGATAAGAATAAAGCACAGCTTGTGCATACCTACAACTACAAGAATTAAAAACGTTCACTAACGTATTAAAGCTAACTGTTTAATTATTTTGTTTATAGGTCAAAGCTAGCCTTTTAAGAAATTGTTTACTTAATACATTTATATAAAATTATATAATTTAAAATGATTGTTGAACTTTATAAACATCAAGTCGTTGTAGTATAGTGGTGAGTATTCTCGCCTGTCACCCGGGTGACCCGGGTTCGATCCCCGGCAACGGCGTTTTTTGTTTTTATCTTTTAATTTATTATTATTATTTTTTTTTTCCTTTTGGTCTTCTTTCTAATCCTTGTTCGCCAAGCATAACTTAGCTTCCTGGATTCTTCGATTTAGGGTTTATGTTTGAACGTGTTTGCATTTCATGTTTGAAAAGATGAACAATATTAGTAGTTGTTGTTGTTGGGTGTCTTCAATGAAATTCCCTTTCTCTTTCTCAAGACCATTTATCTCTTTGTCGTCTTGTTCGTCTCGCATAATGTCCATTCAAAACAATTCTTCTTCTTCTTCAATTTCCGTATCAACTTCAACAGAATCTGATAAACAGAAGAAAGAACCTTGGTTAATTGTTGGCCTCGGAAATCCAGGCAAAAAGTACAATGCCACCCGCCACAATGTCTGTAATCACATCTTTTCATTACTATTGTTTTTCATTGCTGAATCATTCATTAAATTACACTCATCAACTCTTGAGTTCATAACTCTAGTTGATTATTGAATTTTATATTTTTCAGGTGGGTTTTGAGATGGTTGATACCATAGCTGAAGCTGAAGGGATATCTATGACCACTCTTTCCTTCAAAGCCTTATTTGGAAAAGGTAGGTTAGAGGGACTAATATTTCTCTCTAATTAATTTTGTTGGTTTTCACTTTTTATGGAGAGGTGCCTGTCAGCATAGAAATCTAAGTTATTGGTAAAGCTGTGATTACTTTCTTGCTCCTTAGATATTATCATAATGAATAAATGTAAATGTCCACCCCATTTTTGAGTGGAGGGAGGATAGAAATAGAGGGAAGACAAAATAGAGAGAAAGTGATTGACATGATATGCTAACAAATGTGGAGAGAGATAGGAATAAACTGGGGTGTGTTTTCATAATTATCTATATCAGTGATCCTGTTGTAGCAGTTTTGGGGTCTATTACTGTACAATATTTGAAAGTACATCCCCATTTGTGACAGAAGTTCTTTTTCAAATGCAGGTTTTATAGGTGATGTACCAGTCATACTTGCAAAGCCACAGACTTTTATGAATTCAAGCGGTGAATCTGTAAGTCTGCTATCTGGAGAATTTTCAAATGTTATGTAAATGATAGCATTTTATTGTATCTATGATGATTCATGCTTTACCTTTATGATGTCACTTCTTTCTTTTGATTTGAAGATTCATGTCTTCATGGTAATTGTATACTAATTTTGTGTGTTGCTTTGTGGTCATGTTGTATTGTGTTAGTTTTTAAAACTTGCCTTGTCTCCATGTCCTTCTCCTAACATATCTATTTTCAGTGTTATATCTTCACTTCCTGAGAATCTACTGTAATAAATATTTTATTTTGATTATGATTCACTGGTGTTCGAATCTATTTTGAAGGTTGGGGCCATAGTTTCATATTACAAGATTCCATTGAAGCAAGTACTTGTGGTATAGTATAATATCTATGCTATGATTACTTTGTTCTTTTTATTTGCAAGAGGTGAAAGAAAAGTAGAAGGATTATCTGCTTGAGTATTCAATTAATAATTTTCTTTTTCAGATATTCGACGACTTGGATTTGCCTTTTGCTAAAATGCGGCTTCTACCCAAGGGTGGACATGGAGGTCACAATGGGTAATTACAATTTTTTTTGCTTGCACTCTCTTTTTTGTTACTAAACAGCATATGTGTAGGCCTGTTTTGGCATCTTATTGAGTTTTCAAATCAACATACCCGTCGTTGTTGTGAATACCAATGCCTAGTTTCTTCGTATTTCTGAAAGTCAAAATGCCATATTTATCATCCTTTATTCACACCCACAGTTTGGGTCAAGGAAATGCTCAACTCGAACAATACTTTGCTACACAATCATTTTCTTTCCTATCAACTGGATCAAGGAAAAACATTATTGATGGTTGTGGGATGGTAGGCTTTCATGCCTTATTTGGAAAGGCACTATTTATTTTCATCGGATGTGGCTAAATGTTCTGCTAGTTGTCTAATGATGATGATAATTTCCTCCTTTTCTACTTGAGTAAAGGGTGTTGGAGTTGCCGTGCTGTACAACAAGACAGCATGCGTGGAAAGCATGCAGAGAACTAGAATGACAGTAGGAAAAAGTAAACAACTCCCTTTTTCTGCTGAAATCATATGTTACCACAATAAATCAGCTTCTTTATCTCTTCCTTAAAACATTGATTTGCTGGAACTTTTGAGTTTGTCTTTTTTGTTAACCTGCTCTTTATATTTTAATTTGCTTTCTGTGGTTTTATACCATATAAGTTTAAGACACTCATTTTTATTTTTGATGATTCTTATTTGTGAGTTTCTTTTCTTTTTGTGGGGAGGGGAAATTGGATGGGGGGAAGAGGTGTACATAAGTTTTGGAAGTGGGTGGAAGGATGGTTTGCCATATTCCAAAGGCAAGGCATGCTGGATGCCTAATTATTTTTATTATGATTATAATTATATTAGGTCATCACCTTGTTTCTTTAAAAGCATAAGAGAAATGAAGTATTACTGTTTTTGTTCCTTTTGGCAGAATGAGGAGTGTTATTAATCACTTCAAAGGGGATGTAGGTTTTCCCCGTTTAAGGATTGGTACGTTCATATCATTTCCAGTATTAAAATATCCATTTATATTACAATCGTTAATAATACTATTTGTCATTTTATTGCTGATTAGGCATTGGACGACCTCCCGGGAAAATGGATCCTGTAGCATTTGTTCTACGCACGTTCACTAAACAGGAAAGGGAAGAGGTATGTTTTCTTTTTTTCTTTTTGATGTTTGAACTGACAAACTGGCCTTCAGCATGCAGAAGTTCTAAATGTTGATAAAATTATGTTTCAGTTAAATTTTACATTACAAGATGGATTAGAAGCTGTGCGGATTCTTTTGGTTGAGGGATTTGATAAAAGTGCAACATTTGTTAATACTGCCAAAAAGATAGAGCAAAAAGGTTGAGGAATTTCTGACATAGAATATCCCTCTGACAAGTTCAAAAAAGCAGGACTATATAGCAAGAAGATACAACTTAAAAAGAGTAAATTTATTCAAGGCTCTGTTTTAATTCGATAGAGCTATGCTTGAGCAAGTATTCATTCATTCTTTCAGAAAACAGTTTCAGCACAATGAATTGGAAATTTACAGAGTGGTGTGTTTGATTCCGGCACCTGAAATTATATTATATATGATGTTGTGGAATTATTAGGCAATTGTAGGTACCTTTTATGATGATCACTTAAGATCATTTTCTTTGTTTATAGTGATCCGTCTTTGGCTGCCAGTGAGTTGATAGTTCACACGTCACTCAACCACGGTCTTTAATTCTTTATCACTTTGTATTAGAAGGCTTCTCCCTAGTTTTTTATTGTGTAAGTACTGTATTCATACAAGAGTTAGTTGCTCTCTGTGCACTTCAATAATAATACTCAGCGAGCTGTATTTTTTAACCAAATTTAGTGTTCAAGCTACCTAACCATCTTTCTAAGAAAATTTCTGTTTACATTTTCACTAACACTGTTTATTATTCGGTGAAATTTATGTTAGACTCGTAGGAAGTCGGATCCACTAAATAGAGCATGGAACACGTAGGAAGTCACAAGAAATTTAAAAAATAATAGCATTTAATAAAATCACTTTATATATTTTATTTATATATATATATATATATATAAATTAGAAAAATTGTCTGAGTAGAGTTTGTCTCAGAGGGATCGAGATCTTGAAATACTAAATTACGATAATTTTTTTGTATGTTCTTTATTTTTCTCTATAATTTATGGCTGAGGACCTAATAACTTGAATATTTTAATTTGAGAAACAACAGGATTAATGGGGACGTATCAAATGTGCTCATTTTGGTTACTTTCCAATAATTTAAGAGGATGCATACCTCGAATATCACCAGACGTGCTTGTTTTTGGTTTATGCGATAACACTTTGTCCGGATCCATTAGCACTTTCTTGTGTCACAATATGACAAATAAAAGCAATTTGGTGGTCTTTGACGGTTATAATCATTTCTATGGAGAACTCCCAAATTGTTGGAATAATTGGAATCATTGGTTTATATTGACTTCAGATACAACAACCTAACAGGCAAGATTCCCCACTCAATGGGCTCATTGTCTAACCTTTGCTTTTTGTATCTTGGAAGCAATAACTTTTTCGGAGAGATACCTTCACTTAAAAACTGCCAGAATCTTTGGATACTTGATCTTAGTCACAATAATCTTTATGGACTCATACCAAGCTGGTTGGGAGAGAGTGTTAGAGTTCTTCAATTGAGATCCAATCGATTCAACGGCAACATTCCTACACAGTTATGCCAACTGCAATCTTTATTAGTGATAGATTTTGCAAGCAATACCCAAATGCTTCATACCACAGGCATGCTTTCTAGTTATTCTTTAACTCCTAAAGTTGGTTTTACCCTTACTTATTCAGGTTCATCATCACCCAATAGCATTATCTCTGTAGCAAATTATTAGCTGTCAAAAGGGGTTTATAAATAAGTAATTGTCTGGTAATTAATAAAAAATATTAATCTTATTCATAAATCATTTTATATAAACACTCTGATAAAGTAATAAAGTATAAGAATCATAGCTGGTAAACAATAAATCACTATTGTCATTGATCTAATACTCAGCATCATTCATTAAAAAAACAATCTTATTATTATTTATTCTAGTAAAACCGTCCATCATAACCATAGTTAACCATCAATATATAAAGTATATTCTCAACAGTTTAGGTATTAGACACGTGATTTAATATTATCATTTGAAAAAGAAAAAACTATAAAATGCATTGCACGATAAATGGGCCATGTTTGATATTTTCCAACAGATCTGAAGGGCCCAACCCAAATAAAACCCGCCATCAGCGGAAACTCGAAAAAGCCCTTCTTCTTCTTTTTGTTCTTCTTCTCTCTTCACTCACTCGTTGTTCCTAAACTCTTTTCATTTTCTCTACTCACTCGTTGCACTCTCAACCTCGGAATCCACCAAACTCTCTCTGAGCGAACCCACATTCTCCGAAGTCATGTACGGCGGTGGTGAGTATCCACTGTCCCCTCTCTTTTCTTCTTTATCATGCTTCGTAACCCTCTGATTCTCGTTTCCTTTGCAATTTTTCTTTCTTTCGTAATAATTCACAGACGAAGTATCAGCAATAGTGATAGACCTAGGGTCCCACACATGCAAAGCTGGTTACGCCGGCGAAGATGCTCCCAAGGCCGTTTTTCCCTCTGTAAGTTTCTCTCTCACTCCCACGTTAACCTTTACGCTCTTATTTTCATCGCCAAATCCAAATGTGCGTCATTTTTATGTGTTTTCAAAGACTCGCGCATCTCAATTCCAAATATTCTACCACTCGTTGCGTGCTTTTCTAATTTTTAACTGAATTTTAGTCATTTCAATTTGGCATTGCTGATGCTGTGGAAGGTTTCTCACACATTACATATTTAAGGAATAAATTTATATATTCAAACTTTCGGGAACTAATTTTTGAGGATGAAATTCTATAGTTACTTTTCTACATTTCTATTAGCTATATTTTATTATTATTATTATTTGTTTAGTCATTCACTTTTTTTATTTACTATTATCTTTTTACACATATTTCTGGGAGTAAATTGCTCTGGATGCTACCCCTGTAATGAACTAGCCACTAACATAAGCGGATGTAGTTCATCTAGAGTGAGAATTTCACTTTGAAAGCAAAGTAAATCTAATGTTAGCATATTCTTTTGGTGATAGTGATAACTATTGCTGCTTGATCTTAATACGGGTGGATGCAGCATGATATATTGTTTGTACGGAATATTTAGACAATGTATAAGATATACTTATAGTGTTTGTTTATAGCTTCAATATTATTTGACATGCATTGTTTAGGTTGTTGGTGCAATTGATCAAATGGACATTGATGGAACTGGTGATGCTGACGAGAACTTAGGAGTTGCTGTGGATTTACAAAACAATGGCAAAAATAACGATTCTAACAAAACCAAAGGAAAATGCAAACTTTATGTAGGATCTCAGTCTCTAGGATACCGCCGAGACTATATGGAGGTATTTGAAAATGAAATATCTGCTAAATTAGGCTTTAGTTAATCATTTAATTTTTTTTGGTAATTCATTTCTTGTTATGCTGATCAGGTGCTGTCACCATTGAAGAATGGAGTTGTTGTTGACTGGAATATTGTAGACAACATATGGGATCATGCTTTGAGGTTGTTGCTTATTACCAAATCTGTCTATAATCTAGAATGTAAGATCATCATTTTCTTGATAAAACATATGCGGTTGTCAATTGCTTAAGAAGCCCGTGATGGTTCTTTTTATATGCAGTGGACCCAAAAATTATTCAACTTTTCTAGAGTCAAGAGAAGATACTCATGTTGAAAATCCTTCTGTTTACACTAGTACATACTTTTACACAAATCTCACTTTTTGTTGACCATTCCATGTTGTATGTATGATAGTGTTTTTCCATTTTTGTGCCAATGTTGTTCTCACATGAATTTATGCTAATTTATTATGCTTAATGCAATTTTTCATTACCACTGGTTTCAGGGAATGCCTACTGGTTGATCCTAAAGAGCGTCCAATGCTACTTGCCGAACCATGTTCTAACACTCAAGAACAAAGAGAAAGGTATTCTGATGACGATATCTGCCCCCCTCCCCCCACCTTCATTTAGTTTTTGGCTCTTACACTATTATATTATTTTGTTCAGTAATAAAGTTTGGTTCAATACTTCAATTTCAGATTTCATATTTTTTTTGTCTATGTACCAGGGCTGCAGAACTTATGTTTGAAAAATATAAAGTACCAGCACTGTTTTTGGCCAAGAATGCTGTAAGTCATATGTTCTATGATGCTCTATCCTTATCTGATGCAACAAAAAAACTTCTGACTATAAAATGTATTTTATATTGTTGGCATGAAACCATGAATATGTGAACTAACCAATGAAGGAGTATTTCCTGACACCAGGTTCTCACATCTTTTGCATCAGGGCGTGCTACCTCATTAGTTGTTGATAGGTACAAGATTTTGAAGTTGTTGACTGACAGTTTGATTCTTTTGTGATTTTACTGTACAATCCAGTTGCTGAATTGCCTACTTATGAATATGGTTCTGAAGATAGGGCAATACATTTCTCTTGCTTTTCGTTTCAGCATGCTACAAAATTTTCAATGTTGTTACTTTATTTTTTAGTGTTGTGTTAATTGATTGTAGTTGATATGCCACATTATAATACTAGATTTCTGATGAGAATAGTTTTGTTCATTATTTCAAAACTCAGTGGTGGTGGATCAACAACAGTTGTACCAGTACTTGATGGTTATGTTCTTCAAAAGGTATTGCCTGCTATCCTGTCAAATAGAAATCACATATTAGATGAATTGGTCCATTTTTTAAGCACGCTCATTATATTTAGTTTATTAACTTTTCAATTCGTATATTTTATTATATACACTTTCTTTTGTGTATGCACTATTTTTCCAAAAGCTACTTCAATTAAAATTATAACTAGTGACTTAGGGGTTCAAGTAATTCATTGATTGTCTGCTTCCATAATCATTGTTTTGTGCACTGTTGAGGCTAAAATGCCCCTCCTAACAATTGTCTGCTCTGGGGTAATTAGTACCTACGAGGTTATGATGAATGACCCTTAATTCATTAAAAATATAACATAATTAAACTGTGGAATAAATAGTAACTACAAAATTTGTGGAAGGCACTATTGCAAGTACCACATTGGTATGCAAGTTCCATTTGTTTTCATTGATGACTCCATATGAACATTAGTATTTCTTCATCTGCCCGTGGTTGATTTCTTACATTCTCTTTCCTTGATATATAATTTACAAGGAGTTTTATTATATTTTGTAGCATTGTATTTTGTCTTTGTGAGGTCTTTTCTAGTTTCCTGTGTCTGCTTATATCTTTATTTATGTCTACAATAGGCTGTGATAACTTCTCCTATTGGAGGAGAATTTCTGACAGATTGCTTGATGAAAAGTTTGGAAGGCAAAGGTATCACAGTGAGTGACAAACATTTGTTATTTTCATTTTTTTAATGGCCATTTTAAGTAAAGTAGCTATATTTATATCTTCCTTTTTCGGTTATTGAAGATAAGACCTCGGTATTCGTTCAAGAAAAAGGAAATACGGCCTGGAAGTCTTCAGGTTTGTTATAACTTCATTGTAATTTGCTACTACTTGTCAAGGTGTCAGCTTCATAATGTTATATTCCACTGTTGCTTTGTGACTTCATTTTTCATCTATTCAATCCTGCCTGATGATTCCTCTTGAACTTTATTGATCAATTAGTTGTTCGAGTTTGACTTCGATAAGAATGTACTATTGCTTGTGGTACATTGCTGGGATGATGACATGATGTACATCCTGTATGCTTGCTTGCTTGTCTCATATCTAATTCTACGGAATAACTGGTGTCATTCAGTTTCATAATACTACTGTAGTCATATACATAAATGAAGTGTGATTCTTATTACCTGTTTTTTCTGAATCCCAGACTGTAGACCTTGATTTTCCACATACAACTGAAAGCTACAAACTCTACTCCCAGGTCATTGTTTGCCCAAAACTTTCTTTTCATATGTCATATCTCCTTCCATGCTGACTGTTTATTGTGACAGAGGGTGATTGCTAGTGACATCAAGGAATGTGTTTGCCGAACACCGGATTCTCCATATGATGGTTTGTCCCTGTTGTTGTAGTTTCATATAATGATGATTCTTGCTGGTCTAGTTCATTGTATTCATTACAGGACATGTACAGATAAATGCCTTATGTAGCTCTGTTTTTTTTCTTCATATGTTGCATTGGTATCTTTGGTGGTAATATCTTGCTTGAAAATAACATGTTATTCCATTCTCCAATGATTGATATTAACTGTAGCTCTATTGTCATATTATTTCATTATGAGTTAAAGTTTTTCTTGTTTGTTAATTTATGGGAGCAGTATGATAGTTTATTAGATTCTGAGAATTTACCTTTTGTGATGTATTATGCTGATTATTATATGAATAGTGCACTGACGTGATTGCTTGCAACTTTAGGTTTTAAGTTTCAGATTTCTCTCTCAAGCTATACACATGTTGACTTGATTTGTCATGTTTCCTTTGACGTGATTTGTGGCTCTTGCTCTCTACTCTATATTTCATGTACAGTAGCTCACTTGCTCATAACGTTCCAATGTTTTGATGTAATGAGGGTATTAGTTAAGGAAGCAAAAGTAGAAATTTTTTTATTCAAATAGAAAGCACCTATAATTTAGAGTTTCATTGCTATGCACCGTCTTCATAGGTGGTATGACTTATAAGGTAAAAGTGAACAAACATGCCATAAATGATGATTTGTGATTGGGTGAAAGTGTGAAACTGCTTTATGCTTCCTGTGCATACTAATTAATTCTATAATTTACTATATCTAAAACACAAAAGTAATCTAATAAGTTCCTTTTTAAGTAGTTAGAAGCATTTACTATTGTGTATTAAGTATTAACTGCACTTTAACTAGTGGTCTTATGGAACTTATTAGTAGGGCTCATTTTCTAACTCTGCACTTTTACCTTCCTGGTTCCATTTATCACTTTTGGATTACATATATTACATGATATCCATTATTATTCCCTTTCCATGGCAGAGAGTGCATATTCAAACATTCCTATGACTCCATACGAGCTTCCTGATGGCAAGTGAGTCCATCTTTACTTGTATTGAAATACTGAAGATTCATTGATTTATTTGAATGGTTTTCTTCCATTCTAGTCTGTTATCTTCTGTGTATCGACAAATATCTTTGTTGATTTGATATTGCTTCTATTGGTTTACTTGCAATAATCAATATTTTTTATGTCACAGGATCATTGAAGTTGGATCTGACAGATTCAAGATTCCTGATATTCTTTTTAATCCATCACTGGTTCAGGTGAGTCCTGACAGTCAAAATTCCTGTTTGTGTCCTGTTCTTAGCTAATTTTACTGCCTTAATGTAAATTGCAGACAATCCCTGGCATGGAGAGTTTTGCAGAAATTGCTCCTTCAATTCGTGGTCTTCCTAAAATGGTATTTTTTTTTGGGAAATTTAATTGCATTCATTCATTGTATCTGAAGACTTTAAATTTTCTTCTCATTTCTCATTATTTTTGTGTTTCTTTTGGCTATGTGCAGATTATAGAGAGTATTAATAAGTGTGATGTGGACATTCGTAGAGAACTATTCAGTACCATACTGGTAACCTCAATATTGATTTGATGTCCTCCCTCTCCCTCACCCCTCCTCTCTGAGTTCAAAGTTACTTGGACATACTTGAAACTGATTCTGTTTATCTCACAGCTTACTGGTGGTACAGCTTCAATGCAACAATTGAAGGAACGTATTGAGAAAGACTTGCTAGAGGTGAAATATGCAGTGGATCATATATTTTGTTCACTGAAAGCCAAATTTCTGGATAGCATAAATTTTATGGGTTATTTTCCATTTAATTTAGTATCCAATTTTTTGTACTCCTTTCTATTCTAATAAATTTTGCTTTTGCCACATAAAAAGGCACAATCCACAGACAGTCAGACACAGATTGAAGATTGTGGAAAACATGAAAAGCTTAGTAGGAGGCTTAGAACTAGGAGAAACACAACCTTTAAGTTTGTGATCATAAAATTAGGATGTACACAGCCTTCTGTGTGTGTGTTGTGTGGAAAATGGAACGCATTTATTAGATACTGTCATTGATCTGTATGAATGATATGTTTTGTACAAATCAGATATGCTTGAAAGAAGTGTTCATATTTACAAAAAAAAAAAAAAAAGTAAGATGTGGTTTCTTTTTGTAGGAGTCTCCTCAAGCTGCTAGAGTAAAAGTATTTGCCAGTGGAAATGCAACTGAAAGAAGGTTCAGGTGGGTTGTTCAACTTTGTCTGTGTCTCTCTCTCTCTCTCAAGTTCACACGTCTGTGATCATATTATGATATTTATTCTAGTAATGCAACTTAAGATGATGTATTATGCAGTGTTTGGATAGGGGGGAGTATATTGGCTTCTCTTGGCTCCTTCCAGCAGATGTGGTTCTCCAAGTCTGAGTAAGTGTTAATTGATTGCAAAAAAAAGCTCAGTTATTCAACTTCATTCACCTTCATGAAAACTGAACTTAAAATTCTGAACTCAATTGAATAAATTTTTAATGCAAAGATATTTCACTGTGCTATGGATAGGTACGAAGAGCAAGGTGCTTCTTATATCCAAAGAAAGTGCCCTTGAGTTTCTGATAGCTGTGAATACATGTTTATTTTCTTCCATCGTTGAGATCCCAGCAGTTTCAGGAAGTCGAATGTTAACCACTCTATCAGTGCCCTTGTCATCAATGAATTGTTTCATATTCAGGCCATTCTCTTCATTGCTTTACTAGGCTGAATGCTGATATAACTATTGCCTACGTTGATATTGACACCATGTTTATCTGCTGTCAAGCTGATATTACTAATACTGCTCCTGGGACAACCTCGTTTACTTTTATATTATTTGTTGTAAAGTTAATGTTTGAGGCATTAGTTGGTGTGCAATTAAACTAAGCTAGCTAAATAGCGCGTTATCTCAGTTTGTTTAAGGCAAATCTAGATTACTAAATCCAAGTTTTAAAAGTTGTTCCATATTAGCCAACCGATCTTGTGGACTTTTCTGCTGATACATGAGTGGATGTTAGGTTGAACAATTTTTCAATAAATATTTGTAAGAAAGGAAAACAGAAAAAAATGAACAAAGTTTATTTCAAAAGTTAAATTTATACATCCTATTCTTTAAGAAGTTTTTTTTTTTTTTTTTTTGGTTAAAAAAAAAAGCTGAAATGCATATGTTTAGCTTATCTTATGATTAAAGTTTAATTTGTTATATATTCATAATTTTTCTTACATGTAGTTGGCGAAAAGTTTATTTAAATTTTGAACTTTAATATGATAAGCAAGAATCGGTTAATGCGTCAATAAAATTGTTGTTTCTAATAAATTTTAAATTTACAAAATCAAATAAAATTTCTCCGATATAATTAAAAGTTTGTAATTGAATGCCAGCCTGATAGTATTTGTGCATTAACTATTTTTTTCCTTATTTATTACAACTCAGAATTTTTTAACCTATATCAATATCAACTTCTTTTTTTTCAAAGGAAAGAATTGAAGCTACCAAGAAGTTAACAATCAACAATTTACAGAATATATTTAAATTTAAATTGAGGAAGGAAATAGAAATTATAGAAAAAAAAAAAAAGGAAAAAGTAACGGTTAGGATTAAAGGGGAGGAAGAAAGACATTGGGATGAGATAACGAATTGTGGCGCTAAACTTGGCGTTTTCTTGTTCATTCAATTTCAAAGTAACGAAGCAAAAGTAATGGCCTGCAACACTTGCTCCTCCGCATGCTTCCTACTCTCATCCACCAATTCCAAATTCAAATTCAAATTCAATGTTCCCATCGCTTCACAAATTCAATGGCATTCAGATTCAGATACCCGCACCCAAATCAAACGCCGTTGGGTTGAAGCTTCTGATCAGTCGCTCGCATCTCCAGGTTAGTACTTAGTAATCATCTTCTTTATCCTCATTTCAAGTCGAATCAAGTCAAATAAACAATTGCTTTATTATTATTATTATGTTTCAGAGAGATTTAGTGTGGCCTCATATAACATATTGGGGAATAGAAATGCTTCTCAACACTCAGATTTATACGTAAACGTTCCTTCACGTTACATCAACTGGAACCATCGCAAGAGAGTTATTTGTGATGAACTCTTTGGATGGGACCCTGATATTATCTGCTTACAAGTAACCTTTCAACTCTTTGTTACATATACTCAATTTCAATGGGGTAAAATACATTTTTTTTGTCACTCTTGTTATTTTTTTTTTGGTTCCCTAAGCTTAAAATATTTTGCTTTCAGAGATGCCAAAAAAATCAATTTTGCTTTGGTTTCATTTTAGTACCAAAAAAAATTGATGGAAAGACCAATTTAAACTTTTTAAGCAATCAAAGTAAAAAATTCTCAAGTTAGGAGACCAAAGGAAACCAAAAAATAAGATCAGGGATCGAAAGTATATTTTTATCCTATTTAATAATTTATGTTTGTTAGTATTGGAGTTCAAATACTAACTTGAAATATTCGACATGGTATTGTCAGGAAGTGGATAAGTATTATGAACTCTCCGAAATTATGGTTAAAGCAGGATATGCAGGATCGTATAAGGTGTATTTTCTTTTCCTTTCTGAAATTTTTATTTCTACTTTGGTTTTAACTGGCTGATATCTTGTTTATCAACTTTTGGTTCATTCAAAATGAAATAAAATAAACATTAGTTGATTGGATCTGCACCATTAACCATTAAACATGCTGATGCTCTTTAGTCTCTACTGCTGTGAAATTTGTCATTTTACTGTGTATAGTAGTACTACATTACCATGTTGGTGCGTGATTATTGAGAATCTAATGAATTGTGTAAATGTGGCTATAGAGACGCACTGGAGATACCGCTGACGGTTGTGCAATGTTTTGGAAAGTTGATAAGTAATCTATTGATTGCCCAATTTGCTTGTTAGAAAAAATTTGATCGATCTGATCTATTCACTTTGATAACTCTTTCCTTCTTTCTGTCTGTTTGTCAGGTTCCGGTTACTAGAAGGAGAGAGCATTCAATTTAAGGACATTGGCCTTCGTGATAATGTTGCCCAACTTTCAGTTTTTGAGGTATCAGTTCTTTGATGTCGGGTCATTTCTTTTAAAAATATGGCAAGGGTTGGTCCTTTTTAGTGTTTCCAAACTTCGCTTATGTTCATGTATCCTAATATTTTCAATTAAAAAGTATTTCTCAGGCCTCTTGTGTGGTTGCATCAGAAATCCCATCAGACACAATGGAATGTCTCTGGGGTTTGGACAATTGATGATTTATTACTTTGTTGCGTGATTTTAAAAAATTAACAAAGTTTCAAGTGCAGCAAAATATCTTGTATAGTTAGTTGATATGTTGGTTACCGGTGTTATTGTGGGAACTTCTATTAAACATACCAGTCTTTACAGAAATAAGTGCTATGGCACTGGGATCCTGTCTGAATTCCTGACACTTTGCCCTCTCCTTGCTTTTATAATCTAATATCTTACATTAGTTTTAACACAATCAGTAGCCATCCTAAATTGCCTTAATGTTATTATTGTGAATATTGTCCTGTTGTGTATCCAATTAGTCATCCTTTGCGTTTTTAACTTCATCCTGTACAGGCAGATGTGTGAATCTGACTCAAGAAGACTGTTAGTTGGTAACATCCACGTACTTTACAACCCAAACCGGGGAGAAGTTAAACTAGGTCAAGTAAGTGTTTTATCCCCCTTCTTTCCCCCCAAAACAAACTTACATTAACTGCCTTTCCTCTACTATATCTAGCTTGTTGAAGGTGCTTTTTCCCTTTACTTATGCACTGTTAACTTCAGAAATTAACATTTATGCAGGGTTTTCTTTATTAAGTTCTATAATGTATTCAAGAAGTCATATTTAATATGAGATAGGTTTCTTGATATAATTGAATGAAGTCGAGCATCAATTTCTCACATACTGTTTGCATGTGTGTCTTTGCAGAATCCCTTCCTCTTTTTTCATTTGAGTTATGGACAATTTTCTTCTCAGATGACCAATTTTTCATCTAATAATAAACTACTAGCATGTCAGTTGGGATAACTACTAATGCCTAATCTCTAATGAGTTTATGTTATTATCTAGGAAATACAGTCAAGTAGGTTTTTACATTATTTTTCAATAATCAAATCAGATTTGTTTTCCTTGAACTTGCTATACTCTTGATTGTTGAAATTGAAATATTTAATATTTCAGATTCGTTTTCTCTCATCAAGAGCACAGTACCTCTCAGAGAAATGGGGTGATACCCCTGTTGTGCTAGCTGGTGATTTTAATAGTACTCCTCAGGTGCCATATTCCAGAAAACATATAGAAGTTTGTCCTTTAGTTTGTGTTCATCATTTTTTACATATTGATTTCTTCTTATTATCGTCCGTCAACAGAGTGGGATATACAAGTTCTTGTCATCATCTGAGGTGAATTACTTTGAAATCAGTATATCTCATACACATTATCTTGATTTTGCAATTTCATTCTGTACTGGACATGATAATAAGATTGACCATGCTATGAATATACTCAAGTTTATGTTAAACATGCTCACTTGAAATTGGGTTTGGTTTGCAATTGCAGCTCAATGTCATGCTGTATGACAAAAAGGAATTATCTGGACAGAAACGCTGCCGTCCTGCTCAAGTTTTAGGCGAGAATAAAGAAACAGTTGGTCCAATTGTCACACTAGATGGGTACTTTCCCATTTTTCTTTTTTTTTTGCTGATTAGGAGTGAATTTGGATAAATTTGCAACAAGAACTTGTGGAAAATAGATTGAATTATTAAGGAGGTAAAATGAATCGAACTTCTTACATAAGTTAATATCAACTTGTGCACCCCAAATTCTTCAGAAGCTTCCTTGTCTAACTTTCAATAAGACTAATAAACTAAGGAGTTCAGGATTCTTGCCTTAGAAAAGTCTTAACAATTGAGTTTTACAATCGAAATGCTCCCATAAGCTATAAGCTAATCTAAACTGTTCCTAACTAAATATTATAAGCTACAATTCAGGTGTGCATATGTAGTTTATATAGTAGAGAATTATTGTTGATATCAGTCATCACTCATCACAAACTTAGCTGAGAGTATATGATTTTTTATTATTTTTTTTAATAGGCAAATGTTAGTTGTTAATAGGGATATCCCCGCCCCGGTAAATGGTGGGGCAGGTTCAGGTTATTTAGAAGCGGGTTTTAGGATTTTGAAACTCACCCCAAACCGTCGAGTTTTATCGAGTTCAGGGAAACTCTTAGGGAACCATTTTCAAAAAAAAAAATTACTTAGTTAAATAATATATAAAAATAATAAATAAATAATTTAATAATAAAACTTTAAGAACTAAATAAAGTTTTTTGTTAAATATATTATTTTATGCATTTCTTTGTTATTAAAATAATTAATCTACACATATTTATAGAACACGGTAGATTCGGGTATTGGTTCGGGGTTGGTAATGTTACCCTACACCCTTAAGAGAATTTGAGTGTGATGACCTGAATTTGATTACAATTTTGAGATAGTTTTGCATTTTCACTGCTCTTGCCTTTTCTTTTGTGTGTTTGTATTCTACGTTAGTTTTTAGAAAACTGCTTTCATCCCTGTGCCATTTCTGTTCACTTCAATCATTTCCTTCAGAATATGTTATTTCTACTGAAGTTTTCTTATAGCTTGTCCTGCTCTCTCTCTCTCTCTCTCAATTGATGTACTACAAGTTATATGTGAATGCCCTTTCATTAATATGGATTCAACACTGTTGCATATAAGTCATGCATTTTCATGGCAGATTTAGTGCGCTATAAAGTATAAAATTCTATGACCTTTTTCTCTTGACAGATTTTGATATTTTATGACCTTCAATTGTGCTATTATTACTTTCTCCTCTTTTGCTGACTGCAACTTATGATTTTAATTAAAAATGTGTTTTTCTTGAAATTGCTTGTGCTATTCTGTTTTATCTCAGTGTGATGCTTTCAACCTACTGTTTCCAGATTGTTTAAGTGCTGGACAGATGAAGAGGTAAAAATAGCAACTGGAGATTCTGAGCGTCATTCGGCTGTGCATCCATTGAAGCTTAATAGTTCATATGCCACAGTTAATGTACCTAGGCATTCTTTTACAATCTATCATTATTATATGTGATGTTTAATACCCCTGGTCCACGCCAACAGAATAGTAAAATTGTAAAGCTTTTCAGGGTTCAACTAGTACACGGGGATTCAATGGCGAACCCGTGGCAACTTCCTATCACTCAAAGTTTCTTGGCACTGTAGATTACTTATGGTAATCAAGTCTTTCCTAAGTTCTGCCCAAATATTTTGGTTGTTAAAAATATGAAGTCTGTGGCCTTACTGATGGCAATTACCTAACTTTAAGATTGACTGCACTTGATGCAGGTATACTGACGGTATTGTACCTACAAGAGTTCTTGATACTGTTTCAATAAGTGATCTAGTGAGGGCAGGTGGCCTCCCATGCAAGGTATTCCTTCTTGGCTTTTGCTACTCAATGTCAAGCTTAAGTTAACATCCTTCAAGCATATGAAATTGCCTTATTGATTAAGTATGCACTAGGAAGGGATTTTGGAGGTCTGCAGATTGTAATGAAAGAGTAACAACATTGTTAGTAAATGTATGGTTTAAGATTTTTGCGGTGATCAGAGATTGCCCTATAATTTAGAGGCTCAAAGAATATTATCTTTTGGGCTGTTAACCCAACCTCCATCCCACAAAACAAAAGATCAGGGGATTAAAGCTTGAATCTTT
The DNA here is from genome assembly GCA_026586105.1 of Hylodesmum podocarpum. Taxonomy (NCBI): domain Eukaryota; kingdom Viridiplantae; phylum Streptophyta; class Magnoliopsida; order Fabales; family Fabaceae; genus Hylodesmum; species Hylodesmum podocarpum. Next base: position 1,433,130 of record JALJEV010000403.1, read on the forward strand.
AATCTGTTGTTGGATTCGGACAAATAAAATGATGATGTCTTGACTTTAGGATTTGATACGGCTGGGCATTTTCAACATTGGTTGATGAATTCACGTTGCTCATTCTTTATGGAAAGGGACAGTCTCGTCATTTTTTTATGTTTCATTTATGAGCATTACGGTAGTTGGTTTTGTAGCTGTGCTTTTGAATTGAAAATAGGTGTATTACACTTCTCTAGGATCATTTTGTCCAACAACATAGTCCACAGTGCACTCTTTTTTTACCTTGAATCAAACGCTAAACATAATTTTTCCCAAACTAACCAGTCTTTTCCTTGATCAATAGAAAGTGGGAAGCGACCATTTGGCCTTGGTATCTGAATTTTCTTTCTCAGTTACCAACAATGAACATACAGGCATAGTGGCAGCAGCAGCAGCACCTGTAGAAGAAGACATTGAAGAGCCTAACAATAAGCAGTCATAAGAAAACAGCTCAGCATTGTGTTTGGAAACAGATTTTTGCTATCCTTGCTTATTTATACTAGTCTGAAATTTGAATTATTTACTTAGCTTAGCTCAAATTCGTTGAAATAGGTTGTAATTTAGGTAAAAGTTGAAGTTCAAGTTGTAAGAATTTCTGTGTGTACATGAAAAGGTTGTAAATTGGAAATGCAAGGTAAAATCTTAATAGCAAGTGAATTATTGCATTATTGGTCACCGTGAGTTCCTTTGGCCTGTGTTTTAGAAACGAATCATCTTGATACTCAGATACAAGAAAGCAATTAAAAAAAAAAAAACATGATATTTTTGTAATTATTAGTAAAATCACAAAATATGAACATAATATATTTTTTCTCAGTTCAGATAAGCACGAACATCTTAATATGATTAAGCAAACTCAGTTTTGTGAATCTGGTTGTCAACTCCTAATCATTATATGATTTAATGCATTAAGAGAATATAATAAAAATGCCATTTTATATTAATTTAATTCGTTAAATGTTATTTCTATAATAACTTAGCTCATTAAAAGAATATCATAAAATAATTTTAATTTATATAACTAAATAATCATGTATAAAAACATATTTATCTCATACAGGTTTAATTATAAATCATAATAAACACATTACATGGTGAGCTCAGCTCACAATTAATCCAAAAATTGTTTTTCAATTTTTTAAATTATTTATAATTATATATCTGATCTTTAACCGTTGATTTCTTTCAATGTATTTTTGTTTAAGTTATGGCTAAAATAAATTTCAATATTTTTCAGAATTGCATTATTAAATAGTTAAAATAATCTTATATTACAATTTAAGTTATTCATTGTAGATTTAAAATGTGATTTATATATTTAAAAATATTTATTTATCATAAAATTATCAAAATAAATATCATCTTTATAGTTGAAATTATATCTTTAAGTAAGATTCTGATTTTGAATAGTATAGATGAAAAGATTATGATTGGAAGGAGACTCATTTAGTAGTGATTAACTAGATTATATTCAACTAGATTTGTTAACAAAAATTAGATTAACTATTGATAAAACTGATGTAGTATTTACAATAAATGTAGTATTTTGCACTGATAACATGCTGAAAAAAGAAACAGAAAATAAAACGTTTAGTTTGGCAAGAGGAAGAGGTGGGTGTCCCAATAACATGCAAGCAGCAAAGAAGAGGCACGTGTAAGGGATGCTTATGGAATTCTACGACACGAACAACACACCTTCGTACTTGTTCTTACGACACGAGCAACACACCTTCTTACTTGTTCTTAGAGTTGTTCTTATCTTTCTGTGGCTCCTAGAAACGTCCACGCTCATCTCACGGTTACAAGACACGGACACGAATCACACTCTCCCAATCAGAGACGTACACGTGGAATTAGTGACACGCGAATTTCACCGACTTAACCCTCTTCGTAAGCTACGTTTCCCTCGTAACCAAATAATGGAATCAAAATCAATTCTCTTTCTTTTCCTATTTCTGTTTGTTGTTGTTGGCTTCATCATTTGTCCTAATCTCCGATTTCCGCGCAAATCAATCAAAACACAATCTATCGACCTCCATTTTTATTAGATTCTTCGTTTCCTTCATTTCTTCTCACAACAACTTTTGATCCACGATGCAACGTTTTGTTGACAATGTCCTCGCTGTTACTAAAGAGTAACTTAATTATCTTTTTATTGATATTTGTTTACTTCAATTTAATTATTCGACGACTAATTTAGGAGAATGCATTTCTTAACTTCGTCACCTTTATGGATTAGTTTCTGCATGCTAAGATATATATAGTTGTGAAGGTTGATTTTGGATTCTAAACGATTTTTTGTTTGCACTAGGGATTTATGCATTAATTTTGCTTTAGAGAAGTTGTATTTAGTGCTCTTTGTGTCTAGCTTTGTTAATTCAATTTATTGTTTTAGTAGCCAGAGATCATGATCATTTGAATTTGAATTTTGGTGTAGATCGGTTAAGACGTTTACTTATGAGTCGTTGAACAATATTGTGAGAGTGATCAATGGTGTATCAGCTCTTATGTTAACATTGTTACCTGGGAAAGCTACTATACTTGAAGGTATTCAGGGTTGGGAGCTCAGGCCAACGTTTCGTGGACCACGCTTTCCACGTTGGATGGAAAAGTAATTCTTCATTTTCATTACCACATAGTTAAATGTCTGTGTCAATTCTTTCTTTTATCTTAATATAAGAAACAGACAGTGTTCAGTGTTTTTTCAGTTGATGCATAATGTATTTTAGTACTTGCTTACCTGTTTAACTTTAAATTGTTTATAATTTGCATTATTACATTTGGGATGAGTGTTGACAACTTAATAATGTGCCATACAGTTAATCTTGCACACAGTTCTTGACATTGTTTTCCTTGCTTTGTTTCTAGTGGTGTGTCCTCTTTCAACCAGTTTATTCATGAACTTTCTGTGGATTCCGATGTATCAAGCCTGGAATATTCATCTGGAGAAGAAGGTAGTGATGGATATGAAGAATATACTGGATCTCCCTCATCTCAGAGTTCTAGAGCCTCCAGGGCTAGTTTTACTGATTATGGTAGACATCAGAGGGATTGGTTCCAGTATATACTTTGGATCTTGATTCCTATAAAGTTTTTGCTGCGGATTCCTTTTCTTCTTTTCCAGTTAGCTTATTCTGGGGTGTCAAGACCTCGGGCTATCTCTGGCAATGAACACCCTTCACAATCACATTCACATAATAATAGAGTGCAAACCCTCAAGGACCAAATTATTCATCGTGCTACCGATAGGAGGCGTGGGGTCATTGAGGTTGTGCAACAACTTTTATCCTTATTAATGTGTGCTATGTTTAATTGATAATTTTTTATATTTTAGTATACAAATCTTACATGCATGTGACTTTTGGGTTTCTTTTTTTTTTTTTTCGTTTTGGTTTCAATCAGGATCTTCATTTGGCCATGGAGATATTTATAGAAGCTGTGTTTGATGTTGTTCACAAGGCAGTACATCTTCTTCTTTCTCCATCAGAAGCTCTTGGAACAATATTCAGGTTATTTTCATCTCATGGAAGAGGCATTGTTGATGATAATGGTGTTGTTGAGGGTGCATCTGTTTCTTCAGCTACACTTGGAGACAACGACCCAACACCTAGGGAGATGAATACCAGTTCTCTGAACACTGATGCCCGGACATGTCAAGATGTAATAACAGAGCTAGGGTAAAGGCTGTGTTTTGTACATTTATTCTTTTTATTTTGACTCTTGCTTGTCCATTTAATGACTTATCCTTCTAACAATCACAGGTATCCCTATGAAGCTATTCGCGTGATTACTGCCGATGGATATGTTGTTCTTTTAGAAAGAATTCCTAGGTAAATTAGACACTTTTTAGGGAAATTATACGGGCCTCCATAATTTTAAAAATCCACCCTCATTGATTTTCAAATTGATCTGAGATTTTCAAAGTTAAAATTAAATGCACCCCGTCTGATATTCGAGTTTGAATCTCTGGAGAAATGGAGACATCATGCATGATACTAATTGACATCTTCTGACCTCTCAACTCTTTATTTTTTGTTAAATTGTGCTATGGAATGAATTACATCTGATATTTGAATGAAACTATTATGTTTGATATGGGTCTTTTTCTGGTAGTCATATTTCTTTTCAAAGTTGTGGCCTATTCCTGACAAATATTAACAGTAAGGGCATCGGGACTCCATCATCTGTAGAGGTTACCATCGGGACACAATTTTATCATTCAGAAAATATTTAATTATCATAAATGTATAACAATTGAGGAATAATAGAAAATTTGGAGGCTGAATTAGTGTTATTTTGTTTACAGTCTAATACATATAATCTGACTCCACAGGCGAGATGCACGTAAAGCTGTTTATCTTCAGCATGGAGTCTTTGATTCATCAATGGGGTGAGTAATACTGTTGTATCTATCTTCATTAGTTTGGGTTTAGTTTGTACATTATTTCTTGTGAAGAAGGGTTTTATAGTAGGTTGGGTAAAATTTTTGTTGAGCTTTTTTTTTCTTTGATGTTAACAGCTGCATTAATAGGGAAATTGTAAATGAAGTTGATTTTATTTACCAAGCAATAGCTGTGCTGACATAACCAACTTCATCAAGCCCTCATGATTTTGGCCTTGACATGTGTGTGGGGAAATGGGAATGCTACCTTACAGTGCATAAGATTTAAGACCATCTAGACATAGAGCTTTGTGAATTGTGATCTTACCATGACATATAGGGCCCATGAGTTTTGCTGTTTTAAACTTATCCTTCTTTCTGTGTTTTGTCTGTGATTATTCCTGTGAATCATGATTCTTTTTCTATTGTTTCAGTTACTAGGGTGCTAGAATAGTCTAATAAGTTAAACTTTTTTGGTTCAGTTGGGTGTCTAATGGGATTGTTGGCTCTCCCGCGTTTGCAGCCTATGATCAAGGTTTGTTACGTCTGTCAAGATAGTATGTGCGCTTCAAGAACATATCTGTTTTATGAACAATTATGTTAGTTTATTTTCAGGGTATGATGTATTTCTGGGCAACATTCGTGGTTTGGTTTCTAGGGAACACGTCAACAAGAACATCTCCTCTCGTGAGTAAGTTCTCAAAGCAAAACCTATTGATTTGTCCTGTATTGTCTGATACAATGTGCCTTATACTCATCTTACTATTTATTCCTGTGACACTGATGTAATGCAGATACTGGCAGTACTCCATCAATGAACATGGGACTGAGGATATTCCTGCTTTGATAGAGAAAATCCATCAGGTAAAAACTGCTGAATTGAGGCTTAGTAATCCTGATATTGAGGAGGAAAGTAATGGTGATCAGCTTTACAAGCTTTGTGCAATTTGCCATAGTCTGGGAGGAGCTTCTATGTTAATGTATGTCATTACGCGTAGAATGGAAGCCAAGCCCCATAGGCTTTCAAGATTGGTTTTGTTATCACCTGCTGGTTTTCATCATGACTCTAACTTAGTTATATCGATGGTGGAACGTGCGTTACTTCTGCTGGCCCCTATTTTGTCACGTATTTTCCCAGCCTTCTATATACCAACCCGGTTTTTTCGCATGCTTGTTAACAAGTTAGCTCGTGACCTGCAAAACCTACCTGCAGTTGGAGGATTGGTCCAAACTTTAGTAGGTTATGTTGTTGGTGGGGACAGTTCAAATTGGGTTGGGGTTTTAGGATTACCTCACTACAACATGAATGACATGCCAGGAGTATCTTTTGGTGTTGCTCTCCATCTTGCACAGATAAAGCGTGCAAGAAGATTTAGAATGTTTGATTATGGGAGTGCATCTGCTAATGTGCAAGTGTATGGTTCCCCCGAACCTTTGGACTTGGGTGAACACTATCGGCTTATAGACATTCCTGTTGATCTGGTTGCTGGTCAGAAAGACACAGTGATACGACCTTCAATGGTTAGGAGACACTATAAATTGATGAAGGAGGCTGGAGTGGAGGTGTCATATAATGAATTTGAATATGCTCATTTGGACTTTACTTTCTCCCACCGTGAAGAACTTTTGTCATATGTTATGTCACGTTTGCTGCTAGTGGAGCCCAATTCAAAGAAACAAGTTAATCATAGGACTCTAAGATGGAGGAAAAAAGGACAAGTTTCAGCAAGTGGGTAAAATATGAGATTAACACTATCATTTCCTAAAGATATGTTTTTGCTGTGTCTCGTAACCCTGCTGGATGGAGCTGTATATATACCTGTCTGATTACAGAGTTGCTTTTGTTCATGGGTCATCGTTTCTTCCTTCAAATTATCTGCTTTTACGTGATTTCTTTTTGTGGAGAAGAAATAGACCTCAGAAAATGTTGGGATACACCGTAAACCGTGTCAACTCTCTGAATGTAGAAAATAGATAGTTTTTGTATGTTCGTGATTTACTCGTAAGTTTGTGTAATTTGTGGTTGAGGTTTACCTAAGGCAATTAAATGGGCACACTCAGGAACGTTTTCAATCTGGACATTCAGTAATATCCGAGTAAAATTTGAAGATACAAACCATTAATATATCGTAAGATATAATTTATCTATTAAATAGCCAAATATGATAAAATTTATATTTAAACTTCAATTTACAAATATAAAAAAAAATAATAAAATAAATTTGAAAATAATAGTTGAAACTAAAGAATAACCAATACTAATTAATCAAATGTGATAAATTTATATTTAAACTTTCAGAAAATCTAAAAAAAATTACATTAATAAATAGGTATATTAAGATTGACTAATTTAGATAATAGTATTGACTCAATATACGATACCATGTAATTCACCGAGTGTTTTCTCTTTTTCCGATAAAAAAGCAAAATGTAATTTACTGAATATATTCAGAGAAGTCGATTAAGGAAACAAGAGGCTTCATTTCTTTCAAATGGGTATAAAAGAAAGCAACACCATCGTCCTTTGAGTTTCAAAAAACATGGACCTCATGTTATCATATGGTGTACAGTACAAGCAACACGCTGGAACTAGAGTGGGATCCCAGACCCAATGAAAAACCATCTGTTTATTTTATGAAGTGCCTAAAATTCTGTAATGCATTTGTAGAAATGAGAAGAGTATACTTCCTTCCTAAAATTACACTCTCAACTCTCCAACCTCTGGTCCTAAGGGTTCAAAGACGGCTTCCACTTCACTGGGATCAACTTCCTCCAAGCTTGATGGTTTCCATTTCGGGTTCTGCGGGAGAAAGTTATTGAATTATTGAATCTATTAGTGAAGTAGGAAACAACACATACCACACATTGAAGGATAAAATACTTTGTGGCTTATAGCATGTGACAAACAGAAGGAAATATATCAAACAGGACCGGATATAAATACCTTGAACTGTAAATCCATATTCAAAGAAATCATGTATATGAGGCCTATTAGATTTATTATTGTTTTCGAGAATTATTTCATACAATTATTACGCACAATAAATATATCAAAAACATGTTAGATAATTTATGTTTTTAACAAGTTTTGGAACTTGAGGGCTGAGGCACGGGTAGAGGCGATGACAATGATCATGATGGTGGTGGTGATGACAGCATAGAAACTGTTGAAAAACAACCAAACAGGCAGATGTATTTTCAACTGAAAATTCTGTGTTTTCCAAGCTTTGAAAGAAGGAAAGCATTGATACAAACACCAAGGACAAGCATTTTTCTTGCATGATTTCATTCAACGAATAACATCTTAAGTAACCCACAAAAACAAAAGGTAAATTATTGATGTGACACCACTTATTTTCAGCAGACAAGTCAATTGTACCACGGGTTTCCTGGTTTAGCAAACAACAAAAATTGAAGTTTGTCTCCAAGATTAAAAATATAAAATCATGTGAAAGAGAGAACCTGATCCTTGTCCACCAGCACTGCTCGAACACCTTCCGCAAAATCATGTCGCAATGAAGACCTCAAGGCAATACGATACTCAGTTTTCATTACACCAGTAAGCTGGAATTTCCAAATGCAGATGGAATACACGTGAATTAGTTTAAAACTTGGAAACTGACACCATCCTCTCCCCTAAAATAGTGTACTTACCGAGGATAGTTCACTGTCATTCTTTTCCACTGCAGAAGCAACTGCAGAGAAGTACCTGTTGGTCAAGAAAAGGGAAAACGGAGCACCTTTTCCAAGGCCTTGGAGAGCTTCATTAGCCCACTCCACAACTACAAAAAGGGAAGTACAAAAATATTACAACAACAAGACTGATGATTAACTGTAATTCCAAACATCAGTATTTAATATACACAGCAATAAGAGTATCCGGACATTCAATATAACAGAAATAAGCAATATGCCAATCACATACCATTAGGGTCAGTACTTGACTGGTGCTTTTCTAGCTCTGCAATGATTTCTGTGACTGATTTATTTCCTCCAAATGAAGAAATTATCTGAGGTAAAAGCAACTTCAATTGTGCATCAGACTCAGGGTTGGACTCATATCTTGCTAAAAGTACTTTGATGTCCTGATGTGGATCCTGGGAACTATATAACCAAGAAGTTTTGGGTAAGATCATTATATCGTTGATGTTTGAAGACTTGCTTGTATGCACTCATTGCAATTGTATATAATATACTAAACAAAAAAGCCAGTAGATATGAGTATGACAGATTATTTCAACAAACACCCAAGACCATGAGCAAGACGGGCTGTGCATGTTCTATATGACATAAACATGCCTAGGAACTACCATCATTCCACAGTTCCAGTTCAATCTAAACCAGTGAAGTCAATGGGAGCAATAATTGAAAAACGTGTCATAAGAGCTGTTCAAAGGTTCAAGCTAACATACAAGTTGGTTGCCAAAAGGGCATCCTTGAATGAACCTAACTTTCCAGACGGCACATAATGTGTTCCAAGGCCAACATATATTGCATCTGAAGGAGTAGAAATCCTCTTTCCGGTCAATCCAAGATAAGCACCTGCAATTAGTAAAATTTTCAAAGTAACGTGCATGACTCAGTCGACAGCAAGCAAGTGGAATGGAAGAACCTTTCAACAATAAATAAATAAATAAACTAATTTTAGCTGAAACCTGAGACCACATCTAGATGCTCCAATGGTGTAGCACACAACATGTATTCATATGGCAGATTATGACAAAATAATGCACAAAAAAAGGAAAGACAATAGTTGGTGTTTAACAACTCTCAAATCCAGATTAGCTAGTCTTATAAAAGCAATAAAACACTAAAAATGCTGTATTGATTTAATAAAGAGAAGTACCAACAGATCCTTCCCCTGGACTTTGAGCCGCTATATAAGAAAAACCTACATCTGGGAATAAACCAATTCCATTTTCTGGCATTGCAAGAACAGTTCTCTGTAAATGTATAAGGAAAAGACGTCACAAACAGAATCTAAAATAGCAATACATGATTAAACAAGGCAATTATTACATACCTCTGTTATGATGCGATAGCGACCATGACCAGATAAACCAATTCCAAAACCCATTGTTATTCCATCCATGAAACTTATATATGGCTTCTTGTAATCGGAAATTTTGCATATCAATGAATACTCAGCAGTAAAGACCTAAAATATGTAACATACCAAGTATGTAATTTTTATGTGGTACATTAGCAGGTTGTGCAAAAATGCAGATGCAAAAACATGCATAGTAGATGACGGCATTGTTGTCAAACTTGCTAGTTAACTTGTTTAGGATGAGGGTCAAAAGGGCAATAACTTGCAAGGAATGCAAGGGTAAACTGTAACCAATTAGTAAGAAACAGAATGCAATCCAACTGAAAACAAAAACTGTCTAAAATCAGCCAAATTACATATGCAGTTCTGGTAGTTAGGTACACTAAAACACCCAAAGGAAGTTCCATGTCAAGGGAAACAAAAGAATGTGATGAACAGATAATCCAGTAATGACAGAAGCGGGTACATTCCAGAACATAGGCCATTAATAAGACCTGAACTGGAAGCACCTACTGGCCATGGCCAATTGGCCATACCAACACCCAAGCAGGGATTGGTCACACCTTCAAGAGTGAGGATATCCTGTGGCCTTAGCCAAAAAAAGAAAAAAAGAAAACTGCAGAAATAGCTCCTTCAATCACAGACTAAGATTGCTTATTTTATACATTTTATTTTGGACTTAGCAGGCAAACAACTTAATTTAACACTAATTCCATAAGATCTTACTGAAATAAGCTATGCTAAAGTTACTAAAATAAACTACAACCGTGATCTCAGATAAACTCTTCCAAAAGCCTCCTTCATGAGTTATGAAACTCCCTTAATAACTGGACTTTACCAATTATCTTATAAGTTGAAGCTTTTAAAGATAGTTTGTAATGAATAATATATTATACTCCCTCCAGTCCTATTTATAAGAAACAAAATGCAACATATTCTTGGTCCTAAATATAAGAAACAAAAGGTGCATTTACTGTTAAATTTCTTTTTTTCCCTAATTAATTGTGAGGTCTTTTGATGAAACAAAAGGTGCATTCGTTGTTAAATTTCATTCTTACCCCTAAATCCTAATTAATTGTAAGGTCTACTAATGATATATACTCATTTCCCCATGAAAGTAGGTGCATCTATAGATCTATCAACAGAACAATGTATGCTCATTAGCTGAAAAATTATCTTCGGAAAATAATTAGCTCTTAAACCATTTAATGTTATGGGTAGTATAGGAATAAAATTAAAATTTATGGCAAATTAACCAATCTAACCACATTTACTTGATGAATTAGGTATTTGTTTCTTATAAAAAGGACCAGAGGGAGTAATAAATAAGCAGCACAGCCAATACTTTCCCTAGAGTATATTAGAAACATACACATTACCAGTTTATAAGTGCAAAATAGTCTAATAGGAAGGCTATTTAGTTTGCATTGTTATGGTTTTGGTAAAGTTAAAGGGTATGAATATGAAGACATATACAATTACAAAGCACACAACTAGACCTCAATCATATCCGACAGATGGTTTTTGATTGTTATCTGCTTCACATCACCACCTGCAGATAAACCTCTGTCACCGAATAAGCAGTCACTGAGAACAGAGGAAATTTTTATTTGACAAAACACAGACTATAAAACAGTAGGATAGCATTGAAACACGATGAAGAGGTTGACAAAGATGCAAACAATATATCCAATGAAATACAACTGCAACTGGATAAGCATGCATATTGATACACTTGAGGTTAAAACAATAATGAGACCTTCTGCACTAAAGGAGTGTTTTTGTCCTTTTGTATTTCAGCAACAACCCCTTTAATATCCATACCTGCATTGACCACCAATGGTGACTCTCAAAACCTTACCTAGCACCTAAAACCAAATAACCTCAAATCGAAAGCAGAATATCTGCATAAGAAGCTAACATATCTATTTAAGCTAGAAACATGCTTCCCATTAAAAGATTGACGAATTATGTGTTTCCCTCAATGACTCAATCATACCAGCACAAAAGGCTCGAGACGAGCTGCTATCAACCAGTACACATTTGACCCTTGGGTCCGATTCCCATTCATCAAGATAACTCTTATACTTAACATCCATATCTGCACCACAAAGATTTCCAAATTAAAATCAAACACTTATAATTAACTCAAAACTGAATAGAGGCAATAATATCTACCAAAATAATAAAAGAAGAAAACAAATAAACAGATCCAGACCAAGTTTTTAGGTCAAACAATTCAGTGTATGTTTGGAAATCGGTTGGAAATATTGTATACACGTTTCAACGTTAATCTAACAGATATAAGTAAAATGAACGTAAAAGCACGGGATCCTGATTCATTAGCAAAAGTATTTTTGCCTCTAACATTTTCAAAACAGTTTTCCAAACGTAGCCTCAATATCCAGAATTATCACCCCGTTCAAAATGCAATAAAATTAATCCGAATTCTGCACTTCCCTAATTTTCCACGTTTTTAGGACACTAATCGCAGTTATTAATTTTCAACTAAGCGAGAAGCTCCACAATAATTGCGTATTGCTATAAGCGCGAGTTCAACTAAACAGTAAACAGGCCAGATTCCAAAACCGAACACAATTCTCAACTTAAAAGCATGCATAATTAAAGAAACGAAAAAGAAAATGAGAGCGAAAAAATAGAAAAATAAAAAACCTAGGTTCATGGCGTTGAGAGCTTTAGGGCGATCGAGAGTGATGACAGCGACGCCGTTTTGATGAACAGTGCCTTTCACAAATTCTTCAGCCATGGCGGAGAATGCTCGCACAGAGAACGAAGGTTTGGAGCGAAAAAAAGTGAGTGAACTCAGAAAACGATGAACTCTCACACCACTCAGTAGCATTCTTTTTGTGTGATATACCCGTGGAAACGAACAAAGACGCGTCTATTACCACCTCGCTCGTTACTTGTTTCTTTTCTGCCTTCTTACTCTTTTACCCCTCTTTTCTCTTGCTATTTACTCGCCTCATTGCTTCTACGTTTTTTCTCACAGGGTTAAATTAGTCAACAAACTCAAAATTGACCAATACGTGTGTGTCATCTTTTTTTTTGGAACGTTTATACTTATTATCATTTTGTTATTATTATCTATTACGTGTCACGTTTTTATACGCCATTGTTTCATGTATTTGCCTATTGAGGATGATCACGAACACAGTGCCACAACAAAATCATTTTTCATGATTGAATTTTGTGTCTGATTCGTGTGAGACGATCACAAAATTGATTATAAATAAATTTAGTATAATTTATAATTAGATGTTTTATTATAAAATTAAGTTTATAGTAAAATTTAATATAAATTTTAATTTAACATAATTATTTAAAACTATTTTAATTCTGTTAATCTTAGGCTAATAATCAATTCTAAATTATTTTCTAGTATAAAATCAAGATATTAAATTTTATTTAAAGTTAATTTTAAACTCTGAATTAACTTTCCTGTACAAAATCAAACATGCATGATGGCATGATTGATTTATGAGAATATTAGTAAATAAGATTTCGGTTCAGATTTTATAATTACAATGAAAAAGAAAGCATGATTCATACTTGTAATATATGATGACTTAAAAAAAAATTCTAAAAACATCAGAAACACTTCAATTATAATAATAGTTACATTTAAATTATATTTATAAATCCTTAGTTACATTAATATTTAACAAAAATAAAAGTTATCTTATCGTGACACTATATTAATAAACACATTTTTTAGTACATCGTAATGAGATTAAATATTGATTAGAATCTTATATGAATTATTCAAATTTATTTACTATTGAGCCAATTTTAGCGGGATATTAATGAATAAAAATGATAAAATAGTAGAATCTTAATAGAAGCACGTGAATATGGATTAAATTCAAATTAAGAAAATAATCCTAATAACATTTTTTTAACTAAAATAATCTTAATAATAATTGATTAGTAAGACATTGTTATATAGTAACATCTAAAAAAATGCTGTAAAAATATATTAAATTATTATTTATTATTTAAATATTGCATATAAATTATATTAATTGTAAAATCTGTTGATTCATGTGGGCCTTAGGAATAGGATATGGATATGAGTTGGCGTTGTCTATCCAATAACACCAAATCACTGTCAAGCAACACACGTTTTCTTGCTCTTCACTCGTGCTGCATGTTTTCAAACCATTTTAATTGATTTTGTGCTATTTTTTTTTTTTTCAGTTAGTGCACACCAATACTTTCTCATACGCAATCATTTTATATTTTACCATTTAGTCACACATCTATTTAAGTTTTATCTATCTTTATGTTACTCTTATTGTTTTCCTCGTATTATTCCTTTACACTTTACAGATTAACATTTATTATCAATTTTTTTTTCTTCTAAATATAGGTATCACTAATATAAAAAAATTATCATACTGAAAAATTGAACATATATTATAGAGTATAACTTAACCTATAATACAAGAAACAAAAACTTTAGTTTAAGGTTAGTATTTTACAATTATAAACAACCATACTTCTCTAATTATCTTCATTTTAATCATCTAGCATGTATTGTGTGTAATAATATCTTTGTAATTTCTTTTTATCATTCCATAACATTGATCTTAAATATTTAAACTTCTTTTCACTCAATCTTAAATACTTAAAATCTTGTAGTGCGAGTTCTTCTCTTATTTTTTTTTCTTCCAAATCATTTTGCCTTTTCTTTCTTACTCATGTTACAATACATATAAACTCAATCAATTCTTTATCAACCCATAATTCTCAGGTGACTATTTCTTTTAAATCTCATTAAATAAATTACTAAAACAAGTAGACACTTCCTCTTAATTATTAAATCTTAAATCGTGACTCAAATAACAATTATCAGTCGAAGATTTTCCATAATTTAAAATTTTCCGAGAACGAAACGTGCTGTTTTCTCAGTGATTACAAATGACAAATTAACTAATATGGCATTCATCATCTGAAAAGAGTACAAAAAGTAATAACATAACAAAAACAAATATCATGTATGAATATTTATACACGAATACACTGCTTATCTTACCATATCTTAATTCATATTTTTCCCCTTTACAGAAACAAAACTAGAGAGATTATATATGTGTTATATATAATTCGGACGTACTAGATAAATGTTATTAAGATGCTTTTTCCAAATATTTTTTTTAACCTATATATACTTTTATCATTGGACTACGTCTATAATACTTGCCCAATAACTCAAACTCCAAGACAAGTATGAGACGCAATTCAACTACAAAATATACATATGTTAAAAAAATATTTTAATAAAAATGTACTAATAACATTTATTTTAATCTTGCTTTCTAGTATTATAATTTATGACCCGATGAGAGCATTTCTTAGCACTTAAACAAATTTATGGGGCATATTCAACTGGGGAAAATGGCCAATAGTGTCTATGATCTCCAAAGTAACTTGTCCTTGAATTTGGTTCATCATGTAAAGTGCTACGCTGTGTGGAACAGCCACGTCCTTATTGGTCTGAATGAGAGTGCATGGAGTATCCACCTTATCAAGTATCTCTCTACAATCAGAATAGAACACTGTCTTGGCTAAGGAGAGAGCAACTTCAGCTCCCATTTCTTTCATGCACTTCTCAAATTTATCAGCATAGAGACCATTAATTGGACCCGATGCTAATGAGGCATACGTAGAAGCGAAGTTTTCATAATCAGTTTCTATGTTTGATAACATCTGCTCAATATCTGTGTTGCTAAAGCCTCCCTCATAATCATCTGAATTTAGACACCTATATACATTACAAGGATTAATTTTTTTTCCAATAATAACAAAAGGTGAGATATAGAGGTTTTTTAAATTGTCTTTAATTGGAATGGATAAATATTCTTTCTAATTAGAAAAATATATATTTTTTTTATGTAATTCCGTAAACGTTAAGATAATTTAACAGAAAAATATATTCAAACAAATTTTATTTTATTATATAGAATTTAACATGAATTGAGCCAGATCTTAATTTAAATAAATAACGAACAAAATTTTAAATAAAATAAAAATAAAGATTCGTTCATTCAAAGTCTCGGGTAAACATAACATCCTTTAATTTATAAAAAAAATTATTATCCATATCTTAATAATGTAAAATAGCACTTCACGTAAACCCATGAAATACTAAGTAATTATTATTAAAATTAATAAATTTATTATATAATTTAGGTTCTACTTTAATGAGAATGTCGCACTACATACACTTTTATTTTATCCTCATATTCTTTAAAAATAAATAAATAAAAGAGAGACAGAGAGAAAAGGTATGAATTCTCCAACCAAATCAAGAAAACATAACCACTAATGTAAGGACAAAATTCAAGAAGGGTTAAACTAAACCAAAATTTTTGCAAAAGGAAGAAAAAGAAAAGGAGCATATATGTAACTTGGGGAAGCACCAACAAGAATAAGCCTCTTAAAGAGGTGAGGGCTTTTGATTGAGGCATAGCAACCAATCATGCCAGACATTGAATGACCAACAAAAGTGACATTTTTGAGGTTCATCTCACTCATCAGTGTGATCAAGTCATCAACATAACCTTCTAGAGAGGAATATTTGACAGGATCATAAAGGTTCTTATCCTTTACAGTTCCTGCAAAGGGCCAATCAAACAAAACAAGACGGTAATCTTGAACAAGCAAAGGAAGAATTCTGTCCCATATCCACTGGTTAGTTCCATATCCATGACCAAAAACAATAGTTTCGGTACCAAAACCTACGGTTCTGGCATTCAGACCAGCTGCAAAACCTTTTTCAGTAGTTGCCATGTTTGTGTTAACGTTGAAATGTTGAATAACTAAGAAGCTGGTGGGGGGAGTTAAGAGTGTAGACAGTAGAGACAGCTGGTGCCTATTTGTATGGCCATACAAATGTCTTGAATAATAATAAAAGATAAAGATACAGATAGGTGGAATTGACATATTAGAGATATAGTCAATGGTAATTAAAGAGAGTAATATCTTAGATATGACAAATAATAGAAGAGATATATAGAAAAAATGATAATGTTACTGACATGTTTGAAATGATAAATGACTATGAGGTTTGATAACATTTTTAGGACATTTTCAATGTTTTTTATTCTTTCATTTTAATATACTAATATATAATATTGGGCTTTGGTTTTTTGATTTAAGATTTCATAATTATGATTTTAAAATTATATATTTAAAACTATTTAATTTTAAAAAATAAAAACACTGTAGAATAAAAATAAAAATATATTTAATGACTAACTGTAATACAAGCTAGCTAGTCTATCAAATATTTCACAGGATATGTACATATATTTCATTTATTAATTTATTTTCTTTTTTTTAATTTTATAAAATAATTAGTTGGTTGAATTGTATACAATCTTAAATATTTTTAAATTTATAATTTTGATTTATCAATATTTAGATATATAACCCATAACATTTATCTTGAATAATTATTTTGTCAAAAAAGTCTTCTATATGTATTAGATCTTCAATTATTAACTATAAAACGTCAATTCTGTGGAGTTGAGAGGGAAATCAAACGCTCAGAGCCAAAATGGGACCAGAAACATTAATATATAAAGGATAGAATCACTTCAATCCCCAATAGTCTAAATATATTTGACTATTCTAAATTATTAAGCTAGACTTAGTTTTCACTAATATGAAAAAATATGACGAGGTATATATTACACTAATACATGTACGATTAATTATAGTCAACATTTAAACAAAATCATAACAATATAATAAATATTATTTGTTAAATTAACGATCAGCTTTTGATAAACAATTTCAATACATAAACAATAAACAATCAAACAATTAATTATATAATATAAAAGAAAAAAATTAATAAAAATATTATACTATAAATTTGAGTTAATTAACTAATTAATCGTATAATATTATTTTCTAGACGAAGGATAAGTAATTAAAATTATTAGAATATATTTCTTTATATCAAATTCTATTTATTATTCGAAGATTCTATCATTTTCATAAAAATATTTTTATTTAAAAATAATTACTTTTCACATATAAAAGAATTCTTATTTAGATTCTCACCCCACCTCTAACTTAACCTCCATCACCCAATAGACATTTTCTTCCAATACACTGATGGAGGAGTGGTCCATGGAGGTGAGAACTTCTCCTCGATATTGTAATTTCTAATAAATACATAAATCAATGTAACAAATAGATTTAATTTTTTATTTAATTTAATTTGCCGATAAAAGTAATAATTACTTTCATTTCTAGAATTTGCAGACATCTTGAAAATACAATTCTAAAATAATCAAATTCGCAAACGACTAATAGCAACACCACCCCGAATTTCCACTTGATCGTAAACCAATATTCAATCATAAAAATGATTAGGAGAAATACTTTATCTAATCAACAAATTGCAAATTTCTAAGGAGAACAAAACATGCGATCAATTTCCATTATCACTGGCCATCGGATATTAAAAATACAGAAGTATTTAAATTAATAAAAACAAATATCACACATTATTTCTACATGAACGCATTGCTCCTCCTAGCAGGAAAAGTCTAAATCACAGACAATAATTACGTTATTGACTATATTATAATATATTTTAGCTCATACTTTTTCCTTCATGAGAATAAAAGTAAATACATTACATGCTAAGGTATATATTACTTATACTAGATGAATGTTATTAATATTCTTTTTGAATTTTTTATCTTTAAAATACTTTTACTATTGAACTACGTCTATACTTGCTCAATAATAACTTGAAGTATTAAACAAGTATGAAACGTGATTCAACTATAAAAATATGTTAACAAAAATTCAAAAGAATGTATTAATAACATTTTATTTTGTTTTATTTATTGTTTTCTTGTTCTATGAGGCTAGAGCACCCTTGAGCACTTGAACAAACTTAAGATGTGCAGTTAACTGGGGGAAATGGCCAAGTGTGTCTATGATTTCCAAAGTAACATTCCCTTTGATTTTGTTCTCCATGTAAAGTGCTACGCTGTGTGGAACTGCCGCGTCCTTTTTGGTCTGAATAATAGTGCATGGAGTCACCACCTTGTCAAGTATCTCTCTCCAATCAGAATAGAATATAGTCTTGGCTAAAGACAGAGCAACTTCAGCTCGCATTCTTTTCAAACACTTTTCATATTTCTCAACAGTGAGTTCATTACTTGGATCCGCTATTAGTGAGGCAAAGGTACAAGTAAAGTTTTCATAGTTGGTTTCTATGTTTGAGAATAACTGCTCAATATCTGACCTGTTAAAGCCTCCCTCGTAATCATCTGAATTTAGAAACCTATATGTTATAACAAGAAGTTATTTTGTGAAAATAAAATGTTCAAAAAATAAATGGTAAGATATTATATTACATTAATGGAGTTATACTAAATTATATTTTTAATTAAAAAAGTAGGTTATGAGGTTAAATTAATCTTTATATACATATCTTATTTTGATGCGATGTGTGATTTTTAATTTAATTCTATTAAAATAAATCTGACGCAATTCTTTTTTCGATATACCTCTGATTAAATTATTATTTCATTACATAGTGACCCTAAGGCCACCTCTAATTAAATTACTGTGTTTTCTTTTAATGTACAATTAAATTATTATACTAGCAAGTAGCAAAGCTTCCTTTAATTGTCATAAAAGAATGAAAGGCAAGAGTTGACCAACCAGATCAAGCGAAAACGTAATCAAAAGTTCAAGTAAGAGCAGCAAACTCATGAGCAAAAGTTTCAGGAGAAAACCAAAAATACCTTGGGGAAGCACCAACAAGGATAAGCCTTTTGAAGAGTTGAGGCCTTTTGACTGAGGCAATGCAACCAATCATGCCAGACATGGAATGACCAACAAAAGTGACAAGCTTGAGATTCATCTCATTCAGCAGAGTGATCAAGTCATTAGCAAAACCTTCCACAGAGGAATACTTGGAAGGGTCATAGAGGTTATGATCCTTCACAGTTCCAGCAAAAGCCCAATCAAACGTAACAAGACGGTAATTTTGAGCAAGCAAGGGAAGGATTTTGTCCCATATCGACTGGTCCGTTCCATAGCCATGAGCAAACACTATAGTCTCAGTGTCACACCCTTCGATTCTAGCATTCAAAGCTGCTGGAAGACCCTTTTCAATTGTTGCCATGTTTGGGTTTGGGTTTGGGTTAACGTTAATAATAGAAAAGGAATTCTATGGGTTGGGACTTGACTCTTGAGAGTAGTGATAGCTTATGAACAACAACAGCATAGTCTAGTCCCTATTTGTATTATTGTATACCGATAAACATGGCCTACAGTCTACGGTTACAAGTTACTAGAATTTTTAAAATGAGGCATGTAACACATTTTAGCGACCCTTTTAGCTTATAAATGTGCAACAACCTTAAATGTTTTGTACATCATCCAATATGAGGCAACACAATCGAAATTTAATTTAACGAATTAACATAAGACGATTTCCAAGTAAGCAACAGATCAGATCCAGTCTTGAACCTTTAAAACGATGACTTTTTTATAATTTAAACATTGAAAGAAAAAATAACGCATGAGATTTTATTTTCCTCAAGAAAAAATAATACATGCAATCTCAACCTTTAAATTATTAATTGCACTTCCTGCCCATTTTTTTTAAAAAAAAAAAAAACTTCAAATCTTAAAATAATACATTTGAAATCTTAAAAATTTCACTTCACTTGATTAATTCTATTCATGGCAGAGTTGATAGAGAATGTTGAAAGATTCAAATTTGTCATGCAACACCGGCTAATGTAGTGTAGGAATCAATTATTTTTCCTCCCATGGAGAAATTTTTGCTTACCAAAGAGATCAAATGAAACACGGGGCCAGAAGTCAAGGTGCAACTTTTCTTATTGAAAAGCAACATTTTGTTTGTATATCAAGTTATTCAAACCTCTCAAAGTATTGGTAGACTTTATTGTCACCACAATTCATTTACAGATCTCGTTATGCTCCTGATTGGGGACATAGTTCGACTTCAACCCAAAGTTTCCCCGTGACTTGAGCCAAATGAAGTGTAGATTAAACGTTTTTCAGGCTTTAGATATAGACCATTGCAAAAAAAAAAAAAACTTAAGATTACTGATTTTCAAAACGTAAGTATCACGTGGAAAAAAGTCAATAATCAATCAATATCAATATAATGGCATAAAACAATGCACTCCTGTTTGTGACAAAACTTCATACGAACACTTCGGTTAAATCAATTCTTCGCAGGTTTCACTGATTAATATGCTTACAGTCCATTAATTCGGGCGAATATTTAACTTTACGAAGTAACACAGGAAAACAGTGGTACGTAAAATCTTGTAGTACGAGTTCTTCTCTTTTTTTTTCTTCCAAATCATTTTTCCTTTTCTTTCTTACTCATATTACAATACATATATAAACTCAATCAATTCTTTATCAACCGATAATTCAGGTAACTTTTTCTTTTAAATCTCATTAAATAAATTACTAAAACAAGTAGACACTTCCTCTTAATTATTAAATCTTAAATCGTGACTCAAATAACAATTATCAGGTCGTAGATTTTCCATAATTTAAAATTTTCCGAGAACGAAACGTGCTGTTTTCACAGTGATTACAAATGACAAATTAACTAATGGCATTCATCATCTGACAGAGTACAAACAGTAATCAATTAACAAAAACAAATATCATGTATGAATATTTATACACGAATACACTGCTTCTCTTACCATATCTTAATTCATATTTTTCCTCCAAAAACAAAACTAGAGAGATTACATATGTGTTATATATAATACGTAAGTACTAGATAAATGTTATTAATATATGCTTTTTTCCAAATATTTTCTTTAACCTATATATACTTTAATTATTGGACTACGTCTATAATACTTGCTCAATAACTCAAACTCCAAAACAAGTATAAGACGCAATTCAACTATATACGTTAAAAAAACATTTTAATGAAAATGTACTAATAACATTTATTTTATTCTTGTTTTTTTGTATTATGATTTATGACCCAATGAGAGCATTTCTTAGCACTTGAACAAATTTATGGGGCATATTTAAGTGGGGAAAATGGCCAATAGTGTCTATGATCTCCAAAGTAACTTTTCCTTGAATTTTGTTCTTCATGTAAAGTGCTACGCTGTGTGGAGCAGCCACATCCTTATTGGTCTGAATGATAGTGCATGGAGTCTCCACCTTATCAAGTATCTCTCTACAATCAGAATAGAACACTGTCTTGGCTAAGGAGAGAGCAACTTCAGCACCCATTTCTTTCATGCACTTCTCAAATTTATCAGCATAGAGACCATTAATTGGACCCGATGCTAATGAGGCATACGTAGAAGCGAAGTTTTCATAATCAGTTTCTATGTTTGATAACAGCTGCTCAATATCTGTGTTGCTAAAGCCTCCCTCATAATCATCTGAATTTAGATACCTATATACATTACAAGGATTAATTATTTTTTTTTCCAACAAAAGATGGGATTAGACTGTGATATAGAGGTAATTTTAAATTGTTTTTAACTGGAATGGATAAATATTCTTTCTAATTAGAAAAATATGTTTTTTATGTAATTCCATAAACGTTAAGATAATTTAACAGAAAAATACATTCAAACAAATTTTATTTTATTATATAAATCATTTAACATGAATTGAGCCATATATTAATTTAAATAAATAACGAACAAAATTTTAAATAAAATAAAAATAAAGATACGTTCATTCAAAGTCTCGAGTAAACTTCACATCCTTTAATTCATAAAAAATTATTATCCATATCTTAATAATGTAAAATAGTATCTCACGTCAATCCATGAAATAGTAAGTAATTATAATTAAAATCAATAAATTTATTTTATAATATAAGGTTATACTTAAATGAGAGTGTCTCACTACATACACTTTTTTTTATCCTCATATTCATTAAAAATAAATAAATGAAAGAGAGACAGACATAGAGAGAAAAGGTATGAATTCTCCAACCAAATCAAGAAAACATAACCACTAATGTAAGGACAAAATTCAAGTAGGGTTAAACTAAACCAAAATTTGCAGGGAAGAAAAAGAAAAGGAGCATATATGTACCTTGGGGAAGCACCAACAAGAATAAGCCTCTTAAAGAGGTGAGGGCTTTTGATTGAGGCATAGCAACCAATCATGCCAGACATTGAATGACCAATAAAAGTGACATTTTTGAGGTTCATCTCATTCATCAGTGTGATCAAGTCATCAGCATAACCTTCTAGAGATGAATACTTGACAGGGTCATAAAGGTTCTTATCCTTTACAGTTCCTGCAAAGGGCCAATCAAACAAAACAAGACGGTAATCTTGAACAAGCAAAGGAAGAATTCTGTCCCATATCCACTGGTTAGTTCCATATCCGTGACCAAAAACAATAGTTTCAGTACCAAAACCTTCGGTTGTGGCATTCAAACCAGCTGCAAGACCCTTTTCAGTTGTTGCCATGTTTGTGTTAACGTTGAAATGTTGAATAATTAAGAAGCTGGTGGGGGGAGTTAAGAGTGTAGATAGTAGAGACAGCTGGTGCCTATTTGTATGGCCATACAAATGTCTTGAATAATAATAAAAGATAAAGATACAGATAGGTGGAATTGAAATTTTTTAGAGATACAGTCAATAGTAATTAAAGAGAGTAATATCTTAGATATGATAAATAATAGAAGAGATATAGAAAAATGATAATGTTACTCAGATGTTTGAAATGATACATGATTATGAGGTTTGATAACATTTTTAGTACATTTTTAATGTTTTTTATTCTTTCTTTTTAATATACTAATATATAATATAGGGCTTTGGTTTTTGTTTTAAGATTTCATAATTATGATTTTAAAATTATATATTTAAAACTACTTAATTTTTTAAAAAATAAAAATAGAGAAATACTTATAGTTAACTACAATACAAGTTGCTTTGTATAAAACCTTAAATTCAATTTTGATTTATCAATATTTAGATATATATAAGTTTTATCTGGAAGCTTTTGTAAAAAAAAAAAAAAAAAAAAAAAAGTCTTCTATATTTATTAGGTCTTTAATTATTAACTATAAAACGTCAATTCTGTGGAGTTGAAAGGGGAATCAAACGCTTAGAGTCAAAATGGGACCAGAAACATTAATATATAAAGGATAGAATCACTTCAATCCCCAAAAGTCTAAATATAAATTTGACTATTCTAAATAATTAAGCTAGACTTCGTTTTCGCTAATATGAAAAATAATGACGAGATATATATTACACTCATACATGTACGATTAATTATCGTCAACATTTAAACAAAACAATAACAATATAAAAAAATTATTAAATTGACAATTAGCTGTATAGCATTGCTTTTTCTAAGAAAAAAAATATTTGATACACAACTCATACATAAACAACTATTTACATAGTGTGAAAAAAAAATAATAATAAAAGAAATAGACATATATCTTTTACATAACATTGCTCTTTCTTTAAATAAAGAATAAATGATTGAAATCTTTCCTTATATTAAATTCTATCTATTATTTAAAGATCCTATCTTTTTATTCTCTATAGGTAAAAGGTTATAATTTAAAAATAATAAGATTTATTCTATAAGGAACAGAGTATAGTTTATATGAGCATAATTGTTTTTACGTTACATTCATCACCTAAGAGTTGCAGTCTTGCAATACATTTTCGGAAGAGTGGTTCATACAGGTGAGAACTTCTCCCTGTCAATACTATAATTCCTAATAAATACAGAAATCAATCTAACAAATAGTTACTTTAATTCTTTATTTAAGTTAATTTGCAATTAAAAATAATAGTTACTTTAATTTCTAGATTCTGCAGTCTGCAGACATCTTGGAAATACTATTCTAACATTATCAAGTTCGCAAACGACTTATAGCAACACCACCCCTAATTTCCACTTAATCGTAAGCCAAGATTCAATCATAAATATGATTAGGAGAAATACTTTATCTAATCAACAAATAGAAAATTTCTAAGGAGAACAAAACATGCTGATCACTGGTCATCGGATATTAAAAATACATAAGTATTTAAATTAACAAAAACAAATATCACAGACATTAATTACGTTATTGACTATATTATAATATTTTAATTCATATTTTTTCCTTTATGAGGATAAAAGAAAAGACATTACATGCTAAGGTATATATTACTTATATTAGATGAATGTTATTAATATTCTTTTTGAATTTTTTATCTTTAAAATACTTTTATTATTGAACTACGTCTATACTTGCTCAATAATAACTTGAAGTATTAAACAAGTATGAAACGTGATTCAACTATAAAAATATGTTAGCAAAAATTCAAAAGAATGTATTAATAACATATTATTTTATTTTATTTTATTTATTGTTTTCTTGTTCTATGAGGCTAGAGCATCCTTGAGCACTTGAACAAACTTAAGGTGAGCAGTTAACTGGGGGAAATGGCCAAGTGTGTCTATGATTTCCAAAGTAACATTCCCTTTGATTTTGTTCTCCATGTAAAGTGCTACGCTGTGTGGAACTGCCGCGTCCTTTTTGGTCTGAATAATAGTGCATGGAGTCACCACCTTGTCAAGTATCTCTCTCCAATCAGAATAGAATATAGTCTTGGCTAAAGACAGAGCAACTTCAGCTCGCATTCTTTTCAAACACTTTTCATATTTCTCAACAGTGAGTTCATTACTTGGATCCGCTATTAGTGAGGCAAAGGCACAAGTAAAGTTTTCATAGTTGGTTTCTATGTTTGAGAGTAACTGCTCAATGTCTGTCCTGTTAAAGCCTCCCTCGTAATCATCTGAATTTAGAAACCTATATATTATAACAAGAAGTTATTTTGTTAAAATATTGAAAAAATAAATTATAGGATAATGATGAAAGATTTGTAATGTATAGAAGTTATATTATATTGATGAAAAATATTAAATTATACTTTTAAATTATGGATCTAATTTAACCTTATAAAATCAATTTATAAAATAAAAATTGTTTGTCACTTATTATACATATATTATACATATGCATCATCGTGGAATTTTCCACTTAGTTTTATTAAAAAAATTCTGGCTCAATTATTTTTTTTATACAAGTATCAAGATATTTTCATATATTTTTTCATTACATAATGACCCTAAGGTCACCTCTAATTAAATTGCTATGCTTTCTTTTAATGCACAATTAAATTATTATACTAGCAAATAGCAAAGCTTCCTTTAATTGTCATAAAAGAATGAAAGGCAAGAGTTGACCAACCAGATCAATCGAAAACGTAACCAAAAGTGCAAGTAAGAGCAGCAAACTCATGAGCAAAAGTTTCAGGAGAAAACCAAAAATACCTTGGGGAAGCACCAACAAGGATAAGCCTTTTGAAGAGTTGAGGCCTTTTGACTGAAGCAATGCAACCAATCATGCCAGACATGGAATGACCAACGAAAGTGACATGTTTGAGATTCATCTCATCCAGCAGAGTGATCAAGTCATTAGCAAAACCTTCCACAGAGGAATACTTGGAAGGGTCATAGAGGTTATGATCCTTCACAGTTCCAGCAAAAGCCCAATCAAACGTAACAAGACGGTAATTTTGAGCAAGCAAGGGAAGGATTTTGTCCCATATCGACTGGTCCGTTCCATAGCCATGAGCAAACACTATAGTATCAGTGCCACACCCTTCGATTCTAGCATTCAAAGCTGCTGAAAGGCCCTTTTCAATTGTTGCCATGTTTGGGTTTGGGTTTGGGTTAACGTTAATAATTGAAAAGGAATTCTATGGGTTGGGACTTGACTCTTGAGAGTAGTGATAGCTTATGAACAACAACAGCATAGTCTGGTCCCTATTTGTATTATTGTATACCGATAAACATGGGCTACAGAATAAGGTTACAAGTTACTACAATTTTTAAAATGAGGCATGTAACATATTTTAGCGACCCTTTTAGCTTATAAATGCGCAACAACCTTAAATGCTTTGTACGTCATCCAATATGAGGCATGAAAACATAATCGAAATTTAATTTAACGAATTAACGTAAGATGATTTCCAAGTAAGCAACAGATCAGATCCACTCTTGGAGACCCTACCTTTAAAACGATGACTTTTTTTATAATTAAAACATTGAAAGAAAAAATAACGCAAGAGATTTTAATTTGCTCAAGAAAAAATAATACATGCAATCTCAACCTTTAAATTATTAATTGCACTTCCTGCCCATTTTAAAAAAATAATACATTTGAAATCTTAAAAATTTCACATCACTTGATTAATTCTATTCATGGTAGAGTTGATAGAGAATGTTGAAAGTTTCAAATTTGCCATGCAACACCGACTACTGTAGTGTAGGAATCAATTATTTTTCCTCCTATGGAGAAATTTTTGCTTTCGAAAGTGGTCGAATGAAACACGGGACTAGAAGTCAAGGTGCAATTTTTCATGTTAAAAAGCAACATTTTGTTTGTATATCAAGTTATTCAAACTTCTCTAAGTATTGGTAGACTTATTGGTGAATTATTTGGTAGACTTTATTGTCACCACTATCCATTAACCGATCTCCTTATACTCCTGATTGGGACACAATTCGACTTCCACCAAAAGTTTCCCCGTGACTTGAGCCAGATGAAGTGTAGATTAAACGTATTTCAGGCTTTAGATATAGACCATTGCAACAAAAAAAAAAAAAAAAAAAAAAAACTTTAGATTACTGATTTTCAAAGACAAAAGTATCACGCGGAAAAAAGTCAATAATCAATCAATATCAATATAATGGCATAAAACAATGCATTCCCTTTTGTGACAAAACTTCACTCGAACACCTCGATTAAATCAAATCTTCACATGTTTCACTGATTAATATGCTTATAGTGCAATAATTCGGGCGAATATTTAACTATAAGAAGTAACACAGGAAAACAGTGGTAGAGGTAAGTGTAACTCAATGATTTTTATAAAGAAGCTAAAGCATGAATAAAAAAAATGAGCAAAATCAAAGTATTAATAAGAAATCATCGATCAGAGGAGCTGGAAGGTCATACATTCGAAGGTCATTAGTTCTAGTAAAATTGGCTATAATATAATTGGTCAAGTAATAAAAGAATAAATCGTAGATAAAAATAAGGAGGACGAGAAGATTAATATTTATCGGTAAAAAGAAAAAGAGTGCTAATATTGACACACATATTTGATATTTTTATTTTTTATCTCTTTTTTTTTTTCTATCCAATCATATATAATATAATCTATTATATTTATATTTCTTTTTCTTTTCTGTTTTCTTTCCAAAGTGTTGTATAGAATATAGGTGTGTGTCTATATTTATTAAAAGAAAAAGTAATATGCTAGGCTTTTACATCAAGTTATTGTACCAAATTTTAAACTCCACCCCCACCACACCGCTCAAGCTGTAAATTCTTCCAAGGGCATGGTACGAAAAAGTAAACTGGATTGGAGCGGTGCTTTGAGGCGGCGTAATCATGATGTTTCCAACCTTAAATAAATGCATGCATGGCTTGTGCCACTACCATTGCTCTAGCCTTTCGCATGGAATACAATAATGCCAAGTGCATTAACATTTGATTTCTGTATAATTCAACGTCTAATTACGGTTGACTCTACCAAAATTTTCGGACACTTTAATTCTTTCACTTCATCCGGTGCGATAACAGTAAACGGCAAGCGTTAAATAACAAGAAATTGATAATCAATCGATCTTGGATTTGAGGATCTTAGAGATAACAAAACCGTACCTTTTTATTATGTCAATTTATATATAAAACTCCAGAAAAAGAAATTAAAAATGAATGAGACCAAGGCTAGTTCACGGTTCCTCAAACAGTGGCCTTCTATCGTTGCTATACTATTGGGCCCACGCAGAGCTTTTTCTAATGGCCAATTAGTCAAATACTATGGTTTTTATTTTGTTCGGTTTGCATCACACATATGCCGCAGTAAGTCACCTGCAATGGAAAAATTAATCTGTCTGACTTTTCAGTTTTAAGTATTTTATGAACATCTTAAGAGATAGACGCTTATCCGAACAGAGCTTTACTAGCATAGACTCTAGAATGTATTGTTAATCCTTGGCATGCAGTTTGGTGCAAGCCCTAGCCCCATAAATATTGTCTAATTTACAAAGTTAGATTATCAAGCTAGCTTAAGATTTTCCTACACCTTTTCAACTTTCAAGAATAATCAGGTGAACCGCTCGTCTAGAAAAGCACAGAAAACTACGGCAGAAGCAACATTGCTACACCCACAATTGGTTGAAGCAGGCTTTTTCATTTGCCAGCTCATCAGTGCAAGGAACAACAAAGATGACAAAGAATGACAAGTATAAATCAAATCAGCAATTCAATGATGTACCTTCTTCAAATAAAGTTATGAGAAGAAAGTTTGAATACTAATATCTTCCGTAATTAAATTCATTACTGAAAATAATTGCAGCAATTTAGAAATAGCATAACACCTTCTAATTCCTGAAACTTGATGTCCATAGATCCTCTCCCTCTCCTGGGAAAAATGAGTACTGTTTCTGCTGTCATCAAAGCGAATCCTCTTAGCAAGACAAAACTTGTCTGCAATAAAAATGAATCCCTAGGAAGGTGATTAATGTTTTTTTCAAAAAAAAAAAAAATGCCTTTACAAGGCAAAAACAATCAGAGGGTGTTTTTTTCTGAAGCCGAATGATAGGTGGAAAGTTTGAAGCAAATGGCAAACTTGTACAACAGCATCACCCTTAATTTGATGCCCCAGCTTTACCACAGAATCCATTTCTTTGCCTCTTGCTGGATATAATATCAGAAAAAGTGTCTACCAGTTGTCCTGCCAAACTACTTGGATCATCGATAAGAGTTTGAATGAAGGTATTAACCACCCTGCGTTCTTGCTCCGTCGCCCTTAAACTAAACCACGTTAGCAATTTCAACCTAAACTCCTGTTTGATGTGACCCTCACATTCTAGCCAGCGAATTACTTTCACACAATACTCAAAATTCTCATCCAAGAAACAGGTACCATCAGATATGCGTAAAGGAGAACTGTTTATCAAAGTGCTGTCACAATCATGCGTCTCTTCGTTTGTGCTTGCGATCCTTTTCCTACACAAATCTATGCGAGAATCAACAGCAGACACTTCTCCTGTTGGCCCATGGGTCCAGGTTTGCGAATCCCCACTGCCATGCGATCTAGCTAAACCATTTTTATCTAGATCATGAGAGGCAGCATCATCGTCTGCCTCAACAGCATGCAGCAAAGAGCAACCATTATCTTCATCCCTAGAATACTCAAAAGGAGGCGTTAACTCTTCATTTAAATCAGGCACTGAAACAACATTTAAATCAAGGCCTCTTGAAACTGAAGGCAACTGTGCTTCTGGAATTCTAGGCTTATCCATTTCACTTTGTCCACAGCAACTTTTCATATTGACACAGCAAAACTCTTCCAAGTGACCTTGTTCTTGAGCCCAAGCAAAACGCAAAATTTTCCCAAGGTCTCGAACCTTGAATCCACAGTCTTCCATTGTGGCATTGGGCCCCATCTTGGATCCTGAAGAATTGCCCTTAGTTAGAAGGTTGCCCTTTCCATGAATCATAGCATCAGACGTAGAAGGATTTTTAATTATCTCAACGCTCTTGGTGAAACACTTAGCCTCAGAATGACCCATGTCCCGTGTACCGGTGTAAGATATTATCCGAAAAGTATATTCTGTGCAAGGCTTGAGGTTAGATATCAAAATCCTCCTCTGAGATTTGGGAAACACGGAAACAGGATCTTTAGTGGGTGGTTCATCCCGACTCTTGTAATACCAGAGCTTGTATCCCTTAATTTCCTCAGAACATATATTTGACATTTCAATTAAAATGATTTTGACTGAGGAAGTTGTTATCTCTTCGAAAACAAACTTGCAAGCAGCCGGAAGTGAACCCCCTGCGAGTTATAAAAACATAATCGTGTGCCAAATAAGTGAGACTGAAAAGCAAGAAATCAAAGCCACCCCCCCCCCCCAAAAAAAAAAAAACAAAAACAAGAAGAAGCTAAAGAGCAATAGTTCAAACCTGTGGAATCTGCATTTACATTGGGAACAGTGCTGAGCCAGTTATCAGCTTTCTCAATAGCAAGAGAGCAGAGTTTCTGTATATCACTCGCAATAGGGAGTCTGCTGACAATGCCTCGAGCCATCTTGGCAGAAACACCATTGACAGGGCCAACTTCTGTCTCCAGTTTAGCCTTCGCCTCTTGTACTGTTTGATGCAAGTCTTTAAATTTTGAGGTTCTGTCCAGGAGCCTGTAGCTCAAGTATATCCTGTAACAGAGTACATCTACACGCCGGGCATCCTTTGCTATATTTAGCTGCTTCTTCCAGCATCTGCCATTAATAAACATGAATCACCAAGGTCAACAACACGGGGCTGGAAAAATACACTTACCAACATACAAGCTGAAAATGTTTAGAATGTATTGCACAGTATGCACATCTTTTGAAGAACTGAACAAAGTTATAATGGATTTCAATTCTTTCCACAAAGACAAATCAAATGTAGCAAAACCTGCAATACTATGTTTACTTTGTTGCTACAAGCATGTCTCGTTAGTGAGTGATGGACAGAGAGATGCATAAAACACAGGCCACTCAAATCCTTTTCAAATTCTCTTAGTAGTATTCTTTTGATCCATACTCTTTTTTATCTGTACTTTTTTTAGTCAATAGTATATTCAGAATGACAGTTATTGGCAGAAAGAATGAGATATTACATATTAAAATAGGTGTAATAATAACTGTCATTAGCAGTAATGCATTATTAGAATATGTTGAATAATAACTGTCATGTTGACTTGGGGCAAAAGTTATCAGTTACGTAAATAATGTGCATTAGGGGAATAGGGGGATACGCATGTAATTTTTCTATAATTTGGACAGAGAACTCTGCTCTGTAAAAGTCTATGACTCTAGAACAATAAACTCTGCTGCATTTTGTGTATTTTGTGAGATTTAATATCACTCTTCTGCAATACATCAATTTGTGTTCTATCAGAAACACAAACTGTTGAAGATTCACCATAATCTTAGTTTATGTCAAAACAACAACAAAGTCTTCCCATTGGGTAGAATCCGCTACTTGACTCAAATAACACCTATAGTGTTCTATGGTAAATCATGTCTATAAACAAACTAAAATTTCAGTATACCAACAACAAATATGTGGGAGGAGGAACGCCAAATATTATCCACAACACGACCAGTAAATAAAATTACTTACCCAAGTATCCCAGTAACTTTACCACAGGATGCACAACAATAACCACCGTCAAGTTGCATCAGTTGCCCATGGTCAACAACTCCCACCTTTTCATGTTGAAGGGCACATTCGATATGGCATGACAACCCACAAGAGTCCCCTTGAGTAGATTCAGATGTGCATACCAACCAGAGACTAGGATCCTTGTTATCATCAAAAAGGTGACAAATACAGCAAGAGCATCTTCTACAAAATGTGTCATCTATAGACAGAACAGCCCGACAAGCAGCATTTTTACAGATCCATGTGTTTGAATGGCCAAAATCAGAAGACTGGTCAGGAGGAGGTATGAGTCGAGTGGGGTTTTCACCCTTTCGAGGTTGCTTTGTAGAGGGCTGATGATTGAAACTAGAAACTTTTTTTGTGTCTTGTTTCTTAATTATCTTACTGGTTAACTTAGTTTCAGTCATCCTGCTTTTAGACGAAATGTTTTTTTTGTCCTTATCAAAACACGTTCGAAGAGGTTCCTTCTTTGGACCACATTTTATGAACTGCTGAAGGAGTTCTGAACTTTTTGAAGCACCATCTGAATGGCCATTTTTTTCAGGAGTACTTTGCACGCTGGAAGAAAGGCTTTGAACACCAGAAACTGGACAAAAATAACAATCAATTGTAGAAGTATCTGGTGGAAGCATAACAAAAACTAAACTTCAAACCAATACAAACATAAAACTAGGACACAGATAGACAGCAGAAGTAGCAAAGATACACCAAGATTATGTAGGAGTAAAATAAAAAGATGCATTAAACGATGAATTGAGTTCAGGTATCATTGAAGAAATGTGAATACAAGAGTTTTTTGTACAGTTCAACCACCAGTGGAGCTGCTGCTTTCCACAATTTACTGCACTATTCAGGAGTCAGGACAGCGTAACCCTTCAGATCACATACAACATAACTGATTTGATTTCTTTTCACAAATAAAATCATAGTCCTGCTTTGTTTTTAAGAGGAAAGTACAACAATACTAGTTAGTAACCATACATGCTGAATATGTATTTTTAAAAAAAAATCGCAAGTCTATCCCTGATATAATACAATTGATCCCTGACTCTAAGAAAATAGCTGGACAGCAGAATAATCTCAAGCATATATACTAACAGGGCATATCACACCATTGCATTACCATACTTTATTTTAGCACATAATAGCAATAAATTTCATCATACGGCAAAACAAGTTTCACGTAAATTATGAACCAAGAGTGCAGAGGAAGCTTCAAAGACCATCTTTATTTGAACATTTTAGTTTCAAGAGTTTCCATATAATGGACAAATCATGTGCAAGCAAGCAGTTTTCAAATAATGACAGAATTTTCATATGCAACAAATCATAAGGCTGTAATATATTTATATTTATATTTACGATATTTATGATAAACATGTATGTACAAAAACTCTTATAAATGACAAGTAGTCACTTCCAATATTTATATTTATGCCATATAATGGACCACAACTGTACAAAATAATTAGTGTTTATCAGGAAAGAGAACAAAAGAAACTACACAATTAGACACATTTGAAGTAGCAGCATGTCTTTCAATGGAAGAACACTAGTAATATAACATGATCATTAGACACGTGTTCACAGAGGCAATAAGACTTCTACAATCACATGTTCATCTTTCCAAAACTCAAATTTCAGTTGTATAACATACCATACACTATGGTTTAATTTCAATAAATTAACATACGAAAATAGAATAATAAAACTAAACTAGTTAACACTCAGCTCTACATACACCACACAAGAGAAGCACAGAACCATACCTTTAGCAAGGAACTTCTCTTCTAAATCCATTTCTAATTGCTAACAATTATGATTGAATGGTCCTAGCCTGACAAACACAGATATAGCATTACGCGGATGTACATATTAGTGGGAAGATCAATGTCATAACACGTTGGAGTTACTACTCCACTCTATGCCAAATACATAGATAAGGAAAACAGATAGTAAAGTCTCAAATACGGAAATACATAAAATATGTTAACAAATGGTAATGCACCAAAATTTTTAACATGACAAGTAGCTTGCTTGAGCTAAAATTCCAGCTGTTCAAGATCAAGAACAAACAACAAATAGCAATGTTAACAGGAAAGTTTTGTTTTTTATTGTTCACCACTTCGTATAGTTCAACAAACCATAAAGCTATGATATTCCATAGGAACAACGTCAATTCATACACCCAAATAGTAGAATGTGGCTCATGAACTGAACATAATACACCAACAATAAATTGAACTACAATGCAGGATGGGAAAATCGAACTAAATTATTCGACTTACAGAATAAACACGAATATTAGATGAAGAAAAAAAAAATTAAAATATGACACCACTACACCAGTTCTTTTTCCTTTCAGTTTAATCACAACTCACAATGCCTCATGCAAAAGATTAAGCATACATAAACCACATACTATAGTATATAGAAACCTACTCACGGCATCTCAAATACCCAACTGTTATGACCAAAATATTTTATTTTTTTTTTATCTTTTCATAAGTATTATAATAAGTATTACTGTACACAAATACACAGACATACGCAAAGACAAATTTCGAAGAGAAGAGTACGAGTACGATAAAGCTTCAGACATCGCGATTCAATGAAGAAGCCACATGCATTGTGCCATCGGCATTGACGAAAAGTGAAATCAAAGCGTGTTTTCTGTTTTTCTTTTTCAAAACTAATAAACAATTTTGCAAACATAAACGATGGAAGACCAAAAACGCGTAATTTATTACAGAATTACAAAGCATAATAACAAGGTGATAGTCATAGTCACCTATTAGGATAAAAAAAGGAGTGTGTGAAGAGAAAAGGAAGAACGAATCTGCAGAGAAAAAATAGAGCCGAGAAAATAAAAAATGAATACATAAACAAGATAAGATAAAATAAAAAAAAATTGGAAAAAATGGTTGAGAACAGAATCTACAGATAACTCACCGTGGAAGAATGAGGAGAGATTTCTTCAGAGCATGAAAATTTTTGCTCAGAAGAGCGTGAATGAATAATAAATCGGAAAAGCTAAGAAAATTTTTTCGTTGTTAGTTGTTGTTGGAGAGAGAGGAACTTGTACGAGTTGTTCACGTTTAAGAGCGGAGAAAAAGGACAGCAACACGCGCTGAGAAGTCGCGTGTTTGAGAGGAGTAGTAGTTTGAAAGCATGAATGGTTTTGGGCTTTTCTGCAATTGCCCGGTAATCACTACGCATCTATTCACACACTCTCGCAGTCTCATCTTCCTTATTTATGCTAACACATAGTACATTTACTTTTTCTTTTGTTTCCTTCCTTTCCGTTCTATGATAGGCACTCCAAAGCCATAAATGTCCTTACCAAAATTTAAAACAAAATTAAATATTTAACCCAAAATATTTTTATGTTTAAAAATAATATTGTTTTAGAACTTTTTAAATAGGGAAATTTTTAGAGAAAACAAAATTAAAATTTAACTATAAGAAATCTATGTATTTAATTTATAAAAAAAATGGATATATTTCACTCCTTTAATAAGACTAATTTATTCTCATATAAGGGATAAAATCTCAATGAAACTATGTACTAGAAGAATTGAACATAATTGGCTCACGAGCAGAAACATTTTCAAACAAACGTAAACTTATCGTGATAATTGTTTATTTTTAACATGACAATTTAAAGATAAAGTTTAATAAAAGTAACTGCAACATGTAAAAAAAAAAAATAAGTACAAATTTATATATTTTTAGTAGCTGGCAAAAAAACAATTTACATATTTTCTCAACATAAGTGCACCTCACACATCCCACTGGCAGGCAAAAGTATATATAATATGTTGAATAAAATATAAAAAATTGTTTATTTCTAGACAATATATTAACTAGTAGTTTATTATGTGAAATTTTACATGAGAAAATATGAAAATAAAACTATAAAAAGTTATATTAAACATTAAGTGATTCTATATACTTATTTGCTAAATCAGCAACTGTAAACAAAATTGAAAAAAATTATTCATAGAATGTCATTTTCATTTACCAAAGGTGGTTTTATTATACTAAAATAACATACGAATATAAGCATGTTAAGGATAAAACAGTCCAGTAAAAATTATTTAACAACCTAAAACTAATGATCCTCATGATTGTGAATAGATAGTAGCTAGGTTTTGCTTTCTGCCCAGCAGGAAAAAAAAGTACAAAAAGCAGTGATTCCTCTGCTATTGGTACGTGTATTAACCACTCTATTTGTTGCGCGTGAGAGTAACATTATCCAATTTTTTGTTTTCATTATTTATTTTAAGCAAATATTTTGAAAACAGAAAGTGTGGTTGGGACCTTGACCCTAGAGAAGACTCTCAATGAGCTCACCATTATCATGTGCTTGGTGTCAAATGTATATTTAGAGTTTAAACTTTCCAATGTCTTATTTTTTTTTGTTTTGGTGTGGATGGGTGTGAAATGATAACGTGTTTACATTCTTCATGAATCCCTGCTTAGATAAAGACCTAACATAAATTAATTGTTGAATTCACTGTAGTTTATATCTGGTCAAAATTGTATATTTTTCCCTTTCTAGCATAATCATATCATATTCCTCAACAATGTTACCAGGGTATCCACGTGTAAGCTAATCTCTAGTTCAAAAGTTACATTATTTTTCTAGTAAACTTGACTACATAAAATAATATAATTTCAAAATAATTACACATAAATGAGATAGCAGGGTAAGGTTTCCATTTTGTTTTGTCATTCAACACTTCATCTAGAGTTCACAAAACATCAAAAATATCCTTTCCATTTGCAAATTGATTTTCTGATAATGATTGTATCTCTTGTATTGTTTAGTATTAATTGTTTTGATTTGGTCCCGATAATCTAATATCTGCATTAAACGGCTTCAATCAATTGAAAATAAGTGTTTGGAGTTTACAAGATATATTTAAAATATGTTTGGAATATAATTAGCATACGTTTTAGAATGAATATAAGTTAACTTATTATTTAAAAGCAATATAATTTAAGAAAATTCAGGTGAGTTGTGTCTAGACATTAAATCATGAAGTTTAAAAAAAAATGTGAAAAACATTTTTAATGACCTAGTTATCCAACACTAGCAAAATACGACACCACATTTACAATAATTATTTTAACAGAAAAGAATCTAGAATTGTAACATGTAATAACAATAAAATGAAAAATAAAACTATATTTCAAGTTTAAACTAAAATGGTTGAACTATGCCTAACTATATAAGCATGTGATGTGTCTACTATATAGTGGATAGGGTAGGGAGAAATTTACTTTGGTTTTATATCACAAGTTCATTATCCAAACAACCAGAATAAGAATATTCAACCAAGAATTGACACTCAGTGGTAATAGGGACTAAAGAATAAAACAATTGACTAATTCACAGGCAATGGTTAACACTGAAATAAACTATGGTCAATGATAGAGCTAGGAATTGTTGCTTTGGTAGAAAAGGAATTAGGTAATTGATGGTGTGCATACTGAGAATCTTCAAAACAGTGAAGAAAGGAATCAGTCAAATATATATATATATATATATATATATATATATATATATATATATGCATGCATGTCAAACATGAATTTTAGTACTTTTTGATTTTTGATGACTCGTTGGCACTTTTTCTTGTGCTTTGGATTCACTTTGGGCGCAGCCACATATAAGCCGTCCCAGTAGCGTTATTGGTTGGTGTGTGTGATTTGACAACTCTCTGACTCTCATCCCTCCACTTTCACCCACTGCTATAACCCTAATGCATCCATTCAAATATAAATTATTCCCTTATTCAATAATTCCACTCCTTTATTTTTTCTGTTCAACAATAATATCAATTTGAAATTCCAAAATCAATTCCAGCTGTCGCAACCCCCTACGCTGGTCAATCCATAGTATGCAAAAAGAGGAAATGGTGATTTTAGCATGGAAAGGAGTAAAATTATAAAAGTAGTTTAAATATAGATTTTATTATTTTATTTAATTTTAATATAAATTTATTATTCAAAAGTGATAATATGAATAATGGGATACATTGAATGTTAATGTATTAATTAGTTTTTTAATTTTTTGTTTTATTTTTTTATATTTAATTAGGATATTTTCAAGTAATAAATATTTATAAAAAAATTTAAAAGATAAATATTAATATTAAAATATTTTTAATTTTATTTTTTTATAAATATATAATTTAAGAATGAAAACAACTATTTTTCTTATACATTTGAGTAATGTGTTATTATTCTGAAAAAAATTATTTATAAAAATGAATATTAAATTATTGATTTTTTTATAGCACAGTGTAAATAGTAACTGGGAAAATTGAAATTGAAGTCTTTGTATATAAAAGTAATAATATTTAATGATTGATTGAAATAAAATTAAATTCTATGTTATAACAAATGAGATAAAATTTAAGAATATAATTAGCTTTGATAAAATTAAATCTAAAAATATTTTTTTAAAATAAATAAAGTTTAAAATGTTTAAATATTTTTCTCTAATATTATAAGTTCATATTATAAAATATAAATGAGGGAAACCATTTCTCATATCATTCCAATTTCTTATATATATTAAAAAAAAGAATATTTTTATTTCCTCTGTAATAGTTGACATTATCTTAGTTTTCAAGTGTTAACTATAACATAATTTTTAATATATATTTTTCTGTTATTGCGAGACAAAAATGGTTAATTTATTACTTCTACTAGGAATGATGGATAGCTGAAAAAATTAGTCTATTCTGTTTAAGTGAATTAGTTTGATAAACTGCAATATAAATCGTAACAATAAAAAGATGAATATAATCTTTATTAAGTTCAAAATTGTAAAATATAAATATAAATTTTAAATTTGAGATATTAAATTTGTAACATAAATTACATTAATCTTATATAAAAACATAAATCTTTTAATAAATTTTAAATTATACAAAATACAAAATAATTAAAATAAGTAATAGTTAATTTTTTTAAAAAAATACAAATAAAATTAATTCTTATCTTTTATCATAAAATAACATTAAATATTTTATTTTATAATAATATAATATATTAATAAATAATAATATATATAATTTAATTAATATCTATATAAAAAAAAAGTCTATCAAATTAACCTGATTTTCAAGGAATTTAATGCATATATATTAGACCGAAAATAGCGCACTCCCTCAAAATATTGGTACATGTAGCTACTCCTCTATCAACCGGAAATAATTTAGTATAATTTAGTAGACAATTAAAAATACGTTGATAAGTTATAATTAATAATATATATATATATATATATATATATATTATAAGTAAATTAATTTTATATTATAATTGTTAGTGAAATAAAATTATTATAAATATGATAATAATTCTGGAAAAAGATTAAAAAAAAAAAGAAATAGGGTGTGGTTAAATCCAAGCGTTTATTTCATCCGAGTGTGATAACTGTGGACCACAAAATGCACTTATGCATGCTGTCAGCCTTGCTTTTCATTGCGTACCATCTGCGGTGCATAATGTGTTTGTACAGGCACACTTCCCAGGAAAAAAGTTCTTATCAGAAAATGTTCCACAACATAAAACTACAGAATATAAATAATTGTATAAAAATTTAATGTATATTTCTTCCCCGAACCAGTTTTATAATGGAAATATCTAACACATAAAGTTCATGTTTTTTTTATTTTTTTTTAAATGGTCCTTTTCAAATCACTCTAGAAGGGTTAATACTCATCATTTTGAAATGTAACTGTTTCTAACTAACTACACCTGTTACTATATGTGTTTCTCTGATATGGGTTGAAAAATATCCGTGATACATGATAATAAAAAAAATTATGCGTTTAAGGAAATTTAATTTTATTAGGATAACATCTTGCCACTATTAATTTATCCCAGTTTTTTACAAAAGTTAAATTTAAGACAAAAAAATGTTTACATTCTAAAATTATTCAAATATTTTAAATAAAAAAATATACTGGGAATAAATTATGTTTTAAAATAGAGGACATCATAAAAAAATCAAATGTCTAACCTGTAATTAACAATTTAATACTAAGAATAAATTGTTTTAAGAACCTTAATGTTGAAAAGCCTTGAGTAACCACTAATTTGACCTAATCCTCAACGACTATGACTGCCAATTATAATCACCGTGTCTCGTTGTCATCCACCACCAAAATAATGTAATAATGTATATAAAGTACGTATAAATATGATATTAAGTGGGGTCAATTGGGACATAACTCTCTATTATTGACAATATTCTTATTTGGTACTTAGAAGAGGATGTCCAATGCATGATGCCCAACTCTTCAAGCATATATTCATTCTCGGACGATATCCCATCATGCTTCACTCTGGACCGAAGAACCTAATGCTTATTTATAATTTTTTCAAAAAAATCTTTTAAGAAAATTCATGTAATGGATACTGTAAAAATCCATACTTAAAAAGTTTTAAATGTTAAAGTTTGTTATTGAAAATTTGTAATTAAAAAAATTCTATTCAACAATTGAGAATATCAGTGTAATGAACTCTACACTGTGATCGAATTTTATATGATTTTAAACATGAATTTTGTCATTGGTATAAAATTCTTTTACACACAATATGTATTATAAATATGAGATTCTTTATTAGATAGATTATCATCACATAGGATGAGTTAGAATGTTTAATATACGTCGATTTGAAGATGAACGTGAAATATCATAAGTACATGTGGGGAACCTCAACTACCGTGACGTCATACCCTCACCTCTAACTTTTCTTTCACAAATATTTGCAAAAAGAGTTTTGTCGAGTGTGATGTTCTTGAAGATATTATCTATAACCTATATGAAAAAAAAATCTTTATATGTCGAAATCATTATTCTTTTGGCATGTTCTTGTATGCTATCATTTTCCAAAATAAGAAACGTATAAAAGTTTGTATGGTTATACAAATACAAATATTAGCTATTATGTGTGAAAAGAATATCCATCAGGGAATATGACTATAATGAGTAATTGGTTTAATTAATTTATGAGAATAAATTAGTTTTAAAATATCTTCAATAAAATTATTATCATACCGCATTCTAAATATAAAAAAAACTCTTTCAAAATAAATAAATAAAATGTAAACATAACTAATCCAAATATCCTTAAAAAAAAATCAATTCAATTTTTCATGCTATACCGTAAAATAACATCTATACTTATGCGTGTTCCCAAATAGTACTTGTCTTTTTATTTTATTTCAGAACACATAGTTTTTGAACTTTCGTATTAACAGTAAAATAACACATACTTATGCTTGTGCATGATTTTTAATTAAATATTTAGTCGAATGAAAATACTTTTACTTTTCATAACGTCGCGAATGTCACATTATATTTGTAGCTCTTAAATTTATATTATTTAATTAACCTTAATTAGACATCAAAAAATATTTGAAAATCGCCAGTAAAATAACATACGAATCAAACTATTTGTTTAGATTATCTCAATAAAAATTTTAAATTTATTTTTGATATTTTAAATTGAATACAGTATCAATAAAATAATATTTTATTAGCTAACTACTATTTTATTTAAGTATTTGTTAATTTTTATATAATTCATACATTAAAATTTCACCTTTATTTAAAATTATTTATGTAATGCAAAATTTTTAATTTTTAATTTTTAATTTTGATAATGATTATTTTTCACTATTAGTTATTGCAATTGCACTTGTATATACATTGACCCTCTCCATGTTTTTATTTTTATTTTATAAAAAAGTGGTAGAAGGAGAGACACCTCCAATACTATTTGGTAGGGTCCTAATGACATAGGGTGCCAATATGTAACAGAGAAAACAACTTTGTGTTGACTTTCTTCTTTCTGTACCTTTTGTATTCTCCTTCGTTATATTTTCGATTTTTAATTTTTTCATTTTATCCTTTAAATCTCTTAATTTATTTAGTGAGACATGGATTTTACAATTTTTTATTTTTACGGATTTATCAAATTTATGAATTAATTTTTTTATAGATTCATCAACTCTGTAAGGTAAATTTTCTAGCCCATAAATTTATCACAATATTAAGTTAATTTTTTCCCTTACAAATTTATTAAATTCTTAAGTTAAATATTTTTTATTTATGGATTTGTTAAATTTGTAAATTAAATTTTTGATATAAATTTATTAAATGCACGAGTTAAATTTTTACACGACAAAAAAGTTTAACTTACAAATTTGATAAATATGTAAGTATAAAAATTTAATTTATTTGAGAAATCCATGAATCAAAAGATTTGAAGGGTAAGACAGGAATATCAAGAAAAATAAGATGTAAAGAAGGAAAACTCCTTTCTATTTCCGAGTTTTGGGTTATCAAGTTTTGGGCCAAATCTCATATTCAAT
The DNA here is from genome assembly GCA_026586105.1 of Hylodesmum podocarpum. Lineage (NCBI taxonomy): Eukaryota > Viridiplantae > Streptophyta > Magnoliopsida > Fabales > Fabaceae > Hylodesmum > Hylodesmum podocarpum. Next base: position 1,475,329 of record JALJEV010000403.1, read on the forward strand.
ATTCAGGCCTATTGAATTTGCTTACCCTTAGTGTTAGGAAAATGTAAGTAACAACACTGCCTGTATATTAAGTTGTTTTGTATTTATACATAACATGTTATTTAAAATATAAATAAATTGTTATTATTTTCATTATATTGAATATTTACACTTGTCTAAATCATTTATAATTAGATATGCAATCATTAATTTAATATCACATAACTAAATGATTGAATTGATAAAAATTTGGTTAGAAGGTATTTTTCATCCATTTATTTTTCTAAATTTGGAATATCAGTTTTATCTTTCCTAATTCGAACATTTAGTTTCAGTATTTTAAAAATTGACGATTTTGATAATTTCTTCCATTTAAAAATGTTAATCGTCAAGTCATATCATTTTGTTTTGGATAACAATAGAATGTGACATATTTTAATTTAGTTGGAATTTTAATACAATTTTTAAAATTCACATATTGATAATTTCTTTTAAAATTTTCTATAAAAATCTAAATTAAAACATAATATTCTACGTCATATGCCAGTCAATAAAAAGTCTCGAATGAACTAAAATCACGATTTTCTTAAAATAAAGGGACTAATGTCCAAATTAAAAAACAAAGGGACTAAAATTTAAATAATTTTAAAATAAAGAGACTAAAACTGCATAATCGAAAAAATTGAGGAGAAAACTTGCATTTCAGCCTAAAATTTAACCTTAATCTGAAATATATTATAGTTGCTGTTTCTAAGTTATAAATGTGTTCATACTTGGTGTTGACTAATAGTTACTATATGATATGCATGCATTATGAATTCTGGATCTGTGATCTTAATGTATTTATTTTGTTTGCTACCGGGGGCACATAAATAGTTTATTAATCTGTGCTAAAGCCATTATAGATCTTCTTTTAATCTTGTGCTTTCCTCGTAATTGATTGTAAGCAATAATCGTAGATCTATCATGCCTTTAAAGTACAAAATCACTGGCTAATCTAGCAGTGTATAAAGTCAAACTTCGATCATTGTTCTTTCTTTAATTGTCTCTGTAATATTGTCTGTGACATTATTTTATTATGTCGATGTTACTAATTTCCATTTGAATAATGAGTGATATGCTGTGAACAATATTTGAGCAAACAGAAACTAATAAAACGAAGAAAACTAGAGATCACTATAAATTTATTGGATGCAATTAACTTGACTATAGTGAAATTTTTAGCCATTAATGTCAAAACCTTAACAAAATGTACAAAAGATGTGTAGTTTCATAGGTAGAGACATTAATGCATTTCTTTACTAATTAATTCTTTTCTTTCCTGCAAGAGAATTGCTGGAATATTAACATGGGATATTAATATTATTATTATTAAATCTGTATAATAATGACAACAAAAATGAATTTTGTCGAATATGCTGAGACTGATGCTGTTTTGTGCAGAACTTTTCCTGATTAGCATGTAGAATTCCAAAGCTCTGCATTTTTAACCTTGGATACACTTTCCAACACTTCCAAAGGAAGAATGTCTCCACTAACAACTACCATTTTGGTTTCCAGATCTACCTTATATGAGCTCACTCCTGTTGAGAAAAAGAGACCATTATTAGAAAATAGAAATTAGAGATATGCACAAAGCATAGAAAATAGCACACCATACCACAAACTGATAAGTGATGAGATCAAACAATAATAAAGTTGACCTTTTCATAGATGGCTAGCATTTATCATAAGGAATAAAATAATCTATCTTCTCTCATGGACAGTTGGGCAACCTTTGTATTTATCACACCCTTCAATAATAACTGATGATATTTGGTTCAAATGAATTTTTGAAAGTTGAAACTAACACAACACTCACAGACAACAATACAAATAAAGGAACTTTTTCCCTTTCATTTTATTTGTCCTATAAGGTAACACACACATAAAGTAATAAATTCTACCAATTCTCGTGATAAAATAATCTTACCAAGCTAAAACACTTTTAATAACTACACGTTACAGTTTCTTTTGTTGTATAATGGTACTATCAAATTTACAGTTACAATTATGTATTTAATTAATAACACGCTTCTTTCCTGAGAGTATTATTAGAAGGAGAAAAAGTAAGTAATATTTTATTGACACTCTAAAGTGACAAATGAAACTAAAGAATATAATTCAGGCTTTACTATAAGAGCCAGTTACTTTTATGAACACTATGAAATCTATAATACTCTATGCAAGTGCCATGTGCTCACCTTCCAGCTTTGAGATATGTTTCTCAACTTTTCTGGCACAGCCATGGCAATGCATGGACACCCTCAGTATCACTATCTGCAAATTGAGCAACAGGAAGATATCAAATTAACTAATACAAACATGCTAGACTATTTTTTTTTTTGGTCCCCGTGGAATGAGAAAAGTGTGTCTGGTGTTGCCAAAGACACTTTAATGCAAAAAAGAAAGAAAAGAGAAGCCTCACCTTGGGTTTCATTTGAAAAGCCAATGTTTGTTTTCCAGCAACTACATCCTTTAGTCTTAGCTTATGATCACCACCATTAGCAATAAAAGGCTTACTCTCAAACTCATCTTCAAATTCAATGGAATTTATACAGAAGCAGGTGTTTGAACAAGGAGAAAGACAGAACTTATCCAACATCCTACTAAGTTTCCCCATTTCAACTTTTTACTATTATCAGTCTCACAGGCAAATCTTAATCTTAACTGAAAGCACCTCTCTCCTTTCACAACTCTAACCTCTCTTAACCAATAACTAGAAAGACACAAAATACAAAGCTACTAGCTTGTTATTGTATGTTATATATATAAGTTATAATAATCCCTTATGTTAAGGAGGAGGCGTGGAAAAATACAACGAAGCTTAAGGTCAAAATTTATTGGGCAAACAAAATGCACAGAACCCAATGAATTTTATCAAGAATAATAATAGAAAACATACCCAGTGCGATTTGAACTTGTCATGTGATGAACCACTAAAAACTGACCAAACTAAAATCCATTAAAGACACAAGATACCAACCAATAGTGTCATAAAAGGAGAAGCATGGTATGAGAAGGGTGTCATTGACTGTTTTAGCTATTGAAGAAACAAAAACGTATGATTAAAAGAGGAGAAACACGACTCATGATCAAAGATGAGAAATAAGAAAAGGAACACACGGTGATCACAAGAAGGGAAGTGGAAGTGACAAACTTTATATGTGAATGTGATGGGACTTACCCCAAACTTTATATGTATATAGAATCATATAGATCCATGTGGATAAGTGTTACATAAAGTGTTACATCCAAATTAATGCACAAAACTCATGGTAAAGAGGTCAAATATAAAAGTACAAAGTCGAGGCATATTTGGTAAATATATACAACTGTGACGCAAATTGAAGACTAAAGACAAAAGAAACGGATGGCCAAACGGGCATGATAGGAATTTAAAGCATAGCGTGCCTCAAATTGTTTAAAGTTTTGTGCATTATATTAGATTCTTTAATTAAAGACGTTTATGCTTAGTAAACTAAACTATCCGAATATAGCAATAGTGCACAATGCTTGATTGACATCTTTCTACATTGTGAATTGTATAATTGGAATAAATGTGATTTAATTAGAGGGTTTGCATGCTTAATTAACATTCTAAACTATGTCAGTAGATAATTTTATATCCTTAAGTGCAAAGGGGGGAATCTGATCCATGGTGACCTGAATGAAGCTGAATATGTTGACGTCTTTGTCTATACGTTGAATAAAATAGTGCAAAAGGGGACAGGCTCCATTGCATTATTGAAGAGTATGAAGTGTTTTTGAATTATTGTGTTAAATAAAAGGGTCATTTCTATCTACAGGTTGGTCCATGTGATAGTGGATCCTTTCAAACATAGAGCAGATTGAGGAATTTGACAAGGCTAAGAGCAAAGACATTGGTCAGGAGCGTGTCAGTCACATTAGCTTAATTTACTTGTTTAAGATAAAAGTAGAGTGAGGAAGTTATATACTTGTGGTGCTTTTTATATGAAAGTTAAGATTATACACCCAACATTAATAAAAGAAAAGGAAGCAATTGTGTATGGGATTTGCTAAGACTCAACTGTTGTACTGACTGCATTATATCAGCATTTTGATTTTTGCATGCAAACAAGCCCTGAATAATAATAAAGGAATCCAGCACAATGGACCAATCAGTCATCATGTTACATTACTTAATTTTAATTTAAACTTAATGGAAAAAAAAATACTAAATAGCATCTTTTGGAAAAAAAAACATTATTTTTGTGAATTACCTTTTCATGATAACTTTCATAGGATTTAATATATATAAAGAAAACCTTTATATGTTATAGTTTTTTTATCCATAGCGTAAACTTCATTTTATATATATATATATATATATATATATATATATATATATATATATATATATATATATATATGTGTGTGTGTGTGTGTGTGAATAAAGTTGCACAGAGGAAATTAATTTATTTATAAAACCAATCTGAATCTAATACGTGTGCCTCTTTAACGTTTTGTCAGTCGTTGCGGACGACGGTGCCACGAGTGAGTTCATCACTTCACCTAATGCCTCTACTGAAAGCAAACAGCCATTGCTTTTGAAACGGGTTACCATATTAAACGCAAGTTCTTATATATATTACTAGTAAGCTTATATTTTAATTATATTATATAATTAAAATAAACTATTATTAGGTACTAAAAAAATATTATGATAAATTAAGAAAAATTACATAAAATTTTTGTATCTTTATTTATTGAACAATATTATTTTTCTTGGAATTTTTTTATGAGATGAAAAATTAATTGAATAGTATAATTAAAATAAAAAATATTTTCTTTTAAAGAATTAATCTTAAAAAACAAGAATATATTTATTATTAATTTCAAAGGGAATTGACTAAAATATAAAAGATACTAAGAAAATAAAAATTTCCAAATAAGAAAGAAGTAGTTTAATACTTTAAAAAGGAATTTTTAAATGAAAACATAAAAAAAAGGTAGTGGAATATTTAAAACATATTTAAGTCGATCAACTCCTGATCTTAGTTTACTCTTAATATTTAAATTTTTTTTATTGTTCTATCATATTCATAGGTTAATATAAAATTAGATGCTGTTAAATTGGTGGACTAAATATTAGTTTTGGAAAAAATAAGAAAAAAATTATTTATAATTTGTCATTATATCTATGTTGCAAATTGAAACATATCTTTATACTTTATATTACATCAAATCAATAATGCATATTCTGCAAATAATTTTTGAACATTTTAAAATAATTTCGTATCTCATCAAAATTCAAAACTAGTCAAGTCATTAAAAAATTCTCAATAGTATAACTCCACGGGGGCATGGGGCAATTGGTTGTGTAGTGAAATTGCATGTGAACTATCATTTAATAAAATAGTAAATTAATTAATTAAATAAAGCAATGATTGTTGTGTTAGCACATTGATGATGGCATAGTTGGGACAGATACATCTGGAATGTACGGTTAGAATAATTCTGTGCGCACTGCGCCACCGACTATCGCTGCCACCACTGGAGCCACCCAAGGGAGCAAATTCCGTGCTTCACGCTAACGTTAACCGGACACTGCATTAACACATACAATTTTTAAATTTACACGACAATATTAAACAATTTTATACGGTCACAAATTAATTAAAAAAATTCTATAACTTTAAAATTATTACTGTAAAAATTAATAATTTTATTATATATATGCCATATTTATTTAGCTTAAATAAAGTCTGGAACATATTTATCGAATCATCATATAATAAAAGGAAAATGATTTTATACCGGAAGCAAACGGAATTAACTGCATGTGCATGATAATTTTACCCTTCATTTTCAAGTTTAAACATTTGCCACGCACAAGGGTAAAACGAAACAAGAACCATATGAATAATAATAGAGATTGTTTTACCGGAAAAGGGGGAAAAGTTTCTGAAATTTTTTTGGTACATAGAAAAGTTTGTGAAGAAAGCTTGTTTGTTTCGATAGAGCATTTGTATCTTTCAGATTTTTACACAATTCATCGTTATGAGATGGGAGAAACGGAGTGTGTACTTCATAAAAGACATTCAAAAACCAATCATCAATCAATCACCGGTTTACATTTACCTAATCAATTAATGTACTAGCACCTCATGCATGACTAAGCTAATGGAACAAAATATTCGTATCAAATTGCTTCTATTTAAGAATGATAGAGAAAACAGCGAAATCATAATTATTTTTTCAAATGTTTTACACCTTAAATAAGTATGTCCTTTTTGCACATTAGAAACTCTATAGATTATTCAAATAAGCTGTAAGTTCCAGCAATCTTTTCGCTTCTAGCGCTAGTACACGGTGAATTAGAAGCAAACATTTTATTCAATTAAACGGATCATATTACTATGTTTCAAAAATATTTGAGCACCATGAGTACCTTACCATTTAATATCACCAAGAGAATAATCAGCAACTACAATAACAAGGATTCTTTTCCCTCTTTTTAGGATATATCTTTAAGATATGTGAAATCTAATAGCATCATCTTCTTGTTAGGCTCTGATGTCGTTAGAAGAAATGGATCAGAAATGAGCAAAACAGGTAAAGAATTGGAAAATACTGTTGATATTCACTCTTTTATCTCTGTGAATCAGATTGATTACAGGACCTAGACATAGGATTTGAATGAAGAAGACTCTGTCAATTCCAAGGATATCAGAGAACCCTGGCCTCACTATTCCCTAACTTCTGACAATTACCTGTCACCAACTATTAACACAAGACTCATTAATTTCACTGTCAGTAACCAAAATAACTATTTTGCCTAATATACAACTTATTAATTTGGGAGTGTTAACAGTACTTCTATACGATGCTTTTAATTTATTATATATAATAAGTTTCTTGGTATAGTTTATTCAAATAATATCTGTTTTTCGTGATAAAATTTGTGACGTAGGCCATCATGGGACAAGAGCTTATTGAATAAATGCTTGATTTAGCTGTTTATCAAAATACACTCAATATTCCCAATAATATATATTTATATTTCACTAGTTTCTAAGCTTTGAAAAATATCATTGGAAAATTTGTTTTATTACTCTCTAGTTTTTCGTTCGTATCACTTACATGAACAAAAACTGACTCATCAACTTTCACTATCGATGACAAAAACTAACTCGAGTCCTACCACTTTTTGTTCACTCCTATTTCGCCTAACATACACCTTACTAATTGGGGTTTTGCTAAACAAAAACCTCTGTCTCTAAAAATTAACATGTCAAAAGGATACGAATCAATGTAATTTCTAGATGCCAATTTAGTTAAAGAGTCATGCCTTTTTCATATACTTTCCTCAAGTTTAAAGCTATTACATTCCAAGGCAACTAGTCAAAAACACATCTAGAAGGAAGAACAGATAATAAACTCACAAAAGAAACCAAAAAGGTTTAGAGTCATACCTTCCCACAATTTCTTTCACCTAGTTGAAATTGAGGAGCACCGGAGCATGACCATCAAAAGCACCATAAGGAGGTACCTGGTTGCATATAACTACAGATTAAGTGGTTAACACTAACTTGATGAAGAATCACTAGGGAAAATTAGGACCCTTTTTTGGAAACCTAACACACATGGAGGTGATACACCTATTCAATGATTTGAAAACTATTTTGGCACGGCTTTTCTTATGAAATACTTCATAGCATTTTATGAAAATAAGTTAAGAGGGAAATAGTTAATTTTTAAATGTTAATTGGTGTGTTAGTTGTGACTAAGTCCAATTTCGAATTTCTAATGTATTATTAATTTTTTAAGAAATTAAAGATCCTTAAAATATTTTCAAATTTAAGAAAAAATATTAAAAAGTATAATATATAATTTTTTTTTGTTTAAAATTAAATTTTACTTTAAACTAGACTAATGATTGAGCCAACCTTGTGAATATAAAATTAAAATATTTAACTTATTTTCTGTGAATATAAAATTAATCCACCACAAGTTTGCAATTATGGTTGCGTTCGTTATATACGGACAGTGACAGTGACACTGTGAGTAAACGACAGAAAAGAAGTCTCATCGTTGTTTTTTATTTTGATATGCGCCAACGAGGGAAATGATTGATTAAAATTTGTTATAGTTTTTTCTTTGTTTTCGTTTAAAGAAAAAAGAAAGCTGAAAGCATACACTGAACAATACACTCAGAATCCAGCGATAATTTTTGTTTGATTATTGATCGATGTGAAGAAAAGAAATTCTAATACTTTTCCAAAGCACAATTTTTAAATTATTTTGAAAAGTAATAGTTACTTATTTCATTTAATTTATTGAGAGGCGTTTTTTTTATAACCAAAAGGTGTATTTTATAGTTGTTCTGTGGCTGAACTAAAGAGTTGTAATTCAAATAGAAGCCTTTGCTTCTTGCAAATGGAAGAAATAAATAATTATAATTAAATATACGATAATTGACAAGTTAAATAAACTCATTTATAACTTATTTAACTAACTAACTTTGTTTGACAGTAAACTAATCAACTTATAAGTTTGTTTAGTTAAATTAAATTGGTTAGTAAATAAACTTAGCGAGTTATAAATTACTCATCTACTTTATAGTAACTTACAAGTTTGTATTTTATTTCTATCTTTAATTTTCAATATACTTCATTTTTTACCATCTATAATTTGTTAAAATATTTTTACATTGTTATTTTTAATTATCATATACTTTTACTACTTTTAAGGTTTTTTTTTTCCATAAATACTATTTATTTTAACTATTAATAAAATTTATCAAATACTGTAACAACAAGATACACTTTTTTTTTTTACTGAACAACTAGTTACACCAAACGCTTGTATATCAACAAGTTAACTTAAGGGTATATTTGAGAAAATAAATAACATTATCGTTTCTCTCTCTTTTTTAATCATTGGAAAAAAGAAACTATCACACACAGCCAAATTAGGGCCTCAAAGCAACGACTTCTACAACATCAGCTAACAAACCAAGGTGCAGATCCTGTGAACATGCATGACAAACATGACGCATTTTCTCTAGTGAACATGATTTCTTAGCCTCATAACATGTTTTTCAACACCCTGAACATCTAAATTTTTAAAATGATGCAAAACAAGAATCATTTGCTTCAGTTGTAGTTTCTTACACTGCAATTATATCACTTCATGAATTTTTTATTACACTGTATACCTATTAAGTCTATTATTCATTTTTCTTTGGTGTAGAATAACATTTGCCAATTAGGAACAACATATATCTAAACCAATTACTAGCTACTGGACTAAGTCATATGTTATAAAATTGAGCATAGTTGCAATGCAACGTACGCATTAATTTGAAAAAATTTCAGTTACCCATGAAATGAATTCGAACATTTTGAACATATAATATAACAATAAAGTTCCAACTTTTCTCCCTATACTCTGAAATGAAAATGGTGATTTCACATGGTCCATCCACCCAGAAAATTCTGCTTAATTAAAGCTTGAACAATGCAAGCTTATAAACATTCAATGTGGCATTTGTGATATTTTCTTTTGTCTAGACAAAGAAAGAAAAAAAAAAAAACTTTTCATTAATTTTTTTTTTCATTTTTTCCATTTAACTTTCAAATATTTTTCTTATTTCTTATTTTCTTTACGTCATTCCAAACACGTCACTAGATTTTAGAATTAAAAATAATAAGAAACTAAAACAAATTTCTCTTCAATGCAAGGAATAGTTTACAACCTTGAAAAATAATCAGTAAAATAAGAAATTCAATTTTATTTCATTAATAATTACAATATTCAACCAATTAGTTAATTTATTCACAAATATATATATATATATATATATATATATATATATATTTCTCTCTTCATATTTTATACATATATTTATTTTTTTATTTTCATATTTTATATCTGGTGTATTCTAATATTTTTCTAAATAATTTATCCATGTATATGTTCGTATTAGATGACGTCAGAAGAAAATCTTCCCTAAATTCACGTTACATTGTTGTGTTAATAACTTAATTTTCTTTATGTCTAGAAGTTCTTGAATATTATTTTTCTAACGAGGAATGTGATGGTCAAGCATGCTATAAAATTAAGAGTCGCCATGTATGACCACAGCTGGAGACTGTCCCAAAACGAAATTAAAAACAAACCGTAAAACAAATTCAACTTTCACCATCATAGCTGGAGGCTGCGATACCAATTTTAAAATAAACTTTAAATAAATAAACTTTTTCAAATCAATTCTTTCTTTCTTCCTTTCCTCTCTGTTCTTCTCTCTTTTCATGCTGTTCTGTTTTAGCTTAAGCTCTCTCTCAACTTCACAAATCCGTAATTTATCACTTCACTAAGATCTGAAAAACTCTCTCTCTATTGTTTGAGTTTTCACTTTTCCGCTGCATAAGTTGAAGACTCAGAACTGATTCTTCGTCTGCTGCAAAATCAGGTTACTATTTCTCATTACATTCATTTCCGTTTTCTCTCGTCAACTTTTCTCTTTCTCTATAACTGTTAGGGTTTCAGAACAATTTCCAGTTCACAAGATCACTTGAACGTTTTTCTCTGCTTCGTAGGCTAGTGTTTGATTCTCAGATCTAGTGTTTTTGCATTCTAATTTGAATTGCGTGCTCTTTACACCGTTCGGTTGCTGCGAATATTGTTGCCTTAGGAATGGAATGTTCTGGATGTTTTTTAAAAAATTTTTTTCGGCACGTTCCGTACGCATTGTTTGGAGCTGGACGCGGATGATCGTGGTTTTGGATAAATGCATTAAGAGTTTTAGTTCATTTTTCTGTAGCTTTTGGAGCAATCTGATTTTTCTTAATTGGATTTTGCTTATTTTCGTGAGACATTGACGTGTTGTGTGTTATGTGCTGTGGTGTGTGCAACAGAAGTGCAGATGGCGAGTCGACTGAAGGAAGAGGAGAAAAATGAACGAATAATTCGAGGTCTTCTCAAACTCACACCGAATCGAAGATGCATTAACTGTAACAGCTTGGTATGATTTTTTTTTTCTCCATTCTTATGTTTCTCTCTTGATCTTGTTCTGAATTTAGTGGATTGAGATATTGTTAGGTGCTCTTTTAAGTTAGTGAGTTTTCCTACTTTGTACTGTTGAATATATACTACATCAGGTTATAACATTCAAAATGCAGTTAAGCTGAGGGGCATTGCTATTGATTAGATACATATTTGATGGTAATCTAGTGATTTCTCTCACTCTTCAAGTGCGTCGGAATTTCTCTGTGGAATTATGGTGTGTGAGCTAAGGTCATTAGTGTTAGATTCACCTGAGCTCTGTTATCTCGGGAAAGTCACTTTTAAATAGATTGCTAGTTAATGGAAACAAAATGCTCTGGCAGATGGAATTCATTGTGACAAGGAATTGTATGTTTGCTTAACGGTCCATAAATTATTGTGCACGTTATGCCAAAGAGAATGTAAGAGCAAGAAATTTTTGCTTTTGGCTGAATATCTGTTTGAGGCGCGTGAATGGATAAACACGCAAGCTAAGGACATGCAGTTTCTTGTTGTATTTGAATATGCTATAGAGTTGATAGCACAGATAGTGTGATTTCACTAGTGTATGGCGTGTCAACCAATGTGAAGGGATATTTCTTTTAAGTGTCAAACTGTCGATGATTGAAAATTGTAGTAGAGTTAGATATTGCTATATTTTCAAGTGAGGCTTTACTTGATTAATAATATTTTGATTTTTGGAGTTTTAATCATTAAACTCAGAACTTCTGTGTCAAATAATTTACAGCTTGTTCTGCCTTATGCATTTGTTAATTAGTATTGACTATAGTCAACTTTTACAAAATATTCATTTCTGTATAATAGTTATGAAGAAGTTTGGAGGAAAAAGATGTGCTCAGATTTTCTGTGAGATCATTGGTTGTAACCCATTAAAATGGTTGGGATGATAGTAGTACCCAGTACCTATTAACCCAGATTCCTTTATTATTCATGTTTATTATCATTTTTAGACTTTGATTTAAAAGCCAGCTATCTCCACCACCTTTTAAAGAGTTGTTCTTATTGCATTCTCTTGAAAGTAGCCTGGACATTGTTGAATTTGATGTTGATCTTTGAGACAAGTCTGTTACATTAAATCCTTTTTTCCCTTTCTCTCTTGTTAGGGACCACAATACGTGTGCACAAATTTCTGGACGTTTGTTTGCATTAACTGTAGTGGAATACAGTAAGTACTTACAATCATTTTGTTTACAGTACTGTCAAAATGTATTGGCTTTGAAAATTGTTGAATAAATATTCTATAAGGTGCTTTGGAAATCTACTGTACTGACTAGTATGGCTCTTTCTAATGGACTTAGTTTTGCCATGCACCTTTAGTTTACAGGCTTTCTATATGATTTCTGCATGATCTACTACTCCGCTAACAATGAAGCTTGAAATTTCTGTATGTATACTGAATGCATTTTTCTTGTACTTGCTGTGTATTGTTCTAATGTTATTTTTGATGGATTGGAGTTCATAAATTGTAAACCTACAAGTATCTGATTTTTCTTTGGCAGATTTATCCAAATTGTAATTTGTTTAATACTGTGTTGTACTAGAAGCTTTGGTTTTTGAATGGCTTCATGTAATCCATGTATCCAATCTCACCTAGTGGGATACGGATTTTTGGTTGTTGTATTGCGTTGTACTAGGGATAGGGCAATAATATTTTAGTTTTCGTTCTTCTCAACTGCTTCTTGTTTCAATTTCCAGCCGAGAATTTACACATCGAGTAAAATCAATTTCAATGGCTAAATTTACTGCTCAGGAAGTTAGTGCACTTCAAGAAGGAGGAAATCAGGTGTGAATGTATTTTGTGCTAAAGCTTGTTCTGGATATCTTCAGTCTCATTAATCTTACACATTTCATAAGTTGATTTTCATCATATCTAATATTTTCAGCACGCAAAAGAGATCTATTTTAAAGAATGGGATCCACAACATCATTCTTTGCCTGATAGCAGGTAAGCATTTGCTTGTTAGCTTTTATGTATTATTCTATAACTGCAGGGTGTATTATTCTGATTAGCTTATCTGGTGCCAGCAATATTGAAAGACTCAGGGGCTTCATTAAGCATGTTTATGTGGATAGAAGATTCAGTGGTGGTGAGAAGACTTTTGACAAACCTCCAAGAGTAAAGGTAGTAAAGTATTTGTTTTCTCCATTATAAATTTAATACCCATGCAAAGTAGTCTATCACGATTTCAATTTTAACCTATGAAGCATTGATACATGACACAAATTCAAGGACAACCAATATTTTCAGCATATATGTACACATACAAAAATATATATAAGCTACAACATTTACCGTACCTTAAAATATGTCATTTATGCCAAAATGAAAAGGTTGGTGTAAATGAAATGGGTACTTGACAAAACTACTGCTACCTTATTTCTTTTATTGAAATTTTCTTATAATTTTAAAATAGGTTCAGCCACTTTTTAATAATAATAATAAAAATAGTATAGTGCTATTGTGTTAGACCCATAAAATTAGTTTTTTGAATCAGACACGTATGGACACATGTTAATCTGTCATGTTCGATATGTGTCTGTGCTTAGTTGATTTAACTAGTGGCCTGTTGCTTTTGCTTATCACTTAAATGTATCAGCTAAATCTAATTCTCATTTGTAATGCTGCATGTTATACAGGGTGACAGGGATGATTTCTACGAAAACAAGAGAACAGAGGTGTATCAGGGAGGATCTAAAAGCCCTCCATATGAGGACACTTATGAACGTCGTTACAGTGACAGGTCTAGTCCTGGTGGAAGAAGTCCTGGGTATGATCAAGAAAATAGGCAATATGACAAAAGAAGCCCTGGTCGTCTTCCAATAATCAATGATTGGCGTCGAGAAGATAGATTTGGGGATGGACGGAAATTTGAAGATCATAGAGAATCCAATGGAAATCATAAGGTGGAAAGCCCTTCTCCTGAGCGAACCAAGGATCTAGGTTCTTCCAGCCCCCCTGTGGCCCGACCTGTCAGGGAGATCTTGGGAGAAAATGTAGTACCTCTTCGAATTAATGAACCACCCAAAACAAACAGCGGACAGGCTGCTAATGGCTCAGCACTCACACAGGTGAAGTTATTACAAATGATGTTCCGCATGCTTCAACCATCTGTGTTTGGAGTTAGGTAGTTAATTGGGCAGTTATAATAGTTAGTTAGTAGAATGGGTTAGTTAGAGGGGTTTCTTGAGGTAAATAAATAGGAGGATGGAAGGGAAAGGGATTTAGATCAATATCTTTTTGTGATCTTCCCCTTTTACTTTGTAAGTTTCCTGAAATTGATTTTCTACCAAAAAAATAGTCATAACTGACTATTGTAATTGCAGAGAACTGCTTCTTCCAGTAGCTTGGCATCTAGCAGTGGAACCCCAGCAGAAGTTAAGCAGGAAACTATTAAGAGCCTTATTGATTTTGACGATGATCCTGAACCACCTGTTGCTCCTGCAATTCCTCAAACCCAGCAAACTACTGTGCCTCAGTTTGGGATGCCTGCAAATTCCAATGATAGTAATTGGGCCTCTTTTGATGTTGCTCCTGAGGCAAAATCATCTACGGGTCCTTCAAATGTAAATCCACTTGAATCTATGTTGAGTCAGTTGTCAGCACCAGTATCTTTACCTTCTCAGGTTTCTGGAGCTCAAGGTGATCCTCATGTTGCAACAGCTATTCCTGGGAGCTGTGACAAGATTGTTAATAGTCAATGACTTATCTGTTTCACCTGCAGGAACTGTGACAGAATCAGCTCTTAATGCTACTGCTGCTGGAGCTCCAATTGTTAGCAGCTTCACAACATTCCCAGTTAGTGGTGCTTCTGGATTGACGACAGCATCAAATCACAATAATGCAGGACAATGGGCTAGTTTGCAGTATCAGCAACAGCAACCTTTGTTCACTGCGGCTGCTAGTCATCCTACTATTCAACAATCTACACCGCCAGTTGGTGGAGCTTTGAATAATCAGGTTTGTCTTATTGAGTAACTGTCTCAACTGTTCTGTTTATTAATTCAGATGTGGTATTTGTTCACCCTTTCCTGGAAATTTCTTGCAGCCCTGGACTGTACCTTCTGCTCCATCAGTACAGGGGTTTCCAAGCACACCAATGCCTAATGCATCAAACCTTGTACCAAAGCCTGCCAATGAGGCTAAATCCGGTGTTGTTCTACAACCTTCTACAGCAGACATAAAACCAAGTGGAAGAAATGAGCTTCCTGAGGTATTCTTTATGCCATATTTTACTTCATGAAACATGTATATCATGCAGATGATTGTGTGCATCTATTGTGATCTTAACAGAGTAAATTATGATTTCTGCAGGATCTATTCACTGTAAAATATACATCCTTCCCTACTCCAGTCCCGGGTTGGCAAATGGGTCCATCACCTAGCATGGGTACCTCAATTCAATACAATAACTTGGTGGTACTGTTACTATCCAATTTATTAGTTTACAACTTTTATCTTAATCTGTTGCTACTGGCCAGTACAATAGTATGATGCATTTCTCAAAATTTCTCCCGACTGTTACAGCCAATGCCAAGTTTTCCACAACCACTAAAATCAACAAATCCATTTGATGTCAGCAATGAACCAACTCCAGTTCAAGCCTCAACAGTATGTGACTTTCATTGATATACTAGTGTGTGATATTCCCAGTGATAGATTATTCACTATTGGTCCTATTTTGTGTAGGTTAGACATGAGTATTGTATTGAACCATTTGTATTTAATATTTTGATTTGGGATTTTGGCTCTTCTAAAGGACATTAACATTGTTTGGATTTATCCACAATTGAGTTGCGAATAATTTATCTTTTCATCAGCATTGTACATTACTTTCTGACGTTTGCATTTGAGAAAGCTGGACTGTATTATCTGTTTTCTTTCTCTGATCTTCTTGCTTTGTGTAAGCTGGAACATTGATGATATGCTGGATTTCTAATATGTTAATTTCTCAATTGCGCTTCTTTTAATGCTTTATGGTCGGTGTTCCTTGGTTGCAGTTTCCTTCCATGTCATCTTTGCAAGGTGCTCTGCCTAGTGTAACATCTTCAGCAACAATGCACCCTTCAAACATGGGTAATCTACCTCTTGCCTGGCATCCACCCTCATCATCATCATATGTGCCGCCTCCTCAAGCACAAACTCTTGCTCCAGCAATGGGACCAGGTATACCTAGTACCATTTCCTCAATGGATTGTCTTATGCCAAGACAATTTTGCTCTTTATCTGTATCCTAAACAATGTTAAAATCTCAGGGGCTTACATGGGGCAACAAATGGCAACTAACATGCCAATGCCAAGGTAACTAATTGTTCTTTTTAGTCTTACAGTTTGCATGGGCAGTTTTAAGTTAGATTGTTTCTTTTCTCTTGAAAATTCATCTTTTGGGTCCAATCATTCGTAAAAATGCCCATGTTGGAATGTATGGATAGGGTTGCTAATTATTGGTTGTGGTTTGCCATTACTTTCCTTTGCCACTTAAGATTTATAACTGAATATGTAGGCATCAAGGATTTGGGACTTTTGCTACTGAGGGAACTGCTTTAGGGTTCTTAAATCCAGATCAGCAGCTGACTGGTAGGTTCCCAACTGCTGCTGCTACGCCAAACCCCTACCATGCTGGAGGGAACCCTTTTGGGTGATCTTGAAGTTTTTGTCTGCTTGGACTCTTCAAAATCGTGCATCGATTTGTTGCACCCTGTACAAACATGGTTGAACTTTCTGTCATTTGTCATTCAAAGAGAAACACTCGTCAAGCATGTTGAGAGATACATGATTAGTCACCATTCACCAGTGGGTTCAAATCCAAATATTTGCACCTCGCTTTGTAAATTGTTTATTGTTATAGGAAAGATGAAGGCAAAATCTGCCTTCGGGCGATGCCCCTAGTATTTTATTCTTCAGATTTTCCCTGTATTGTATTATTATTTTATAATCTCATAATTTTTGTAAGGTCTTTCTATTCATTGAGGTTGAGACACATGAAATCTCCTTGTTTAAATAATTGTCAAAATTGATTTCGACGCCTATCAGTTTATTGAAATTATTTTATGTAATTGTGGTTAACATTATGCCGCTTACATGTTACATAATCGTGGCACTTCGTTATCTTATATTGAATATCTAATTTCTTCCAAACGCTCATAATTAATTTCAACTTTTGAATCTCAAGTCAAATTGAAGATATATTATTAGAAAAGTTATATTTTTAAATTATTTTCATAATTGATCTAAATTGAAATAAAAGTTTACTTAAATTTGAAAACACGAATGTAATAAACGAAAATATACCCGATTAACTTAATTAGGGTTCCAAAGATTGAAATTTCTAGCACCCCCACACCAAAAAAATAAAGCGTCCCACTTATCGTAATAGTGTCATGACCAGAACTCCGTCAAGGAGACTAATAACTAGAAAAATTATGAATGAAAAATGTAATTACCTTCTAATTATATTAAATTACACTATGCTCCTCATAGACACATGTACAGGTAAAGTGTATTTTTCTTTATAGTCCCTTGGATGAAGTAAAAGGACTGTATATACCTTCATTTGGTAATAAAACAAATCCCAACAGTATAGGTGCATTTGTGCCAGATCCATTGTGTTTTTCTGTCTATCTGTGTCCAGTGAAGAAGAATGTTTCATCTGGTAGAGAATTTCCTTCATCTTGCGATTGCAATTCTTTTTCCTATCTGCGAAGCTGGGGAGTCCACTACATGTACATCTAAGATATGGGACTATCTGGAGATCCTAATCCTCGAAAACTATCAAAAGTAAATGGTTTATGTTTCGAAAGCTCTCAAGTAGAACCACCATGTGTGCTATTCCATATGATCGGAGCTATCCGCATCCACACTGTCAAAAGATACAAGTAACGTTTCCTTAAGCCTCAATCGTTCAAGAATTATAAGGAAAGAGTTACTGAACCTATGTTAATGAGTTTAAAAAATCACAGCTTTTTATAATGCTTAGATAGACTTCAGATCTTCTTGTCAGGCTTGGTTTTACTAAAAATACTTACAATATACGCAGACTGCCAACCATTCATTTACTATTCTGACCCAGGTGCTGGTCCAACCCACGTCAAGTGTCCATCTGCAGAAGAATATAGGTATTACATCTTATGAACTTGCTAGTTGCTATAACATGTATGAGGGTGCTGAAAGAAAGATAGAATCAACTTCAGATGAACTTGCAACATGCTACTAGTACTATAAGTGAGAATTTAAAAAAAAAAATGTCGATCAGTAACATCATATTTGAGGTTACAATGCGGGCTGATTATTATAATACCTTGTTATATAGTGAAGGAAATATACTTTAATAGATTTAGAAAATAAAGTACAGTTATAGTTTTTTATTAAAAAAATACTGGTTGAAGTTTAAAAAATTTTGAAATTTGTTATACATGAATATGATGTATTTGTATGTTATCTTTTGAAGAGCACTTTCTCACTTCAGAAGATCCAAACCAAAGAATCAGCGTCCTGCAAATAAAACACCTCTAAAACTAATGGAAACCACATTTATTGGGTTCTATGGCATCATGATTTGTATATGATTATGTGCCAATTATCAAGTGGATTTGCATTTCCTTTGCTTGCCCCCGCGCCCCTCCTTTTCTTTTTCCCTCTTGGGACAAAGAAACTCAGTAAAACGCAGAGAAGATTATATAAGGCAAATACAGGTTGGGAGGAGACCATACTTTTTCATAGGATGATGAGTATTCCATCCAATCAATAGCATAGCAAAGTACATTGCTCCCGTTGCAAAAACAAAATGGAAGAAGCCATAACCGTAAGGTACATCATCCTCTACTGGTGCATGATCCTTCCTGAACTGCAGAGATCTGTCAGATATGTATTGAGTGCGTAATGTTAAAATTGAAGTAAAACTCAGTCTGTAACTAACCTGGAAGCATTTGGAGTCTATGCCTGTTGAAAATGTGGCAATAACGATTGCCAGTATTCCAACAACAAAGCTCTACCGACAAAAGCCATTGACAGAGGTCAATCCATGATGAAAAAGTAGTTGGCATCATAGATTTTGAAGATTTTATAAAACAATTACCAAGCAATCATATAGAAGACATGATGATATTTACAACCAAAAGTCCTAGATACATTTTCTTAAACAAATATTTTCAGAGTAGACAGGAGATATTGAATTATATTTTCTGGGAAGAGTATAAGTTTTTCCAGGTTTTTATTAAATAGATATATACATATATATTTGCAAGTTCATAGTTTAAATAGCTGTTTGAACTTCTAAGTCTCTTCAAATTTCGCTGTAGCAGGAATAGCTATTTATTACTCTAAAAAAAAACAGAATAGAAATAGAAATTTACAATGATGCTTAGCCAGTCTGTTTTGGTTGCAGAGTCTGACTTCCTGATGCAGTTTTCTCCAGCAGGTTCACTACATGAAAAAATATTCTAAAGTTCAGGTTAAATAAGAAATAAATGAGTATAAATCAAAAGATATAGATGTCTTCCTTTATGGATTTCCCATGCCTTCTTTTGGAGATAATATTACACTAAATAATAGAAACTAAATGCATGGGACACCAGTAGTAACATCGATACTAATCCAAAACAATGAAGCAAAGACTGGTAGCCATGCCTTCTAATAGCACACCAGCAGAGGAAGACAACATAAAGCCCCATCATCCCTGGAGTTAGAATGCCAGCATTAACCTGTAGCAAATAAAGTTAGAAATTCTACATCAAGTCTTGTGCGGTAAAGTGAATTGAACAAGATAAATAGAACTTACTTTTGGGTGCAGAGACACACTTGTCATAAGTTGGAGAAGTACTAGCGTCCAAGTAATGAAGAAAATGTTGAGGAGGCAAGATGGCTTTGGTGCATACCAAATGTACATCAAAATGATCCCCACCAGACAGACAACATATGCAGTCGTTGCAAACAACATCACATGGATTCGGCTGCATGAGAATTGATGATTAATGCAAACATATAGAAAGTATGGAATCTTATCCAAAATAAATTGCTCGAGTTGTTTGTCAGATTATCAAAGTTTTACAAGTGGAGTAGGGATAAAATGCACAAGCATAATTTTAGGCTGGTTGCCCCACTTCTGGCTACACGAGAGCTTGATGATAAATTGCTATGAAAGCTAGAATACAGTCGATTAAATAATAACTGGTTATCCCACTCTACATTTTTTAGTACTTTTAATGCTAACAGAAAACTAACATGGATTTAGAAAATCAATATATTTTTTTCTTCTTTCGTCTTTATATCATCACAATAATCAATTATACATACTAAAAAATCAATGCACATGGCAGGCTAAAACGTTAAATGAGAAACTATCTAAATTTATATATAGCATTATAGCTGCAATTTTCTGTTCGTGCTCAGGATGCATGTATAAATGTTTTTTTTTTTTTTTTTGTTTTACCAGCAAATATAAATTGTTAGTAATAATTAGTTTTTGTGTTAGCGGAAGGTTCGAACCCGTGACTTTTACCAACCACTCTAGAACAATCTTATAGCTCCATATTTATGTCAACTCTTTAACTGATAAAATCTTACCAACTCGATGCATATTTTTCAGACTCGCAACATTCATTAAGCCATGTAATGAAGCTGATTATGCTTATTAGTTGAATTAGGAGGAAAACCCTGAAAAAGGAATACAGCAACATTTTAAATAATCACAGATTAGTTTAGAAAGAATGGTGTGACTAAATTATTTGTAAGGGGTTAAAACTTTACCCTGCACCAAAATGAGCCACCTCCCCTGCCAAAAGATTTGTATCAGAAGAATGACAAGGTTACAATAACTACGATTTTAACATTTCAGAGGATGCCTTACTCCTAAGAGACTTGTTGAAAATACAATTTACTAACCGTAAATCTGAATAAATTCAGAAGGGAGTAGAAATGGGATGAAGGTCGTGACAACCCAGAGAGCAATCTTGACTGACCACCATCCAGAGTGCCACGTATCTCTCGCAGTGTTCAGTTTAGAAGTACGAGCAGTAGACAAAAACATTATGATATAAAATACCTGAACTCGGATTTAAGGTTCACTTTAAATATTATAAGAACCATAAGTGACATATTATGATATAACAACACTTTTGTCAATTCATCAATTTTTAATTTAAGTAAATAAACTGCTGATTAAGTAAATTACTAATGGTTTCTTTTCTACAAAGCCTTTAGCAACTATTTTCATGCATATAATTGAAAAGGATACAAAGCAGCCCAAGCTCACACGCAAAACACCTTCAGCATCCAAACAGTCTTTTCCACCATTGCATCCTTTAAATCCTGTGGGTTCAATAAATTAGATTTTAAGCTGATATCATCATATAAAAGAAGGTACATGAGGTGTAGCCAACAATTTCTCTCGATTGATTTGAATGATATGCTATCATTTAAGAAGTTCAACTTACTTAAATAGACGGATAGACAATTTTTTTTCTGTTCAGAATTTATAAATCAAATGCTCGCTTATTTCACTTTGGTTGTCAACCAGTTTCATAATGAATCACACCAAGAAGTACATTGTGATTTGTGCATTTCCGAATATTTTTCACTATATCTAAGATCATGTTTATAAAATAATGCATGCACTCAGAATAATATTTCAAGATACCAATAGGCAGTATTAAGAAGAAAACCATTTCAATTTATATAGAATACAAATGGGATATTAAAACATGAGAACTAGATCTGAAACTAGCATTACGAAACTAAATGCTATGTCGGTGAGATGTGAGAAATTTCATCCTTTAAGGATTTAAGAAATCTTACTCTTCATTTCTGTTATAGCACCACGACCATAATCCCTGGCAGCCCATGCTAAAAGATTTGCCACAAGAAAAATCAACGCATAGGCATATCTTGCCATCCAAGGATTAGATGCATTTCGGAATTGACTGCACCAGGAAGAATACTTGGATATGATATGCCTCGCATTACCACTGTTGCTTTCCCTAGCTTCCATCACTTCTTCTGCACAACAATTCTACGCAGAGCATGAATGGGACACAGAAGAAATGGGCATCATAACTTTAAGACCTTCAATACCATTTCCTGTACTGCATTATTTAATTACAAAAAAAATTAAAAATTAAAAATAAAAGATACTCGTCTTTGTCATTGGAGCTCCCATTGCTATTTAACTAACCTTTAATGAAATAAAAGAACAACAACATACGGCAGCTTGGTCAAATTTAACTTATGGTTTTGTCTTTACGTAACTGTAGAATAACAACTGTTTCATTTTTTCCCTTTGGTAGTGAATAGTGATAGTCATTTCATTTCACTTGTCCTGCATGTCATACCTTTTTTCGACCAACCATTCTCTATCAATCATGGGTGAATAAATTGATTAAATTCTAATTCCGACAGTTTCTTACCATAATTTCTCATCTCTTACCTCTCAATGATAAAGTTACCAACCGTACTAACAAAATTTAATTTCAAGTTCCCACTTACAAAAGCAATTGCATAATCATAAACTAAATGTGATGGGAATGCGTTCACGTAAAAAAACATCAACCGTGTGAAGTTAGAACTCAAAACCGACTTCATCGTCCCACTTATATATATTAAAAAAAAAAAAAAAGGAAGAAAAAGAGAGAGAGAGAAAACACTTTAATTTCGGAAACATCTGTCAATATTTTGGTAGTTAGTATATACTTACCAACCAATTTTCACATCATTTATCACTCGAGTAGTCATAGGTACTCTAAGATATTATTTGTATTATTCTCAAATCAAAATTAAATTTCATTTCTATAATTTACATGATTAGGATTATATTAAATGATTATGATAAAACTCCAATTCTAATTTACATTAAAAATAAAAATAAAAGGTTTATGTTCAAATGAAGGAAACCTCAACTACCAGTTCTAGAGTTTTTTCTTTCAATTATTTGAAACAGTTGAGTGCAGTGGAGTGATTCGTTTTTCTTTACCTCGAAGTAAGCGTCTAAGCCTCGATTAATTTTTTATCCTGATTTTCTCCGTAAACGAGCACCAAACGATCGATCATGCGCGGAAAGTAAATGCCTACGAACTAACTATACGAGATAGAATTTATCACAGAAAATGAACATCAATGAGATGAACGCTAATTCAGCAAAAAAAAAAAAAAAAAACGCCATAAAATGTAACAAAACACCGCCAGAAACAGAGTTAATTTACAATTCTTCAAAGACAACATTCACATTATAATAATGCACAGAATAAAACGTAGGAGCCTGAAGAAAGTAAACGAAGGCTTGCAAGTTGAAAATGAAACTGAGAAACGAGAATCGCGTGACGCAAAAGCGAGGAATCTGAGAAATAGAGAAAATGCAAGTACCTGAACGAGAAGAAGAAGAAGATCGGAGCAATGAAGAAGAAGACGCAGATCTGGTCACAACCTACGAACGAAAACTGAAACACTGTTAGAGACTCGGTTTCATTCTCTTTTAGTTTTCGGTTTTTCTCAAAAGAGAGAAAAAGGAACGAAAAACAGAGAGGGATTATAAGTGCTTTTGGAATTAAAAATGGTTTAAAGATCAGAGAGAGTTTGCTTTTGGTTTGGTAGTTTTATTTGCTTTTCGCCGCTTTTTCCTTCTTTTATTTTTCCCGCCGTTAAGTTTCTCTTTTCTTCCGCAACATATTGCTCTTCCTTTCAAGCTATTGATTTCATATATTTATTTATTTGCTCTTTTAATTGATATTTATTCATTTTTTTCTTCTAAAGTCTTATACATGGACTATGGTAACTTAAATAGTAATATATCACCGAAAGAATAGTCTCCACGAAGGGAGTGATCAAATCTCGTGTGAACGGAAAATATTATTATATTCTATAGGTTTTGCCATTTGCCCAATTGGTACATGAATAAATGAAAAATAATCATTACTTCGATTCATTACAAATTAAGGATAATTTTAAGTTTAAGAGAATTATCATTAAATTGTTTTGACCAAAAATAAAGCTGTAAAAGATAATTGAAAAAGAAAACATCGTTGATTATAATTCACTCAGTGGTAATTTTTAATTTTCATTCTGTTTAATGGGTATATTAAAATAAGATATAAAGAAAATGAATGCACGGTTTAACATATATAACTTGTAGTTGTAGGCACGTTTTAATCATCATGGGGATGTTGATGTTTGTGCAGTGTTTCCTTATTATATGGAGCACATTTGGGGTATTTAACACTTTGCACAGAAGAGATAGTTGGCAAAGTTAGCGTAATGAGTAGGGCGCAAATTAATAACCAGTAGAATGGCCTCAAACATGGTTTTGTTTGAAGTCTTCTTGTCCCTCTAGCCACCCTCGTACCCTTATGTTTATCAAAGCAACTTTGTCACTGATGAGTTCTAATGAGATGACAAATAGAAAAACAAAACTTGCTCATGAAAAATATAAGAATTTATTCAGCTAAGGAGCAATTTATAATTTTTTTTTCAAATAATATTTTTTTTGTTTCATTTTATAATTATTTAAATGTTTAATATATAGCTTTCGTTTAATCAACCATCTTGAGTTTTAGTCTTGAATATATAAGTTATATTAAATGTTAAAAAAATTACCGGCTATAATAATTATACTCAAATAAGAAATCTCCATGGTTTCGTGGCATAGAAATCATGTTAGTTTCTTGCTTAGTATTATGGCTTTGCTTTTGGTAATCCAACGTAATAATAACAATATTGGGCCATTTATATAATTGTCAGCACCACTGATATTTGCACAGTAGTTGAGTCCGTTATTTACTTCTTTTTTTATCAAATCAATTTCATGTTGATCAGTTCCAAATTATCTTCTGTATATCCGCAATTATTTCTTTTAGCTATTAATTTTCTGCCGAGAAAATAACAAGGCACGAAGCTTCTTTTGTAGTTCATTCCCTTAATTTTATAATTATATTTTGAATCAATACAGGCCTTAATTAAATCGAACATGGAGTGCTGTATAAATTGATTTGTTCCGAATATTGTGTAAATAAACTAAAGATTTGTCATTAGAAAAACAAAAGCAAAAAACCAGCGTCAATCAGGGAATCATTGTTTAATTGTTTCCCAAATTAAATAATTGTTTTCCCTTTTCAACTCACTTTAATATTTTGTTTTTTATTTTTATTTTTATTTTCTTACTTAATAGACTAGATAAGATTGAACTACTGGATCGACCCAGTAGTTGGAAATTTTGCAGTGAAAGGAAATATTTAACTCAGCCATGATTTTAAAACATAAAAGTTCTAAAAGTTGTAGGTAATGAATGATTTTAAAGCTTGTTCATTCTAATAAAATAATGGGACAAACTTTAAAAAGAGTTATATTGAGTGAAAGGAAATATTCAACTAAGTCATGATTAGTGGATCAAATAGTTAGTCTTTTATTGGATTGAAGATAAAAAATAGGCAACACAATTAAACTTGAGGAGGATGTGTGGGTGGAATCTAGGGTTTTTTCACTACCTTCCATTTTTTGTTTCGAGAACCGTTTGTAACATTTCTTTAGTTATCAAATAATTTATTGTAGGTAAATGCTAATCATAAAATGTATAAAATGATGTTATGTATGTGATTTTGTTTTTTCACTGCTGGATGTAACTGTCTTCGGTTAAAAATGATGTTATGTATGTGATTTTGTTTTTTCACTGCTGGATGTAACTGTCTTCGGTTAAATTCTTACTCGATAAAAGTCTGTGTTAACACAGATGATTGATATAAAACCTCTGTCTCTATCACTTGATTTAAAGGATTTGACATTTTTCCCTACTTTTAACAACAGAACAAATTATGTCGTTATAATAAAATAAAAATCATTTATATAATAAATATTCTTATTTTTTAAAACTTTTTGTTATCAAAACCACGGTGATTATTAGGTTTTAAAAGCGGTTTGACATCTCTATAACTATTAAAGTAAAGTTAACGGTAAGATCACATAAATTTTTTAAGAGTTCTTTTCTTTTTTACCCCTTTTAACTCATAGAAACAAAACTTTAAGTCAGTAACTTTTATTAAGCAATCTTAATTTGGAGACAATTGTTATGATAACCAATCTAGTCTGAAACTCTTAATTGATATATTTCTATTAAGCAATATCAAAATTTTGAAGAAAATCGATACATGAATTATAAAATAAAATCTTTACTTCTCATCATACTTTTTTATAGTTTGATTATTTTTATTGTTATTATTCATTTATGCTCTCATTATAACACAGTGTCATCCAAAAATATATGAACCTGAGTCACTAAGTCACTAAGTCCAATGTGTTTGAGGCTTGAAAATAAGTATTGACCCAAAAGATAGCTAGCCCAGAGTGTCATGAACTTGAAATTGATACAAACAAAGCATACCAATTTGTTCCTTAAGCCGCGAGGTCCAGCAGTGGATTAGATTAACATAACTTATTAGGCAATCCATTTAGATTGTACTGGAACAAACACATATGAGTATTATTTTATATTTTGGTCCAGAATATTTATGAGGTTTAGGTCGAAGGATGATTCAAAGATGAGGCACCTTGTTAAATAATATATGGACTTAGAAAGTTGCTCATAAAATATCAACGAAGCCCACTTTGGGTGAAGCATTTTGGGCTTGACGTCAATCCAAAGAAGGATCCACTACCTAGAGACTAGCGTACTTCAGAAAGCTTTTCTCTTTTTTATCGTGGACCAACAAAAAAAAAAGGATGACTTTTTAATAATGGTTAAAACCCGTCATGCTTGTACACGCGCATTTTTCTTTTGGTGTATGTACAGAACACAAAAGTATTGCGTTTTTTTTTTTTTCTTTCAATTTAATATATGTAATGTAACAAAGCAATGCTTAGTTTGATATGAGAGAAAGATGAAGAAAAGAGGGGGAGAGGAAGGATTGCACTCAATTTACCATCCTTTTTATTTTTTACTTTTGCTATGAGAGATTAATAACAGGGTGAGACTCACAAGTTCACTATTCTCTCTAAAATAGGAAGAAAATATTTGATTTTTTCTTAAAAAATTAAAAAAAAAATCCACATAAGTTATTTGTCTTTTTTACATGTGAGTTTGTTATTGTTTATGGATATTTTTATTGTGTATTATTCAAACTTAAACCTAGTTAGTATTGTGATATATTTGATTTAAACTTGTGTGTATTTTAAATGATAAAAATTTATAAATTAATATTTTATTTTTAGTTTTTAGTATTATAGAATGATGATATTAAATTCATTTATCACAACTTTTTTCTATAAAACCCAAGTTAAAAAAATTATTAATTAAACATTTATTTCAACTTTTCAAAATAATTAGAAATTGAAAAATTAATATATTAAATTTGATTAAAGTTAGATGCCATTTTGCGTAGTTTCTCACACGATCACCTATTCTTTTAAAAGAAAGTTTTTTCTTTATGATTATAAACAAATATGAATCATTTTCTATCTTTTTTAAAAACAAAGATCTATTTGGATTATTTTACATTAGTATCATTTTAAAAATTGTAACAAATTGACTCATTATATTTTTTAATATCATTTTTTGTATTGTTTAGTTATTAATATTATTCTGTCAACAAAATTTGACATTAATTTACCTACATTTTAACTAACATTAAATTATTAAACCTCAAGACAATGTCTTAATTCATTTTTAAAAACATTATACATTCATATGTAAACTCTCAATCAATATAAGAGTCTGAAATATCACTCCATTTTATGATTTGGTTTAGGTACGCTAACTCGTTGGCATTGTCCACCTCCTCTTCTCCCATTACTGAATTAGCTGTAACTTACGTATGAAACTCCTTCTCTAGCAAAACCAGTAGTTTACTTTTATTTGAGGGAATGCTCCAAATGTAGTATTCCTTATTCATCTTAATTTTCACTTGTACGCAAGATAGTTTGGCTGGTTAACATATTGGCTTAGAAGTTAGAAACTAAATTAAGGTTTTGAAACCCAGCTTCTCAATTAATAGATAATATGAAATCAAGTTATAAAATTGATAGTTTGCCATGTCCTTGAAGTTAAAATAACGATTTCTCATTTTAAACTTTGATAAATACCGGCAATGCAACTATTATTTTGAATACATTTTTTTTATTATTGGAAGAAAATTATTAAATATTATAAAATTTTGTCAATTTTTTCTTTCTTACTCGCAAATCTAATGACCATAGAAGAGTGCTAGTGATATATACCGTTATTAAACACCTATATATGATGTTATGTACATGTTAGAGTGCCTGTTAAAGTAAATAGGTAGATGCTTAAGGAGAGAGTATTTCCACCTACAAATAGTGTTTAAAGAATAATAAAAAGAAATATTTATGAAAACATTTAATATTTAATAAATTATTATTAAACACCTCGTACAAATATTTATCATTTAACTTTGATTTAAAATCTTTTTAAACGTTAATGATTTAATAGGTCTCATTTTTGTAATTTTTTAATATTTAGTAAAATTTATTGAATAATAATAAATATTATATTAAACGAGCACATCGTTAACACTTTTTTAAAACTTGGGGGGGGGGGGGCATGTGTCACACTAATTTATGCATAATTATTAGATGACAATTACAGGTAATAAGAACCAATTGATCTTGAATATATTATTTGACAAGATTTTAAACATTGTAGAATCCGTGGACAATCTTAAGTAGAAAAATTTTCCTCTTGTCAATAATTTGATATTAGATTTTTTTTGTTCTTTCTTGAATTTGTCTGGCTTTTTTTTTTTTTTCCTAATGTGAGGATGGGGATCAATATGATGGCCTCACTTTATGAAACGTCATTAAAGATACTTGACAATCACAGGCTGTCCCAAGAGGCCTAATTGAATGGTAGTTATGTCCGAGTCTGAGGCAATAGATTAATAGGACAAATAATCCAACTTCGAACACCAATATTTTGATTATCTTCATTGCATGTTAGATGTCAAAAACCCTTACATGCCATGTGAATTTATGTACGAGGGACCCTCTCATTGACATAAAGGTCACTGTCCCTTTGGTAGTGGGATATGTTCTATCTAATGCCCTGTTTACCTTGTAACTTTCCCCTGCTTTCAGTATGGTATATAGAACTTCATTACTTGCTAAGTTGCCATGATATTTTGTGATAGAGAAAACGACCCAGTTTTTATTTGGATAAACTTTTTAATAAGTATTTATAAGAGAAAAAAAACAAAAGAAAAACATTTTTTTTTGAATTAAATTAATTTATAGAACTTATCCTATTTTTTTTTTGAAAAAATTGTTTTAAATTTTATTATAAATTAAATTAAATTTATAATAATATTTTATTGTATTTTATTTTTACTTATCACGTGGACGGTAGGAGTAAGTAGTTATTGAAAAGTTTTATCCGGATAAGCCCTATGGTCCTACACTGCTAACATATGCATGTAGACCATTTTGAAATGATTAAATGCCTTTCACGGTTTCACCTATTATTTGGTACATTCATTAAGTATGATAAAATATGCAGTGTCCAGAAAGGTTCGAGTGAATCCAGTGTCAATGATTTATACGACATGAATATCTAATCTAACAGTAAAATTTATGATAAAATTATTATGTACGTTAAAGCAGAAGTAGCAACAGCGAAAGCACTTTAATTATTTTCTTATGTGCAAACGAAGTTAGAAGATTCAATCTTTTTCCCCTGATGTGAAGGTTTGCTTTATTCTGTTCATTCTAGTGTCTCCCGTCCAGGTAAAAACAAAGGAGAAAAGATAAACTAAAATGTAACATGGAAAGTGGAAAGAGGTTCCCACAAAAACTTGGAGTCTTCTTGCTAATTATATTCCCTAAAAGGACGTAGTAAGAAGTAAGCATTGATCCCAGTTTGGGTTATTGAATCCAAATGCTCAAGCTTTATACGAATCTAGTTACTTCTGGCAACTCTGGTATAACAGGTACCAAAAGAGTAACATGGTAGATAACACAACCTTTAATGTAATAATCTGTTATTAGAGTGAGACTGAGAAGTGTAACTACTGAATACTGATTCACAATTTTAATTTGATAATTTATGATGTATATGTGTGTACTTTTTTCGTAACTCAATATTTTAATCTCAAATGTATACGGAAAAAATTATAAAAGGAAGGAAATAGACACAAACATTATGACTGACAAGGTTTCATTGCATTAGGTTAGAATAATAAGACTGGCTCCAGTTAAGTTCACAGTTTTAATGTTCAAGATCCAATGCTGAAGACAGGGTGTGCAAATTTGAATTCAAATCTCGAAACCAAGACGATTTGCACATGCAGGGGCATTCCTTGAGCAACATTTTTAATGAAATATAAGAAAGGACTTCATTAAATACATGGACCCCTCGTCCTTGATTGTTCTTGGGATATGTCTCTTGACGCCCCCACACTGTGATCTGATTCGGGAAGACCTGTACACTGATGGGTGGACTTAAAGACCTATTGGGGACCAATGACCATTCCTTTAGAACTATATGTTTATGTTCCCCTTCCCTACACCCTCTCATATTTAATTCAATTTTGCAATCAAATGAACAAGAAGCTCTAGTTGTATACATTATACACTACGAGAGGATCCTTTTAAAGACAACCTAGTATAGGAAGATTATTACTAAAACAACGCTAACTCTAATGAAAAGTTGAAAGTGGGAACTCTTAACAATGCTTGCGTGTAAAATAAACGGGAGCAAGAAGGAATTTTATGATATGACCCGTCATTAAGATGCTAGCTAACTAGCTTATAAGCAGCACATATATATATACGTTTACATAACTTAGGATGTTATCATTAATGCAGATCGATATTGACAACCTAACTTAAGAAAAACATCCAAATCAAAAATCTAATGACGGCAACAGATTTGAGACGCTGGAAATAGAAAAGAATTGGCTAAATTAAGAAAGTCAATTGAAGTGGAGTGTTCATAAATTATACTAATAAATTGAAAAGCAAAAGGAACAAAACGAATAAAAAATAAAATAAAAAGTATGACATAAGAGAGGCAATAACAATAAAAATAACCAGCGGTCGGCAGCAGAAATTGCAACCGCCACTGTATTTGCAAGCATAACTTAAGCTTAAGCTCTCAAATTCTTTCATCCCTATACATACATGTTTTCTCGGCAACCTAGTCTTTCTCTGCCATTTTTATTTCTTCCACAAGTGCGATATTCATGCATAACAATTAAAATCAATATGGAGAGAGACTTTCTCCTCTTAATCCAGCTTTGCTGCAACGAACCTCTTCTCTGTTTCTTCTGAGAAGATAGATAAATAAATAAATAACAGAAGCAGCTTCGTAAAATCTTATGAGGTTTATCCTTCTTGGTAAGCGACGAGAGTCGCAAAACATTAGAGGGCCGCAATAATAAAAGCGTTACTCTTGTTACTCTTGGAGAGGAAAAAGGTCATGAGGGAAGATAAGTTATCAAAAGAATCAATAAAAGGGTGGTGGTGGAGGTGACGCGTATGGAACTCCAACGACAGGTGGCAACGGCCCTTCATATACGGGGGCAGGTGGTGGATTTTCGTAAACTGGTGACGGTGGAGGTAATGACGGTGGAGTTTCGAACGGAGGTGGCGGTGGTGAATGGTATACCGGTGGTGGAGGCGGTGGAAAATGGTGTACCGGTGGTGGAGGAGGAGAAACATAAACTGGTGATGGAGGGGGAGATGGGGATGGTGGTGGGTGGTAATGGGGTGGTGGTGGAGAATGGACAACAGGTGGTGGTGGTGGTGGTGATAAATAAGGATACACAGGTGGAATGGGTGAAGGTGGTGGTGGTGGTGAGAATGTATGAACAGGTGGTGATGGTGTATATGAAGGAGGTGGCGTTGGAGTTGTAGGTGATGGTGATGGTGGTGTATATGATGGAGGTGAAGGGGAATGTGATGGCGGTGGCAAATATGGAGGTGTTGTAGGTGAAGGTAGTGGTGAAGGAGTTGTAGGTGAAGGCAATGGAGAAGGTATTTCAGGTGATGGAGGTGGAAGTGAAGGAGAAGGTGTTGTTGGTGATGGAGGTGATGAAGGCAATGGAGCAGGTGTTACAGGTGATGGAGGTGGAAGTGAAGGAGAAGGTGTTGTTGGTGGAGGTGATGAAGGCAATGGTGAAGGTGTTTCAGGTGATGGAGAAGGTGTTGTTGGAGATGGAGGTGGAAGTGATGGAGAAGGTGTTATAGGTGACGGAGGTGAAAGTGATGGAGGAGAAGGTGAAGGTGAAGGTGAAGGTGTTCCGGGTGATGGTGGGGTTGTAGGTGAAGGTAGTGGTGAAGGTGTTGTAGGTGATGGTGGTGACGTAGGTGAAGGAACAAATGGTTTACAACCAAATGAGTTACAGTCCACAGGCTTAGACAAGAATGACTGACATTGCGCCGGAGATCTCTGCACAGGTCTTGCCGGCAAGCAGTTTCTCCGGTCATCAAACGCCGGCAAAGCGAGACACGCCGGAGGCTCGCCGGTGAAGAAGTTATAAGAATAAGTAAAGTTCTGAAGGTGAGGCAGCATACAAATACTAGCAGGAATGTTACCAGATAGCATGTTATGCGCCACATTCAGTTGCTCCAGACTAACGGCATTTCCGACGGCGTTCGGCAATGGACCAAGCAACTGATTGATGCTTACATCAAACACCGTTAGGTTCTTCAAAAGCCCTATCTCCGAAGGCAAACACGATCGAAATAAATTGTTCATTAATATGATCTCGTTCAAGTTCGACATGTTTCCCACACTCGTCGGAATGCAGCCGTGGAACTTGTTGTTCGCAACTACAATGACGGATACCGGAGAGTTTCCAAAGTTGTCTGGAAGATCAAAGACAAAACGATTGTCGTTGATGAAAATAGCATCGAGATCTTTATCAAACAACCCTCTCGGCACCGTTCCTTCAAATTCGTTAAACCTTAGATCCAAGAATTTGAGTGATGGAAGTCGCAGAACCACTTCAGGGAACTTCCCAGCGAACCTGTTGTTGCTGAGATCCAGCTCGTAGAGTAATTTCAACCTTTCAAACTTGTGCGGCACAGTGCCGCAGAATCTATTTGAGTTTAAGTGGAGTAATGCAAGATCTATTAAAAGACCAAGCTCTTCCGGTAAATAACCGGCAATGTCACCGTGATTGAGATCAATACCGGCTACGGTACGGATCTTGGGGTTGTCTAGTGCTGGAGCACAGTAAACTCCGGTGTAACCGCACACACCGGGTCCAACCCAGTCCGTTGTCTGGTTCCGGGGATCGGATAAAATGGCTTTCTTCCAAGCTTGCAACGCTATATAAGCGTTTCTGAGACGGTCATTTTCGAAAACGATAGAGGGATCTACGGTCACATTCTCTCCTCTATCGCCAAACTCGTCTCTGTAGTAGAGAAGCTGGCGTTGTTTAATGTACATGGTTTCAGCGTCGCTGAGGGCCCCATTGCCTAGAGAGGATGCACACACGGTTACGGAGAGTGTGCACAAAACAATGAGGACTGGTGTGAGGTTGGAGGAGTATGATTGTTTCTTCTTCATCTCACATGGGGCATTAAACACACTACGTGCCACCTTTTTCAAATTTCTTTAGCACTCACTAGTTTTATTTGGGAGATATTGGATTGTTGTAGCAGATCTAAGGAAAATGCAGTTCAGTTTATAAGAGAAAATGGAGGCTGAGAAGTGAAAGGAGGAGGCTGGGAGAAAGGGTTTTTTCTAGGGAGTTTAGAGTTGAGAGGCTCTATTCTTTATGACCGATAGAGAGAGAGTATACGAGAAATAATTCATCAAAGGGACAGCTATACCACAGCTCAAAGCCCACCAGATTCTCTCGCTCCTATTTTCTTTTTTTTTTTTTAGTAACTAAATTTAGCTGTTTAATATTTAAATGTAGAAATAGATTTCTTTTCATATTTTGTTTACTAGACTACTAGTATCACATAACCTAAATGAGAGGTAAAGTAAAGAGTTTATTCGTCCTCTGCCAACCAGCTATATTCAATAGCTACTGACAATATTTTAAGTAATGCCGTTATGTTCTTGTGTTTAGTCATAACGTTATAAACTATGATTTAGAGGTTTGGCTAATATTGTTATTTTAAACCTTGTTTGGCTACTGTTGTTATTTTAAACCTTTTTAACTTAATAATTAGAATCGTGTGAGCATGTATGAGGGAGTCGGTGGTGCCGAATTTCGGCTCTTAATTAAATTTATTTAATTATTACGAAATTAATATTTGGTCGTTGATGTGTCAGACACTGGAGTGAATTTAATTGGCGTGAAGGTGTGGGGTGTAATGTGGAAGGTGGAGTAATTTTGTTTCAAAGTTTTGGTAACACTGCCACACAGATGAACTGAACGAGGAACAAGAGAGTGAGTGACGCTATGAGGATCGAGTCCCACGTCGTTAGCGTTGGACTTTTTCATTGGTAATGCTATGTGTCTACATTCCCGTGAAAAAGTTGAAACCCCATTACATATTAGTTCCTAGACTAGACATGCGCAAATATAACGGGATGGATTTTTCTAATTAGCCGCGTCATAGTAATTACAATATGGGTTAGATATTTTTTTTTTGTTTTTTAAAATTTATATTTAATTTATTTTTGATATTTAAAAAATCTATGCTGGTGTACAAGATAGAATGAACCATTAACTGTGAAATTAATCCTTTCATCCTTGTAAATAACTGCCTTTCAGTAAAATAACTATAATTAAGAAATCTAATTAATGTAATTAAAAACATTAATATGTTCATAATTTGTATTGTTTTCTAACATTATCCCTAGGATTATTGATAATATCATCTTAATTTCTACATTGATTACTTTTCATCGAATTAATTAATACAGATTAATCATTATCTCCAAGTTTTCTATGGGGGATAATACATTTATTTTACTAGTGAATAATGCTTATAGGGTATTTTGATTAAGAAAATAGTTAGTACAGGGGATAATTTGAAATGAGTATTATAAAACGAGGTAGCTTTTTTATTTATATATTTAAAAGGACAAAAATATTATAATAATTAGTTTCTAAAATTAATAAAACAGCAGAATAGTACGTAAAATTATGTATATTTCAATCATTTTACTCCTTACAATTGTAACGAACAATTTTAGAAACGACGGTAAAGGAATATGAACCTATGAATATTCACGGAAATCCCTCCTCTTAATATTGATGAAAAATTTCCTGTACTCGACTCTGCCGTATGATCTTTTTAGACAAGGAGCATGGAACATCACGATCCACACTCGAATTGTCTGGCTAACGTAAATATATTTAAATTAATTATTTTAATAATAAAATAATATAATTTATGAAAAAAATTGTTTGATTTTTAAATTTTCATTATCAATTATTTTTAGATATTATTTTACAGATATAATCATTAATTTAACACGTATAAGTTTTTTAAATAAGCTACCCATAAATAACCTTAACCTAATAAAATCATACAAGGAAAGGTAAGTTTTAAATTTCAAACTCACGTATAAAAAATCTAAAACTAATTCATCATCATTTGTAGATATAGAGTCTCGAAGAGTTAAACCCACACTTATTACTAATTTTCATAACTGTTGTAACTAGTAAAATATTCGCTAAACCGTAGAAAAATCGTTCCTTAAAACTGAAAAGAATTAATTGTATTTATAATTTAATTTCTTTGAAAAAAATCCTCACACATTTTAGTCATAAACTTACATATTTCGCGAATTTTATGCTAAGTTAATATCCAAAAATGTCGGAATTCGATCCCTTTTGACCCTTCCTCGTCGTTTACGACTAAAATCACTATTTTACTTGGTTTGTTTATTATATATATATATATATATATATATATATATATATATATAACTGTTAAATATTATGATAATTAAACATATTGCATACCATACAAATCAACGAATAAATGAATTTCTATATTTAAGATAAAAATATTTAAGAAATAAATGTATTATTCTAAGTTTAATATTTTTCATATCAACGTTATCATAGTCTTAGGAGACAAAAGAATGCAACTAACAAATATAGCAATGATAAATATAATGTACTTGTTTTATGTGTGATTGTGTGGGTGACTTCAATAATTTAGGAGAAGCAAGAAGTAAAGGGTTGAAACATCATTTTTGGATGAATGTTGATAAAAATTTTTTTGAATATGTTAATTTTACGTAATTGATTTGGTCAAATTTATTTTTATAGTTGTATGATTTATATTTAAATGTTTAATATAAAATTAAGTTTATTGTAAAATTCAGTATAAAATTATTAATCAGATATACAAATGTCTTCTAAAATTATTTAAATATAAATGTCATTCAAAATTATTTTAACTCATAACCAATTTTAAATTCAGGAAAAAAAATAAGTTTTTTCTTCAATGTAAAATAAATATATTAAAATTCATATAGAATTAATTTTATATTCAATGAATTTTATAATATGAAATCAAAAGAGACACTGAATTTAAGGTCAAAATTGTGGAAAATTTTAAAATCGATAGTAATTTACAAAATTTTTAAAGTTCAGTTTAAAAACTAAGGTTTTATTTTATTTTAAAGATCAATTTAATCAAACATTGTAATTTTGTGAACTAAAATGATTGATAAATTTAATTCCAGAGACCATTTGACTATTATTATTTTTTTATACTATCTTGAGTGTATATTATAATTTTAATTACTAAATTGGTTGATAATATATAATTTCAATTATTATTTTATTATTTTATTAATTTCAGAGATAATTTTAACTAATCATTTACAGTTTCAAAAACAAAAATTTATGATTTGTTATAAATTATTAGTTAGTGACATGATTTATTATTTATTTTTTTAAGAGCTCTACTTCTAACAACATATTCGAAGTTTGTGTTTTAAAGGAGTTAATACAACTATAATTTGGAGTAATAACATTAATGAGTTCATTTTAAAATGAGTAGAAATGGCAAAATAGACATAGGTCAATGCATTAACCTTCAAACTAAATTTAGTCAGATTTTAAAATTTAAGGTTTAAAAAGAATGTGATTACTTTAGTACTATTTTAAATTAATGGATATATTGCCCTTTGAGATAATTTTTAATTTAAAACATTTAAAAATAATTACCATTGCTCAAGGCAAAATCTTCACTGTTTATGATTCTGGTCTTTATCCTTTATATCACAATACACGTAGTTAATAATCAATTAGAACTTGCAACAAATAAAATAGTCTAAGACTAATTCAATAGACCACTACAAGTCTACCACTATCATAATAAAATAAATATTTGTCAATTGTCTACTTTATATAAAACCTTATATTCAAATTATAGTAGTCAAATTTTCATATTTAAAAAATACTTAAATGAATTATTTGCGTGATATTAATATTAATTCATATTAGTTTAATTCGAATGAATACCCACAATGAGTCAAATTGAGCCTATAAATTACAAGTTAAAAAACTATTTGATTAATAATTAAAATAAAATAGTATTTGTTAAGCATAAGAATTAAATTTTTACTACGGAAATGATATCATAAAATATTTTAAAAATAAATTAAAGAAGAAAAGTATTTCATAAACTAAACTTAATCTATATATCTCTTTTCAAAAAAATAATAATAATGAGAATTTTAAAAAATGAGATGGATAAATTAATTTTAATTCAGTAGAGAAATTTTATTTCCTATTAACTTATTCTTATATTTTCAAATAGAAATGTTTCCAAACATATGTTCATTTCTAGCTGTTTTGTATTTTTTTTAACTCAAACAGTCAAATCATATTTTGCAAATAATAATAAAAAATAAAAAAACTAAAATGAAAGGGAAACAATCACATCTAACAGGAGCGTGACTTTGTCCTTGAGGAGTTCATTGCTCAATCCAGTGAGTTTCATGTTCGCAAATCGCAACTCAACTGCCTCTATAACGTGTTCCTGTGTGTGGGACCCACCAAACATGGCGGATTGAAATACCTGTCTAACACATAAGGGCAAACGACAACTCGTGAAAGTGTCGTATTGGGACCCACGCGTCACGTTGCTCCCAGCTGGGATCACCAGCGTTCATGTTTGGGGGCCCCCAACTACCACCGTTATGGTGCACCGCGTCCGTATAGATTGCCCCTAAACACGCACCTACCTCTCCCCTTTTGTGACTTACCCTATTTCCTATTTAACGCGCTTTTGCTTTTCTTTGCTTCTTCATCCATATTATACCACTGTTTCGATTTCGAACCAACCATAACCAATCATACTCCTAAGATACAAACTAGCTTATTCAAAATCCAACTAATTAATTTAAATTAAAGGATATATCTATAATTTAGAATGGATTAATTTTTCATTTCTAATATAAATTTATTGGTCAAATTTCATTTGAAATCAAAATCTTCATCAAATATTTCAGGTTATTTTATTTCAAAATTTTACTAAATTACTGTATCACTTATAGAAAATTTGATTTTTTTTATGTGAATATATTCGATCAGCTGTTAATTTAAAATTTATAGTTGTGTTTTGATGTATTTCGGTGAATTTGTTGGAAGTTGTATTTTGTACGGCTATATATAATGTAATTTATTGAACATTGAATAGTTGTCGCTCCATGTAACCAAGTTAATATATATATATATATATAAGAAACATGCATATGAAATAATTTTATAATGAATTAATTTATATAAAGAAGGATCAAGGTCAGATTTTTTTTTCCACTTTTAGAAGTTTGAGATAATAATCACAATCGAGCACATTAATTGATTAACACGAAATTGTTCAATGAGATAGCGTTTCATAGTCGAAATTTGTTACCTATAACAATTCGAATCGGTTCGAACGAAATTAACATCTATGAAGAATATCAGTAATCTTTAATAATAATCATAAATTGCACCATGTGCAATTTCTTAAATTTTTACAACCGTTGGGAGACATATC
Source organism: Hylodesmum podocarpum (assembly GCA_026586105.1). Classification (NCBI taxonomy): domain Eukaryota; kingdom Viridiplantae; phylum Streptophyta; class Magnoliopsida; order Fabales; family Fabaceae; genus Hylodesmum; species Hylodesmum podocarpum. The sequence goes on from JALJEV010000403.1 coordinate 1,514,276, forward strand.
CCCTTAATAAGATGATGGTACACAAAATGATGACAAGACAGTTTAAACTTATTATTATCATAAGAAAAATATTTGATAGAACCAATTATAAAATATAAAAAAATAAATATATATACATATAAAATATAAAAAGAGAAAAATTCTGAATGAATTTACTACATATTATAGTTTTTAACATAATAAATTTGTTAGCAAAATAGCCCTCTATGGTTATAAACTTGTGATATTGGCCTCTGTTGTCTGAACAGCAGGCACCACCACCAGTACCACTGTATTTGCCCATTCTTAGTTTTTCACCCAGCCTTCTTTCGTGTCATTATTATTCTTCTTTATTATTTATCTTTCTATGTCACGGTGTAGTATTTAATGTTCACAAAAATTATCCTTTTCCATATCAAATGGAAAATTGTAAATAACTAAATATGCATCCCATTTTTAGGTGGAAGAAGAGAGCTAGAGATGAGAAAATGTACGAAAAAGTAAAGGTAATAACTCTAAATGATATGTGATAGAAAATATACAGAGATACGGGAGAAAAATGAAGTAGAATTGGGTTAAAAGGGAAAGTACCTTTATGTGTTTATTTTATTTTACTTTTCATTAATAAAAGCTCTGTTAATGAGTCAAATTTTAGAAGCTTACAATTTGATTAGAATATGTCTAAAAAAATTGCAAATATATTTACATATTATAATTACATACTTATTAACAAAGTAATACTCAGATAATTTTATAAAATATAAATCTGATTATTATGGTGGAAACTAATTGCAAGTCATCAATATATATTTACAATTAGATTAATAATATTTAAACATATCATCAATACATATTATTTCTCTCTGTATCTCTATTATATTTATATTTTTTTTCCTCTACACTCTCTTTAGGTATCTTATAACTCTCTCTGCACGCATCTTATAACGTATTGGATGTTTAAATATACTTTATTTTATAATTAATCATGTTATATGTATATATGCTCAACATTGACATTCTAATTAAGTTATAATATTCGGTATTGTTGATCGAGTTACAGTCAAAGCCTCTAATTTAATATCAAACAACAAAAGGTTTATTAGAATTATAAATTAGTTTTTTACTTTAAAGTTAAAAAATTGATTTTTAACATTTTTAACCAAGAACACATGTTTTAATATACTATAACGATTAAAGTCAATTTTACCTGACTCTATAAATCAAGTAGGAATTTAGGTTTACTAGAGATAACTTTCTTAACATGCAATGCGTCCACATTTGAGGAATATACAGCCCATTACACTCTACAAATTTTAAATAATCTATAGGCTACTATAAAGTTTAGCATAATGATCCATAAAGTAGGCAAGCAAACTCAAAACTCTGGTATGGTCATTAACTTGAACATGGGAACCACCTACGTGTACTTTACTGCTTCCCATTCCATACAAAATTCAAACATTTTCAAAACATAACACGAAGATTTAACATCATTAGGATGGATGAAAATGGAAAGGAAAAATACATTTAAAATTAAAATAAGTTAAAAAAATATGAAATTCAGCTTTATTTCATCTTTATTTTTCTCCTTTTTCGCTCTTTTCAACATCGCCTTGTAGGACCAAAAAGAATTGGTTATTTTCTAAGACATGAACTTGTTGGCACGTTTAGAATCAACAACTTTTGTGTCATTCTAAATAAGCCACGAGAATGTAGATTCGCTGCAAATGCGTAACCCCACAACGGAGGAAATAGTATACTTTTAACTCCAGCTCAATTCGCATACTTGATACAAAACGTTAGGTAAGATACGTCTAGAAAATACAAATGATGCTTGTTAATTAGTTTTAAAAAATTAATCTGTGTTTGGCAGAGCACTTTTTTCATTATTTTTCTGACCGTCAAGTTACCTTTTTGATTGTAGAAATAATGTTCATTAAAAGTTAGCCAAATGATTGCCTATGATTGGGACTTCCTTTAATGATGAGCATGGGCTTCGATTAAGAAATAATTAACGTGTTAATTCTACGTATTTGGACAAATAATGTAATTTACTAGTATTTTTTATTTGACCTAGAATTTTGTTAAAAATGTTTGTTTGGATACGAAATGCATTCATCAAGAAATGATAATGAATGAGATGAGTTTTTTTCTTTTTTTCTCTTCAAGAAAATGAGATTAGTTAGGTAAAATCACTTTGTTAATGTAATATATAAATTTATATTAAATACAATAAAAAGTATAAAACTAAATAATGAATCTAAATTAATATTATGTTTTACAACATGTCATTTATTAAAGTAAAACTTCTACTATAAATATATAACTATTTAAAATGATTTAATATTTAAAAGAGTGTCACAAAGCCATTTTAGATTATGATCGAATGTTAATATATTTTTCGTTACATAACATTAAAATTAACTTGTATTTAAATAAAATTATTTTTTTAAAAAAAAATAAGATAACTTCTACCAATAACTTATGTATAGTCTAATTTTACAAATTTATTTTATTTTTTTCTTATAAATGCTTATAAAAAAATTATCTAGACAATCTTTTTAGCTTATCTTTGTAGGGAGGGAGATTGGGGACATGTGGGTTTGTCCTGAGATTAAATTCATTTGATCCATACTGTGCTGTTTTCGGCCCACAAACAACGCGCTAGCCTCTACCCACTTAGGCATACGGATTCGTTTGTTAATTCTTTTTTTTTTTTTTTTTAGTATAGTTTTGGGATTATATAAATGTGATTTATCAACGACATTATTATTATTATTCATATAAAAAAGATAACTCTGTGATTTTTATAAATTTTAAAAATAATTTGACTTATCTTCTTTTAAAAGATTGATTAATTTCATATCAAGAAATATGAATATAACATGGGACGTAAATATAACTTGACACGAATACAAAAAATGCTGGCAAATTTTAAATTTATAGAATACCACATGTATCCAATTAATTTAAAATTAATATAAAACAATAATCTTATCTTAGGTGTGAGATTTGATGTTTTATAAATGAGTTGGAGTCATCATATATATAATAAAATATTATAATTTAGTAAAGTATTGTACCATTAAAATTTCTATTGATAAAAAAGTTCAAAAATAAAATTAAAATTTTATAAGATGGTAAAAATATTTGAAATATCTCTATGACATGACACTTCGGAGTCCTATTTAAAATTTGGAAGTTACTTTCAAATAACATCCTAAATTTTCTTCACGGAGTCAAACATAATAAGAGATATAGATTTTCTTTTCAGCACCTAAAAGAAATCAACCTGTATTATGTTTTTAACATCTGTTTCGAACTTGTACTCTGTAGAGAATTTTTTTGATTATATTAAAAATAAAAATATGATTAAACTACGATATCGAACTAAATAATGGAAGTGTAAATAGTATTTTTTTTATGTGCATCTTCTATTAAAAAAATATTATGGTAGCAATGTGGTAATAAAACAAAGTCTAGAAATGTAAGTGTCAACTTTAATAATATATCAAGACACTTATTGAGCACACACCATAAGGAAATTATTCCAGAAAACAAACATATATGCGTTTACAGAGGAAACATTAAATCATTCAAAGCCATGGAGAATTGTAAATAGGTGTTACAACAGATTTAACTTGTAAGTACTTGTGAAGAGCCTCCAATCCCAAATCTCTTCCAAATCCACTCATTTTATACCCTCCAAAAGGAACGTCACTCCCTAAGGTAAAATAGCAATTAATCCAAACAGTACCTGCACGAATGGACCTTGAAACAGTGTTTGCAGTATCTATATTCTTGGTCACAATTCCTGCCGCTAGTCCATACTTTGTATTGTTAGCACTTTTAATTGCTTCTTCCATGGTCCTGTTCATATGTCAGTGATACTACATTGTTAGCACTTTTAATTTTTTACCAAACGGAGAAAAAAAATTAAAAATAAACTGTAACTCACTTAAACTTCATCAGTGACAGTACAGGGCCAAATATTTCTTCTTGTGCTATACGCATGTCCTCCTAAAAGATTTTTTTTTTTTCCCACGAAGAAAGGTTAGTAATCTAACCACGCTGAAGTATGAAGATAATCAAATTGATACTTTGAAAGAGTTAGAATTTACCTTAACATTAGAGAAAATTGTAGGTTCAATGTAGTAACCTTTCTTATCCACTTTATTACCTCCTGTCAAAAGGGTTGCTCCTTCTCTCTTTCCATGCTCGATATACGAAAGTATTTTCTCTAATTGGTTCTTGTCAGCCTATAATACAAAACGAGTTATGATAAATTGCACCCAAAAAATAAGTGATTATAAATAAGCACTTGACTTTGTTTTCTCTTTTCAAATTCTACTTTCTCCCATAATTTGAGTGCTCGAAAATGAGATTAAACGTTTAACACTATTCAAAGTATATATATAAATTAACACGTGTCATTTTGTATTATTTGACCAAATATAATTTTAAACATTCTCTTAATTAGAGAGTTACAATAGGGAAAAAAAAGACCAAATATATTGCCGTATCGTATATATATTGTTCTTACTTGAGGTCCTTGTTGCGATTTAGGATCAAAAGGATCTCCAAGAACCCAAGAGTTTGCCTTCTCAACCAACTTCTTCTCAAATTCATCATAGATTCCTTCTTGGACAAACAACCGAGAACTTGCAACGCAAACTTCTCCCTAAAGCCACAAATATTGGTATTGGTATGTATGATTCTATAAATCTAGATAATACAATCACACACAGGTGAATAATATTAAAATTAAGTTTGTTATCACTTGAATATTCACAATAGTAAGGTATATATAATTTTAATTTAAACTACTTAAATATAATCTAATGAGAAAGTTAGAAATTAAGTTTGACCTTGTTAAACATGACTCCAAAGAGAGCAAGCTCAGCAGCTTTGTCTAAATCAGCATCATCGAATATAATGAGAGGAGACTTGCCTCCTAATTCAAGTGAAACAGGTTTCAAATTGCTCCTAGCCGCAGCTTCCATCACTTCACGCCCTACTTCAATTGAACCTGTAAAACTCACCTGAAATTTCAATCAACAAAGATTAAATTTTGACACTTCAACTTGAAGCCTCACTATTTGATATGTAACTTGTTTATTACCGCATCTATGTCCATGTGTGAGCTTATTGCTGCACCCGCAGTTGGACCAAATCCGGGTACCACATTAAGCACTCCATCTGGGACTCCAGCCTTTCAAAATGACAAACCTAATCCAATTAGTCTCACCAATAGTAACTTTGTAAGAATCATTAGTTTTTAAAAATGACAAACTTAATCTAATTAGTGACTAAATTTTAAAAATGGTTTGTAATGTTAGAAATGCACGTCATCAACCTAATTCAATCCAACAAAATCAATATGAAAGATGAGGATTGTTCCTTATTTATGCATATACAACATATTATATTTTAAATAATGTGTAATCTCTAACACATAAATTATTTAATTTTTGATTTTATTTTACTTGATAAAATAAAGAAATAAGGAATAAAGTAGACACGTCAAATGGGTTAAATTATACCTAATTTATATTAGTGTATCATGTAAATAAAAATTTGATGAATCCCTTTTCTAAATGAATTATATTTTATTTAGTTTGACTTAGTTTCATAATTTGTTGGGTCATACCAAATGGATGAACCAATAAGGAATAAGACTATTTTAATACTATGATTTATGTATTTTAGTCTATAATTAGCTTTTGTTCTTATTTTTATAGGAGTCATCTTTTTTATCTAGTCTGATCCTAGTCTATGAGACCAATTGGCCGGACCCATTTTAAGTATGTATGTATAAAGATGTAGTGGTAATTTTGTATTGATTACTTATTAAATAATTAATAATTAACATTTACCTGTTAAAAACAGGAAAAAATAATGTTGAAAATGAAAGGTGTAGTAATATACCTGCTTAGCCAGATTGGCATAAAACAAAGCGGAGAGAGATGTTTGTTCAGCAGGTTTGAGGACCATGGTGCAACCTGCAGCTAATGAAGGGCTAACTTTAATGAAAAATGTGAGGCTTGGGGCATTCCAAGGAATTATGTGTCCCACAACACCAATTGGTTCCAATAATGTATACGCATGGAACCCTCCACTCGGTTTTAAAACTTCACCGTGAATTTTATCAGCAGCACCTGCGTAGTAACGTAGTGCACCTGTAGCTGAAGGAATTTCTGCAACCTTATTAAAAAAGTGTAGCTTCCCAGCCTCAATAGTATCTAATGCTGCCACTTCTTCTATGTTTTGTTCAATTAAATCCGCCCATTTCATCATAATTTTTGCCCTTTCCTAATATAACATACCATCTCACTGTTAATACTTTCTTGGATAGGATGAGAGTGATAGAAGGCAAAATTTAAACCAGAAAATAAATGGTTAAATTAGAAATAAATAGAAATGTATAACAATTTTATCCGAGTAACTGTAAACTTAATCTTTAAATACTACATTATTTTTTAAGAAAAATATTTAGTAGACAACTAAAATACACCGCCAATTAGATAATCAATAATAAAATATGAAGAGAAAGAAATAAGTAGACGTATAAAATGTAAAAAGGAGAAAATATATATATATATATATATATATATATATATATATATATATATATATATATATATATATTTTGTGAGTGATTTAGTTGGTTGGTTAGTTGCATATTATAGTTAGCTGTGAATTAAAGTTGATTTTGTAAATAATTTTCATAATAACAAAATTATCTAAAATAATCCATAAATTTATCGGAAATCATGTTACATAATATCTAATATATGAGTATTGAAAAATCTTTTAAATTAATCCCTTAATATTTTAACTTGTGGACTAAATGGATAGATTTTTAATACTTGAAATACTATTTATATAGTTTCATTAATTTAAATATTATTTAAGATAGAAGATTATATAATACAACTATGCCTTATAGAATTGATAAATACTAATCCGTATTCTAAGATATTGGTTAAGCAACGAAAACAGGAAATTTTCTATTATAATCCGTAAATTTTCTTTTTTACACTCATCTATAATTTATATATTAAATACTTTATTTTTTTAAAAAAAATTCTTAATGTGGGTGTCGGTTGATATGGTCATAAAAAGTTTTGTACAAATTTATATTATCATAATTTTAATTATTATTTTAAAAATAATGGTCACAACGTTCAATTTTTTAGTGAGATTAGGAATACAAGTTGAAATTTATTATGTAAGAATTTAATTGGGAGAAAGGAAGAAAAAACTCACACAGCATAGAACAAATTAAAAGTATTTAATGATAGAAATGAGAAAGAATGACTTACAGAACCGGGCAAGCGAGGCCATGGACCTGAGTCAAATGCCTCACGAGCTGCTTTAACAGCAACATCAATGTCTTGTTTATCTCCTTCACTAATTCTTGCAATCACCTCTTCTGTTCTTGGATCTATACTCTCAAATGTACTTCCTTTTTTATTTCAATATAAATAATCATAAACAAGTTTGTCAATTAGAAATATATCCAACCATTTCAGATTTAAATAAAATAGTATTTTTCCAAAATAATTAAATTTAAATAATTAACAATAGAAGACAGTTTTAAAGTTTTTCTTCTATTTTTGATAATAGAGATTCATAGAAATTATTAAAAAAAAACTATTTTTAACTAAAAATACCACTAAATTAAAACTTGTCATAAATTGAAGAACCTGAAATGGAATCAACAAAATTTCCATTAATGAAGAGCTTGGTAAACTTGACGGTGGGAATCTTTGGGTGGCCACTACTGGAGTTAGAGATAGCACTCATCTCTGTGTGTTGGTGTTAACAATCAACATAGAGAGAGATATATATATTAAAGGTTAAGTTGCATTCAGCGAAGACAAATTGAAGACCAATATGTATCATCATATAAAGTGCAAAGACAAATTGACACAGCTTTAGGTGGAGCAAATGATTTCTTTTGAAAAGTCACGAGTGGATAATAAGGCTTCTACCTACTGATCCATAATAGAATATAATATTAATACTGTATATGCATTATATGTTTTAACGTTTAATACAAGAATATTAATTTAAATGCCAGAGCTCCCACGCACCCACCCCAGTTTATGATTTCTAATTATTTAAAGAACTGAAATAGTTCTTTTGCCTTTTAATTCTTAATTCAAAATTATTAAACATTTTGCAAAGGTACAACATCTGATCGATGCACGAATAAGCCAGCCTGTAGTGCACAAAAATTAAAAATAATGTTTCAAGTGGAAGTATAATCGGTTACATAATTAGTGAGATTTAAAATAAATTTAGAGATTTTTTTAATTTTAAATAAAATAATTATATATCATATTTTTGGAGATTTTTTTGTTGATGTGTGAAAGTGTATAAGGGACCTTTTTACATCTGAAAAATAAATAAAAGTTAGTTTTATATTGATTAACTTAAAATGTAAGTTTTATACTTTAATCATACAGCAAAAAACATCAAATGGTGATAATGGGATTAAGTTGTCACTGATTAATTTATGATTTTTTTAGTTGATTTTGTGAAGATGGAATGTTGTTTCTTAGTGTGGGATTGATTTTTCTGTAAGCCATTTCTGTCTATGGGAAAAAAAAAGGAAGAAAATGAAAAAAAAAAGAAGAAAAAAAATTGCGTTTGAAACGTGTATAGAATAATATTGTAAAAATAATGTTGTTGGTGTATAGAATAATACTGTTGAGTGTTACTGTATGTGTTACCTTTACGTATTTTGGACACGTGGTTTTATTATTAAAATACCCCAAAAATTACATAAAAACTTTGATTTTATCAGTAGAAGGACGAACACACAATTTTAATATAATGTAATTAATACAGTATATATGTTTAAATATTTAAATTTAACATATGTTATAAGTTAATTAATGAATAATTTTTTTAATTTTAATATTAAATTAATATAAATAGAAAGAAATTTATAATACTCTTAGGATAAATTTTGATATGTAATGACACCTTAATTTTATTTTATTTTTTTAATTTATGGAACAGGAATACTATATGCATAGATATCTCATACCCGCCAAACAATGAGCCATTTAGCAAAACAAATGATACTGATTATCAGAGACAATTTTGGGCTTTAAGTCCAATTCAACGTGAACTCGAAAATGCACAAGAAAGAAATAAAATAAAAAACAGAAAACAAAACGATTCTACCCCTTCTGAACGTAGAAACCTGAAATGAAATAATAATATAAGTAAATAAATAACAATGAAAAAGTAGAAAATAAATAGAATAATGATGATGATAAAGAGAAGGTAAACTGTGTAAATAAAGAAATTTTTTGTTTTTTTATTTGAAAGTACATTAACCTCAATTTTTACTCACTTGAGAAGATTATTTAGAGATAAAATAAAACTCATTAATAATTTTATTTCCATTCTTTTTAATTATAAACCAAACAATAAAAATAACTTCTTTTATCTTTTCTTCACCTTTATTTTTTCTTTCTTTCATTTTCCACAAAAAGCATGGTGTAAACAACTGAAAAGTAGGCAAATGCTAACTTATGATAATATCAGATACAACACTGTTCAGAAACTGAATTTCCATGCCTGTAAATGAAAACTGATAGGTAGTGGCCAGAAGGCACAGCAGAATGATCCATTTTCTAAAATCCATGGAGTGGATGGATCAATTCAAAGCCAAGGAGAATTGTAAAGGGGAGTTACAACAGATTTAACTTGTAGGTATTTGTGAAGGGCGTCCAATCCATGATCTTTTCCGAATCCACTCATCTTATACCCTCCAAAGGGAACATCATCACCAAAGGCAAAATAACAATTGATCCAAACGGTTCCTGCACGAATAGACCTTGATACTGTGTTTGCTGTATCAATATTCTTGGTCACTATGCCTGCTGCTAGGCCATACTTAGTATTGTTAGCACTCTTAATTGCTTCCTCAATGGTCCTGTTGTTCAAATATCATATCATAATCCAATTCATGAACAAGCCCCAAATTTCTTTTTTCTAGTACTAAAATTTCAAGATAATAATTAACAAGAAATAACATTATAATAAACTTACTTAAACTTCTTCAACGCCATTACAGGGCCAAATATTTCATCTTGTGCTATAACCATATCCTCCTGTAGTTAATTTTTACAAAGGAAACATAATGGTTGGTTAAGATGTATCTAATTATGATTAAGATGCCCAATTTACAACGTTGTGAGTCTGTTTTCTATGAATTCACCTTAATATTGGAGAAAATTGTCGGCTCAATGAAGTAACCCTTGTTACCCACTCTTTTACCCCCTGTCAAAAGGGTAGCTCCTTCTCTTTTTCCATGCTCAATATATGAAAGAACTTTTTCAAATTGTTTCTTGTCAACCTAAAATATACAGAAAATTGTTATCCAATATGTGAGAATTCTAACCATTTATCTCATTTTCTCATTTCTTTTCTGTATATATGCTGGTACATAATTTTTGAAAATAAAGTTGTGGAATTATAAAAAAAAAAACATCTGATTAATGTTTTGAACTAGTGTAGATATAAGTGTGGCACTACCTATTTTTCTTACCTGAGGTCCTTGTTGAACTTTAGGATCAAAGGGATCTCCAATGACCCAAGCTTTTGCCTTCTCCACCAATTTTTTCTCAAATTCATCATAAATCCCTTCTTGAACGAACACACGGGAACTTGCTACACAAACTTCTCCCTATAGTCACATGAATTAATTAAATTAATTTTGGCAGATATATATCTTGATGCTATTTAAAAAGAAAGAATTTCCTGAAAGCAATTTTACCTTGTTGTATAAGATGCCAATTAATGCAAGATCAGTAGCTCTGTCTATATCAGCATCGTCAAAAATTATAAGGGGTGACTTGCCTCCTAATTCAAGTGAAACTTGTTTCAAGTTACTCGTAGCTGCAGCTTGCATTATCTTTCGCCCTGTCTGTGTTGAACCTGTAAAACTGACCTGAACATACCACCAAGTTAGGAAACATACCAAAAATATATACAAAAATAATATGAAGTTAATATTAAATAAAAATTTTAAATCACAAGATAATTCATTTTTTTAAAATAATCATAAGCAATTATAAATATAATTAAATTTAAAATTTATCTAATTATTCTGATACTATAATCACTCTTATTATAAAAGTTTAACAAAGAAAAATTATAAAAAGAATGTAGGGGGTGAAATACCAAGAAACACCAAGCAGTGTTAACAATATAATGGCTAAGACTATCAATAAAACTAAACACCATATCTCAACCCAAATATTTAACATAGAACTTATCATTCACTTAAATTTTCAACCATCTCACCCAAAGTTGTAGTTCCCACATTACTTGTATTTCTATAATACCACCACTCACCAACATGACACAGTCATATGGCTATTATTTAAAATTGTCCAATTTTTTAGCCACCAAGATAATTTAAGCTAACAAAAACTAACTTCTAAGCAGTACTGGGTTGAAGGAAGAAAGGGGGAGAAAGGTCTTAAATTTGAATTCCTCCCATTAATAAGAACTAACAAACTAATAATATTGGTCAATAAAAAAAATTTATTTAAGATGTACAATTTATGACCATGCCATTTCTAAATGTTTGACATGTAAATTACCGCATCAACATCCATATGTGAGCTTAATGCAGCACCAGCAGTGGGGCCAAATCCAGGCACTACATTGAGCACTCCATCTGGGATCCCAGCCTACAAAAATGGGAAAATAAGGAAAACTCAATAAGCTTATGCTCAAGTAACTTGTGAAGAGCAATGGTAGATAAAATTATGAATCATATGTTGAAAATCATACATACCAATTTCGCAAGATGGGCATAAAACAAAGCAGAGAGAGGTGTTTGCTCAGCAGGTTTAACGACCATGGTGCAGCCAGCAGCCAAAGAGGGGCTAACCTTGACGAAGAACATAACAGTGGGAAAATTCCATGGAATTATGTGTCCCACAACACCAACTGGTTCAAGCAATGTATATGCATGAAACTCTCGTGACATTTTCAATACTTCTCCGTGAATTTTATCAGCAGCACCTGCATAATAACGCAGAGTGTTTGCTGCTGAAGGAACTTCTACATTCTTACACATATGGTACAACTTGCCCGCATCAGTGGCATCTAGTGCTGCAAGCTCTTCTGCATTTTCCTCTATTAGCTGCGCCCATTTTATCAAAATTTTTGCTCTCTCCTGATTATCACATTCACATAAGCCATGTCAATTTTCATATGATGCAAAACAGTTATTTTTATTTTCAAATGTTAATTGCATCATGTTAATTTTCATATGATGCAAAACACATAATTTTATATTGAATTATATAAAAAAAAATACATAAAATCATTGATGTCACCGGTGGTTAGTTAAAAAAAATTTATTCAAACAACTAAATTATAACATAAAATGGTCCCCGGAAAATATAAACATGATCACTTTAGATAATCTTTCACATTTATAATATTTTAGAGCAGTCAACATTATTTTGGAGATTATTGTTGGGCCCAGCATGTTGGTGGCTTTCGGTGGAAAAGCAAATGAAAGTAATAGACTTTCGGTGGTTTTTTTTTTTTTTATTAATTGAAAAGGGGTTTGCTTTCGGTGTGTAATTGTTTTTTAAACAATTTTTTAAAGATTTCCTTCTCCTATAAAAGGAGAAGGCTTGGACACTGCAAGGCACACCATTGAGAGAAAAAAAAACAACCAGCAGTGTAGAGGAACCCAACAGAGAGAGAGAAAATAAGTTTAGAGAGAGAGGGGAAATAAAAGGGGATAAGAACAGTTTAGTTCTTACGGGTGTAATTGAGTTTTGGGTTATAAGTGGTGTTGTCAGATTTTGAGTATTCTGTAAACACCAAGTATATTTCCTTTTCCAGTAAAAGATCTGCAACAGTCCGGAGACGTAGGCATTATTAGCCGAACTCCGTTATCAATTTGTGTGTGTGCAAAATTCGAGTTATTTTTCACTTCCGTAAATCTGACGGTACAAGAAAATTCTGCGTAATTTTCCCAACAACTGGTATCAGAGCTCCAAGTTGGAAGCTCTGCAATTTCTGTGAAGGTACTGTTCATATGAATAGTAAGATACTATTCACGTGAATAGTAAAATCGCGAAAAATTTGTCAGCGTTACAAATTTGTTCGTAAACGTGTTCTCAACATAGTGGTTTACAGAAATCGTCAGAAACGATCCTAAGGAAGTGTCAGATTTAAGTGGGAGTGATGGCTGCAGATGAAGGAAAGGTGAAAATTGATAAGTTCGATGGTGCGGACTTTGGCTTTTGGAAGATGCAGATAGAAGACTATTTGTATCAGAAAAAGCTGTATCAACCTCTCTCAGAAACGAAGCCAGAAGGCATGAGTGATGACGAATGGAAACTTCTCGATAGGCAAGCCCTTGGCGTTATCCGATTAACATTATCCCGTAATGTTGCCTTTAACATTGCGAAAGAAAAGACCACGGCGGGTCTGATGGCGGCTCTTTCCAGGATGTATGAAAAGCCGTCGGCCTCAAACAAAGTTCATTTGATGAGGCGATTGTTTAACTTGCGGATGGCGGAAGGCGCATCGGTAGCACAACATATCAATGAACTTAACTTAGTCACAACCCAGTTGAGTTCAGTTGAAATCGAATTTGATGATGAGGTACGAGCCTTGATACTTTTGTCTTCCTTACCAGAAAGTTGAGCGCTCATTGTCACGGGAAGGAGTAGCTCAATAGGAAGCGAGAAGTTAAAATTCGATAACATCCGTGATCTAGTTCTCAGTGAAGAGATCCGAAGGAGAGATTCGGGTGAGTCTTCAACCTCTTCAGTATTGCATACAGAGTCAAGAGGAAGAAACTCAACTAGAGAAGACGGACGTGGCAGATCAAACTACCGAGGTAGATCAAAGGGGAGGAGGTCCAAATCGAGAAATCCAAATAATTCTCACTCGAAGACTATCGAGTGTTGGAAATGTGGGAAGACCGGGCACTACAAAAATCAGTGCAAAGGCGCATCGAAGAAACAGGAAGTGAAAGACGAAGCAAATGTTGCTTCCACATCAGGAAGAGATGATGCATTGATATGTTCTTTGGAGAGCAAGGAAGAGTCTTGGGTGTTAGACTCTGGAGCATCCTTCCATGCCACTTCACAGAAAGAATTCTTCGACAGTTATGTCCCCGGAGAACAAGGTAAAGTTTATCTTGGTAATGATCAAACCTGTGAGATTGTGGGTAAAGGTGTAGTGAAGATTAAATTGAACGGGTCTGCATGGGAATTGAAAAATGTTAGACATATTCCCGACCTGAAAAAGAATTTAATCTCAGTAGGCCAGTTGGCCAGTGAAGGCTACACTACAGTCTTCCATGGTAATAATTGGAAGATATCAAAGGGTGCAATGACAGTTGCTCGAGGCAAGAAAGATGGCACTCTATACACGACAGCAGGAACACGTTGCTCAATCGCAGTTGCTGCAACGAATGAAAATCCCAATATATGGCACCAGAGACTTGGCCATATGAGTGAGAAGGGAATGAAGATCATGCACTCGAAGGGAAAATTACCAAGTCTTCAGTCAGTAGAAATTGACATGTGTGAAGACTGTATACTTGGAAAGCAGAAGCGAGTCAGCTTTCAGACAAGTGCAAGAACCCCAAAGAAGGAGAAACTCGAGCTTGTTCACTCTGATGTCTGGGGTCCAACTACAGTCTCATCCATTGGTGGAAAACACTACTTCGTGACTTTTATTGATGATCACTCCAGGAAGGTGTGGGTGTACTTCCTTAAACACAAGTCTGAAGTATTTGAAGTTTTCAAAATGTGGAAAGCAATGGTAGAAAATGAGACAGGATTGAAGATTAAAAAGCTCAGAACTGACAATGGTGGTGAATATGAAGACACCAGATTCAAGAAGTTCTCGCTACGAGCACGGATCGAATGGAAAGGACAGTGTGTGTACGCCTCAACATAACGGTGTAGCTGAGCGGATGAATCGAACGTTGACTGAAAGAGCCAGAAGCTTACGTGTGCAGTCAGGCTTACCAAAGCAGTTCTGGGCAGAAGCAGTCAACACAACAGCCTACTTGATCAACCGAGGTCCATCGGTACCATTGGAGCACAAAATACCAGAAGAGGTATGGAGCGGAAAAGAGGTAAAACTCTCACATCTTAGAGTTTTCGGTTGTGTAGCATATGTGCACGTAAGTGATCAAGGCAGAAATAAACTTGATCCCAAGTCAAAGAAGTGCACTCTCATCGGCTATGGTGAAGATGAGTTTGGCTACCGCATTTGGGATGATGAAAACAAGAAGATGATCCGCAGTAGAGATGTGATCTTCAATGAAAGAGTGATGTACAAGGATAGACATAACACTGAGAGCAGTGAATCAAAACAGACTGGGCCAGTGTTTGCAGAGGTGGATGAAGTCCCAGATAGTCCTACCATTGAAACTCCTCATCCAGAAGGACTGACTGAGCAGAGTAGTGAGCAGCAATCTAATACTCCAGAGCTCCCTACTCCAACTCCTGTTTTGAGAAGGTCTTCTCGTCCACATGTGCCAAACAGAAGATATATGGACTACATGTTGATGACTGATGGAGGAGAGCCTGAAGACTTTGAAGAAGCAAGTCAAACCACAGATGCCATCAAGTGGGAGCTTGCTATGAAGGACGAAATGAAGTCTTTAAAGTCGAATCAAACATGGGAACTAGTTGATTTACCCATGGGTAAGAAGGCACTTCACAACAGATGGATATATCGGGTGAAAGAGGAGCATGATGGCTCCAAGAGGTACAAAGCCCGACTAGTGGTCAAAGGGTTCCAGCAAAAGGAAGGAGTTGACTACACAGAAATCTTTTCTCCAGTTGTGAAGCTCAATACTATCAGAACCGTACTAAGTATTGCTGCTAGTGAAGATCTCTACCTTGAGCAGCTAGATGTGAAGACGACGTTTCTTCATGGAGACTTAGATGAGGAAATATACATGCATCAACCTGAAGGCTTCTCAGTGAAAGGAAAGAAGAATAAGGTATGCAGACTGAAAAAGAGCTTGTACGGCCTGAAACAAGCTCCAAGACAGTGGTATAAGAAGTTTGATAGCTTCATGCACAGGGAAGGCTTCCAGAAGTGCAACACTGACCACTGTTGCTTCTTCAAGAGATATAAATCCAGTTATATCATCTTGCTACTTTATGTTGATGATATGTTAGTAGCTGGTTCAGATATTGAAGAAATCAGAAGCTTGAAGATGCAGTTGTCAAAAGAATTTGACATGAAGGATTTAGGTCCTGCCAAGAAGATCCTTGGGATGCAAATCACGAGAGATAGGCAAAAAGGAATTTTGCAGTTATCTCAGGAAGAGTACATTAACCGTGTTTTGCAAAGATTCAACATGGGCGACGCCAAACCAGTCAGCACACCTTTGGCAAGTCATTTTCGCCTATCCAAGGACCAGTGTCCTCAGACAGAGGAAGAAAGAAGTCTCATGGCTAAAATCCCATATGCTTCAGCCATTGGAAGTTTGATGTACGCAATGGTTTGTACGAGGCCAGACATTGGCCATGCAGTGGGAGTAGTAAGCAGGTTTATGGCAAATCCAGGGAAAGCTCATTGGGAAGCAGTCAAATGGATTTTGAGGTATCTACGAGGAACCACAAAGAAGTGTTTGTACTTTGGCAAAGGAGATATAAAGGTACAAGGTTACGTAGATGCAGACTTCGGAGGTGAAGTCGATCACCGAAGAAGTACCACCGGCTACATATTTACTGTTGGAACAACAGCTGTCAGTTGGATGTCGCAAGTACAGAAGATTGTGGCTCTATCTACTACAGAAGCTGAGTATGTAGCAATAACAGAAGCCAGTAAAGAGATGATATGGCTTCAAGGTTTGTTGACAGAGCTGGGATTCATCCAGGAAAGGAGTGTCTTGCATTGTGATAGTCAGAGTGCGATACATCTGGCAAAGAATTCAAAGATTCCACACCGAACTAAGCATATTGATATCCGTTATCACTTTATCAGGTCTCAACTTGAAGATAAAGTGTTAACGTTGAAGAAGATCAAAGGAAGTGAGAATCCAGCAGACATGTTGACAAAGGTGGTGACCATTGATAAATTGAAGTTGTGTTCAACTTCAGTTGGCCTGCTAAAATAACAGATCAAAGAAGACTGTTGCATTGATCAAGGTGTGAAGACAGATTGAAATCAGTCTTCAAGTGGGAGATTGTTGGGCCCAGCATGTTGGTGGCTTTCGGTGGAAAAGCAAATGAAAGTAATAGACTTTCGGTGGTTTTTTTTTTTTTTATTAATTGAAAAGGGGTTTGCTTTCGGTGTGTAATTGTTTTTTAAACAATTTTTTAAAGATTTCCTTCTCCTATAAAAGGAGAAGGCTTGGACACTGCAAGGCACACCATTGAGAGAAAAAAAAACAACCAGCAGTGTAGAGGAACCCAACAGAGAGAGAGAAAATAAGTTTAGAGAGAGAGGGGAAATAAAAGGGGGTAAGAACAGTTTAGTTCTTACGGGTGTAATTGAGTTCTGGGTTATAAGTGGTGTTGTCAGATTTTGAGTATTCTGTAAACACCAAGTATATTTCCTTTTCCAGTAAAAGATCTGCAACAGTCCGGAGACGTAGGCATTATTAGCCGAACTCCGTTATCAATTTGTGTGTGTGCAAAATTCGAGTTATTTTTCACTTCCGTAAATCTGACGGTACAAGAAAATTCTGCGTAATTTTCCCAACAATTATAGCCTACTATATTTATCTTTATTATCCATCCTTAGTTATCTCAACCCATAGTATGATTTCGTTACTAGATGTATTTATAAAACAATTTTAATATAAATCCATCGTAATATCTTCTTCTTCCTTTTTCGGGGGAGAAGAATAAATAAGCCGTTAGTAATCACTAAATGTTAATAGTTTGTGTGTTTTAAAATTTTAAAACCATCAATAAAATAACTATTAATTTTTGTACACTATTAAAATAAAATGTAAAAACACCTTTTTTTTAAAATTTTTGACGTTTTCAAATGCATAAATTAAACGTTTGTATAACTTACTCCACGTAAAAATACCAATCAAAGGATTAATATAATAAATAATATAACCGATCATCAGTGTTAGAATATATAAAATAATTACACTAGTCATTCTTTAACAACTTTTAATTAGATTAATTAAGTCTCTCGAAACTTATATATTGAATTATAAATAAAAAAAATTATATATTGAACTACCTTTTACTTACCCTTAACAGACGTTGAGTTCTTCAAAGAAAAAAAATAAAAAACAAGACCGTTGAGTTTTAAACTTCACATATTCCAAAATAAAATCTTAAAATAAATTTGAAATTTATAAATTCGAGTTATCGACCTTACGGTCCAGATTCCGAATCACGTGGTTTTA
Source organism: Hylodesmum podocarpum (assembly GCA_026586105.1). Lineage (NCBI taxonomy): Eukaryota > Viridiplantae > Streptophyta > Magnoliopsida > Fabales > Fabaceae > Hylodesmum > Hylodesmum podocarpum. The sequence goes on from JALJEV010000403.1 coordinate 1,532,664, forward strand.
ATATTAAATACTCAGAAATCAAATTAGAACATTGGTTGAAGTTTTTATATTACATGACAATCTGGATTTCATGGGTTTTGCATGCTTAGATCATAATAATATTATTTCAGAGATTTAGTTAATTTAATGCAATGTCAACGGTTTTATAATAAGTAGTATAATTTAATGCAATGTCAAAGTTTTACAACAAGTAGGATAATCTAGAAAAAATATTTAGTAGACAGATAATTAATAAAATATGAGGAGAGAAATATATATATATATATATATATATATATAAAATGTGAAGAGAGAGAAATAAATAATATATATATAAAAAATGTGAGGAGAAAAATATATATATAAATTTTATAAATAAGTTGATTGATTTTATATTGTAGTTCATTACGAAATAAAGTTGTATAATTTATATTGACGTGAATACATATTATTTAATAATTTAATTATATCACCCACTGAAAAAACTATCAGTGGAAAATCATTCGACCAAGTGAAATATATACTATTTAATGCAAATGTTATGTTATTCTTTTTAACGTTACAATTGTAAAAATATTTAGCCAACTGAATAAGGTGTCTGAAAACTTATTGAGAAGTAAGGAATCACATTTAAAACGTAAAACTATTACTATTAATTTTTCAAAATTATACCTGAAACATAGAATCAAAACACTAATAGTGGGATTGATTTAGTGATAAAAAATTATAGCGTAATATATACAAAACCATGATAAAATAATCACGAAACAACTATTTATTACTTTAAAAAATTATAATAAGTGAAAGTCATCATTAATCTTAACACACACTAGTATGTGTGTCACTAATTTCTAGCCTCAGTTATTTATGCACATACCCTTTATATATATGTATGTATGCATAAGAGAAGAGAAAAATGAACATACAGCGCCGGGAAGGCGAGGCCATGGACCAGAATCAAATGCTTGACGTGATGCTTGAACTGCAATTTCTATGTCTTCTTTATCTCCCTCGCTGATCCTCGCTATAACATCTCCTGTTCTTGGATCTATTGTCTCGAATGTTCTTCCTGTTTTTTATCCACAAGAAACAACAACAAAAAAACACAGCAAGAGTTTTAGCCTAGTCATATCACAAAATTAGAAAATATTAACTGTTTGAATTTCTATTTTAATTGAATCATTAAAATTTTGAAAATCTGTAATAAAACTCGATATGAAAGCCAGTTTTAAATGAACTTGATTTTGATGTGTCATAATTTATATTTAAATGTTTTTACTGCAAAAACTAGAGTGAATCTCAATATTCAAATTTTGATCAAACACAAGACTTACTTAAAAGATATTGGATAATTAATTCAAAACCAATTCTAAACTTAGATACAATACAAATTATTGAGACAAGCATTTATAGAAAGTGTAGATAACCTCTACATCACAGTTCACGATTTTATATCTATTTGAAACAGAGTTCACGTATTGGTGTATTTATTATTATTGTTGTTGTTGCAGATACATGAGTGGAGAAAGCAAATACAGAAAAAGGAACAGAAAGGTAGAAGAAGCAAAAAAGAAAGGCAAATACAAGAAATAGAAAAGTGGAAATTACGTGAGAGAAACAGAAAGTGCAGAGAGAATATAAACCTGAAACAGAGTCAACAAAATTTCCGTTAATGAAGAGCTTGGTGAACTTGACCTCGGGGACCTTGTTGGTGGAGCCAGCATCGCCATTAGTAAGACCAGTCATGGTTTGTGTGTGTGTCTAATGAATCGAAGCAGAGTGAAGAAAGCAGAGCGAGTATGAGACTTTCACAAATAAATGGAGATTAGCATTAATTGGCATTATATGGAAATTTTATAGAATTCTGAGGTGTATATAAAGATAGAAAAAAAAAAAAAAAGCCAAGAGACAAAATGAAGAGACTCAAAATTCACATGTAATAATGGTTATATAATTAACGGAATGAAAGGGATGTAAAGAAAATGAAATTGGTTCTGACGTTTTCAGTGTCCATTTTTAATTATATTGGGTTAAATTTTTGAAAATATTTTCAAAATAAATTTGAAATAAGGAAATGTAAAAGATTCATTTTTAATATTTTCTAGTCAAATTAATAAAAATGCAATGAAACTACATTAAAGATTAAATAATTTATTGATCTAATATTAGTCTCACAATAATAAAATAAAATAATAATAATAAATAATTTTATAATAAATTTTGATATCGTATAAATTGAATAAAATTGATTTATAAGATGAGTTAGTACATAAGATGATGATTTTTCCTATTTATATTTACGGAACCGAAAAGATTAATAAATAAAAATGTTAATTTTATAATTGGTCCATAAATTATTAAAAATTTCATATAAAAGTCATGTATCTAGAAGTGACATGAGAAATTCGACTTGAATACTTATGAATTTAATTTAGCTCTACAAATAAAATAATGATGTCAACTTCAAGAAATTTTGATACTTAGTTTTCTTGTTTATACGCGGAACATCTTTAAACTATTCATTTTCCGGTTGAGATCAGTGATGACGACGAGCAATGCGATTATGATAAGAGTTTGATACTTAGTTTTCTTGTTTATACGCGGAACATCTTTAAACTATTCATTTTCCGGTTGAGATCAGTGATGACGACGAGCAATGCGATTATGATAAGAGTTATTGGAAAATTATTGAGGCAGGGCTTCAACTATGACCTTTACTTTTGATGTGAGCTTTGCCTTCAATCTTTTACTACGTATTACGTATATATGGGTTGAGTTGCCCTCACGGAACGTTCGTCCTCCTATTTTACGTTAGTGTGAATACGATATTTTGGGTTGGCTTTATAATATCACAGAGCAATCAATGCATAATATTTTCTCGAAACAAGAAATTGTATAAAAGCATTAACAAACAATTGTGTCTGGTTCAGATGGGTCTGACTTCTTGTTTTATTTTATATACTAAAGAAACGTCATGACGACATTTTCGGAGCCTAGTTTTCGATGAGATTTGGATGACTGGAATCAAAGTTTAATTTTCTCTTGAGTGAGAAAATGTTAAAAACATATCTCCAAGAACTATACGAGTGACGGAAAGAATGAAAGAGGATTCTTCAACCAGCAACTTGTGAGAAAGACAATTTTGAGAACTTGATCCTCTCTCTATGGCAGCCGTCTACTAAAAAATAAATATTTGAATTTGTTCTGATTTCTCAGGGAAAAACTATGATTATCCATAAAAAAATATATTTGTCGTTGTCCATGAATTTATATATTCTTTTAAGGAAAAATTAGTCTTACAGCCAAGTTATTTAAATAGCTATAAAATATACTATCTTAAAATAATAATAATATTATTAAAACAATTACAAAAATGACAAAGAAAATGTTGAGCAATGTGTCTTTTTATTATAATAAAATTAGAAACATTATGAAAAATTACATTTTTATGAAAATATATTTATTATTATTGGGAAAAGTTTCTTTTTTTAATAACATTAAAAGTTGCTGCTAAAATGTATATTTATAATATCAACATTTATAATTTGTTGAGAAATGTTACTTTTATGTCAAAAATATTAGTTGTTGTCGGAAAAGATAAAATGTTTAAAAAAAAAAAATTATTTTCTTATTTAATTGTGTATATAATGTCATTTGTATAACTTTTTTATTAGTTTAAGTTTGTTATAATTTTAATCAATTATGATAGTTAAATTTTTCAATTTGCTAGGCAAAATCATCCTAACTTAGATAATAAAAAAAATCTTTAAAAGATAATATTTTCTAGTCATATAAATTCTAGAACGTATATTGTCTAGGCCCATCCTATCATATGCATAGTAAAAGTGATTAATTTGCAACTGAATTTGACTTCGTCAAGAAGTAATTATCATATCTTTGCGTGAGTGATCGGGTTGCATAGTATTTATTAATTTGTTTGTTTTAGCTAGGATCACAGATCAAATCTATGTAGATTTGTCAATGGAAGCTCTTGGAGCAAACAACGGATCATATATATATATATATATATATATATTACTCAACAAGTCCAAAAGATAAGACAAATAAGTTTGAAGTTGACCCTTTAGCGGGAACGGATATCTTAAAGTATGTTATGAAAATGATTTTTGTTTTTAATACCCCTGTGTTAGACAATAACCAGTGTATACCAATAACACGTTTCCTGCCCCTGACGTCTCAATATATCTTGAGTTCTCAAGATATGTATCAATTACTGAACGTTAAATGAAATACTGCAATTCTGATGTGTGATAAATCATAATAAATTCGCGCCTAAAAAGATCATGATTTATTATTTGGCCAAACCTAGTTATTTGTGGAAAACAAGCTTTTAGCTATCACAAAAATGAGAAAAATAAATGAGCTGCTTTCCTGATACTTTACATGCCCCGTTGACTTGAATAGCTAGTTTAAATACTAATTTTCATGGAGATTGTTAGGTTACGTGTTCCTGATAGGTTACATGTATCGTTTTATGGAGATAATTGTGACTTGAATAACTAGTTTAAATACTTCTTTTTTATATAAATATAGCAGCTATATTAAATACTAAAAACTTGACTTTTCATTTATTTCACAAATTTTTGTAAAAAAATGATCATAAAATATATCATAATTTAACAATTTTACTATGCATTTCCAAAATTGATTCTCCACTGTACCTTTATCAGGAGATTGATAATATAGCAAGAATACTTTTTCGTTCAAATGACGAGTACTTTGATCACCAATTTTAGGGTGAGGCTAATTCTTGTGCAGTCTTCAAGGCCTAAAAAGCCCAAGACGGATGGGATGCACAAGGCTCTGGTGGGCCTTCGACTTGGACAGTGCCTCTAAAAGGTTACTTTGTCCTCTTCGGTGATTAGTTCGGAAATGACCCAATGACTTTATCAGAAGTTAGTTTATTTAACTTCTATTTTTGATATTTTCGGGAATTGAACTTTAGTTAAAAGACCCGTGCTGTTAGTGAATATGTTGATCGCAGAATATGACGATCAAAGATTAAAAGCACAAATTATAACTTTTCACCTGTGCTTTTAGAAGCTAATTTAGCAAATACACTGAAAGGGCATGGAGATGTAGAAAACAGCGTATAGAACAAACCTCAGACTAATAGCTCAAGAAAGAACGAACTTTGCATGGGCACCATATATCTATCTATGTTTTTGAATAGATACATATTTTCCAATTTTGACATCCACAAAACTAGAAACAAAGTAAAGTAGCATCAAAATGAGACAACGGGTAGAAAAAAGGATTGAAAGAGGGGAAAATAAAAAGCTTATCCCCTGTAGGAAGATTGATCTACTGTGTATGGAGGTGGATAAGCTGGAGGAGCACCATTTGGGTAATCGTATACGCCATAGTTAGTCTGTCCTGAATAAGAACCACCAGACCGGTAACCGGATGGACCCAAATTGTCAACAGGAATGGAGTAGTGCTGTTGTGCTATTCCAGCGGGACTTTGAGTGTGGGAAGTTCCATAGGTTGCTGTGTAAGGATTAGATGTCGTGCCCTCGAATATGGTCTGGCTGGGATAGTTGAATGGACCAGAAAATCTTGCAACAGGACTGGGTTGTAAAGGTGTTAGGTTTCTGCGTCTGAATGATGATGAAGGCACAGCATTATTGAATTTCGCTGATTTGGCTGGCCGGGAAGAGCTGGATCCATTGCCTCTACTGCCTCGCTTGTTCTGAGGTTTGGTTCCCGATGTTGAACCCTTCTTCCTTTCAGCCTTAATTTTCTCCAGATGGGTAACCCGCTTCCTGTAATTATCTAGGTTAAATCCCGACTCAAGCTTGAAATCTTCTACACATTTGATTATAGCCTTAATGGAATTCAACTCAGAAGTGATTGAATCATCCTGAAAAATGAAAGAGAGATATAATACAGTCCATCAAATGGCATACTGGCATACAGTGGGGAGAATATGAAACTAAATTAGAAAGGTAGTTATGCAGACCATTGCAGCATGATTGTTGTTTCCCTTTTTCATTACAGTAGTAACATTCTTTTTGTAGTTCCGATGATAGGACTTGAGTAGGGTGATCGGAGGAAATCTTTCAGTCAAACCAGCTTCTGAAGCAAAATAAATGGCGTCTATCTCTTGGCCATTTTTAATTAGCTCATCTATAATATCTGCACAGATCATTTGCCTTAATTAGTCTAAGCAAATACATGCATTGGTCAAAAAAACACCAAAAAGAATTCTGCTATTTCTATTTCATGGAGAAGGGTAACACCGTAAAAGTAAAACATGTATAACACAATGTGAATTTCTCTTATCAATTGGTTTAGGCTACATCGTATTGTTTCTGCTTTCTTAGACAAAAATTAACTCTATTAAGCAGGTATACGGTGTACCTACGAGTATACAAGGAGAGATGTAATGGGAAAGTTGCGGTGGATTTTGAAAGTATAAGAAATCAAGATATTTAATGAAAGGTTGCAAAGAGGTAATAGCAGACAAGTAAGGGGCTGTGGCGCATTAACATATACATATGAACAGATGCAACATTGAAATAGAAAATCAGAAAGAGTAGCACAGAGAAATGCTTTCCAAGACAATAAAATATCTATTTCTGAGGAAAAGAAGCACACAAACTTCGTTAAGAAAAAGAAATCAACAAGCTTAGCCATGTTTTAAAATTTTGATGACCCAAAATCCCATAACCCTCTTCAAAAGTTTGCTCTCCAAACCAATGTCATGGACATCTATCATAATCCACTTCCTCTTTAAATTGATGAATATGGAAAAGAGAATATGCAAGGAACACCCTTCAACTATGATTATGTGCAGAAAACCTGGCTATATTCTGGACACCCTGAACTCAGAAATGCTCAAAGAAAAGAAAACCTCTTTACTCTATCCAAAGCCTAAATGATTAAAGTACTCATTCATGAGCAGGTATCACAAGCATTTGAAGCAACACTAACAATAGAAGATGAACAGCACATGCTACTAGGAATTCAAATGCCCAGGAAGGGAGACAGTGGCAAAACACAGAAGCAGCAAAACAAGGAGACACCTTCATAGCTGCATATTTGTAGTATATATAATAAAAAATGTACAATCTTGCTCGTCTAACATTCAAGGTCAAGTTCCGTCACTACAGGAAATAAAAGTAAAGTTTCGCTACAAATGACTGATAGTTCTACAAACTAGAAAGTTCCTTGCATTTTAGCCCATAAAATCATACATATATAGACTTTAGCATAAATGTACTATGTTCAAACAAGAACCTGTGATTTTGTCCCCAAATTGCAACAAAGCAGCAAGCTTTGCCATGTCCCTTCTAGAAGCATATTTCATAACAAACTTTCTCAAATACTCATCATCAAACCTTGACCTCAACCCAAAGCAAACCACCATCTGTAGAAACATGACAACTTCGGCTGCCCCACTCTCCGATTCCGAATCCAAATGCTCCTTCCAGGACTCAACAACTGCAACGGCTCTCTCTATAATGCTTCGAGAATATTCTGGCTGCGACTCAGAACCCATCAATGCCTGAACCACGAGCCCGCACGCCCATCGCTTATCGGTAACTCCTGACTTCGCCGCCTTGCTCCGGAGAAACTCCCCCGCTGCCTCTACCACAAGCCGTGGCGGGTCCACCGCCTCCGCCATCGCCGCCGCGATCTCCGCCCGAAGAGACGCCGATTCCTTCCGCTTTGACACCACGAACCGCAGCAGCGCCGCCGCGTCCATCCGCCGCGAGAGGGATTTCAGCGCGGCAGAGAGGTCGGGGTGGTCCGGTGGCGGCGTGGCACGGAGCTCAGCTAGCGCGGCCGCCTTCTGCTCGTCGATGCGAGCGGCGGCGGCAGACTCTCGCGCAGGAATGGCGCTCTCCCGGTGGTGGAGGGATTCTAGGGTTTCTTGGGTAAGGGATTCTAGAGATTGGAGTTTGGAATCGAGGGATTGAGATTTTTCAGTTACGGAATTTTGGAGAGAGGAGAAGTGCCTGGAGAGAGTGGTGAAGAGGTCAGTGCATTTTGCGAGAACGTTCTTCTTCGCTTCAAGGTCGTTGAAGAATCGATGGACCCTGTCGGAGGGCATCGCTGTCGCCATTAGAGAGTGCTGTTACAACAAAAACCCCCGTTATGAAACTATAATTTTTTTTTAATTTTTTTTTAAAAAAAAAAAAAACAAAAAGAAGCAAAAACAAAATCCCTACTTAACAGTTCACAGGTAGAAGAAGAATTGAGTTTCTTCTTGTTCCAGAATTTTGTAGGTGTTACTGCTGGAAGTATGGAGAACAGATGATGAGTATTCTGTTTTCCCATTTTTTTTTTTTTTCTTTTTTTCTGTAATAAAGTAAAATTAAATAGAACCAATATTGATAGATATGTAATATTTAAAAAAAAAAAAAATACTTGATGACATAGATAATTAGATAAATAAGTATAGTATAAAAGGAGATAAATGCGTAGATAATTAGATAAATAAGTATAGTATAAAAAGAGATAAATATATATATATATATATATATATATATATATATATATATATTTTATATATGTAAAAAGTGTGTGAGATATATAAAATGAGGGAAGAAAAAGTGTAGAGAGAGAAATTTAAAGATATTCTATAAATTAGTTAGTTAATTATATATTATGGTTGTTGTAATCGAAAGTTATTTTAAAAAAGCTTAAACATTATGCCATACTCTTGTAATCCAAACACCAAGAATTATACCCTTGTGCAAGATTATGTTTGAATGAGTGATTTACCTTTTAAACAAGTAAAACACAGATAATTAGAAGGAATAAAAAATATAATGAATCACATCTCAAAATTTTAACGGTATCTTATTTGGTGTGGTAACTTTGACGGTACCTTAACCATATGTTAATTTTAATTATTTTAAAAAAAATTAAATTTAAAATATAAAAATTATTTATATTTATCAATTGTGTGCATGCGTGCATACGTGTGCATGTGTTTTTTTTTTTAAAAAAAAACATTGCTGATTACAAATTACATAACTGAAATGTGTGTGTATTTTTTAGAACATTGCTAATTACAAATTACATAACTGAAATCATAGTTATAAGAGACGAAGAAAATAATCATGTTGTTATAATGGACACTTATAGGTATTTTTTCTTTTTCTGAAAATTATAAAGTTAGATGCATTATTTTTGGAAGAAAATTTTGAAGGACAACAGAGGTTCTAAACATGTAATTATTGATTTGTTAACTTAATAAAATAAAATTTATGTCCCCATTTGAATATATGGCCTTTCTTTAGATTTCTTTCTTTTAGTCTTACTAATAACTTCAGTTGTAACAAGTGGCACCCGTAGTCAAATTTTAATACATCATGCATGAATACACGGTAGACCCTATAATTTGAAATTGTTAGTGTTCAAAACTGAAATGAGTAAACAAAAGAAACCAGTCTGAATTTCTTCAGCTATGTTTACTGCTTCAAATGAAACAAAGATGAAAGTTAGTCAATTAACACAAGGAACGACAAACCTATTACAGTTGTTCCAGATGATGTCCCATGTTAGTTCTATGTTTTCTAGCTTTTTTGGGGTTTAGGAGGACAAACCTATTGTTCTTTGTTTTGTTTTATTTTATTTTATTTTATTTTTTTGGAACGATAAACCTATTGACATTGACAGTGACTTTCCTTTGCCTCACTCGGAGCTTCTACAAGTAATTTGATTGACTTTTTGGCTTGCAGCAAAATAATTCATCATGTTAATTTTATATAATTTATGATTAATTTCCTAAACAACCACAGAAGGAGTAAATAGAGCATAATAAAGCATGAACACCCGAAGTTTGGTACACACTTGTTAACGTTATTCATTTATTATGTCCTGTACCATGGCACTTTATCATCAAGGAAATACACAAACATAACAGATATATTCTTTACTTCTTGATGGAGAAATTTCATTATCCTTTTCCCCTGAATCTCTCACTCTGTCCTAATCTTATCCACTAGTTGTGTATAAAGACTTTAATCCAATTCAAATTTAAATAACCATGTATCAATCAAATTAATTACCACCATGCAATGCACACTGATCAATTTTATAAATATGCATTTAAATGATGAGGGAAAAACACAATAATGGTATTACAACTAGGAAAAACTATTAGAACACAACAAATTAAACAAAAGATATAGACATGACTATGTGGCATACATTTGGTACTGTGTAAAATTATAGCAAGAGTCTCAGATTCCCTCACACTTGTCTAAAACTTAAATTGCCCTTTTCTTTTTGTACAAGTACTCTAGAAGGATCAGCAAACCGAACAGAGAAAGATCTAGAGAGATTATCTGGTTCATCAAATGCAGTCCCTTGATCGAAATTCTGAGAATAAGTGTATTGATCATAAGGGACCTGAAAGGGTGATGCAGACTCAAAAAGCTTCTTCTTTTCTTTCTTAAGCTTCATCCACAAGAATTTCCACCTCAACTTGGTTGTTCCAATGGCTGATAGCGAGTTTACATGCTCAATCTCGTTGAGACACTTCCCCAATTGGATTGTTCTACTAGAATTGCGCCAACTTTTGATATCCATAGCTGCAACAATGCACTAGAACAAAGGTATCAACTCTACTTGAACCTAAGGAAGCTCAAAGTCACACGCCAAGGAGTGTAAAAATAAGCAAAGCGAAAGTGACAAAAACTTTAGAATATAAAAAGAGAAATATTGATAGTTAAGTCAATTGGTAAATACTTCACAAAATATATATACTATATATTTATATTTTTTATTAATTTTTTTCTTTCTTATTTTTACATTTTGTAAAATAATTAATTTGTATTACTGAGCACCTTTTGTTGGATTCACTGTACTCTTAATTATTTTATTTGGCTTCAGTTATGAAGAGTATCTCTCTTCAATTAAAAATTAAAAATAATTAAACAGCAACACCAAGCCACCAAATTATTCTTCTACCCTGTTTATGTGGATCAAACTCTGCATAGTAATAACTGAGGCACGTGATGCACGTGACAGACTGCATGCCATTGCTACGTGGAACTGTTTTATGTGGCAACTATGCCATGTGTAGTGGAGCTGTATTTTGGTGTAGCCTTGATGATATCATATCATGCATTTTAACAAGTTCAGTTGACTTGATCACTGTACTCTATCAAGCATATGCCACATGTACATAGCAAGATTCAGGAGCATTCGCCATTGCAAGTTTAAATTATAACCAATATATTTTAGCTTTATTTACGTGAGGATCTTATGTTCAATACACCATCCCTTCACACTTAAAAGGACAAAGAAGGAAAAGAGAAAGAAAAAGAAAATCAGAAATAAATCCAAATTGCTTTCTACTATCAATTGTGTAAGTGGAGTTGATGGTCAATTCAATCCTATAGTCCAATAATATGTTAAATGAAAAAGCTCAAATGAAATTGAATTCAAGTATTCAACACAAATGAAACTTAATCTCCTTCTATTTTGAGTAAGTTTGATAACTCCAACCGAAATAGGAAAGAGGGAGATTGATGGGCACCAACAACGTGGACTTGATTCAGATAAGGAATGATAACAATCTCTTTTCTTCTTAAATTTTTTTTTTTCATTGGAACTTGAGAAAGATAATAGCATTGTGACTTTCTTGTATTAAGTGTAATTCTACTTTTAATTTTTCACATGTGTTATGATTTGTTTTTACTTTTTTTTAATCTTGATTGTTTGTTGTACTTTTTTTCTAAAAAAAACTACATTCAAATTAAAAAAATTCATTTCAAAATTTTATCAAATAATTAACAGAAATATAAAAAAAATGTGTGATATATATTTCATTTATATAATTTAATAAATAAAATATAAAAAATGTATGGAATATAAGGGGAGCTTTTTTAATTTTTTAATGATTTATACATTTTTTTCTTTACATATAAAATTTAAAAGTGGGGGAATTAATTTGAACAATTAGATTAAACTACTATGTAATTGTTTTGATGTCAACGTAATGCAATTTCACAATATTACATTTAGTACCCTTTTAATTTTTCAACATTATTTTACCTCCATATTTAAAATTAAAGGGTTCAAAAGGGAGTGACTCATCAAACAATATTTTCAAACAATGGAAGGGTAAGTGGCGTTTCAGTCTAAAGCTATAGCACGCATTCTTCTCCTATTTCACAGTACTTTCGGGCGAATTTATTAACCTTTGAAATCCACAAAAATATTTTCTATTGCTATTTTTCTCCACAAATAAATAATAAAAGTTGAATTTTTTTTTTCTTTTTTTTTATTTCTACTCGTAAAAAGTAATCTACATGAAGTTTACTCCCTTAAAATAATCTACACGATTGGAATCAACGGAGAATGAAGATAAATCGTAGAGAAATAAATGCGAGTAGTCGGATATACTACCTCAGACGAAACAAATCAGATGAGAAGAGATACATAAAAATTAAGGATCATACAACTCTATGCGGCAAAAAAAAAATAAGTGATTTCTCCATGGAACCACTTTTGAACCAAAATTGAGACTTGTTAATTACAGATCTAAATCTGAGCAATATAAAGAATATTATAGATTTATTTGTAATTCAACATATCTCTTGCTTCTTAATTTAATTATCTCTTGCATTCTTAATTTAATTATCAGGATCTGAATCTACTCTTGAAATCATACCGAAAAATTGAAGAGAGAGAGAGAAAATCGTCTTTAAAAAATATGTGCATAATTGAGATGAGAAAAAGTTAAATAGTGATTTTGTGGGAATTGGAGCTACACAATTCAGTGAAGCTTGAATAATGACCTCTCTCCCTCTATTTATATTAAATAGCACTACTTACATGAGTGAAAAAAAACAGGGAAAATTCTGAAGGTAGTTAATTATGAATAAACAGAAGAACATATATAAAGACAAAGGAGCGGAGAGAGACATAAACGACAGGTTAATTGGTCTTGGAGGAGCGTTTGGTCCAGGAAGGAGGGGATGATGATGAAGGTGCGACGGAGCGATGAAAATGACATCGGAAGGAACCTTCGTGTGTCGTTGGAGAACACAAGCACTGGCCTTTGGGCAACGACGCCACCACTACCCTGCCACTGCCACTGTCACTTTCGGGTAAAATTGAAACACTCAGCTTACTCTCACCCTTGGATTCCGAAGCCATCAGTCACGGTTGTGAAAACTCAAAATTATTACCAGGGCAAATTACTAAAAGGCCAATTCCACAAACTTCTATTATATAGGAAAACCATGTCAAGGGTAGATTAGGTATTTTTCAAACACTTTTTTTTTTACTGTCATTGATTATCCTTTCTTGTGGTAATTTTTTAAATATCACCCGACACTAAATATAGATATTTATTTGTTTGTATCATAGATATTTTTTCGCTTAAGTATACTTCTATTTATTACTGTTTATTGTTTACTTTGAATAATAGAGATTTTTTTTCAAAATTTTAAAGCGATTGCTAAATTGAAAACATATTTCCTTGTAGAATACTAACCGCCTCACCGCCTCACCCCCACGTGCTAATGCTAGACAATCCGACAAGCACTTAGATCTTATAATAACAAAATAAAAAAGAAAAATATCAAAATTATATATTTAAAAATTAAAATTATTTTTTTATTAGTTAATTCATTTTTTTAAAAAAAATATTTTTTGTTTACAATTAATTAATAAAAGATTAATTTAAACTTTTACAAATTAGTTTAAGCTATTTTAGAGAATATGTTCAAACTCACCCATAATATCTTATTGAACATATTTGATTGTTTATAAATAAATAACAACAAAAAATTACATTGTTGTGCAACACGTGGTTTTAATCTTTGTTATGTAAAATACATGAGTGCCAAAATATTTGGTTGATATAATTATACAACAGATATTTTTAAAAGAATTAATATTAATATTAAAATCTAAAATCTAAAATCTAAAATCTAAAAGAAATTTAAAATAAAAATATTTATCTGATTCATTATCAATATAATTATCTAATCTAATAAAACACAAAAAAAATCTATGATAAGAATTAACTAACTATTTAATACATGTGTATTTATATATCATGTATAAAAAATAAATTATGCATGAATAATTTTATCTTCTCATCCAATTATTATGATTAGTCACGAAAATATCTCTTTGTAACTATTCTTATCTTTGTATTAAATAATTATATCTTTTCAAATTTTATATTTTTGTATTTAAATAATTATTTTTTTAATTTTCACATCACTTTAATAAAATTTAAGAATTAGTTTAGCTTTATATTTATTTTATAAAATATTTTATTTTCACAATTTAATTTATTATAATTTTTAATATATTTAAAATATTAAAATTATCAAATTTAATATCAACATCCATATTAGTTATGTAAAAATATAAACAAATTATTGATAATGTATAATTTTTTTATTTTTATAATAATTATTTTAAAATGTATTCAAATAGATGATTAATATAGAGAAAAGATCATATTACACCAAACAAGTTCTCTTTTAAAGTGTTATACCAATTTTCACCTTAGTCATATAATTTTATAGTTATAATATATTAATTAATATATATTTTTCTCTTTTCTTTATAATAAATTACTAAATTTATTTTGTTTTTAAAAAATAATAAAATTAAGACATAAATACAACAATTTTATTTGCATTCAGTTATGTATAAGATTTGTATAATTAATATATATTTTATAATTAAAATCAGCAAATTCACATTTTTCAAAATTAATTTTTTAAATTGAGTCAATTTATTTAACCTTAAATCCTAAACTTTAAACTCTAAATTCCAATTTTTATTAAAAAGATTTACGTTGTTGGTAGGTCAACTTATTTAACAACTTGTCCATTAAATGGGTTAAATGGAACTGAAAAATTTATAAAAGAAAAGACAATATACATATTAAGATGGATTAATTTGTTTAACTCAAAAATAATAATAAATCAGTAAATAGACTTTGTTGACTCGTTTAACAAAATAGAAAAGAATAAAATATAACATGGAATCATGAGAGTTTTTTTTCTTAAATAAAGAAAATAATAATAAAAAAAAAAGCTTATCCATTCATGTTGTCAAAAAAGTTGAATTGGCATGTTTTTTAATTTCTCAATTTTCGTCTTTTAACCACTAATTTTATTGATTCTTTTTAAAACTAATATTTTAAATAATTCATGTAGGTGGGTCGGTCAATATGTTTAACCCACATGTCAAACTAAAAAATTAATATATATATATATATATATATATATATAGATTAAACTACATTAGCTCATTTAACTTATAGAATTAGATGAGTTTGAGTTAAATGAGTGGAACTATTATGTTTAATGGTGGAAGTTTTTTTTTCTGAATTTGAGAGAAAAATAAACAAAAATTTATCTATTTATATTGTAAAAGAAATTCATCCATTTATTTTTTTCACATGTGACGCGTGACTTCTTTATTATTATTATTCTTCTCGTTTTGTTAATTATTTATTTATTTATTTCTTTCTAATGAATGAATAATTAATACATAGAGAGCTTAACTTTTTATATGTATTTTTTCTTTATCTTTCTATAAACACGACTTAAAGATATATATACCTGTTTTTCACTAGTTTCTCCTATTTCTTTGCAATGTATTTTTTCCTTATCATCCCTCACATGCATTTTGACACGATTAGTGATGTTTTTTCCATTGATCACTTATCTTTGGCCAAAGAAAATTGATCACCTATCTTTCCTTTGTAATCAATACTTATACTTATTTATCCAAGCGATGGAGAATTTAATTCTCTCTAATAGATTTTTAAGTTTAAGATTGTCCATAGAGTCTTTCTAAATCAATTTAGCTTGATTGGTACTATTGTAGCTTCTAAATTCTAACCATCAAAGGTTAAAAAAATATTGATACAACGATGATACCGATGTGACAATAATGAAAGAAAGTGAGAAATATTCAATAACTCATGTATATTAAATTCGAGTTTGATTGGAATATCTCAGAGAAAAATATCATTTTTTTATTTTAAAAATAATTTAATAAATGAAATGGGGTGTAACTAATCAACGGAGTAATGAGTAATTTCAATAAATTTTCTATGGAACAACTCACATTTCACAGCATGAAAAATATCATCAAGTGTAGAAAAAAAAAATTACTAATACTTACCCCTCTTTGCCTTAACCTATTTTTACTTCTTTTTTTTTTATTGTGTGTAATGAAAACATACTTTAAAATTAAAAACCAATATTTTGCACAGGCGTTAAAAATATTTTTGAATGAAAGAGGAAGACGAATCTTTTAAAAATGATGTTATGCATTTTTAAATAACAAATTGCAGAGTAAATAACTTATTTATTTATTTATTTTTATAAATTTTAGATATTTTAGAGCAGTGCAGTCAACGTCAAGCCAGAGTAGGGCCCATAATGGCCTTATGTGTCATGGCAAAGTAGGTGATGAAAGCAACAATTAAACAAACTTTATTTCATGTGTGTTGGGTCGGCATTTGTTTTTTTTTGTTTTTTTTAAATAATTTTTTTCTAAAGTCAAATTTATAATAAAATAATTTAAATTTAAAAATCTAACCAAATATAATAATTTTATAATAAAGTATCATCTTAGAAAATGTATTATTTTAATCTCTAATTTTTAAAATTAAAAAGTTTATAACTTTCACATTTATTATTTAATTCATTCATTAGTTTAGAAAACACTTATTAACATTAAGAAATATTATCTGAACCACTACGATAACCAGGTTAAATAATATATATATATATATATATATATATATATATATATATATATATATATATATATATAAAAGTCAGTCATTATTTCATTATTTGTTTATTTCCTTTTTATCAGTATTTCTAAGAATCACGAAATAACTTAAGAATTAGTATTTAGAACACTCTAACTGAAAAAACAAATATAAAATTTTATATACAACGCCTTTTATTTAAATTTAATTTTAACACGTAATTTTTAACTAATCGATACAGCTAAGATTCTTCTTTAAAAAAAAAAAAAAAAAATCGCGAGTGAATCTTGAATCACATTTAAAAGTTGAAATATCCCAAATAAATTAACATGGGTTTATTCTTTAAAAATTCAAGCTTTTGTTTCTACTGCGAGTTTGCTTTTTTATCTCTTAAACCTAACAAAAATTTATTTTTTAAAATAAATCTAAAGTTTAGTGTAAAACAAGTTGTTCATTTTAAGCGGATCATTAAACACAGTCTTAATAAATTTGGTTAGTTTAAAGAATGGGAGTCATTTTTTTTAAAAAAATGTTACGTTATAATTATTCTTACAAAGTTAAGGATTAAAATTGTAGTAAAATATAAATAGACCTAATAAAACTTAAAGTTATAAAATCTAAAATAATAAATTTTATAATTAAAGATTAATATTTATAAATAAACTCTACTCACAAGAGTATCACGTTGAAATGAAAAAGAAACTAAAATATAATTACACACTTAACTTAGAATAAGATCCAACGTAGTATCTCATTGGGAACCCCACTCGATGATGACTGTGATGTTTGTTGAAAGCGGAAAACAGTAAAGAAGGGATGGCACATCACATTGTGGATAAGAACATACAAATCTGACAAGAATAGTAACTCCATTTCAGGATATAAAAGTCTCAAAGCTATCACAAAAATAAGGTACACCACGTTATAAAACTTTTGAGTCTATGAAACATTAGAAAATAGAAAGCAAAAAGTATAAAATAGATGTAATTCATGTTTGGTCCCCTGTTCCTTATGTGTATGTTTATATTAAATTTTAGAGTAGACTTTAAATTACAAGTGGGTAAAATTTAACATAAATACTTGGTTGACAAATATAATATATCGATAAATTAATAAAAAAAGTTAGTAGATATATATTTTTATGTATTAGAATTTACGGTGTAGTAATAATTAAAATTTAAGTTAGTTATAAATTTTGAGTTAGTAGGTAAAATTTAAGTTAATTATGTAATTTTTTCACGGTAGTTGGGTGTTTGCTCAATTATGATTTAATTGAAGTTATAGTATATTTTTATTTAAACTCCTTTTTGCTATAGTGTTTTAATGAATGCTAAAATTTAGATAAGAATTATACTTAAAGTATTTTTTTAAAAAAATTTAGGGAGATGTTTAATAACACATGACGTTTTTCGTTTAAGAATATATTTTTAGTATGATTTTTAATTAAATGTTAAATTATTTATCAGATGTTATTTTTTACTCATTAATAATTGATTTTATTAAAAAAAAACTTAATTTTATGTTTACTTTTGAAATTAATTTTGTTTTCTATAGTTCTTCAATGAATGTAAAATAAAAATGTTAGTAGTTAAAATTTAAATTTGTTGTAATTATAATTCATTTAAAATTAATCAATTTTTTATGAAATTATCACGTAGTTTTAGTTGTAGTATATCGCGAGTTTAATATTTTAACAATTGTTAAATTCTCTGTTAGATATTATATTTTAATTAGTTATAATTTATCTATCCAGTAATAGAATAATAATAACCTCCAAGACTATAAATTATTACATGAGGTTATTACTACAAATAACACAAATATTAAAAAAAAGCATTCTAAAATAAATTAATGTTAAAAATATTAAATACTATTACAACAACAACATTGAAAATCTAATATATTATTACCGAGACTGCTAATCAATGAAATGATACAAATCTCATGTCAAAAGAACGGAATGAAATTATATTATAAATCAAAACAACAACTATTAACTAACGGATATTAAAAATCACATGATCATTGAGAATAGTTGTGGCTTCGTTTAGATAAGCACGCAGGGGTGAAAACAACTGGTTGAGAGTTAAATCAATAATTAAGTTAGGATTAAATTGTCACAGGGTTTTACTTCTTTTTCTTGATCTGGGCCGTCGTACTCCCAAAGCCCAATCCGTCAACAAAAAATGAAAATTTCATAAACTGGGCCTCCATGACACTTTCATAAAATAATTTACGACTTTTTTCCAGTACCCTAAAAGGAAATCAACATACATCCTCTTTGCTTTTTCTTTTATTTTTAAGCCGTAAATTAAATTGCGACTATGAAACGAAAAAATATTTGTGACCTAATGAGTTAATGATAGGTGACATATTTTATCTAGTTTGACATATTGACTAAGAAGTAAGCCATAATTTTTTTTTTTTTTTTTTTCAGTTTCACTAGAGTGTGTCACGTGATAAACTAAATATGTAACAATTGACAAGACTTTTTAAATGATACATGACAATGTTGCAATCTTGAGTGTTTTGTCTTATTTTAAAATAATAAAAATTTTAAATATAATATGATTATAAAAGAGAAAAAAAATTAAGGTTCACGTACGGTAGTAGATTAAATAATTTTTTAACAAAAATTTGTAAAATCACAAATCAGTTTTTATTTCCTGAATTAAGATTTTTTATTTTATCTCAAATTTTATTCACTGATATTATCATATTATTTTTTCTATTTTCTACTTACATTTAATGCTTATCTTTTTACATATTTAATACTAGAACTTATCTTAATCATGGTTGGATATATATTGGGCCTCTATAATAAACTTTATTTAAGATGTCCAAATAGGTTTGAACTATATAAATTTAAAATAATTCTCATTTTATTAGTAAATTTCATAAATTAATAGGTATAATAATTCTTTTAAAGTCCATAAATATTCTCCTTTTACCGATAACTCTATTCACTAGTTAAGTTAAAATATTACACCGATTAATCTGCACGCATTAGAGTGTAACAAGTGGTATACTTAATAGTCATTTCCTCGTTTTTGGTGTGCTCATTAATTAACACAAGAAATCCAAAATTCAATTCAGTCACTGTATTCAATTATGCACAGAAAATAGTCTCATAATTTATAAAAGTTGAATCATATTAATTTCTGGATCAATTACTTTAATAACTTCTGAGTATCTTTTTTCTATTTTGTTATTACCTCAATTCATATTGAGAAAAGTCACGCTAAAATAAAAAAGACAAAAATATTAAATATAGTATTGCTAATTTATAATCATAAAAGCTCAATTAGACATATAGTTTATTAAATTCAAAAGTTAACTAATGAACATCAGCAAAATTTAAAACATAAAAGTCATAGATAATTTCAAACAAAAAGTTGTATACACTTCAGCTTACTTACCAGTCCAACACAGAAAACTACCAGTCTTGTACAGTGTCATCACATATATCATTGCTGATTTCTCAGCCATTCAGCACTCTCATTTGTCATTACTAACATAATTTCCTTCTCTTTTCAAAGCCTCTGCAAGAATTTTCCTCCACAATTCATAGATCAACTATAAGCTATGGCAAGGACAGGAAACAAGAGTTTACAAGCAAAACTGGTAGGTATGTCTAATGTCTTCCCCACCCCCCATTCCCCTTTTCTCTTGATTTGATATATATTAACCATCAACTCCATTCCACAAGTAAAAATACATATTAGTCTCTAGATCAGAACAACATATTCATATTACAATATTAGGACTTGTGAAGCAAATAATTTGTATTAGTAATTTAAGTTCAACTTATTTCATATGTAAAATCTGTCTTGATTTTTGTGTACTTTGTTTGATCATTGAAAAATGCTCTGATTGCTATAATTTTATT
This sequence comes from Hylodesmum podocarpum, assembly GCA_026586105.1. Classification (NCBI taxonomy): domain Eukaryota; kingdom Viridiplantae; phylum Streptophyta; class Magnoliopsida; order Fabales; family Fabaceae; genus Hylodesmum; species Hylodesmum podocarpum. The sequence goes on from JALJEV010000403.1 coordinate 1,553,279, forward strand.
TTTTTTCATCTTCATCCTGAGAGAAAATTTATATTTGGATCAGTCATAAATAATTGAAAGATATAAAACCATGTGTGTCTTGATCAAGTAGAATTATGATTTATGTGTGCATTGTCAACTCTTCTCAGGGGCAAGTTACATATAAAATCATTCATATAGATCACAATAGTCTCAGCTATTCATTCAGTTGGTGACTTTATATAAGTGACATGCTCAGAGCTATTCAATCTACATATAATGCCCTTGGATCGTTTTTGTATCTTGCATATGGCTTTGACCATTTTATGATTCCACGAATACGGATCCAACTTATCCATTCCACTGAATCACATTTTGCAAAGTCATTGATTAGTTCTAGTAAATTCTTTGCTATTTATATCTATCTCCAATTCTCCATCCATTACTCTTTCACCATTTTTATCTTATGTTTGGTAGAGAAAAAGGAAAAAGGAAGGAATTTTTTTTTTTTTTGCTGAAATTTGAAAATATCCATAGCGTAGAGAGGAAAAGTAATTATGAGAACAAAAGTTTCTAAATTTTCTTCTTGGTTAAAAAGTTTCAAAAATTTGTTCCCTCCCTCATGATCCTATGATCAAAAGTACATTCATTATCCATAATTAGGAGAAGAAAATATTCCCAAGATGTTAACATCATTTATAATATGTCAGGTACTTCTTGGGGACATGGGGACAGGGAAGACAAGTTTGGTTCTTAGATTTGTCAAAGGTCAATTTTCCGACTACCAGGTTACTACTATTTTTTTCCCCTTATGTTATTATATTTCAATCCTCTTTATATTTTATTAGTGGGTTATGATTAATATATTTGTGCAGGAATCAACAATTGGAGCAGCATTCTTCACCCAGGTACTGTCTTTGAATGAAGCCACTGTAAAATTTGATATATGGGACACAGCAGGACAAGAACGATACCACAGTTTGGCTCCTATGTACTATCGAGGTGCTGCTGCTGCCATAGTTGTGTATGACATTACAAGCATGGTAACTAACTATTACAAGCTTGATATGCAGTGGGTGATTGGTGATTAATCAATTTGAAAGTTCAAATGTTCTAAAAACATTTTTAATAGAAAAGTGTATTACTAATTCTTGGTTATTATAGTCGTTTAAAAGATTTAGTGCTTTGTTAAGATATTTAAGAATGTTTAAATGCATTAACAGTGAACATTTTTTACTGAATGAATAATGAATATTCTGGTACAGGATACTTTTGTACGAGCAAAGAAGTGGGTTCGAGAAGTCCAAAGACAAGGTAACTATCAAAATGTATATATCTTGTGAACAAACTTTAGAAGCCACTGAGCTTAATATATTTTTTCTGATGCTTAAAACTATATCACGATCATCCAATTCATTGCTAAGTGTGAGATTTCTGATGTAAGTATTTGCATCAGAAATTGGTCTTTTCTCAATTGAAAGCCTTAATGATTTGATATTTGAGATTGAGATTGAGATTGAGATTTTTTATTACTGCTGGTGAAAACCATCATGTGAGTTCAAACGAATTGCACTTCTCATGATAAACATTGGTTGAGGAATAGAGCGATTCCCCAACATCTGAACCAGATTTCTGTGTACTTCTAAGTCGTAACAATTACTAGCTATTGAAAAAAAATTGTTGTAAACATAGACATTGACTTCAGCGTATCATTTTGAGAAACTTCATCACAACTTCATGATATTATACTAATTATAAGGTTTACTCAATTCACATCAGCAAATGCAAGTTTGACAATGTTTTTGGTGGCTAATAAGGCTGATTTGGAACACGAGAGAAAAGTCAGCAATGAGGTATTTCTAGTGAATTGTTCTCTTGATTTTATTATGTGTTTATTTTATCACTTTCAATTATTCACTTGATTCTACACTAGGAACCTAAAGAGCGCGAAAGACTTTGTTTCGGTACTCATATTTCATATGTGCTGATGGTTACAGGAGGGCGAGGAATATGCCAAAGAACATGGTTTGTCTTTTCTCGAAACCTCAGCAAAAACTGCTCAGAATGTGAACGAGCTCTTCTATGAAATAGGTAAAACAATTCACCCATCACCTCTTAAGTATTTTTTTGCCAATAGGCAGTATCGATATATATGATGAAAAAGCACTTGCATTACCTTTTTTATGGATAAAATTTTCTTAGAATCTACGTTTTATTCTAATTCAACGTCCCAAAACTGACTTCTAAGTTAAAATTTGTTTCCCAGATATGTGAATAATCCAGTAACAACATAACAGCATGTAGCTCCATGAATCCAACGATAGTCACTTGAATAATTTAGTTTTGGGTTTAGCTCTTAAAGAGATTAATTCCCTTCTCTATTTCATAAGAATAATCAATTTATATATACCAAATACAAGAGTATAATTAGGCCATAATTGGAGAAGTTAAAAAATTAATTAGACTATAATTAAGGAAATTAAATGGACAAGTAACAAAGATGATATACACAATCTATCGGAATATATTTATCATATATTCTAACAAGCTCCACTCCACAAAATTATCTTATAAGATAGGAATTATGCCTACTGATATACACTATTTTAGCTATATAATTAGTCATTGGATATCCACCAAATTTTGTTGAATTGTATGCTCTGCCTTTCTGTTCTGTTAGACAATACCAGCAACATTAAGAAGCAACTATTTAGCTAACAAACTATTAGGAAATTAGTATAAGTTTATACACACTAATGAACTAATGGTGACTAACTCTTTAGTTTTTAAGATTCCTTACTTAGTACTTACAGAAACAAGTATTTTGCAGCTAAGAGATTGGCTAAAGCTAACCCTTTACGTCAAGCTGGAATCAAGCTGCATACCAGACCTCGAGAACCTCGAAGAGGATTCTTTTGTTGTACTTAATGCCATTTCTTTTGTGAAGTGTTGTTATGTTTGATGCCATGTCTGTTGTACTCAAACATAGTTGTGCGGGATCATTCTATCCTTTCACGAGTTGTACCAACGCATTCATAATCAGTGTGCAGTGTTGATTTCTACGCATTTGCTCAGACAAGAAGAATCTAAGACATTCGGTATATATTGTAAGATGTCACGGTCAAAGTTGTTCGTTCTTTCAATTTATTTATTAGTGTTTATCACTTACAACTGGTTTCTGTAAAGACATTATATTATACTTATAACTCTTTGTGTAGGAAAATAAATTTACTTTTCTTGATTCTTTCAGTATGGAAAATGAAATCTTAGAAAAAGGATGGATCCTCCCTTTCATACAGAAGAGAGTACTTTCAAATGCTAACTATACACTCAACATGTGACTTTTCAAATGTGAGATTATGTCTTGTTTTACTTTTGATTGACCAATCCATATTGGTCTTTTGCACTAGGAAGATTTAAAGTGTTCTAGCAAGAACATAATCCTCACGGATCTTAAGGAGCACAACCTTATTTCATGAAAGATCATAAAACAAAGATGGTTCTACGGAAAAATTTAGGCACTAATTGGAAATACCCTTTGTGTCAAAAACCAAGAAAAAGAGCAATATTGACCGGATTCTAAGAGTAATTATCAAATAGCAAGTGTTAACCAATGTTCTTCTAGCATTGTTTAAGGAGCTTAAAAGAAAAATATTTTTACTCAAGATACAGATTACACTGTTCATTTTTTTTTTTTTTATTATTTAGACTCTTTGTATAATTAACACTTAAGCACTAGTTAGTCTGTTTACTCAATTTTGACCAAACAAAAGGAGTATGCAAAAAGGACTTATCTCTATTGCCTCCAAATGTAATGATATCGTTGACATGTCCAATACCTTTTAGATTTTCCTTGTTTTAACTTTAATCACTTGGCTACAGTCTTAAAACTATTACTATACTTAGATTATCTCATCCGAAACTTTTACTGTATTATATTTCTTTTTAATGATGCATGCACTTTGCATATATTTGTTACAAATTTTTTTGTTTATATTTTTTCGGTTTAGCCAAACAAAAACATTAGTTTTCATTTCTTCTAATTTTTCTCCTTTAATCAAAACATACCAAGACAAAGTTAATGCAATAAATTTACATACAAAATAATTATTTTACTGTGAGCATTCGTTGCTGCACTCTATAATCCACAAGCACCCAAGTTCCCAACAAAATCGAATATTTTCAATGTTCTTAATTACAGAAAACTACTTAACAGAACACAATACAAATACAAAATCAGGGCAAAAACTGAAGCTTCTTGTCTAATGGTGTTGCGGTGTAACAATGTTCTCGTCCTTATCGAAGTGGACCAAACACCTAGACTGTGCCTGCTTATTGCAGTTGCCGCAGGTGACAGCTTGTGTGTGGATATACCCTTCAATGCATTATTTTGCATCGGAAACATAACCCGTGCCGTAAAAAATCGAGCTAGATACATTTTCATTTCATTTTTTTCTTGATATATAATTTCATTTCATTTCTACGATAACAAATTACACGCGGAAAAATATAAACTTTTGCTACTGGTAATTGCACCTAGTTTCCAAGAAACTACAAGCAGAGTGTACAAAGCCAATGGGAACAAACCCCTTAAAAATAATAATAAAGTTGAGTTGTCATGATGTTATTACAACAGGCGCTATGATAACCATGCCTGTAAAAGGAAAGTACTCATAGCTTCTTCCCTTCTGCTAAGTTGCACTGCTACTACTTTTGTTCTTACCAGTCACCACCAACACTGTTACTTTATTCACAAAACTACCTACCCTAGAAAGGAAAAAGGCCAAAAACCGAAGCTTTTACGCGTGCAGTTTAACCACACAATTGAAGAATCAGAATTACCACGAAGGAGAGGTACAAGGGGAACCGGAGGATGAAGAGAGGCCATTGTTGCTACGTGATTCACTGCATGAAGAGCCTAATGACCTTGCATCTCTAAGAGAAACAGAACAAGCCTCTGCAGGTAGCTTCTTCATTGGTGTCAAAGGAGGGGTACATAGAGGTGAGTGAGTAACACAAGCCTCGTCCTCCTCAGAAGAGCCACTTCTTTCTAAACGTGAAGGTGAAGTGTCTGGTGTCTCAAATGGGGTATTTGCCCCACTCACTTGGCTCTCATCGTTTTCATAAATGGGGTTGGAAATGTACACGAGGGGTTCCTCTTCACCACCACGTTTATCATCATGATGACAAAGATTTTCTATAGTACTACCTGGAAGTGGGTTTGGTTTTGAAGGAGTTATGGATATGAAGGATGGTGGTGGGGAAGGGCTAGCATTTGAATTTGATCCTTGGGGTTGGATTTGGATTTGAAGAACCTGATGAAGTTCAGAATAGTGGTTCTGCTTCCTTGGCCCAGCTTTGTCTTCTTTGCAAGAAATTGCGGGCAGAAGGATGCTTCTGGGAGCTTGAAGTACTCCTTGTGCATATATGCTACTGAATGGAGGAGATTGTTGTTGGGGGTGTGAGGTTGTGTGAGAAGGTGAAGCATTGGCACTGACTGTGGTGGGTTGAGTGGTGGCAGTGGGAAGAGTGTTGTTGGAGTTGCTGTTTCTGAGGTGGCGCCGGCGGAGTAAGAGAGAACAATAGAGTTCAGCTAGCAGCACAAATATAAGGACTAAGACCACTGCAAGGGTCACCACCATTACCAAGGTTGCACCCATTATCACTTTGGATGTGCCCTTCATCTCTTTGGAGTTAGATTTAGACACTTTTCTCTCTCTCTCTTACTATGTCTATCTCTGGTTTTTCCTTGGTAGGATGTGGCGGTACAGGAGGCACGGTAATATAGGGGGGGTGGTAAGAACAAGTCCTTTTTGGCGGGAAAGAGTACTTTGCCTTAGACAGTAGGCTTAGATGCAGAGGGATGCAAACTGTAAAAAGAGAAATAGTCCTAGGGAACACAAAGCCTTTTGTTCTGAACTAGTTTGGACTTTGTGCTTTGACATTCCAGATTGGAGCAGTCAATTTGTTAATTTACTGCTATATGCTGATGCTCGCACGGTAAAACTAACAAAAGTTTTACAACTGCATTATTCTTCCTCGATTCATTAACCTCTACTACAGATTATTTTCACTGCATTCCTTTTTCTGACGTGTTCCTTTATATATACATTGGAAGTGAGTCAAGTGACACATAAAAAAAGATCTTTTTGTACAACTTTAACCGCATGCCACATTCATGCAACGCATCAGAAATCACTTTATATTCATGTGAAGTTACAGAATAAAAAAAATTAAGCAATTAAATAATAAATTTTTATTAACATAAATAATGTATGTATGAACGTGTAAATACATTATCTGAAAAAATAAAGGGTGAGTAAGAGGCTCTGAACCAATAATATCCTGCCTCAACATCTTTTATTCCCATTACTCAACCCGAAGAAACTATGAACACAATAATTTTTTGTTACAAACACTTCTCTGCAGTCATAAAAGGCAAAGCTTGAATTAATGTTGCTTATGACGTTCAGTTTGCATCAGTGTCATGATTGCAGAGTTACTATTGTCAACAAACACAGACGGGACAATGTATGATGATTTAGTAAAGCTCCGAAGTAGTCAACATTTTGCAATAATAGCACCACACTAGGCAATCTTCAGTGATTTCAACATTGTACGAGATTAAAGCGCAATGATCATAAGAGTGCAATCATGCTGATAAGAGGAGCGATTATTAAATTTTCACTTGATCGTTCACCTTCCTCCCAAGGCCGCTATCCTAGCTGCTAGATCATCACAGTCAGGTAACTTGGGATGCACATGCCGAGCTTCGTGTGATCTAACTGGCGCAAATGTAGCCGCACGAGTAAATATTTTCTTAACTTCTTCTTCTCTATGTTGTTCGCGAGGAAGGGAAACAGATCGCGGTACTTGAGTAACCATTGCTGGCGTCTCATCAGATCCATCTTCCATTCCATTCTGCGGCAATTCCCTGGTGGATTTATTCATTGGATGTGCATGGTGAGTTTTAGAGTTTCTTTTTAATTTTTCAGGCACAAGGACGGATGGCTTTTTGCTATAATGGATCAGTAATTTATCTATGATCCTTTCCTCTTCAGCAACTTGATATCTCTCATCATCAAACATAGTTTGCAGACCACGTCTTGATTCATCTCGTCTCCTGCTTCTGCTCCTTGATTTTCTCCTAAGTCCAGAGTCTTCATTAGAGGCATCATAGTAACTAGGTGGTCGTGACCTTGAGTGCCTTCGCCTCATAGATCTTGGTTTTCCCAACGGGACTTCTTCAGCATCTTCTCGCACAGAGATTTCTTTTTCACGATTCTGCTTGCTCAGTCTTTCATGTCTATTGCCCTGCCAATCCTGGTCAGAACTATCCAAACCCATTTGGCTCCTCTCTGGCACAGAAGCAGCGTCAAGCTTTTCTTTTGCTGAATGATATGTAGAGATGCCACCACTGTCAGTAAGTGAAGATATCATATTGGCTCCACGTGTGCTGCTCTGCTGCTTAGAATTAGGTTGTTTAACATATGGAGGTGGAACAATATTACTGTAGCTGGGCTTCCGTGTAAGTGTTTCATTCCTTTGAATTTCTCTCTCAGATTTATCAGTATCAGGTAGATCAACATTAATCTCAGATTTAGCAGCAAATGGCTCGTTCACCTCTCTCTTGAAACGTGATGCAACATGAATAGGAGACTTCCTAGCAGTTGTAGTGTCCTGGTTTTCTCTTAGAGGAGTGGTATTCCCCCAACTATCTTGCAGCTTGGTACCACGTTCAAATTGTTCTAATGTTTTCTTCTGAGATGAGCGTCCACTACTACCCTGGTTTTCTCTTAGAGGAGAGGTATTCCCCCAACTATCATGCAGCTTGGAACCACCATCAAGTTGTTCCACTGTTTTCTGTTGAGAATGCAGTTTTAGCCCAACACCCTGGTATTCTCTTGGAGAGGTGGTGTTCCCCGTACTATTATGCAGCTTGGAACCACCTACAAATTGTTCCCCTGTTTTCTGTTGAGATGAATGTTCAATTGGTTTTAGCATGCTATCTTTGTTTTCTCTTGGAGGGGTGGCATTCCCCCTACTATAATGCAGCTTGGAATCACCTTCAAGTATTGTTTTCTGCAGGGATGGGTGTCCAATCGGTTTAAGCATACTACCCTCCTTCCAATAGCCTATATCACTCTTTTCAACTGTGCCCCCTTGCCTTCCGGGATTATCATGGCCATCCCTTTTCCGAGGAATTCCACAATCATTTAGTGGCTTGAATCCATTTCCAGGGAGCGTGGATTTAGACTGAAGATCATGATCAAGTCTGTTTAAGACAACAACTTCCTTCCCATTCTGAAATCTGCTTCTATCATAGGCAAGATCATGATTTTTCTCTAACAAAACATCGTTCCTTACTTCTTTTTGGGTAAAATCATTTCCATGTGATGGCTTATCATAGTTAGGCATACAAGCATTGTGGCCCTGTACATGTCATTTATAACAAATGATGACAACTTTAGATACATTCTCACAATTGAAACAAAGTAGGAATTACCTGATTATTCAACTTGACAAGGAAACAAGTCCAAAATGAAAAGGAAATGTAAAAGACAGCACCTGTACCAGTGCAGGGGATCTGGACATCCTCAGTTTGAAAGCCTTGGAGTCCCAGTTTATTGAAAACTCTGATGCAATCTCCTGCATCAAGCAGACCTTATTCTCCAATGTAGAAGACTTGAAATTCAAATTTGCAGCAAACTGATAATGAGCAATTTAGTCAGTTCAGGAAGCCAGAAAAGTTCAATAATATATGAAGTTCTAATACAAATGGAAAGTCACCTCTTGATTGACATAACATTCCATGGAATTCCCATATCTCTCCTGAAATATTTGTCTAAGGTCACGTAACTCTGGTAAATCAGAAAATCTTGCAGCAGCAAACATCAGAGAGGACACAGCCATCCTACATTCCTCAGGGCAAGCACTGTAAAAGACATGGAAGCAGTTGTGTCAATAATTCAACTTCTGAATTTAAGGAAAGATATACAAGGGCAATCCAACCATAACAGTTTTGGGACATTTGTGACAGTTACAGGTGTCCAACCAACCACATCTGTCAACCGAAAAATAAATAAACATAACTAATCTCACCAAAATCATTATTAAAATCTTTATCGGTTGGAAAAACTGTACTTGGTGCGTAAACATGAAAACTGAACGTGCAAAAGCCAAAATTATGTTAAACCACACAAAGAACATATAACATCATAAACCCGTAGATGCACACTCATGTATGGTGTGCAGTCAGTAGTGTTGGCGAATAGCTACCATTAAAGCTGTTTATTCTTTTCAGGAATTATGGCAGAATCGTAGATGGAAATTAGAAAATCTTTTCCTCTAGAAATGATATTTCTAAAATTGTGGTTGTTAATCAAACAATGACGAAAGAGAAGTTACTGATGATATCAGAAGAAAAAACACTGCCACCAACTTACCATTATCCTCACATCTCCATAGAAGCATGGTATATCTCTTCAAAGAAAAAGAGGGAGAGAGAACCATGGTATATAATGGATTACCCGTACGGTTCACTTAGTTACTAATAAACTATTTTTGAAAAAATTATGGATAGCTTGTTATGATTTATAAAACCAGGTGCAGCATGAGATACGGCTAAAATATACTTAAGCCCACTGCAAAGAATGACTGGGTTTTTTTATTATTATTTTGATGGCACTTTTGTCTTTCTATCAACTTTTTTCATTATTTAATCGAACTCATTCATTTTTACTTGCCACCGGTGAGATGTGAGATACAAATTCGATCATTTCTCTAGTTATAAAAGATATTACAATAATCTACAAATATTTATGTTATTTATATATATTATTTTTTTGGTCAATTTCATTTTATATTACTTAGGAATAGCGTATTCATACTTCTAATTAACTTTTAAAATTTTCCATAATTATACTATTTCGTACCTGTATTCACGCATTAAATATCCCTCGTTCACTGGCAGAAATTCACAGTAAAATTGGTTTTTGGCTAAAGAGCAATTATGATACTCACGAATAAAACGGGCAGATTGACTACAATTGTCATAATTCTGAGCTCAGAGGAAAATTAATATGAATAAAGAAATAGATACAATATATGAACCAAAAAAACACATGTTTCAATATCAAAATCAAAGCAGACCTAATAATACCTCATTTTCTGCATCTCTGGGAGATGCTTCAGCACAAACTCGCAACATTGCTCCACGAAACCGTAACAAGAGGACAGTGTTAACTCAACCACAAGTCCTTCGGCCTGCTTAAACACCTCGCAACAAGACAAAACTTAATTATTGAAAACTTGAAATGAGTTCATCAAACAAACAAAGGAATCGTTCACACAGTTAAAATTCTATTGTAAACCATTACTCCTTGTAAATTAGCATCGTCATTCCTCAATAATCTAACGTAACGGAATCCAGTAAAATACACTAAACAAAAACGAAAAAAAAACGAGAATCAAAACAATTACCCTTCCATAGGCATTAATATCGAGACCGTTGATCAATAGATCAGCAACATCTTTCCTCAGAAACTTCTCTGTCGCTCTTCTCTTCCTTCTTATCACATCGATCCGACTCTTAGTCAATTTGATTAACGATTTGCTGAAAACGTAAGGAAGAAGAAGAAAACACGTTTATCGTAATCAGCAGCATAATAACATTCTGAAAACTCTCTCTACTAATTCTTCAGCACAAAATAATCATCAACAAGAACAAAGAGAAAACAAAGCAGCACAGGGCGAACGAACCATTTCGCGGTGAAGCCTCTGCCTAGTATCCCGTCCAACATGTTCGAAGATTTTGACTCGGTAGTTCGACTGATTGACTCAGTGAGTTATTCAACTCGGAAGCTTCAAAACGCTAAATTTGCCATTGCCGAAAGCTTAGTCGGAGAGTAACACTGTAACGTTGCAGTGGAAGAAGAAGAGCAGGAAGAGAGAGAAAATATATAAATAAATAAACAAAACAGTGACTATCCTTCTGAATGTGCTTTTTTCGAGACGATAATGACCTTTGGCTGTATCAGATCAATTAAGACGCTGGTTAATGCGAACGTTAGAGGGGTATTTTCGGTAGTTAGAGGTATTTTGTTCAGGTGCGGATGGGAATCGAAGTTGTGGTGAAACCGAGTAATTTAGCCACTGAATTTGGTGACACGGGATAAGTAATGGACGGTGAAGATCTAAAGTAACTTGCTGAACTGGATCGCATTACCATTAAAAAAGTGCAGTTGGTGCAGCCGCTATTTGGTGGCACAGAATGGGCTATGGGTTAAGAGCCGTTGCTTCATTCACTCATTAGATTCTTGGTACAACGGTTTAACCTCAACTCGAGATTCCAAAGAATGTGTATGGTATATTTTTTTATTGTTTTAAAGGTAAATTTAATTTTTTTATTTTTATTATTTCAAAAATTTTGATTTTGGTTTTCGTAATTTAGATTTTTATTTTGTATTTTTTAAGAATTTACAAAGTCGGTTCTTATGATAGTTTGATAAACATTAATTTTAAAGTCAATAATATTGATTACTTATTATTTAATTTAATTTTATGAAAAATAATAAATATGAATATAACTTTTAATAATTGTTAGAATTAAATTAAGGTTATATATTACTTTTGTCAATAATTATTTATAGCTAAATTTTATCTTCTGTTAATTCTTTATCAAATATATTAAAAATAGTTTTAAAATTCACATATCATTCCAAGTTAATATTTATCAAATTTTTATAAATATAAGATTTTTGAATAATTAAAAAATAAGAAATTAAATTTTCAAATTATGATAATGAGAACAACAAATTTGAAATTGTAAAAATAAATAAACCAAATTTATATTTATTAACACACACACACACACACATATATATATATATATATATATATATATATATATATATATATAATATCATAATTATCTAAAAACTCATTCAAAAGGCTATATTTTATATTGATCGGAACAATTTAATATTCTAATTCTACTACTATTATTTTACTTATGTAACAAATCTTTCATATACTTCTTCGAACAAAAAAGATTGTATTACGTGAGAATCATCAAATTTTTTAACACCAACAAGTGATGAGATCAAATTTAAAGATAACTTAAAATATTATACTTTTATCGAGGAAAATAGACTGAAATAAATAGGTGACTATATCAATATTTTCTATGATTTATAAATTTTTATAAATTAGGAAAAATAAAATAATTAAGAAAATTAAAAACAAAATAAATGTCAATAATTCATAGAATGTATAGTTTGTACTAGATAGCTTTAGTATGCAAATTTCCCTTATATCTCAAATTATACCAGTTGATTATAGCTATTGCACCAAAAATACATATCAATTTTACAATGAGAATAATAATGATCCTTCAATTTATATTGTGTTACATCTCTTCTATTTATTGGAGTAGTAAAACTAGAACGCAGATATGTCAATGATGAAATAAATTTAATAATAATTAAATAGCTTCTATCATCTACATACATCAGTGATACGTGTATCTGCATGTATTTAACATCATCATCATTATTTATTTTTTCTTTTCTTGAAAGGAATCATCCTTATTTCATTAAAACCTACGTATGATTGCGTTACCTTTTTTATCATATTTTAAATGGTTAACATTACGCAGTTAAACGAAAATATTTAATGTGACTAGTACAAAGGATTTTCTTTTAGTAAAAAAACAAAAACTAAGAATTTTTTTCATAAAAAAAAATGAATGTTTCGAACTTTTTAGACTATATTAAAAAAGGAAATTTTTTTAACAATTAGAGAGTGTTACTTCTCTGAAAAAATATATTATCAATCAATGTAACATTTCTCTTACTTCAATACGAATCAATAGAAACAATAAACACTTCAAATGAATATAAATGCTAATTAATGCGAAACTATTTTTTGTCACGTTAGTGCAAAACATGTATTCTGTCACTAGATATTTTTACATCTTTTACTGTAATTTTTTCAATGTAAAATTATATCTTACCACAATAGCATTTATTTGTTTCACCCTTCCTTGTCCAAATCTTTGTGTACATGTTTGATCCCTGTGTGTACATGTTCAATTCCTACATACGAACTCTAAAGTCACGTTATGTGGCAAAAGTAATGATATACTAGTATTGTTTTTTATCCAATGTCTGAATATTTTTCAAAAAAAAAGAAAATCGTAACAGTTTAGTTAATTACAAAAATACCAGAAAAGGAAAAAGTTAAAATTTGTAACACGTGCATTAGGGATGATAAGATTTAGAAGTATGTACCAAATGAATAATTTTTTTGTCTAACTCATGACCAACGTCAAATAAAATCCAAGTGGTAGTTACAACTTACAACCTAATAAGTATGAAAAAACAATTCAGTATTCTCTCATCGATATTCTTGTCGCAGCCTAGGACCCGTCAACAATAATTTTTTAAAGAAACTCTAAATTTTTGTGATCTTATAATTTATGTTTCTAATAAATAACTTTTTTAAGTGAATTTTGTCTTCAAATTTTTATGAACTTTTAATTTTTATTCTTACGTAGGAAAATTGTTACAATTTAACCAAAAATCATCATAAAATTATTTCTTACGTATCATAGTTTAATTGAAAGAAAAAAATTTCTAAGGAACGAAAATGTAAAATTACGAAACTTTAGCCATCAAAATTGTCTTAAATAAGAACTATTTTTAAAACAATTTCATAAATAAGAATTTTTTTTTTGAATGTAAAAACAATGAAGTATAAAAAAAAAACTACTAAAACAATGAAGTATATAAAAAAACCTATGTTGTCAGCTTTTTCTTAAAAAAAAATAGTTATCCTTAGTTAAATGTGAAAAAAATGATTATAAAGATATCCACAAAAATATTTATTACGCATAAATTTTATTTATTTGTTTACTAATTGATTATTATTATTATATTTTAAAAAAATTTACACTATCTTTTCTCATATAATATAAGTTGAATATTCATATAATCAAGTCAAATATAATCGAGTTATTTACAATAATGCACGGCGTTTACATAGAATTGTAGAAAAAAAATTTACAATGACAACAATATATCCTCATTATTAGACTGACTTAGCGGTTAGAATTATAAAACAAATTATCATACATTTAAGTTCTTTTTTTAAAAATATCTTTTCTCGCTTTTCCATTATATTGACTGTTAATTTATTTATTTTTTCAAAATCTTTATTTCTCTTTATCTTTCTTCCTATCACATCATATTATTTATAATATCTATATTTTTCTCTTTTTTTTTCCGTCTTTCATTAAGTGTTAATTAGTATTTTAGGTTACAAATATATTTTTCCTTAAACCTCAGGGAGTTTCGGTGTTAATTTTGTTCATGAAATAAACATCACCTAATATGCGTAACCTAGATATCTTTAAATATTTCCTTGCGATTCTATCAAAGAAAAGATATTTCCTTTCAATTTTTATAAAACTTTAATTAGCCATATACGTCACGACAGCTTCCTGTTGAAAAAAACCGGGAACATTAAAGTTAATTTAAAATGATTGCTAAAGTACATTAAATTATTACAGTAACATGTCAAGTTACGTACGTACTAAGCATTCACTTCGAAAGTCGCAATAACATTAATATGACCGATGAATTAGGTTACAACTTACAATCTCATCAAATTCACAGTCGCATCAACTGCAACTTGGGGATGACTTATACAGCAATTGATGCAGATTGTCAATGATTAAGATACAATGACTTTTGTCAGAGAAACAAATCTAGTTTGGCTTAATTTCTTATATTTTATGGTGAAATTGTTGATGTATAACTATTATATATTTATTTTCTCAATTAATATTTTCTTTTCTCATTTAAGTAAATTAATAATATATAATTAAAATTTTACTAATTTTTTTTTATAAATATCACATGATACTTTAATAAGTAAACGTTCAGATATAAATAATGTCTCATATTAAAAAAAGAACATAATAAAATAAAACAAAGAAGATTTTAGAAAAAGAACAAAATAAAATAAAGAAGATTTAGATTCAAAACAAAAATGGGTAAGTTCTTTCTGAATTCTCAATCATATATTAATTAAAAAAAATTCATATATAAAAGATTTAGAAGTATTAATAATGAATCAAACATTAAGTGCATGACAACTAAAATTACCACGTAAAAAATAATAATATTTTTTTTTGTACAAACTAAAGCCCTGAACTAGAAAAGGAAAAAAAAAAAAAGAATCAGCTTAGGCGCTGACCGTATAAATAATGTGGCCTGGGACAAATTTTAAGATTTAAATTTAATTTTGAATAAAATAATTATATGTTTTATCTTTTGGGAATCTTTTACTTGAAGAAAATCTAGAAAAAAAGGAAAAAGAAAACATAACATAAAAATAGGTACACCTATTTAGATATTATTTACTATCTTATTCTTTTTTATTTATCTCTTAAGATTGTTTTTAGAAATTAAAAAATACAAAAATTTTTAAATTATAATAAAAGTAGTTGTAAAATTTCTGTTTTGTCCTTTTTTTAACTTGAGGTAAATCTATATGTAAATTAATTAAAAATAATGAGACGGGTTAACATGTATGATTTAATGTTCCAATGCACTTATTATAACCTTCAATTTCATAAACAATAGATAGATAAACAAAAAATTATAAAAATTCAACAATTAAAAAAATATGAGGTAGTATATTATTCTCCTAAGTCCCAACCATAACTAAGTTCAGAAGAATAAGTTGATTACTCACGTTTTGCTAAATTGTTATTTGAGTTATTGAAAGATTGAGTCATATTGGCTCATGCTATTAGGGAATAACATGTTACATGTTAAGTAACACATGAATGCACACATAAACCAATCAAAATCTGACATATGTTAAAAAAATTCATTTGAAATTGATACCACATGGTAAATATAACACAGGAACTAAATTAGAGATGACACACTTTAAATCAGAGTTTATTGTGAAAGATATATAATTGAATGGATGACTAAATTGTAACAAATGACTAGAGACCACGTTAACCTTTATTCTCCCAGATATTTTGTGACGTTAGTGTTATTAAAGAATCTTAATTTTTTTTGTTCATTGCTATGATTTAAATAATTATTTGGCGCAAATGAGTAATTTGAAGAACCACTCTGTTGTTGAGGCATAGGTGAATAGGTGAATATAGATGTAATTGTGGTAGCTACTCTGAATCATCTTTATGTGGTCTCCGTGATTCAGTGAATGATATTTTTATTATTGTAAATCAATATCAACTTTGTTGAAATGTAAAAAAAAATAAAATGAAAAATCCCATAAGGTATTTTCTTTTACATTTGTTCTTTACTAAAGTTGTACGTTATACTTGTTACTTAAAGTTGGCATCATTGAAAAACCTCCAAGTTTGTAAGTGTGGGTCTAGTATTAAGGTTTATATTTTATTTCATGTAGCTGATGAAAAGAATAATTGATATTTTTCCTAAACATAAAATGTTGATATTTGTGAAAAGAATGAAAATTAAAAAATGAAAATTATCTCTTAGACAAGTTACCAGTTTTAAGGATAATATTTTCTAATAATTGAGAAGATATTATCAAATCGTTTCAATTTAGCCTCCACTAATTGTGTGAAGATATTTCATTTTAGTCATTTACGTCCACAAATTTACACCTCATTAATAGATTCATTATAGTCCTTCTTATATTAAATAACTAGCACTTAATCATTTTATTTTAATTTAACCCCTGACATTATATAAAGTCAATTTTAAATTACTCATATCATACATAAATTTTGTTTTATGAATTATGATTTGGAAGAATTTATTAACAATTTATTTATATTACAAAAACGTGTGAGAGAATTTAAAAATAGAATTTTAGCTCACTACTCACACTCGCAAATTGCTTTATTCTCTTTAGTAAGGTTCCTCTCACACCCTCTTCTTTCATCTTCTCCGATTCGATGATATATCTCTCTCTCTTTTTCTCAACACCGTAGTTAGTTAATGTACATTCAATCTTTATGTACTTGTTATCGCTATTTATTCCACCGCCGCTCTGCTTTCTTAGCCTTTCTTCGTTTTCTAGAATATCAAGAAATAAATACTTTCCCAAATTAACTAAAATTGAAGATACATTATATCTTCTTTTTTTTTTCTTTTTTGCATCAATTTCTATAGCATGCTGTGTTTTAGTGATCTGTCACCTTAATACACTGCAATTCTTGAACCGCATGATGGAATAATGGTAAACTATTTCCCCCACATTTGATTTTGACTATTTCAAATTGGTGGGCCATTATGTAATTGTTCAAATATATGTAATGTTATGTTACCAGGGTTTGGACTTGCCTCATGGAGGATATTTGTCTCATGGTTTGGAATTGCATAATGTTATGTAATGTCACACTTTGTGCTTTTGCATTCTAAATGAAAGAGAGAAGAATTTGTATTTATTTTTGTGTAAACTTAGTGCAATGTTTACTTGATACTCTGAAGTAAATACTTTCATTGTTATATTTGATACACTAGTCACTTAATCCGTTGGATATTTTCTTCTAGTCTTTGAGAGGTCCAAGAGGTGGTATGATATTCTTCAAGAAAGATTCTGTGATGGGGTTGATCTGAAGTCTGCAAGTAACAATGCTGTTTTTCCTTGTCTACAGGTAAATTAGGAATGTTCTCTTGTAACTATTCTAATTGAGATGCATGGATCCTATGCTCCTATGGAGAAGATACATTTTTCTTCTTTATCCTAGTTTGTGATTTAGATGATAGCATTAGAATTATCCAGGGGACTCCTCATAATCACACAATTGGAGGAGTAGAAGTTTGCTTGAAGTATGCTCATTCTCCATAATTTAAAATTTACCAAAATCAGGTATACCAATACCCCCTTTTCATCATTGGTTAGAGTTGCACACTAGGCACTTTTTAACACTCTTAAAACTACCATCCTGCACTAACTGTAGAGCTCTTGCTTAGGGGGTAATTGATTACGGATATAAATTGGTTTCTGGTGGTAGAGACAATCACCTGGTTCTTGTTGATCTGAGGCCATCCATAAGCTTCTTGCTTTTTTATTTTGCGTGTTACAATAAAGTATTAGTTCACTCTTTCCGTCCTCTCTTACATTGAAATGTAAACATCTGATATGTTTTTCAATGCAGAAAGACATATTTTGCATGTTGATGTATGATCCTTTTATTCTTTTAGTACATTGGCTATTTTTCTTGTTAATTAACATCACATTATTTAGGGTATTGATGGTGCCCGGGTGGAGAAAATTCTTGACATGGCTTCCATTACCCTCAACAAAAATTCAGTGCCTGGTGAGACACATTGCTTGTGTGCATCAGTTTGTCATTTAGGCTTATTCTCCGTGATATAAATGTTCCATTATTACTGACATCTGCAAATCATAAAAAGCTGATAAGAGTGCTCTGGTTCCAGAGGAGGCATTCGCATTGGGGCACCTGCAATGACAAGAGGACTTGGTGAGAAAGAATTTGCACTAATTGCAGACTTCATTCATGAGGGTGTGCAAATAGGTCTTAAAGGCTAAAGTTTGGTCCCAGGAACGAAGCTCCAAGATTGTTTGAAGTTTGTATTGTCTCCTGAATTGCCGTTGGGAGATAAGGTTTCAAAGTTGGGTAGGAATGTTGAAGCTCTTACCACTCAATATCCAATACCCTGAGTCTAAGTGTACTTGCCTTGATCAGCACGCTGTTGAAAAATTTAGTAAAGAATCATGCTTCGATGTGTGGTGCTGATAATATTTATTGTATGTTACATTTTCTAGCAAAATGTGTCTGCTGCTGCAGCATCAACTTTATACATTATGATTGACCCATTTGAATTTGGATGCAAATCAATTCTTGATCCTTCAAATATTTTTTAGGGTCATGGATGTTTAAAAACAAATCTTTACTAGGCGTTGCTGCATTTTACTGCGTAAAAAAATAATATTTGAAGAGAACGTTTGATTTAAGAAAGGTTTTTTAATTTTTCAGGAATTTTAAGTCAGGAATGTTTGAGTTTGGTATTGACTCATCATTTACAACACATGTTTATTTCACAGAAAAAAGGCCAAGATCGCTTCAACTGACGTCGAATTTCTTCTCTGTCTTTCTCTTTTTCCTTCGAAATAGTTCATAGAGTGAAAATCTTAAAAGAGGATTTATTCTTTGATTGTTGAATAAGGTTCTAATAAATAAATATTTTTGAAAATTTAAATTATATTATGAACTTACAATAAACATGTTAAATTATAATAGGAGGGGTGCTACAAAACTACTCTCAGACACATTTTTTAACAATTTTTTTTTATCATTAATTAAACTTTATTAAAAATTACGAAATAATGAAACTCCTTAAATGAAAGGTAAGACTCACAGGAAATGTATTTAATTTCTAAAAAATTTCAACCAAGAGTAGATAGTGAGCTTAAAAGAATATGCAAATAAATTTTTTTGGTGAATACATGTAAAGAAAAATGTTAACTTATAATATGAAGTTATTTTTATATGTGAACAAATAGGTAGTGTATGCAATGAAATTATAAGTTTTTTTTTTTTTACATTGTCATTCAATTAGAAATGGTTATGTATGGTAAATTTATTAACTTTCTCAATAACTATCTTAGAAATTATTAAGAATATTTTGATTGATTGATATATAATTTTTTTAATATTGACAATGCGTAAAAATTAATCTCATAATTTTTTTTATTGAAATTCAATTTAGAAATAAAGACAAAAGAGGGTAGATTAAAAGAGATAGATTTTAAACAAGTTAACTGTACGGACAAATATAACACGAGTAATTTGAGATTAGTGAGAGATTTTCTTTTGATTAGCTGTGGAGATAGTTTTTAATTATTTAAATATACATAGCAAAAGAGAACTTAAAAAATATTGTAAAACTCTTATCTTTCAAACTATGTATGTAAAAGAAAATTATTTAGTTTCTTATATCTTTGTGTTATTTGATAAATTAAAGTCTTCCCCAGTACAATAACCTAATCAATCAGTTGTCTTTTGCACCTTTCTTATTCGTAATCATTTTACAAATTTAGGTTTTGAAACACAAACCATAATTTTTTAAGTCGTATAATCGCACTATTAATATTCTAGTTTTAATGGATGGAGTGATTAGACTCTAAATTTCAACATTCTCAAGCTTAGTCTCTTTCTAAATGGTTGCAATAATAGTAAAATGGAATAGAGACACGACAATAGAGAAAGAAAAGTATATGGTAATCAATGTTACACCACCTTCCACTTAACAATTAATCACGACTATTTCACATTTTGAAGTAGTTTGAAAATGATTAAAAGTAACCACAGTCGAGATAACACAAGATTGAAAGGGAATTAATTAATTAAGAAAAGAATATGGTGTTTGCATATGTAAATCCAATATGAGATGAGTAAATGAAAGAGGCTGATTAAGGATTTCGAAAGCGATGAGTATATAAGAAAAAGTGAAATGAAAAAGGGTTTTGTCAACCTCGCACTGAACAAACATGGCTTTGTTATAGTGCCTAGAGAGAGACTATATCATAGGCAAATTCGACTCTTCGATATAGAGTAATGGGTACATTTCAGGGCTTTACTTTACATATGTAATTCAATTCAAATACATAGTTATTTAGTCCCCTCTTTCATACAGTAATATGTACATAAAATATATTTTTTTCTCTTCATATTTTTTATAATTGGTTATTTAGTTATTTACATATTTCAGCTATATACTAAATATTTTTCTACATTTTAACGTAAAAGTGTATTTGATAAAATATTCTATACAATAAATCAATTGTAGTTATGCAATAAATTTATTGAATATGAATAAAATTATTTCTAATAATTAACATATAATGTAAACAACTACAATACCTAAATAATTAGTTATAAAATGTAAAAAAAGAGAATTATATATATATATATATATATATATATATATATATATATATAATTTTTTTTTTATGGGTGAGTTGACGACATATTATTAATGTAAAGGTAAAATTGTAAGTTTTATGTGTGGTTTCTCCCTGTAATGTTTGCTGCAATTGAATCCCCCAACTTGTCCTCCTTCTTTCAACCCATTTTGCAATTACAAACAAAAGTTTCTTGTTTCTTCTTCTTTTTACATTACACGGTACTTACTAAATTAACATCTCTATAGAAACAGCGGTGAGTTCAATTTATTAAATATACTAAAATGACGTGTTTAAGTTGATTGACACTAGTGGATCATTAAGATTGCTATAGTTAATAAAGAGTAATATTCCGTACATAAATAGTTTGGTCATATTGCTAACTTTTCTTAACAATTGGATATTGGATAGTTGCAAAAGATCACCATGGCACCAAAATTGAACACTAATATTAGAGAGAAAAAGAATGTAAACAAGTCTTTTTATTATTATAAGTTAAGATACCATCTCTAGAATTTGAGTAACTGTTTGAACATAATAAGACACAACTTTGCCCACTTCCAGTATGTGTTGTGTATTTGTTTTTTTTGGGTGTTATCATTGAAGTGGGGATGTCCCACTTATAAACCAAACTACTTTAACACTCTTGAGCAATCACCAATTCAAATATAAATACATACCTACATTTTTACATAGAATCCATCCCAATACAAAATACCTTCAACTTGACTCTGTTGCTTCCTGCTTTTTCCTCCATTCAACAAAACCAAAGTTCAAACTCTTACTAGCCTCAGTTTACTGAAGTAAATCAAACCATGCTGATTTGAACTTCAGATCAATCAAACCATACTCTACATCATCTTATATGTTCATGAGTTTCAACTTCACGCAAATTATTAACATGATTTTGTTTTATGCAAAGTTTTGTGGCGCATTTATCTACAATTTTTCACAATACCAAAGATGGTGACAAAATTGTGACCGTGACCGGAATTTGAAAGCTTGATTTTATGGTTTCATTTTATCCACCCTTTGAAGATTATTCTTCAGGCTTCAAATTATTGAAACTGTGACACCCTTTTCCCCTTTGATGGAGTACTTGAAGGAAGTGGAAGGAAAAAGTGTTCATGATTACATTCACGTTAACAAGAGTAAAATGACAAGGCCAATTGGTGTGGCAGGACCAGTGATAGTGGGTGCTGGTCCATCAGGGCTTGCTGCAGCAGCATGTCTTAAACAAAAAGGCATTCCAAGCTTAATCCTTGAAAGGGCTAATTGCATAGCTTCAATGTGGCAACTCAAGACTTATGATCGTTTATGCCTTCATCTCCCCAAGCAATTTTGCCAACTCCCTTTAGTGCCATTCCCCAAAAACTTTCCCTCTTATCCAACCAAACAACAATTCTTGGCATACTTGAAGGCTTATGCTGACCATTTTGATATTAAACCTGCTCTAAGCAAGACTGTGGTTAGTGCCAATTTTGATCATAGATGTGGTTGTTGGAGGGTCAAGACTGAAGGATTGAAAAATGAGGAATATGTTTGTCAGTGGCTGATAGTAGCTACAGGAGAAAATGCTGAGGAGATTGTGCCACAAATTGAAGGAATGAGTGAGTTTGAAGGGCCTATCTTACACACCAGCTCTTACAAAAGTGGTACTATGTTTTGTGGCAAGAATGTTTTAGTTGTTGGTTGTGGAAATTCAGGCATGGAAGTTTGTTTAGATCTTTGCAACCATAATGCTCGCCCATCCCTTGTAGTCAGAGATACGGTCAGTACACTTAAAACTTGTTCTTTTAATATGTTTAAAACGATTTAGGCAAACAATCCATTACAATCTATTATAAATTTATTAATTTTAATAACAACATTTTTATAAATCATACTTGGGTCTTATGATACACTCTTTCTTGTTAGTTAGAAGTTATTAGAAATTATAAATTTTTTTATGAGTTTTATTAATAAATATCTCTCATAATTGTTAAAAGGAATATATTAAAGAGCATGTTATTATATTTCTTGTGTTTATATAATTAAAAAGCATGTGTAGT
This sequence comes from Hylodesmum podocarpum, assembly GCA_026586105.1. NCBI lineage: Eukaryota > Viridiplantae > Streptophyta > Magnoliopsida > Fabales > Fabaceae > Hylodesmum > Hylodesmum podocarpum. Next base: position 1,576,234 of record JALJEV010000403.1, read on the forward strand.
GAGGTTTTTAGTTCTTACTTTCACTTGACTGGTTAATTGATTATGTTAAGTGCAGTTTAAAGATATGTTCGGATCCAAATCTATTTCGATACCCCATTGATATATGACCCTTGTTCAGCTAGAAATAGTGAAGTGAATAGAGTTTGCTTTTGCTACAATATTAGGCACATTATGGAGTAAATAATGATATGGAACTAGGTTCGAAAGATATGTATTGCATTAAATTCTTAACGACGATGATGACGTCTAAAGTTTTTAAATGTGAATCTCGATTGGTGAAATTAGATTTTAAATTTGTTTTCTGCTATTCAATCTCATGCGTTATTGTAAGGGCAAAATATAAACCCCAAACGTCATTTTCGTTATTAAAGAATTGGTACGACAGAAATTGTATCCATGCGAAAACTAATTTAGTTATTTTTAAAATTCTAACGTTCTACTAATTCTACATAAAAAAAAATTAATATTTTTTTTTTCTAAAAATAAAAAGTCATGATCCTACAGTTTATTCACTTATATATTGGAACCCGTTGGCATGCGCAAACATGGTGAGAAACGTAAAATCTTTGATATTAAGTTCTTTTTTGTAAAACCAATTTCAGTGGTTATGGGAATCTTTGGAAGCACGAAATTAAAGATTATGATCATTAGTCCCTAGTCTAGTCTCTCTAATTTTCTTGAATGGTCCTAAGTTTTTTTTAAAAAAAACGTGATATTTTGTTTTACCGCAGGTGCATGTCTTGCCTCAGAAGATGTTTGGAAAATCAACTTTTGGTTTATCTATGTTGTTGCTCAAGTGGTTCCCAATACGTATCGTGGATAAATTTTTACTTCTAATGTCACATCTCATTCTTGGGGACACAGCTCAATTTGGACTTAATCGTCCCAAAATTGGTCCTCTAGAGCTCAAAAATTTGTACGGCAAGACCCCGGTTTTGGATGTTGGGACACTTGCACACATAAAAAGTGGAAAAATTAAGGTTAGATAATTATTCCCATCCCAATCAAATCCAAAACAATTTTCATCGTATTCTGGTTCTTGTCATAATCAATGAAATTTGCCTTTTGCTTTAAGGCAAAACAATTTTTTTTTTCTTTTATTGTTTCCAACCTTATATTGTCTTATAATATAGGTTTGTTGTGGAATTAAACAACTAGCAAAGCATAAAGTGGAGTTTGTAGATGGAAAAACAGAGAATTTCGATGTCATCATTCTAGCAACTGGTTACAAAAGCAATGTACCCACTTGGTTTAAGGTGCTTGCTTAATTTTGGGCCTAATTGGCCTAGTTTTTGGCACTTATTCTCATCATTGATATGATCTCAATTTATGAAATATAATTAGCACATAATAATTGGGCTTTAATATTTTTGGTTCCCAGGGCAGTGACATGTTTTGTGAGAACGATGGATTGCCAAGAAAACCTTTCCCACATGGATGGAAAGGTGAAAATGGACTCTATGCAGTGGGTTTCACTAAACGTGGCCTTCTTGGTGCATCTATTGATGCAAAGAAGATTGCACAAGATATTGAACATTGCTGGAAAGCTTCTAAGACCACGCGTTTGTAGGCGTTCATGGACTTTAGGATATTCAACATTATAATCACTTGGAATTAAGCACTAATTATATGTTATTTACACTTAGACATTACATATATGTTATTTACATGTTATTCTTACCTTAAGACATTACATATTTTTCTTCTGCTTCTATTCCATGTATCAATTAAACACGATATTCCTAAAAGCAACAAAGTAAATATAACACGTGAGAATCAAATTTCTATCTTTCTCCTTATGCAGAAGCTTAATTTACTACCATGCTACAATAGTAGAAGGGATTAATTAGTTTCCTAAAATGTGTGTATTGGTTAATCAACATTTGAAGTTCTATGCAAAAAATATTTATATTTAATATCCAACCATAATTTTAAAATAATTATTTCATAAAAAAATAAGATAAAATAAATAAATAATGAAATTAAGTAATAAAGCAAAGGACATGTAGGAGAATTGAGTAAAAATTTAAAATTAAGGAGGGTCTAAATGTAAAAGATATTAGTGCACATTTTTTTTTCTATCTTAATAATCAATTGATCGGATTTTGGCAACATTATTATGCATTTTTATCCCTTAAAAAATTTATTTAATGGTTGATTGTGACAGTAAAGTGTGAACCGAAAGTCTTGTAGGGCATCTACGGGGCCTAATATCTAGAGTTCATTCGGTCATAGGAAAGAAAAGGAAAAGAAAAGAAAAGATAATTTGTATTGTAAGGTTTACTTTTAATGATTTTTCCAGCATTAATAAATAAAAAATAATTTTAAATTTTCATAGATTTAGTCATATAGTGATATAATCAAATAATAATTAATTTTTTTAATATAGATCAAAGTCACATGGATGAATTAATAACTGATTAATTGAACTTATAATTCAATCAGTTTTTATATACGTTAATTACCGAGGTCCAAAGTATGTGTATTTATACTTTAGTTTGGTTGGTTGAAGTTAATTACGTGCTAGTCATTTATTACAGATTTGTACAATGTATGTTGCCATATCTACCCAGCTAGCTAGTTGAATATTTTTAGAAGGGGGCATCTAGCTTGTGTTGGTTTTCAATTTTTTTTCTAAAGGGTGTTGATAAATGTCCATCAATTTGACTTTCGTTCTATAATAGGTTAATTTTGTCTATATAAAATAAGCTTTTATATTAAATTTTAAATAAAATAATTTTGATTATTTATTTACAATGGTATTATCATAGTTCATTTATCATAAACATTGAGAAGATCTCATCAATTAGAGCAAGCATAATCCAACGGTATCAAAAGAAAAGTACATTAGCTAGACTATGAAAAAGTCCCAATTGTGGTGAATGACCCTGAGCTATGTATAAAACTTGCGTGATAATGAATTATTTTATAAATAAAAAAGTCAATCAATTAACTTGTTCATATATATTTTTTTTTCATAATTTATAATTTTTTTATTTTCATATTTTATAACTGATTATTTAATCGTATGCAGTTGTCTATTAAATATTTTTTTATGTTAATATTTGTAGAATATATATTTTACATGTGAAAATGAAATTACTTTAATACTTATCTTGAAAGTCTCGTTGTCATGTCTTTTCCAGGATGAGGAACTCGGACCACCATTGATCTTAAAATTCCACAAAATTGATGTACCACAATTTCATTCAACTTGGCCTGTGCCAACACTTGGATCGGCTGGATTTGATCTCATAAATGATTGACATGGCAAGGTTGAAAATTGAAGTCCAATGCACATGGATATACTTAAATGTTCAATTCAGTGAAATATTAAGAGACATATAATATAAAAGCATGTCAGAAATTTAAGTTTTAGTGACAATTTGAGAGAACAAATCCAAGTTTTCGACTAGGAGCTGAAAAATTGAACATGGGGAGATTTGCATGTTTTATTATTATTATTATTTAAATTTCTAGGATTTTTTATTTATATTTTTAACCATTTTAATTCCTGACATTAAATTAGTACTGACGTAATCACACGAAAAGGGTCAACATTTAACCATTAATTATTTGACATCAGAAACTAAAAATATTGACAAAAAATTAAATAGAAAAAATTATCAAAATATTTATTAAAAACTAAAAATTAAAATTTAAAGAACCAAAAACTTAATTAATTTAATTTTTCAATTCTTTTAACGTGTAAGTTCAAACTATGATGTATTGCCGATTAATTAAAGTTTTTTAGATATCACATAGTGTCTTTTTAATTAGGTAATCTTACTAAGTTTGATTAGATTTCAAATTTTATTTTAAAAATTGATGTAATTAAATTTCTTAATTTTCAAATATTTGATTTATTTTATAAAATTATATTACCTATTTTGATATAGGTAATTAAATATTTAAGAAATTAATACACTAATTTATTTTATTTATGGTCTTATTTAAAGTAAATATTTATTTAAATTTTAATTATTGATTTAATTTATGACGTTATATATACAAAATTAAAGTAATCTATACAACTCTAATATAACAATCTAATTATTAAAAAAATTTAATTGTTGATTTAGATATTATAATTGTTCTAAGATTATCTTTTAATCATAACTGTTCTAAAAATATTTTTTAATCTTTACATTTCAAAATTATTTTATATTTTTAGTTTCTATATAGATGTTTTAGTTTTATTTTAATTAATCTCTATCTTTTTTAACAGTTGTAACTATAGTGAAATTAAAATTACTTGAATAGAGTATAAAATAGATGGTTTTTAAGTTTATTGAATAAAAGGTAAAATTCATACAATTATACAAACTAAACAAGTAATTAAATGTAATATAAAGAAGATTAATTTTCTTAATGAGAAAGGAGGGTACCTAGCTTGTAACTAGAAGTTATTGTTACAAAAGAGATACACCTCAATTGATGACTTGAATTTTATAGAAAATGACAAATATAGCTATAAAGATAGGGTGTTTGTTAGTTTACATGGTACAGTGTTGGTGTGTTCTATTCCGACCTAATAGTGTTGGTAATCACATAAAAATGGTTCTGTATGAAACAAATATTATGCATCACTGGCAGTGACCACTCCAAAATCCCTATACTCAAACTTAGCTACAGATAGAGCATCAGCGTCAAGGGTCTTATTTTCTGATGATATCTCAATAGTGTACCCTACTTATTAATTACTAATAATATTAATAACATCTCATTCATTCCTCTAGCCCCACACAAGCTTGATCTTCTTTAGAGCTATCGTTTTACAATATCATTATTCATAACTTCCATAATAATAAGTAAAGGAATTAATATAGATAAGCATTTAATGATAAAGGTCTAAATAATGTAGCCATTTCTAACTATTCTTGAGTCGAAGATGATTACATGTAAATCACTTTTAGGTCAAAACACTTTTTAGGATTGATGTTGAAAGTTCAAAGTTAAAAAAAAAATAAAACAAAAAAAAACTAGCATATATAAAGGACAAAATGTAGAGATGGTGGATTAATATATAAACAAGAATGTCTAGTCTTTTATAGATAAGTTTAGTTTGACAAGAGTTTTTGATTAATTTTTTTAGCTGCAAAAAGCAACTCATCACTGAGGGTTAAAAAGGAAAAGAAGTAATTCCTCAAACAACACCACCCACTAGCTCATTCCTGATCCACTTGCAGGCCTAAAGCAAGAAACTTCAATTAGACGAGAGTATCTACTCAAAACTGTATCAAATGTTTGCAACTAGCCAGTATATTGATTAGCTCTTTTATGTTTTCTTTTTAAGTTTCATAACATAGAAAATAGAAAGAAAAAATTGGTCTGCATATATATACGCACCATAACAATTTATACTATTAAAGAGCAAGGTTTTAAAAATCACTCCGAAACATAAATATCGATCACAACATATCAATTTTAAAGTTAAGTGAGACATAACATATCAACTACAACATTTTTACACCACAGTAATCGTAATAACTATAACCATAAAAATTTTAACGCAACCGTGACAATGAAGACTGATATTTACAACCTTGCTTAAGAGGATTCCACGTTTATCTTAAATGGGTCCGGTGGGCTAAGAGTTCTTTTACGCGAACTGATAAATTGATTTTCAATTTCAGGTAATATTCAAATATAATAAATTTGTGCCCAATGGAATGAAAAAAAAGGACCACGTTATCTTTAATCATAAGTTGGGTGCCGAAAATGAGGTAGCCCCGACTATCAACTAGAATACTACGTACATGGTCCAGAAGGCACGTGATACCACATCTAAATAACCACAACTTAGCTTTCCAATTCTGTACTGCAGGTATACGCATGCTGCGCGTTCAAACCCTAAAAAAAAAATATTTAATAGATAATTAAAATATGTATAAACATGCACATATATATAAACTATGAAAAGATAGATATATATCAGTAAATTAATTAGATATTATAATTTACTGTAAAATAAAGTTAAAACGTTAAATCATATTGTATTTCGTATATAAATATATATGTATAAATATATATATATATATATATATTTACTATCTTTAACTAATATTCGTGGTCCAAAAATATTTATTTTAAAAACCGTATAATTGGGTATTCTATATCTTTCTGCAGGACCATTTGCCATTAGTTTAGGTATGATCACTGACAATGAGGGTCACTTTGGCCTATTATACTCGCTGATAATTTACTCCTTGATTAAGCATCTAATTATTTCAGGGACGAAGAAAGACACTTTTTTTTCCCTTTATTTTTCTCTTTCTTTTTAGAAGAGAAATACTTGAAGAATAAAAATCTGATAACAACCAACGAGTTTAAGTATAGCAGAAGGAGCTAGTGCATCGCAACTTGATGAACTAAGACTTAAATCTCCTCTAGAATTGGATTGTCTCGTAAGGTAAGCCTAATTTATTGCCGATTGCAAACCAAATGCAAAATCATGGATCTTGCTTAGTTTTGATCTTGTTAATTTAGTTGAAATTTGTAAATTTGTCCAATTAGCAGTCTTTATGAGACTATAATTTCTGCATATTTAATTGGCTTTCCAAAGTAACACTCGTGATTATTTTATTTAACACAAATATTTCATGAAAATAAGTTATTAATGATTGTTGAGTTTTGTTAGATCAGTCCTTAAAATTAAATAATGTAAACTAAACAAATATAAAGTTTTATTCAAAGATATCTTTATTATATCAGCAATATAAAAGTAAGCAGAAATATACTTATATTCAATGTCTAGATCTCTAGCATTTTTCTAGTCCTTAACAAACCTACATATAAAAGTTTGGACAGAACGAAATGACTGGCCACAGCACATGGTTAGATGAAGGGTGCATATATATGTATAAAAGAAAAGAAAATGCCTATCTCAAGTTTGGTGTGGTAATGTACAAGAGCAAGAAAGTGAGAGATGAGTGTCCACAAAGTAGATTACAAATTGAAGTGTGACACGCACGTACCGAGAATTAGAAGCTTTGGGACGTAAGGTTACTTTCATGGATGTGACACACAATGATTGCTTCTTTTGGGGATAGAGATCTGGCGGCTAATCCAATTATATAGACACTAGATTTGTTAATTCTTTGTAGCTATAACTCGGCCCTAAGACAGTGTTGTTCTTCCGAATCTTAGAAGTTGTTAAGAATAAAATACAGATATAACTTTATAGATATTGTTTGTTATTCTATTTTTTTTTAATTAGAGTTAAAATTTTGTCTTAATAACATGTATAATTATTTAATATAATTTTCATTATATGAATTATTAAGATAAAATTTTAATTTTAATTGATAAATAATATAAACAATATTTTAAATTCTTAAACCGTAGTTTTTATCAATGACATAAAATAAGAAGACTTTCATTATAAGGTATTCCAAAAAGTAATTTATCCGACTTTCAAGTAAATCTACTAATTTATATCAATAACACAAAATAAGAAGATTCTCGATAAATCCACTCTAATCATTAAGTCAAACCATAGACCCTGATATTACTTATTAGGTAATCAATGGATGACTTCTCAACATTAATAAGATATTGTTTGTTTTGAGTCTAAATTTTCACGATTTTGTATCTGAACTTTCTCCTAAAGGTTTCTAACTAATAGAAATACTATATCTATTTTATAAACTCATGTCATCTATTATTATTCAGACATGAAACATTGTTTACATTTCAACACAGTCGAGAAGGTAGTAGTAGAAGATATTTGCATATTAATTGTATACAGCAACACATAAAAATGTTCAACTCAATGGAGGAGAAGGTTGAGATGGAAACGATATGGTTTGGGTGTGCTCAACTTTATTACGTAGATGAAAAGGGCAAGTCATGCAGGCTGAAGTGAAGTGGGTGGGAGCATGAGCATGAAGATGACATGTCCTCAGAAGCATTAGTGAGTGAAGTGAATGAATTAATATGGATGGAAGGGTAGCACAAAAAGAGGACTATATGTATATTTATGGTATATATGGATCCAGAGATTGTTTAACTTGCAGAGACCTATAGTTATAGTCCATAGGCTGCTATAAAAAAATAATTTTGCACGCTCCTCTCTATTTCTGCCTTACCGAACACGCTCGGTAGGAGACAGAGAAATTGAACACATGAAGATAGTAAAGGGAGTCTTATCTACAAGATTATTATTTTTCATAAAGATAGTTAATTGGGTATATTCTCTTTTGATTTCATGTTACAGAATTAATTTTAGATAAGTTTTAATATTTTTTATTTTATGTTTGATTTCAGAATTAATTTTAAATTTAAAATTGATTCTGAGGTGAAGTAATTACACAAAATTTACTACTATTTGATTTTATAATAAAAATGTATAAACACATAAATAATATTACTTTAAAATTGATTCTGTTAAAAATTAATTTTTTCATTGATTATGTAAACACACAATCAAGATTCAAACTCTTCATAATATATTTAAAGGATCAATTATCTATCAATTATACCATACTCTGTTAGTTTAGTTGTTTTCTTTATTTATAGTTCTTTGAATCAAATTGTTGACTTTTTAGTAGTTGAATTAGTGAAGTGGTACATAGCAACCAATACTTTTGAAAACTATGTTCTATCCTATACTTTGTTACTTTTTGTGATTTAGTGTACTTGCCAAATATATCAACATTAGGATCTTTCTCTTAAGGAGGAGGGTCATGATGGTAGGTTTACATGGACCACCACTTGCAATTTGTAAGGTTCAATCATTTACACCGATCCTCTCATCACATGTTCTGGATTCCAAACCAAAGATGTTACAATTAATTTCCACTTTGGTGAAGTCTCTCTTTCAGTCTACCTCACATACCCATAACAAAAAGTTACTGTAAGGACTAGAGCAGAAGAAAAAAACAAACTAGCTACTACAGATTGCAGGCAAATCAGTGCCTAATATGCCAAACTAAATTTTATCCACAGTAAAAGCTTTGAAAAATCACGAGGTTTTCTCGCAAATTGATTTTCATTTTTTGAAAATATCATTGTGTATAACCTAAATATAGAATTGCTCTAGCTATATGTGACAGATTTTGTCAAATCAATTACCTGCAATGATAATAACATTCAAGTATTGGGCTTAAGCTTTTAAATCGACCCCATCAAACATTTAATTGCCATTAGCTCACAATATTATGCATCTTCCATTGTGTCTTAAATTTCTCATCATTTGATTCTGATTGCTTGTGTAAAGGTAGCTAGCCAGAGAAACTTTTCAAATGATGAAATTAATGCAAGGGACAATTTATCATGCAGGCCTCATCTACATTTTAATGTTATTAGTACTGTGTGTCCTTGCAATGAGGATAATTAGAACATATAGACAAACTAGCTAGAATAATACATATTCCTAAAAAGGTGACCCTTAATTAGCTCTTTCATTTTACCATAACAGAGCTATTTGAGAGGGACACAAGCTGAAAAAAACAAACTCAATGGAATTCAAGTGACATTGACCCCATATTCTTGGAATAATGTCAATGAATATCACTAGTGGACTCTTTTTGTATACCCTAAAGAGCGCGCACACACACACTCATCTACAAGTACAATTTTCTAAATCATGATTGCATTGATATGTCACTGGGATTCTTGACCCTATTTTCCTTTCATTTCTTGATCAAGAGGTAAAAGATAAAAAGGGACCAACCTTACATAGTGGAGAACCTTTGAATCTGTACTTAAAAAATGTCATCTTTCTCAGACTATTGGACGTTTGTTCCAAACTCGAGTGTGTCATTTCTTTTTCCTTTTATTTTTCAAAATTGAACCATGTGATCATATCCAAAGCACATGCATTGCTTGATTGCTTCTTGCTATATTTGTTACGATCATGGCCCAAGTGCAAAATGGTTGGTGACAAAACTTTTGTTATAGTGAAAAACAAAAAGTACTTAATTAATCATCAGATATAATTACACAGTTGAGATACCAAACTGAGAGATAGCAACACACACTTTGAGTTTGTAGCCAAGGATCTAATTTCCATTTCATAGAAAAGGTCAAGAAGAAAGGGTAAAAATGTTAGATTTTGTAAGAATAATCAAATGGTTTCAAAGGTGTAATGCCAATAATTTTAGATATAAAAATTTATAATTATATGATATATGGAATAATAACTTTCAATTCAATAATAAATTTTAATGTACAATTATCTATTACAAAGTTGTTCAATTATGTAAAAATTAGTATAATTTATGTTAGTATAATCTTATATTTCTATTTATATACTTTTCTTTTTGGATGAGCATCTATTTATACATATAATAAAATACACATGGGTGTGTAATTGACTAAGGGCTTTTGGGTGATGAGTTCTTTGGAATTTTGGATTACATGTTTCTTGTCAGATATTTTATCCCTTCGGGCCCTTTAACACTTAATTGCTGCAACAGAAAAAAAAAATAAGGGCTAATGAGGGTTGGGCAGAAAGTGAAGTGAGCAAGGTCCAATTGAATGGGTTAAGGCTAGTTTTTTTTTTTTTTTTTTTATCTTTTTCTCATATTTTGAGACAATTAAGTGCCTGCTATCTCACACACCTTTTTCTTTAAGTTAACACATTAACTTTTTAATGAATTTTTTTGACAAAAATATATGTTTTGATTGTATTGAGAAATACATTACACAAAAGAGAAAAGTTACCATTGTGTAGTAAGATAAGTTAAAATGTCACTTTTCAATACACAAAGAAATAGGTTTCTGAAATTGTTGAAATAACTCTTGAAAAAATAATAAATTATACATTGCTAGTTCCCATATTTAATGAAAAATATATATTTTAATTAGCCATGTTTCAAAGATTTTTTTGATAATTAAAATACTTCAAATTTTAGTCTATGTAAACATGTTGGATTTGCTAAAAATAAAGTTCACTCTCAACTATTGATCAGTAAACGAGTGATTAATTTTATGATTAATTATATATCTTATCATTATTATTATATATTTGATTTTATCATAAATTTAACCCATTCATTTGTTAATCAATTGATGAAAATGCATTTTATTCTCTAGAATAGCTCCCTTCACATTATGAGTAAAATTGAAACATGTTATGCATTTAATAATCAAGAGCACCTATGATATATTGCTATTAGTTAATTATTTTAAACTTTATCAAGTTATCATGAACAATAATTCAAAGTAAAGCAATTCAAACAGGTCGAAACGGTTGCCACAAGGCTGGACTCTTACTAATGTGTTAATTTTTGTTTATATGTAAAAGGAATCCATCTTTATAATTATAATCGGACAAAAGAAAGAAAAAGCAAAAGCAAAAGCCTTTGTGCCTTCCATTTCCGCAGATTGAGCTAATAAAAAGTCTTTAATGTTTTCAATTTTATACATTTATTTTTAAGAAACATAGCAATTTCTCAAACTAAATGCATTCTCAAGTTTCATGTCATATTGATACATCCATTGATGATTGATCAACGAAACAATATATGGGACAAAAATAAATCCAGATTTTAGAAACACTAAAACATCCATTAACATGTAAAGAAACATTCAGGAACAAAAACAAAAAAATAGAATCTTAAGACCTCAGTTTCAGCCTAGAGTTAATACTAGGAGTACGAGGTGTAATAACAGGCTTGACATGATCACCACCAAAGAACTCAGAGTACATTTCCATGAAGAATTTTTCCACAATTTCAAGGTACACAGGACAAGTGAGTCGAGAATAGTAATGAATAACCTCTTCAATGTCCAATACATAATCTACATCACTTTTGTCCAACATCTCCAATTCTCTAAGCTTCTTTTCCACCATACACTTTTCATTTCCCCACTTACCAGTAATTTTCAATGATGAATCTTTCTGTTTACCCCTTTCACGGGTTAAGCTCTTTTTCTTGTCACATTCCTCTCTTTTCTCCAACTCATTCTTCTTCTTCTCATGCCTTGCATTGTTCAAGCTAATGAAGCTTTCGTTATGTTGTACTTGTTCTTCTTTCTTCTTACTTCTTTGCCTTCCCTTCTCAGAATCCCATTGCTGAGTGAAGTCACTGTAGAACTTTTCCAAGTCCTTGTAACATGGGTTATTATTGTCACTAGCTGCACCCACAGAATAAGAGAATTGATTGTGGGGTGGTGTTTTTGGAAGCTTTTGGTAACTCGGAGAGAAACATGACTTGAAGTTCTCAAGAGTCTTTTGCAAGAACTTCTTGGTGTTGGAAATGGAGCTTCCTAGCACCATTGGTGATGTAATGATGATAATGATAGTATGAATGAGAAATTTTATATGCTGTCAACTTTGGTGCAGATAAGGGACACTCAGTTCAGTTGCATTGATGTTGGATATGAATGATCCCAGTGAAGAATTTTCTTTATACAGATAAGAGAAGCATAGGAGCCATGAAAGATTCTTTAGCTTTTTCTTTTGAATCATCAATGGAATACCCTTTTCTCCCATCGGCTTCCTTTGCTTTATTGTTCTCTTTTGTCTTCACACGCTCCTTTGTTTCCTCCGTTTACTTTCTGCTTCGTAATGAGGCCCACATCGACCAAAATCCAAAATCAGCTTCACACTCATATTTTTTCTATGTCCCATTTTTAAACTTTTGTTGCCTTTGCTTTTCATCAAAGGAGCGGGTGGTTGTTGACTTCTGTCTCTCTTGAACAATTCTTTCAATATTTTTTTGCCACCTTTTCTTACACCAATTATCCATTTTATTATCCTAAGTAAATATATATTCAAAAATTAGGACTACAATAATCTACACTTTTTTTTTTATAATATCATTCTGGTAATTCTTAATACCCCTACCCCTAATTATTAACAAATCTCCTTTTTTTTTATTTTTTATTGCTCAAAATATCCTTTTCTATAGAAATCATATTCTTCAGAGTTTACTTTAATCTCGTTCTATATATTATAATCTTACGTTCAATCAGAATATTCATCTAAAATTTTTTATATAATTATTTACACTTTGCACATTGAAATATAGTGTGTTATCATTTTTTCTACCTTTAATTTCTAAACTTTAAAATAGTTTTTCGAAGAATATTTCTAACAAATTTCCACATGATACTAGTGTCCATTCCAAGTCTCCTATATAGTCCATCAAGTGTGGTCAACTTTGGGTTTTGACCGAGTGAGTGCAACAATCATATCTAGTTAAATTCTCATACCTTAAGATTTTTCTAAAAAAAAAACAAAAAAAAAAAACAAAGAAACAGAGTTACGACAGAAGCCGAAAAATAAGCCCACCAACCAAAACAAATGACCCATCAAGCATTAGAAACCTGGACATTTATAAATTTTTTCAGTAAATATTCATTTTCTGATGTACTTTTACTTTGATACTTAATAAGAATAAAATTTCAAAAACTTTCTTAGTTAACGTTTTATTTTTTAATTTTAGTTATAACGTAAATATCTATTATTTAATAGTTTGAAATTTAGATGATATAATAGTAAATATTTCTTATTTAATAGTTTCAATTTAGATGATATGATAAATGAATTGTCACTCTAAGTATTTAATTATATTGATTTATTTTAAATTTTGTATTAATTTAATTTATTTTATTTGTTAATCGTCCGATTAGGTGTAAAATAATATCAAGTTATTTCAAGAAATAGGCGAAATAAAATTTTTAAAAAATTAACTAATAAATAATGAGATACATAATATCACGTATGTTATGCAATCTACAGTATAATAATACAGTTAAGTAATAAATGTGTATAAGAAAAATAAAATAAATGAAAAATATCAATTTAGGTATTTATTAAATTTTATTTCTCACATGAATTAAAGTAAAAATATTTATCTAATTCAATGATAAAAATATTATTTATTCAAATTTTTCCATAACATTTTTAAAATAATAAAATAAAATAAATTTCTTTACGTGCACTTTTAAACTGGAAGCATCATCCAAATATTAAGTCCCCCGCGTAAATTGATGTGTAATGAAACTTAATGCTGATACTTATTACAAGACATTTTTATCCTAATTACATAAATAAATTATATTAGTTGGATTTATTGTTTCTCAAAAAAAAATGTAAAATATAAATTCTATTCTTATTATATCTGTGAAGAAATTAACGTTTGAAAACTCTGGATACTGTTATCAATGTTCATTTAATAAAGATAAATAATGAAAAAAGTAAATATTGTGCGAGAATTATAACTATTAATATCTATTAAATTATATCATACATTAAAGATCGGATGGAATATTATTTTATTTTATATTATTCATTTTCGTTAATCTAACTAAACACCCAATCTTAATATATTTTTAGTGTGGATTATTCTATAAAAAAATTAATTAAATTTTTTATTTTTTTAAAACTTATAACAGTGATTTTATTTAAATACTCAATTAGAATGCCGCCACGTGACCCTACCGGGATCTCGATATCGATGATAAGATCAATAGTATACAGTGATACCCAACTATTAAGAATTAAGTTATATGTAAGCTCTTGCAAGATAATCAAATAAAAGACTTATTAAATTTCAAAAACTGCATAATAAATTTTAAAAAATAATATTATAAATTCATTTATATGAAAAATGCAAAACAAAATAGGACGTGAAATAAAACAACATATACAGAGACTAGGCCAGAACATGAATGGAAAATGGAGATGAAAATTGAAGAGATGTTACAATATACTGACGTGGTCTATGTCCAATCCTTTCATTTCTAGTTTTGATGTTTCTGTTTTTTCTGGTTTTTGTCTAAAGAATCATATTCTGATGGCTGACATAGTTAAATCAAGCGACATTAGACTAAATATGCCATGTCTAAAGTGGCATCTCAGTGTAAGCTTGCATGTTTAATTTATCTGGCCAGCTAGTTACTTCGTTGCTTTAATTAAATGTTGTACTAAGTTTGCTGTTATTATGAATAAATCTTCTTGTGCCATTTCTATTACTATGTTTCAAAAATTAATGTTAGCAGATACAGTTCATTATGACTAATGTTACCTGCAGATCAACTTCAACATTCATAAATGCATGTATGCACTAGGCATGAGTAGCTAGGCCTAAGTATTGTACCAATAATAACTTCAACATTCAAATAATTCACACAGCAAGTACAACATACAATAGTTATTAACATGTGAATAAACTAGCTAGTTCACTAGGAATCGCATTCAGGTGACTAGTTCGAATACTTCAGGAATTTATCAAACTAATTAAAAAACGGTATAAAAATTAGTCTGAACCTGTGTTTTAAAATTAATCATCTTTAAATTTACGTATTAATCGTTGTTATTTAACTATTACTTACAAATTTTTATCAAGAAAATGATTAAAGGTGAAGCTAGAGAAGGTGCAAAGTTAGTTAATTGTTGGTGGCAGTTCCCTTATCTTACCTTATTGAAGCCAAAGGTAGAGTGGGTTTATTTGGTCAGTTCTGTTTTGTCACGTTGTTTCTGAGTCAACATTGATATTGAATAGAATGATGGAACCGTCTCTGTCTCACCAAAACTTATATTTTCGTCAGTTCTCAACAGGCAGAATAAGGTGAAGAAACGACAACAACTCCCAAAACTTTAAAATTTTAAAACTACTTGTCTTATTTCTCATTTTCATAACTATATAATTTAAATTCTATAACTTTACAGCTTGTTATTCAGTACTCCGTGCTTAGAATATTGCTCAATTCTAACAACATTACACAAGTACAACTCTTATTGCAGAGCCTCTACACTCAAAATACGAGGGACCACACCATCTTTCACTTAAGATTTTTTTTCATATATATATAAAGAATGAAGTTAATCTTTTCTTTTGCCTATAGTACTTATAATATTTTGAGAATAGAGCAAAGCTATTTTTTATAATATACCACTTGTAAAAATCAATCTTTTAATATAATCATGTAAGCAACAAATAGCTCATACAGTACTAGTTTAAAAATTAAACATACAAACTACAACAAACCTAAATTTACGAAATTCAATTCTTAACATTTGATAGTATTCTTTTGATACATTTATAAACAACAATATCAAAAAGTCACTGACAACCCTGAGGCCATAGTAAGTGGGGATTGAGAAAAGGGTTGATTTTTATTTTTTTTATGTTATCCTTATGCTCCATTCAACGGCATGTTATAAACACGATACCCGTGAAGAGAATTTTGAAATATTTGTTGTTAATACAGAATTACACATAAAAAAATTGAACTAGAAACTGCTTTATGGAAGTAAGAATATAGGGACGACAGTGACTAATGTGGAAGCTAGGGTAGCCCAAAGGCAAGAAAGGGATTAAACGACAAAGAGTATAGAAAGAGGTAGGACAGCCCAATTATGTAGCAATGAGGCCCATGTTCAGAAACCGACACCCAATGCAGCTACTTAATTGGTCCTTTTTCCGGCCAAAAATTAATTGCACATATTTGGTTGTGTGCATTGACAATGAGATTTGGGGCTCAATAACCCAAAAAATCCGATCATTAATGAAAGTGGTAACCAAACCAAGACATAATGGATTCACCACTACCGGACATTCCTCAATATGTTTTCCATTTGAGGCAATTGAACATAAAAACCAAACCTTTATGTTCTAATCTGCCACCCAAATGAATGTGACATCCTAGATTGCCACAAAACAAACAAATAAACCTTCCATTCAATTTCAAAACAAAACAAATTCCCTTCTCTTTGTATTTTTTTTTCCTTGCTTATTCTTAACCAGTTTCTTAAAAATTTGATTTAATATCTTAAAAAAAGACATAATTTTAGGTATTGTAATTTTTTTTTTAATTTCTTAATTAGAGAATATTTAATTAATATTTAGTTTTTTCTCTTATCTGTTATCACATGTTACATAGCTATCATAGGTCGGACACAAGGGTGTAATTGGGTAATGATGCAACTAAGTAGAATAGGTTTGCAGTCCCCACAACTAATCGAAAGATAGAAACGTTTTCGTTTTATATTCTTTCTGCAAACCCTCATAACAGTTTTGCTTCAGACTTTCTCATTCCACTGTGCCTTCTCTTTCATTTCAGTTTTTAAGCTGCACCCATTCTTTTGACACCGACGTTACGCCCCCAAATTGATGTTTCAGCTTCAAATGACAGGATAATGGAATGGCAAATGTACGTCCACACCCTCTGACAACACACATGACCAATGCTTTCCCTTTCTCCAATTCTCTCTTTGCCTTCTTTTTAAAATTAGCATGGTGAATTTGTCATGTATATTGATTGATTTCAATTCATGTTATGTTGTACAAATTTTTTTGTATAATATAACTTTGTTTTAACTATTAATATTAATATAATATATATAAAAAAGTCAACAAAAAAATAGTTATTCTTCATTATTTATTTTACTTTGTAGTAAAAAAAATTTACCCTTGTTTTCCATTAATTAGCTAGTGTGTTGAAGATGCAATCTATAGTCTCATCAGACCAATTATATCTTTGCCTGTCATTGATATATGTACATGAACAGTCCAAGATCCTTCCTTGCTCAATTATTTTGAGATTTCTCAAAGTTTCAATTTTGAAGTATATGGTGAAGACAAAGGACATGATCTTCGTCTGGGACAGTGTTTGATGTTAAGGGTGTGTATGTGTTTATTCTGTCCTGTTTTGCCTGCTCAAAGTAATACATACAATTTGGTTAATAATAATACATTCATAGACATGAATTTGGTTAATAATACAAACTTAAAATGTTTTTAGCTGACGATTATGTATTTTGTTTCTTGTGTGTACCAACAACCGCACACAAAACCAACAAAGTAATTGTTTTCCCCTTTTCTCATTATTTTTGGATGAGAAATTATATTTGTATGTTGCTAATGCTTTACATTTTCTTATATAAATGAAAGAGATTGAAAAAGAGAAAACAAACAAAATATAACGAAAATTTATTGTAGGAATAATTATTATTTTTGGATGGATATGCTTTGAAGGAGTTCTAAATTATGTTGTCCTGGAATGGTGACAAACTCGTCACTAAATTATTGAACAAATGTTTTTTCTTTGACGAAAGAGATGTACCCATTTGAAAAGAATTCAATGAATCTTTTCCGTGGGTATTGGCTAATAATTGTTCGTATTAACGTGGAGTAACTCGTGAAACAAGAGACATATAATATTGCTTTTCAACCATATCTGCATCTTGGTCTCCTTGTTCATAGTTCTTAATTAATAAGAACCCGACTAGGTTCAAATTAAAGAAGAAAGGGGGCATAAAAATATTTGCATCATGTGAATCCCCTTATGTTTCAGGAGAATTGTAGATTATTCTTGCAGAAATATCATCGTTGCATCTGTCACTTACTTATTATATTCGTTTTTACTATTTAAAGGGTCTTGCTTATAAGAATAAAAACATTTACTTCAAAGTACTAATTAGCATAACACAAAACAAGACAATGAAGATATGGTGAAGCGGAGAAAGACATATTCAAACCAATAAAGACATATGATATTCTTGGTTATTCATATTACTTTTCAGATTAACTAAATTTTCTTTTCAATTCTTTCTTTAATGAAATAATAAGGATTATTAGGAGGAAATATGAAGTTTCTCACATTTCTTTTAGTTTAATAACTAATTAACTATTCTATTTTTAATATCTTGAGTTGTCACAAGTGCATAAAGTTGACCTATACTTTGTTAACTTAATCCAATGCAGATCTCATTCGCTCCGTGAACCCTCATCCCATGTGGAACTTTTCTAATGATAACCTCCTAATTTCAATGTAAAGAGAATAGTATATCTTCCTTTTTTTTCTCTGATTTTTTTGAGGGGATCACTCTAGAAAAAGAAAACAAGCTAGTCTTTTTGTATTCTTTTGGCACATCCAGATGAAAAGAATTTCAAAAGGTCGAATTCAACATCACCACGGGGCGAGTAAGACAGCTTTGGTGCTTTCAAGCACTTACCTTACTCTTCTTTTCCCCCATTCAAATCAAAAAAGCACCACTTTGCACCGCTATCTCTTTCAAGCTCCAGGCTCAAAAATCCAAACCTAGAAGAACTCATCCAACACCCCTTGTTTCGCCATTTCCATTGAGCAATCTTTTCCATAAGCATAAATAAAGCTGGCACCCCCAAAAACAAGACAAGTGCCCTTTTTTTAGGTCTTTTCACAATCTTTCATCCCTCTTCTCAAACACAGTTCATTGTCAGTGCATCCACGTATATAAACACTCCATTTTTAAACAATAAAATGTTTATTAAGTATTTAACCATAATTTTAATTTCCATTTATATGCACACAAGTAAAAATTTATCAAAAAAATTATTTTTTTAGATAAATTTTAATACAACAAGAAATCACGTGCCATGGTTTTTAATATTTTAAAATTTATTTACAAAATGTTCACAGATTTAATTAGTACTTCACTCTTGGGGTTCAATCAATAAGAAAAAAACTTACAATAATAACAAAGACAAGTTCTGAACTGATTAGAAAACGAGAAATTATCATATCATACATGCAAACAAAGTTTAAGTTAGAAGGACTGAAATAATTAATTTCCTTAGGAACTAAACTACTAACACAAATAACAGAGAGAAAGAAAACAAGAAAGTGGTTATTTTCTTTCTCCCTCTTATTTATTTTCGTCTCTAATATCAAAACCAGTCAGAGAACAGAGCCTCCCAAATCTCCGTGAAAACTTGAACAATGATCTTGTGATGATGATACGAATTCAGCGATAGAAAACACTGCAAGAGATTCTCCAAGTCACTAGGCGAAAAAATCTGCTTCTCCACGATCATTTCCAGCATCGAAGTTCTGAAATCACTGTAAGGGTCGCTTGAGCGCTTCACCACCGCGAAAGTGTCCTTCACCTTACCGTTTATGGGAAGAACACCCATGTCGGGACTCCGGTCACTTTTCCGGCGGCGGCGCCGGGACCGGGAGGAGTCCGATGAGAGGCTCCGGGAGGAGAAGAGGGTTTCAGTTTCTTCATCTTCGTCGCTGCTATACCACCAGTAACCACCAAAGTTGGTGTCTTTAGCGCACGAATTGAAAGGGAAAAACTCCCTTTTCTTCTGGGCACGTCTCTTCTTCTTCTTCTTCTTGGTTTTCGCGTTTTTCGTTGAACTCGTACTCTTTGTTTTTTCGTAGAACCCGAATTCATGTTCGTGGATTGTGTTGAGGGAAATGTTTGGAGAAGTGGGTGGGCACGACATGACACCGAGGTTGAGGTTAAGGTTAAGGTTTCCGTCATTGTTATTGTTAGTGTTAACAAAGGGTGATTCCCACTCTGAGATTTTGCGTCTTGGGAGAGAATGAGAATGAAAACCCTTAAACGACACGATGCAAGTGTCGTTGATGTTTTTGGGTCTACAAATGTTGGGGAAGGTTTGTGTTTTGGGTGAAGGTGGGTCGTTTGGTGGTGCAAACACTGCTTTTTCCATTACATCGGTTAGGTTACGGGTTCGACACGAACCGAATGAGGATCGGAACATGCGAGAGATTCGGAGTTTGAGGCGACTTTGGTTTTCCATCTCAAACAGTGTGAGTGAGAATGTGAGATAGCACTTCTCTAGGTTGGTTAATAGACTCAAACTTGGTTAATAGAGGGAAAAAGAAAGAAAGAAAGAGAGAAAGAGAGAGAGAGAAATTTGAAGGTTGATAATAGGGAGGGACTAAGGAGGGATATAAATGCATGAGAAACAGCAAGTTGAATACAAGTCGTATTAATAATGATTTGAAAATATAGGAAAAATTATTAATTCATATTAAATAAAATAAATGCAACTTTATGCTGTTTTTCTCGTCCTCTTCTTTGTCCTCACTGTGCCAGTTAGCGGATCAATGAGAGAATTTTGGTTTTAGTTTAATAAATACTTGCAACAGTTAATTGACCTAAGACATTAGAAGTGACCACGGGTAACAACACAATCAATAATGTGTGGAAGATGAAGATACGAGTTTGTTTTTTATTATTATTTTTTGGAATGAAGAAGAAGTTTAAGTATGATAAAACCTTGAATTTAGTGATTAAAAGGTTGATAAATAAAAAAAAATGTGACCGCGGGCTTTACATTTATTTAAAAAATAAATAAAATTGGGAAAACAAATGTTACCGTGTCCATGTTGTGTTTTCTTATTTAGTTTAATTTGGTTGGTGCTTTGCATTATATTAATTGATTTTATTGGATTCGTTAAAACTATGTTTAGTCAAAATAATTAGGCTTGATTCAAGCACTTAAGGTGTAAGTTATTGGTTGGAGGCGTATAAGAGAATTCAAATGTGTTGGGAGAAAATTTTACCCATTGTCCTTGTAATTTTCTGCTACAACTTAAATTCAACTGCTAGGTAGGAGTGAAATTCTGAAAAGCATAAAGCTTGCTGGATACGTACCAACACAAGAGCATGGGTAGGCTTACTGGACAAGCACAATTCTCAGTTGTGAAAGAGTAAAAAAGTTCGTGACCTGCACACACCATGAGCAAGATTCACCATGATTTTATTATGCCCAACTTCATCCTAGCTTCTTTCGTGTACAATTTGACAGGGAGTAAAGCATCTAATTTTTTTTTAAAAAAAATTGAAGTTTGGATAAGAACAAAACTTTTTTTTTTTTTAAGGGAGTAAAGCATATAATTGTTTAGGTGTTATTTTTTTTTATTAAAATTAAAGTTTTATTTTGATAATTTTTATATTAAAAATATGTATTGAGAAGGATTGTGTAGATTATATTTAGTATAAAAATTATAACAAGTTAAAGATTGTTTTCTATGAGACATATTTAATAGTGACTTAAAAAATAACGCTATCAGTGATATTTATTTAATAGACTTTCTATTATTAGTTTAATTTTTATTAAAGAGCATAAAATTATGCATACGTAAGAAAAGTGAATTTTACAAAATTTTGTAATTTTTAATAAATTTTAGAAATAATAAAGACTTCAAATATTAAAAAGTACGCTAAAAATGTGTTAGTTTCATTTCTTTAAGTTATATATTCAAAGTTTACTTCAGCTAGCATTTAAAAAAAAATAAAACTTACTACCACTTTTCTAAAAATTCAATCATGTTTGTGGCTAAATGACAGAAATATTATAATCAAACATTTATTTATGATAATAAGGTTAGTTAGAAAGTTCAGTCATATCAGTTTATCCACATTAAACCTACTCTAAGCTATTCGCATTTTATATAACTTGATCACATCTCTCATTTTAATTGGATGAAGCGTTAGATTTACTGTTATAATGATTAGTTTTTTATTTTTATCATCATTTAGTAAATATCTTGTACTTGATAAAAAAAAAGTGAGATGATATATAATCTTTACTCATATATTTGTTCTAATATGATGATATAATCTTTACTCAAATATAATTTCATCTTATCTTTTGCATTAAAATATATCTTAGACGCTGATGGTGTGTAAAATAATTATTGATTTTTTTCTACTTATTTTATTTGTTAATAGAATAAAATTTGTTACCACAGCAACTTTTGTGTTTGCTTCTAGTGGTATTCTAAAGTCGACACTAGTTGAAGATGTTTCATCTATGTTTAATTTTATCTTTCTTTTTTATAAACCGAAGTAAAAAATTTAAACAAATTAAGCTAAAGTAGGTGAGACTTGTAACCCAAATAACCAAGATATCATTATTATTGAATCAGAGCACTATTTTTTTGTCGTTAATGATTCATAGTTATTTATTTTGTGTTAAAGGAAGAATTTCAACTCACACTTTATTTTTTTTCTTTAAATTTCTTTCATCAGTCACTAAATCCACTTTGTCACTCGTCTTTCTGTCTAGAGCCAGCATTTTGTTCATATACTGAACTATTTCTTTTTGCTTTTTCTGCTCGCAACAAAGCTTCAATTATATATATTTTATTTTTCTGTGATGAACAAGTACTCTTAGTTTAAAATCATTTTGATTTGTTATATAATTCAAGAATTTGGTTTTCTCATTTCTACCATGTTATCATATTTACAGTATATTTCTATGATTTTTCTGGCAATCCAAAAGAAGAAATAAATTTGTCCCTTCTTTCTCATGGAATCTCTATTTTAGAGGCACAAATTAATTTCCCCTCAAAGTTGTGGTAATGGCAAGGAACCGTATCTTGTATTAGGTGTGTACATACACACAACTTTAGTCGTGTAAGTGTGATAAATGAAAAAAGTGAGTTAAACATTCCTCGTTAAAAGTTCTCTAGAAGTGATCGAAATTATTGAAATTGATTTACTACATTATAGTATTTGACTAAGGTACTAGTTAAGTTAAAAAGCAATTGAAGAAGTGCAGCATATTTTTGCTCTGGGGCATATATGGTAGTAGGGGACCACGGTGAAGGAAAACGAAATTATAGTATAGTTCAAGGCGCTTAATGATGTTTGAAATTCAAATAGTAGGAAAACGAAAGGTTGTATCTCCTAGTAATACACGATCCATAACAAAAATAAAAATAGTAAAGTGCTACATTTAGCATAGCCTTTTCAACAACAGTTTAAGAATCTTTACCTAAACTTGATTTCCTCGTCATTGTCCCGTGATATATTGACGCTATAACATAAAATAATATATTTCCTTTAATTATACTTTGGTACATATATATTTTTTTATATTTAATTTGTCTCTAAATTTATAAAAGATCAATTTAGTCTCTTATTTTTTTTAAAAAAAATGACTTAGTTTTGTAAAAATAAAATACGGCACACCACATCAGTCATTTATTATATTTCGTTGACTGGATTTGATAGAATTAAATGACAACACTAAGTCATTTTTTTTTAAAAAAAATATAGGATCAAATTTAAAATTTTTAAAATATAAAATTAAATTAAAAATATGAAAATAAATTCGAGAAATTTCGAAGACAGGTATTCAATTAGTTCGAATTTGGAACAAGAGGTATAATTAAGCTTAAAACAAACTAACCATTTTCCTTTTTTGTTCTTTAATTCTTTATGTTTGGAAGGTCAGTGTTATATTTGACTGAAACGACAACGAAATACTCTACAAAAAAAAAAAATCAATGTCATAAAAAAAAAAGTTCACGAAGAAGTGACCAGTTGATTGTCCAAGCCTGGCTACAAGGTTACAGTATAACCAAATTGCAAGCAAATTACATGTCAACCCAATAGTTTTGAGGTTAGTTTGGATAAATTTGTAAAAAAAAAATACTTATAAAAGAGTAAAAATGAATAAAAATTATTGGGTGTAATCTCATAGAATAAAATAAAAAGTGATGTCATCAATTGATTATCCACACACCTAGTATGACTAGATTGCAATCAAGTTAATAACTTTAAGGTCGATCACTTAGGATAAATTTCTCAAAAAATTACTTATAAAAAAAGGTGGTTAAAACATATCTACTTTGCGAGAAATTCTTATCTAATTTCTCCAAATTTTAATACGCATGGCGTTAATTTTAACTTGTAAAAAATTAACTCAATTTATTTATTATTCCTTTTATAAGTACTTTTAATAATGTTATCTAAACTGACCCATTGTGTACGGTTATTTATTATTAATGAAGTCACAATACAATGCAAGTCACGGAAAATCATATGTTATACCGAGAGATATAATGCAAGTATGTTGGTACAATGTAATATCACTTTTAAATTATTTCCTGTCTCCCCCTTCCACTCAAATGGCACAAAGAAGAGAGAAAAAGTTCTTAAAATCTCATTTTAAATTGCCCTTTTAATTTCTTGCAATGGGTTCTATTGCTAGCTCAACCACCTTCAGAAGATACTTCAAGATGAGAAAGACAACTAACTATACCTAATTACTTATACATAACTTAATTATAATAGATGAAAGTGGCAAATCACGGGACTTAATTTAACAAATAAAATCTAGCACCTATACTCATAGCATTCAACGCTGAGGGAAAACTGAATACTATAGAACCAAATGTTGAATAGTGACTCTTGAGTAGTCTTGACCAAATCATTTGAATGAAATTTGTAGCCAGTTTCGATTTGAAATATCTGCCAGTATATTTCAATAGCTGTTACCAGTACATTAACCCTAAACCAAGAAAGTGGGTTTCAATATAAAATATGAACAATAAGCTAATCAATCGTCTACGATTTTCGCTGTTGATATTGACCCTTGTTTTTATTAGTTTTTTATTTGATTTGAAAATGGGTAAAAGGTTGTGGGGGATCCAGTATATTTCTAAATCAGTTCTCTGAATTTAGAAAGCAACAAAAGTTGATAGTGGAGAGAGAATAGTGGAAATTTAATTTTCGATATAAGAGAAATGAGAGTGGAGGACAAAGGTATTATTGTCACCTTATAAATGTTCCTATATAAATGGATCTTATTAAGCATTTTTGTCAACATGCTCGCGTCCTACTCTACTCGTCCGGTAGTTAGAGGACAAGTTAGAGTTTGAAGTCTATGCCACACCGAGAAATTCAATCTTGGTAACTACTCATCTCCATCTACAAGGCCAAGGAACATACTTAATTAAAGCCATATACCCCTTCTATTATCCCTTAAGTTTGTTTCTCAATAATCATTTATAAAAATAATTTCCAATAAAATTGATTTTAAGAGATATAGATATAAACGTTTTTTCATTTTTAAATGAATCAATATATATAAAATTTTGTACATAATCAATCAATTATATCAATATACTCTACAAGCACCTTGATTTTAATAATAAAATTTATATAAATAACATGAAATCTAGTTCTTTATTGGATAAAATATCGATTTTAATAATAAAATTTATATAAATAACATGAAATCTAGTTCTTTATTGGATAAAATATCTATACTACCTACTTCTCATATTTTCCGTATCACTCCTTGTTATTCTCAATTATATACGAAAAGTCACGGATACTCTTTGTATGAATATATATCTAAATTAGAGATAACTAAGTTTCATCAATCTCTTCTCTCTTATAATTAGATTCATAAGTACTTTCTTAGAATTATAAAAATATATTCTTATTTAATTATTAAAATTTTTTTATAGGTACCTGACCTCTCAGGTACTTTTAACAAAAAGGAGACTTCTGTGACCCAAATTTCTATAATTGATTTAAATATAATGAATAACTTTTAAATTTTAATAAAAATCAATATAAATTTTTTATCAAATATAAAATTTATTTAGATTATTTTAATTAAAAAAATTAACATGAAATTGAACACGTAATTTATATTTATCTAGACTCAAAGTAATTCATATTTTAATGTGATGAATTCAAATATGCTGATTTAATTATTAACACTAAAAAATGTGCATGGAATGATGAGGTCAAGGGGCTTTCTGTGTCTGATGAGCATCAAAAAGTCTTGGAAGGTTCCAAGCACATAAAGACACATGGAAACGAGAAGCTCTTACCCTTTACTACTTCAAAAGCCCCACCAAAGGGTAACAGACAGTATGGGATAGTTACAGTCAGCTTTTAAAATTTCACATGAACTTAATGACAAGGAGATACCATTTGCAAATTACATGGATTTCTTGACACACTGTTTCTCTGATTTGCTCTTCCTCTGCTTATGATTAATATAAAAAGGGTCTCAGTCCCATTTTTGTTAGCTTATAGTTTGTCAATCAAAACATTGGGACGTGTTAGTGTTTGACATTTGGATCATGACGTATGGTCCTCATATATAGTTTTTTATATTCAATTTTCTTCAACTTGTCTTTTATTTTGACTCTATATGTACATAACATGTATAGTAATAATCCCTTAAATTCCACGTGTACAACTAAGATTGGCACAACCATATAGCATATTTGAACAAAAGAATAGGTTGGAATTTCAAATCCTTAACGTTAAGTTTGCATCAAACAGGTCACTCTTGTAGAATCAGACAAGGGAATTTGTACCTATATGATACTGTGAGAGCAAAAGTCATGAAACAGTAGAGTGTATGTTGCGTTTAAAGTTTTGAATATTTGAGAGTAGGAAACACAACATAAGTAAATTCTGGCAGTAGCAGAAGCTAAATATGAACTGTTGGAGTGACTACATAACGTAAAAGATGACTGAGAACATGGATTTTGTACTGTGTCTTTGCCATATGACTAAGATTAATGTCAACCCATATGTTCTCTTGGTACGTGCACCCGTGATTCGAAAGTATAGTTATTTTTACCCACACTGCAAAATTCTGGTCTTTTCTTTTACAAGTATATTATTCATTGTAACTCTATTTTTTTTCCTCCTATTTGGTTACTGTCTATCATTATAACACCATTTAACTATTAATAAAGAGTGTAGTATGGTTTACAGATTAACTCAATAACCCAACTTTATATGTAAGTCCAGAGTACCTATTATTCTTATGTGTGACTTTTTCCATTTCATTTTTAGTGATACAAGATTTTTTACTTTTCTGTACTGATATCCATATTAATTATGTGTAGTCTCAATTATTACTAGCAAAGTGAAATCCTTCTGCACATTTAAACTAACAATTCTGGAGAGGATATGTATTTCTCAAATTAGACAATTACATTATGCCACTAAAAACCAATTAATTCACAAGATATATATTTATACATATTTTCTCTCTTTTTTCCTTTTTTTTTTCTCACATTTTGTAAGTAATTGATTGGAAATTGAAGTTGTCTATCACATATTTCTCATTTATCAACAACAGTAGTTCTGAGATATTGAGGACTTTTAGGTTTTTTTTTCCTTTAACCAGTTATTTTTATCTTTTTCAAAATAAATTATTATTTTTGTTGGTGAAATCAATGAACACGATTTCATATTAAAAATAAATTGCACTCGTACAAGGGCAGATCAGTAATTCTCTCAGTTGGATACATCATTTTCCAATAATTTCTTCCGGTGCTGGATGACTCATTTCTATTGTTACTGCTGCATTTCAAAATGCAGGTGGATTATGAGGCACTTCTACACTCAATTGAGACTTCATGAACAGTAATATATGCTAGTAATAAATGTCAAATCGTTTTTTTACATCGTGAATTTCACCTTTATGTATACTTGTTTTATTGGATATTTAGGTCGTGGACTTCATCCAACTTAATTAGTTTCCCTATTAATGATGTATTAGTTGCTCTAATCATCGCATTTTAGCTTGACTAAGAAGAATTTGTTAAGATGCACGAATTTCCTTGGCGTGATTGTTTTGTTTGAAACCTTGGTGATAAGTTTGCTTACTTATAATCGAGTACTCTTTTTCCCATGTATCTATCTAGAATAATAATCAATCAAATCCATTTATTTTTAATTAAGTTAAGTTCTAAATTTTCTCAGGCTCAATCTAACTCAGATAATTTGTAGCCCTAACATAATTAATAGATAATTATGTTTATTGACATCAAAGGTTGATTATCCATGTTTTCATGTATAAAAAAGTATTTGTTATGATAAATTATTTTTTTACAAAATATTATATTATTTTAATCTTCCCTTTTGGCTTTACTTTTGTTATTATTTATTGATAGAAACCCCTTTAGTTGTAAGTTGTTGCAAAATAAAACAATTTGAATATGATTATCAACGGGCCATTTGTTTTTTCATTGTCTTTTTTACCTGTATAGGAAAAATGAGGGAACAAAATTATGGGTGTCTTTCGAAACTAATTAACAGAATGGATCGGTCGTATTACATGCGCGACCAGCTAGTTGCAGAAAATCCTGCGACTCAATCACATTGTCACGCATCAAAAAAAAAACTTACGTGGAAAGTTGACATAGATGTTGATCACAGGCATCTCTGCAACCATTTGTGAACACGACACGTGACAAAAATGTATCTACGTGAGCAGCCATGGTGGAGGCCGCATAGTGATTGGGAGACAATGACATGGTCACAGGATCTATGCGAACCGTTCTCGTGTCATTTTTTGGTTGGCCTATTACCACGTGACGCGGTCACAAATCCTCTACGACCATCTATGCTTGTGACACGTGACATGAAGCGAATGGAGCATTTTGAATGAATGATGTTACAGGTTTTTATTTTAGTTAGTAATTTATTTTTTTATTTTAGTTAGTAATTCATTTCACTGTGACGTATTATTTTCGTTTTATTCTAGTTAGTTATTTTTTAAATTTTATATGTTAAGTTTAGTTATTAATTATATTTTTATGTTCTGTTATTTTTTTACTATGTGGTATTATTTTGTAAGTTTAGTTTGTTTATTTTAAACTTGTACGTTAGGAATTTTTTTTTACTTTAGTTAGTAATTTGTTTCACTTTGACGTATTTTTTTCTTTTTATTTTAGTTAGTCATTTTTCTTTAAGTTTTACATGTTAACTAATCTTTTATATAAAGTTTAGTTATTATTTTTTTCTGTATTTTTATTTTCTGTTATTTTTTTCCTTGTCATTAGGAATTTCTTTTTGTTTTAGTTAGTAATTCGTTATTTTTTGTGTTTTTATGTTCTGTTATTTTTTTCTTTTATGAAGTTTAATAAGTAGTATTACTTTTCAAGGAAGATTGGTAGCAGAAGACATCTCGATCGCGCCACATAGTAATCATCCATCTAAAAGATGACACGTGGCTGGTCGCAATAGATTTGCGACCACACCACGTGTCACCCCGTCACCATACGGTCTCCATTGTGATTGTCTATGTTGCGACCAGACTACGTGTCACCCTGTCACCGTGCGGTCTCCATTGTGACTGTCTATGTAATCACATTTTTGTCACGTGTCACGTCTATAAATGGTCGCAGAAATACTTGCGACCAACATCCACGTTAACCCTCCACGTAGATTTTTTTAACACGTGACGCAATGTGATTAGGTCGTGGAATTTTATGCGACTAAGCTACTGGCGCCAAGTACTGCGACCGAACCATTTTAATAATTAATTTCAAATGGTACTCATATTCATATTTTTTTCCCTCATTTTTCCTTTACAAGTCCAAAAGCCTTTTTCATTACCTGCATTTGCTCACTATGAAATTGTATTTCAACAATTATCACACATATTAAGGATGCCGGTGAATATCAATATTGGACCATATTTAGAGATTACTATGCAAAATAGTTTTTTATTCAGGTGAATCATATTTTCTGATGGATTATATTGTTTTGAGAACTATACACTCTTCAAAATTTATAAATATGTTTGGTATGTTTAAAATATATATATTTTTAAATGAAATACTTAACATTAAAAGACTTTTTCTTTATGAGAATTTTGGATCCCCATTTCTTTTCAAAAGAAAGTTTTGATGGAATGATTCTTAAGATTTTGAAATTTTTATGAATGATTTTCATCATTGTCGTATTAAATATAAGAATTTAACATTTTCATAATAAGATTATGATAAACTAAAAAAAATAAAATCGCTTATCAAATACCCAAGCTAAGAGTAAGAATCTCGAGGCTAGGTAAGAAAGCATTCAATTTCTCCTAGATGCCAACTTTGAGACCCCTATCATTATATGCATGAATTTTCATTACTTTAAGCAACGCAGGGAAATTTAGATTTTAATCTATTATTCTTTTACTTAAGAAGTCATAATGAAATTATATCAACAATCTATAATGTATTAGAAATAATTCTACATAATACTTTAAATGAATTTCTCAACATTAAAAAATAAGAACTAAGTTCATAAATTTTGAATATTTTAAAAATTACTTATTTAATTAGTACTTTTAACTTTTCAAGACTATTTTTAGAAAAAAAAAAAAGTTGAGGGGCTACATTAATATATTTGAAGTTTCTTTTTATATGCTATTGTGGTGAACATTTTTTTTTGTACACTTTTCATTATTTTTTGTTTCTTGCGATCTAATTGAACGTTGACATCTCGTCCTGCAAAATAAAAATCACAAATATCTTTCTTCTCTACACTCTAGTGACACGATCCATTCTCTTCTCTGTAGTTTGCACGTAACACCTATTAATTGTACTCTTGCCAACCAATATTATTGCATATCCAAGTACAATTACGTAAATAACAAAAATACATTTGTACATAAATTCAGATATAATGAGATTAGGTACACAATTCAGAGGTAAGTTAAGATTTGAAACGCAATTGAGTGGTAAGTTAAGATTTGGTACGCAATAAAGGAAAGACAATAATACATACCCCAAATAGACAACCCCTTACCCTAAGCAATAACCATTGCAATCCCCTTATCCCCACTCTCTTTGTTCTTGTTCTTGTTATCAACATCAAAAAGAGTTTCCATTTCTTCTAAAGTTTTGCCTTTTGTCTCTGGCATAAACACATAAAAGAAAATCGTGGCAATCACCATAATACCCGCCAGCACAAAGAAAATACCCGCAAATGTTATCTTCTCCGAAATAGTCAAGAACGACATAGACACCGCCCCACTCACCAAACGGTTCACCGAAATCGCCAGACTAGAACCTTGGGCCCGAAGCCTCATAGGAAAAATCTCAGATGAATAAACCCACGTAATGGGCCCAAGCCCAATAGAAAAAAACGAAACATCAGCACAAACAGCAACAATGCTCAACACAACCGCCCACAAAGGCTTCCTGGTGGACTCTTCTAAAATCTTAGAGCCCAAGCCCAAACCAGACAAAGACAATGCCATCCCAAATGAGCCCAACAACAAAAGAGGCCTTCTCCCAAATTTATCCAAATAAAGCCCAGAGAGCAAAACAAAGGAAGTCTTAGCAATTCCCATGATCACATTAATCCCAAAGAGTTGTTTCTTGCTATGAATTCCCGCAGCTTTGAAAACCTCAGGGCAGTAATATATAACAGCGTCATTCCCAGAAGCTTGCATGAAAAAATTAATCCCAATGGCAGTTAGTAGCATCCGCTTAATGGGCCTAGTGGGCTTTATTAAAAGCTGTGTCCAAACACCCTGGTCATGCCATGGGGAATCATCGGTGGGGTTTGGGCCTGGGCCTGGGGCTGGGCCTGCTGCAGCTTGAGTTATTTGTTGAAGCCTGAATTCAGCTTCTTCTGGAGTTGTGGATATTGCGAGGAGTACTCGTTTTGCATCGGAAACTCTTCCTTTCATGACAAGCCAACGAGGAGATTCTGGCATGAAAATAACACCAAAAGCGATTCCGATAGCGGGTAATGCTGCAAGACCAAGCATGAGTCTCCAACTAATGTGTTGAGGGAGTGAAGAGAGAGTGTAGTTGATGATGTAACCGATTAGAATACCGAGTGTGATGAAGAATTCAGGGAGTGATGTGAGGAAGCCACGTGTCATGGCCGGAGATAACTCTGCGGTGTAAACAGGGGCAATCATTAGGGCGTAACCGACTCCAATACCAGCCACTATTCGGCCCAATAAGATTAACGCGAATGACGGTGCCAGGCCCATTAAGATAGCGCCCACTAAGAAAGCTGTTGCTGATAATACGATCGTGTAACGCCGTCCGATTAAATCACAGGTTTTTCCTGATGCAAGTGATCCTATCAGAGAGAAAACGTTGAGTGTGCCAACTAGTATTTCTTCCTGGACTCGTGATATTTTCAGATTTTCCCTTATCAACATGGCTGCGCCACTCATAACCCCAATATCTGCATCATGTTAAAATTAGAGGAATGATAAATAGAAATAAATGAGGAAAATGGAAAATGATAATAGACTAACCGTAACCAAGGAGAATGGAGGTGGTGGAGGCCAAAAGAGCAGACACGAGAGTTAAGCGGTTGAAGCAATTGACGGAGTTTTGTTTTACGTCGGCGTTGGTGTCCATTGTTTCTGTTAACACAGAGAGAATTGAAAGAGAGAGAAAGAGAAAGAGAGAGAAAGAGAGAAATCTGAAGATGGATATCTGCACTGCCTTGCAGTATTGCAGAGATACAAGAAAACATGTCCCTACTTATCAATCACTGCTTTGTCTTCTCAATCTATAAGCCAAATTGGTAAGGAAAATGACACATCCATTTTTATTTCTGCATACTTGTCTATTAACATTCCCAAATTTTATCCCAATCACAAAGTTTAATAATATATTCCTTTTATGTAAAAAAATAATAATATACTTTTTTTCACCGTCAAGATAATTACAATAGATATTTTTTCCGAATTGAATTAGGGAGATATTTAACATATTTCTTATTTTTTTAAAAAATTTATTACAGGAAGAAACGGACAAATACGATGTTCATGCTTCAATTAGAAATTCCATTTTTTTTATGGATAAAATATCTTTAGTGTTGTTCTTTCTTGTAGCCACAATGGAATGAATCTGATTGTGTCAAAAATAATATATAGATAACTTTATTGGTGGATATATATTATTAAATGTTTAGTCAATCTATAACTACATGAGCTCATGATTATAATGATTGATGTAATTGATATAACAATGTTAAAATTTTCATATTCGTACTTTAAAAAATAGTTTAAAGTAACTGTAAAGAAAAAATAATATAAAGTAAAGAGAGTGATAAAGCATTGACATTGAACAAAGTTAATTTTCATGGCTTGACGGTCGGTTTTGGTTCACATGATTTGAGTGGAAGACAGGCAGTGAGAAACACGTAACATAAACTATGCATTTGTTTTGTCTCGTTAAGACAAAGACATAACTTTAGCATTACCTTTTTTTTTTCTCTTTTTTTTTTTTTTCTTTTTTTAACTTTAAGTACAGTCATGAAAAAACTCTCGCAATAACTCTGATGGGCCTCTGTTTAAAGAAGATATCATTGGGCCTCCGTTTAAACTTTTGTAAAAAATGATTTTTTTTTTTCTGATTGATAAAAAGCTTATTTAAATATCTCTAAAATTTAAATAAATAATTTTTATAAAACCAAATCGACCTATTTTGTTTAACAAAATATTTTATTAAAAAAAAAAACACTTTATGGATAGTAACCCAAATAAGAATGAATTTAGTGACCCTGAAAGTTATAATCAAATTAAATCATGACATTATATATATATCATTGTCTTCTGCTTTTATTATAACCAAGACAATTTGCACTAGGACCATCTTTACCACAAGAGCAAATGTCTCAGCAATTTATACCTTCAACTTAATACTGGTATTTTATAAGAATGATTAATTATGCTTGGAATAGTCCTATGCTCTCATGAGAGTGTCCTTGATCTTTTAGATTCACTTGCATTCCAATGGCTAAACCTGTTTAAAAATGGCCTTAACTTTTATTCATAATCAAATCTTTAATATCATTAAGGTGGGGCAAATTTTAGGGGGCTAGGCAACAATAAAGAAAGCAAAATATCTTTATCTCCAAATCTATCTTTTACAACTTACAAAACATCAAAGGAGCAAAAATATCCAAAATCTTTAATCAATCAAAATTTTTTGCTCCATCAATCTCCTCATCAGCATTGACCTCCTTTTTCATTGGTAGAATGAGATGATGATGCAAACCATTTCTTCCAAGGTGCATCCTCCTGTTGCTCCAACCATGACAGAAAAGCACTGTCCAGCAAGCAGAACAAGTTTACATAGAGAAGCTGGTACTTCACAGGAACATACCAAAAATTAAAAACCTGCACAACTGGCCACACGCCACCTTCTAAAATCAGGGCTGGGACGTAATTTCTCTTCAAGTCTTCTTTCACTTGAGGAATATTCTTGCCAGCACATAATCCCATGTAACTAAAGAAGACAAACAAATGAAGAGGACCAAAAATTATGCCATCCATCGCCACTTTAGTGGCCACGGCTCGCGCGGACTTTGGCAATAGATGAAGCCTAAGCCTTATAAATTTGTCCAACCCTTCATACCTACAAGACATGAAGGTTGATTCCATGTGATTTCAACTCCTTTAGCAGCAGGAATTATAACTTGGCTTATAACTATTTCAGAAGAATTATTCTTTGAGCTTGTTAGGGAAATTTTCAATCTTAAAATCCCAAAGCAAGTCAGTTTGAAAGCTATCTCAATGCATTCTCCACCACTCTTGAAATTAGAACCACCTTTGAACAAAAAATACATATCCATGTAAACTAAAGATCCAGCAGAGTTAACAGAGACATCAGTTAACATGGGAACTAATAGCTAGCTAGCACTCTAACTATCTTATCCATGGAAAGATCTTGTCTTTCTATAACTATGTGAAATCTAAAGGGTTCAAGTGTGCATTTACAAATCAGAATGCATAGGATTACAAATCCAGTAGGTTTTTACTAAATGGCATGATATGGTGAGTAAATGTTTCAGAATGATATCCATATGACTAAAAATTTGTGTCCCTCATTAGGTATATTGCATTGATATATACCCCCTTGTTTATAAACTATTTAATTCACTTCATAATCTATCCTCATAGATGTTCAAGAAAAATAAAACCCAAGTGATTTTCATGATTCTGAAGGTATTGGCAGCAGTTATAATCACAAGTCAAAGTCCTTGATGACATGTCTCAGAATTTGGGTGTAATCTCATGTTGTAACAAAATGATTCATGAAGTCCCCAGTCCCCACATAAAAATATCATGCCTGTTCCATCACTCCCCAAAATAAAACCCATCTCACTGACATGAAATTGAAGAATTACTTTACAGGTGAATTACATGATCACTTATCAGCAAAAAATTCCTCCCATAAGAGGACAAGATTTGATGAATAGGAAGTTCCGGAAAGCTGGTAAATAAAGTGAAGAAAATAGGATTCACATACCAGAAGTGTCCAACTGGTCCAACAAAACCAAATCCAAACATACTTGTAACAGCCAAGCGGTTCCAATTGACCATAAATTTAGTATCTGAATCCTACCACATCAACATATAATTTCATATAGCCAAGAACCCTTGTCCATAATCATCAAATCAAAATCAACTAGTGCTTCAACCAAAAAAATGCACATGCCAACCTAACTTCCCGACAAGGCAAATGACTGAAACCACCAAAAGATATACCAAAATTCAAAATCAAAATGGTGAGGTTGTAGCACTTAAAAACTAAAGACTCTCTTACCTAAAAAAGATTCTTTTGGTATTGAAGGTGTATATATTATCATTAAAATCAGCTTCCATTTTCCATTATTAAAAAAAAATGTCAGCTTTAGAAATGCAAACCAAGATAGTACAGAAGAAATTGGGAATCTAAATGTTATGAACTTATCATATATGCCCTTATGTGAAAAGAAGTGAAATGAGTTGTTAGCTGTTACAGAACATACAGATAGTTGAAGTCGTTTTTTTGCAGCAGAGTGAGTCATGTACTGAGCAGTGAGGTCTCCAACACCCCAGAGGATAGCAGAACTCATGACTTGGGTCTTCACTGGATGAACAGAGAGACAATTCTGGTACCAGTTCCACACCTTCAAAATCATCTTTTTTATGTTCCTGTTTTATTTGTTTGACCAACCAACTTAGTAAAACAAGATGAAGTTTGGTTTGGGAAACAGTGTATAAATACAGATAGAAAATGTTGCAGATTTTGGGGAACAGCTCCATTAGCATCGCTTGGACTTTATGCCAATTGGGCTTAGGCTTGGGCTCATTGCAACCTTTTGGGTTTAATCGGGTTAGAACGGGAAACAAGTTCACAACCACACAAAATGACAAAATTCTCCCCAGCTATATTTAAAATTTGCCATGATAAAACAAAGTTATGGAAGTTTTATTCGTTGAGAGAGAGAGGATATAGCACAGTTTAATCTCTAAAATGAAAAAAAGTAAAATAATTTTAAAAAATAATAAGATGTTTATTAATTTTAATTTTTGAAAGAATTTTATTATTATTTGATCCTTGAAAAATAGAGATTAAAATAACCAAAAATAATAAATTTAAGAATCAAAATGATAATAAATGATAAAATATAAAAACCTATGTAATAGTAAATGATTAAACTTAATAATTAAGATAACAATAAATATTTTTTAAAAGTTAAATATCTATGCTCATGTGCCCAAATAAGGTGAGATATTTATTAATCAGACAATTAAAAGATCTTTATATGAAGATGAAATTCTTTTTATTGCATCTTTCTCAAGAATCACAATATATTGGTATTAATCAGTGTAAAAACAATTAAAAGATATTTATCCAGTCACATGATATTATTAATAAATAATTTTATTTTATAATAACAACAATAAATAATCAATCAATTAATTTATTTATAATATATATATATATATATATATATATATATATTCTTCATATTTTATAAATTTTCTTTTGCTTATTTATTAAATATGTACATATACATATTTCTATTTTTACTATGGTTAAAAAGGGTTTTCTTTATTACAAAATATTTTCCATTAATAAATAAAGAAACCACACCACAATGAACAAAGTCTATAGTTAGTTTGGAATATAAAAATGAAAATCTGGAAGGTGGGGTTGCTACCAATAGAATAAGTGGTAAATTTTGATCCTGCCAATAGAATGCTGGCGTGGCCCAATCCACTCCTCGAGTGATCTTCTCGTGAGTTTGTTTTTTTGCTATGTCAGCCTCAAAAAAGTGCCATGAAATCTTATTACGATAAATATTTGTGGATAAGAATCTCTGGTGTATGCCACACACACAAAGACCACTAAACTCCAATTGGAACTTGTGTTAACTGTGATACATAACTTCACTTCTAACTATGCAAACTAGCCTCCCACATAAGCTTCTAAACTGGTAAACTAAGGTATCATCTTTTCTCCTTCAACTTGTTTCCATATTTAGTGTAAACAAAACCATCAACTATGCAGCATGCAGTGTAATTTTGTTCTGAGTCATGATAATGTGTTTTTAACATTTCACTGCCTAGCTTTTACTTTGATGTCAATTGCACGGTCGAATTTAGATACCCCAGTTGGAGTTTATTTGGTTATTGTCAAAACTTGGGTTGAGATGTTTGATAACTGGTGCATGTTTTTGGAGTTTCTATGATCAATTTGAGAATTCATGATCTGAATGAGGTGCTGAAAGCTTACATGGTCATCTAATTGATATTTCAACTATTAAGAAGGGTAAATGAAATGTGCTTCTCCATAAGCTAAAATTCTAATTCTAGCTTACGGAGAAGTTTACTCAAATAGGCCCAATTTGTATTTTTGCTGAATTCCCATGATCAAATTCCTCGTTCAGCTTCTAAAGTTTCCACCTCAATCGTTATGTTGAGTTATGTAATTTCTTTTTTACTGTTATTTGAAGAATAATTTGTGAACTACTTTATCAATAGAATGGAGATTTTTGGAGCTGATGTGACTGAGAGCGTCAGAATGGGGTTTGTGTGTGGATTTTAGGGTATATTTGTTCCATTTTCTGTAAGGAACTTAGATTTGCCCCTGACTGCAAAGCCACACCTTAGCAGTTAGCACAAATTCTCCTTTTGCAGATGATGCATTTAAGCTTAGTTAATTGGACTCTATTGAGCAACTAGATAGCATTTATACCAACTAATCTTCATTTTGTGCGAAAATAGTTTAGTCAATTCTGGATTAATGCCATGGTTCTTTTTGTGACCATTGTGCTTTTGAATACACTAATTGATGATAAGTTGATAACCTTCTCTAGTTTATTCTCTTGTGTAGTCTTGATGGAATAACCCAAGATGAGGAATCTCGGTTATAGCCAGTATAATAACCAGCAATTTCGCTAGGTCTTGCGGCCAGAATAGGATTCTGGCCAGGGTAGAAAGCTAGTTTGCTTTGCCTTTCAGAAGCAATCAAGATAGATTTCCAAGAATCAGATCAATTTTACTCATCAGCATGGATAGCAGCCAGAAGGGAACCCTCGTGAAGAATGGAAGTGCTAAAGATTTATCAGTTATGGTATTGTGAGCAACTTAATTTTATTCTCATGATGATGTCAAAAAACCATGTGTGCAGTTAATAATATTAGCTATGATCTGTAATTAGCCTTAATTATCCCTATGATCTTGACAATTATGACATTTATAGAAATCTATTGCTTTCTCATAAAATGTATGTGTTAACCGTTATTAAATTCTCAGATGTTAATAGGACTAGATTGTAGCTGACTAACATGCAGAGTATGAAGAAAAATCTGGCCTATTTTGCTGATATATATATATATATATATATATATATATATATATATATATATATATATATATATAAATCAGTCTATGTTCTTGGATTTTTGTTTAGGATAATAATTTATGTTTGTCTGGTAAATCAGTTTCTGCACTTTCAGACTTATTTTATATGTTTGAACATTATGACTGTTTGAGCTATCCTCTATGGTGTGTGGCATTCAAAACTAATAGGGAGGGACCAAATAGACTGTACTGAATTATAATAGTATTGGAGATCTAAATTAGAGCTTTCCATGACTGTTATTCAATTAAATTTGTTACCGAATGGTCATAAGATTGATAAAGATTGACATCAGGTTCTGAAACAGAAGCAGTACAAGAACCAACCAAAATTAAGATCTACTCCAGAAGAGACACGTAATCAATCCCAATGTCTTATCTGTAAGGGGAACAAAAGTTGTCAAACAGTTCATTCAAGAACAAAACTAATGAATACTTTGATTGGAAAAGGGAAGCCACATGAAGCTCAGACCATCTTCAACAATTTGAGTGAAGAAGGGCATAGGCCAACTCTCATAACATACACAACTCTTGTGGCTGCTCTCACCCGCCAAAGGCGTTTCAAGTCTATTCCTGCTCTTCTTTCTAAAATTACAGACAATGGGATGAAGCCTGATTCAATACTTCTCAATGCCATGATCAATGCTTTTTCTGATTCTGGCAAGGTAGATGAGGCCATGAAAATCTTTCAGAAAATGAAGGAGTATGGATGTAAACCAACAACTAGTACTTATAATACCCTCATCAAAGGATTTGGTATTGCTGGAAGGCCTTATGAATCTATGAAATTGCTAGAGATGATGGAACAGGATGAAAATGTGAAACCCAATGATAGAACATATAATATTCTCATCCAAGCCTGGTGTACCAAGAAGAAACTGGAAGAAGCATGGAGTGTTGCGCATAAAATGGTGGCCTTTGGCCTTCATCCTGATGTTGTCACATACAACACAATGGCAAGGGCATATGCTCAGAATGGTGAGACTGAGAAAGCTGAAAGGTTAATATTGAAAATGCAGTACAACAAAGTGAAACCTAATGAACGAACTTGTGGCATCATAATAAGTGGTTATTGCAAGGAGGGCAATATGACAGAAGCCTTGAGGTTTCTATACAGAATGAAGGAGATTGGAGTGCATCCAAATCCAGTAGTTTTCAACTCTCTTATCAAAGGATATCTAGACACTACAGACACAAATGGAGTTGATGAGGTGAGTTCCGACTTCTGATATCTGATACATTTTATAAAATCAATATTTTCATGCATGCATTTCCCTCCAGTCTCCACTTTTTGACACACTGAATGAACATTAACATGATAGCAAGGTTAACTATTTTATGCTTGTGATGAAGATAGTAACTTAAAAATGAAAATTGTTCAGGCACTGACATTGATGGAAGAGTTTGGGATCAAACCAGATGTTGTGACATTTAGCACCATCATGAATGCATGGAGTTCAGCAGGACTTATGGACAATTGTGAGGAGATATTCAATGACATGGTGAAGACCGGTATAGAACCGGACATCCACGCATACAGCATCCTTGCAAAAGGCTATGCACGAGCTGGGCATCCACAAAAAGCCGAGGCTATT
Source organism: Hylodesmum podocarpum (assembly GCA_026586105.1). Classification (NCBI taxonomy): domain Eukaryota; kingdom Viridiplantae; phylum Streptophyta; class Magnoliopsida; order Fabales; family Fabaceae; genus Hylodesmum; species Hylodesmum podocarpum. The sequence goes on from JALJEV010000403.1 coordinate 1,616,747, forward strand.
CTGACTTCCATGAGCAAATATGGTGTACGACCAAATGTGGTGATCTTCACTACCATCATAAGTGGATGGTGTGCTGCAGGCAGAATGGATCGCGCTATTCGAATTTGTGAGCAAATGCATCAAATGGGAACTTCCCCAAATTTGAAAACTTATGAAACGTTAATATGGGGATATGGAGAAGCAAAACAACCATGGAAAGCAGAAGAGTTACTTACTACTATGGAAGAGAAGGGTGTTGCCCCTGAAACGTCCACTATTCAACTAGTTGCTGATGCTTGGCGTGCCATTGGTTTAATCAAGGAAGCCAACAGAATTCTAAATGGTTCAGAAGAAGAATCTGAGCTAGACGAAGAAATAGACAGTGACAAGATGCCAGTGCAAAGCTTGGAGAGGATTTATAGGAAACAGAAACTCACTGCATCTCAATCTAATATGCTTCAAACACCTGATGTAGTGATAGCTTATCCAGAAGGAACAACCAATGGCAGCATAAGAAGTCAAAGGGTAGCCAAAGCATCTGAGAACATGAGAAATGCTACCACTTCCATGTTTCTTGTTCGTGCAACAAGTTCATACAGAGTACAACCACTGATTATAAGTAGACAGCAGATTCAAAGTCAGGTTGCTAGGCCCTTCCTTGACTATTGCAAAGTAGTGTCAATACTTTGTTGAGGTGACTTTCCACTGTGATGATCACAAATTGGTTGGTGATGATGAATGGATTTATTTGCTTCCATGACAGTAAACCATGCCAATGAGTTCGGATGGAAAAACTGTAGATATTATTCATGGACTTCAGAAATCAGAACATACACTAGTTTAACAAAATGCTGGTGTAATTTCCATTTGTTGAACCGCTTCTACTCGTATTCACTCTTCATTTGCCAATGAAATGTGTACGCTGCTTAACTACTACAGAATTCCTTGATTTGTATTGTTGTGTACACTGAACATTGTTGAGAATATAAATAATACTTACAAGGAAAACACCGAAAAACATAGAACCATATCAATCAAATCAAATTAAACGAGACCAATATGCTTGCTTACTTCACATATGAGAAGAGAACTTTAACAAATTTAAGATTTAATTGCATTCTTACTCAAAATCAGTCCATTAATATTTTAATTGTAATTATCAAAATTTTAAACCCACAAAAAGTTAAAAAATAAAGACCAGAGCTAAACCAGACAAATCATTCCTTATTCCATGTGAAAGTGTAAGCCCATATAAAGAAATTTAGTGGAGAAAAGAAACGGTACTAAAATTATAATATTATAGACTTGATACATTTTTTTTTATGCAAGGCTTAATTGGATATTTTATTTTTTGAAATTGTGATTATGTAATTTTAAGTTTCCATACTTGAAATTAGTTTCAACTATGCAAATTAAGTTTAGAAAGTATCGTAATTATATATTTTTTTTGTCTTTTTATTGTTATTTTTGTTAAATATTTTAATAAATTTTATGATGTAGCATTAAATAATGATATATGTGCGTGCTTTTGATCATTTAAATATTACATGATTAAAGGCCATAAGATATGAAGAATAGAATTAAATCATATCAGTACATTTTCCGATAACACATAATTATGTTATCAGCAGTTCAGCACGTCGTTATCAGTAAAATTTGTTAAATATTTTGTATAATTAAATACTCAAAATTCTCAATTTTTGCAATTTAAATTTAAAAAGAACTAAATTTCCCAATTCCAATAGCTTAAAGTGAAACAGTATAATCAAGTTTTTATATATGTTATCAAATTTTATTTGTAATTTAAAAGATATTTGTATAATCCAGGAAAATCTTACTTAGTTAAACGAAGATTGACGAAGGAGGAAGTAAAAAAGACTGCGACCATGGAAATTTGAAGCAATCCGACAAACTTCATCTTCAACGTACGTAATCCCAAAGCAATCAATAATAAGATTTTTTTCATTTTTTTTCTGTCTTTGTTTCTCTGTTTGTTTGGTGTCTCAAAACAGAGAAGCTATGTCTTCCCTTTCTATCTTCTCATCATCACTTCCATCGCTTCAAAACCCTAACTTTACCCATACCCACCTCTTCAATTTTGTCCATTTCCGTTTGAATTCAAAGCTTCGTTTATCACAACTCTCTCCCCGTAGAATCCTCTGTAAAGCGTTGAGGGATTCCGGCAAGGATATCAAGGCGGTGCTGAAGTCCGATGACGGAGGCGGTGGCGGAGACGGCGGAGGCGGTGGCGACGGTGGAGGTGACCGGGACGCGGAGAAGAAAGAAGGGTCTTCGGGACCTTTGCCAGAATGGTTGAATTTCACTACCGATGACGCAAAAACGGTGCTTGCGGCTCTCGCAATTTCGCTCGCGTTTCGAACGTTCGTGGCGGAGCCGAGGTACATTCCTTCGTTGTCGATGTATCCTACATTTGATGTTGGAGATCGAATTGTTGCTGAAAAGGTAGTAATTTTGTTCCTTTAGCTTCTTCTAATTTCAAAAGGGTGTTCGTGCACTTGTAACTGGCTTCCAATTTTCAATTAGAAATTAGAACTATAATTTTGACTCTATTCTGTTAGGATTTGGTTCTTCTATGGTGAATAGAGTGCATTTTAAAGATAAAGTGTAGTGATAATTGTTGATTATAAAACTAGTGTTTGAAACTTGAAAGTGTAATTAAATTCAATGTTTGATATACATGTAGTTGGTTTTTGTTACAATCTCAGTTTTGTGACTGCAAATGCTCTTTATCGTTTGAAGTGCACTCTCTGTTGAACTATGATGAGATTTTGTTCAATGTTGAATTCAACTGCAACACCGTAAAAAAGAAAGAGTTATAGATTTTCACATTAGCATGCAAGTAGACTTTCTATTATCAATTATGATGTATCTCTATGTGAAGAACTTAGGATACATCTACATGTGACAACTTCATAAGAGTTGAGGTTTTTGTTTTTAAGACACTGGAATCTTGAATATGTTTGTTAATGTTAGTGGTTATTGATTGTTTAAAAATTTTTGTGAACTGTTTAAGTTTCTTGTGTTTGTAATGCATGAGTAAAAATGCTGATTATGAGACATATGTCATGTTCCTATGGGGATTATGATAGTTTATGTACTTAATTGGTCAATTCCTAGTTTTTTCTTTGCTGATGTAGATTATTTATTGGCTTAGGTATTTACAGATATGCTTTTAGTTATTTCTTGTGATGAAAATGTTTAATTTTGAATTTGATAACTTCACAGAAAGTATATGAATCCATATGCCTTGATACTTGTGAGGCAAATCATGTAAACATATAGTTATACTCTTTTAATAGATTTTGACACCAGCATTCAACTAGACTTTCTGTTATGATGCATCTACATTGTAAACATTTTCATGTATTCAGGTTTCGTACTATTTTAGAAAACCATGTGCAAGTGACATAGTGATATTTAAAAGCCCTCCAGTGCTTCAAGAAGTTGGATACAGTGACGATGATGTGTTTATAAAGCGTGTGGTTGCAAAGGAAGGTGATATAGTTGAGGTAAGATCTTTGTAGAAGAACACCCATACTCTTATTTTTTGATGTATTGTTGGCTTTTGATGATTTGTTCAACTCCTTGTTTACTGTGCATTGTTCTATCTCATGACTACATCTAGTTGTTTGGTTTTCATTCATGATCATGCCATTGTCTTTTGTTTGTCCATGGCCTAATTTTCCACTTGCTTGTTTCTTGATTTGAGAGGGAAGTATATTCTTTTCTAGTCGTTACATGCACTTGGAACTTTAAGTTAGATTCTTGGAGTGCTTGATTAAGAGGCTTGGTCTCTTGAAACGTGAGAAATTGAATAATTTGCAGGTTCGTAAAGGGCATCTTGTAGTTAACGGGGTTGAGAGGAATGAACAGTACATCTTTGAACCACCTGCTTATGAGATGAAACCCACGGTAAGTTACACCTCACACCACTACTGGTGCAAATATAATTCATTTACTTGTATCCATCATTTGATATTAGATGAACATTGAACAAACTAGCATATTGTATCCATCATTTGATTTGGAGCGTGTGGCAAACAACTGAATACACATGAGAAACTCAATAATATTTGTTATGCAGCGTGTGCCAGAGAACTACGTTTTTGTGATGGGAGACAACCGCAATAACAGCTATGATTCCCATGTGTGGTAATGACATGTTTAATCCATATGCATTCATTATCTTGAGTAATCTTGTTTCTATACTTATTAATTATGTTGAATGAAATGTGGTTTTGTTAGGGGTCCCCTGCCAGCGAAGAACATCATAGGTAGATCAGTATTTAGGTATTGGCCACCGAATAGAATTGCGGGAACAGTTTTGAAGGAAGGTTGCCCTGTTGAAACCACACAGGAGGAAAGTGGGGAAACTGCTATACCATCCCAATGATCCATTATTGTGGATTGTAATGTATGACATCTCCCAATTTTTGTCTCCCCCCATTTTTTACTTATTTTGGATCGTCACACTTCGCTTATGTATTAATTCAAAATTCAGATGCAGATACATTTTGGTTTCAAAATCCACAAATAGTAACACATTACACTGAAACGAGAGAAGAACGAAGAATCTAGATCCATTGTAACTATTTTATATGTATAAATCTTTTAAGGGACCACGGATACTCAATCCACTGAATCAAAAATTCTTTTTGCTGGCAGTGTTTGATTGTCATTCTCTCTAATTAAATATGAATTCCTTCGTTGGCACATATATGAATGTAGAAAAAATTAAATATAAATTCCTTCGTTGGTACATATATCAATGTAGTATAATCCTATTAAAATTAATTTTAACTCCACAAATATTAAATAAACACTTTCAATCTCAATTTAAAAAAATGATTTTGATAATTAATTTTTTTTAGTAATAACAGTTAAAGCTAAATTAAGTTTTAAGATTAAAAATTCAATTTTGTTTGTAAATTCGAATTTAAAATGTTAGTGTTAAATTTAGAGAATCATTTTTAAAACAATCGTTCTAATGCATATATTTTATATTCACTTAAAAATAGTACTATTAAATCATAACAGTTAAATTGAAAAAATCTCGAATAATATTAGACATCCTTAAAAGAATCATTTTTAATGCAAAAATACTAATTGCATTCTCAGCTTGATCCATAATGTCCATATATGGAGTGCATATATTTTATATTTTATATTCACTTATCGTAATCTGTTTATTAAATATGTTTTATATAGTTTAAAAATGGTAATCTCGAATAGTATTAAACATCCTTAAAGAATCATTTTTAATGCAAAAATACTAATTACATTCTCAGCTTGATCCATAACGTCCATATATCGAATGTCCAGGTGGTCATGTCCTTTCAATGTCTAATACAGCCCAGGTCATTCTCCGGAGCAACAGGTAACGGCAATTAGTCCTTGCTTAGAGAAGATAATACATGACAACAATTATACAAATGGATTGAAATAATCAAACCTTTAAAATGATATTCTTTCATAGAATACAGAGATAAAGACTCAAAATATGAGTTAGAATGAAAAAAAAATGACAGTCGACCTCAGACATCCAAGGAAGGATTAAAGCAGCACAAGCTCTCAAGCCTGGCGAAGGCGAAAGCTCTCAGGCGGCCACTGCGAATGTTTAGAGAAACAAGCCTTAGGATTTGTCATCATTGGTGTTGTCGTACAAACATTCAAAAAACTAACTAAAACATGCATTCAAATACAAATAAACTAAATTCCACCAACACAACCATAAAAACACAAATGAAAAGTAATACAAGTTACATTTAACCATAAAAAACTCTCAGACATCCAAGGAAGGATAATAGCAGCATTAACTCTCAAGCCTGGCGAAGGCGAAAGTTCTTAGGCGGCCACTGCGAATGTTTAGAGAAACAAGCCTTGAATGTATCATCACTGAGTAAATATTAAACATCTTAAACTGCTAACTTTATTATAACGAACACATTGTAAGATATCCAAATTTCAATGAAACAGACACATAAAAAACAAATACACAAAAGTTGAAACGTCTCAGACATCCAAGGAAGGATAAAGCAGCATTAGCTCTCAAGCCTGGCGAAGGCGAAAGCTCTTAGACGGCCACTGCGAATGTTTAGAGAAACAAGCCTTAAATGTTATCATCATAGACGATATAATAACGGCATCACAATAAAAAACAGAACAATAAAAACATCAAAGATAAAACAGTAAAAATAATCATCATAGGTTTATAAATTTGAAGATGAATATCAAATTTTCCACCTTATAATGATCAGCAAAATATTAAAATGTAAAAAGCTGACAAAGTGAAACGATGGATGCATTGAATGTAGGGGATTATTCAGCCCTAAAGAAATCAGAGAAACTGCTAAAGGGACAAAAGTAAATCCCCATAAATTAAAAAGACTAAATTATATCTAGAACTAACCCACAAAACCAAACACAACATAAAATATGAAAAGCTAAATACTACAATATATGTGGAATAATATGAAGGAGTCATCAGATAGGAGCGAAAGACTAATTAAAAAGAAATAATCACAGATAAATCATCTGAACTATGCTTTTTTAATCATCATATGACTCCTCCTATAGCAATTATAACACAGATCAAAAAAGGCCAAAGGAAAATAAACAAATCAATTGGTTCAAAAATTATAAACTGCAACTCTTCTCAAAGCATGCAAATCAGATAAACACAAAAAATAAAAAACAATGAAATTTAATGCCTCAGAAGGAAGGCAGTAGTGGTTCTGTAATCATGAAATTGATCATATATTACATTTTATACCATTTTATTCGTCATTGGCAAAAAAGAGAAAGAAGATTCAAAAACAATTAAATCTCTACTCACAGCAAAAAAAAATTGTTACGAGGAAAACGAAGAAACCCTAAATAGTTAAATTAAAATTTATAAAAACCAAAACTTGAAGACAAAAAAATATTTGATTGGCCTCATAGAGAAGATTAGTTTGATCCACACGAATTACTTCGGACATATGCTTGTCTATTATTTGTAATTTAATCATAGGCCAATCAATAGAGAAAAACTCGCACTTGAAAATTAATTGAAACATAGAGAGCAAGAACAATTAATCGATCGATAAAAAGAAATTTGAAAAGCGGTTTTAGATTTGGAAAAAGAACGGACTCGGAATATGGGTGGTGATATAGCAGAGTGGTCGGCAAGGCCGATTAGGCCAATTACGACGAACGAGACCTTATCACAGAAATCGTCACAGTCCACTTCGATTTGCTTTCTAAAGACACTTCAACAATCAATTATCAACAAGCAGTAACCAATAATCACACATCACAAATTAGAAAGAACTAAGAAAGCAGAGCAAGAAAATGGATCTTTGAAATAAGAGAGGCACACAGAAACCCTAGCCACTATGGGAGGATTTGGTGAAGGTGCATAGAGACTGCTTATAAAGAGGGAAATTGAGAACTAGGGTTTTGAGTGAGTCATGTCTCTAGAATGTGCGCAAGGTGCGCCTTTCCTTAACCTGCGCCGTCAAATAGTAACCATTGCTAATTACTCGGACAATTTTGTATCCATTTGTTTAATTATTTTTAATTTTTGAATCAGGATCGGGTGATTTTAGATTATTATTATTATTATATAATTATTAAAAAATTAATAAAACTGTTATAAATAAATAATAAGTTGTAATTAGATGAGAATGTAAAAAAAAATTGTGTATATGTTTTTTCTCATATTTTATTATCATAATTAATAGATTTATTATAAATAGTGATTTGTGGAGTGATCTGGTAAAAATAATTATATTATTTATGTATATATTTTTTCTCGTCTTTCATTTACCTAGTATATTTTTCATAGATTAGATAAATTTTTTAAATAATAAATCACAATTTTTTATACACCTTTTAAAATAATAAAATTATATAAATAGTCCTAGAAATATTAAAAATTATCACTTTTAATTCTTTTGGTTCGGGTCATCCCTCGAGCCTCTCAAGCCTAATAATAGTGTTAGAAAGTGTACAATTATAGTAATGTATTTCAACCAATCACACACACACATGTATATATATATATATATATATATATATATATATATATATATATATATATATATATATATATATTATTCTTAAGAAAAAAACAAGTATATTATTAAAACATTAGTTTTTTTTTCCTTACATGAAAATATATGTTGTATTATATTAATTTTTTTTCATGACATAATTTTATATTTTTAGTAGTTTTAGAATTATTTTTTTATATCTTTCAAAATTAAAATTATCAATCATTTTTAACTATTTTTATTTTATACTGGATTTTTCAAAATCTTAATTTTAGTTATTTACACTTTTTTGAAGTGTTTTTCTTTCTCTCCTATTAATTCATATCTAATAAATGTCTTTAAAATAGTGATCGAAGATATGAACAAATTATTTAATTAAACATCCCAAAAATATTTAATATTGTTTCTTAAATTGTTATAAACATTGAATCAATGAATTAAGGATAGATACAAGTAAACACGAAGGACATTTAGAAGAATAAAAATAAAATAAATATTTTAAAAAAATAAGATTAGCATCTACATTAATTTATAAAAATTCTCCAACTTAGCTTCGCTAAAAGATTAAAAAGAAAAAAGAACTTCTATATAGCTAATCAGAAATTAATTATAATTAACAGAAAAATTCATTCCATTTATCAGGCCCTAAATATTTTCAAATAGTACCTTTAAGTTGTTCAGGAAAACGTAATTTTTATTTTCCAGAGCATGTAATTCCATTGTGCAAGAATACTTAGTCATAAAACCGTTTACCAACTCCTTAAAAATAATTTTCATTTTACAAAACGTGTTTAACAAAAAAGTAAGTTCGATATTAAAACTAAGTTTGTAATGTAATCAATCACCCAAACTAATATTCAAACGAACGCTAAATTCTACATTCTATCATTACACATATACGAATGCTACACATGCCATCAATTATCTAAATTCAAAGCCTGCAATTTCAACGAAAATTGGTTGCATATCCATTTTGATGACTAAAAATGAAACGAAGTTAAAGTTACTCTACTAATCATTCTCATCTTCTATCATGTCTACTTATCTCCACTGGAACACGTGAATCAACTGTTGACAGGATCTGCGGCATTGACATACCTCCAGAAACGACAATTTCTGCAAAAATTAGCATGCGTTAAAATTATAGTGTAATGAATTCAATTAGTTTGCTTTTATTTATTTTGCCTTTTAGCATGTCCACCAGCAAGCACAGATATCCATTGCTTGCATATTGAAGTGCACGAATTAGCCATGTGAAGGATCTAGACTGTTCGTAAGAAAGTAGAAACATGATTATTGAGACCAAGAATCCTTTAGTTCCAATATCACTGGACCATAAACACTAAGAGCCCAAACAAGCAAAGTAACTCAGCCTGAGTAATCATAAAAACTAAAACAACTCACCAATTCCTTCCCGCACAGATAGGTTTGGCCTAATGACATCCTTGGTGTTGACAAGAAATATATCACCAATATAAAGATGGTTTGTTGGAACATAGACACAGCAGAGCTGCTCATCTCCAGAATAATTCTGTACAACAATAATATAATTAAATAGAATTAGATTCAACTTGCTAAGTTACTTCAACCTCTGATCATGACAGAATATTTTCCTTACTTGACATTAAACTTGCCTTGTCAAACACAAGATCAAATGCTTAGTCTCAATTTACAAGGACTTGAAACTATTCCTTACAAGTTCTAGAAGGCACTTAGAATGAGCATTCAGAAAAATGCCAACCAACTGATTATAGAATATACCACAAACCTTTAAGTAAATCAAACCGATATCTTTGATTATTATATAGCTTTAGAAATAAACAACGAAAGAAATAAGTGGCCACAACAATTATTTACTGTCACAGCCATCTAATAAGATAATGGTTCCAATGTTAGACAAGCCAAGCTAAATCAAACAGAAATCAGCTAGATGGGGCAACAGATGAGTCATAAGTTGTTTATCATATGGGCATATGTTGTATATCATTATTATTAGTAAAACATGTAGGTCAGCATACTACCATTATTAAGAAAAAATTAACATAGTACTCAAAACTATTCCCATCCAGACTGATACCGCTCTACAAGTAAACAACCAGGATTACAGTATAATGAGCATCAAAGCAGCAACATCATGGCATTCATAACACAAGCAATGATAACAACAGTTATGAACTTGTAACCAGTGATCAAACCTGAAGGGAAACAAATGACGTGATGAATCCAAATGCATATTCACCAACTCGTGGATGCCGAATGATGGCTACTTCTTTGAAGGCTTGTTTGTTTTGATCTAAAACAACACACATGTTAACACAAATGGTTCTCATGGAACATTGCATATATCAGGGTTACAATTAAGAGAATGATGTCGGTAACATACCTGGTGAGATAGCAGCACTAATCTGCTTGGAAGCATTATAGATATGACGAACAAGAGGCATTCGCTTGATAAACCACTCACCAAGTCCAAGGACAGATGCACCCAACCATGATGACATGAAAACCCCAACCAAGAAGATGAAAGTTATGGAAGTTACAAATCCAAGACCTGTCCAAGAAGTATTAGCAATTAATTCATATTGAATGCTACCATGACATCTAACAAGTAACCAATAGGTTAGAGATAATAATTGCCAATATCCAATATCTATTTTGCATGTAACAACTAACAATTTGAATTAGTTTGTGTTCTACATCCCAATAGACCCCTAAAATACCAAAAGAAAAAAACCAAAAAAAAATTAATGTTAATGATATAGATTACCAAATTTACTGTCCCAGAAAATAAAAGTCACGGTTAAGAAAAAAATAAAGGGTATAGTGAAGTCCCGTAAAACAGAAGCACTTACCAAATATATTGAGTCCAAGGTGAGCATAGATTGGGGAAAAAAACCCATCCACGAAATGGATAAACCACCATGTTGTGTAGAAGGTGATTGCAATTGGAAAAAGAATGACACTTCAAAGAAAAAATAAACAGTAAGCTATCACCAATTCACCATAACTCATGAACACAGGAATTCATTATATTCAGCTGCAAGTGTCATTATATAGGTAGTATTATATTATATCTTAAATGACAACATAAGAAGATGTCATCGTAGTAATATGTTCACAAAAAAGAAGTCATGGAAAGTACAAGCCTGAAAAAAAAAAAAAGTCCCTGAATCTTTAACCATCATTTTAACTTTCAAAACCTTCAATAGTTCAATGGTATAAAAAAAATTAGAGAAATTAAAGTGTTTAATTATTCAGAGCATACCAAAAGAAATCTTTCTTCAGGAAGAAATAATGACAAGATCATTGATGAAAGATCAAGGCGTAACGTGTGCACTAGTTAGATATGTAAAAATGTACAATCAGACAGCATACATATTCAAGTCTCAGATAGCAATATATTAAGTAGAAGAATTGTGTACCATCCACTCATGAACTTTTTCGATGCCCAGCTCCTAATAACTTTGTAAAAGGTCTACAAATTGACATAAACAACGCATGGTAATCTGTCAGACAAATGCTTCAGATGTAAAGGCAGAAAAAAATCTCATACGCAACAAACTATCGTAAATTCAAATTCATGAAAACATATCACAATTCACATCCCAGTGTCTATGAATGTGAATCTCAAAGAGATTGATAGAGCTGTTCATAATAAATTAACACAGACCCCCTGCCCCAACCTTCTTGGTCACCTTATATTAAAACTCCATGATCCAATGTTTGATGATTTTTAAATTACAAACAACACAAGCTACTTTCAAGAAACAAGTAAACAAACTTTGAGATAATCGAGTCAACTCTTCCATGTAAGCACTGTCAATATTATAAAATCACATTATTAGCGTTACTTTAACAAGTAAAATAAAGTCAGACAAAAAAACAATTGACACTCTCATCCAAACAAAATTTCAAGAACACAAGAAAAAAGTTTAGTTTCAAGGTGATAAACATCAAGTTCATCACTGATACGAAAACAAACAATTCCAATAAATATCAATATGATGAGAGTGAAAGAAAATCTAAAACCAACAAATGAAGCCGAAAACTAGCACACGTGGCAGCAATCGAGATAAGCCAAATGTTTCAAATATCGAACCGCATAGAATAGAACATGTGAGAAGAAAAATTGAAAACCCTAACAAGAGATTGAACACGAGATTAATACCTCGCGGCCAGCTTGTTGCATGGAAGAAGTCGAAGACGATGGTTTCGAGGCATCATCATCGGCGACGGGGATTAGAAGCTCTCGATCTCTGTCTCTGTTACTCATTACTAAAGATGATGATTTGTCATCGTCCATCACCGTTACAACGACGACGTTTCAAGATTTTCCGTTACCGTTTTGATTCTTCTGCTTCTCCGTGTGAGACTCGCACCAATCACGAATTTCCAAAACTACCACTCTTTGATTCTATTCCTTCCTTCTTCCTAATACCCCCCAGGTCCCCACTTTATTTTAATTTATTTTTTTTTCGTTTTAAAAGGTCAATTTTAAAATTCTCGTTCTATGATTAAAATAACGATTTGTGGTGGAAGCAAATGCATGTTGGAAGCATTTTTAAAAATAAATTATACTAGATAATCGGTTATGCTTATTTTTCTTTGAATTATATTGTTTATATGCTATTTTTTCATAACATTTGTTATATGATTATTTATTTTATTACCCATTTCTCTCTCTTTTTTTATTTTTTATCTTTCATAACAATAAAAAAAAATTACAATCTTATTACATAAAAATAATTTCTCCTTTTTAATTTTTCAGATTACTTCCTATAATGGTTAGCACGTAGCCTACGCAAGAAAATAGCAAGTGCAAAGCTGTCAAGACTCGATTATAATCAATGAGTTGTCGCCAATAGTTTGGCCATTTTAGGTATGAACAAATTCTCAAGAAATATATACAAGAGGCATAAAACAAAAGAAAACACAAGCTATTATTTCCTGTAACAGTATAATTGATATTCCAAGCTAAGTGCAACCCTTTAAAAATCTCTGAAAATTAATATATCTTTATAAGAATTTGCTTATTCCATCATATCATAAGCACTCCCTCTTCTCTAATTGGGAAATTTTTTTATGAATTTTTTTTTTTTTCATAAAAAGGGAATGAAGTGTTTTTTTGTTTGGTCAAACAATTGAATATTATTACGCGGTAAGCTTAGGCTAGTCGTTGGTCGAAATTGAACAAGTCACCATTTTTTTGTCGGGGCCGTATAGGCACAATCAACTACCACTGAGAAACATGTAAACCAAAAACATTGCATTCTGATGTGTGAAAATAAATTTGTTTCTTCTTTTCTACTTTTATCATTAGTTGGTTAAGTGAAAGTTAATTTTATTTCGTTAATAATTATAATACATAATTAATTAGCTAACTCATTCACAAAATATATATATATATTTTTTTTCTTTATATCTTATTTATATATATATATATATATTTTTCTTTTCACATTTTATAACTGATTACATTATTTTCCTTATATTTTCAATTTTTTTCATGTAAAAGCATGTCTCCATATTCATACTGGAACCAGAATTTGCCGACTTTAATTTTGTAGCAGCTACAACTACAAGACACTGGAACGGGCTATGTAGACCAAAAAAATAAAGAACCAGACCCATAAATGGGCCATTATTCAATTTTGCAGACCAGTCTAGCAGAGAAATGGATTTGGATTCTGACAAAAGGAATTGAATTGAACTGATGCAAATTACATTTTATTTTTATTGTAGTAAATTACCAATGCAGATTACATGAAGCACAAGGATTAGGATTGCGATTTGACATAATCCAATGCGGTTGGTTTGCTGTATTCTGCACTAATCCGGGGTGCCCATATATGTATGATACTTATCTTATCACTTTCTGGCGCTTTTGGATTTCGTTCACACCAATTTCAATGCACAATTAATTTATTGTATTTATCTTTTGTAAAAATAAAAACACTTTCAACAAAGACAAATAACCAGGAAATAAAATTTCAATAATTTTAAAAATAATATTTTTTCCTTGCAGTAATTTAAAAGATAATATTAATTATGGACAAAATTAATATTAGTAATTAAATTAACTATATTTTTTCATATCCTTACCGTTAGTATTTTAGTATTTTTTGGTAGTATTGCACATATTTGAGGTAATAAAATATTACGGAAAGACAGAAGCGCATACGACACGAAATACGAGCATGCGTGTAATTTTACTTTACGCGTTGGAACAAGAAGACATTTTTGACATTTTCAATCAAGAAGTCTTTAATGTACTTTTTTTTTTTCAAATGATACTTTTATTATTTTCTATATTAATTCATACAATTTATTAAAATACACGATTTTCAATATAGTTTTGCTAAAAAAATATGGCAAATAATGATGGAAGAACCACTAAAGCTGAATAATGTACCAGAAAAAATAGCCTCTCACAGTGAGGTAAGTCAAGATTATATTTATTTGGAAGAGAAATTCATAGTGACTTGAATATAAATATTTCGCAAAGTAGATATATGTATAAAGCCAAAAGGATAACAATGAAAGAATTAAAAATTAAAAATTCAAATACTGCTTTATTAAAGCAAAAAGTCTTTATTACTATTATAAAACCATTATAAAAAAAACATTTTTAGTAATACTACTTTTATTTACCAAAATTAAAATAATTATTCTTTTATTAGTGTTATAAAAACAAATTATAATGTTATAATTAAATTTTTTTATAACATACTATATTTGATTGTGTATCAATTTTTGGAAAATCGCGTCAAAATTTCAGATTAACAACGAAGTTCTATGACAGCTTTCACTTAACATCTATTTTCAACGGGAGCCAAATAGGCAATTAGCATTATAAAAAAAGTTAATTCAGACTAAGGTTTGAAGAACATAAAAGAATCCATAGACATTGTTTTGTTGATGAATGAAGTGAGAAAAGGAGATTAGACAGCAGCAGATAGAGACAAGATAGCAGAACATAATTGTAAGGTTACGTGCATCTCTTAAAGTGTTGCCACCCCATCAATTATAAGATCACTCACATTACCGATGCGCTTCATTTTGGGAACTAGTGCTGCGTTTGGAAATTTGAAACTAGGTGGGGTTTTTTCATTTTTACAATCTCAGCCATAGGTAACAATAACAGATTATTACAGTACAAAACCTTGTAATAACATAGAACAACATAAGGAGAGTCAGAGGTAGTTAGTTCTCTTTTAAGGATGTTGGAAGGAAAAGCTATGTTGAAAGAAACAGACATGCCACTGAAGATGCAGATCCATGCCATGGCCTCTGCTTCTCATGCCCTTGATCTCTATGATGTTTCTGATTGCATATCTATTGCTGCTCATATAAAAAAGGTGCTTAATTTATATGTTTCTTTCTTTTATTTATTTATTTTTCTCAATTGGGTTGTTTCTTTTTATGTTAATTAATCAATTAGCCTACTTTTTTTTTGGGTGTGTGTTATTTGTAATATTGATTATGAAGTGTGGTGTTTGGTTTTTCAGGAATTTGATGGTGTGTATGGGAATGGGTGGCAGTGTGTGGTGGGATCCAATTTTGGGTGTTATTTCACCCATTCAACAGGGACTTTCATCTATTTCGCTTTGGAGACCCTTAATTTTCTTATATTTAAGGGAACATGTTCTTGATTTATGTTATGTAATATTTACAATCTGAGACAGAATAGAGGGTTGGTTATTAGAGAAGCATCCATATCCAGGATAGGTTTTTGTTAATCCCTCTTGATCTGATTTTTGTGATATTCCATGCATCAGCAGAATTTTTTTAGATGTTACAGCATGGTAGAGCTGTGCATGCATGACTGTTGATGTGTCTCCATCATCTTGTGTCTGATGGACCTTTTCGACAACTCTGGATTCTCCGATCCTATGTGAATGAATGTGTATCAATCGAACTATAATTGAGATGCTGTCTATGCTTTATTTAAACAAATAAATACATAAAATTGTCTGAGCTTTTTTCATTTCTTTTTCTTTTCCCCAATATTAGAATATTCATTTCTTGTTCGTGGGAAAAAAATAGAATTATGGTTGCAAATAGGTGAAATCTTTTATTTATTATAACAAGTGTGTACAACATTTATAAATTAGATAGATATAAATAATAATAATATTATTATTATTATCTTTAAACTCTAAATAAATAGCTAAGTAAAATTAATTTTTCTTTCAATAAAAATTAAAGGAGTATAATAAAAAAAAGAATTTAATTTTAATACATCGTCAATATGGAAAGTTTCACATTATCATAGATTTTTATACATTGTAAATTTGTAAATTTTCTATCATAAATTATTTAAGAAATCATACCTAACTCGGTTATTCAATAGTGCATAGAAGTTATTTTTTTAATAAAATATAGCAAAAAATGTCGGATATACCATTATTAAATTTATTTTGATGTATTGTTAATATTAAATATTTTATATTATCAATCGATTAAAAATGATTTTAAGTATCTTATATAAAAATGATTTAAATGATCATTATAAAAATTAATAAATGTTATCATATATTGGATAACCATATAAAATTCAATTAAATGCTTATTATTATTGACAAAAACACATAGCAAAATATTATTAAGCGCACCAAACCAGGCAGTTTAACTTTTTTAACCAGAAATTGAATTTCTAAGTGTCTAGAACTTAGTAGACTGTTTAATCATTTATGTAATCAGAAAGAAGTTAAATGAGTAATATGGACCAAAGCAAGTTACATATTCTGCATATTATTAAAATGAAAGTGTCTTTCCAAGTGTAAAACAAAATTTTTTTAATTAGCCACCTGATAGAATGTTAAACAGTATTCAGAAAAAAGAAAAGGAAAAAGCACATGTGAGGTGTAATAGTGTAATGGTACAAGGAGTGGTATTTCAGCATCCTAAAACTTTTGACACGAAAACCGTTGAACTATGCCAACTGTTTTAATTTTCAACTCTAGTATAGTCCGAAATGTGATGTGAAATCATATATTTATAATAATCTCCTCAATTAATGCACTTACAAGCATGTTCTCTATTTTATTGACAACTAGTTCAGCTTCATCTGCAGAAAATCCTAGTCTCCAACCCCTCTCCCACGTGCCATTTATCTCTCCATTGCACTTCATATCTTTCTCCATCATTGCAAACACATCATTGTCTTCTAAAACTTTCTCCTCAGAACCTTCTCTGTAAAGTTTTAGATTCTCAATGCCATTACAGATTTCTTCAACCAACTTTCCCAATGATATGTGTAATCTTGAGTTTCCTCCACAAGCTAGCAAGAAGGAACGAGCTACTTGTGACTCTTGAAGGCTTTTTCGCTCAGTGAGTTCATATGCACAATCCAAATAAAGCCTCATATTACCTGTGCTGTGATTAGTTTCATCATTTTGTGGCATGTTGGGACAATCCACATCAAGATTGAAGAGCTTCATTGCATGTCCAATGAATGAAGGGTTGTTCAAAAGAAAGTTTTTTAGCTGAGTCCCTTTTTTGTCAGCATTAGCAGTGTTAGAATAATTTTCATGTCCAGACTTGAGCAGCATAATAATGTCATCGCCTAAAGAACTCTTCCTCTGCTTGCATTTTTCTGTGATATAAAAAATGTCACAAAGACATAATAAAAATTCATGTCATGTGATGAAGAAGCTACAAATTTATTCCTGGGTGTAATATTATGATAAAAACAATATAAATTTATTTGAAAGCGATTATAGTGGTTCTATACTTGTGAACTATCAATTATGATCCAATCAAACACTAATTCTCTTTTTTGCATATAATTTCTTCGCTGAGCTATGAAACTTCAAATAATTACACAAGAGGGGCTAAGGCCACTAGATTGAGGAAAAGGAGCCCCAGCACCAATGAAGGGTAGTAGTACAATTTTCTTTTGGATCAGACATTATAAATTATAATAACTTGTTTTGATATTGTTCAAGAAATAAAGAAGGCAAGCTACTTTCATATATTTGGTAATGATAAATGCAAAGAAGATGCATACATAACAAATGCATTTTGAGTTACATTTAATTGTGTCAATAGTGATAACTTGAGAAGCTTACTTCCAATCTTATTTGTGTAGGCATCTGCTTCACACACCATCAGAAGTTCTTCTTCTAGTGTAGTGGCGATTCTAAACTGTGTAGAAGAATTGTTAACAGAGACTCAGATTGAAAGTCTCGCATCATGCATTGAGTAATGATTTCACAATTCAAACACTGTTTTTAACATAGTGTTTCCACATTTACATTCCTATATGGTGATAATATATGTATATACAGTAAAAATGTAAACTTACAGTTTGTTTGGCCGGTTCATGCTCAGCAACAAGGCTTTGGTTCTTCATTTGATCCTTTCTACCTGTTAAGGAATCTACCACAAAATCAATTTTTTAATCTCAATATCAAGGTACTTTGAATTATTAGTATTTTAGGCTCTGTTCTGGAGATGGAGATGTAGTTTGAACCTGTGCGCTTCAGGAAGGAAATCTCATTCTTGTCTATTCTGGACAGACCTTTTAGCTTCCTCAATTTTGTGAAGGTGGTTTGTCGTTGGTATTGACGTCTTGTCACAATTGGAGATTCTGAGATATCCTTTTCTGGTAGCTTTCTACTAATGTTCTGTACCTTCTTCCATTTTTCATCAATTGTCCTATTTACCTGTGATGTGTGATCATTGTGACAAAATAGTTTTACCTTACCTGACGATTCTTCAGCAGAATTGCTTCCTTTTGCATCCAATTTCATAACCCCCTTGAGACATTGTGGTCCTTCTTTGTTAAGCCATCTGCTTACACCTTTTTCCATGTTTGTGGAGCTGGAACCTGTTCCATATTTGATAGTATTGGAAGAGGTTATTTCTGCTTTCAGTTTTGTTATGACTGGCATACTTTTTACTGATTCTTCGTGAAACGTAGATTGAGGTTTCATAAGTGCAACGTGATGTAAATCATCAACCTGCTTGGATTTTGTATCATTGAAATGATGCACATAAAGTTTAGGCTCTTTGCCGAAACTGTTCTTCACATGTCCTTTGAAATGCATGCTGTCAAGAGTTTTCTTCATAGCCTTTTGTTCTGGATAAACCTTCTCAGCTATAGAATCACTCTTTCTCACCTTTGACATATCTATATCACATATAGGTATCTTCTGATTCAAAAACTTTTCACCATCCAATTGTTTCTCCTTAACAGATGGAAATGATCTCGAAGAAGCTTCTTCTAAACCCATTAATTTGACAACTAGGCTTGATCCTCTTTCCATCTTTGAAGATTTAACTGACAAAGAAGGGCCTTTTATGCTCATAGAAAGCGTTTTTGAAGCTGAACCCAATCCTTCAGTGGTCATTTTTGGAAACATTTTTTTCCTAACCAAACTCTCCTTAATCACCTTCTTAAGTTCCTCTTGGCAATTACTTGTAGAACCACCAGCAGAAGTGTTAGGTTCTTTTGGATTACTTTGTTCCTCAAATGGACTAGCCTGCATTCTATGTGAAGCCCTTTGCAACCTGCGAAGCGTGATTAGTGAATCTGGCAGATCAGAAGCTCCTTTCAAAATACATTTTGCAATATCTTCAGACTTCCTCTCATCACACTTTAGATTTCTAGACCATGAATGTACCATGTTGTTCAAACTTTGATTCCCTCCTGAGACCTGTGAGAGTTGCAAAGATGAAGGACCAATGAGATTATTTTCATTGCATCCTTTTGAGACATTTTTCTCTCCTTTGTATCTTTTGTTCATCAAGGTTGTCCCCAAGTTTTGTGTCGTCTTCTGGATTTTTGTCTTGTCCTTCATTTTGTGAGAGCGAGTCCTGTATTTCCTGATTGTCCCGCATTCTACAACTCCTTTTGGATTATCACATATCAGAAATGATCTATACATGGCTGTGTCCCGTTGATATTCTGTCACATAAATTTCATCAACAAACTGAGAAGTTGTTTACATTCTGAAACACAGAAGTGTTCTTAATAAATTTTTATAGAATACTTACATGGTTGGTCTAGTCCCCTTGAATCTCAGTATTTTACAGCAGACACAAATTAATATTTGTCCTTCCCACTGAAACATTAGCAATTAAGCACTTAAATAATCAGTCCCCATCAACAGTGTCATCCAAAATGAAAATACATCAAAGAATCATCAACGAAGGGAAAAAAAAAGTCTAGATCATTAACATTGACACTGAATTTTGTCGACTGAGCTATTTGTATATTTTCCCAACTTGATTCTCGTTGCAACCATTTATAGACAGAGAAAGTTGATCTGTAAGTGAATCTCCACTTAAATCATGAGGGATATAACACATATATTATGAATTATGGAAATCTGCCAATTTGAAGAGGAAAAAGAAAAGGTAACACCAACTGAAAACTTCAGACTAAAAAACACTTCCTTTTTTTTATTATTTTTTGACGATTCCTTCATATTTTCTTTTTTTTCCAAACATCAAAAGATATACTCGTTAGTTCTGTAAGGAAAAAAAAAAACACATGGGAAACATAATGCAACATTTAAGCTCAAGCACACAAAAGGAGTCATGGTTTCATGCATACCTACCCTTTTTTTAGCTCTTCATTTTTAGCATGAATCCAGAACGATGTCTTGTGAATCACTGAGATGCCAGAATCAGCAGAACATCATAGCATAATCCAGATGAGAAAGAAATTCATGAAAACATGGAAAGATCTTATGTTACTGTGCAAGTGAGGAACCGAGAAGGTTTGTAAAAAAATCATCCAGGGGAATCAACTAATAGTCCTAGAGACTCATGGAAGTAACACAAATTAATGATGGATACATTAATATAGTGAAAGTGTTTGCATCAAGTGTGAGTTTTCACTTTCTAAAACAGGAAGTTGTCAGATACAGTTCCTTTCTTGCTTTGTTTATAGGAATGATAAAAGATTATGGATGTAATAAATGAGAGATAATGGTTTTGGTCGTACACTACACATGTTGCAGAGTGCAAGGAACTAGGAAGCATAACCGCTATATAAACAAGAGAGCAAAGTGTCAGTTACATAGTCAATGCAAGGTGGAAAAACTGGCACTACACTCGAGTTGGTGAAGCCAAAAATTTAGTTCACAACATTTGTAATTCCATTTTTCTATTGTATAAAAGATTTTTTTGAAGTAAATTACCATAAAAGGGTGTTATTACTTTTCATAGTGGGTTGAGGAGATTGGACAATGACATCACATGAGATCACTTAATTATGATTCAATTGGTTAATGAATGATATGGTATAGGTAAATGATTTTATTCATGAAATACTACTTTTTTATAGGTAAATGATTGTTGGCTTTGTGACACAACACAAGCCACAGGGACCTATCAATTGAGTGATGTAAGAATTATTTATTTATTTACTTTTACATCAATGTAATAAAGTTGTATATATCTTCACAGCTTGTTTGTTCAATTTATCTTTATAATAAATTGTTATAGAAAAAATAAAGATAATAACTATTTCTTAAAAATAGAGTTTCCAAGAGTATATTTATCAATAGGAGAATTTCTCTGAGGGGTTGAACTGTTTCCTACTTTTGTATTAAACCAATGTGGGGGTATTCCCTGCTTCTGTTCAATGAGGAGAGAGAACTCTTTTCTGTTAACTGTTCACTACCTTGTTTCTACTGGTTGAAAGACCAAGATTTTCGGTATTAAATTAGTTTGAACTTAAACGCACTTAATCCCTCTTATATTTAACATTGAAAGAAAAAATTTCAGATTTTATTGTTATGTTTTCTTCTAAGAAGCTTTGAAATACAACTATGCATATTCATACAATCAACAAAAAAATATATAAAATAAATTAACACTGGTTTTAATATTATTATAATAATAATAATAATAAACATAGTGTTTTAATACATTCTGATTTTTTTGTTAGTTATATTTACAAATACTGTCTTTGCTTTCTTAATTGATATCTTCAAGTCTTCAACGTACTTGCTAGTTGGGACTTCTTAGAAACACTGATGAGAGAAATAGTTGCATCGTTTTGCATAGTACGAATCAACTGTTAGTATAAACATTCAGCTAAACCTTACGACCATAAATAGTATTTCACGTTCCAATTTGCCGGCTGAAGTCCTTTGTGATAAATATTATAATTAATACTGATTGACATTTCTTACTACGGTTTGTGTAGGGTAGAAATTTAATGACTTGTTTAATTAGATGTCACTTAATTAATTCTATTCTGAACATAATTAAAAAAATTATTTAAAAATTAACAAAATAAAAAAAATCAATATATCAACCGAAAAGAACTAAACTCAATAAATTTGAAAATAACTTCATAAATCTTAGGCTTTGACGGTCACAACCAGTAAGTTAGTAATTATATAATGTACTTATACATATATATTATATTAATTTAAAATTTTACGTTAAGATAAAAGAAATTATATAAAATAGATTAATAAATTTTATTCACCTACATCATATCTTAAATCTAATATATCTTTAACTTGAATAAAGGAGATGTATTAGAATTTTAATAATGTATTTTAAATAACGTAAAAAAGTTTGTAATTTTTATCATTAAAATTTATAACAAAATTTATTTTCATGAAATCATAAATTAAGTCTTCATACACCAAATCACATAACCTTAACGTTTCCAGGAGCCTAAGAACGAAGGATTGTTCTAAGAGTGACAGTGCAAATGTCCATGAGTAGCAAGAACAAGTAAAATGTTCTTGCATACTGTACTGTTAATTTCATGGAAAGGGAAACAACTATATTAATTAGGTCACTCAAACACTTAGGCAGTGTCAATGCCGATCTCCATTCATTTGATTTTATGATCATTTTCCATTTTCCATTTTGGTTGCACTTGGGACTTAGGTAGTTGTTGGTTCTTGAAACTTCTTCATTGGGAAATTGCTTTAATGAGCATTTATAGAGTCACAGGTGCTATATCTTTTCTACTTTGAGTAAATTCTAGTAAGATCTTTCATATATTTTTTTTCAAAATTTCATTTAATATTTCTCCATTTTTTAATATTATTTACAGCAAGTTGTAGTATATTATTTTTTAAATAATTGAAAGATTTAATGGAAGAGTTTAAAAATAGTTTTTATAAAATCTCAGGAATTTCAATATAATTTACATAAATTACTCTTTAAAAAAGAACTTAGAAAGTTCGATATGCAAATATTTTCTGACACTGTTCGGTTCTCTACATATAAGATTAAACTGCAAAATACAAAAAAGAGAGAATATTTGTAAAACATGAGAAACCACTATTACTATGAATACATAAGATTTGCACATAAATAGGTTGTCAAGTTTTTCATTGGGCTCGTTTTGAACGCCGTAAGAGCCATAAGATGTCACTACCATTCAAGGATCTTCTGTGTCGTCCAACCTTGTGGGAACTCTACATATATACAAAGACATTCACAAATAAAAAACCCCATAAAAAGAAAAACAAAATAAAAAATAATCTTGGACTAGGATCCAAAATTTATTTTGCATATCAATGATAATGCATCATCACGAATATATAAAACATGTAGAGTACAGAGATATACTTACTTGGAAATGGAATTTAGAATTTGGAACTTTCGTTAACAATGACAAACTGTCCTTAACAGGTGCCACTATTGTTTAATGGATAAGAAAAAACTTGTTAGACATGCAACCCAAAAAAAGAAAACTTAAGGATATATTCTGATAGCATTAAAAAAAAAACCTTATTTATAAAGAGATAAAATTTTAAGATATTGAAATAGTTTTTCCTTTTTTTTTTTTTTTTTTTAGTACTAAGTACTAACCAAGCATAGTAATAAACCACGTACCCATGGCCAAATTGTTGTGCCCATTAACTGTGGCTGTGTTTGGCTTCATATTCTGAACTTGAGGCTTATTATGGGTGTACATAAACAGTGGCAATTCCTCATCTTCTGTCTTTAAACCAACTTCACTTTCCGAATCTCTTCAATGCATTCATAAAACAACTCGTAAATATTATCAAAATTATATGTAAATTTCATAGATGAAGTGCCATATTAAACACGTGCTCTTTATTAAGAAAATTACGAAAATCTATTTCTTGGTTCTAACAAGAAAATGTGCGATGACACTTCTGAAAAAAATCAACAGATTACTTAACCTATCTTAAATAAAAATAAAATTAAACAATTTTTTCAAAAATTTTCTTATATATATTTGAGATGATTGATTGTATTTATTAATTATATAATAATCTTTAATATCTTTATTTAATTCTATTTTTCGTTGAGGTAAATTAGAATGACTCAAAAATTACTCAACTTGTTTAATTTTTTATTTTTATGTTTTTCAAATCACCCAATGGAGCTGTGGTCCTTTCCAATATATTATTTATTTGATAGGTCTCTGTTGTTTTGACTGTCTTTTTTCTTCCTCAATATTGAATTGTGTTTTGAACACTGTGCAACTTTAAGAAATTAATATTTTTACTTAGGAATTATTTAAAATAATTTAATATTAAAAACAACACGTATATTGTGTCTTATGACTGTTGATAGATTTGGACACATATTTATAATGTTGGTAGAGAGCGACTCTCCAAAAATGTTGATATTGCGTGTGCAACATCGTTGAATCTAATTTTGGATCATGAGTATGACATTACGGGTGTCAAAATATTATAAATATTTGCGTGTCGTGTCGTGTGTGAGTTATCAGAGAAAGGATAGGTACCTTACTACTTTTTTACTGCTTGATATCTCAAGGGGAGGTGCTGCAGATTATAAACAAAAAACATTTGAAAATTAAATAAAAATAAATCAGGAATCAGATAAAAGGAAAATTAGTAATGGGTCAATGTGATTGATTAGCAAAATTTATAGTCTATATGAAAAGAGGGGTAAAAAAGAAGAAGAATTAGTGCATGAAACATTTTACTTGATGATAAATAACGCGAATGAAATCTTGCAGTATTGTCATTCCATTGCACTTTTGCGAGGGCCAATTTACGAGCATATTGTTCACACGACAGAACTCTCTGACAAGAATCAAACATTAAACTTAGTTAGGCATCGTTTTGGTTAAAAACAAAACTACACATTTTGAGTGTGATTATATTTCACATAGTAAACCATCATTTTAGAAATTAAAGTGTGAAAATAGGATAATTTAGTTATTGAAGATAAAAATATTATATAATAGTATTTAAATTTAAAATATAATATATTCATTATTTTTTTAAAAATATTTCGTTATTAATTTAATATTTAATTCATATTATTTATTATTATTATTTTAATATCGAGATATCAAAATAAAGTCATGATCATTCAGAATTTAAAATATAATAAGTACATTAATCAGATATTAAAATGATAATAAATATATTTTAAAAGACTATTTTTTTTCTCATCTATGAGATTTTTACGATTTTTAAGGATTAAAACCGTGGTTTAGTCTATTTTCAAATAATGCAGCAATACTAACTTGTTGTAGGCATTGGATTCGTAACTCAGCTTCAGAACATGCATTTGTGTGACTGTGAGAAATAAGGCTATTAAGATTGGCCGAGACGTTACCAAGATGATCAACAACAGTGACCATGCTCTTGCATATGTACTCTTTTGTGTTCTCTAACATACTGCAACATTTTCCAATACCAATTTCTCAAACAAATGTAAAGATTAGAAAGTACAAGCAAACTATAACAGGAAACTTTCTAAACATTTTTAAGACGTAACCTCTTAAGACAGCAACTGAAATAAGACCCCACCTAACTACGATTATTGAAATACTTTTTACCAACGATATTCAATCTAAGTATTGATTTTTGAGTAACCAATTTATAGGACCACAAAAAAAAAAAAAAAAAAAAATCAAACCAAAGACTCTTTAACTTAAAGCTATTCCATTCCACTAATTTATCAATTTAAGGTAAGGTAAGCATGAAAAGGCAAGTAAGGATTTATGGTCTGATTAGGAATGGTGCAAGTTCTGAGTGTTGGCGTGTTTGATTACACAATTTCAAGTATCACTTTCAGAAATTAATATTCCAGGTTAATCTTCTTTCAACTATTTCATATTTTTCGCTTTAATTTTTTTTTTTCAATCTTTAATTATTTGTTCACTTTTTATTAACATTTTTTGTTTCTTTCATTAAATTAAAACGGTTAAGACATAACATACGAACGAGTCATGTAACTGTTGATGATTTGAGCCGAAACTGATTCATGTTGGGCTTGACTTTTAAGGCCCAATCTGAACCGATATGTGCAAAGCATAAGCACAAAAGCAGAGTGAGTTCAGAGCACTTACTCAGTCTTCTCTTCGGTTTTAGAGAACGTAGTTTCACAGTATTCTGCAGCTTTATGTATCTGAGACCTTAGTTCTCTTAGCTCCTGCAACCACCATATCATATTTATACATCAACAAATTATTGAACTTAGAAGAAAAACTAATATTATATAAAAAAAAAAAAAAACTAGCATGTACAAACACAAAAGGTTACCAAAAAAAACTGAATAAAATACTCAGACTATGTATACAATTGTTAAACTAAATTAACTACGTTGTAATTCAGCCAAGTAGTTACAACAGAAAACAGAAAAATAATTCCATCAACTTAAAACTAACACAAAGAGTTCTAATATATGATATATATGGCATTGCTGAGTATGAATGTGAACCTGAAGAGACTTGTCAAAGCGCATGGTTTCTTCTACCTCAGCCTCATCTGAAGACTTGAAATCCAACTCCATCATATTGTTATAGCAGTTATTCTATTACCTTATGAAAATAATAATGCTTGTAAACATTGGCTCTAATATAATGCTCACTTTTTTTGAATTAGCCTCTCCAACTAATTATAAGAGGGTTTATGTAATGTGAGTTTTGGAGGCTTGTGACATGGTGAGACAAACAAGGCTCCTAGAAAACAGATTCTGTTGCCCATGACCAGCCAGCACACACATTTGAGCATGATGACAAAATAAACAGTTCCAGTCCCGTGATATTCTGTTTTTTTACCATTATGGGCATCTAATTAAATAATAACTCACAGTGTAATGCAATAACACACCCTACTACTACTTCATTTCTTTAAAAAGTGGCAATCGTGAAACCAACGTTAGCTTATAATTACTAAGCATTTATTATTCAGTGGAACTGTCGGTTGAGTTTTCTGATAACAAGTCACATATGTGATATATGTTGACGTTACTTTTTCTTTTTCATTGAATAAGAGTATTCTTTGGCTGATAGCCAAAGATTAATCTTTTATGCATGGGAGATCCCTTATGGAGACTTATTTAAAGTATGACCTCTTATAGCACTATTTGAAGGTTTTTATTTAGAATAATGTTAAACAACCAACTCCAATACGCAGTTAACCAGTCAATTAACTCATAAAACATATATGTTTACGTTATTTGCGTATTAAAGCTGTCTACCAAACATTTGAAGACCAAGTATCGAATTCTTGACTTTTACTCCAGGGACAAAACTATTTGACAATCACACCACACGAAAGTATGCTATGTTGGTATTGCTAATAATATTTATATTTTGAAAGGCACATGACTTGTTGGAGAGAGCTTATTGGGTTTGAGGCTTAAGCAGCATAGCACATGCAATGTTTCATGTTGATGTATATGTGTGCAGGACGTATATCAGGTATGAGATGAGAGTATAAGAGGAGCAAATCTTAGCTGTACATTTAAAGTAGATTATTAAGATTTAATTAAAAAAAAAATCATAACCATTTATATCATATACGATAATGACTAGAACATAGAAAAATGGAAGAGGTGGTTTAGTAGAGGACCGAGATTTGAACATCAACATCACACCGCCACACAGGTTCTAAAG
This sequence comes from Hylodesmum podocarpum, assembly GCA_026586105.1. NCBI lineage: Eukaryota > Viridiplantae > Streptophyta > Magnoliopsida > Fabales > Fabaceae > Hylodesmum > Hylodesmum podocarpum. The sequence continues at coordinate 1,644,626 of JALJEV010000403.1, forward strand.
ATAGAAATTGAGTTACAAACTAGTTGACAGTGACCATTAGTTTATATTCTTCAGTAAGTTATGCTACATACAGATGCCTTCTGCTGTTCAAATTTGACTTAATTATGAGTTGTTAACATGCTTTAGAATCATGACATAAGAACTGTTCAATTGAAATTTCAAGCTATTTGATGGTGATTAAAGATTTGTTTCTCACGTGTAACAGTTTATTTATGTCCCTTGATTGATTCAGACAGATAAGTAATTTAATATTTAATTTTTTAGGCGACGGGTAGAGACACTGTTAAAAGTTTTAGAAACACATTTTATGGAGGAGGTTTCTTGTTGCAAAAGAATAATAAAATTAGAGTTACCAAATAATATCCTGTTCCATGTGTGAGTAACAATTAGATGTTTTGAATGGAAAAGTTTATTTTAGTTAGAATTTTGAACTGCAACTTATCCTTTTGTATTTTTGCCTGCAGAATAAAACTATATTGGAGCTTTAAACCAGACCACTCTGACAACATTCCAGTGAGTGTATCGCTCAAGATAATCTACACAGGGAATTCTATATCTGAAAATCAATGGTACAACCACCAATCAACTCTGCAGCCTCAATGTCAGACAATATCGAGTTATTATTCTCTGAGGATACTGATGATAAAAAAGTATCTCTAACATCTGAATACAATTCTTGAGGTGTTTTCTTTTTTTCTCTTTGGTTGACAAGATTCTGATGTTGCGACTCTTTTGCAGATGCATTTCTAGAAGCTGATCTTGCACGTTCTCCTTTTTGCAAGGGTTTAGAGTCTAATGAAAGGAAGGCAAAGCAAGGAGGGGATTAGTATAACATTGAGTTAATTCACCCAACTGATATGCAGAGTTAATTTTTATAGGAATAACTTTATAATTGCAATAAATAAATGCAAGGAATAAACATTGGAGTAACTTCCCCAGTACAGAATACCAAAGTAGGCATCAAGTTGTTCAACCAAGCTCATGTGCATAGATGAAAAGCAAAAATGAACACAAATCATGTTCTAAGCAGAAGAACCAATTGAGTCATTAGTGTTTTCTCTTCACCACAATGCAATCTTTCTTTAAGAAAAGGAGAGTAACATAAATTTAGTGGGTAACACGCTCTTGTATGCTAGCTGAGTGTATGTTAATCCAGATATACTTTGATGACATATGTTACGAAGAGTTAACACTAGAAGCATCAAAGGATTAGAATTTAGGAACCTCTAGAAAAGAACAGATTCTATTGTATATATACCATGTATTTTAATAATGAATTTGTTGCTACTGCTTAAATTTTATAGTTGAGAATTATTTTTTACTTTAGAAATATCAATAGGCCATATATCATGAAGTTGATATCATTAATTTCATTAAAACAACAATAAATAAGTAGTTAAAAAAGCAATCATGTAAATGTGAACCAGATTCAATCCCCAGTGAGCGGGATGTGGCAGCAATTACCTTTAGCTGTTGTAGAATAATCTTTAGAAACCATGTCTAATTTAGAACGGGTAATGCACAACCATCTTCTTTCTGATTCATAATTAAGTTCTGTTTCAATTGGAACATGCCAGTGACCTTCCTCTGATTCCTGCTACCACAATTGCCAAGTTATATTTCCTTCATTTCTTTACATTTTTATTCATGTAAAGTTTAATTATCCATTTGGTCCTTATAGTGTCACAAACTTTACCTTTTAGTCCCTGTAGTTTAAAAGTGATAATTTTAGCCCCTATATTTTAAAAAGTCACATTTTTAATCCCTGTAGTCTATATTTTAATTCTCTTTCAGTCCTAGACTTTTGATGACAGAGAGATCAAAAGGGAATCAAAAGATAAATTACAAAAACTAAAAAAATTACTTTTTAAACTAAAGGGACTAAAATTGTCGCTTTTATATATAGAGACTAGAAGATGAAGTTTGTAAAACTGTAGGAATCCAAAAGATAATTAACCTTCTTTTGACTTTAGATTTATAGACAAATATAATTTTATTTGTGTTCACGTTCCACCATTTTTGAAACAGTGAAGAGCTTACCTGAATCACAACAGAACAAGGAGGGGGCATGTGAAACACTGGACTACCAGTATCAGAGAAACTGAACCGTACCTTAAATTTGGAAGACAAGGATCAAAAGTTAGGAAGACCTTGAATTGTAAATTAATAAGAGAAAGGAAAACAATGCCAATGCCAAAAATTTAACTAAAGACCAAATATTAGACCTTATTTACTCAAATCTATAAAACCAGTATGACAACAAGAACAAAGATCTGATAGAAAATTTTCTTTCCGAAGTGCTTTGCTCACCTGATGCCTTTCTTTCCACTTGGGGAAAAAATCATTTCCCAAAAGTTGAAATAGATGATCTCTCATCTCATCATTTGTAACAAGTAAGCATCTAAATTTTATAGCTGCATACAACCAGTACCTGAAGCAAAGGTTAGTAAATGAAGCATGATATGTATAATCAGCAGAAATAAATAACAAAAGAATTATTGACAGTATATTATCACGTTTTGTTCTTACCAATCATCATTTGATCCAGTAGGCGTTGCATAGAGTGCATTGGCATCATTCCACTTATCAATTAATGCCCTATTGACTGGTTCATCCATTTTGTCTCCCTTGATACGCTTATTATGCAAAATTATAAGTGGAAACTTCTTTGAAGGTAGCTTTTGGCGTATTTCATTGGAAACAGCATTGATCTAAATGTTTCACCTCAGAAAAAATTAATCAATAACCATAATAAGAACAGAAAACTGGAAAAAAAAAAAAAAAAAAGGTATTTTCCACATTCAGTAACTTGCCTTGTGTGGCTTGAATTTCCCTTGGCCAAAAAGGCCAACATTTGCACCATCTACCACCGCTTCAAAAGTTCCATAGGAGTCAAGCCATTTCTGCAATGCACAATTTCATATATTCCAAATTCAACTTCATCAATCTAGAATGAGATTAGAACAAATATGCATTACAGAGTTTCTTACTTGAAATTTCTGAAAGTTTGATCCCTTTTCTCTCATTACAGCTATAGATGCAACTGACTTGGCAAAATTCTCAGTCTCAATAGGATCAAGATCAATAGTGGTCAAGTGCATTCCACAGCATTTACACACTCCATCATTTCCAATGGTTGTATGAACAACATCCCATTTCCCCTTACCCAACCACCCTTGTCCATGCCAGCCTCCACCATTATTTTCTATTGCTTCCATTATTAATCTCTTATCCCATTTTCTCCTCCCAACTCTTGAAGCCTGATTGCTTTTAAACCAATCAACAATCAAAGATGCGGTGGTCGGCAACACTTTCCTCACACTAGTTCTCAGTTTATGCAACACATAGTAAACCTTATCACTATTTCCAGCTCCTATGCTGACCCTCAAGAGAGCCTCCAACTCAGGCTCTTCAGGGTGCACACCATGCTCTAGCATGTGCTTTTCAACATCAAATGCTTTATCTAATTCCCCATTATTGCAAAAAGTGGACAAAGCAGGACCATAAGACCTCAACTTAGGACTTATCCCCAAGTCCTTCATCTGCCTCACCATCTCAAAAGCCATGTCACCATCAGCCATGGACATGGCCATTCGAGCCACAGCAGTCAACGCAGCCTCATTCATTTCAACCTTATTCACACGCATATTCTCATACACCTCAAACCCTCTTTGCAATGCATACTTCTTCACATCCTCACTCACCAATATTTCATCTTTTCCTTGTTTCTCAGTGGAATTCAAAACAGAATTTGATTCTGCATTATCATCCAACTCAAAATGTGATCCATTTGTATCCATTGGTCCAGCTTCATTGGAGGAAACAAGTGCATTCAAAGTTCTAGCACCACTTCCACTTTTAGCTGGTCTTACAACACCAACAGCAGCAGAAGAACAAAGATACAATAACACAGTGTAATGATGCTGACTCAGTTTAACACCCTCTGAGATTGCAGAGTCATATAAGGACAATGCTGTCATAACATCACCTCTTTTAGAACACATATCGAAAGCATTCTTCAACTTCACTTCTGGGCTATCCTTATCTTTTTTCTTCTTCTTCCTCTTCACTTTCTCACTAACCATGTAACTGGTGCTAGCTTTAGGTCTCAGAGAATCCCTGCTATCTCTGAAACAACTACAAGTTGCTGTTTTTAAAGGAGAATTGAGTGAAGAATATTTTGTTGAAGTTAGTTTTGCTTGAATGAAAGTGAAAGTGATGGTGTTGGTTAAAGGGCAAGGTTCGAAAACGCGACGAAGCTTTGGTTTTGAGAAAGCGAGAAAGTGTCGAAGATGAAGAGTGTTCAAGTTGAGAGTGAAGGGTGCCATGTCTTGTGTGGCCGCTAACTCTTGCAACTCTTGGATATGCTTTTTGTTTGTTACAACTTCAAGGGATTATTAGAAGAATTAATAGTTGTAATTAAAATTATAAAATATGAGTTTACTATGTAAATATTGAAATAATTATGTGAGAAGGGATATGTTTTTTTTGTTTTTATATAATTAATTAAAATTTATAATAAATAATTATTTTATGAATTGAATATATTTTAAAATTTTAAAATTAATTTAGTTATGGTATAAAGTTATTATTAGTTATTAATATTATTAAAATTTAAATTAAAAATAGAGATAATAATCAAAATATCGAAAGAAATAGAAAAATAAAAATTTAAATATGCAAATGAAGATGAAAAAGGATAATTTGAATTGGAAGAAATTTCTTAATTAGTCATTTTGTGTGAAAAATATATTTAAGAAAGATAAGAGAGAAAAATTGAAAAAGTGAGACGAATGAGAGACTTATTTTATAATATTGAAAAAAATAAATTAATATGCATAATTAATTTTGAAATAATATTATTTGTCACAAAAGTATTCAAACATAATTAATATAAATGTTGAAACCTCTCAAGTTTTTTTAGTATATAAATTTGCTCAAATGAAAAACTAATTTATATGAAATAAAATCAATTAAGTTTTTAGTAAAATAAATTCATGAGGAGGAATGATGTCCCAATCTAAAGCAGTGGAGTGGAGATGAGTCAAACTCAAATTTATGATTTACTGGATGTGACAGAAGATCTAATCTTGTTACTTTTGACTAACTCCATAGAGTTAAATCAATTAAGTTTAATTTTAATACTTTGGTGATATAAAATTTGTTTATATATTTTTAATTAAATAAAATTAGTTTAAATATAACTTCTAAAATAATTATTACAAATTCAACCAATTTTAATCATATAATATTTATTGTTAGATAAATGGGTAAAAAAATAACTTTATATTAATGAATTCCATTTAAATTTAAATTGATTTGACTATTTTTCAATATAAACAATAGAAATAATTATTTGATTTAAATCCGATACATAAATCAATTGCCGTTCTTGGATTGTATTAAAAACATATTGAATTAATTTCATTCAGTAATTAATCTTAATACTTAAAATGGGTCAAATGACTTGTGACTAAACAAATAACAAAAATAATGATTTTAAATTTAACAGATTAAAATTAAAATTAAATATAATTTTCAAAATCAAAATTAAAATATTTCAAATTGGTTTATTATTCTATAAATCCTTCAAACAAACAAAATTTATAAATCAAATCAATTTCCAAAACAAAACTTTCAGAACATGTTAAGATGATCTTTCAGCATTGCAAAACACGTTATTGAATACAATGTCCTCGACGCAAAATTAACCTTGTTCAAATATGGTAAGTGAGATAAAACACTGAACTTGTTCCTATGGAAAAAGCATTTAGCCAAACCTTTTAAAGATGCATGTATATGTGAGAGAACCTAAACCACACGACGGAAACTGTTTTCACTGCATAAAAAATAATTTTCCTTTTTAAGTGTCTATCCATTTCACATTTTCTCTTTGAAATTGGCGTACCCATTGTGAAATTTGATATTTTTTTATTTCATCGTATAAGATATATGTTGGGGATTCACATTAATAAAGTTGATTAACAATAGAGCAATAAAGTCAATTCAAAACTCAATTTCATCAAACGTATGTTCATCTTGAGCTCTCCCTTTAAGCTACTAAAATTCTGGGGCATAATGTTAACTGTTATGATGCTCCAACTATGCATACTATCTGAAAGAAAAATGTCACTATACTTCAAAACACAGAAATTTCATGCACATGACCATAGTTGGAAGGAGTGCTTCTAGATGTAAAAAATAAATTCTTAACTTTAATTGAGAAGAATCATAGTCCAAAGCCACTCATCAGAAACACTCAAATCTTTTTAGGGCCATAGCAAAAAGTATGCTCTGAACTTGTAAATAAACATCAAATTCCAACAATAACCTAGTACTACACAACTGCCATAAACATTTTTGTTTGGGGGAAAAACCCAAAGAAACAACAATTCTTGAAAATCATTCAACTAATATTATTGATGGAAACAAAAGTAAAATCGAACTGTAACAAGATCACTACATCTAGGGGAAAAAATGGTAGGTGTCAACAGCAGGTAAGGGTTTAGCATGTCCTAAAGCAGCCATCAACTTTGTTCCCCTTCCACCTGACCTAAGTCAACTGTCAACCAAGGCTGCAGAAACTTTACACTCTCTAATACTCACTTTCTTATTGGATGAAATTCATGTGTCTCTAAGTAAATAGGTGGGTCTCATTTCCATTTATTAGCAACTCCTCTACACTAAAATATCATATCTGGTTTAAAGATGATTTATAAATACCATAGAACTAAGTAACCATGGAAACTCTGATGAGTAAATGGATATAATGCACTTCGTTGCATTATTTGTTAAAAAAATCCTCATCCAGAGACTGTAAAAACCAAAAAAGATATTCCAAAAATATATGAAGATAAAATAAACCAATCAATTCGTAACCAACATCAATAAAAAGATATCAGATGAAGGATCCCATGTCAATGGCCTCAACATTACAACAAATGAAAACACCAAGATGAGCCTGCTATCTATGAAAATGCTACCTTGAAGCAACTAACTGCAGACAAATGCTGTCATAAAGGCATGGAAATACCTGTAAATAGACAAATAGAAGCAATTTAATCAGTTGTCGCTGCTCACCAGTTTAATTTGGTGCCTCAGATTAAATGGAAAAATGAGATGCATTCATTCAATTATCTCAAAAAATTATTCCTGATAATTCTACAATACATCTTCTAACAAAGTGTAAAAGGAAACAATGATATTTATTTATTTTTAATTATAAAATATAATTTCAAGATATAATTAAAAACTGAACGTATTTATCTTTTTGTGAACCAGGTATCTCTAGTTAGCAGTAAACACTCATTCCTTGGAATTCACTTCAGTAAACACTTATTTTGGCAATTTTGGGTCATAATACAACTATTGTAATGCTATTTCTACCATATGCCAAACAATATCTCTTTATATTCCTAACATCAGCATAAGATCCAAAGCTTCCCAAATTATAAAACAAGGAGTAAAATGAAAATGAATCCAAAACAACATTACTGAATAATACCTTGAGGAACTAATCCCCAACAGAAAGAATCAATAGACAAGCTTGAGACTAATCGAGCTGAAGCCACAGCGCTATGCAACGGCATCATTGATTCCAGGCTTCCCAACTCCACTGGTAACCTAACCAACCAAAATACTAAATTTTAATTAAAACAAATAAATAAATACATAAATAAAATCAAAGAAATGTAAAAACCTAATCTTTTTCAATTGGGGGATGAAACAAAGCGTTGTAGCGAAGTGGGACTCACCGGGAAGTGCGAGAAAGGCGTCGAGTAGAGAGAGAAAGAGGATTGAGATTAAGAGAGAGAGAGGGTTTGGTGAGGTTCTTATGAGCAACACTCTGTAACCTACATGATAACCTACGCAAAACATTCGATGATGCCATTCTTCAAAACCTCAAACAAATGTAACTCACTATCAAATAAAACCTTCGCCGCTACTCATTCTACTATGCTTTCCCAGCACACCATTACCACCGCAACGATGTCGTTTCATCTTTACATTATATTTTCTTTTGCCATCTTTGGGAAACAAATTTCCAATCAATTAAGACCTTGAAATAAATACATAAATAAATAAATAAATAAATAAAATTTAATTTGTATGAATTACAAAAGAATTTAATTTTTTTGTTTGCAGATTTCTTTTGTATTTTTTATCCTCTTTTTCATTTAATAAAATGAATTAAAAAAATCAGCATTTATTTCCTTTCAATTTTATTTATCAAGATAACTCACATTTTCTACTCTCTTTTTTATCAAACCAATTCTTTCCCTCTTATAAGAGCTAAGAAATTAAATGGACGACTAAAATGTGACGGTTCAAAATTAGTTCAAATAAAAAGCAAATCGTGTTTCCTTATTCATTAGTTGTACAAATAAAAAAAAAATAAAAACAAAAAAAATATTTTTTTAAGGTGATTCTAATTGTTGAATATTACAAAATCCCCCTCGACTAAAAGTAACAAATAATTGCACAAATCTTATTTCAGTAAATCCTTGACAATTATTAATGGTAACCGTACCGGGTGACTTAGTATACCAGGCTGACACAATGTACCGGCTGAACAAAAATTGGATTTTTGAAAATCCAATCTTCATGGATTGGATTTGAAATTTAGATTCACTTCTTATTTTTAAAATAATTTAGATTCTTTAAAAATATTTTTAAAACTAATTTTTAATTTAAAACTAATTCTAAACATTTAAATTAAAAAAAAAAATTTAAGAGCAGTTTGTTATATAAATTAAATAAAATAATAATAATTATTTAATAAATAATATTAAATTAATAAAAATAAATATATTTTTTTCTTTGAAAATATTATTTTTTTAAAAAATATATATCAATTGTCTATTTTGCCCTCTTATTGGTAGAGTGAAGTGAAGTGCATTGCTAAAAGGTTAGAAATCAGTTTTTATATTTGATTCATTTGTGGAAGTCGTGGATAACCAAATCCAAATAAAATAGTTAATTGGATTTAAAAAAAAGGAAGCGGAATTCATTAAACTGGATTTTATAAAACCAAATCAATGGGTAAATTTAGAAATTTGGATATTTTTGTCAAACCCTTAATACACCGATATGACCTAATATGTTGAGTTGACCTTGGTTCAGCAAGTCTTATATCCAACTTGTAACCACCTCCCACAAAGAATGGGATTCATGGGCCTAAATAATTCTCTTGTGATATCCATGAACATAAAACCCTAAATAACACTTATAAATAAGAATGATGAATTCACAATCAGGACTACTGAAAAACCTTAGAAAACATATACAATTCAACAAGGGAACTAACTCCTCACGCCGTAGAAATTCTCAGGACTAAGCTCAGTTCGCCCTGCCAGAATTAGACAGGAACATTTTGGCACCGTGGGGCGAGATAATTCTCATCCCACATTCTCCAGAGTTTGATGGTTCGCACGCGCAGTCATTCCTCCCCTACAATGGACCCTGCTATGATTGAAGCAATTAGGGCACATGTAGAGGCGGCAGTGGCAGAGACTCGAATTCAGATGAATGCAAACATGGAAGTCTTGCAGGCACAACATCGTGATGAGCTTCGAAACACCCAAATAAAACTACAGGTCACTCTAGTCGATTTGCGTACAATCCAGCGCCAACGAGAGGTGGAGGCCCAAGCCCATGACCTGGAATTACAGGCGTTGCGACAACGAATCACCGACCGAGTAGTTACCGGGCACCATGAGAGGGACCCTTCCGTGAGAAACAATGAAGAGGCCGCACGAAACAATGAAGAAGCTAATTCCAATCTACGAACATCCCGACATGATCCTAATTATCGGCCTACTACCGACAAAGATGCACAAGCCACTTCTTCGGTGGCGCGATACACTCCCTCTCACGCACAACCATTTTCCACTCTCAACCCACCGCCGAGGACCACAGTACCATGCAAAGTGTCCGCTTTGCATCCCTTTACCCCGACCATCATGCAAGCACGACTCCCTGAGTCATGGAAATGGCCGACACTCGATAAGTATGATGATACAACGGATCCCACCGTCCACGTCCAAGCTTACCTTACACAAGCAGCCCTGGTGTCCGATGACGACCATGTTTTATGTCGGCTATTCCCTACTACTCTGAAGGCAATAGCCTTACAGTGGTATTACGCCTTACCACCCCTGTCCGTAGACTCGTTCGATACTTTATGCGAACACTTCCAGGCTCGGTTCGCGGATGCTAAGCCGATCCCTACCACCTCGGTGTCCTTGCACTACATCTTGCAAGGAGACCGAGAGTCGCTAAGGCAATACATGACCCGTTTAGCTGAAGCAAGCCAAACAATCTCCAACCTCCACCCAGCGGTTGCTTTGCACACCATTCAAGTCGGACTCAAGCCCGGCCCGTTCTCGGATTCCCTGTTCTTAGAGCCACCAAATAATATGAACGAGCTCCGTTCTCGAGCCGCTCGTTTCATGAGGATTGAAGAAAATGTCAAGGCTGGACACCGTGTACGGGAACAGATTAATTCACCGCGACTAAAGAAATACACGAGAACAAATTAATTCACCGCGACCGAAGAACACCCAGGTTATCGTGCAGGCAACACTCTGTAACCTACACAATAACCTACGCAAAACATTCGATGATGCCATTCTTTTAAACCTCAAACAAACTCAATATCAAATGAAACTTTCGCCGCTACTCACTCTACTATACTTTCCCCATAACACAATTACCACCACAACGATGTCGTTTCATCTTTACATTTCCCATTATATATTATTTTTATGTGGGTTCCATATTTTCTTTTGCCATATTGGGGAAACAAATCTCCAACCGATTAAGACTTTGAAATAAATAAATAAATATAATTTAATTTGTATGAATTATAAAAACATTTAATTTTTTTGTTTGCACATTTGTTTTGTATTTTTTATCCTCTTTGTCATTTAATAAAACGAATTAAGAAAATCAACATTTATTTCCTTTCAATTTTATTTATCAAAATAACTCACATTTTCTACTCTTTTTTTATCAATCATATTTTTTCCCTCTTATAAGAGCTAAGAAATCAAATGGACAACTAAAATGTCACGGTTCAAAATTAGTTCATCTATCTTTCATAAGTTATACAAATAAACAAAAGAAAACATTTTTTTAAGGTGATTGTAATTGTTAAATATTACAAAATCTCCGTTGGCTATTAGAAACAAATAATTACACAAATCTTAATTCGGCAAATCCTAGGCAGTTATTAATGCTACCTATTTAACGACCCAATTGAACCAACCGAAGCTTAAAACTGATTTTTCACACTTTATTAATGCTTTTATGCATTTTATATCATGCATTTCAAATGTCAATTATTCTCGCCATATCATGTAATCTAAACAGTTGATCACTCTGAAACAATTATTTTTATGAAAAAAAATATTTAATTTTTTAAACAGTCTTTTAACAAATTGAGAAGAAACGTGATTTTATTCATAGCATAAATGAACCAAACAAAAATTGATCCCATTATTCTTAAACTAAAAATCTCGTCAGTTTACTATCTTACCGGACCTAACAAAATTTGTTATCTTAGTTATTCTCATGTAAAAAAAAAAAAAACAAAAAAAACAAAAGTTATTACAGTTTATTTCTACAAACTGTAGAACTTGTAAAAGCTCAATAACACGAATGTCTTAGCCCTGTGTAACAACCCAACGAGTAAGAACAATTGCTTTCACAATAATATACTAGACATTAACAAGACTACAATTAATAATGCGCCTTTTAAATATGAATACAATAACGAATAAAGCAAAAGAAAGGCAAAGGGAAAAAAAAAAATCAAGAAAAGGGAATTAGGTTACATTACTTCTTTTATGAAATTACAAGTCTGCAATTTACAAGTTATGTTGAAGCAGAGCAATTAATTCAGATTTCTATATATGAATGACCGAAGGAGGAGAAGAAAATTGATAACTGAAAAAATTGATCCTAGTTGGTGGCCCTGTGTGCTTGACAGTTGACACCCCCTACAAATAGAAGCCATATGATGAAGAATCAAAGTATTTTTACATACCTTCACACACTGTTCTTCCAGAGTTATCTCTGCTCATCTAAGTTAGATTCTTTTCATATCTATTTGTCAACCTTAGGATAAGTGTCCCCATTTTCAGGAACATGATTACCAGGGAACAAAGATGTAGAAGGAGCATTGGCAACGCCATTGCTATTATTAGTGGCTCCCTGCTGATGCACTGGCTCAGTACTGGTATTTCCACTGATGGTTGGGTCCTTTTGACTCTCTAATTCACTTCTGGCTAACGAAGAACACTTCGTTTCTGAAATTGGGAATTGAAATTAGCCATTTCAAACAAAAAAGTAGGTAATACAAAAATACACAAAGTATAGCATGTTAGTCTTCACTCTATATAACTATAACTATACGTGTCAACTTGAGACAAACAAGGAATCCAGCACAAATTTTAATACTTTCTGACCTCTAGAAATCAGAAATTTCATATAAAAGCAGCCCTGACAATGCATTAATAAACTAGAAACAGCTGGCTAATCTGACCATCTGTATTGATGTAAGCTTTACAAGACATCCATATTCCATCCATATGAGGTCTGAGCCTCAGGCTCCATGGAACTAAATCATCTATTAACTATAATTTGTAATCACTAAAAAACAGATCAACCCCCGTAACTTTGATGTGAAGTGAATATTTTTTAAGATTAGGTGTTTAAGCAAAAGTTCTTGCCAAAGAATCAATGACATCTGAATAGATTGGCTCTTAGATACAACAACAACAAAGCCTTATTCCACAGTGTCAGAAAGCAAAGGGGTAAGAGGGGAATCAGGCATGGGGTGGAGAGCATAAGAGGTAGTGGGGGAGAAAGGATAACCGAGAAATAAGTTTGGGTAGGGGGAAGGAGGAAGCAGAAAGGTTCTAGCAGTGTTAATTAGATCAGAGGAAAGTATCAACATACCATTTATTTCTCCCATAGTGATAACCCTATTGAGAAAATCTCTAAATTTTGTCAACACGATCCTTTCTTGCTCTGCATAGACCTCTGTCATTCCTTGCCCATAAGGCGGTTGCAAAGATGTGTTGCAAGCATGCGCCCTTGATCCAACAGGGGAGGCGGCAGTCATGAACATTGTATCTTGCTCATCACACATCAATGCTAAAGTTCCAGGAGACATTGGCCTCCCTTTTGGGACATCAGCGCCATCTGAACAAGAATTATCTGGACTGATTTTATCTGTTTGGTTAGCACTCGAACAATCATCATCAGCCATAGCTTTCTCAACATTGGCTTCCTTTTGGCCTGGTAATTGCTCCTGAGTTGAAGAAGCAAGAGATGTTTCTGTCTGATCTTCTGCATGCTTATCCATTAAATTTTTCTGGTCTGTTAATAGTAACAACAACAATTGGTGAGAGAAAATAGAACAATAATGTATTGATAAGGCTGATACCATTCCGTAGATAAAAACTGCAATCATCAATCACACAAAAAACTAGGAAATTTCTAGCAAAAAATCTTTACTTCTAAGTATGTGTTTACCCATGAACCACAAGTATTAGGCATGTTTAGTTTTTGGAAATGTTTATTATTTCAGTTTCCTTAACAAAAATGCTGGCTGCATTTTTTACACTTTTCACTTGATTTTTTGCTTTCACTGTTTCCAATACAAAACTCTGAAAACAAAATAAAATGAAAACAAGGTGTTTTTTTTTTCTTTTCAAATTTTTGGATACCACAGCATCTTGAGCATTACACTGCCTCCCAAATTCTAAACTCACCAAACAGTTATAAATGGCAAATAAATAACATCATCAAATGAGCAGGTTTACCAAACATTAAGAGGTACCACAGAATCAATTCCACTTCAAAGTTCAAAATAAACAACTTTCAATAATCACACTTCCTTTTCTGCTTTCCTCGTTTCCCATAAAGGAAACTAGTGTGTGCAGGTATATCACCCATTAAAACAGGTTGAGTCATGAAATTTATTATTTAACTAACTAGATCCTCACAGCAGATTGATGGCACATAAACAACATGGTGATAAATAAACATTTTGAACCATACTGTGATTGAAAACTTGTTTACTTTTTCATTTTCTGATGCACTTGTTTCTAGAGCAACAATTTAGAACATCTTATCTGATGTAACAATTAAATTCATAAGATACAGCATTAAACCATATGTAATGCTCACTCGTTATTATATGGAAAAATTGAATATTTTATAGGATCAGTTTGAGAAAGGGGAAAAGCAGGGAAAACGTGGGAAACAGAAAAGGACAAATCATGATACTTCCCAAAAAAATAACAAATTGAAATGACAATTTAACATGTCAATTTACCTGTAAATGTCTTAGCAGCTTGTCCAGATACTAGCACCAGAACTGAGCAAAGTTCTTTCAGGTGCTGAGGTTGGATGATATCTGCTAAAAGAGACCTACAACAGATATCAAGTTAATGGCTAAATTAAATAAATATCTCTTCATTTCATGAATTTGATCAGTCCTACCTGTACATTAATTTTGAAGGACCTAATGTTGCAGCTCCAACACGAGCACCTGGGACAGGAGATGAGGATGAAGAGGGTGCAGGAACTCTGACATTGTTTGCCTGGTAAACATTAAGCAATAAAAACTTTGCTAATGTGACATTGTTTCACACTAAATTGCAGCAAGCTAATATGAACTAGCAACTCATGGATAAGCTTTTTATAGACCAGATGTAAAGTCATAATGGCGTATTGAACCAAATCCTCTAGTCTCAAAGCTGCAGACTTGATTCTTTATTCATTCACATAAAATTACAAAGTTGACATTGTTATGTGCCACATTAAGCAAATGTGGAAGCTCAATGTGGTACCTCAAGACACTTGAACAAATCAAAAAGAGTGTATATTAATTAAAGATTAAATCAAGTTTAAATGCATCTTTCATGTTTAGTTGGAAAACATAAACTTAGTAGGAAAATATTACATGACTGCAAATTGAAAATTCTGTCACTGGACTAACTTCTTTTCTCCATTTATCCAATTTAACTGATTTCCTAAGTTTAAATAAACCTTTGAACAACTTATGCTATTAACAAATTTTACCTGTTGTCCCAGCCTGCCAACTGATGGATCCTTGATGGTTGGACCAAGTAAGAGTTCTTGACTTTTTCTTTTCTTTGACACAGGCGGTGATGAATAACCAGAGGAACCAATAGCTCCAGTAATGGCAGCATTGGCTGCCTGCTGAATATACACCATGTTGTTATTTTGATCTCCATGAAATAAAGCCTGTCTCTCTTCACTTCCCTCAAAGTTTTTGCAATCCATGCATTTACAATTTTCAGAACAAAGAATGTTAGCTTGGAAGCACTCACAGTACTTCTTGAGGCACCCAGATTTTTTACAATGGCACCCCTTGTTGTGCTTTCCTAATATCATAATTTCCCCAGCATCCTCCTGCATTTGTTTGAAGGTCACAGATAGTCAACATTAAAAAAGCCAAAAAAAAGAGAATGAAATTGCAACATCTTTATCAGTACGAGAAAAACTAGTAAGTTCAGAAAAAATTTTAATTCATTTACAGCTTTACACTTTAGAGCACATATAAGTGAACTTGTCACGCATTTTAACAATAGGTTACTTGAGTTACTTGTAGTTAGATAGATAGCCAATTTATAGTGACTTTCTATCCTAATGGTACTAAATTAAAAGAAAATGCGAATATGGAAACTAAAAGGAAACGTATTGGTTTCACAGACACAGAACATTTTAGAAGATCCAAAAAATGAATTTATCAAAACTATCTGAAAATAACATCAACATAGTGACAGGTAAGGGATAGCGACAATTAACATAACCGGTAAGGATATTTAATAATAAATAACTGGCACAATTCCATAATTATGGGATGATGCGCCCATTGGAAAATAACATTATGCTATGGGGAAAATAATTACACAAGCATAAGCGACCTCCCACTATTACGCAGAAAATATCCCTTTCACATAGAATTGTAAAATGAAGTTAAAGAAAAGTAGTAAAAGATAACAGGACAAATGTCTTCTACCAATGGATCAGAATGAAACCTGCTGCGGTTCTAAACAACAAATACAATACCTAAATTGGCATTAAAAACCACAATATAGAACATGACATGCAACACTAAAGGTTAGAAAAGCTAAAGAAAACAACATACCCTGCTATCACGTGTTCCATGAGGGCTGCTCGCAATTTTCGGCCTAAATGCATTTGGATTACGTTCCAAAGTATTTTCAACTGCATCTCGTCTAGCAGCTTCATTTTCCACATTGTTATAACAATTTACACAGTTGCAGCCATCACAATATATCCCTGAAGCAAAACATTCACAATACCTGCTCAAGACATTTCAAACATTAGCTTCACAAAGCTTTCCATTGCATCCAACAAGTTGCAAAGTCACAACAAAAAGAACATCAAGTAAGTGAGCGTATTTCACTTACAGCTTCAAGCATTTTGAATGTTTACAATTGCACTGCTTCTGCTTCTTGGGAGTACCTTCTTTAATTTCAAAGCCAGGTCTCGGTCTTGATTTTGGAGATTCTGGTTTCCTGAATAAAACAAACGTTAATTGAGAACCAAAGAACAAAAGAAATAACAATTCAAATCAACACGCACCTCAGCTGCAAACAAAATAAAAAAATCAATACATACTAAAATTAACCAAAATGTAATAATAATTATTGGTCACTTCTATCTCATTTCCCAACCACTGGAAGCCGAAATCAAAAAGGAAATTTTACCATCGAAGACATTACAAACTGTGATCGCAGCTCAACTTCCTAACCAATCAACAATTATCGTCCATGCAAATAGAAACACCAAAACCAGACATTTTTCAGAATCAATACAATCACACCTTATTTTTTCGCAGAAACCTCAAAATCCACGCTCTTCACAACTGGAATAAAAGAAAATAGAAAACACCCAGCATTCAAGAAAAAATCCCATGGAAAACCTCACAAACTCCGATTGCAACTGAACTTCCTAACTGACAAACAACCCGGAAGAAATGAAAAAAAATAGAAAGAGAACAATACTAAAAAGCACGTAAAACTCACTAATCACAAACAAAACCATCGCGCATGTATGAGAATGTCACAAAGAAACATAAAAATCCGAACTTTATCCACGAACCCCAAATCCCAGACATTCAAAAACCACACATTTTTCAAAAATAACAACCAAAGCTAATTAATTTTCCACAGAAATCAGAAAAACCCAAGAACTCACCCAACCCTGACGGAAGCAGGAGGCAGGTGCGGCAAAACCACCGGCGGTTGTGGCGGCGGCGCCGGCATCCCTCCGAAGGCAGTGAAATCGAGCTGCCTGGCAAGCTTTTTGGCGGGAACATCGGATACCAACAGCGCATTCGCAACGACATCGTTTGATACATTCTTGGGAGCAGAATCATTCCCCTCACCTTCACCTTCACCTTCCCCCATCAACAACAAATTCAAAAAATGAAAAAAAGAAAATAACAACCTCACTCACTCACTCACTACACCAACCGATTATTGATATCAACAACACCAATAATCAGCTACCAAATTAAACACAAATTAAGCTCAAATTCACTCGCTTCAGATCCAAACGCCGCGTGCAGCTCTCGAATCAAGACAATTCGATCCAAATTTCAAACACCGACACCGAACCAAAAAAGAAAAAAAAAAAAAACTGAGCTATAAGGGTTGAAGAGAAAGAAGAAGAGAGGGGGTTTGTATTGTATTGTGTTTCTTTGTTGGTGCTGTTTTCGCCTTCGCCCCCTCTCTTCCTCCCTCTCTCTCCCAAGCTTTTCAAATTCAATTTTCGTAAATATTCAACGGCCAGATCTCCCTCATCTCTCCATCGTGCGGTTCACCATTAAAGTACCAATCACGCGGCGCAAATTCATAGAAGCCTCGCTCCTCTTTCCTTCTCTGCCCTTCGATTCAAAACCATTTTCCATATCACCCGTTCCTCGCGGACACGTGTGTGTATCCCGATCGTGTGTCTCGCTTTACACCCCTGGGGTTTGTAATAGACGATTATGTTTTGGGGTTAAACCTAAAATGTAAATAAAGAGAGAATTTGGCGCTAAAATAAAGCGGTCCCACCCGAGTTGTTGACTTCCAAGTGCAAAACCTTTTTTTACGGTTTTTGCCATTTAACGCATTTTCGAACTATCTTCACATGGTTTTTTTCAACTTTTAATGTATTTAATATTAAAGAATATTATTTAAATTTAATTTCTATATTGAAAAGGAAATGACAAGTTTATATTTATTTTTATATTGTGAGAATGTGAGCTGAGAGAAAAGGAGTAGAAGAAGATAACAAACTCCACTCCACATGGTGGAAAGGATATATGATAAATGGAAAACGTGATAAAACCATTATATTGGGTGTGAAAACTGAAAAGGCTTTAAATGGGTTAAAAACTTGAATAGAATCCAATGGAAGCAGCACTAAATTTCAAGAATGTCTACGAAATTGGACCACGGAAGACGCAACTACGATTAACTCAATATAACCCAACACGAGAGTAGTTCATCATAAAAGTCAAGATAGTGTTCCATTTTTTTTAGGTGAGGGTCACAAAAGGCATAGTTGTCATTCCTCAAATTATATGCCATAAAAGTATTCATCATTCTCCCATTATGTTTTTCGGGATTATCTAATTAATTTACTTTAAGTAAAAGTTGGTTAAATATATTAATGAGAGATTATTAAATTAATTGGTTAAATAACTCTTCCTTGATCATTTTCACTCTTTATTTATTTATTTTATTACTTTATTTGTTGAAAATAAGTAAAATTTCCAAGTCAATTTTGTGAAAATTAAAGTAAATAATTTCTTCCACTATGATATTATGAAATTAATTTTCTTCAGGCCGAACCGAGTTAAATTTGCAATAGGTAACTTAAATTCCTTTAAAAATAATATAAAATAAGATAAATCAAAGATATGTTGTGTATTGGTGCTGATTGTGGGTGTGGTTTAATTTGTTTGCTTGTAGCCATCAATTATTTGTTTGGTTTCGTTTTCCTTTGAGTCCATCTTGATTGACTTTATGAAATGGACATGGACTTGGATACATTCCCTTCAAATAAAAGGGTATTGACGATTATAAAGTATGGCTTATAGGATATGTTAATCAGGAAGACATATGGAGAGCCAATCACTCATAAGCAACATATAACTTCCCCCTTTCTGCATTTTAAGAATATCCATTCGGGAATTTAAAATTTTGTTGAAAAAATATGGACCAAATCAATCTAATTAATAACTTATTAGATCAGTTTAGTTCAATTAAATATAAGATATTTTATAAATACAATAATTTTATTAAGAAAACTACACTACTTTATAGTAAAAAAAAAAATTCACATAATCTTTATTATTAAGAAAATATAAACATTTTTTTTATAACAAACCAAATAATAGCAAAATATTTATATAATTATAGATTAAGTTAGATTAACTTAAAAATCTGAACCAATTTAATTGATTTGGTTTGAATCTGATCTAATCAGCCCTATAAACACCCTTAATAATTTGCATTCTTCTATTTCTATGTACTATAAAAGATGATAAGGTATGCCGTGCTTTGCTCCATGAATGATTACGCCCGATAGTATTCATGCACAGAGACAAAGGTAATGAAATTCGTACAAAAAAAATAGTACTATAAGAGGAAACTTAATCAGATTCCACTATTAATTTGTTCTAAATTTCATAAAAGATATAAATTATAAACAAAATATATTTGAAGTTTAAGTTCACGATGAGCCTAGCTAACATAGCTGGACTGCAGAATTTGCCACTTCCACTGATAAAAAGGTTGGTGTTCATATGATGCTGTATTATGAATATCAATGCTCTAGCAGTAGTTTTCTACTTGGTCACGTCATGAGAGGAATAAACACAAAAATAACTATAGTAGGTGCTATCATTATGTGTAAATGCGAAAAGATACAACAAGTACATGATTTATATCAACTATAAGTGTCATAGTCAACTATGAATGTACGTTAACACACAATCCATCTAGCTTACTTTTCAATAATTTGTCCCTTTGTTCACAAATGAATCTCAAATCAGAAAAAAAGAGGTGTTCTTATCAATATTCTCAACAAATAAAATACCAGTTGAGAAACATAACAGGAAAGGTAAAAGGCTGTTCCAAGAATGCGATGTACCTTGAATTCTTCAAGGAAATTGTATGGAGAAGCCGGTACCAGTCCTTGTGATATTCAGAGGGCCAAATTCATCAAAATCAGAATCAGAACCCATTTCATCATATTCACCCCATCCCCCCGGGGAATCCTCATCTTGTACATTTCTGGTAAGAGGAACTCTCAGCTCTTCAACAGGAACAGGAAGAGGCTCTTCATTGAAATACTTGTCATGAAGCAGCTCCATTGCTGAAGCCCTCTTAGCCGGATCATAACAAACCAGTTTTTTCACCAGAGCCACTTCATCAGGGGACTGATTTGGCAAACAGGATTCAAGACCAGGAGGGTTCTTCACCTTGGTAAATGAGATTATCCCATAATCAGGAAGCTTAGAACAACCAACCCAAGCACTCTCATCAAGGTTACCCAAAACATCAATGATTCTACTAAGTTGGTCGATATCAGCAGTCCCAGGAAACAAAGGTTTCAGAGTTAGAAGCTCCGCAAAGATACATCCCAAGGACCACAAATCAACCTCCAAACCATAGTCCCTGGACCCATAAAGCAACTCAGGAGCCCTAAACCAACGAGTCCCAACACATGACGTGAAACAACCAAGTTCTTTCTCTTCATCTTCATCTTCCTCTTCCCTTTCTATGTCACTTGTGGTGCATATTTCATTTCCATCGTTAGTGTTAGTAATATTATCATTGTCATCTAAAACTCTAGAATATTCTTCATGATTATTTGAAGCATCAAATTCAGGCCCTGTCAGAATCCTTGCCTGAGAAAATAGCCCATCAATTACCATGATCTTATGTAAATATTTCCAAGTTTGATTTTAGTTCTAAGTTCAGAATTGATTTTTAGTTAAAATAATTATGTATAACTGTTGTGCTATTGTCAAATAAAAAAATTTATTCAAAGTTGTCTGATTAAATTCGATCTAAAATGAAAATATCCAAACATAAATCATAGTACTATAAAACCAATTTTGTTTATCATGTTATGGATATGAAATATCAATAGCTCCACTTGATGTTATCAATGGCGGACGGCAGATTATGACAGAAGGGCGAAATTCCGCTATATAAACATGTCATGGCCTATGGCACTGCCATGGCAGGCTCCCCTTTACAAATTGCTTATGGCCATTTGGCAAAACTATCTGTCGTGCCATTCTGTCATAGCACCACCATTTAACAACATTGGCTCCACCAATGAATAATCTTCATTGAAACTACTAGGTCAACTGTAGTGTATCTCTCTTAACTACATACTTTTTTTTATCGAGTAAACATCTAATTGGTCCTTAACTATCATTTCACTCCAAAAATCCTTAAAGTACAAGAAACTATATAAATAATCCCTAAAGTATTAAAAATCATATTACAAAGTCCCAAAAATACAGAAAAATCATTCAAATTAATCATCTAGAGGGACTAAATTGATGAATTTTCAATATTCTATGGATTACTTATATAATTTCTATAATTCAATAGCTGTTTAGGAGAGAGTATAATAGTCCAGAGTCCAAATTGATACATTATTCTTTTTTTGTCTATTCACCGAACTTGAAATTGAGACTACCTTAAGCAATTGGAGTTTCGTTCCAACTTAATGTTGATACTTTGCAAACACTCGTCTTCCACACACATTCAAATATCTCAATAGTTAGAGTTATGGATTTGTGATTGTAGAGAACAGGATAAAATTTCAAAGTAACCTAAAAGGTTTATGGAGACACGTGACCCCTCCGCAATTTCAAGTAACATAAAAAATAGCAACGAAACTGCAATGAGATTAGGTTACCTGTCCAAAATCTGCGATTTTGAGGAATCCGTGTTCGGAAATCAAGAGATTGGAGGGTTTCAAATCTCGGTGGAGGACCATGTGGCGGTGACAGGCGTCGACGCCGGAGAGAATCTGGATCATCCAGCGTTTGAGTTCGCCGGAGGGGAGGGGCTGGTTGGCCTTGGCGGCGTCGGCGATGACAGTGGCCAAGTCGGTTCGGAGAAACTCGAGGACGAGAACGGCGTCCTCATCTTCGCGCCAGAAGTACTCGTGTAAAACGACGACGTTTGGAGAACCATGCAGCAACTGCAACGCATCGATTTCGCGAAACGCCGATTGGTAATCGTGGATTTCCTTTAAGGCGACGGTGAGGCCGTCGGAGAGGCGGATGCCGCGGTAGACGTCGGCGTAGGCTCCTGACCCGACCCGTTCCTTGATTTGGTATTTGGATATTATCTCGGATCGGGTATGGATGCTCCAACTCTTCTGTGGAGGATCCATCTCAGTCTCACTCTCTCAACACTCAACACAATGCTTCCTTTGCTCTGTCTCCAAAGTTTTTAACACCTCTTCTTCCTCTCATTTTTTCTTTAGGAACAAAATAAATAAATACTAGTATATAACTTGGTACTTTAAATGTATTAATTTTTTTATATTTTTCTCCTCCTACCAATTGGTTATTTAATATTTATTATTAATAGGATGTCAAATATAATTTAAATTTTTAAAAATAAAAATATTAAAATAATCTCTAATTCAATTTAATCTAAATGTTTATTCATTTATAGTGATGTGTTATCTTATTCTTAAATTATATGATTATTAACTTCCACAAATTCAACTGTATATTAACATTTGAAAAGAAAATATCATAGGAGTAGCTTCTCATCTTATCAATAAGACCATGAATTTAACACGAGAATTAATTAATATCACCTAAAATGACATCAAGCCATCAATAATTTATCTTTCTACAATAGAATAAAGTGCAAACACGTACCGAATAAAAATAAATTATTAAACTAAAATTGCATTTGCTTTTTCCATTTTCTTATTTAATTTTTCTTCTCTCTTCTTTAAATACAAATTTTAGGCATGAGGTGTCTTTCTTCCTCTAAATGATATTTTTATATATATTTTGAAATAAATAGAAGTTAAATTTGGCCTCATGGTGTAACAAAAGCATCGTGTGCTCTATTTTTAATTTAGTTTTAATTCTTTTTTTTATGTCATCTTGGTTACTCTTAGTACGAACATGGAGAGACCTTCAATTTAATTATTATATTAGTCTTTTAAAAAATTAAATTCCATCATATTAGACTTTAGAAAATTTGTTATGCTAGTTTTGGATGAGATTGATGTTGTAGTCGCTCTTGTCAACTGTGCTAATATATTGATTTCATTATGTACAATTTTTATTGATTTTCATTTGCCATTTCACAATTCAATAATTTTATCAACAGAGTATTTGTGGAGGCCTGATGGATGTTGGAGCTAAAATTGAATTTTGGTGCAACAATTCAAACAAGGCCTTGGAAATGCTGAGGGAAGAGGAAGTGTTTTCCAATGAGAAGCTTTGGGGAAGAAATTTATCCATATACCCAAGAACTGAATGCAAAAGAAGGTATTCAAAAGCATGGAAGAGATGGTGGATGACATGAAGGAAAAAATTGTATAATTGAACAAGTATGTGGTCTAGGCACATAAAAGTTAGATCTTATGGGTTGTCATATCCTCTGCAACTACAATTTTTGTTGATGCCTTGGCTCCTTATGTTGTTAGAGGAATATGGATCTGAACCCTTGTCCTTTTTTTCTTATATGGACGACTTAGGTAATATGATCAAGATATATGAACTAGTTTACCTAAGAATAGCATTTAATTTGTATTGAACCAAATTAAACTTGAAGAAATGTGCAAGCTACCTTATCATAAAATGATCACTAAAGTTTTTGATGCAAAAATCTGTGTTATTTCTGACTGTTTCAAAATAATTGAAAAGCATAAGAAATGATAAATTTGCTGAATAACATTGTTCTACAAATTCCATTGAAGAGAAATGCAATTATCAAAATAAGAATTGGAAGTGGGTTTTAGGTTTTTACAAACAATAAGAGAATCAGTAACAGGATTTGAAAACCACTTTTCGTGGCTGTAAAAGCTGCTAGTATTGCCACTAAAAGTCCATTGTTTTTGCCATGTAAAATAGGCTTTTACTGACACTCTCCATAATTGCCGGTAAATGCTTTTATCGACAATAGGAACAGCAGCAAACACTTTTATTGCACATCACGCTATCGTGATTTCTCTTGCACTTGCTACACAATTATACTGTATACAAAACTAAAAGATGTAAAAAAAAAAGTTATAATATATATCTAAAGAGTTTGAATAAGCTACGGTGTCAAGTAGCAGGAAAATATACAAGAGAATTCATTAATTTGTTTCTCTTGTTTCTTCTTCATTCCTTATCTCTCCCCTTGGTTGTGTCAACTTCTTCATCCCAATTTTTTATATCCTGAGTACTTCCATAAGCCCAACTACATATGAAGAAGCATAACAAATTAATTAAATTTAGAATGAAAAGGAATGCATAGTAGTAATCATAGTGCGCTCTGTTGATATTTGATGCTAACCAACTAGCTTTTCCTTCTGTCCTTGTTACATCTCTCACAACCTTGACAATGAGGCTCCCCACAAGGTTCCCTACTCCAAAGCCAAAGGTGCATAAGGAAACAGCAATGCTTGACATTGCCTTAGGAAACTGAGAGTAATAGAACTCTATTTGTCCAATAATATTCAAACCCTCTGCTAAACCATATAGGCAATATTGTGGCAGCAACCACATAGCAGACATTTTCACCACTCCTTTGGGATTGTCTAAAAAACCTTCCCTTATTGCTTCATTTCTTCTCTTCATCTCCACCAGTACTGACACTGCAGAGGCACAACATGTGATTGCTATCCCAATTCCCATTCTTTGCTTAACGGTGAGTGCTTGCCCCTTACACAAGGGAACTATCATGCGATCATACACAACCACCCATATTGTCAAAGTGATGATTACCGATGCACTGAAGCTTGTTGATGGAATCTCCATACCCAACACCTTCCTATCCATGGTGCCTGCTTGGACCACAGCAAATGATAGTTGGCTTATTGTAGTAGCAAGTATGATTCCTGTAGACCAAAGGGGTAGGACTTTGATTATGGCTTTTAACTCCTCTACTTGTCTCACTGTACACAGACTCCATGGATCAATGGGCATTCCATCACTGTCTAAATCCTTCTCTCTGTTCTTGATTATGCAAGCCTTGTTCAAGAATCTAGTTTGGGAGAATCAAATGTTAAATTAATTAATATGCACAAAATAAGTCCTCTAAATATTAATCTAACAATGCAAAATGGGAGCTTGGTCATGGTACATTTTGTGAATATTTCTTCTTACTAATTGAGGAATATCCCTTCTTGAAAAAGCTAGTGTAGAAATTACAAATGTAAGCCATCTTAATTCTAAACCATAGTACACTTTAGTTTTTCAAATATTAAGGACTACTGTAACTGAGTTTTGTCAATTTTTGAAGATTAGTGGATTAACCATTTTTAACAACAAATTTCGGCATCTGGTGTTTGTTTTTATTTTTATTGTGCCCACTTAGTTATTTAAGGCTTAATTATATCATTGGTCTTTTGAGTATCGGAATCTTGTAATTTTTTGGTACCTATGTCTTAATTGGGTGATTTTAATCTTTCAAGTACTACAATTATGCAATTTTAATTCCTCTTCCAGTTTTTTCATTAAATATTTAATTGCTGACATGGCATGACAGAGTACTGCAGCACATGATATGCTGATGCATCTCTAGCATCGGTTATGCAATTTAATTTTCTCTATTTTGACCAATGTAGAACTTATGTATTCTGCAATAATATGAGTTTGTCATATTATGAAAGTTGTGGTATGATAAATTGGTACTTACCCTACTTTGTCTGTTGGTTGAACAAGATTAGAGCCACCCTGGAAATACCAAATGTCAGAGTTCTTGGGAGGCAAGGTTAAGTGTCTGTTCTTCCAAGCTGCTGCAATCACTTGGGCAAAGCTAGTGAGCAAGCTCTTGTTTGGTTTCACTTTGACATATAAGGAAGAACCCAAGAAAAACATCAAAGCCGAGAATGACATAAGACCCACCGGAATCCCAAAACCCACAACCCACCCTGCTTTAACTTGAATGTACACTATAAATATCACTGAAATGGTTACTGAAAAACCAACAGAAACATAGTACCAATTGAAGAAACTCTTCATGGTACTCTCATTATGTGGGTTTTCAGGGTTATAGATTTGATCAGCAGTAAAGGCTAGGGTACATGGCCTAATGCCACCAGCTCCAATAGCCATGAGAGCAAAAGAAGAGAAAAGAAACAGAAGTTGCAATGCTGTAGGACTTGCACAAGGTTCTGCCTTACATTCAGGCCTTGCATCTCTAATAATAGCAGTGAGCCACAACACAACCAAACCCTGTAATGATAAAAATCAACATGTAATTAAGAAATTGAAGTATTTACTTTTGGAAATATAACTTAGTTAAGTGCTTATCAAATAAATTACCATGTAAGTATTAAATATAAATTATTTCTATGTATAATTAGAACAAAGTCAAGATTAAACTGCTTTCATGGAAGTTGTTAGTAAATAAACATTCATTGAAAACCTTGTTAAAATAAATTTAAAATAGCAAATTATTTTTATAAGAAGTTGTCTTATACACATAGTAAGATAAGTTTGGTTCTGTTTAGACAATCTTAATAAACTGCAAATAAGTTGTTTCAAATGTGAGTTGATTATAATGCTTATTGAGGCAGGGTGTAAGAGTACAGTAGTATGAGCTTACTATAAGGTCGATGACAGTTCCAAATGCAATAACACGAAATCGTCCAAGCCAAGAATCAGAAATGAAAGCACCAAAGATTGGCAAAAAACTGGACACGGCGTTCCAAAGGAATATTATAATAGCTGCTGTTGCAGGATCAAAATGGTACTCTTGTAGAAGGTACAGAATCATGTTCACATGGAGTCCCACATTTGCAACCTTTTCAAAAGTCTCGTTTGCTAAAACCAGAGAAAGAAGTTGGAAATTAATCACAACCTGGTTGTAACTTCTGGTACATACTTCACTAACAGTAACACAACATTGTACCAAAAGAAATTGACCATGATTTATAAAATATGAATGACAGAAAAATACTTTGAAAAGTGTCACAACACACACACACACACACACACACACATATATATATATATATATATATATATATATATTTGATATATGTAAGTTATAAAAGAAAATATGCATATTGATATGTGTAAAGAAAGGGGTCATTACATATGATAAAGGGCATGGTTCTGTAACCACCCTTTTTCCTTACAACCACTTCGGGAGCTAGCTTTTGCTCCATTGTCATCATCTTTTTTCTTCTGCATACACATGAAAAGGTTACTCACAAAATATAACTAAAGCTAGATACTACAATAGAAGAGCTTTGTTTTATACACAGATATGGACAAAAACTCTTGTTTTCCTCGCAGAATATCTCTCTCAATGTGTTCCATTTAGTGCCGGTAAACCTTGTTATCATCAAATTTACTGTCGCATCTAAGTAATTGAAAGAAGTGAGCATTTCTTGTTGCAGACGACCACCCCATTTTCTTAAAATGGAAAAAATTATAATCATGACAAAAAAATTGCCTATTTATGTACATAAAATATTTTGTACTACAAAGTTTTTTTTTTTATTGTTATTTTAACAGTAATACTGAGAATCAAATCTAAGACCTCAATAGTATCGGCATCAACAATATGTTAAAGCTAGCTATCAGAAAATTAATACACAACACTAAACTGAAAACATATTTTTAATCATTGACATATATAATAAACCATTTAACTATTTTGTCACATGAACTACACGAAATGCATATTAGTTACTTTCCTTACCAATTTCAGCAACTGGAGAAGTTTGTGACACCCACACTCTCTATGATCTTTTTGTGGGCAGGCTAGTTATGGAACGTGAGCATGAACACTAATATATAATTTGTGGGAATTGTAAGCCTTCATGCAAACCACATAGCGTTGGCTATTACTCCTATTCGTTTGTTACATTTGTGATATGTGTGTGTTTTAATTTCCTGCTATTATTGTGCTTTCAAGTGATCAAAATACATACATGCATCTATAAAAGTTCAAATGCAAGATTCCAAGTTTCTTAAATAACTTGAATTTTAACTCCCACGGTTGTGAGAACTTAATACACAGATCAAAGGATTTTGGATTCTAAGGTATGAGTTGCCGTCCAGCTTGAACTAGATTGATGTGAAAGAATACGTTATGTGACACGGTATCATTTAGGATCACAGGTTCCAAAGGGTCAAGGAAAAAAAAAAATTAATTTATGTCATTTTAAGTATCGGTGAACTTGCTTTTTAACTTGCCCCTCGATTTAAAATTTGATAAATTTAATTTTGAAGAAATTTGTTTTAAATACTGAAACATGTCTTTAAATTACTTTAAATTGAATGAAGAACATGTTTCAATATTTTAAATTAATTTCATACAAATATTTCCTGATGCATTGAGTAAGAGCCTACGTCATGAATAATTTATTTTTTTTTAATTTTGAAATAAGTAGAAGTTAAATTTGATCCCCTCAGTGTAACAAAAGCTTTATATACTCTGCCCTTTTTTTTTCCCCTTTTGTGAAGTCAATTACACGTCGTATCAATTTATTTTATTTTATTTTGAGTAAAATGTATTTCTTGTTTGTTCGAAGAATCACCGATTATTTTTTTGATGTGTTAAGGGTGCTTAAAAATCAGAAAAGAAAGCAATAGAAGATACAAGAGCTAAAACAACAAGTTTAACCCACGCATGCATGGAGTTGCTCAAAAATTTCTAAACTAAACTACATTCCAAGTCCTCTCTTGGTAGGCAAAGGTTATATTATTGACATTCCATGTAAATAAAAGCTATTTGCTAAAAATTTAATTCACATAGTAAGAAGTTTTAAAATATTTCTTTTACACCTTTCAAATTCTTTTTCTTTTTTTTTTTTAAATTAAAGTACTCGGTAATCTTAACGAACTTCAAATTGACATTGAATATATTTTTATTTATTTTTTCTTTACACATTTATTTAGCTTAGAAGAGTCCAGTTGTTGAACTTTTCTCTCCTTTAAAAATGCTTTTTTTTTTTTTTACAGCATCTTTAAAAATAGCTTAAGAGGTGATGACATAAAAATTACATGATGTGAAATTTTCATTCTTTTTTAAATATTTTTAAAGTAAATAATTCATTGAGTGGTAAATATAGAAATTAAAAAAAAATGAATGATGAAACATTGTATTGTATATACAACTTGTGAAAATTTATCTAATATTAATTATTAATGAAAGAGATTCTCATGATTGTCTCTATTTTTGTTTCTATTTTAATGAACAATTTTATCTTTTTAAACTCTTAGAATTATTTATTACATTTTAATATTTTAATTATTATTTTTTGTCGCCACATTATCTTTTGGTAAAATTTTAAAAAATTAATTCAGTGTCACGTATTATTTCTCTTTTCTTATCATCTGTCATCTCTTTTAAATAAAATTTAATCAATAGAAATACAAACTCGTAGCCACAGTAGTTATCCCTTTTATGTCTTAACTTACGTGAATTATTTTGATATTTAATTGACCATAGATATTATAGACAAATCTATGCATACGATATAGCAATTTAGTCATATACCTACAAGTTAATATATGTACAAGGCAATTGGATTTATAAACTTTGAGCTAATACAGCTCACGAGGAACCTACAAAATGAAAGTATTTCTAAGGAATAATGAATGTAATAATGTCAAGGTAAGTTCATCTATATCCTCCTGTACCAGTGCTTAGAGAATCTTTTAATTCACTCCCCAAGCCTGCAATTAACAGAGATATAGTAACTGTTAATGGAAACATCTATAATTACAGTTTCGTTTATCTCTGATTTGAAAATTGGAAGACAATGTACAAATGCTACATGGTGTGTACATGAATTGACAAAGAATTTTATTAATTGAATCAACTAAAAACGTACCTGAATTTTTCCATCTGAAGTTCCAATTACCAAAGTTTCTTCATTGCTGTCTAGAACCAAGCAATTAACCCTACAATTCGTACCCATTTGCAGCGTGTCAATTCTATTGTATTTCTTCTTATCCCAAATTTCCACAGTACCTCCTTTGCTCCCCAAATAAATCAATTCTGAGCTCACTGCCATAGCCCGCACTTCAGATCCAGTTTGCAGCGATCCAACCATACTGTAATTGGAATTGTTCCATACCTTCACGTTTATATATGCAACAGTTAGTTAACTATAGTATGACGTCCTTAAAAATAACATCATGTAGCTCAAAGGTTTTCTCTGTTTCGGATTTCAAAACATCATGAAACCTATGTTCCTAGCAAGAACTGTGACTATTTTTGACTTTTATATAAGCCGCTAAATCATGTGTTTTAGATACCTTTATAGCAGATCCGTCCAGGGAAGAGACAGCTGCATATATATGTTCACCATGAATTTGCAATGCATGAATAGGATTTGATTTCCCAAGTAATCTCTTATAACCATTTTGAATAGTACTGACTGCTCCAGTAGCCAAATGTATCTCCTGAAGTTTCACAAGAATATTGTTGCGAGAATGTTGATATAGTATCAAATTGGACTGTCTTAAACTTACAAAATTTTGATACCTGAACACTGCTGTCATGGCATCCACAGTATAATTTCCCATGAGCATGAGCCAAGCACTTCACATATTTACTAGAGTTTAACAACTTTAACTCTCCATTCAATGTCTGAACCTGATGAGAGCAAAGTAATTTCAGAAGAATTTTTTTCATATTTTAGTTAGTATGCATGAAGTAGAGTTATTTTAACCACTCTAAGAAGAACATGTGTTCGTAGTTTAAGAGTACCTTAAGACCAGTCCCCTGCGGAATGAAACAAGCTAAGTTATTCACTACAACTAAATTATGAATCTGGTCCTTCATATCAAGCACCTGTACGCAATGTATTCCTGCCTTTCCAATAGACCATATCTGTTCTTTAATGAAACAAACCCTTTGTTAGCAGCAAGCCTGACATTGAGGCTAGAGTAACTGCAGAAAATATTACCTTTGCAGTTCTGTCAAGTGAACCACTGTATAGTCTGTCACCAGATTCTGAAATCACCAAGTTTGTCACAGCCTTAGTATGTTCTTGGATCTCTTGCAACAGTTGGAATAAGTTATCCTTTAATGTCCACACCTGAAGTTACAAAGCATTTTCCAATAAGTTTATGAGCTCATATTACAGTAAAGTTGTCATTTGCAGCCAAGAAGGGAACATATTTGCAAATAATCAAGCATGGCTTGGAATTTTTCCAGCTATTTAATCTTTCAAGCATGTGGCATGAAACACTCCATAAAATCCACTCCATTTGTTATATATCTACATTTTTACGTATTTAGGTCAAGTTTGCACTATATTCTCCTTTATGGTAATTGCATAAACCGAGTTCAATAATATTTAATTTCCAGGAATTCTAAGGAAACAAATATGTATAGATATTTCTCCTATACTTAAAATCATTATTCATTAGAATTTACAAGGCATGTAAAATTCTAACTCTAATTACCGCAATAGTGCCATCTGTATGGCCTGAAAAAATTTTATCCTTGAAGCAAATGACAGACAGCACCTCTCCGTTCTCGCTGCAGTCTTCTTTTATGAGCTCTCTATGTATCCAAATGTCCTGTTCCAATCAAGAATTTTAAATCATCCACCATGCCTATATTAGAAAATGGTTTGAAGAGTACAACAAACTCACTGCTTTAGATTCATTTTCTTCAACCAGGACTTTTAGCATTTTAGATGCTAAGGGGTAGGATCTTTTTAGCTCTCTCAACCCTTTTAAGATATCCTTAGTGTAGGAAGTTAGATCACCCAAGCCGTCTGAAATTCACAATATATGTATGATCACCATTTTTCTAATTTGCATAACAATGGAACACAGGAATTTGAACACGTAAATCTACAGCAAGTCTCAGACATCCAAGTATGAGGAAACTATTTTGATCTTTTTTATTTCAAATGATAGAGTAATAAAGAAGCCAACATAATAGAGATAGTGTTAAATCTAAACCAATGTTGAACTCTGTATTTGAGTAGTTAATCATGCTTCAAGGAACTGGTAATTGGCAGTTATTCCTTCTTGGGCAATATTTTTGTTTGTCATTATCTAGCCGTAATAGATTTTTGAAATGACGGTTAAAACTTGTAATGAGTGGCTGCATTTGTGAAACTTACCAGGGAAATGAAGAAAACTATTGAGGGCAAGCATAGAAAGGACTCTGTCTTCTACGTCCTTAGAAGAATTTAATTTAGCTATGAACTGCTTCAGCAAGCAGGCGCGAGCTGCAACTTGTACCCCTGTATCTGGTAGAATGGTCAACATATATGTGAGCCATGTAGCTGATACAAAGCACGCTGATCGTAGTTCTGGATTTCGGCTCTTCATGCCATCTGCTAAAGCCTCGAAAATAGTGCCAAACTCATGGCTAACTAGAATAAATGCAATTCTTCTTTCCCAATCATCAGCTGCTTTCTCTTCTTCCTGTTGATGCCAGAAAAAAAAATAAGTATCAGAGAGAATATTTGGCAAGAAGAAAGCACAAAGTCAAAATACAGGAAGAGTTTCGGAGGACTTTACAGGAGTTATATCAATTTCTCGGCTGAAGTTGTTAATCTGATCCACCTGTACAAGACTTCTGGAACTTTTGTCGATACCTGCACGTTTAAGAAGCACTTCTCTGATTAGAGGGCTTCCAGAGAAATCGAAACTCCCTTGCAGTGACATGATTTTATCTGCAGCTGCTAATTGGGTAACGGGGAACTCTGTGTCTCTCAGGCATGATATAAGAGAATCCATTGCCTCTTCCCGGTATATGCTCATTTTTCTTGGCTCGACCTAAAATTGGCATGATGAAAATTAAGCCCCTATTACTTGTAAAGCATCATTTTATCATTTGTGATTCAAAGGCAGTAATACAAAGATACAGTAGCAAGAAATCACACAACTAGCTCTTATATGTAAGATTTAGGGGGCATCAAAGATTCACACCAGAAGATCAAGTTCGAGTAAGAGGCCAGCCATAACTGGACATTGATCATGAAGGGCTGTCTGCAAATAAATAAGGAGAGTATGCATTGTACTAAATGGTCCTTCTTCCTTTATAATGTGGAGGATTTGTTCATTGAATGTCCTCCTGAAGGGAACACAAAAGGAAGCTATCAGACAAACTAAAAAGCAGATAAGTTTGATCATTATGAATATGAAAGATATGTACCTATTTAATTTGACTAACTCAGAAAAAAATTTAATCATCTTAAAACACTCTCCATCGGTTGCACCAATTAAGGTTTCCAAGAGAGGTGACAACTCTGCTTTATCAGCAATTTCGTTCCTGCATGTCCCATCTTCTTCCATGCATCTCAACAAAATCTCCACTGCAGCAATCCTCTCCTTCGTCAATTCAGCTCCCAAACTGTCAACAATATTTCCAATTGCTTTTTCAGAGAAAAGGGTATTGACAACTGAAGATGAAATTATCTCCTCACTGCTTCCAATAATCCGCGCAAGTAAAAGCACTGCAGCTGTTCTCGGCTTTAAACACATCTCAACCAACTCTTCCTCCTTCTTACTGAAAACAGTTATGAGAGACTCCACTATGGCCATCTCTGCAAGACTCATAATAGAAGGGTTTAGGAGACACAACAACACAACAGCCTCCGTCAGCCCGTTCTTGAAAAGAGCCATGATACATTCCACATCAGTGTCCACCCGTGTAAGAGTCTTAACAACAGCATTGTCTCTAGACCCCATCTCTGCCAGAAGGAAAACCGCTGCTTGTAGGACTTGAGGCTCAACAGAATTGACAAGAATCTCCATAAATCCATTGATTATAGCAGGTTTTGACAGCATGCTATGGATATCCACTCCTATATTCA
The DNA here is from genome assembly GCA_026586105.1 of Hylodesmum podocarpum. Taxonomy (NCBI): domain Eukaryota; kingdom Viridiplantae; phylum Streptophyta; class Magnoliopsida; order Fabales; family Fabaceae; genus Hylodesmum; species Hylodesmum podocarpum. Next base: position 1,678,700 of record JALJEV010000403.1, read on the forward strand.
CTCCTCTCCAGAACTTCTCAACTTGAAGCACGGCCATTTCAGATTCCTGGAGAACCTCTGACATATAGAGGTTATTTATTGCACAGCGTAACTCACTCATCATCCCATCAACCGTGGCTTGTGTTATAACACTATTAGGAGAAATTGAAGGAATTGTTGACTTCACAACTGTCTCAGTATCTTCATATGGACTCTCATATGGCGGTGCGACCAAATGAGGGTTGCGTTCTTTCCAGCTTGCAATTAGTCGTTTGAGCACATAATTTGTTTTGGGTAGCTGAGTGTTTTGCAGCTTCTGTCTTGTGATGGGACATGTTAAGTTCCCTCTGTTGAACCATTCCTCGATAGCTTTACGTTCATATGTCTGACCAGTCTCAAGAGTCACTGGATCATCAAATATGTGACTTGTTATCGGACAGACAAAGTCCTTGGGAGGTGCATGTTTTCCATTTCCTTGCAGCTGGTTATCAAAGTCTGCCATGGGATAATCTGGGGAACTATACAAACAGGAAGAATCCAAGTTAAAGAAAATGCAGCACACCACGAAAAAACGAAGAATGGTTGTTAAATATTAACGTACCCCATAGATTGTTTAAAGATGGTTAGCGTTTGTTCGTGAATTTGTCTTTGTCGAGGCTCCGGCAATGCAATATTTTTGTCCTTTTCCTGCAGGAGAAACAGTTTATCACTTGTCATTATTTCAAGAACTCAAACAGCTAGCATAGAAAATTCAGTCATGGTTGGAATATTTTTTCGGCTCCCTCTCTCTCGGTAGCATCAATTACCTCGTTTTCTACCTCAGAATCTGAAGAGGAACTAAGCAAACTCTCATCTAAAGAAGAATCAGTTTCAACGGTTGTGTTTAAATAGAGTGGCGTTGTCAAAGTTTTTGAAGGTTTTTGAGGTTTAAGGATTCCGGCAAAAACTCTCTGAGGATAAAATGGTGCGTGGGAAGATCTGCTGCTGCAACTGGGGCTCAAAAATTCAATGGATTCTTCCCTTTCGGACCACATTGGCTGCATCAATCAGTAGATTAAAAAGCAAAATGTGAAGGAATGATCATGAAGCAATCAAGTGCCTATCGTAGAACCATCTATTCTCAATATTATTTTGTCTTTTTTAATGTTTATTTTATACGCTGTTTATATAATTAGTATAAATAAATAAAAAAATTCTCTTAACCAGTTTAAATAATTTTTCTTCTACTTTATCATATATAATTTTCTTAATTGCTTGTATTTTTCAATCTACTGTTTTTTCACATTTGAATAGAATTTTAATATATTTGAAAAAGAAATCAACAATTATTAATAATTTTGTTACAATTTGAATTATTTACAATAAAACTAAAATATAATGTATATATTCACATCAGAAAAAAAAATCACATTCCATTACTTAAATAACAAGTTAAAATTAACACAATATTACAGTGTATAATTTGTATGTGAGATTTCTTGTTTTATCCTAAGATAACAACTAACAAGCATAACCATTTTGAGAAAAAGAGTAACGAATTTGGCAACGAAGTAAACGCAAACATTACATTATACCGTCCGTTCTCTAACGCATCCATTTGCATCACCTCCTCCTTTCTGATCTCCCCGCCGCCACCTTCTGCGGCGCTCTTCATCACCAGTGACGGAGGAGTTATGGCAGCGTCACCGTTATCGTTAACCAAAACCTCTTTAAAATACGCCGCGAGAACTCTACAGTTGTCGTTGAGAACTTGTTCGTACTGTTTCTCCACCTCCCTCAGCTTCGAGGCCTGCTCCTCGCTCATCTTCGACAACACCTTCGTCAAAGGCAGCACCACCGAATACTCCTCGGAAACCGAGCAATCGTTACAGTTCGCGTCGGAAGAGAGAATCCGCGTCCTGTGTTCATCGAACCAGCGGAAAACGGGGAATAGGTGGACAGAGAAGAGGCGTTCGTAGAGACTAGGAGCGATTTCGGATCGAGCAAGGGAAGGAAGAGAATGGAAGATTCGGAAGAGGAAAGTGGCGGATTCGGTAGGGCGGTTATTTAGGGCGTAGATGAGAGAAAGGAGGAGCGACGAGAGAGGGAATTCATGGAGAGGGAGGAGAAGCTTCTCCGCTAGGGAGAGCGATGATGACCGGAGCGCGATATTCGAGAAAGAGATCGCGCTTTCTAGAGTTTCCGCGGCGAGGTTCACGTGTTTTTTATCGGAGGTTGGGGTGTCGCGGAGGAGAGTGGCGATGAGGCGGCGACGAAGTTCGGATTGCGAGAGCACCGCGGAGGTGAATGCGGAGGTGTGGCGGAGGATCTGAGCTCGAGTCGTGACCGTTACGGTGGTCATGGCGGTGGAAAGTGAGTGAGTGTAAGTTGTGGCCGTTAAGAGTGTTATTTGATATTAACGGAAATAAAAATAGCAGTTAACTGATTCAATTTGCCGGAATTGGAAATCGCGGACGGCAGCTTGTGAAATGACTAATTTGACCTTGATGATTCTTCATTGGACCAAAGATATTGTTTTTAAGATAATCTTTTAGGCTTTTTACTGTTAGTTACCTATTCAGATATTGTGAAAGGACAGAGTTAATTCAATGAGTCAACGGTAATTGCCCCCAACATGCATAGTAAATAAATTACAAAACTATTGGATAAGAGAGTGGGGTCATTTTGGTAATTGTAACAAGTTTATCGACTTCGAAATTTGGCGGCAAAACATGAACAATGGGTTGGACTCGTTTTGCCGCCCAGCCGGCTGTGTTTGACCGTTAATCATGTACAGCTGAGATTGATTCACCTTGGAACAATAATCGACACATGCACGAGCACGACACTTTTTATTTTATTGTTACGTGTTTGCTTAACTGCACTATGCCATATAAGGTTAAAAGCAAGGAAATATATGATGATGCTTACAATTCATTTTTGTTTCTTCTTATAATAAATAATGATTGATGATAACCACTTGATGCTAACTGTTAATTGCTAATGAATTGACCAATTTGTTTTATTTGAATTTTAAACCATGTTTTTCAAACACATTACTTATTAGGTGGTTGTTACTTTTACAGGAAGAAACCTTATAATTGATTTGAATGATAAACAAATTAGGTATAATGTGGATATATAAAGACGTGTCATGATCAAAACGCGGTTAAATCTAGCCGTATTTTAAGTGTAGAAAGTTTACGGAATAAAATGTAATCAGAACAAGTCGCATTTTATACAGATACGTGACATGATGAAACGAACATAGACAACATGTCGATTCCATATAAAATGCAACTTATTCTGACTGCATTTTATCTTATAGACTTTCTGCACTTAAAATGCAAACCTACTCGACCGCATTTTAAACTATAATTCTCCTTTATTTATCCACATTGTACGAGATATATAATTTATTTTCAAACTAACCCTTCTCCGTGAATTAATACCATACCATTCAAGTCTATTATCCCTACACTTAGACTTATAAAATGTGACGAGGATTCATTGTTGTCTTATTGGACTAATGGGCCTTCATAACCACAGTCCATTGTATATGTTTCATATGGGCCAAGTGTATATGAGGTTATTTGGACTTTTTCTTGGTGCACCCATAATGAACAACAACACACGTCACATCTGGAACATGAAAAGAAGAATAATTAGGGAGTGGAAATGACATGGCCTGGCGTGGTTGCAATGTTTGGTAATTGCTCACTTTGAAATCATCCATAATGTTTTGTTACTCTGCAACCTCATGCTGCCCATCATTACTGCTTTTTTTGTCATCCTTTCATAGTCAAGCCAAGCGTGGAGTTTCTATCAACTTTTTCATCATCATGTTATTGCAAATTTCTTGTTATTTTAGGAAAAAACAAAAACACATACCTTATAAACCTAGCTGTTCCAGATGTGATTGGTGGGGTTCAATTTTGGTCTTATTGTAGGTGGCATTCAACCATGCAAGGATCACCTTATTTTATTTTTAAACTCAACTTCTTTTACATTAAACTTATGGTTAAAATTAATTACACATATATTTCAATTATATTAATGATTTTGGCCCCATGATGGTCATATATAACTAGCAGTAAACTACTGTACTTTATATAGTTCAATTTTCATACCTATATATTAATGACTAGAAATCTAAGGTAATTAATTACAACTTGTTCTTCATCACTATTCAAAATTCCAATTTTAAGATTCTCTTCTTCTCACCGGCGAAGACTTATGTCAGTTTCTTGTTTACTTGTCCGAAGCACTTTTCGGCTACTCTGATTCTGTTTTGTGACTTACAATTGAAATAATTCTATAAAAACTATTAAGTATTTTAACTAAAACAATATTATTCGAGATTCTGGTTCCTAGAGGATTTAGATTTTACTATTTTATATGATAAAGTATGATGATGACTATTAATTAAAAATTAGCTATTTATATTATATAATTGTTTTTAATTTTGTTAAAGAATGTATTTACTTTTAAGGTGTTTAGTTGATTAAACATTAATTTTTTAAATTAATGTCTCTTGTTAGTTACACGTTTTAGATTATGTGTTTTGCACTACTTGTTAAATAATTCGTACAAGTAATTTAATTAACTTAAACTGTCTGATGTTATTAGAAAATACATTAAAACTCGTATCTTTCAATTGTTGTAGTACGTTTCTTGTTTTTGTATACAGTCGTGTGAATAAACACGTAAGTTCCAATCTACATGCTATCACATTTCGTATTTTCTATATATTAGATGTCATGATATAATCGTTAGACTAAAATTACATGCTAAAATTAAGCAATTAAAAATTATTAAAATTGAGTGATTAAAAATTAGAACTCTTATAAACGTAAAATATCGGATATAATTTCGAACTGGAATTTCCTAAACACTATGTTAGAGGAACGAAAATAAAATTAAGTCTAATACATGAAATATGTGATACGACAAAAATAAGGACAGAAAAATAAAAGATAGATCTTAGAAAAGTTTAGGTAAATATTTTTTCACAGTTAATTAAAACAGTACAACTATATCTTTATTTATTTTAATGTAGGGAAATAGTTCTCGAAATTTATAAGAATTAATTTAAATAAATATTTTAATCATGTAAATTAAAAAAAATAGTAAAAAAAAAACACAACACACAAATACGCAAATGACTTGTAAATTAACAAAAATGCTAAAGGTTAGACAAAACTTCTGAAAGGAAGAGTAAAATATTAAAACATATAAAGGGAAGGGAAGTGTATGTGGGCCCAAATATTTCCCATCGAGTTCTATGAAACTGGGCTTTTAAGGTTTTTGAATCATTGAGAGTGTTATTTTTCAAAAATTATTTATTATTACGAAACCTTCATAACCTATTTATATTTTTATATATACTAAAAATTTATATTACATAATTTTAAAATATCATATAATGTTATACCAACATAAAATTTTGTGAGGCTTAATACACACACACACACACACACACACACATATATATATATATATATATATATATATATATATATATATATATATATATATATATATATATATATATATATATATAATGTGTGTGTTTTATTCTCTCAAATTTGTATCAACTTTAATTTTAGTCCTTCAAATTTAAATAAATGTTTTTACTCCCTCAAATTTAAAAAAATATGATTTTAGTTCCTCAAAATTTTTTCTAAAAAAGAGTGATTTAATCTCTCAAGTCAAATCTTAAAAAATGTGATCTAATTTGAGGGACTAAAACCACATTTAATTAAAATTTGAAATAAACATTTATCTTAAATTTGAGAAATTAGAACAAATATAACTTCAATTTGAGGATAAGAAACATATTTAAGCCAATTTCGTAAATATATACAATAAAGGTAGGTTATTTTTGTTATTCTATTTTTTTTTAAAAAAAAGTTATTTAATTAAATGGAACAAAAACACCTCGCCTGCCAAAAATAAAATGGAACAAAATATGCTTTCCATTTTTTTTAATATTAAATATAGGTAAATATTTTAATTGTGAATTTAGAATATTAATGAAATATTAAGTATATATGTTTATTTATTACAATAAACTATTGTTAAAACCCGTGGGGTGCCCTAGCTTGGCTAGGGTTATATATTCAGCTATATTCGCGGTGACTTAGAAAAGGTATAACAAAATGAAGTATTTATGTATATAAAATCCCCGCATGCGATTCAAGCCTGCATGCGTGTTGGACTCTGTCGGTGTTGCCTTTGCCAAGTGTGTACTCTTTTTATGTCTATTCATCCACGCACGTACAATAATACACACACTACAACATATAACACACCAACAACAAAAGGCAATTCCAAAAGTTTATGCTCACTTCCAAAAGAGTTTTTCAAAAGGTTGATCATTTATATCAGTATCAAACTCTTTATTCTAAAATATTTCTTTTAATTTTATTAAATTATTTACACTTGCTGTGTTCATTGGGAATAGTTTGTATATATGATCGACCTCTTGTTTAATTACTGATAAAGAAGTAGTAGCTATATATAATCAAAATACAATTATTGCATATATACACATTATTAATCTAGCATTGTACAAGACCTCTTAATAAGCTGTAGTGATAATAAATAAAAGCTTCATTTGCATGAATATTAAGGATAAGTCTTAACAAGGATTTGCAAATATATATATACTAGTTGAAATATTGGCAGTACACATTTTATTCAGGAATGGTGTATAGCATCATGAGCAATCAGCCTTAGGTTTTGTAGCAGATTGACTGCTAATGATGTTATACAATTTCCATGAATTTGCCTCTCTGTATGTTGCCACATATATATTGATATTGATATATTCTAATTAACCCTTAAAGAGTAAATTAATTAATCCATTAATCTACCGAAATCCCCCATTAAAAGCAGGAGCCCAATAGTCAGCTCCATTGTCACTTCCAACTTGCAGAGTGCATGAAACTGGCACCAGACACAACCCTCTACTCCTCAGATCCTTCTTTGCCTCCTCATGAGAATCCTAATTAATTAACAACAAGGGAAGTAAGAATCAAACTATATTATTTTAAAAAAATTAATTAATTTAATCATTAATGATTATGAAAGAACTTAAAATTTCACTGAACAATTACCTGCTCACTAGCTGCTTTCCTCTTCAAATTGTTTTCATTCACCAACTGTATACAACAAAATAAATAATTTAAATTAGAATTTTCGACATGTGTTCAAACTATATGATAATTAACTAGCAATGAAGTAGATTAAAGGAACAAACCTCGATGTTTTAATTCATCTTAGGATAATATAAATATATATTAATAATTAAATCTGATAAAGCTGGTGACATTTCTCTTATATATGTAGCTACTTTCCTCATTTATAATATAGAATGCAAGTTGAACTAGTGGCTAAGTCTTTTTTCCAAATGCAAAATCCCCAAACCCCTTTAAAGGGTTAGTGGATCCAAGGAAAAAGCATACCTGACCAGGGTCTTCAGGGAATATACAATTATTCTCTCCTTGAACCTAACAATAAACAATTACAAATCATCACTCAATTAGTACCACATAATTACCCGTTAACTAGTATACATGTACATACTGGCGCATATGCAAGAAGAAGAAAGATTCTAATAAAAAGTAATTATTATTTATTAGTATTTTTTTTCTTTCTCATTGCTTAGGGAAGTGATGAGAAACAGCTTTATGTATATGTTCTAACCAGAAATGGGTTGATATTGTTTCTTACAGATTGTTGATGCCTCATGTTTCCTGATCCACTGCCCAAGTATGGTAAGCTAAGAGCCTGCAGCAGAGAAAAGAGAATATTTTTAGAACATCTTGAGTGTTGTGGAAGATTATTAGAACAACGTGAAATAATGGACCTTTTTTAACAGCTAGCGTGCCATCACTATTCACTGACTCTCGTGGTTGTTTGCAAAAATCAACAGATGAGAATAAACATTAATTACCTCAATTTGACTCTGAAGGAATCTGATATACCCAATAGCTTCTAATAAGACAGACGCTGTGTCAGTCTGCAAAAGTAAAAAATAAAATGCCACACACTACAGTTATATTCCCATACTTCGAACCCTTCTCTTCTATTCATAATGCTAGACAAAGATCATATTGTTTTTAACCTTAAAAACTGTGTAGAAAAACCATCAAATTGCTCCTTAAATAATTTTTTTTCTTTAAATAGTTATTGAAGTGTTAGAAACTATATAAAGAGTCTCTAAAATCTTTAAAATCATGTTATTTAAATTAATAAATTTTTAATAATTTAATTACTATTTATATAATTTTAATATTTTAAAAATGATTTAAAATAAAATAATATTTTAATGACTAAAATGATGATTTATTAAAAAATGGGATGGGGAAGATGAATCATAACATAAAAAAGGAACGTTTTCTTCAAAAATGTTTGCCATTATAACGAGGTTGGATTTGCAAGCTTTTCTAGGTTTTCTATATAAGATTTTTTTTTTATATACCTTTCTATTCTAATTTTGGACATGAATTAAGTCTATGTAAATTTTCAATTGAATAAATTAGGATTAAACCTTTCCAAATGGGGAAACGAGTTGATGAAGGGCAGTAATTCGGTCACCTAACTTCTCTTTCCTAACCTGAAATGAACAAGCACATGCTTAATATACATGTTGTCTTCTGTTGATTCTTTATTTCAAGATAAAATGAGAAGAAAAAAAAAAGTTAAAAAAATAATGGTTAAGAACAAGACAATGAAGTAAAACAAGAGTGACCACCCACACACATGTGATGTTTGTGTGCGGTTGTGTGTGTTGGTTTGCCTGTAAAAGATTTCAGGGTTGGAAGTTTCTGTGTAATTGTTAGCAATCGATGAAAATACCTTGAAGGTCGATTGAGTTGTGGATGGTTGAACCCTAGCTTTCTTGAATGCCCCACCAGCTGCAGTGCTATTGCACTTAATTGAGGAGAAAAAACTTGTTAAAATTATAACGCAAAAGTAAATAAATTAAAGTAGAAACCCAGAAGAAAATAAGAGTTTGTTTTATATAGAAAGAATAGAGTAAACACGACGAGGAGCTAGGTATAAAACTAGCATTCGTTTTATATAGAAAGAATAGAAGATAAAGAGAGGCAAAGAAATCTATTATTAATTTGATCTATGATAAAGAAAGAATAGAAGAACCGTTTTGCATATGAATTCATTTAAAAAAAGAAAAGTTGGAGGACCCATATTCCTTTGGAGTATATATACTTGTAGGAAATTAAATAAAAATTGCTAAATATTCTTCATTACGAAATCATTTTTGGTGGCCAAATTCAGAGGGTAATTTCAATTTTTAGTTGGTTTTAGTAAAGTTTCACGAAATGTGTACTTGTATCCAAACCCAGAAAATAAAAAAATTAAATTGTGGATTTTCTCTCTTAATTAATATGATTAGTATTATTAGTATACCTCTGAGGACGGATCTGGTGGAGGGTGCCTTGCTTCGGTGTTATTGCTAGAGAAATCTAACATGCTGCTGCTGAAACTTGTTACACAGGATTTGGGAGAAGAAGAAGGCACTATTTGAGACCAAGTTGGCTTTGCAAGTTGAAAATCTTCATTTCCATGACCATATACATAGCTGTTCACTGAGGTTTCTTGCTTAACATCAATAATAGGAGCACTTGGTCCTTGACTTAGCATTTGTTCCTCCCAGTTCTCCAACTTCTTAGACTGATCAACCTGGCACATACCCTTCTCCTCTTCAGACACCATCCCACTCCTATTAAGTTCCATAAACAACATGCACCCAGAAACAAATTAAAATCAGTTAGATATGACGACTCTTCAAATAATCAAACATACATATACACAAGTAGTGATTAAGGGTTTGGTCTTAAGTTATTACAAACAAATATTTACTTTTTAAAATTAATATCGAAAAAATTATCCTCTAATTCTCCAACAGAAGATAGTGTTTTAACTATATCGATCTGATCAAAATACTTTGGATTAATATATATAAAAAAAAAAAAGAAAAAAGAAACTAGTATTAAGCCTTGTCATGCAACTTTGTGGAAGGTGTGTTAATTTGGTGTGTGTGTGTGAGAGAAAGAGAGAGTGTATTACATGAGTAGGTGGCTCCAAGATTCAGGTAGGTCTTGATTGTTGTCAAGCCAAGAAGGAAGAGGAAGAGAAGAAGTAGGGTTATATGGAGTTAAGAAGTTTGAAGGAGAAGAGAAGAAAGGAGGAGAAGCTTGAGAAGGAGTAGGAGGAGGGCGCATGGTGTTGTTGATGTTCCACCAATTGTTAGGGTTTCCGGCCATCATTTGTTGCACCGGTGAGCTTTGCAAGACACTTCTATTCATACCTTTCTTTCTTAATTAATATCTATGATCTCTCTACAAAAAGGAAGAAAAAAAAAAGACTCTCCTTTCTCTTTTTTGATGTTGTTTCAATCTTAGCCCAAGCAACAAAGGTCTTTTAGAAACATAGAGAGGTCCTTCCTTTGTGGTTGATTAAGTAGGGGGGACACTACTACTGCTTGATACTGTTTTTGAGAGAATTTGAATAATCATAGAGTTTTGAGAACCTTTTGTCTTTGTTTTCTCTCTTTTTCTTCTCTTTCTTTATTGCTTTTCTTTTCTTTTCTTTCTTCCTTTCATGTTTTTTCTTTTTTTTTTCCTTTGCTTTTTTCTATTTCCCCTTACTAGCTTGCTTTTGCTTTATCTTAAAGTGGGACAGAAAAGGTGGTAGCAATTCCCATAATTAAGAAAACCAATATATGCGTCTAACCATAGCCACTCTCCAGTGCACGATTTTGTATCATATCTCACACGTGGCTTGCTATTGAGACTTATGGAGTATATTGCAATGCCTTTTAATAGATGAGACGTCTAAAACTTGAGAAATTTAATTTAATTTGACTTATCCAAAGCTAGCTAAACACTTACACCTTCTCATCCGTGACACTATCTCATTTCATTACTTGTTCCATTTCATTAAGGAGTTGTCATTGAGTTAATTAGTCTATTTCTTAGGTATATTTTTGTATGATACAGTTAAAGGTTACAGCTAATTATTAATGATTTACGACTCGTATGTATTTAATTGTGTGTATCGTTATTTATTATATGATCTAGAATATGTTGGTTCATTATTTTCTGTTTTAATTTACTTGGGGCGTTAATTAAAATGTTTAGATATGAGATTAAAATATAGATATAATTTGGTAATCTGAATATTTTTCTATGTTAAAATTAATAGGAGATTTACATAAACGCTAGGTTAAAATATGAGATATCATGCTCTCGTAATAAAATAAAAATTAATTTTATGAGTGGTTTAAAATAATCAAATTTGTAAAAAATATTGATTATAATTCATAGTTTTATTGAAAAAAAAAATAAACAAAATAGTCATATAAGTTATGCATGACCAACTTTATTTGAATAAATGTTTAGCTTGCTGATCGAAATTGGCATTGAGAGAATTTTATACATAAAAATGTCCGATTCAATTCGTGACATTTACACAAAAGTTAATTCGTATGTAAGACGTAGTTCTTTTATTAATTATATTAATCAACAACAGTGGTCAATAAAGAGTATATAATATTAAGGATTTCAGTTTATATATGAGAAAGCAACTGTGAAGATAAACATACCTAAAAGGGTGTGATAAAATCTCAAAAACAAAATTGTTTCGACTCTTTATGTTAACTAAAATTGTTTAAATCCAAATTTAAATGTCAAGAAACAAAGAAAATAAATATATAATTGAATAATAATATGTCAAGGGGCCTAGTTCGATTGAGTATAGATCACGACGGATGATAAACTCAATCAAAGTAGGTTGAATTTTTTTGTTAACAATTGTTCGAATATTTTACTTTTAATAATAATAAGTTTTATTAAAATATTTACTAGTTTTGAAGAAAAAAATTAAATTTTTATAAAATTAGAGATAAAATTTATCAAATAAAATACTTAAAATAAATATTATCATGATATTTTGTTTTTCTTAATTTTTTTTATTTTTAAAATTTTTATTTATAAATAAATAGAATCGTGAAAGAATGCCTGGGCTAGAGCTCCTCACGCTCCTCCAGATCCGTCCCGTCCATGATAACGTGTGGAATAATTATTGAATAATATTAACACTTTATCAAAAATGATTACTATATACTATTTTTATGATTTAATCTGTAACCTCTCCAAAAAGGAGATGCACTGAACATCAAGAAAATTTGATCGTTATAAAACAGGAAATTATTATTATTATTATTATTATTATTATTATTATTATTATTATTATTATTATCATTATTATTATTATATCGAATTAGAGTAGTATTATATATTTTTAGCTGTTTTTATGTATCTTCTTGAATTTTTAAATGTTTTCAAAATATAAAAAGAAAATTCAATATTTATATTTAATAGATAAAAATATTGATAAAATGATGTTGCTGAGAAACTTGAATTCCCTGCTAATTTAAATGGAGCTGATAATACACGCTGAGTTTGTGAGCAGAATATATTTCACAATTCCCGCAAAATACCCTCTTAACTAGGATTACATACTTTAATTAAAAAACTTAAGAAACATTAAATGCCTGAAAGCTAGGATTCAAATTTCATTCGCAATTAATCCTCTCTCCGTTTTCTTCTTCCGCCATGATGGTCGATTGCATGTGTGGTGTGTTGAAAATTTTACACATTAGTCAACGAAAATTACTTGGTTAACGATTCTGTCATTGACCAATGACGAACAACTTGATAATTTAATGTAAAATACGTAGGAGTATGTTAATCAACTTTTCGATTTTGTCGGGTAAATTAACAGAGCAGTAAATCAAATCAATAACACAAACATCATCAACCTTGTTGTACAGAAATAAGTGATGAAATTTTAAGTTGTTTTATTTGAGTTTCGATTGATTATTTTATAGAGAACGTAAACTATATTAGGTAATTATTCTATAACAAATTTATGTTGGAATTTTAAGTTGTTCAATTACATCCATGCCATTATTACACCAAATTCTAACTTAAGAATTGTGAAACTCCTTTTACTTTGATGCACAGAGGTAAAAGTCCTTGATGTAGGCATGTAGCACAAAGGAAAATCCAATAGAATTTTTAGGATTAGATACTTATAGTAGCAAAAAAAACACCTATATAAAATAATTAAGTTGAAAAATATTTTATTCAATTGTCGTCTTCGCTGGGAAAGACAAAGTTACCTTAATATAGTAGAGTTTATATAAAAGAATTCACCGTATAATCGTTCTACTAAAAAACAAATAATATTAAATACTAGTGTATTTGACATATTACCTAACATTTAGTATGTTTCATAATATAAAATAAAGTAAAAAGAAAATTATCTTTTGTGTAGGTTTTTGTTCCTCTCTTTTTAATGTTGTTATGTAATAATATCTATAAAATGATAAAATATATAAAAAATTATAAGTATTTCTCGAATAATAACTAATTGAATTTGACTTTTGATAGTACACTTCTAAAAGATAAAATATATTTTTAATCATTTATTTGAATATCAATATTGATATTCTTAATAATTTATATTTTATTATATATGTATCTGAATCATTGATTTCAAAATTAATGATTTAAAATATATGCTTATTTCATAGACTAAATCCTAATTAATTATGTCCTAATTAATTATATTGTTTCATTTAAATAAAATTGTTTATTATTAGGAGTACGGGCATAGATTAAAAGATAATTAGAATTAATGGATACAATTGTCTCCGCGCCCCTTACAAAAGATAAAAAATAAATAAAAATATGCGGGACCGTACACAGACATGCAGCAAAATTTCTTAATGCTACGAGCATCTTGATCTCTTATTTTAAAGCAATCAAATCAATAATTAACATTAACCCATGATCGGATTATTCCTTTGGTTAGCTACAGTGATCACAAATAACTAGTTAATATAATTATTTAAGTTTTATACATTCCAGACAAACATTCCCTTAAACCGCATTTTGATGTTACCAACAAACAAACAAATAAACTCTTAATTCTCGGGCTATGACTGTTCTGACCAGACACATGGAAGTTGGAAAACAATTAACTCGTATAAGTTATATATATCTCAATTAATAAGGGAGAAAAATTGTCTTTGTAATTTATCATTGTATAATTATTTTACAATAAAATTACATACAACTGTTAAAAATATGGTGATGTGTTTGACTCAACCTTATAAAATCAGTCAGTTTAGAAGGTGACGATTATTTTTCACTTATATACCTAACATAATAACAATAAGGTGCATAAGGAAAAATATCTTATAATGGGTTATAATGGAGTACAAAGGAAAGAATCTTGTATAACAGGTACAAAAAATCTTAAATAGACTTAGATATTATATTACAAATGTAGGCGATAGACTTAATTTAATCTTGTAAAACGACTTAGGAGGTGGAGATTGTTTGTCATTTTTATATATATGTAAATCTTTACGTGATGTGAGATCTCTAACCATGAAAAAAAATATATACAAATTAATTTAAAGTGATTAATGAAATAAAAAATATAATATAAAAAATATTATATAAAAATATAAATTAAAAGCATACATGAAAATAATAAACATAGATAAGTAAGTAGGGATAGATGGGTTTGTCTTTGTAGCATATACCGTACCCCAAAATCTTTGTCGTAGGTGCGATGTCTTTTCTTTCTTTCTTTCCAGCACACACATGACACAAGTTACTTTTCACCCCTTGAGTCCCCCCACACTTTTCTCATTTTATTTTCTTTGGCTTTCTCCCATCATCTTCCCGAGAAACAAACACCGCCGAGTAGCACCTCTTTCTTGTCCTTACCCTCTTTCTCATTTATTCCCCTTTCCCACTTCTCTTTTTATCTTGTTTTGAGTTTCAAAACTTTTCTACATACAGCTAGATACATAGATGTGTGTCTATATTATGTATCCTCACCAAATTAAATACTTCTTGTTACCACGTCATTCATTTCATTTTAATTATGGAACTTTCATCATTGTCTTAACTTGGCTTATTTAAATTCACAAGGACATTAGTTAAAGAGAAAAACAGAAAGAAAAAAAGACAGTATTTAATGTACTGATAATAATGTTGAAAAGTTTAATTTCAATAAAAGATTTTTCTTTTAATTCTTAAAACATTACCATCTTAACATCCATCCATTCATGATATACATATTATTTAAAGTGTATTTTGACTCTTTATATATAAAATACGTGATTGTGGTTAAAGATCTCACAACATTACTTAAATATATGACATGTTATATGAATATAAAGAAAAAATAATTCTCACTTCAGCTTAATAGAAGTGTAAAAATTTATTATTAAAAAAAGAAATAAAAAATAAAAATAAAATTATATAAATATTAATATGAATAAAACTTTCATAAGATATATATGTAATATATAAATTAAGAATGAATGGCAACAAAATCTTAATTTTAAGTATTTCAATAAAAACCAATCTTAATTTCTTGAGGGTATTCTTAGCATTAATTATTTTTGAAAGTAATTGTTATTTAATCACATCACAAAAAGTAATTGCTAATTAATGTTGTATAACTTTCTTTAATATATAATCATTAATTAGCGTGTTAATATTAGGCTGTCCTTGGTACCTTTGTCTTATTTCGTGGCATAATTAACCAAAGGAAGAGTTAACATTGATGCCCACTACCGACTACAAGGTTGAATCCGCGTGATGAGCGAGCAGCATGTTCTTAAGACAAAATCATATCATAATTAGCATAATGTACTCATAACTCAAAATTATTTGTGTAACACATACAAACGACAATATTGAAACTTGGAATGTCGTTTATGAAACCCCAATATTAAGCCAGAAAAACTTTGAAACGGTATGATTTTCAAAACCGAAACAAAAACATTGCCTCTCATTGGATTCCTTATCACATATGCTTTAGAATTTCCTTTAAATCTATTATCATTAATTATAATGTCCCTTGAACAACAATATAAATATATATAGCTTAATACGAGGGCACTAAAGCTACTTTCGATCATTTCTTAATTTTAGGAAAACCCTACCATTACAAGCTAACAACCCCTGAAAAAATTAATTAGAAAGAAAGGTAAAAGGTAAATTGAGTATCTAACGTGTTGACTATTTTGTAGTAAGAAACAAAAGACAAGCCCACACGATGATATTGTGATATGCATGCTTTCGCATCATTTCAATTGTGATATCCTATATGAGTTCCATTACTCATCACCATTTCCTAGCTTTTAAGTTTGTATGGAACTTTTTGTATTGTTTTGGCTTTTTTTTTCTTTTTGCTGCTTCTAGCTAGGTTAGGGGCACCAGTTATATACGAGCAGTACTACAATCTGAGGTTTTAAATTAATATAATAATTTGATAAGGGCTTAATTAATTTAGATCTTATCTATTTATTAAAGTTATATATGAAGTTAGATTTGTTCTTACTACACGATACACTTTTTAATGATGTATATATAGTCGGTCCAGAAATTTTATGGTCCAAGACGAAATAGCTATAAGGATTATTTATATAGATATTTTAAATATATATACTTAATTATGTAAACATAACATGTTTTATTATATTAAATAAATAATATAATTTTAAAAAATTTAAATCACATTTTTTTATTAAATTTATTATTATACCATTTTCTATCATTTAATTTTAGTTCCTAAAAAGTTATCAACATGTAAACACATATGATATTTTTCCTCAATATTTCAGAATAAAAATGAATTTAGAAGAATATATTATTTCATTACTTGAAGTATAAAGTATTTTATTTTAATAAAATTTTACTTTTAAAACTATATACACAATATATAGATATAGATAAAGGCAAAGATGAACAAATTACATTATTTAATACTAAACAATTAAAGTGAGGCTATGAGGCGTTTATTCAGTAGAATAATATGCAGCCAATACATATTTATATTATGTGGGGAAGTTTGGGACAGACTACACCAAAAGGCCAAGAATTAAAAACAAATTGTCACAGGTGTTTTTGGGGAAAATTATGATCTGGCTAGGCTACATAACTTGACTAAATTGCTCTTGCATATTTGGCTTTGCGTGCACGTATTTCGAAGCATCCAAATAAGTTTATCCAAACATGATTTTGTTCATGCATGAGAATATAGAACTTAAATTTTATTAGTTGTATAACCATACATAAAAAATTAAAACTCAAAAATTAAATCAATTTACAAGATTATTCTAAAAACTACATGACTTTTTGAAAACAATTTACATAACTTACATTTCACTTTATTATAATTTAATTAATAATTTCTTTGTTTTTTATTCCTCATTCTTTCTTCCTCTTTGTATATAACTTGAGAAGATATAAAAATGCTTCAAATATTATCTCTTTTGTAAGATAACCTATGAAAATTAGATTACCAAAGCTGTGTTGATAATGACAACTTTAAATTAAATGTGTGTTGTGTGTGATGCTTGATGAGATCAATGTAAAACTCATTTTCAAATGACTCTTTTATATAAGGCCAAATTACTGAATTGTTTAGTAACTTAAAAAATGTGGAAATGGAATAATGTTGGCAGACAAACAAAAGGCAATATCTCAGTAGATTATAAATAAAACCTTCAATCATTCTGAGTAGGAAATTGATAGTCATATTTTTAATATTTTATGGGTAATATTTTAAATGCAAATTCCAATGGCCTGTGCCTAAATGATTTTTTAACCCTAGTATCTTGAGTTCTTTTGTCCTTTTATATGTATCTTATGGAAAATAATTCACACTTTATATTTTTTAATTGCAGCCATGGGGACTACATTGATTTTAAAATGTACATACATGAATGATGCTCATTTTCCTCATTGCCTTTTCTCTAGCCTCCCATCATGTGTCAAAACTGAAAGTGATCAAAGAGAAACAAAGTCAAGCAATTGAAGAATTAATTAAGAAATTTATATTATTCAATTTTATCCTTGCAGCAACGTTAGGCAATTATGAAAGCAACAAGAGACATCTTAGGAGGTCTGTGTAAAAAGCTTAATTTAATTTTTTTATTATTATTAAATGATCATTATTGTTCTTTTTTATTGCACATAATCTATTCTTCATACAAAAATATTTTAAATTCCAATCTCTATTATTTAATAGAGATAAAAACAAATAGACATGGAATTTGAAAGGTAAAGAAGGATAAAAATAATTTGTACTTTTACACAAAATTTAGAGACAGATGCTTCCACAACTCGAACTCAAAGAAGAAAGAAATAAGAAGATTTTATGAAAAATGTGATGAAAAATTCATAATCATCTAGTATTGGGTAGACCACATATAATAATTGTCATAGTTATATTTATCTTTTATTTCAGTTCTTCGATAATTATCATAAAATATTTTAAAATTACGGATACAAGAATCTAAATTCTAATACGTAATTTTAGTATTTCAAAAATTTTCCAGTTATTAAATCCCCTTTTTTAGAAAAGAGACATACTACTCAGTGTTTATATAAAGACAAATTAAAATTTTGATATAAAAATATAATATTTCGTCTAAGAAATAACAAAAATGTCTAGATCCCCAACAGCTTATTATTTATTTTTAGTTTTATTCATGAATGAAATTCACATCAACAACAAATTATTATTTATCTCTAGTTTCATTTGTAAATTTCTTAGAAAAAAACGTAAATTTTGGAAATAAAATATAAGATTTTTTTAATAATACAAGTTTCACATATTTTGGTTATATTCAGAAGTTAGCCAAATGTTAATTAAAATTAAAAAATTTCAAATTGAAAAATTATAAAGTTGGGTGCTAAATAATAAATTAGTTTATTAATTTATAAGTTTTTGATAACTATTAAAATAGTTAATAAATATAAAATGATAGAAATAAATATTTTAATTAAGTTTCTTGAAAGTTGTTGTTCATATTTTTCTTTTTAGTTGGTCTATTTTTATCCTTTTTATCATTAACTTTACTTCGGAATTAACTGTAATTAACATATTTTTCTCTCATCACATTTAATACATATAATTAATTATCTGGTTATTTGCGTATTTCAGTTATCTATTAAATATTTTTATTTTGTAAAAATTTGATAATACTGAAAAGGAGATTATCTAAATTTTGGTTTATAATATTTTGTTTGATGCATGAAAAATAAGTTATAAAATGAAAATATTTGCTCTAGCTTTTCTTACTAATGTTAATGTTAGATGCATGATAAAGACCATATATATACATTTCCATTTTGCTTACATCAGTCTTTGGTGATCCTTACAACTTACAAGAAACAAGACATTGGAAATTTGAATGATTGATGCCCCAATCTATTTTTTCAGGGGTTTGGTGATAAAAACATATTTTAATGATATCTCACAATCGTTTTCAAGATAAAAGAAAATAAAATCCGCAATTTGGTGTTATGATAAAGATATCTTAGAAGTTCAATTTAGGGGTCAAAGGTCCGAGGACAAGATTCAAAATTTTAAACAATTATAAAAATAAAACCAAGAATTAAAATAAAAGTAACAATTGTACTATAGAACAACCTACTACTGTCTAACAAAAAGTTGTGAAAAAGACAGGTGGACACTGACTGATTGACAATAATGAAGAACTTATGAAAGCCAAGATCATATATCTTCTTTTATCTCTATTTTTTCAAAAAATTTATTGTCTTCTTGTTAATAAAAGATTAACTAAGTTTTTAATATTTAATTTTTTTAAAATTCAATTTTGTGTATTTATAAAAAAATTAAAATTAAATCGAGATCTCTCAAAGTTTCAATTCTTAAAAAAAAATTGAAACCCATTAGTTTTAGTTTTAGTTACTTAATGAAATTTTGAGACTAAAAATTGAATTTTTAAAAAAATTAGGGACACAAATCAATGAAATTTTCTTAGCGATTTATTTTGAACATGAAAAAATTAAGAGATATTGACCGTTTAAAATTTCTTTTAAGGATTAAAAATTAAATCTAAAAAATTTAAAAGTAAAAATTTAGTCAATCTACTAATAAATCATCAAATATACCCTTTACTAGACACCGAATTAGAAATTTAAAATTAGTTATTATTATTATTACTAAACTAATAAACAAAATACAAAATAGAACTTGAAATTTAATTTGATTTACAAATTTTAAATAATACACTAGTAGCTATTAACACTATTATTACGATGGGAAAATCCAGGCAGTGTAGTATAATATATATTTGTATTTTATGAGATTAATTTGAGTATAAATAAGGAATTAGATAGTTTTAATTTTTCGCTAAATTATAGATAAATTTTCGCTAAAGTAAATGTTATTGTTATTATTATTATTATTATTATATAATTAGTAATTGTTGCATTGCTAAATTAAACGATGATAATTTCCTTTTATTTAAAGATTTCTACATTTTATTAAATATAGGACCAATAAAATCAATACATTAATGATAATTAAAGTTTGTAGTGATCTCGTGATTATCAAGATATAAACTTTTTTTAAAAAAAAAACTGATAAGTAACCAATTAATAATTTACAAATGAAAAAGAAATCGTAAAAATAAATAAATAATGAAACATTCTAAAAGCAATGAAAATATTACCTAAAAGCTGCAAGAAAAATATTAGATTTAATAACAATATACTAATATTATAAAATACAATTAATCAATCTTATATCATGGTAGATATAATCTTTTGATAATTTTAATAAAAGTCATGAATTTATTACACACGACAGTTTCTAATTAGTTGTTAATATAAAAAATCTTTTTATTATCGTTACGTTAACTATATCTTTATATGATAAAACGAATTTTTAAAAACTAATAAACTTTAAAATGAACATTCTCACGATAAACATCACATCTGATTTTTATTTTTTTATTTTATTTTTTATGAACATTATGTCAACATCCCAGTAAACATATATTCACAAATATTAATAAAATAATTTTCAATAAATACTAAAATCATTCCTTTTGAAAAGGAACAGATGCTTTTAATTATTATTTTCTAAACCGAGGGTGTTTTCTTAGAATTTTTTCAGCCTGTTCCTTTATGTTTTTTAAAAAAGTGTTTTTTCATTAAAAGAAGTATTTACTGAATTTTTTATATGTTTAGGTAAATTATTACTTCTCTAAAAGAATCACAAGAAAATCATGTTTTTTTGAGGAACTTGAAATTTTTTATTAAAAAAAAAACTTAAGAAACCATTATTAAAAATATGCTTATATAAAATTTAAACAAACAAGCCTAAACAACATATATTTTCATCCCCTGATTAGAAGAGAAATAATATTTTTTATTTATTTTTTAAACTGAAAAATTAATTCATAAATTATTAAATTAGGTTTTTAAATATATTTAAAATATAAAATAATTTTAAAAATATTAAAAATTATGTAAACAGTTCTCAAGTATTAAAGTCATTGATATAATATTTCAAGTATAAAAAATAATTTAAACTAATATATCAGAAGAATGAAATTGATAAATTTTTAATATCTTAAAATCATTTATATAAAAAGTAAAGATAATAGTTTTAAAAATAAATCAATAATATTGAACCTAAAATACAGAGTAATGATTATTGAGAAGGGATTTTGTTTTATTGAAAAAAATAGAGTAGAGAGAGAGAGAGAGATTGAAATGAAAAAGCAGTTAAGGAGTTAAGATAGGCGGTTTGTGGGCCCATGTTTGCTGTAATAGTTGGGAAAGAGTTCTATACAAAGGGAACTCCTTTCTATTTGGGCTTTTCAATGTTTGACAACGAGTTAAAGTTTTTGGACATAACTACTCAATCCTAGTGGGCTGGGCCCCACTTATGGCCTACTATGTCTTCTTTTCTATACATTTAAAGCAAAAAGACAAAAATGACACCTCTTTTTCCCTCTCCTTATTTTTTAAAGAATAAAATAAAATTTCCTTATTCCAAAATCGATATCGGGTCCATGCTCTAATTATTATTCGTTTTTTACTCTTAAAATTCACATAACCACAAATATTGCGTCCTTTTTTTTAAACACGCAAATTACTACGTCATCCACACGACATCATTTGGGACCTTGCAGAACCTATTGTTTAGTTTAATTCGTAAATTACTAAATTATGTTTATCGTAATTTTGCTTTCCTTTTTCTTAATTCCTCTTAAGATTTTTTTATTAGTTTATTTCGTTTTAATTTTAATTTAGATTATGATATTAAATTTTTTTAATTAAATTTACGTATAATATTGTTTACCCTACGCATGATTTTATGTGATTTTATATTTTTCAAAATTTGTATCACGAAACCTCCAAAGAATAAGATAATATACAGAGGATTTCAATGTTATAAAATTAACTACAACTTAATGCGATGTGTAATTTTTCTTGGTTTTGTTTTAATTGATAAAATTTTAATATTTATGTATATCATATCACTTTTATTGTTTTGAAAATCTCTAACGGATTATTTTAAAAGTACAAAAAATATGAGAAATGTTAGATATCCATAGTTCTTTTTTACTATTTTAATTATTTACTGAGCTGCTTTGTTTATCGGAATAAAAATATACACACCATTTCAATAATTTATTCAGGTGTATTATTTTTATCATCGATTTATATTACATAAGATCACGCGCATACGCATAATGGGACCAATTTTATGACTTAATTCGCACGATATCATTAAAAAATCCGAGAGAAAATATTAATGAGAAACATAGGATCGCGCATAGTGGCATACCCATAATGGAATATATTATATTGACTCGATTTATGCAATAACATAAAAATTGAGGGAGTGTATATTAAATATTAATGAGAAAGATACGCGCACAAACACATATATAAGTTGAAAAATATTTGTATAAAATTAGGAAAAAAAATGAAGAATTTAATACCAGACATTATAAATTGTAAAACCTCAATTATTCTAAAATCATTAACGAATTGATGAAACAATAACTTTATTATGAATTCAGAGAATAAATAAAATAAACAAGACAAGGTTCTTAAATATATTTATAAACTTACTGAATCATAATACATTTGCAGCAATGAAGCCAAGGTAATGTGTTACAAAAGAGGTTATATAACTTCTTGAAGATGTATTTGTTTCTGCACTTGAAGGTTGAATTTGTTAATTAACTTTTTAATTAACCTTCAGTATTATATTACATTACATTAATTAAGGGTAAAGGGGTACTTTATCCCTTACAATTCCACGTTTTCCAGCCATTACATATTACATATAGGACCTGATTAATAATAAAACAAATTGTTAAGATCTATTTAACCAAGATCTTAAGCATGTGTTAATGTATTAGGGAGCAAAAACTTGAGTATATAATATTTTCCAATTAACCAAAAGCTCGGAGAAATTTTCAGACTAGGTTGCATCATACGTTGAAATAAAAAGGTCAAAATGGAGGTAGGTCAATAGTTTTGAATACCCTAATTAATATTGTTGAAAAAAATATATGGTCATGTAGAAGAAAGAAAATATATTTATTTTTTCATATAATAATTCAAAACTTCCCTTTGAATAAAATGATATATGGTCATGTGAGTTAGTATAAATTATTTGTACTAGAATTCAAATCTCCCTCTTGAATAAGAAGTCAAAATAGAGAGAGAAGGGTATTCTTGGAAGGGTATTATATTATAGTTCAATATGAAGCCCAACAGATTTCACCCCCTTCAGCCCACACATTTAGAGCCCAAAAACACTGCGAGCCCATAAAGAATAATAAATAATAAACAATAAATATAAAAGAAAACAGAAAACATCACAACAAAAGAGGGAAAGATTGAACCGGCGGTGGTAGGAACGGCGGCGCTGGCGACGGCGAGATAATAAAATTCGAAAAATGGGGATATTGGGGGCAAGAAGGTGGTTTTGTAGAAGCTTTTGTTCAAAGCCATGGCGGGTTTGCGTTGTCGGAAGTGGCCCTGCTGGTTTCTACACTGCGGAGAAGGTAAAGCTGTAATTTTTAGGGTTGAATTTGAAAATGGATAATCGTAACCGAATTGGGTACTTGGTAGATGTTGAAGGCGCACGAGCAAGCTCAAGTTGATATCATTGACAGGTTGCCTACTCCGTTTGGGTTGGTTCGTTCCGGTGTTGCACCCGATCACCCTGAAACAAAGGTTTTTTTTTTTTTTTTTAATATTTGCACCATTCTCTTCATTACTGCTCAACTTCAACATTATTTGTCACTGGTATTTCAGTTGTGTTGTGGCTATTTAGATATTTTGATGTGTAGAGAAAAAGAAAGAGTAAAACCAACCCATGTCATAGTAGTTCATAAAGTGCAAAAATTTCGACCTAGTTCATGAGAATCACACATTTTATCTATAAATTCCAACCTGTGTGTCAGGCCTAATATTGCTAAGATGTAGTGGGGGGAGGGGGGGGGGAGTTGCATTTCTAGGAACTGATATGTCTGCTGCCAATTTTTTCGAGGATGAATTTTGAGGCTTGCTTGAAGAAATATTTCAAAACTTCTATCTTTTACATTTTTTGGTGCTGGGGTGTTGAATATATGTTTTTTTTTTTTTGTGAGAGTAACTCAATTGAGCTTAATTTACCAGAAAACTTGCTACAGATTGTCATTAACCAATTTTCAAGGGTGGCACAACATGAACGATGCTCATTTATGGGGAATGTGACTCTTGGATCCAGCATCTCTCTCTCTGAATTACGTGAGCTGTATCATGTGGTGAGGCTCTAGTTCTGGATTTTTTGTGTCAATGGTAATGTGTTTATGTAGATAATTGTCAGTTGTACTATCTTTACAATACTCATTTTGTGCACTTGAGCAGGTTGTCCTTGCATATGGTGCTGAAAGTGATAGAAGTCTTGGTGTTCTGGGGGAGGTAAGCTTGATTTAATTTGGGCTTTTCCTGAATTTGCAGTGTTTCAATGGTATTTCTGGTGGTATAAGCATTTGCTTAAAGTTCATTCATTTTGTGATGGCTATGTTGGCTGATAGTTTGAGTTAAATCTTATTTCAATGTTTTTTTAAGAATCTTCTTTTCCTTCTCAGAACTTGCAAGGGATACATTCAGCTAGAGAATTTGTTTGGTGGTATAATGGGCACCCAGATGGACGAAATCTTGAGCCAGACCTAAAGAGCACTGATACAGCTGTAGTCCTTGGTCAGGTAACTTTACCTATTGTGTTCCTACAATGTGGAAATTTTATAGCGAGATTTGGTTGAGCAATACTGTATTAGTTTCTTTCTATGAAAAGACACCTGGAATATATGTTAAGGCTAAAGAACATATTTGTGTTGTGGAGATGACTTTCCCAAATATATAAATATAATTTTTACCTTGGATTTAAGGTTTAGTTTGATTTCAGGGAAATGTTGCTTTAGATGTGGCAAGGATTCTTTTACGACCTACTACGGAGTTGGCAACCACTGATATTGCCAGCCACGCTTTGGCTGCTTTACAGGAGAGCTCTATCAGGTTTTCAGTTTGCATTATTTGAAGCAATCAAATAATCTTATTTATACTCTGTATGTTGTTTGTCTGTAATATAAGCAATATTGCAGGGTAGTTTATTTGGTTGGAAGACGTGGTCCAGCCCAAGCAGCTTGTACTGCAAAAGAGCTACGTGAAATCCTTGGTAATTGTTCTTTTAAAACCAACTCTTACACCAAGTTCAATTTAGCTACCCAGTTTTCTCATACATAGTTGTTTGATACATTGTTTTCATTTTGGTTGTATGGAAATCTTTGGAAAAGGGGCCATGCCTTGGCTGGATGATATGCTTTTGTTTATTGGACTTAGAAGTTTCCTTTGTAAACTAATACTTAGTGATAACCTTGCTTGTTAGTTTAGCTTCCAATTTTCCATTGACTTTCATGGTTTTAGTCTCTTTTTTTATTTCATTTCCAAATACTTATTGGTGCATCTTATTTTGCACCTGTTTTTCATAACTCTGTTTTCAAATCATCTCTGGTCTTGTTTGAACTGAACATGGAACCATATTAATGGTTTTTGGCCTACTATTGACATGTTATTATTGGTTTCTCATCTTAATCTGTATCGGTGCGAATTAATTTATCGATTGTCACACTGTCTTGCACATGACACTAACTTAGCTTTTATCATATATTTTACAGGTATTCGTAATGTTGATATTTTCATTCAGGAATCTGATCTACTTTTAACCCCAATTGATGAGGTATAAGATGAGCCTTCTTTTAGTTTTTTAATCACAATTTTAATTATCTTCACCTAAAAAGTTAAAGGACAAGATTCCCTCAGTAATGTTTGTTTTCTAAATTCTAAACTGTATTTTTAATTTTATTTTTTTCTTTCTTATCGAAAATAATATAGTTAACCTTATTTTATTTATAATTTTTTTATTCCTTTTCGCTGATGTTATGTATGTGTTGATGTTGTCACTTGGCAAAGGAAGAACTTAAGAGTAATCGAATACAGAGAAGAGTTTATGAGTTGCTATCTAAGGCTGCTGCCTCAAAACCTAAACAAGTTGGTTTGAACCAACGTGAGCTCCATTTTGTCTTCTTCCGCAAGCCAGATAGTTTTCAAGAGTCGAAAGGCAAAGCTAGTCATGTTTCTAGTGTGCACTTTGAGAAGACTGTTCTTAAAGGTAAATTTTGTTTGTCCATTTACTTTTTTAATTTGAAGTTGGAACATTACAGCAAGGGCTATTATGTAATATAATGACATGAACAATTGTATATTGGCATAATTTCTTGTATAAGTGCAGATATGCGCACTACTGGGGTTTCCTAAATATACGTCTTTCTTGAAGCCTTATTAAATACCAACACATTTAAGTCCACAGTAGTTTATTCTTGTGGAATAAATTACTTATTATTGCTTATTAGTCAACTAAATTTTGCAGGAGTTAGCCCTGGCAAACAGGTTGCTGTTGGTGCTGGAGAATTTGAAGATATAAAATGCGGGTACCATCTCACCGAGGAAGCTATATAAAATTACTAAGATTCCTAGTAGTAAAAATTGTCATTGCTTGTCTTGAAATCCTTTCTTCCAGTAGCATTGTAATCAAGGATCCATCTTTTACAATACTTTCGTAACGAAATTTATATTATGCTCTGCGAGTGACTGATAGCAGCCCCTTAAAGATATTTATTCCTGTGTTGTCAAAAATTGTTGAGAGTAAGGAACTAACGAGTATGTTGCAAACTTGCAACTGGCTGGATTTTTGTAGGATGGTACTCAAGAGCATTGGTTACAAATCAATACCAGTTGATGGGATACCTTTTGATCATAAGAAAGGTGAATGCATAATGGATGCTCCTAATCCATTCACTTTTCATATTTTTTTCCCATTCAAGATTCATACAGAGATTTTTTTTTAATTCATGTTACATATGTTCTGGTAGAGAAGCCATGGTTAAATCAATGTTTGTTTAAAAAATATAACTGATTCTAGAAATATTTCAGCTGGTTGAGAACGGTCTGTGAAAGTGAAAGCAGAAAATGAAAATAGAAAACATTTATCAAACCAAACAGGACTTTGTTCAATATTTGTTTGGTTCACTGTGATCAAGTCAGACTTATCAGTAGATAGACTTTTTAAAATGACCACAAAACAGTACTTGGATGGCCTAACTCTTGAAGCTTAAAAACATTTATAGATGCCAATTACACTAGTGTGTTTCACTTGTGTAGTTGTATTTTTAAGGATGTTTCCAGACAGTACTTGTAAATGGATTTGGTTGCTCTTTTATTTTGATTGATTTTTATTTACTTTCTTTGCTATGTTCTTCTCATTGTAGCTTTTGGTTTAAAAATTTGGAGTATTCCTAAGACTCCTGCTTTTTATTTCCCCTCCTGTTGTTAACAAATTATTCCCTATATATAAAAAAAAATATAAATCGGTGTTTTTCAGACATCGTAGAGAAACATGATGTGTGGGTGTATGAAATATGTCATCTGACAGGAGCTCATAGTCTAATATATGATGACTACCTTTCAGGTATAGTTCCAAATGATAGAGGTCGAGTTTTGAGTGACACTTCAGATCCTTCAGTTCTTGAAAAGGGCTTGTATGTATGTGGTTGGCTGAAAAGAGGACCAACTGGAATTATTGCCACAAATCTATACTGTGCGGAAGAAACTGTATGTATCTCTTTCTTTTCTATCATATTATCCCCATAGAAGTTAAACTGACACAAGTAGCAAGATGATAATGAAAACAGTCATACTAAAATGTCTTGTTAATTGTTATATTTATGCAATAAATTACTTATATGTTGTTATTGTATGTTCTGCTGATATTGATATGATAGGTTTCGAGCATATCTGAGGATCTTGATAAAGGAGAGTTGATTTCATCATCAGCCATGCCAAAACCAGGCAGGGACGGACTTCTCCAACTTTTGCGTGATAGAAATGTCAGAGTAATTTCATTCAGTGATTGGGAAAAGATAGATTCTGAAGAAAGGAGGCTTGGAAGTTCAAGGAACAAACCTAGGGAAAAACTAATCACCTGGGATGAAATATACAAAACTATCTCCCAATGAATCTTAATTATTTCACATGATACTTCATTATTTTAGCTTTGATAAACATCTTATCATACACCAATAACACTAAATAATTGAAAGAAACTATACATTTGTTGAAGCCATCTCCTTTATCTGTTGTAACTCCCCATTTTTTTAAATTCTATTATCCTTTTAAAGGAGAAATCCTTTTGAAGAGTGTTTTTAGTTTAAATTTTTGGCATGTTCTTATCTTTGTCGTGATACCTTCGTGCGGAGGCATAAATTTTTGGATTGTTAAGACAAATCGTGCATACAGTAACCTAGTAACATGTTGACAAGTGGTAATTGTCTCGTTGAAACTTTCAATTGTTAATATGCAGCTACTTATTATGTTTTAAGTTTCATAGAATATTTTCAAGTACTGCTTTGCATTATGTGAGTAATACTAGTAACACGTATAACAAAGATACAGTAGTTTTTATTCGTAAAAAATAAGCATAAAATTATAACAATTAGGTATTCAATGTTGAGAGAGTCCTTTGAAGATCAATTTTACTAAATTTGGAAATGAATTAGCTCATTATCGAGCTATTTAGCCAATGAAGAAATATTTCCCATTTGTTAATAATGTGCCACAGTTAAAAATTTAATCTCAAGCAAATTGGAGTAGGCCATCATCAAAGTGTCAATTCCAGGTTGAAATTATTGTATCTGTAAATCTTTTATTGCCTGGAACATTTGACTTCTTATGATGTGACCCACGTTAGCAGCACCTTGATTTTGGAAGATCACGTTTGGGTGGCCTGTGTGCTCCATAACAGACTGTTACACATGTTATGCAAAAAGATCCATGCCCTTGTGGCTGAGAGAGATTCTTGATTAAGAGTAAAGCATCAAGCTGTCATATCTTTCTATACTCAATCCAATGCTATGAATTCAATGTGTCATATGCTCTTTTTGATTGATTCGGTACATTATTTTCGAGTACACAAGCATGCTTCGTTGTGATGATCTCCCAGTGCCTAGGGAAAGCTAGTCATATAAGATTTATTTTCCCAAATCACACATTCTAATTTGTCTTAACAGCATGATCTAATCATCCTAAAACATGATGATTCTTTCAAAAATGGGGTTCCTGCAATGTCATTTTTTCACGGCTGTAAACTGTGTTGTTTATTTAATTTATTTAGGCCTTTCAAGTGGTTCACTTTTTGTCTGTTTGGTAAGGTTTTGGGTTATGAACTTTTGAGATAGAACAAATTCAAGATATGTAAAAAAAGACGTTGGTCATGATATAAACTTTCTTTTAAGACAGTTATCAATATGAAGAAACATTGGTGACACTTGTTATTATGGACTATCGTATCAAATCAACTGTTACTGCATGTGGACTACAATGTCTACTCACACACTCAAAAGCTTCCTCCTTCCTATAATATAATCCTATGCAAATTTATTTCTTTTCTCCTATCAAGTGCTTTTATAACTTTACTAGGTGCTACTTATCCATGCTTCAGTATTTGATGGTGCTCTTAATATGATAATTTAAGTTGTCAATCTTGTGATCCATTCTACCTGAGACTAATCTTGTTAAGCATGCATTTACTGATGAATTTAATTATTATCCTCTCTAATCACTCATTCTATAATTATGTCAAGCTATCTATAGACACTATATGTTTTAAAAAATAGAGGAGAAAGTGGAGGCATGTCTTTCTCGCACTTCTTTTTGAAATAACTTGTTTGATTCTTTAGTTGCCTTGCTCCTTATATTTTATTATTTATGTCAAGCATCAGCATTTTTCCATTCTTAAAAAATAAATGATTAGTTCCACTCGTGTAAGTTGTAACTCCAAAGTTTCCACTCTTTCTGTTTATGGTATATTGTATGCATAAATACTTTAGTGTGATTAGTAGGGTAGGAGCCATAGCTTGTTATTTGATTCTTTGCATGTCAATTACCTACAAAGTCAAATTAGCACTTGCTAGAATTTCTTCAAACGTTCAAGTGACAGCCCAAGTCGTCTCAAAGTCTTCAAATACAGAGTGCTCAAAGTCTTCTACTACTGTCACATCAATATGTCATTTTCCTTGGAAAATAGTTGTGGATGTTACTTCACAATTGTGAAGCAGAATTAAAATAATACCAAAATTGGTTTAAATTGGCTCTGTAATAAAGAGAATACGTGAATATTTCTTTTTTGATTCATTGATCACGTTTGACATTTTCTCACATGATCCCTAATAAAGTTGTTTATGCTTTATAACTTTCACAACTTTTCATATGCATGTCAAAACACAGGCCTATGTTGGTGTTATGTCATGATTTTCATCTCAATTTATTGTACAACGCAAACTAGACTTGAGTTTGACATTATTTAATTTTGATGTCTCGGTCCATTATATATAGATATACAATCCATGGTTATCTTTTCACTAAAATTTTATTTATTTATTGATTTTCTACCTAGTTATTGCAGATTCATGAATTTGTATTGATAGGGTCCATACAAATTCTCTCTCCTTGAAATTTAACTTCAATGCCACTACGGTTAACTAATAGGGAGCGGGTTGTTTCATTCTCTCTAACATGCCTAATGCAATGTTAATGAATAGGTAATATGGACAACATGTAACTAATATATCATCAAGTGTTTATTAAAGTTTCTTGTTTTAGTATTTTAACAGAGACTGATGATTTAGATAGAGGTTAATGATGTTTAAATTTTTTTCAACTTATCTGCTCTGAATATCTTGTTCCAAGTTTTACTGTGAATCCTAATCATCACGTCAATCAGATGTTAACATTAAGTCTTATAGTACGTAAATGTCATTTCAATTCATCAACAGAAATATAAGGATGATTTTTTCATTGTTCTATATTGATAATTGAGATTCAATAATACAATATCACTAAATGGACATGTCATGTGCTTAATTGCGGGATTTGTCTCTCACACACAGATAATAAGCTAATGACACGTAATTAATTAGCCAATAATTTATAATATATATATATACACATATTTTTTTATTAATTTTTTCTTCTTTTTTTTTATATTTATAAATAGTTATCTCTATTAAAATTGTCTATCAAATATTTCTTGTAAATTAAAAAAATTCCTTGTTATTTTAGGTTATGGAATGATGTAGCATGTAATACATTATGATACCCACATAAAAATTTGGAGTATAAGATCATCTGATTTTAGTACTAAGATCTTGTATCAATGATTTTGGATACTTAAGGACAGTATGTTGTTTGCTTTGCCATTTATTTCCTGACCATACTTTGCCGATTTCCTTCTATTATTTACCTGGACCTCTAATTTCATTTCATTTTTTCCTACACCCTAACTTCTTTTCATTCTTTTTCTCTTTCTTTTTTTTTTTCACTTTTCCCCGGACCTATATGCAGCCAAGATCCAATGTATGTAAATATTTATCATGATTCAAGTTAAGTCTTGTGTCTATGTGTCCTAAACTAATTGGCTTGGCAGAAAGTACTTCTGGCACTTGAATCTCTCTTTTTAGCAGAAACAGTGTTAGTGGATACTATCAGCTTTAAAGTGGCTAATATTCTGTTCTAGTACGGTATCACGGTACACTGCTACCGCACTACCCAATTTGATATCCAATTAATCAAATTAAACCAAAGTTAAAAAACAAAAATAAAAAGATAACTTTTTTCAATCAAAATCAATTCATTCAGAAAACTCACTAAATATTCAAAGACAGATATTTTTCTTCCTAGCCACCCTACATATTCTACTCCACCGTCCATCCATGTTAAAGATAACCACCAAGGTTAATAATTATCTAAGCATATAATTTAGAGGACCTTGTTACTTCTCTGTACAATATGGAGGGTGTTTGTCTACTTCAAGAAGCTGAAGAGTGATGAGACATAAATGTGATATTCATTTACCTAGGTAAAGAACAATGTATTTCCATCTTGTCACATTCTATCTAAACTTGTTCAAGTTCACATTGATAATTAATCACCCAGCTGGCAAACTATCATGATTGCACATAAGTTACTATTGTTGGAAAAAATTAGCTATGGGCCCAGTGTTGTTACAGCCACACTGAAATTTTAAGCTGCAAAATAGAACTTGGTGATCATTTATAAGTTTTAAATTAAATCATATTACATGGAGTGGAATGCAGGACCAATAACTCATGGTTGATATATAGGGGTCCTTGCTAGTTGGATTACATTACAACCCCTGCAGGCTTTTTGAATTATATCCCACATTTTCATCTGTGCTATGTGACAAGATTATGGACGTTGATATGATATGACTCTCCTCTAGTAAAAAAGATGAATAGGAATTCCATTTATGTAACACATACAATAAGACCTGACTTGAGTAGTGGTGTGCTTGGATTGCACTGACAAAATGTGTACCATGCAATCTTCTCTGTGTCCACGCGAACAAATTGGAAGACCTATAGTCATCAAATAATAATTTCAGAATGGAAGAGGATGTGGAGTGGTAACATACATGCATGCTCACAATTTTTATTCCTTTTATGTCTTTCCTTCTGGTCTTGATGGAATCTTCACTGATCTTTTTTTAACACTAGTAGTAATAACCTTAGATCATTGCCAACATGGTAATTGCTCCAAATTACCAAAGCAAATAGCAAAAGCTTTAAGTAATTAATAAATTAACCTTAGTTTCTTTTTAATTATTTGGTCCTTGTACCTTTATGTGCTGACTAATATCCATGCAATGTATGGTTAGTTTCAATTGTGTACAACCTTCACGTAATTCAGCCTAAAGGTGTTACAATTGTGAATTGTGGATGTTGATCTTGAAGTATGATAGCCTTTTATGAATTTCATAGACTCACACACCCATTATTTGGGTGAGGTTTATAAAAAATGTTTAGAATGAAACTAATTTTTGTTAAAATTGTATTTTTAGTGAAGTAATTATAGTCTGATGCTTTAGAAACTAATTAGTAATAAGAAACTACAATGTCTGCATTATAACTACTTAGTCTTTGAAAAATCTAATGTGAATCTAACTTGCTTCCCTCGTTCTTTATGTTTGCACTGATTCAACAATTGTCTTTGTTATAACCACTCAATCTTTTTATTTTGGTACTCCATCCATGCACAATCTAAGCACTGCATACACGTGAAAGAACACACAGCTCTGCATGATAGAACTTTCTAACTTTTCCATATTAATAACATTCTTCTAACAACACCTATTCTTAAGATGTTACCGACAATATTTTTCATTCACAAAACCACTCCCCCTGATTGAAAAAACAAACCAGAGATGAAAAGTTAGGATGTGATCTCTGATTGATGCGCAAACAGGATGGTTCACTTTACCTACCTTAATCTAATAACTATTTACCAAAAGAAAAATCTTAATAATTAAACTCTAGATTACCATTGCATTTTATTTTTCACAGCTATCATTATAATCAAATTATAAATTGTGATAATGTACATATATATATATATATATTCAAGTGCACACACACATATTATTATTTTGATTATTTGCGTTAGGAGCATCTTGAACAACTGAAATTGTGGGTCCTTGTTTCTGTGATCTACTAGTGCATCAGATGTGCAGAGTGTGGTATTATTCATACAGAAATATGATTGTCCATTTAGGATTATAAAATTAAAAGAGGGAGGTTGGGACTCCACTTGGTGTTATATCAAATCCTTGATGGGGTCAAGGGAGTGTTATTTTGAAGATTCATGCTGTCTTCTACCCTTTTTCCAGAAAGTCTTTGGTTTGATTATGACAACCATTCATATGTTTGAGTTAAACTTTATTCAAGTCCCTGTTTGTTTGGGAGCTGTAATTATTTTTTTTAACTCTTTTTTAGTTTTCATATTTTGGTGTTGTCCTTCTACTAGGCCGTTCTTTTTGGCTGGATTTTACCTTTTGTTTTTTACTGATAAAAAACGAAACAAAACTTGGAATTCTATTGAATATCCAGCTACATGTGATAGGTTAAAAAGGATGTTCAAACAATCAAAATTATTACTCTACATAATTTGCTCTTGTCCAAAAAGATATTTGATTTAATGGGTGAGGATTTTTTTGTTGTTCTGTTAAAGAAAAATAACGAATGATACAAATTTTGTGCTGTCATCAAACGACTCCACAAAAGAGAAAAATAGAAAAGAATGTCGTACTTTCTTAATTATTGATTTGCTCTCTGAACTTTCTTTTTTAATCCTTTAAGTATAATTAATTATGAACCATTTATAATATTTTGTGGACAGTAACTTTGGCATCAAATGAATTGCTTCATATTTTTTATCTTAATTAAACATTCTAGCTATATAATATCAGAGTTTTCTTTCACACTAGTTTCAATCGAGAATTGAGAGAAATTGTAAGAGTTGAAGATTTTAATACTTTAATAGTCCTTTTAATCCAAATCTTCTGATTTATAAGAACTGATAAGAAAAGTTAAATAATGACGTACTTTTTCTCAACTTTACTTGATATGTAATGAGTCAATTTATTTATAATATATATATATATATATATATATATTATAATTTATAACTATTTGTCAGCTAATTTTGCAATTATCTAACAATTTTATTTTATTTTTTATTTGTAAAACTTGAATTCAACTAGACATGGTATGATAGATAAAAAAAGGAAACTGAAGTCCTCACTTGATTATAATTTGCATTAGTGTTAAGAATTTACAGAAAAATAGATGAAAGATTTGATAGATACAACTTTGTAGATTCCAACAATGCCTATCTAGAAATTAAACATTGATAATTACAACCAAAAAAATGAGGATTAGCCTGTAGAGTTCATTATTCTAATATTCCATAAACAAATTGAGTGAGATGCTTGGAGAAGAGAGGAAATAGATTAGGATCCTAATAATAAGTGGGAGTTAAAAAGATGAAGCTTATCTTATTATCCATTTAGCACTGTGACTTGACTGTAGGGAAAATGCATGACAAATAGGACCCCACAAATTGACACCAAGCATGGAACATAGGATTTGTGAATCTGTGATTGGGATATAGTTGGGCTTGGCCTAACTAACCCACAAACATAAAAGCCTCTTCTTAGCAACATTATCTAAATGTAAGGATAGTGGAGTGCCATCATAGTTTTGTTTAGAGAAGGCAAAGATAAAGTGAGAGAAATTCAAGCACTCAACCATAACAATGCTGTTAGCACTTCTCTTCTTGGGCCCATCAACTACAACAAAGAATCTCTTGCACATGTTTTTTTAACCCTCCTTTGCAATTTACTAAAAAAAATTGAAACTTAAAAAAATATTTTTTATTTAATAATTTATTATTATTTTCTATGAGTTTAAAAGTACTTGTTAATACAGTTCAATTATTTGGTTCAGGTAAGATTAGATAATTTTATGAAAATGTTTTAATAACATTTTCTAACACATTTTTTTTACTGTAAGTTAAAATTAATTAAAAACGATAAAATTGAGGATGAAAGTTATTTAATAAAAATGAGACGAAATAATTTAATGATTTCTAATAAACTTTAATTAAAAATAATATTTATATTTAAAAAAATGTATTTTAAAGAGTCAGCTTTCCAAAATCCTATTTATATAAATATAAAGAAAAAACTAAAACATAAAAAGAAAATGATAAAAATAAATAAGAAAAATAAAATATTATGATGATGGTAGTTTAATGTTTTAACGTGACAAGTTTTGCCTCTAGTTTTATACATAACTTTAATAAATATTCTTAATAAAAATTATTACTTATTATATAATTATTTTCATTAAAATTAAGTTTATTACATTTATTACACTTGCAAACTTTCCTGGTGAATATTTGCATTTATTCCACACTATCATCAGTTAAGTTGTTAAAGTGTCTTTTCCAATTGTTCTATCTCTATTCCAATCTTAAATCATAGTTCGTTTGAGAAAATAGAGTTACGGTTCATACACGTTGAACTCAATTAATAAGATACGTATTTTGATTAAGTTATACTAGAATCTGGTCAAATCAACTTTTCACATCTCAGACATTGCATTATCATTACAAGCTAAGCCTCAAACTCAATATATTTAACATGGCACTTCAACTCAAAGGATAATATCATACAACCCCATTGTTAATGTAAGATTATTTAATTTACTATCAGATGATCTGAACTTTGCTCTAAGGGCTTAATCCAAAAAATTTGTTTGAAATCATAAACTTCTAGTTCAAATAATGTTCTTTAGAAAATTGAAATAATAAAAAGTTCTACTAATAGATTTTGTTTGCTTTTTGTGTAACCATGATTTGTGCGAAGAATAGTGCTTAGTGGAGGCTCATTGTCAGAGAGTTAGGAGACAGCATGCAATTGTTCCTCCATTATCTTGTGACCAAATGCATAGTCTACGGTATACCATTTAGAAATGTACATGTGAAAATATTTTATTGGATGCGATAAAAAGAAATAATTATAATATATTTTCAAACCCCGAAGAAATTAAACTTATTTTATGATGCATAAAGAAAATAAAAAAGCAGTGTGTATGTAGGTCATGATAGGCAACTTTTTATGTAAGTGGTCCTTGACTTTTTAACAATTAGTCATTGTTAACCTAAGATGATTAGTTACATCCCAGACTTAGAATTTATTCTTGAAATAAATTGAGGAAGAAAAATAATTTACTCTATATTGCAGCAGAATATATCTTTATATAATTTTTTTTCTTCATATTTTCAGTACATTGAACTGTCTGGTTTTTTTTTTTATTAAAATGAGACAGGTTAAAAAGTACTTATAATTTTGAGTTATTACGAGACAGGTTAAAAAGTACTTATAATTTTGAGTTATTACGTTTGTAGATATAATTAACAATGATTTAGGTTATGTTTAGTTTGTAGACGAATTCGATTGGATAGATCCATTTAGGTGGACGGATCTAATTATATTCAATTTGTGAATGAAATTGACTAGGATGAAATTACATGTCCAATCTCAGTAGAAACCGACTAGAGTGAAGTCATTACTACACTGATCCATTTTAAATAAAAAAAAACAGATCCAAATGTATCAATGTGTTTATATTTTTATATATATGAAACGTAATTAAAAACACTTATTTCAACCTTTTACTTATTTGTTATCACTCTTCTATACTTAATTGATTAAATTTAGTTAAAATAAATGATAATATAAAGATTTTTCTTACACTCTTATCTAGTTATATTGTAAAAAAAAAAATTGATAATAATTACAAAAATTGATAATTTATAATTATATGATAATATAATGAATATTAGAAGTAGAACAAGGGTCTCTAAAGAATTCGTGTTAAGATTACCTATTATAAAAAAACACAATCTCTATAGTGAAGTAAATAATCTAGTTCTTCTCCGAAGTACTATTAATCTTGCTTGTACATTCTTTTTAGATTCATTATTATTTGATTTGAAATTAGATGGTTATCTGTTAAGGAGTATAGTCGTGATTATATTTTAGTTATTTTTAAAAATTATTTTTTTACTAATGTTACTATATTAATATTATTAAATAGATTAATACAATAAAAATTATATTTTAGTAAAGTTATAATACAATATAATAATATTTAAATTAATATTAAAATAAAAAACAACATAAATGAAACCGAGATTAACGATTATTATTTTTCACTAATATATGAGCTTTTTAATAATAATTATTTACATGAAAATATGGTCAAAAGTATATTTTATATATTCTTAAAATAAAATTTATTATATAGAGAGATACCGTTCACATCTAAAAAGTAACGGCGTTTTGTCTCCCACCAACCGTTATTTTTCGCGCCGTTCTTCTTTGGGTTCGTATATTATTCCCTTCATTAAAAGACTAAATCCTACAATTTATTGAGAAAATAAAATTTTAATTAATAGTAATATTTCTAAGCTTAAAAGGTTTTATATCGTTAATTAATTAAAAATTATTCATAGTGTTTATTGCTGTGAGTTAAAGATATTTTTTAAAAGTTCTTTTTTTGCAACAAATTGTAGAGAGAGACAGTGAAAAAAATGACTACATCCACAAATTTATCAAAATTGAAGGCCCAAATTCATCAAAATAAAAATATAAACACTAAAAAATACATTTTATTTCCTTTATTTACTTATAGGAATTATGATAACAAAAGATTCATTTTGAAAACACGATTAATTTACCTCATTAGAAAATTTTCTAATTAAGATCATAATTCAATCTCATTTCTTGTATTATTTTGACCCCTTCACAGTAATCTATAAACAATTGTATTTAATTATAAATGTTTCGGGGAAAGGTATAGGGATTTTCAAACTAATTCACACTTTTAGTTTTCTTTTTCTCAACACTCATCGTCCACACATTTTGCAATAATAAATAGCTTATGTATTGTGCAATTTTCATTTTTCCCTTTATTAAATCACATAGTGTCAATGTAATTTTTCAAATAAATAAATAAATAATAATATGAAAATAATTTAAACCTGTAAAGATTAATTTTGTAGTAAAAAACTTCAAAAACCAACACACTGTTGTTACTTATAAAGTTCAACTATTTAATCTTTTTTCACGTAAGCACATTTTTATGTTTCCCTTCAAAAACAAACATTTCGCTCTAAAACTTTTTTCTTATGCTTTTACACATTATTGTTGTCAAACAAGGTTTTGAGGCTAAACCGAAAGCGTGAATTAACTATTTCGGGAATTCAATGAGTAGTATTATATTAAAGTTTTAAGTACGAAGTTAGATTAAATTATTAAAAAAAAATATAATTTATAATAATCTTACCCGATTTAAACATGATTGTTTTACGTATAAAAAAACGAATCATTTGTACCAAAATATTCAAATGCTAAGTAATAAAAATAATATTACAAGACCCATAATGGAATTGCAAATTACTAATTACTCATGAATTAAGTTAATTATATGATCATAGATTCGATTGATTTTTTCTCTTATCGTTTTTGTTTTTCTCTCTTACTATTGTTTTTATGGACAGATACCTTTTTCTTTGTTTAGTTGTAACTTTTGTTGTATTTGGTATTCATTAATTTTCTTGATATCTCCAATGCATCTTCAACTTTTGTTTTTCTTTTGTTCACGAGAATCCAAGAAAGCAAAGCAGCATAAGAGCCAAGAAAATCTGGAGCTTCATACAGTAACTGATTAATTTTTAATTTTAATTTTAATAATTTATTTATTTTTATTGAGGCGCATGAAAATTTGGCTTATTGACAGACACTGTTTCGTTCCATCATTTTCTTTGATTCCTTGCTCCCGCTTTCCACCCACACTGTCTCACCTTTCCAGAATTCCACTGCCAAAGGCGCACCTTAGCTTTTTTGGCGCAAATTAGCACGTTCTACAAGGCTTAACAAAAAAGGTTTATTTTTTTATTTAATTTTTATTTATATTATTGTAAAAAATAATAAATTTTGTTAATTACTTTTTACATCATTATGAAGGTGTAATAAGTATTCATAAAAATGTAACATACATTTTTTTTTTTAAAAAAAAGAAAAAAGTGATAAAATAAGCAAAGTATGCCGGGTACTTTCTGTGGATTGTCGGAATAGTTGGTCACAAAAAGATTCACACAAATTTATAAAAAACTAAAAAGGAATCAAAAGCTTGAAAGAATTTTTTTTAAAAAAATTGTAGAATAAAGTGGAAACAGTTGCGCATTTTCCTTTTGCAAAGCAAGTCCTCGTTCCTTGTTTATATGTTGGCACTTGTTTGTCTTTTTGATTTATTTATTTTTGGTTCCCTTTCAATGTCATTGGTTAACACTACTTAACAGAGCAGAGAGAAAAAAGTTTCATTCACTTGTGTTCACTACTAACATAATCTTTCCACTGTGGAGTTGTGATTCTTGTTCAATATCATACATATATTCTGTTTTTCTTGTTTTGTGTTGTGAAACAGTTAGAAGAGGTTTTGATGATGTCTGAGGCATTGGAAGAGGTTGGTTCAATGAAAGGGTGTGAAGAAGGGTTGAACTTGAAGGCTACTGAGCTGAGACTTGGGTTGCCAGGGTGTGAGTCACCAGAGAGAGAGGGTGTGTTTAAGAGTGGTGTTGTTTCTGGGGCCAAGAGGGTTTTCTCTGATGCCATTGATGGAAAGTGGAATGGTGGATCTGAAGTGGGTTTGGGAAAAGATTCTGCCTTGTTTTCTCCAAGGGGCGTTAGTGCTGCTAACTCTCTCACTCTTGCTGCAACTGACTGCACTAACCAATCACTTCTCAAGGAAACTCTTCCACACTCTCCTAAACCATTGCATGACAAAAAGCCCCAGATTTCTGCTCCAGCTGCAAAGTAAATACTTTCTCCTTGCATCTTGCTTTTAGTATTACATGAGTCTGTGTTTGTGTCTCATGTTTAGTTTTTTTTTTTTTAAAGTTGTTTTTTTTTCCGATTTCTTCTTGCCTAGTTTAGTTTAATTTCTTAGCTTGTTGGTGTTGGTTCTGGTTTTATGAAAGTGTTTTGTTTAGTTGTCTTGTCTCTGTTTAGTTTTTAGAGTTTTTCTTTGTTTTTGCAAGAAGTTGGAAGCAAGATGTTTCTTTTGGTGTTTGGAGTAAGAGGAAGAGGAAGAGGAAGAGGAAGGAATTTTAGTTTCTTCCTTTTTTTTCTATTTTAGTCTGTTGGAATTTAAACGGAAATGAACTAACTCAGCCTATTTGTAACTATATTTTCATGTTAGCCTCTAGTGTAAAAGAAAGTGTCATTACTTGTGTAGTTGTTTGGATTCATGTAATTTTGAGGATAATCCCTCTATGTTAATGAATTAATAAATATTGTATAGTTACTTTGGTTGTTCCATAATTTTTCTTTACACATGAGGATGGATGGATACAAGTCTCTATTAGCCAGATTCCTTTGTTTTGAATTTAATCACTAACTTTAAAAATTGAATGATGTTTTCTTGAAGTGTAATTTATTGTTGTTTTGTGAATCAGGGCACAAGTTGTAGGATGGCCACCAATCCGTTCTTTCAGGAAGAACTCAATGGCTTCTCAACCTCAAAAGAATGATGCTGCTGATGCTGAAGCCAAGTCTGGATGCCTTTATGTAAAAGTTAGCATGGAGGGTGCCCCATATTTGAGGAAAGTGGATCTCAATAGTTTTACCACTTACAAGGACCTCTCTTTGGCACTTGAAAAGATGTTTAGTTGTTTTACAATCAGTAAGTCTTTCTTTCTACTTAATGATCCTACTTTGAAGAATATTTTATTTAAACTATTTAAACTATGATTTATAACTGACATCTATTTGGATCTAGTGATTAGTAAATTGGGACTAATTAAAAGTATTTAAATATCACATGTTCAATTTTTTACTAAAGGAAATGGTCTTGATATAATTAATTGCATTTGAAACAAAAAAATTTGATACAATCAGATGTTACAAATAAATAGTTGGCTTAACATTGCCTATGTTATTAAACACTGACTTATTTTAATGCTGTAAAGCCAATAGTGTTTCAATGGCATAGAATTACATAACAGTGTATGCTTGTGTTTATATGTTACATATTCTGATGATGTTTTTATTGACAAGTTCAGGTCAATGTGGCTCTTATGGGGTTTCAAGTAGAGAAAATCTAAGTGAAAGTAGATTGATGGACCTCCTTCATGGTTCAGAATATGTTCTTACATATGAAGACAAGGATGGCGATTGGATGCTAGTTGGTGATGTTCCATGGGAGTAAGTGCATTTTTTTATTTAATTTCTAAGATAATAATGTATGTTTCGGTTTTTCATTCTTAGACATTATTTTATCTGAAAAATATCACGATCAACAAAGAATGTATTGATGAGTAGCATATCTGAAATGATCTTATTATTCTTTTAGGATGTTCACCGAGTCTTGCAAGAGGCTGAGGATAATAAAGAGTTCTGAAGCAATTGGGCTAGGTAGGTCCAAGTCCAACGCTGTTACACTCACATTTTTGTTTATGCATTATGTTGATCCTTTAATTGTTTAGCACTATAGAAATGATGGTCTCTATATTTATTGTTACACTTATCTAAATTCTGATTATTGCAGCACCTAGAGCCATGGAAAAGTGCAAAAATCGCAACTAGTGCAATGCTTTTATGCTTTTGTCTTCTGATGAGGAAAGATGGAAGATCAAGCATATAATACCTTATTTCTTATGTATAATTCTATATACGAGATTGAAGTGTCCTAAACTTTTTAGTGGGCAACATATATTGATGACAACGTATTAGGTTTGTTGTAGCCGTCTATATCTTTTTGATGTAGATGTTAAGGTTTTAGGTTGTTTTCCCACACTTCAATTACAGTCCTTAAGGCTTACCGTAGTGTGTAAATTTTCTCTGTAAGCGAGCATTTTGTTTGCCATGCCAAGCTAAGAAAACAACATCATACTTTCTTTATATGTGTGTCCACTCTTATATTGTAAAGTTAATTTTTGAATGAGAGTGTTGTTCAAAATTAATTTCGTTTTCATGACGTTATTGGACGTTTCTTGCGTTAAATGTTTAATTTATTTTTGTTATTTTTTCTTCCTTTCAAATACTATTTATGTGATTTAGTCTTGGTTTGATTTAAAATATAAATCTTGACACATTGTATTAAACTACAGAATTTTCATTCTAGATGTATTGAGTGTTAATTTTAATACAACTTTAATATTTAATAATCAAAATTTTATTTTAACTTTGGGTTCTTCACACCTCAGAAGTGAAGCCAACACAAAAGCTCTACTCAATAGTTTTCATCACAACTAGTTTTTGCAGTTTATTCTCTTATTATAAAGGAGCCGTTTCTCAGAGAAACAATTTACTAAAGTATCTCTACAATTTTAATAATATATTTTTTTTTCTTAAATACTGATTCTTTAAAACAAAAGGTTTAGTAAACTTCAAAGAATTCTTCTTTCAAAGTTCTTGTCTAACTACTTAACCAATTTCTTTTTCAAAATCTTACATAACAAAAGGTATTAACTAATTAAAAGTATTAATTTTAATTAGAGAATCATACTAAATGCTTTGAAAACCGTAACTCATGGCAATTCCGAAGAAGACTAGTGTTATGCCAGGGGGAACCTCAGCTCAGCTATGTGCAAAAGCTAGAAGCTGGAGATTGATTCACCCTTTTATTTTAATGTCTTTCTTTTATATTGTTAAAATATGTTTTGTTTTTATTTCATCTCTCTACATTGTATAATTATTGGTTATCTTTTATTTGTGAATAATACCAAGGTTCCTGTTTATTCCCTTGCATTTTGTAACGTTTAATAATACTACTGAACTATTATACTTACCATCACCACCAATTCAGACGTGGAAGTCACTGAAAGGAATGAAATGTAAACAATTCTGAATGACCAAAACAAAAAAACTCTCAGTATGACAAAATGGAGTCATGGAAGGAAAATGTCTCTCAGCACATACAAGTATTGATGCAATCAGTGAGGTACCTTCCAGATATTGTGTTTCTTTTGAGGTACCTCATTTTCAGAAATTTCATCTTCTGCATTATTTTTAACTTCAGAAGGAACATTATCAATCAACCCCTTGCTTGACAATTTCCTTAATTTCTTTTGAGGTTCTTGCCGCTGATGGTGTTTCAACTGTATTCTGTATTTGCTTCCTCTCTTCCAAAAATGTAGCAATATCCTTATTTTTACAAAATGCCAAAGCAAAAGGTTTTATTGCAACATGGACAAGCCCTTGACCAATTTCAAAGTCAAATTCTGCAACATCATCTTTCTTCATTGTCAATGTTACTTGCCCTCTATTGATACGCACAAGTCGAACACAAACTTCTTGACCAACTTGCAATGATGAAATTCCCATAGCATTCTCAAATAACGGAGTTTCAGTGTTCACTTCAATTAGCTTCACCTTCACTCATTGTTCTACAGAAACAACACTGGCAACATCCTTTTACATAGCCATCACTCAACTGAGAAACATGAACAAGGCCATCCGTGAAAGCACAATAAAGGCAAGGCACCAAATGGTTGAACAGATTCTATTTTCCCAGTAAAAGTTGCTCCGGGAATTAAAATTCTTTACAGAACGCATCTCACATCTCCTAGTTAGTTTTGATTGTCAGGTTTGAACTGGAGCAAAACTTACATCAAACTTAAGGAAATTAATCTTCATTTTTTGCAACTGATGAATTTGATCCCGCAAATGCTACTTCTGTTTCTGT
Organism: Hylodesmum podocarpum; assembly: GCA_026586105.1. Lineage (NCBI taxonomy): Eukaryota > Viridiplantae > Streptophyta > Magnoliopsida > Fabales > Fabaceae > Hylodesmum > Hylodesmum podocarpum. The sequence goes on from JALJEV010000403.1 coordinate 1,723,335, forward strand.
GGTTTTTGACGCGGAGGTTCTGCATTTTTTATGAAAAGAGTATCTCCTTTTGTTCTGTGTAAATAGTCCACTGGCTACAAATGGAGGTAACAGAAATGTCAGAGTTGATGATCCAAGTTTTACAGAGTTCCTTGACAAACTGAGTTTTGTTAAAGAATTGTTGTTCCTTCTTAAAAAACAAGTTTGAGGAATGAGTGGAACATTGTTAACTGAACATGGTATAACAGAATTCATGTTGGTTAGAAATGCAAAACATATTTAGACTTACAGCTTTATTTTTTTTATATTTATATGGTAAGAAAAATAATTTTTACGTGAAAATCAAGAAGTGTCTGAATTTCACAATCCCAAATTTTACACAGATCTCAGGATTTAACAATCTGTAATGTAATGTTAATAAAATGTTCTGTAATTTTAAATCTGTAACTCAAAACATATCCTAATACGAAAATCAAAAACCCCACCCTACGATGAGGTGGATAATGAGATAAGGGTGGAATGAGAGTTTCATGTTAGCGAGAAAAATAAGAGGGTGTGGAAAGAAATAGTATGTTTGTTCTGTTTGAAGCCCAAAACATAACTCACCCCATTCTCGGATTGGATTCAACTTTGGGCTAAGCCTTTTACATTTGTTAAAAAGTAAAACGTTAGCTTAAAACGCATCATAACTTATCTAACATTAACAGTTAATTAACACCTCTCAATAAACAAAAAATAGATATTATTATATATTTAATAATGGAGTTTAATAACCAGTGTTACACAGACATTAAATAGACATTCATCATTTTTAATCATGTTATTCAGTAATATGATGTGACAACAAGGTGATTCTTATTGATATACATACATGTAAAAAAAAAGAGTTTCTGCTGATAAATCATATATTTAAACTCATCATAGGAATTAAAGAACATATTATGCATAATAATATAGAATTGAAAAACAACATCAAACGTTTTAAATAACATGCATTATTTTTTTAAAAATCGAGTTCAAACCTTTTTCTTTTTTGTAATACTATATTGAATATTGTATGTCATCAACATCATTTTTCCTAAATATAAATCACAAATTTCTCACACATGTGAAACCACGTATTTCAACAAATTCTAGATACCGTAAGAGTTTTATTTATATCAAACATATGTAAGTAGATTTACTTTTTTCATCAACTTTATTTTGTAAAACTGATTTTTGGTTTTATTTATGATCTATTATATTTATAATAATATTATATAAGTTTTACCTGCACCAAAACTTGGTAGGTAGAAGTGTTTTTGAATTTTACTTACAATTTTATAGTGTACATAGGTATAGGGATCACTTTTATTGTAGTGTATAGAAATGCTATCGGTTGAACCAACCATTGTTGTCATCTTCCTATGTTATTGGTTCGGTTTTCATAGATTTACCTAAACCACTTAAGTGGATTTAAAAAGCAAGTAACAGTTTTCAAATGTATATTTTATGTATAGCTAGTACTTTGTGTCATTCTTTATCTATTTTAGAAAAGTTGTTTATTTTTTTAAAACTCCCACAAACACATTCTTAATAATCAGCTAGATAAATTAAGAAGGTTACATAAAGAATTGCAAGACAAGATATGGGAAGCTAGAAAATTGAATAGTGTAATCACATGCATGCATGGAAGCAAATCTTTATGGGAAGTATGCATTTTGGTTTTGTTGGGTAAGGTAAATCTAAGGATTAATTCAACAACCTCATAATCAATGTTAAAATAATGGATGAGCATGTGTGGATCTCTGATAATTAATAATTTAAAGTTTAAGGGGAATGACATCATGGGTGTGCTAGAGATTGCATACGTTAAATTAATATAGTCTCTAAGCACTAACTCCGTTCTTTAAACACAACTTTAAAAACCAGATACTCACTTTTATTCAAAAACAGCCAAATTAATCTGAGAAGAAATCTCAATGACACGTGAAAAGCAGAGGAATTATATGTCAGCCATGACTCAATATGGCTGACTAATTGATGAGTCAAGACTTTTGCACATTCATTAACTAATTGCATGTATCTATTTTAATTAATTCCTTCTTTTTATTTAATTAAACTAGAAAACGATCAAATTAGTATATAATTATAGGGAAGACCAAGAGTTAAAGAATTACAAAAAGGTTCGATAATATAATAGCCAATTAATATACTTGTAACATATCAAATGTTTTGGAATAATCAACACATTCAAGTAGGCCAACATAGTTAGACTTAAACATATCTTAGTTCATGTGTGTTTGATACAATGTTGGAACTTAAGATTTCTCCGTCAGACAAAAATTCAGTATGACATAAATTGATCATAATATGATGCTATAAAATCTGAAAAACTTTCATTGATAACAACAAAAGGAATACTATAATTCCCCTGAAAGATTATGCCAGTAACCAATATATACCTGAAACATTGAATCTTTCCACATATATATATCAAACCAAAAAATTGAAGTAAAAAAGGAATCGTATTCTGATGCCTTAATGGGCTTCTTTATCATATGATTGATTCATCAGAAGATAGAAAGCAGACACTACTCTAATCAATATACAGTGCACATAACAAATGAAATTGAGATCAGATACAATCATGTCTGATATGATCATACTCAATTGTATCAAACCATATCTAAGATAGATCATGAGAGCACTTGGGATGTTGGTTTTATAAATCAATAAACATAAATATTTATATAAGGTTAGGAGACAGGGAGGACCAATCGCATTAATATTGCCACATTTCCAAGTAATCACACTAGGACCTTTTGCAATGATAAAAATTTTATAATAAGGTTACGTATCCAAAGGCAAGCCAAGTGTTGAATTTTGCAATTCCTCTATAAGCATGTGGTCAGGACCATTTCCTTGTAGTTTCCAAGATCGCATTATTCCAGTTGTGACTATACATATAGTTTTAATTTATTCATATTTATATGGTCCATAGAGACTTGTTGTAGTTTTATAATATAAGAAAATCTTCCACCTAAGCAAAACATGTATTCCGTGGGCATCAAAATATTTGTTAGGCATCTTAAGAAATAGAGATCTGGCTAGGTCATGAGGTAGCAACAAATTTTTAATTGGACAATAAAGTTCAGGGTGAAGGTACTTGTTTATTTGGAAATCCAAAGAAGCTAGAAAACTATACACACTTGTTGTGACAGCAAACACATCAGTTTTGGGTTTATAAAATATATTCAGAATATAGGCATGCATTTGCCACTTGCATATAAGTTACTTTTCTTAAAGAAATAATCAATTGTAAAACACACTTTAGTTCAAATTTCAAAGTTAATTTATATATCTAAAACCAACTGATTGACTTCTAATCATGCAATTAACTAACATATTTGAATATTTTCTTTCTCTTATTGTTTAATTTAACTTCGGGCATCTAACTTATTTCTTAAATTAACCTTCTTTAAAAATAACTTTTAATTTAAGTTCTCTCTCCCTTGAATATCTAACTTCATTCTACAACATTTTGATAATTATGTTAGTATCTATGGATTTTATTATTGATTAAACTTGAGATTGATGCGATTCCATTCAACTTAAATTAATGAAAAACACACACACACACACACACATATATATATATATATATATATATATATATATATATATATATATATATATATATATATATATTCAACAGGTTTAATTTCGTTACAGATCGAACGCAGGTCCCTTCTGTCACCAATTTTTTGGATTTATAAAATAAAAACATGATTCCATCTAAGATCATATCCACCCACTAGTAAATCTGTCCTTCCTGTTCTGATAATTATTAGATGACTATATACTTAATGTTGACTCCTTTAACTTGTAGAATTAATCCTTCAATAAATATACATACATACATACATACATATATATATATATATATATATATATATATATATATATATATGTATATATTGTAAAGTCTAATAAGGATGAGGAGATAGGTAGGCTCAAGTCCCCGTGTGTGTGTTGTAATGTATATGAAATCTGATAATGAAAGAATTAAAAAAAGAGAAAGCAAGAATCTGATATAATATTAATATGGGATTGTGAGTGATTCCGTGGGATAGTTTTGCCTTGCAAATCGTGTTCAATAATGGAACCCCCAAGTCTGCATGTGTCCACAAATCACTACTAGATATCCTCAAACTTCCTTTCCACTTTCTTTTCTTCTCCTCACATCATCAATCCACGTATTATATTAATTTTCATCAATAAAGTCATATTCTGAAATTTGTCATGGAAAAATGTTGAACATGCATGTCACTATAATTTACGATCAATGGTACATACACATTGCCAATGGAGTCTCGTGTCAAAACAAAACATCAAAATAGACAAGAAACACAATCTAGCTAGTACCATAGTTTAATACGTAATTTTGTTATTTATTATATAATTAATAAATGGGATCAAGCTAATTAAGGAATAATAAGATGATTTAGTGATAAAGAAAGGAATTTAAAATATGAAGAAAAAATGGATAAAGAATAGACCAAAAATTTGAACCCTGAAAATAACTAATAATTAATGGGATCAAGCCACTGACACAAAAATAAGAAAATAATTATACATAATTTTTTAAGTAGTCATAGATCACCATTTACTAACTTTTATATATATATATGGTTGTTGTAAATCAAATTTAGAATACATTATTAAGATAAGAATTGTCAATGTAAATCCCATGCTGCTTCTTTTTCTCTCTTCAAACTTTTAACATTAAACAAGAGGAAAACTGTTGAAAAATGTTGCCCTCCTATTTCCATCACTTTATTAATACAAAAGATAGTGTGCCTGGTCGTTAATACTAATATAATTATATAATTTTGCTTAAAAAAAATAAGGGTACATGTAAATTCAACGGAAATTTATAGTTTTTTTCCCCTTTTCACACACGTTATCTATTGTTCAATATCATATCAAAGCAACCCATTCATTATAACAGATATGCATTCTTTTTTTCTTCTTATTATAGAATTATTCAATTATTCAATGCCTTACATTATAAGCAACGGCGAGAAGGATCACTAGACGTGCGCGGAAAACTAATTGATACCTGCAGGGAAGGTTTGTTTATGCAATATATATATATATATATATATATATATATTGGAAAAGTAAATACGAGAATATATATAATTAGATTTTAATAAATTTTAGAAAAATATTCTTAAGATGGTTAACTTCTAGGAATAGAAATTATTTATATTATTCTATTTTTACTATCATAATTGAAAGTGAAGTTGTTTTATATTCCCAAATACTCCCTAGTAATTTCTTTCCACGGGTTTTTAGGCCAGAAATTAATTATTATTATGTTTTTTTTTACAAATTAATGATTATAATAGAAAATAAATTATTTAAATGTTTTTCCGACAATGTACGTGCAAACTAATTCTGTTTTTCAAATATTGAGTTTGATGACCTTATAATAAAATTATTAAAAATCATATAAAATTTAATTTATGATTTATTGTAAAACTGTTTTATATTATCAATACATAATTTCTAAACTCAATAATAGTACTCCCATGTTTAACTTTTGTAAATTATAAATTACCTTTTCAAAATATCCAGAAATAAAAATTGATTTGTAAATATTAAGGATGTTAGACATACAAAAATTCTAAGCCATATAACTAGATGACACGAATATTCTATATTACTAGTTATATAAATAGATTAAATATATACCAATAAGGAAAGTAATTAGGTCAAAGTTTATGTACATAAGATTTTTGTTTTCTGAAAGGAATAAAGAATAGGTATTTACTATGTTGTCGGTTGTTACTTCATGTATCGTTTTAGTTAAATTTTTAAAATCTTAAAAAAATTTAAAATATAAAAAATTATAAATAAAATTTGTAAACTATATTAAAAGGATATTCGGTAAAGAATTGGCATTGGTTAAGATATGATGGATACGTATGAAACTCTATCATGAAAAAGTCTATTTCGTTATTGTTTAATTGTTCGGATCTGATAATATCAATAAAAAAAAAGTGTAGATTCGACTCGTGCGATAATTTTTTGTACGTAATTTATAAAACCAAATAATAAAGTGCAGCTTAAACTTATAACACACACTAGCATTAAAATTTGGTAGCTTTAAACCCTATCCCTCGTATTTTGATCACAGGAAAAAAGAAGAGGCGAATCATCTGTTTCACGACTGTGATTAATTTAAGTACATGCTTTCCTTAAAGTAATCATGAATTAGTGGATTCAATTTATCCCATCTCGTTGTTTCATGGACAACATAATCATATATAGTACACTAGTAATCACAAGGAACAAATCTCAAATCATCATTATAATTTATTTATTATTCTTTTCTTTTCTTTTTCAAATGAAAATGGTATATATAAAATTAATAAAACAAATGACACTTTTTTATTTTAATATGTTAAATTTTATTTATTTCAATACAAAATAAAATTAATATTTACAAAATTTAAAACATATATATTACATATGTGTTATTTGTCTAACTCAACCTTATAAAATTGATTTATAAAATAAGAATTATTTCTTATTTATACACATAAAACATTTTATATATTATATCTTTAAATAACGTAAGATTTCAACACACCCTGAAATTTCTAATACATTCTCCTCATATTAAGAATTGAACTTGTTAAACATAAAGACTATTTAAATAAATAATTCAATATCAATCTTACAACATGTGATCCATCCTTTATGAATAACATTGTCATGAGTTCGAATATATAAAATAATAATATAAAATAATTTTACACCATTAATGAATTGGATTTTAAAAAGAAATTGGAAATTGTACAGCTATAAATTGGAATATATATGATCTGTTTTATGTTTAAGGAACTAATGAGACTTTTTTTTGGTGGTGATTAGTGGGGCTTCCTGCAATTTGAATTGGTTCACATGTCTGTCAAACAAATGGGAGGATTCTCACTTTCCACCACACAAACAACTCAAAATATGACCCACAAATCATGCGTTGAACAGCTCACTTAGATTTGGTCTCTCAACACTTAACTATAAACACACCATTATTATTATAATCATCATATAATCATCTATATATAAACTATTTTAATTATCACAATGTGCCAACCCCGCCTTTATAATAAGCAAAACTAACATCTTTATCACTTTCAGACTTAAAACAACATAATTAAACTTGTGGACAGTAACTTCATTAAAAAGAAATCTTATTTTTCTTTAAAAAAAATTAAAAAATAAATTCAAGTTATGTAAACCAAATTATGACAAATTATAATCCATAAGTGAGATAATTCCTACCTTATAATCTGGTTTTATAAAAAAATTATTAGTTTCTTTATTCATATTTTTTAAAATGGTATCCGAATTAATGTTAAGAAAAAATAAAGAATCGTATACATGTTAATGGTAAAAAAATCGAACTCCACATTACATACAAGAGATAAAAATTTAAATTCCACAAATTACAGTATATAAGTGAGGAATAACTCACCATATTAAATTAAACTATTCACCTATGTTTTTAAAAATAAAATGTATTATATTTAGTTTATAAAGGATAACAATAAAATCTGTTAAAAATAAGCAAGGCACTTTAGGTTTAAACAAGTATTTCTAAATCCTTCTTAACTTTTTCTTCATAATATCTCTATTGACCAAAAAGTTAAATATATTTTTGAGGAATTCATTAAGCAAATATATATTTTTAACATTCTTTATTACATAAAAAATTTGAAAGAGGATGCAACAAAACAGGTTTAAAACTGGAACAAGAAAATGAATTGGAATCTGTGTTTCAGACACGACATTTTGTCTATAAAAGTTTTTAACACGAAACAGGGAAATCAAGTGGGAAAGTGTTTTATTTATTAAATAAATAAAATATAAGATGAGGAGTAACTCTGAAAAGAAAGGAAAACAGCCACGTCACTTTGTATACAAGTTCGTCTAATTTGTTTTGTACCATCAAAGCAGGTATGCTCCAATCATGACCAAAAATATAACTGTTCTGATGTAAAATTAAATAATGTCATATGTTATAAAATAATTAGATGAAAATTTAATATTTAATTATTTATGAATTTAAATTTAAATATAAAATTAATGAATTTAAAAATAAAGTATAGAAGAAGAAAACATAAAAAATTTAAATTGACAAAATAAATATTAATAAATTATTTATGTTTTAAATTTTTCATTTTAAAATATTAAAATAATAGTGTTTTAAATCTCTCCAATTCATAAATTTAGTAGCACGATACCTTTAAATAGTATCTAGGGTTGGCCTGCATCAAAGTAAATTTATTTAAATTAATTATGTGTTAGTATTACTACACTTATTTAACCTTTTTCTTTATTAATTAGTTCCTTATGGAATTTACAGCTGTGGCTTTTCAGTTTAGTGTATTATCAACCAAGACAAATTGATCGTGAACTATAAAATCACATGCAAAGTGGAACCCACTACAAGCTTTGTGATCTCCATCAATCACCCTAATTAAAATAATCATATATCAAAAGTACCTCAATAAAGTAGAATATAGAGATCAAAATTAGGAAAAAGAAAAATTATAAATAAGAAAAGAATTTTATATATATATATATATATATATATATATATATATATATATATATATTGTGTGTGTGAACGTAACACACATGAGAAAACAAAAGTGAAGAAATGCCGTGACAAATATCACGACTTTGCTGATTATTTTTGTAAAAATATTAATATAAAATTGCAAACAATTACACGACTTATAATATTTTATAAAATCAAAATTAAATTAAAAATCGTTAGTTTTTATGTGGTTTATTTTTTTATTTATAAAAATGATGAAGTTGTTAAACTGAGTATAATTTATGAATAAAAGTTAAAAAGTGTAAAAAATAGAAACCGTAAAAATAACCGTAAAATCATGATTATATGGATGACTTAATCCTATTCTAGATAATACTTTAAAATCTGCACCACCTCAATAAATTGAAAAAAAAAATATTATCCTTTCTTTATTTCGTATTTTTAATTTTGAATTATTATTTTTTTGTAATATTTTAATTTTTATTATTAAATTTAAATTATTGTTTAATTTAATATTATAGACTAAAAATATTCATAAAAATAAGAAACTAATAATTAATATAAAAATTTCAAAGAGAACAAAAATTAAAATCTAAGATATTAAAAAGCTAAAAACTTAATTAGAAAAGAAAATAGCTGAAAAGGCCGACAAGTACTCGTCAACAGTATATGTTGTGCATATAAGCTTAGATAGTCGACAGACATTGACAAGACACGTATAGGAATCAACCGACACTTACAATAGATAAACTTGTTACCTGTGTTGGATAATTTTATTTCAAAACTTTTTATTAAATTTACAAATGTTCTCAAAGATTTTGATTAATTACTTAAGAGAGTTGAAAAATATATTTATATATTTAAAATTTAAAATTATATAATAATAATATATATTAATATTAAAATTAAGGTGGATTACACAAAATAATACAATATAATTATGAATACTATTATTCATTTTTTCATATTTTTATCATGTAAATAAATATTATTGTTTGTGATAAAAGAATTATTCATAGTTGAAAATTATGAAAATAAAATAATAAATTTTATTAATCTTTTAAATATATAAATTTCACGTATATGTGATTATAAATATAATATATCATGAATAAAATATATTAAAACTTATGTATTAATGTAAGAAAAATACAACCATAATTAATAAATAAAAAAATTAACCATTTAATTTATTTGGAATTTTTCTATAAGTTAAATCAAAAAATTTGGGAGATACGACTCGCCCGCCCTATTAAGTTCTGCATGTTGTATATCCTAATCATATATATAAAATTTTAAATTAATCTAAAACATTTAATATTTCATATATATCAAAATTAAATTAATGTAGTATATACTTTTGAAAATAGCTGAAAATAAATAACTATTCGATTATCTTCATTCTTAATCAAACACTTTTTTTATAGTTGACAATTGACATGAACATCTAGATAATATTTACTAACAATTAAAAAAAAATTACATTTTAATTTTATATAAAGTTATTGATGGTTAAGAATAAATGCAACTTTTATGAAAAAAAATAAAATAAATGCAACTTGTATCAAAGACTAGGGGATGTATCAATACTAAGAAATTTAGTTATTGTAGGAAGTAAAAAAAAAACATTTAACTATTTAGATTGAAATTAATAGCTTATGTTACACATATAGTTTTAATTTTTTAAAATTATGAGAAAATCTTTATACGAAACAGAAGAAAATCACATGAGATTTAGACTTAAATACATAATTTGAACCATGCATAATTTTTATTGGGGTTGAGGGCTTGAGGCGCGTGGGTAGACATTATTGAAACAGTTTATTAAACATATTTAATAAGGAGACAATCACTTTCAGAAATAGTGTGAAAGTGTAAATAATAGACGAGTAGAAGAATTAATAAATGATGTAATGATTATTAATATAATTCTGGTAATAATAAAAATAGTGTTGTCAGAGAAAGAAAAAGAAGAATATCTTGAGGCAAGAGGATAGGAGGAAGAGAGAAGATTTAGGTGTATATAACATTCAAATCTATACACAATCTCATCCAGCTATGCAATACACAAACTCATCCTCAGTTTAAAAGCACCATTTCAGATCTCTCATTTCCCACAAAACTTAACTTCCACCTAATTCTAAACAATTTATTATACCTTTTTTTTTCTCTCTCTCTCTGTAGCACAAGATATAGATCAAAAGAAGAACAAGAACATGGGTAGCAGTTATTTGGGAGAACCAAAGTTTGGAAATGAAAGAGAAAGAGGAAGTGGTTCTTCTTCTTCTTCTTCAAGAAAAGGAAAGAAAAACAACTCTGCAGAAAAGCCAAAGCAACCACAAAGAGGTCTTGGAGTTGCTCAATTGGAGAAAATCAGATTGCATGGTCAAATGGCCTGTGCCACCTATCACCCTTCTCTACACACCCCACCTTACCCATCTCATTTTAACAACGTAAATTTTACCTCTTTTCTCTCTCTTTTTTATTATTAGAAAATTTTAAAGAACACAATAGATGATACCTAGTTCATAATCTGTAAAGCCTTCGATTTTCTCTGTCTTTTTTCAACAACCCTTGAGTTACGACTCTTAATTATTTTCTATTTGCTTAAACATACTTATCTCAATTCTTTTTCTTAAATTCGTTAAATTTAATTAAATTTAATAAAATTTATATAATTTGTGTGTCACACAGCAGGAAGATCCAAGAGTGCAAATGGCATATTTATCGGTGCCGTCATCTTCTTTTTCTTACTCATCGTCTCCTACATCATCATACGCACCTTCCTATGCCTTCCAACCAAACATCATGGTACCGCTAATTTCATTTTCCTTTTCTTACATACTAATTGCTATTATATATACTTTAACTTAATTATTGTTAATGGTTTTAGTCTAATTTTACCAATTAACTTTCATTCTTTCGTGATGGGTGTGACGTGTTCCGCACATATTTTTCACCTCTCACTGATAAATAAATGACCATTAGTTATTAGAAGGGTGTGTATATAACTGCACCTCAAGCTAAGGGATCAAGATGGTTATTATTTTTCTATGCATAACTTATGTATAGTAGTAAGTCTTTTTTAATTCATCTACAAACTTGGAGATGTAATATTTTAATTAATCATGTACTACTAACTCTACTTTGTATTTGGTCGAGTTTAATCAATTAAAGTACAATATACTACTTTATCAAGGATGGTACAACTTACTAAGTACTAACCCTAGGTGAACGAATCTCTTGTTCTGGTAGCTGAATAATGACCAAAATCATCTCATAATTTAGCGAAAAGAGTCAAGACTATGATTTTCGATATTATTTGTCCTTATAGTTCTTTAATTCCCACTTCTATTTGTTGCAACTCCCAAGATATAGTACAAGTTTTGTTATTTTCATTCAAATATTTTTTCATATGTTCAATGTCGTTATACTAATACATGATGGAAAGAAAGTGAGATATATAAGAGAATCATGCGATTTTGACAAAAATTGTTTGCTGCTGCAGATGGGCATAAGCGAATATCAAAAAACAAACATCGGATATGGAGATTCTGATCAGCAAACAAATATTGGAAGGTACTTAGTTCTTCCATCCTTGCTAATTGTCATTGATGAGAGCAAAAAGAATGTGTTTATAAAATATAATACTTTTTCTTTTCTTTCTCTTCGTTTTATTGTCATTGATGAATTCTTGCTGAAATATGTGAAATTCTTTTTCTTAAACAAAGATGGGAAGCTGCCAACGTGATCTTGGAGAGCCATTCTTATGCTCCATCCAACATAACTCGACCCTTTATAGACCTAAATGTAAGGAATTTCTTATAAGTGCATGCAACTCTTTGATATTATATTCCATGCAAAAAAGATTGATTAAGAAATTCAAAATGATCTTATTAAATGTTTCTTTTTCCCTCCATGTTTAGGACTCGCAAGATATAGATTCCAAGAGGCATGGGAATGGTTCTGTTGGCTCAAGCAGTCAGAACTCCGAATCAAGTGACACTCAAGAACTAGATTTAGAGCTCAGATTATCCCTTTGAACTACCACTTATAAATGCTGAGATATGTTGTCGTATATGATTAATGGTAACGCTTTTGTTTACAATTTAGAATTGCAAAAGCACAAAACGTAAACAAGCCAACATATGTGTTTGTTTTTGAGTCTCAACTCGAGATGATACACCCTTGTGTAATAGAAGATAGATTGCATATAAATCAATGCAAAAACTTTGTCCTTTCCCATAAATTCTGAAAAAAAATGAGAAGTTATCTGCAATCCTTACCTTCTTAGTTTTCCATTAGTTAGCAAAGCTATTTCATTTATGAACTCAGCATGATTTGTTTATGTATTTACATCTTCTTAAGCTTATATATGATCAACGCAACGTACAGGAGTAATAATTAAGAACCGGAAAGAATGGATGCTAATTTTTCATGGAAGAAATGACCTGACACAAATTGACAAGATTTTTCAACCAACATTGATTTGGGCTCGAGGATTGCATAGAAAATAAACTAAATATATATTTACGAATATAAAATATATATACGAGAGAGATGTTATGATATTAGTATAACTCATCCTAATTATTACACCACTCAGTACAGTTAATTAAGGGGTTTTTGTAAAAATTATTATGTTTTCGTGTATATATATTTTTTTTAAAAGAAAGCAAAATATTTTTTTGCGAATATCCAATGACCATATATATAAACATGAGGGAGAAAGAACTACAGGAGAGAAGTGATAAGTGAAATAAATAATATGATGTAATGAAAAAAAATAAACAAGTAAAGTGTGTCAAATGAGTATTTGTATTATTGGGGTATGGCTCAGAGAGTTAATTTGCTTAAGCTGGAAAAAAAAATGATAGGGATGGGTTGAGTCATCTCAACTCCCTATCTACCACCCTATTCTTAAACAAATTCTTTTTTGGTAAATCACCGCACAAACATTTTAACTTTGTTAATACTCTGCTATCATTATCAATGTCAGAAGATTGGAGATGATTTTTTTCTTCTACAAATGGATTTTCTTATATGTCAAGAAAAATTTATATTAAGAGTACAAGAGCTATTCCAATTCATGTAATATGGTGAATTTTAGGCAAAATTTTATGAATTTCCGCTGATTTCAAATCAATTCCTCCTGACCAAGGCGATTATACGTAAGAGAAGTGAAAATAAACATTGAAGAAACTAATGTTAGTCAACAGAGATTCAATTACTATTAGGCAGTCAAACCAGAAAAGGAATTATGGGAGAGAAAAATACCACTTTGAAAATGAGATGTGATCCAATGCAGGAGCTAATTAATTTCTTACCAATATGGAAATTTGGTCGGTTACTTTCTTCAATAGGAAGGAACTGTCAGGAATTTTTGTTAATTAACGTCATTTGCAAACTGTTAATGACTTTAATAAGTGCAGTTTTAGGTATGGAAAAGATAGCTATAATTATTTCACCTAAAAATTATAAGACATAATAATATACATGTCTCAGTGATTAAGAAGATATAGCAACTATGAGGGGACAATTGTCTTATCAGAGCTGGATTATATACAACAGTTCTCAATACTGATAGAGATAGACATCAATGCTAGCATGCATAAAGCTTAATTTGCAATAAGCCACACTCTCGATATTTTTTACCACCAATTATGTTTTGACTCTTTTAAATATTAAACATATTAGTATTTATCATTTTTTTATATTTCTTTTTATCAAATCTTATTATTTAGTATATTTATATTTATATAATAACATTTTTTATATTTGTAAATAATTTTACTTCATTAATAATTATAATACACAATAATTAATCAACTCACTGACGTAATATATTTATATTTTTCTTTTCATATTTTATACACATTTATATTATTTTTTATATTTTATAACTGATTATTTAGATATTTCACTTATTTATTAAATTATTTTTATATCAAAATATCTTTGATTATGCACCGTGGCAATGAATCAACTTCTTTCAGGTAATAATGGACAAAAACAGCTGGATTAGCTAGTGTGAACCAGTGAAAAGGGGTAATAATCCAGACAAAATAGAAATTAATTGAAATCACTCCTAGTGGATGACCCTGTTATATAGATACAACAAAGACAATCATAATGGCTTGGTATCTTTCTATATATTCATCATAACGCTGACTCCTTAATAATTTGATTCAATATAAAAACTCTTGACGTCAGGGTATCGGTGGACATTTTATTTCAAGAAAGATTCTCAAGTGTTTGGGACTATTTGTTTGTTTTTTCTTGTTCTTCTAAATCTTTGTTAGAATTAATGAAAATACCGGAAAGAGAAATAAAATAAATAAAAATATTAAAATTTTACTGTTTATTTGAAATAAGAGAAAAAAAAGAAATTAAAGTTTTTCTTTAAGAATCACGTAGACCTCGCCTAAGTAAGAGAAAAAAAGGGGGAGAAACTAGATTAATATTCTTTTTCAAAAAAATACTTAATAGACAACTACAATATACATGTAGTTATATGTATATAAAATTTAAAGAGAAAAAATATATATATATATATATATATATATATATATATATATATTTTGTGAGTGAGTTGACTGTATTACAGTTGATTGATAAAATTAAATTTTATTTCATCCAAATCCTCCTAAAAAAAATTGTTGATTCTTGGAAATTTTTGCTATGCCATTTCAAGAAAGTACTACTATGTGGGCAACAAATTGGCCAAAAATCAATTGTTGTTTGACATTTGATCATTGCATTGAAACTTGGAAGTATAGATTTCAGGTAATCATTATGGTCCAAACACGAGGAATTAATGTGTTATATTGTATATCGTGTTTGGGTCTTTTATTTGTGATCATGGATTACTTGACATGTCTCCTTAATTATGCTATACACGATATGTCGATATGTTGTTTGTTGTTTGCAATCCAATTTTAATCGCTACTGGC
The DNA here is from genome assembly GCA_026586105.1 of Hylodesmum podocarpum. Classification (NCBI taxonomy): domain Eukaryota; kingdom Viridiplantae; phylum Streptophyta; class Magnoliopsida; order Fabales; family Fabaceae; genus Hylodesmum; species Hylodesmum podocarpum. Next base: position 1,738,887 of record JALJEV010000403.1, read on the forward strand.
TACTGCTCAAATTAATTATGGTACAAACTTTAAATTTTGGAAGGAATTAGTTAAGATTTCTCTATTCACCCAAAAAAAAAAAGTTAGGATTGCTCCGAATTGAAAGGAATAGGACATGATGATGCTATAAGAATCACGTAGACCTTCCACTGCGATGACAACTCCTTCGATGCATGGTTTTATACATATAATTTTATTTTATAATTTAATAATACATAATATTAAGATGGTATATATATATATATATATATATTATATATATATATATATATATGACCTCAATAAAATAACTGGGTTGAATAAGTTTTCTTCTATAGGTCGTATTCAAATTTTACACATAAATGACTTATTCGACCCAACACATATATGTATATTAACATGTCACGTAAATATGTTTTGCGGAAGAATTATTAGATTGGTTGTGTACCGCAGTTATTTATTAAAAAAAAATCAATTTGTAATAACCTATCCTACCCTTACTTTACTTTTGACCATTAAGTAATTTAAAATAAATTCTATAAACCTACTTTTTTTTTTTTCTCTATCACTTTTTTTACAGAAAGTCATGCCACTTTTCGTATCGTCTTTTTTTTCTTCATCAAGTGGAGATTGTTATAAATTTTACTATATGTTGGTGGATCATACAAATGCTATACATTCTAAAAATGGAAATAATGATAATGTTATTTCATGCATACGTTCTTTAAATTATACATATTAATAGAAATTCTAGAAATATATCGTCCCCTATCCAAGGACATATGCAGAAAAGCTGTCCAAAAAAACTTTATGGTCAAACATTCATTACCTCATAAGTTGGATATATTTGCTATAACAAAACACAAAAAAAGCATATGCAACTATTTTTTAGCGCGCACCTACAAATCATTTACTATTTGGGGAAATGCCTTGACCCAATCTAAATAGACCCTATAAAATGCAGCACACACAAAGGTTAATTTGAAGGAACAAATATAATTTTCATAACAAGAGATTGAACCCAGAAAAGCTACACGCACGGCTCTAACAAGCCCTGTGCATGGTGGTGAATCTGGTTTCTCATCTTCATCCTTCAAAATTAAATTCCTTCCCTTAACAAAAAATTAATTTATTTAATAATTTCCACCAATATAAACAATGAGAGACTCGCTCAAGGTTATTTTGATTTTTAGTCTCTTGTTCCTTGTTGTGGCAGAAGCCAAACGAATAAATGTTCATCACGAATCGTTTGCGGATGATGATGACACAGAATTTCCCGGATTCCCAGACTTTCATCATCCTCATCTTCCAGGATTTCCATTCGGACCAGAACAGCAACAGGAACAGTTTCCAGAAGTAGTAGAGCCTGAAGGCAAGGGTTCGTTTGAAATAACTTCACTTGGTGAATGGGAACTCATTCATGAGAATGCTGGTGTATCAGCCATGCACATTAACTTGTTGCCTTCAAACAAGATCATCGTTTTTGATGCCAAAATTTACCGTCCTTCCAGACTCCAATTACCCGAAGGTGTCCCTTGCGTTCCATACAAAGATGGAAAACAAGACAAACTTGATTGTTCTGCTCATGCCGTTGAATATGACATTGAGACAAACCAAGTTAGAGCACTCCAGGTTCATCTCTTTTCTTCCTTCCACAATACACATACATATATTTTTAAAAAGTATTTGATCGATAACTAAAATAAATAAATAACTAAGAGAGAAATACACGTATATATTATGTAATATTTTGTGAGGAATTGACTTATTAACAAACATATAACAGTAGTTGAACTTAAAGTAAAGTTATTTTTTTAAGTTATTCTTCTATTGATTAGAGGGTTTGATCAGGTAACAAAGGGAGATCCATGGTGCTCAAGTGGAGGGGTTGCACCTGATGGTAGCTTCGTCAGCACTGGTGGTTTTGATACCGGATTTAAAACCGTTCGTTACATGGATCATAATTGCCAAAACTGTGAATGGAGGGAATACGACAACATGTTGGCAGCAGATAGATGGTATGCAACTCAACAAATGCTTCCGAACGGAGACTTCTTTTTGATAGGAGGGCGCAGAGCATACAGCTACGAGTTTGTTCCAAGGGAAGGCCAAAAGAACGAGAAACCCTACTTTTTCCCATTCTTATACGAAACTGCGGACTTTGACGAGAACAATTTGTACCCTTTCGTGCACCTTTCCACCGATGGAAACCTATTCATCTTTTCGAACAATCGTTCTCTTCTTCTGAACCCCATCTCACACAAAGTGGTCAGGACCTTCCCCGTTTTGCCCGGTGGCTCCCGCAACTACCCCGCCTCCGGCATGTCCGCCCTTCTTCCGATCGACCTCAACGACCCCAACTTCAAGGCTGAGGTCATCGTCTGTGGCGGCAACGTTCCTGACGCCTTCCATATTGCCGAGACAGATAAAGTCTACCTCCCAGCTCTCCGAGATTGCAACAGGTAATACATGCATGCTAATGAAAATATTGATATATACAACTAATTATAAAATGTAATGGAATGTAAAGGAAGAGAAATAGTTATATATATTCAAACATGTCCTACGAATTTACAAGTAAAGTTGCATGAATATATGGTTGAATGATAATATGAGAATTTTTATTTGAAATAGGTTAAACATCACTGAGAACTATCCTGAGTGGGAATCGGAGTTGATGCCTTCAGCAAGAACAATGGGAGACCTTTTGGTGCTTCCAAATGGGGAACTCTTACTTATCAATGGTGCAACCAAGGGTACATCTGCATGGTGGGATGCTGACGTTCCAAACTACACGCCCGTGTTGTACAAACCCGACGGGCCCAAAGGGTCGAGGTTTAAGGTGCTTAAGCCAACCAATATTGCGAGAATGTACCACTCCACTTCCACGGTGCTTCCTAGTGGCAAGATTTGGGTTTCTGGCAGCAACACCCACAACTATTATAAGGACAAGGATAAATTTCCAACTGAGACTAGAGTTGAGGCCTTCACTCCTCCTTATTTGGATGCCAGCTTTGACAAGTATAGGCCACAGATTAACGAAGATGGTTCACAGAAAGATTTGCAGTACGGTGGTTTCTTTGAGACAATATTCTCGGTGGAAGATGAAGCTGGGGTGAGTAAGGATGACCTTAAGGTGACTATGTATTCACCACCCTTCACTACTCACGGCTTCTCCATGGGACAAAGGCTTTTGTTACTCAAGATTGACACATTGCTCGTAGAACAAGGGTCTTATAGAGTTAGAGTAGAAGCACCACCGTCTAGTACGGTTGCTCCTCCTGGCTACTATTTGCTCTTTATCGTTCACCGTGGCTTGCCTGGTAAGGCAATGTGGGTGCACATCCAATAGAACAAGAGAAATGTACAACAAATTTTACAACTGAGGGTTGAAACGGAGAACAAGAAATTGATGTTGAATGAATTTTTGTATGTAGATCACATCTCATTGAACAAGAATCTATTTCAGATTAGTTTTTTTTTTTCTAGTTGTTTTTGTTGAATTTCTTTTTTAAAACTGATAATATTGAAATTCTTCATTTAGTTTGACTGTGTGTTCAAGTAAGGAAAAACAGAAAAAGGCATTTGTTCTTCTCCAAGTTTCTAATTGATATACATTTTTGAAGGATGATGTCATCTTTCAACCAAAAAATAAATCATTTTGGGGGGAAAAAATTGTCCATCTCCTTACTCCACTGCTAGTCTTGAGCACGAAATTATTTTCACCCCGTGTTCCAGCTAGTTTAGGCATTCAGGCTTAATTCGCCGCAGTATTTCACCAACTTCCCATGAATCCTACGCTAACGCATCAAAAATCTGTATTTCTAATTATGGTGTTCTGATTTATGACATCAGCTTCGTGTAACATTTTATTATGGAACAATTAAAATTATTGACAAGCCTGTGATAGCTAGAAAATATTTTTCTTTAAAAACAAAACGAAACAAAAATGCACCAGATTTTGAAACACTTGTACGCCATCAGGAGCCAACTTATTTATGAAACCTGACATAAATTCTTTAGGCTCCCCGTTCAAAAAATAATAATATCAAAATGACAAATCCTATGAACAGGTCCATCCATACTCAGAGCAATTAAATGTATGACAATCACGCAGAGTTTATCTTTAGAATGTCATATTGTTCGCTGGAACTTGTATAAAGACATCACCAACTAATGATAAATCATCCAAGTTTTCTACTTCATAGAACGGCTAACACAAACAGAAGGTTGTTCATAGGGGCTAGCATGTCCAAATTTGAAAACATGTTGGTAGCTTTGTTAATCTTAGCACTCGTACCCGACATCATCCAAGTGGATGCCAACTTTTCCAAGAGCATGCACCTCACTTGGGGTGTTCAACATGCGTCAATCCTGGGTGAAGATCTTCATCTTGTGTTGGATAAAACCTCAGGTGAAACATTTATGCTTAACATGCATCGGTTTAGATTTATTTTTGGACCAAGAAATTATGCATCCAAGAGATGGGAAAAAAAAATACAGGTTTGGTCGCATTTTCAATACGTTGCCATTGATATTAGTGGAAAAGAATGATAACATGGCCTAATACAATAACATTTAAGTCTAAATATCAGAGCATCACATTAATATGTTCATACAGCACTTTGGACAAGGTTTGTAATCAAACTAAACATTATGTAAACTGCAGTAAACTATCTATTAAAAATCATCTGTTACTAGCTAAAGTGGAATGATGTGGTGTTTGCTTTTGGATTTCAGGATCAGCTGCTCAATCAAAGAGATCATTCTTATTTGGAAGCATTGAAATGCTAATCAAGCTGGTACCTGGTAATTCCGCCGGAACAGTAACAGCCTACTATGTAAGTTCACCGGATCTCAAGAGATCTCAAAAGCACCAATGTGTACTTTTGAACAACCAAATTAATCAAACCTCCATTACTATGAGAAATGCTAATTCTGCCCCAAAATCCATGCAGTTATCCTCCACAGGAACCCAACATGATGAAATAGATTTTGAGTTCTTAGGCAACAGTACAGGACAACCATACACTGTCCATACTAACATATACACACAAGGAAAAGGAAGCAGAGAGCAGCAATTTCACCTCTGGTTTGACCCAACTGCTGATTTTCACAATTACACCATTCACTGGAATCCCACAGAAATTGTGTAAGTTGATAAATTCTACCAGAACACAGAACTATTCATGTTTCATAAATTGCTTATGATCCATTAACTATAAGTCTATGACCGGCACCTCAGGTGGTATGTTGATAGTCTGCCAATCAGGGTTTTCCGAAACTACGGAAAAGAGGGCATTGCTTACCCAAACAATCAAGGCATGAGGGTTTACACCAGCCTATGGAACGCAGACGACTGGGCAACCAGAGGCGGCCTTGTTAAGACAGACTGGCACGGTGCACCATTCACAGCCAGATTCCACCATTTCAGAGCAAGGGCTTGCAAGTGGAGAGGAGGAAAGAGCATCAACCACTGTGCCTCGAATGTCCCTGCAAATTGGTGGACTTCTCCAAGATACAAGCATCTGAGTCACTCCCAGATGGAGCAGCTGAATTGGGTCAGAAAGAATTACATGATCTATGACTACTGCACAGATACCAAAAGATTCAACGGACAGATGCCTCCGGAATGCTTCAAACCACAATTCTAAACATCTGATCAACATTCCCTGCAGTTAATTTTCCACACATTCAGCAACTCACAACCATCGGATGAAGATCAGACAGCTCATATTTTCTCTTGATAAATCAAACTTAAAGGTTAAAACATGCATTAGAAATCTGAACTGCCTGATCTTCACATCTAATGGTTACAAATGCGATACAGTGCGAATGCGCGGAAATGCAACTGAACTTTAAGGGTTTCAAAGCAAGGCATCATGGCAGCTAGTTGAAGTTTTTTTTTTTTTTTTTTTTTTTTTCATTTCATATTTGTATGCTATTCGTCACGGTCTTGGTGATTGATTCCATTCTTGTTCACCATGTACTAAATAAAGCTGAATTATCTCATCTATGGAAAAATAAACCATCCAATGCATGGATTTGTTCTGTGAACCCTAGGTACTGCATCTAAGTTCTGTCCTTCATGGAATTAAAGTATTATAACTAAAGTACAGAATAATAAAGTTTAAAAAAAGGAAGAAAGAGTGATTTTATGGATTGAGGAAAGCTAGGAATTGATACAGAAACAAAGGCCGAGGACGATGAGAGCGATACCGAAGAGAGCGCGGGGAAGGTGGGTGCGTTCGCCGAGGAGGATGCCGAAGAAGGCGGTGGCGGCGAAGGTGGTGGCGTTGGTGACGGGGACGGCGAGGGAGAGCGGGGCGTGGGAGAGAATGGCGAAGAAAGTGGCGGAGGCAGAGAGGTTGATAAGAAAGGGGATGGAGTATTGCCAAATGGAAACAAGTTTGATCCAGTTGGCCAGGGAGATGCCAAATTTTTGGACCAGGGTTGAGTTTGGATGCGGTTTTGCAGAAGATTTCAGAGCCTCGTCCCATAGAAGCGCACCCCGGCGCATGATAGCGTTGGTGGCGCCCCACACCAAACCCACTGCGATCATCTTCTCCATCTTTGTTGCTCGCTCACTCACTCAACCCTCCATGTTTTGTTGTCACACTGTAGTTTCTTCATGGGCTGGGCTCAGTTTAGCTGGGCCTCCTCCCCAACTAGTTGCTATTAATAGTTACTTTTTTTAATATATAAATGCGAAAGTTTATAATTAAGAGCAAAAATGAATTCACATTTTCAGTTAAGTCGTTGTGCACCAAGCACACGAAGTCGTTGCAAAACGGGAAAAACACAAAACTTTTAGAACAAATCATAATTTACGAGTATAATAATATGCAATAAAATTAACAACTAACCCACCAATAGTTACAAATGGTTATCCATACCTTCCGTATCCCACTACATCCTTAAAATCCAAAAACCACCCTAACATCAATTGAAAACCAAAACTAATTTCATATTATGTATAAATAATTCTCATTTCCAAGTTCACAATCACTTATATCTTTCAATTCACCACACGAAGCATTCATACACTCGAAAAATACAAAATGGAGAACAGAACATCGAGTATTAAGACATTAAGAATGCAAGCTTTATCCATTCTCCCAATGTCTCATTCATTTCGCAAATTTGATGACTCTGATTTCGTTATTGAAAGAGTCGACCCAAATTTCAATGATGAAATGCAAAATAATCACGACAATGAAGAAAATAATGAAGAACAACGAGAGTTAAGCTTTGCATGCATTGATCATCAAGGAATTAATCACGACAAGGAAGAACATGTTGAAGAACAGCAAGAGTTTAGCTTTATATGTATTGATCATCAAGGAATGCTTACATTCGCTGATGAGATATTTGAAAATGGCCAAATTCGCCCAACCTTTATGTTTATCACTAATCATGACAACTACACATTATCTCTTCGACCACCACTAAAGAAGCTCTTCATTGAGCAATTCAATGAAACATCGCAAAATACAACAATGGTGGAAGTTGTGGGTTCACATGACAACTGCAAGAAAAGTAACTCCACGGGTTTCTCACAAGCATGGCGATTTCGTGAAGACTTTAAACTTCGAAGAAATAGTGATGGAAATGATAGTTTTGTTTTGTTGAATCCTCCAAAGACTGTGCCAATGAAGTCCAACACCACAGAAAAAACAAATGCTGTTTCGGAAAAAAGAAATGGTGGAAAATACAAGACAACTTTGTCGGCTTATGAGAAACTTTATGTGATGAATAGAAAGAGAATGGAAAATAGTAAACGGAAATCATTCTTGGCTTATAGGGAGAGGTTGATTGGGTTCTTCACCAACAGAAATGAATTAACAAAAAATGTTAATCCCTTTTGATATTTCAATCTCAAATTTTCTTAAATATTTTTGAGTTGTTTTATGTATAGCATGCAGTTGAAGTTAACTTATTTGATAACTGGATCAAAATTGTAACCTGTTTTCACCGTAGGTGACAAACAAGAGTTTGTAATTTTCTATATGATAATTAAATTATATAATTTTTAGTTCTGTCTTATCTATTTGTCTAAATATTAAACTATAAAAATTTGATTTACATGATGTGCGAGAAAAAAAAATTCATTGTATGTGCTCACAATGCTAATAGGTATGTTCTCGATCATTCATTATAAAATCGTTTTTTAAAAATAAAAATAGAAGCAAATGAGGTACATTGAAATGAATGATACGTGTGAGAATAAATAATTTTCATTAATTGATAAAATGTTTTATTAAGATATTGAATTCTAAAAATTCAAAATATTTCTTGAATGCAATTATATTAAATCTTAATAGGATAAGTTGTCACTTTTTAATGAGCTACATAACTTGAGTAATATTTGTTTCCCATGTGTTTCAAACTCAATATGACAAATAAACTCATTTTGCGATTTACTTGATTACCCTCAAAAGTACTTTATTGGCATGTTGGCAGGTTGATTTCATCGATTTTAAAGAGAAAAAATATTTGATCTAATTATCTTGGTTCTTCTTAATTCATTATTTAACTAGGTTAGTTCAGAAATTAAATTTTAATTTAATATAATTCGACTTAAACTCAAGGTAATTTGAATTGGATCAAATTTTGATTTTATTAATCATATTTTTAAGAGAGTATTAAATAAACCATAAGTCACAACAGATACAATAAATTTAATAAAAATAATTTAAAACATATATACCACCTTCAAGCACGGTACTAATTAAATATTTGATTTGAAGATTATATTTAATAAAATATTTTTTTCATAATCATGCATACTCCCAGTGGTGGTCTTATAAACATATAAGAAATAAAAGATATGAATGTGAGTAATAATGTGAGATCATAATTACGATATATATATATATATATTTAATTTTTATGGGATACAATTGACTTTTAGGATAAATCAAAATTTCAATCAAATAAAATTTTGGTTATTATCCTGTTTTTGATTTGTTCTGTTTTTAGTTATTTAAATTTTAGCTTTTATATATATATATATATATATATATATATATATATAATATTAAATTAGATCGATTACGAACGCCTATAATTTTGTTATAGTAGGGTTATCGACCCATACAATTTACTAAGACGCAATTCAAATAAATTTGTTCTAACTAAAATTATTTAGGGCATCTAATTAGTTTGATCTTAGTTTTTGAAAAATTTAAATCTAATCGTATAAAGATTAGGATTAATTGGTAAGCACGAAAAATATAAAAAATCTATATAAAATTATGTAATTATAACTTATTATTTATAATATATTTGTGACTTCTATATAAACATTTTAAGGAATTTGATTGATATGCATCAATAATTAAATTTTTTATATATTCATTTAATAAAATTATTATTGATTATATGTCGGTGGATTTTTAGATAAATATTTTAAAAATTATATAAATATAAATTATAATTAGATTTGACCTGATAGGATTTGACGCAGTAGTGTTGACACACGAGTTAAAAACAAAGGCAACACCTAGGCACTCCTCGTGAACATACTAACAATTATATGAAATGACATAAATACCCCCGCCTCCTCCGTTGTTTTGTCTATAATAATCTTTCTCTCTCTCTTGTGTGGCTTTCGTTTCTCTTCTCTCTGTTTTGATGCTGCACTAGATTCCTAAATCCTATTCTTACTCGCTTCCAGAACCTTCCAAACATGGACCGCATCGTTGGCGGCAAGTACAAGCTCGGCCGCAAGATCGGAAGTGGATCCTTCGGTGAAATTTACCTCGGTGACTTCTCTATCTATTCTGCCTTTTATTTTTTACACTAACCGTTTAATTATAAGTTTCTCAGTTCTGATCGCTAGTTTTCGATTTCTCTTTTTGCTGCAGCCACGCATATTGACACCTTCGAGATTGTTGCCGTCAAAATCGTAAGGCTCTGCGTACTAGTTAGGGGTTTTTCCTATTTGCCTCTGCTTCTGTGCTATTTTGCAAAGCAAACACGCTGTGACTGTGTTTGATCGATGTAGCTTATGAGAATTTACGTGTCTGATTACCATGCATGAATTGGCACGACTTGTTTTCATTGACGCCAGCTACTAATTAGGTTTTTAAACCAATGAAATTGAAACTCACCGTTTTACGATACTTACTCTCTTTCACTCTCACATGTTGCAGGAGAATAGTAAAACAAAGCATCCACAACTGCTTTATGAGGCAAAGCTTTACAATATTCTTCAAGGAGGAAGTATGCAATTTGTAATTTTGAGCTTATTCTTATTCTTATCATTATTATTGGGAGGTGGAGAGTATTTGGAGGTTGGTGAATGTTGATTAAGATTTTGGATATTGTCACATTTTTGCATGCAGGTGGCATTCCAAACATAAAATGGTCTGGCGTAGATGGAGAAGATAATGTGCTTATCATTGACTTGCTTGGGCCGAGTCTTGAGGATCTTTTTGTGTATTGTGGGAGGAAGCTTTCGTTGAAGACAGTGCTGATGTTGGCTGATCAAATGGTAAGTATATAAATATAATGTTGCCTGCAAATTTACTCAATTGATTTTCTATCTGCTGTGCTAAACTGGATTCCCTCTGTCCTTACTCTTCCTGTTAAACTTTATTTTTCTCTGTTATTCCTTTTTGTGTAAAACTGGAAAATCTGTCATGAATGCTACCTTCGTAACTGCATATTTCATATTGAATATTAACTATTTTTTTCTTCTTTTGAACAGATCACTAGAATAGAATATGCACATTCTAAAGGATTTTTACACAGGGATATTAAACCTGATAACTTCCTCATGGGACTTGGTCGGAAGGCCAACCAGGTAACTTTTCCCTTTATAGTATGTTGAACTTGACCATAAACTGTTAATGTTTATTTAGGTTTCATGTGTGTGTAATTGTGCTGTTCTTGTCAGGTTTACATAATTGATTTTGGGCTTGCAAAACGATATCGGGATTCCACTACCAATCGCCATATCCCTTACAGGTACATCTATAGGATTCTTTGGTCTTTCATTCTTTTATTCTTATTTTTGTTATTTTAACAATTATATATTGTAATTTGCCCGCATCTTTTTTTTTTTTTTTTAATTATTTTCATAATCCAACCTACATAATCATTTTTCATAATTATATATTCTATTAATTTTATTGCAAAATTTCTTTATGTTCTCTGTATCTTCTTTCTGATCCACTGGAAATACCTGGAACAATACTAACAACAGTGACACAGGGAGAACAAAAATTTAACGGGCACTGCCAGATATGCAAGTTGCAATACTCATCTTGGGATTGGTAAGTGAGAAGTTAGAAAAGAAGTTATTAACCCATCCAGCTTAAATAAATTTCAGGTATCTTTAATTTGCTATGTTTTTTTAATTTTCAGAGCAAAGTCGACGGGATGATTTGGAATCACTAGGATATGTACTTCTGTACTTCCTCAGAGGAAGGTACAAGACTATACCTGCTTTTCTTCTACAATATTATTTTTTCTCTAATCTCTGGATCTTTATAAGTGAGGTGATATTATGAAACATCCTGACCTTATAATGGCTATATTTGTGTCTAGCCTTCCCTGGCAAGGTCTAAAGGCTGCTACGAAGAAACAAAAGTATGATAAAATATGTCAAAAGAAATTATCTACTCCTATTGAGGTAAGTGCTTGGACATACACCTGCCCTGTGAAGATCTCCCCCTCCCCATCTTAAAAAAGAAGTAAATAGTGATATTCTCATTTGTTTGTTATTTTGCGAAGGTACTATGCAAATCTCATCCTGTAGAGTTTGCTTCGTACTTCCATTACTGTCACTCTTTGACATTTGATCAGCGACCTGATTATGGATTCTTAAAGCGCCTATTTAGGGACCTATTTGCTCGAGAAGGTGATTAGTCTCTCAATATTTTCAATAATATATATTTGAATGAATTGTATGATCATGTTAGTATGCTTTTGTTAGAATGATGAGCTTGGATTCAACAATATATCTTACTATGTGACCAAGGGGAAGGGAATATTTTTCTTTAAACAAAGATACAAGCATTGAAATTATACAGTTTCCCATTTGTTTAAACTTTTTTAATAAGTTCTTTCTAAAAAAATGCTTTTTGGAGAAGCAATTTCAAGTTGCTTTTCAAAAACAAAGCAGAGAACTACTTTTTTCCCCCTTTTTTTAGAGAAGCACTTTACCCAGACATCTCAAAAATTTCAGTGTGTTACTTTTATGATACAAAACTTAAAGTATTAACCTCATCGATAATAACACGAGGTCATAATCCTAACTAAGTAAGCTTACTTCATGATTTTGCTTTTCTTTGTGTATGTCAGGTTATGAATTTGATTATGTTTTTGATTGGACCATTTTAAAGTACCAGCAGTCACAAAAGAATGTAGTGCTTCCTCCATTATCTGTAAGTATATTTGATTTGTTGGCCATGCTCTCATATATATTTTGAGGCAGAGGAAGAGGTGTTACTGATTGTTTCGCTACTTGATGTTCCTGTGCTCCTCATACAATATTAAATTATGCCATATTGCAGCCAGTTCCAGGAGCAAGTAACAGTTGTGCAATTCCAATGGATATGGACAACCATCAAGGTTGGTTGAATTCTTTTATGGGTGATTGTTAACTTCAATTTAGTAAGTCTACGGTTATGTATAAATAGCATTTATTATTTTACTTCAATGACTGTTTAATTATTATTACCTGATTGGCAGGTCTTAATGCATATCCAGGGCATGGTAAAGAGCGTATTAGAGCAGGGGATGCTACTGGTTCTGGTGTTAAAATTCAGTTTAAATCACCAGTGACTAAAAATTTGAGCTATGAGAATCCAGTTGACAAAAATGTAAGTCATCTTAAAAATTTCCACTTTACTTCCTTTAGTTGACACAACACTGAAGTCACAATTCTGGGATTGCATGCTATTATGTCTAAAGTTGCACAAATCTGTGTTTAGCAAGCATTATTCAATTACTTTTTGCAGATTTTTGGAGAAGCAAATATACCCTCTGCTTCATATTCCCCTGCTAGCACTTCTAAAAGGAATTCCTTGAAGCCATCCTTGTCTGCTGAAGCTTCCAACCCTGGACATGGGCAAGGCAGTAAAATTGGTCCTTCAAGTAGCTGGATGTCATCTCTGCAGCACATGTCCTCTGCTAAATGAATGCCAAATATGGTAACTCGCTATCTTTTTTCTTGCGATCCTGTGACATTTATTATGTTATACTCATCCTTGACCATTTATATTTTGTTGTATTTCCAGCTATGAAACTCTGAAGAAGACTCTGCATCTCTACCCAAGTGTTTGGTCAAGACTATTCAAGTGATCTATTCATGGAGGCTGCAAATGTGCTAAAAAGTTGACAGATTGCATAGCTCCTAGCTTGAGGCCATTTAGTGTTGCTTCTTTCCAGACGTGACTACAAATGATTGTGCGGTATAATACAGACTCCCCAGGCTTGGCTCCTGTGCTGTACATAGATGTCAAATTTGGCACACAGCAATATTGTGTATTCATGTTTTCATGTAACATTAATGTGTGAAGTAGCCCTGTTACTCTCATATTTTACTTGATGATAATTATCCTTGTTCCATACAATAAGTGGCAACAGAGTTTGTTTTAAAACTTTTAAATTGTTTGTCAATATTATAAACTGCAAATATATTTTCAGTTTCTTTTATTTGGATACTTTGATTTAGCTGTTTCTCATTTATTTTTACCTGGTTATATTTGTTGTCTATAAAAGAAATGGTACATATACACTTTTAATGCCTGCATCATGTTAGGAAGCATCCATAGATGAAATTTCTTAAAATCAGATATATAATCAGAAAGAGTTTCATATTTATTAATTGTTTTCATGTCAAGTATTTCAATTTTCTTTCTCATGATCACATGATTTTCCTTTCATGATGGTTAGTTGCACTTTCTTGTTATTCACCAGGTTATTGAAAGTGTAAGTTATACTGACACAGAAGCAAACATTATGGCTGAAAGATCACTGAAATAATGGTCTCTTATGAGTTATCGAAGGTAGTTCTTGGTGCCATGGCATCTATATTTGAACTGACATGATTATGTGCTAAACTCTAATATAGAGGATGTCATCATTTGTAGGATGTTGTCACTTAATTATCAAAATTTGTGCCTTGTCATTTGGAACTTTTCATTTTCTTCAAATTCGTAGTTTTCATTGAAAGAAGGGAGAAGAACTACACGATATCCTGCCCGCTGAAAATTTGGAGTTGTATAATTAGCAGTAGTATTAGTGATGCTCAAGAAACATTGATGTGCTTGTAGGTAGCACAAATTTGACACCTTCCTAGGTTAATTTATTCCATATTCAAGGGATGAAGTCTACTGTGTAGAATTTGGTTTTATTTCAGTGTAGCTTGGAATCAGGATAAATTATTTCATGTTCCCATAGTAACTGGTAAATCTATGCAAGTGGCTACTCAACTATCAGTTCATACTTATTACTTTTGCAGGATTTCTTTTTCCAATCAATGTTGTCTGACATATGAAATTTGACCGTCTCCACAATGCTCATAACCACACGCACACTGTCTGGGTGAGAATGCTGTTAAGTAAATATTTATACTGCCGCACCAGTATGCCATACCAGTATTACCGAGCTAATGAGTCATGAGTCAGAGCTAATGAGTCAATGTGAATTCATTATTGAAGTATTCACCAGAATCCTCTTGCTGGCCCAAAAATGGAATAATAAGATTTGAATTATTGCTACAGCTGGCGGGATGAGGATGAATTGGTTTGTCTATTTGGTGTTTAGCCCATGCACAATGCCACATGCCAGTAAAGTTTGCATAGTTTTTAGTGCTGATGCAGGTTTTCAATCTAATACTTTTGATGGTCAGGACAAAACAATAACTTTAATTTGAATGTCCAAAGATACCGTGTCCTGACCATTTGACTTTTATGACTTCTTCTAGTTCAGTCTAATTACTTATTTTATTCCTGACAATTTTGTATTTCATGTTTTCTACTTTTAGCTAGCCTCAGGCCGGCCAACCAACTGTGCTAACCAGAGTGCATTGATTTGGTGAATGGAAATTCCAAACTTGTAGACTCTATGGAGGTATTTCATATGCAAGCCTTTTCTCTCTACTGGATTCGAAACAGCATTAGATCTTCATCATTCAAGATCTCCCATGTTTTGTTACAAATTACAAACAAAATTATGTTCAACTATAAAAAGATTACAGGGGTTGTGAAGAATATTACACAAGTTCTGTATTTCTAATCAATGACCTTGATTTTGAAGAATAATATTATGGAGTTGAAGATTTCATTTCTCCCAATCAATGACCTTGATTTTGAAGAATGATATTGTGGAGTTGAAGATTTCATTTCTTCCAATCAATGACCTGATCTTGAAGAATGATACTATGGAGTTGAGATTTGTATGCTGAAGAAGCGTCACTCAATACCATTGTAAGATTTCATTTCTTCCAATCAGTGACCTGATCTTCAGAGGAATGATATTATGGAGTTGAGATGTATCGCAATCGCACGGGAGGCTTCGAGTCAATTCACGACAAGAATATCATCTATAATGCACATTCATTTGTGTGGTGAGTGAGGAAAAATCATTGTAGATTGGATTGAAGTCCGTAGGCCGGGCCGTGGATAATATGATCTGAGGAGAAATCATTGTAGATTGGATTGAAGTCCATAGGCCGGGGCCGTGGATAACATGATCTGCGCAGGTTTGGATGATCTGCGCAGGTTTGGATCAATTTTTCTAAAAATATGTAGGGTTGTAGTGAAATCCTAAACCCTAATCTCATTTTATTTTCTCTACTGGATCTCAATTTTGTTGTATGACAAACTCTCTCATTCTTGTTGTACACTTTTGAAGTTAATCTTAATGAGAATGTTTTAGAAATGTTATCCATGAAGATGAACTCAAAGAGTTTAAAATGGTGTTCATGAATTTTTTTTCTTTTTTGAGAAATTGTTTTACACAGAATGTGAGATTTAATTGCAAATAAGTGCATGTGAATTGTTACAATAAGAATTTTTTATTGGAAAATATGAGGCTATTTTGAGAGATATTTTAGTTATTTTGAGAGATATTTTAGTTAATTTGGGTATTGGAAAAATGATTTTTTATCATAACGAGAGATTAAGAACTAAAAAAATTTTATGTGTGGTATATGAGATAATATATTATCTTCTATTCTTTTTTCATGAATGTAAGAGATTTAAAAAATTTCTCTTTTGTTGAAAAAATTTCTCTAATTATTACAATATTGTTGTCTAATAATAATTAGTAGATAATGATAAATTTACATAATAATGTTGTACTAAAAGTTTATTACAAACTTATTGGTTAATAATGTTGTGCTCACTTGTATAATAATGTAATAATGGATTGTTGTATAATAATGTAATAATGTGTTGTGCTCACGTAATAATGTTATGCTCACATTCACATAATAATTTTGTACTCTATGTTAGTTATATTGTGTTCACCTACTAATAATGTTATGTTCACATTATTGTTCTAAGTTAGTATAATGTGCTCACTTACTAATAATGTTATGTTCACATTATTATATTGTGCTTACAAATATTATGTTCACATTTTTTTATTTTAAATTTAAATTTAATATATTTTTTAATTTTTTTTAACTAGGTCTACAAGTTGACCTGCCTAATCTACGAGGCAGGAGCATACCACCAATTCTTAAATTTATTATATGGAATCCTAATTAAATTTACTAAAGACAGGTAACTAGGAGTTTTAATAGCTTTATTTCTTCTTTTTATGCACAACTTTAAATTTTTTCTTAGTCTAATATTATAGAAAAGTTATTAGTTGAAGTTCTTATATTAGGAAAAAATAAAGGGTAGAAATCACGAATAATTTTCTTCAAACTTATTCTTCTCCAATCTATGCACCGGTTCAATAACTTTGAACTGACCAAAATTGTGAGATGTCCAGACTGATTCGCAGGTTTCTCAGTTGGACTAAGCCAATGTGCTTCAATTTTTTAACCACTTGATATTTTTATTAAATCCTCACGGAAAAAACAAGGAACAGTTTGTCACCACACAAAAAATTGTAAAAGGTGAAAGTGAACACATTTATGATTAAAAAAACACGATAAAAACAGTAATAACAGCGATTCAAACATAAGTATATCAAATATTAAACATTGGGGGTGAGGAAAGAAAAGGCATGAGAGATATTTGACATGATAATTTTAACAGAACAATATATAATAAATCAGATGCAGCTTAAGATGAGGATTCCTCCAACCTATGCAGTGCCTTAGCTGTAAATGTTCTAAAGCATTTGATTGAGATCCTGTTTGTACAGATGATGGTGCAGGAATACAAGAGGAAGCAATATCTGTTGCTGAGTCCTGGAATTTCTTCTTCATCAAATACTGCACCAATGATGAGTTTGGTATACTAGAGCGTTTACGCCTTAAGAGCTGTACTATCACCACCACTGCCACTTCCCTCACTCCACCACCAACTCCTGCCATCGCCTCTGCCCCGCCAAATGAGCCACCTCTTCCCGTACTTTACCACCGGCTACCTTCACTGCCACCAAATGTAACATAGCTCCTTCAACTACCATCATTGTTGCTGCCACCATAGGATGAAATTTTATTATATTTTGGATGGGATTTGTGATTGATCCTTGCAACTCATCTTCTATTTTTGTCTTTCACAAGTACTCTTTATTCAAAGTCAGAGCTAAGCAGAGAGGATGCATTTATATAACTTAAAAAAAGTGTGTAAATGCATCACATTCCGATTTTTGACATCACAAGCATGTCAACGTTCTTGTTCTTTTTCTATCTCATATTTCTTATGTCACAACACTTCTTATGTTCACAACACAGCCACATCACAGTTAACCCCCACACCTACTCTCTCTCACCGTGCATGCATAACTCACACAAAGATTTCCCCGTTCATAACGTCGGTTACACACTCATTCTATTATTCTTTCATTCTCAACAAATTATCCATTCGTTCTTTCTCTCGTACAACTACGACAAGTACGAGACGCAGGATTTTTTATTTTTTTTTATCTTATTAATGTACTAAGATCACATTACTCATTTTTAGAGTAAATACCTAAATAGCTAATCAAAAAATAAAATTTTATAAACCATATTATTCTATTATTAATCCATTAATTCCTCAAAATTATAAACGTAAAATACCTTAATCAGGATAACTATTAAATAAAAGAATTAAATTATCTCACCTTTTACTCTTAAAAACCAAATTAAACCAAAATAGGTTGAGTGAATTTTTTAAAAAGCCCGTAAAACCCATCAACTTCTACTTTCACAAGACCGCTCACTCAAACTAAAATCACCTAAATTGGTGAAATCCTTTTCCAACCTAAATTGGTGACATTTATATGAAATGAGCCATATATGACACTTCTCTTTGTAAATAAAATTCAGTGAAAGAATTTCAAGATCTAAACGTGCAAACCATGTATGTTACTACATCTACCCTACTTTTGAGCGAATCTAGTTGACAACTACTAGCAAAATACACAAAAGACATAATATAATGCATTTTCATTCTCTACATTCAATCCCCCCTCAACTCAAAATTTGCTTTACTTCCGTTATTCACATCAAGGATGCCATCATGTATATTAAAGCCTCATTGTAAACAGTAACTGCAGTGCATGTAAGATTGCTGTCTATAAGAACCGGCATTGATCTCAATACATATAACAGCCGCTTCTCTCTGGGACAAGCAAAATGAGTCCATACTAAATGACATTGACACCGCATCCGACTTTCTGCATCATCGATTATTTCTGAAAAACCAAAATTGGTCTATTGAAACCAGTCTTGCTATCTGTCAAACCTAAAGTGACATCTTCTACTGTTCGAAATCCAATCTGCGATAATATAAATATCCACATTAGAATCTGAATAAAATCAAAATTCGTGATAAAAGGCAATACAACAGCGATGCTTTTTTCCAATTGAACTAACTTCGGAGGGAAGTATTCCAAAAGAAATATTTAACACAAACCTTATCTAGCAATATTTCCTGAAACTGGGCTGGACGAATCATGATATTACGGTAGTTGGCAGCAGTTGTCTGCATAATGAGAAGAAATTATTCATTAGCCCCCCTTGGCCTTTCGCCATTTCTTATCAAATATCTAGCTAGGAATAAAGAAATTTAAAAGCACAAATAAAATATCAGCATATTGATAACGCCTTTGTTCCATTAACATAAAAATATAATTACAGAAGAAAAAGGCAATGATAGTCGTCCATTGAAGCTAGGGGCTTGATTATTTTGAGAAAATATTTTCTATCTTCGTTTCTTGTTTTCTCTTTTAATTAGTAATTACAAAAATGTATCTTCTTTTCAGTTTGTTTTACTTTTATATTTTCAGAGGTTTACGTAGAAAAGAATAGAAATAATAGGAAACAAAGTAAAAAACAAGGGGACATTTTGGTAAATTATAGTGAAAACAAAATATAAAATATTTTCTCAAAACAATCAAGCCCCAAGGTTTGCAGTTTTTACATAAGCAAATCCTTAAACAGCATTGATCAAGACTCCTGAAAATGATTCCAGCCATGTAGAAATTTTACAAGATGAATAGGCCCAAGATAACTCTAACTATAAAGGGTAAACATAGTGAGTGTGCCATAGTATGCACGTAAATGCTTATACTTCCCAGTACCCTTGATTTGAAATATAAAACTGATAATAATAGAAATGAAGGCGAGCTAAATCACCTCTGATACATTTCGATTGCTTTCATATGACTTCCATGGCTGAGGTTCCAGGACAAAAATGCCACCCTGCTCAAAAGAAAATATTCTTATTTACATATACAACATAATATATTTCTAGAAAGGTAGGTACGTGTGTGGGTACCGGGTGGTTTACCAGAGTCATGTGCATTATTAAATCAGAAGTTCAGAAGATGAACCCAAGCTGGAACAACAAGAAAAGAAAAAGTCTTTTGAATTGAGAGAGGAGATGGAATCTTGAGAAAAAGTGAAGAAAACATCCATGACTACCGATATAAGGAGAATGGAAGGAGATAGGTGCGGATTTACAGAAGAGATCATATGCAGCCATATATTTTTATCTGATGCTTATCTCACCATGAACAGCCTAACTCACATGATAGGTGACAATATATCAACTTTTCCCTAAGTTTGACAACAATTTTATATTTGGTGGTCAAGACTTTAAGTAGGGAAAAAAAGGATGGTGAAAGGAGGATAATACTTACTGGTCGGAGCAGTTTCCAAACCTCTGCAAATAAAGTAATTAAGCCATCATCCCCCCAATTTAGATGTATCCATTTTGATACACTCAAACTGCAAGGCAGAATATAGGTTATTTTAGCATAAGCAACACAGTGAAGACAACTTTTTTTTTAAAAAAAAACACTCAAATAATATTGTTATAGCAGAAGGGACAAGTCAAACCAAACTTCAGAATTTTTTCTTCCTTTAGCTTAAAAATTGAAAACGCAAATGCTTGATTAATAAAATGGGAATGTGGCCAAAGTACTTATTACAAGACTTGGGCAATCCTTTCCCCTTGAGTTAGCTTTTGAGATGAGTTATGCCGAGTCCATTTTTAACATTGTACCACAACTTATCTAGTTTCGATGTCGGGCAATCCACAAATGTCCAATCATGCAAAATTCACTCTAAATATCAACTCATGGATGTGATGGGGGTTGGTACCTCTTTCTCTTAAGCTAACTTTTGGCTAAGTTAAGCCCAGACTATTTTTAATAGATAGCAACTACCAGTGGAAGTCAATCAAAAAAGGACAAGGAAGAACAAAAAATAAATAAATAAATATAAAACCAAACAAATTTTAAAACGATTTCTATAGGGCATAAGACATGACAAATTGCTACCTCCCTCCCCTTATTTTTTTCCCCAAAAAATATGATTCATGAAGCGAAACAGGAAAAACAACAAAAACGGCAACTTACCAAAGAATTGTATCATAGTACTTTCCTGGTGGGTGTCGACTCTGAACAAAATTTTCTCGTTTAAATGAAACTATATTAGACAGATCAATTTTCTCTGAAGAAGAATGCTCGTTTGAAATCACCTTCGTTTCAACATTTGATAAATCAGTAACTCTGTTCTCTGTATCATCAGCATGGTCCTTGTCCTGGTGTTTGGAGGCTTTCATAGTTTTATTCTCAGCAGATTTCAATCTAACAGCTTTTCTGAGATTCCAATATGCATCCTCAACTCGATCTAGCACATTGAACAGAAAAAATTATATGACCCAATTGGGAAGTTCAAAAGCTGAGGAGTTTATACTTTAATACTTCTTCCTGTTGCAAAACTATAGTAGTTGTAAACGAACTTCACCAATAAGTATCTAATAGGACCGTGTCCCCACCCCACCAAAAAAAAAAAATCCTTAAAAGTTACTTGCTAAAGAAGTACAATGCATATTAGCCACCCGTTCACACCATATAGAATACTAAAAGGAATTTTTTTAAAATATTAATGGCTCAAGTTGGCTTAACTAACATGTCTGTTAATAAATTTTCTGTTCTCATTGACTGTTCTCACTTCTCACTAATAATTACAGAAAATAACACATTATTTTCACTTAGTTCTTGTTTTCTAAGATTCATACAGAAAATGGCAAAAACACCATCAAGCAATAACATATTAGAACTAAGTTACATTTTGCATACATTTAGGCTACATCAAATAGAAACATATACAGAACAAAGCTCAATTTCAAACTAAAACAATGCCATACAGCAAAAAAAAAAATAGAATAGATAAGAACCATACCAGAATCAATATCAACTCCAAGAATGCTCCGGCAGCAAAACATCTGCGCTGAGGGGGGAAAAGAGAGGAGACAACATCTAGGTCAGCTTGATTGAAATTTCATATTCAGAAAATAGGATTGAAATTGTAATTGTTTGCATAAATTGAAATTACCAATCTGTATGGTGATTATCCCATTGTTGCAGCCAACATCAAGACACTCTTTCCCTTCAAACCATTCCTTCCTAAACACATTCAATCGAGGATCTTCATCGACGCCTTGACCAATCTGAAACAAAATCAAATTGAAAAAATATCAAACACGGAAAACGTTAAACTGAACAAAACGGGAACGCAGGTTGCATATGAAGTATGAGAAAAGAAGGGAAAGAGAAGAAGAATACACGATAGCCATAGTAACTCTTGTAGTTGCCGTATGGGAAAACTTGCTTTCGTTTTTTATTATTGTGCTGATTCTGCTTTTCTTTCTCCATAACATCAACAAACAAAACCCTCCAATTTCATTTGGGTTTAAGGGCTTTGCCTTATATATATGCTCAACATTAAATATTAGTTTTTTTTTTTTTTTTTGGTGTCTCTTTTTATGTTTTCTTCTAACACTAGATCAAAGCGTAAGCATTGTAATATACAATCATGTTAATTGTTAGAGAGAAAAAACAGAAAGTAAAAATAAAAATATACTAAAAAGATTTATTATTTAGGTAAATAGAAATTAAACAAATCCATCTATTTAAATAAGTGAATAGAAATAAATTAATTAATTAATTAAAAATATTTTGTATTAATTAAAAATACTTTTCAATAAAAATATAATTTTTTTTGCTATATTATTTTTCTTGTGATAAAATGATAGAGTTTTGTGTAAGTTTTAGAAATAGAAGTAATTTTGTTTAAGGAATGGAAAATAAATGAGATGTTAAAGTTTTTACTCTAACTTAAAACTTCAGCTCAAGACAAATAGTACACATCTCTTGTTCAATGCTTGGGGATAAAACATATTAAGATTTTCAATTAATTTGTAAAGATTTTCTTAAAACTTTTGCTTATTAAAAAAAAATAATTTCATTTCTAAGTTTTTAAATTGTGTGATTTCAAAAATGAGAAGGAAAAACAAGTTAAATCAAACGCTGCTCTTATTATTTTTCAATGAAAAGTAAACTTTCTAGAGAAAATGATTAAAATATTCGAAATTGCTGGACCATACAAAAGATTTTTTTTTTTTTTGACGAAAACTAAAATAGGAATGATGCAGCTAATTTTTGTTCCATCATTATTTTTTCTTTGAATTATCAATGAACCTGTACAAAATGATCACCTAAATTCATAAAATTTTTGCACTACACGCTCTACTCCTTTTACGAGTTAAATTATACGCTATCTTTTAACAGTTTAAATTAAAAGGAACTTCAACGCTATCAAGTATCAAGAATGGTAAAAATAAATCATGATATTAAATTAAATAATCTTATCAATATTTCAATTGCCATACATCAGTATCCAAAATTTACTCTAAAAAGTAGTAGAAGAGTAATTCTCCATTTGTTCTACTGCCAAAATCACGATAGCCAAAGAAAATGGAGATAAAGGGCATGTTTCTCAAGCTTGCTTTCATTGATTTGAGTAAAGACATTTGCTACAGCTTACATGGGTGGTGCCACTGTCATTATTACATTATCTACAAAATCGGATTTGAATATGATACACTCTGATCTGATGCAAATATTTTTCTTCAAAGAAACCAGTTTTGTGACAGATTCTGATACTGATCTCACAAGATTGCTTTGATGACTTAACCTAAATACTCTATTCCAACTCCTTTAGAAAATCAACATTATCTACAAAAACCTGCACAGGTGGAAAAACCTGTTAGTCACAAATGCTGATTTATTTAAGAATGAACAGACACGAAGACACTAGATCTCTGAACATACAAATGAAAGTGCGAGCTTACACCCCTTGTTACTTAAGAATGAATATGTTCTCATGTGTCATGCCAAAGCAAACAGAAGACAGACCTTACACCCCTTGTTACTACCGAATGCATAAGTACAACACAAGCAAATGATAATAATCACTAGTAAATATTAGGTAGTGTTGATCATACAAGGTAAATTCTGATTAAGCTAGCACGTTATAACAATCACAACAAAAAATCTAATTAATGAATTCAACAAAGGAGCAGAGAAATGGAGAAGTTTTATGTCACAGTACCAAGGTTGGTATCGTGATATTTTCTGCCAGCTATTTTCACAAAACCTCATTCTTTTATACATAAGTTGAATATCAGCGTGAGGGAAAAAAGAGTTGTGCATTATCCAAGATTCGAGCCCAACAAGCTCTTGCATGCAAATTAGACATAAAACCATTCACGAGTTTTCACTTTCCAGCTTTTAGCCTTGGGGAGACAATAAATAAAAAAGATCAAAGAGCCATACCGACTTCCAACCATCAGGGTCCAAGCATGCAGTAATTTTTGTGTTGATACCAGGTAATGGTCCAGGTTCCCGAGTAACCTTTCCTCCACCTAGTTTAATCGCTTCTGCAGTTTTGTACACATCATCTGTGCCTATTGCAATCTGTAAACAGGGTTTACATTAATGGATTTGACAGAAAATTAGAGAAAAGTGTAGAGAGATAAGACAAAGTCACCAGTGTGAGTTTTTAGAGAAATAGAATATTGTTATTTCTCAAAATTGAAAACAAAGAGGTGGAGCCCATTTAAGTATTTCTAGACTCTTAATACTACAACACGAGTTGTTGTTCAACCGATTCGTAAGTCTTAACAACCTACCAGAATCTGAAAGCTGTACTAACTGACTGGAATATTCTGGAATCTAGAGACTTGAGAATATTCCACGAGTCACTTGAACCAAGAGATATACACTGACAGGGGAGAGAGGGGGAGGAAGAAAATTAACAAAAGAAACTATCTTTAAGCTAGAGGTATGAGACAAGTCACTATGATATAATTGGGCTAGTGGTGAGAGATTGAGTAGTTTGCATGAGGTCATAGGTTTAAACCTTGTTGCCATTACTGTATTGAGAAATTTGAGGTATGAAACAGTTAAGTGTGGATACAAAAACAGAGTAACAATCATTTCAAAGAAAAGAAAAATGCAGCTGCTGCTGTTAATACAGAATATAAAATCTTATATCATAATTGCAGCAACGAAAACCTCTTCAGCAGATTCATAAAAAAGAAGAATCAGGGAAGAGAGAAACTTCAGCTTACCTGAGCATAAGCATTTCCTTTATCATATTCAGTGACCCCATAGTTGTAAGTCAACTCCAGAACAGTGCTTTTATCTTCAGGACCATAACCCAGCATTGCTATGGTATACTGTGCAACAAAAAGCCATCAAAGAACCAGAGGTGAAATGAAGGTAAGCACATGCCCAAGGTATCATCAGATAAGGTATTTGGAAACAATTTTAAGCAGGCAAGCAAGAAAACCTAAAATTTATAAAGGCATCCATCATAGAAAAATTTCAAAACAAACATAAATCAGAAAAAATATGAGCAGAAGGCAGTTGCATTTGCAGAAGAAGATTTCCACAGAAGTATGCATGTGTGAACAAATTGAAAGGACTTTGGCAGGGATACATTTTCACAATTATACTGCATAATGCATAGCACAAAATTCTATTTTTTAAGACACTTATTCTATTAGTTATTTGCTTATGCCTGGGGCTGTAGACACTCCTGAACTGAACTGAGACAAATTTTGCATATCATACCATCCTATGTGTAGGTAATCTTAAGAGTAATAAGGTAATTGGACATGCAGTGTATGAACTAGACTCGGGTGCCATGAGACCTTGATGGTCATAGACAATGTCATTTTTCCGGTTACCTAAATATAATATACTATATTTACCTCACATTGATTGCAGCACCCTCAGAAGATGTCAGACAGTTAAATAGAAGGGTGAAATTGGCATTAGGTAAAACAGAGAATGGAATAGTCTTCCATCCAAAACAAGTATAATACTGAACCAAATATATTTTAGTACACTGCCAATCAAATAGCAAGAAGCTAAAAGAGCATATTTTGTGAGAATCAAGCCTGAAATAGTAGTTATTCAATAATAGAAAGATATCCAAAATGCATAAAGTACACTGAACAGCACTACATTTGCATCACATCCACACATAAAGGATCATCATATCTTAGAGGACTGATTAGAAAGGGAATCTCTTATTCTCCAGCTTAATTTTCCAGAATAGGTATCATGAAGTATACCTAGCAAAAATTTCACAATCTCATAAAACTAAATTTAGACCATCTTAACTATTAAGGAGGAAGTCATCATACCTTGTATTCTGGATTGTCTCGTGTGCGAAGCAGCTCCATACCAAATGCCTAAATGGCAAGCAATCACATAAATGTCTTAATATTAAGTAAATGATATAAGAAAACTCTAAAGTCTGAACCAACATAAAATAGCATTGACCCTAACCTTCTCATAAAATTCTATGGAACGATTAAGATCACCCACTCGAAGCATTACTTGGCACAAGGGTTCAGGAGTGGGGCCTCTTTCTATAAGTTCAAATTTGTAACCATCGGGATCTTCAATAAATGCAATTACTGAACGCCCTCCCTTGACAGGACCAGGCTCTCTAGTTATTTTGCCACCCTTAGCTCTTATTAGCTCCACCGCTTTTGCAACCTAATAAAGAATCAAACAGACGAAGAAATTCAAGTATACATGTTTTTCAAAAGGCCAACAGAGAGGAATCCTAAATGACAACCAAAACAGCACCTCCACTCCACACTCCATCCTCAAGAGAATAAAGAAGAATCAATTTTACGAATGACTAGTCATGTGAGATTGAGGCATAAAGGCCACCAACTCAGCAGGCATGAACACAGTATGAGAGGGCAAAGATAGGCAGTAGAGTTTGGAAAACTTACATCATCAACAGCAATACCAAAATGACCAAATCCAGATCCAATATCATACTTGTCAACTCCATAATCTGAAAATTTGTTAAATGAAAATTAATAGAATTCTTTCTATGCATAAGCAGGTATAACTTTGTCCATAAAGATCTAAAGTCCTATAAATATTAGGAAAGGTCATCCAGTAGATTTGATTTTGCTCATTTCAAAAGGAATGTCATTATCAAGATAGTCAGATCCTTACTGTACGTCAGTTCAATAACAAAGTGCGAGTCTTCAGGCCCATATCCAAGAAAGGCATTAGTATATTTCTCCTCCGGTATGTCACGCTTTCGGAGTAGCTTCATTCCTAGGCACTCTGTATAAAACCTAAAAACATAAAGAGTAAACATGATTTCAATCAATTTGATAAAAACTCTCTCATTTAGCTTCCCCAAAACTTGATTTCAACTTCTGCATGAGCTAATTTTAACTCATAATGGAAGCTTAATTCATCATATCATAGTATCTTTTTCTCCTATAAATGGAAACCGAGAAATTCTATTCAAACATGAACTAATTGGGATATAATAAACATACTTTATGGTCCTGTCCAAATCTCCAACACGATATACAACATGAAGCATTCTTCTCTTGTCCTGTTTGACCCATTCAAGCACATTTTCCGGTGAAGCAGCCGCTACAGATTGAGAAACATCCCCTGATGCCATGATTCTCACGGAGTTACCATATTGTCTCAACACTCTGGAAGCTTTCAAGCCAAAACTATGGGATTGAGACACTGCACCCAAACCCAAAATAAATTTCAGTCCATCAAATTATTCAATCACCAGAAATACAACATCAAACAATCATTCATAAATTGAACACACACATGAGCAAACCCAATAGCAAGTATACAAAAATTGAAAAACCCAATCAAGGTTTGATAATACAATGAAAATCGAGCTTAATAAGTAATGATTAATTGATAATTAAGAGTAAAATTAAATGTAAAATAAATAGTGTGAGCGAATATAGGAAGTGAGAAACTTACCAGAGGGAAGGTGAAAGAAAGAGAGAGGAGGAGAAGGGTTGAAAAGAGAAGGAGAGAAAGGTGGTGAGAATCTAAGAGAAGAGAGAGTGGGTCGAATTGAAGAAGCCATGGGAACCGCTCTCACCGTTTGGGTGAAGAAGCTATTCCTTTTATTTTGTGTTGTGTTTGTGTTTGTGTTGTGGTGTGGTGTGGTGTGGATGAGGGAGGATAACTAAGAAACAAGAAACCAAAGCTAAAATGTACTATTAAGTAAAACCATCATTTACTTGGAATCATTCATCTTTGATTCCTCTTCTACGATGCTTATTTTATTGCTTTTCCCTATCGTTTTGGACTTGGATAGAACGTCGTTTTAAATAAAACAAACTTGCAAACGTGCTTAATTTTATTAATCAAACCATAAATAATTATTACTTTTACATGGAATTAAGAAGATATTATAAATAAATAATATGATATTATAAATTCAAGCAAATAACAAGTTATATTAAATCATGAATATGAGAAAATGAAAGAAAAATATGAGAGGATTGAGTCTAGTGGAAGTTTGGGTTTAGTGGAAGGGATAATATTTTATAACATCACAAATCATGTTAATATGAAAGTCATGTTTTTCTTTTTTCTAATGGTAAAAAAATATGAAAGTCCTTTTTATATTTACGATATTAATACAGAATATTAACTTAATGCTAACTTTATTATTGATTAACTTTTATTAAAAACTTAATTACATTTAGTAAATGTCTTAACTTTGTTTTCCATCTAAATTGGACATGATATATAATCTAAGAGACTTTGGTTTCATCACAGTCAACTAACTATGAATGAAAAAAAAATACTAAAATTACATAATTTTATAAATAGGAGATCAAAATTGCAAAGAATTACAGCAAAATCAAAATTACAACAGCCATTTTAGTGAATTTGAATATCAAAGTCAAAGGTTAATATCTCCATTTACTAAAATTTATTTCAAAATTAATATCTCATAATGCATACTCTTCTATACATATAGACATGAGAATTAAACTTTTAACATTATTCACGTTTATTTATATTAATTTGATCTACACAAAATGTTTGACAAAGTCAAATTTAATAATAAATTAAACAGATTTTTCTATAACCATGAGAGTGAAAAAATAGATAATTGACAAAAATATTTCCAAAAAATCAATACAAATAAACAAGAGAAGAACATGTGCAAAGTATTTCTTTTTTATTTTTTTTAAGAAATAAATATTCATTGTTTTCAGGTTATATATTTATTTTCCATTCTAATTGATTTGTGTGTGTGTGAGAGAGAGTGTGTGTGTTCTGAAATCTGAGTGACTCGAAAGAGGAGGGACTTGACGGCCTAGGGTTTGATAGTCTCTTCCAATTGCCATTTTGTTCTTCTGAGAAAATCTTTTTCTTCATTTTTTCAGTTTTGCATCTTTCAATAATTTTATATAAACATGCGCAAGCTTGAAATTTGTAATTGGAGCCTCATCCATTTTCCTCAACTTTCAAACTCTGGATTAGAACACCCAAGTTTTCAAATTGATGAGAACATACAAGATCTTTACCAGCTTAATTACCTTGTGCTTTGACCTTCAATTCATTCAAGCACCACTTTAGTGTCGCCAAAAGATTTGCACCTGAATTTAGGCGAGTCCCTCTTTCAGTAGAGAGTAGAGCCCATTCAAAAATAGTTGCTTTATTGGTTTCATGCCATATATTCTTAGCTGTTACAACTTTCTGCTTTTATATTTTCTTTAATTAATATTATTATTGTGCTAGGCTTTTGTTTATATCTTTAAGATGTGTTCTTGTTTTTGGTAATCATAATATTTAGTGTTTTTCATGCCATTGTATCAGCGTTGTTGTGCCATACTTGTGCTTCCTGTAACTTGTGGTTCGGTCAGTTTTGACTGTAACAGTTGTAAATGCAGACCTTGAGACTGCATGTGATCTGCATTTTAAAATCATGAATTTATTTTTTGAATGAAAACTGTTGTATGCTACGGACATGGGGAATGGATTTTATCTTTACATGTCCTTATGTGAGCTTTTGATGATGCTGTTGACATTTGATATGATTTGCCTTATTTTTGTTCAAATTAAATGCAGCTGTTTAAGGAGAGATACTCAATGTAAGACGGTAACATTACAAGACATTTGATAATCAAGCGAGGAAGAAATTATGTAATTATGTCTGATTTGGTTTGATTGGCTAGATTTTACAATATGGAGGATGACAATGGACTTGAGCTCAGTTTGGGTCTATCTTTTGGTGGCTCGTCTGTCAAACTCAAGAGTAAAAATGGTAGTTCTTCAGATACAAGAGCAGAAGAGATTGTCAGAAATGGTAAAATAGCTGTTGATTTCAAGAACATGTTTGATGCTGGTCTTCAAAAATTAGATTCAGTTAATGACACACAAAAAACAGATTCTTCAAAACCCGAGGAGAACTTCTTTAGTGACCTTTCAAAGACCAAAGAGGATTCTTCTTTGGATTTAAATGGGACAGGATTTTGGGTTGGAAACAGCTACAAACCTGTTCTAATTGAGGAAGATAAGCAGTTAGACGTAAGAATTAAACGAAAAATGTCTTTTGATGAGGTACATAATCAAAAGAAACATGAAAGTGATGTTCATGATGCTGATTTACACGACAAGACTAGAACATCACACATTTCTATGACAGCAAATGGCTCAGCTGCTGAAAACGAAGATGTAGCAGATTCTGAAGCCGAGAACTCTACCTCTGGGCCTGTCTCACATCACGATGATGATACCAGACAATTCATTAGAGCCGGTGTTTCTTCCGAGACTCAAAAAGATGTTCATGGAGTTGCTGAAACAAGTGTCACAGACTTCAATGGGGATAAAAAATTTGCAAATCCAACTAATGGTGCTACCTTCTCTCTCCAACAAGTGAATACGATGAATGTGCCTTATCTGTCACTAGCAAAGGAGTCCAACTCTGTCCATGCACCAAACCCTCAAATATCTGCAGTGATGCCTACTGCAACTGGCGAACTTCCTGGATCTCAATCTGTGAGTAATGGTAGCTTGCCAGTGATGTTTGGCTGTTCTTCTGTTCAGCTTCCGATGTTGGATAAGGAGAACAAGCGTGCTACTGTTTCTCATTCTCTGCATCTACACCCTGCCTTTGCTGGGCGGGGCCCACCAAACACAGGTAATCTTATATGGATCGTATGTTTTATAATATGAAAAATATTGTAGACAACTGTAATAAGGAAACAACTATTTATAAAATGTGAAGAGAGACAAATAAATATACATAAACGTATATGTTATATGTTCTGTGAGTGAGTTAGCTGAGTTGACTGCGAAGGAAAGTTGTTATAATATAGATAAGTATAAATATGGATACAGATGCATGTAAATCTTGACCTTGACTTGATAAACTAACCAAATTTTTTTAAAATTCAATAAAAAACTGACATGTTAAAAGTTTGGAACTCATTTATGTCATTGATATTAATCACGTCTCCATTTGTCTCCCTGCTCATGCAATGGTAAAGTATAAGGTTGTAATTACTATAAGTAGCTCGATGCTTATTTTAATGTCCAATGTCATTTTTGAGGTTCTTGTACTAATCTTTTATAGAAAATGATGTTATACTGCTGTGTGTGGATATAGCTGCGACATCTGCAATCTCGAATAATACATCTAAACAGCTTGTAATTGAAGAAAGCTCCTCACACCCTGAACCCATGAACAGAATCATTACAGACCTAAGAGTAAAGAATGCATCAGACCAGTCGATGGGAGAAAGCTCATCACTTGATTTTTCCTTTATTAAGCCAGGCATTGCTACGGACGTGAAATTTGGTGGGGATGGTTCATGCCCAAACCTACCGTGGGTGTCCACCACAGGTTCAGGTCCTAATGGTAAGACAATATCTGGTGTTACTTACAAATTGAACACTAATCAAGTAAGGATTGTTTGTGCATGTCACGGTTCTCACATGACTCCGGAGGAATTTGATCAGCATGCGAACCAAGACCAAACCATGGCCAATGCAGAGGGAATTGCAGTTTTGGTGACAGAAACAAATGACAATCCTGCAGCTTCCACAAACTGTTAAATCATAACTGTCGTTGATATGGACTGGATTTCATTTGATCTCATTGAATAACCACAGTCTTGTTGTAATATTCAAGTTCAATTTTATTATGAGAAATTTGGCCTTTTATTCTATGTGCATCATATTGATTACTTTTAATTTTATTTCATGTACTTTTATACATACACGTAAAAATTGGAGGACTAAAGATTGCTTATCAGTGATCTATTTATTTATAAAACGCGAAATTCATTTATTAACCTACTTTAATTCTTATTTTATGAACTTTTATGAGTGCACATGGTGTTTGGATAATTTTGGTCCTCCAAAAAAATTTATTGTTTAATTGTAGTCCACGTACTTGTAAAATGTGCAATTCATTTGTTAACCTGATAATCCCATTTTCGACAAGACGTCGATGTGTTGTAAAGTGTTAGAAATTTTTTATGCTGCCATGAGCTATTGACTTGAATTCCAATTTTTAATAGCTCAATTTTGGT
Source organism: Hylodesmum podocarpum (assembly GCA_026586105.1). Taxonomy (NCBI): domain Eukaryota; kingdom Viridiplantae; phylum Streptophyta; class Magnoliopsida; order Fabales; family Fabaceae; genus Hylodesmum; species Hylodesmum podocarpum. The sequence goes on from JALJEV010000403.1 coordinate 1,771,202, forward strand.
CCCTATATGTGATTTGGATTCTTCTATTATCTATCACTTACACTGCTTTTGGGTAGACTATATACTACTTGGTGCATTTGTGATAATTATTATTAAAGCTAGTAATTTTATTACATACCATTATTTGTATTAGATAATAGTATATATTTACATTGTGAATGCGTTTTGTCAAATTAGTATGAGAACTAAAATTGCAGAATTTATAAAATATTAGAAACCGAATTTTAAGCATTTAAAAATTGGCATTAACAGCCTTGTTAGCATTCTAACTCTATGTGCCATCATATTCACGACATAGCATGAAAAAAGAAAAGCATATTCACGCCAATATTTACGTTAGATATTGAAAATTAATGAATATATCAAAACTAAATAATTTAAAAAATCCTCCAGAAAATGAACACTCAGCTTTAGCATGGTTCCTTCTGAGATACGATTTTCATGTTCACTGTCCAGAATGGTAAAGATGAAAGAAACAGAAAATTTTCTCGTTCTCATCCTCATTATTGTTTAAAAACCTGAATTTTAAAGAAGGCGATGCGTGCCTATGTGGGATTCTGGTGGGCGGTGTCAAAGAGAGTTAACCAAACAATGTGTTGTTGACAAGTAGTATTTTGCAATGGTTGAAACGCTTGCTAATGGATATTTTGCTTAGAAAATATTCTTTTGGTTAGTAACTTTTGTACAAACTTTCTGTTTCGAACGTTTTCCCTCGTTTTTGCTATCCTATCATATGACTTGTATCCTTATCATACATATGTATATCGCTGTCTGTCTTATGCTATTTTAGGCTGCGTTAAAAGAGGATATAGATATCTTGTTACGTGTTTCATTGTTGAGCTGAGTCATATATAATACCCCAGAATGAATTTCTAAGCATAATTTTCTTTTTTATTATTAAGGGGGACAAGGCTAAGACAACATTCAAAAATGGCTGGGGGTGGATTTGCTAATTCAGGGTCTCTCCAAAGGGCTCATCTTTATGAGTACAAAATTACTGGCTACTTCATCTTTTCTTGCATTGTTGGGGCTCTTGGTGGCTCTCTCTTTGGATATGATCTTGGTGTTTCAGGTCATCATCTTCAAAATGATATCATTTCAATTGACCATGCTCACATGTTTACATCAATATGTGTATGACTATAATAAGATAAAACTTAGCTACTGATCCAAATGTGGTTTTGGTGTTGTTTCTACTTAGTATTTGAGTTTTAATTCGATAATTTGCATATTAGAGGTCAACGTACATTACCATGATAAAATTCCAATATTGATTGGTATACCCAAAACACCTAAGGAATTGGATCAAAGTTTTAATCGTTATAATAATGGTTCATAGTAAACAAAAAAATCGAGTATGTATCTTGATCAAATTCTAGTAATGATAAGGAGAGCCTTTTTCATGTAAAGGAGAATATAAACATTAGTACATCATTTGAAAATTGGTGAATTATTCTTTCAGGTGGAGTTACTTCCATGGATGATTTTCTGATAGAATTCTTTCCCCAAGTGTATGAGAAGAAGCACGCACATCTGGAGGAGACAGATCATTGTAAATATGATGATCAGATGTTGACACTGTTTACTTCCTCTCTGTACTTTGCTGCCTTGATTTCCACGTTTGGTGCTTCTAGCCTAACAAAAAATAAAGGCAGGAGGGCCAGTATCATTGTTGGTTCCATAAGCTTCTTTATAGGGGCTATCCTAAATGCTGCTGCCAAGAACATTGCAATGTTGCTCATTGGGCGTATCCTTCTTGGCATAGGCATTGGATTTGGTAACCAGGTTAGTTCAATTAATGCTACAAAATGATAAATGCAGTGTTTTCGAGAAATTAGTAGATAATTCAAGATCATCACATGTTGGTGCACAAACTTAATTTTCAATTTACGGTAAAAGAAATTAATAGCACCTTGTGGAGACTAGGTCACAGACCACCTAATAATTTCTAGTATTTGTCATGACATGTTACTTTATTATGTTGTTGTTCTTCTTATTGTTTGTTTAGGCTGTTCCATTGTACCTGTCAGAAATGTCTCCAGCAAAAGTCCGAGGAGCAGTGAACCAGCTATTTCAATTGACAACTTGCTTGGGAATTTTGATTGCTAACCTGGTGAATTATGGTACTGAGAAACTTCATCCATGGGGGTGGAGATTGTCTCTTGGTTTAGCAACGGTTCCCGCAACTGTCATGTTTTTTGGCGGTTTGTTGTGTCCTGAGACACCTAACAGTCTTGTGGAACAAGGCAAATTAGAAGAGGCAAGAAATGTATTGGAGAGAGTTAGGGGTACCCCCAATGTGGAAGCTGAGTTTGAAGATCTTGTTGAGGCAAGCAAAGAAGCAAAGGCCATCAAAAACCCATTCCAGAACCTCCTCCTAAGAAAGAACAGACCCCAATTCATAATTGGTGCATTGGCTATTCCTGCATTCCAACAGTTAACTGGCAATAACTCCATCCTGTTCTATGCTCCTGTCATTTTCCAGACTTTGGGCTTTGGCTCTGGGGCTTCTCTATATTCATCAGTTATTACTAGTGTGGCACTTGTTCTTGCTACCTTGATCTCAATGTTTTATGTTGACAAGTTTGGCAGGAGAGCTTTCTTTTTGGAAGCAGGTGTTGAAATGTTCTTTTGCATGGTAACTACCCTTTCACATGACCTTAATTTTATTTTTTTTCAACCTTATTTCGCAGCCAACTACAATACGCAGTCAACTAGCCAACTAACTCATATATATGTATACCTATTCCTCTTTCTTCACATATTTTATAATTAGTTGTCTGCATCTATCAAATATTTTTCTTTTCTTTGTATACATACAATGAGAATCATAATTATTATTACTTATAGAATCTAATTTCTATGAATTTAGTAACATGAAAATTCTTTACACTATTCCACATACTATTTACTCTAACTCTTGTTGTTAATTGAACAATTTTGATGTGCAGGTTGCTACAGCAATTGTTTTGGCTTTTGCGTTTGGTAAAGGCAAGGAACTGTCATTTGAGGTTGGTATCTTTCTGGTTATTGTGATTTTCTTGTTTGTGTTGGCATATGAAAGATCTTGGGGTCCCTTGGGATGGTTGGTTCCTAGTGAGCTCTTCCCATTAGAGATAAGGTCAGCTGCACAAAGTGTTGTGGTGTGTGTTAACATGATCTTCACAGCAATTGTGGCACAATTCTTCCTCATATCACTTTGCCACCTTAAATTTGGGATCTTCTTGCTGTTTGGAGGCTTGATTTTGGTCATGACTTGCTTTGTGTTCTTCTTCTTGCCGGAAACCAAACAAGTTCCAATTGAGGAGATTCATCTTCTGTTTGAGCAGCACTGGTTCTGGAAGAAAATAGTTCTGGACTCAAACCAAGACAAATCAAATGGACATGCATAAGATGATGACAAGAAATTCAACAAGGGAAATTGTTCAATTTGAATCTTTTGTCCCTTGTACTCCTAAACTTTGGAGACAGTAAGAAGAACTAAAAGTGCAAGATATATATGCACTTGTGTTGCACTCTCCATGCATGTTTTGGTACAGGAATGGAGACTCTTCCTAAAATTGTATAATTGGGTAGTTGACCCTTAGGCTTGGAAGATGCAATTGCCACAATTCTGCCCCCTGCCATTTGTATGAATGCTGTCAATATACCTTGTTTACCGTATCTTTCTAATATGATTTTATTATTGTTGTAAAAGAATAAAAATAATGTATGTCTTTATTAAACTTTTTACACTGATAAATACAACTCGTCTGAGATAAAATCTAGTTACAGTGAAACAAATAATTATGAATATTATGTTATTTTTATATAATATTATTTAATATATTATATTAAAAAATAAGTTATTTCCAATTCAACCACGATCTAACCACTATTAAATTATCAAACGTTAAATCATTATCTTCATTACTTCAATGATAAGTTGAATTTTAAAACGTTGACACAAATAATAATTTCATTAAATCAAATGTAGGCCCAACGCGAGAACAACAATTATGGTTCAGTCCAGTTCATTCTTTGTATAACATGTGCTGTCAGAAAAAAAAATCTTTCCATAACGGAAAAAAGGAAAATAAAAATTGCTTTCAGTCCAAGGAAAAAAACTCAATGTCTCATACTTTTCTCAATGTTCAAAACGATGACAAAATGAAAAGCACCCAATGATGAAAGAAAATTAAGTCAAATATCAGATAACATAATGATAATTATCAATCATATTAAATAATGAATTTAAAGGTCATGTATTTAATATTTAAAATTTCATTTATTTTATTATAAAGTAAATAAATTTATTATAGATGGTAGATTATAATTATTTGATAATTTAAAATAATTTATATGGATATCGTATATCTTTTATTTCTTGAATAATTATTTTATATTTAGTATGTTAATTAGTGATCTTATTAATTAATCCTTTAAGAATACTGATTAAAAAAAAGAGAGAATATTATTAATATATAAATTACAAATAAATTTAAAATAGACGATATATTTTTACACGTCATAATACAAATATGTTCATTTTAATTCTTTAGTAGATGCTGACGTTATTATTATTTTTTTTCTACGAATGATGGCAACAGAGTTTTACCTTAAAATTTGTGTCTATTATTATATTTGGATCTTTATCAATGATGTAACGCCAAACTTCAAGAGTTTGGTCATAATTTTCCTTAACACTAATATTATGTTTATAAATAATATATAATAGGATTAATTTCTTTTTTTCTCTCAAAAATTCATAATATTATCAAATTTTCTATATTTCTAATTTAATAAATTTTGATTCGAACATTTTATAATCTTACGATTTGAAAATTCTGAATTACAGTAAAAGTTTCGATTTAATAAAGACTGAAAGGAAAAAGCATATAGTTTTCAGGAAATATTATCTTAGCATTGTTACTTTTGAAGTTTGAACTATGTTAAGATTGTATTCCTCTTTCATTATTCACGTTTTAAGTTATTTTTAATATATTTTTTTTTTATTTTGAAGAAAAATTTAGTTTAATCATTTCTTAAAACTTAACGTACAATCAAAAACTTTTTTACACCACCTATTAATCTAATTATGAATCTATTTACGATCTTGGTGGATATTTCTTAATTAATTAGTATGACTTTTAGGTATATTAATTTTAAATTAAATAATATGATTTAAACTTATCTGAACATAAAATAACTTTAATATTCTTAATTAGTCAAAAAAATGGAAATAATTTACTTACCCTGTGATTTCTACTTTTTTATATATTAGCTTTCCATCTTGTTCATTATATCAATTGATTTAATATTGACATTTATATGAAAAAAAGACAATATATATATATATATATATATATATAATTAAATAACTTACATAAAATTTAATATTATTATTTATTGATTAAAATTTTTTAAGACAATTTTCGTTTACAATAATTTTTACTAAATATTTATTTATTTAATAACAATTAAAAAAAGTAAAGATAAATATGTAAAAGTAATAGAATTTTTTTAAAAAAGTAGTGTTACTTAGAATATTAAAATTAAACTAAAATAAACAAAGTGGAACTTTTATTTTAAAAAATTAAATTGAAAATAAAAGAATATTTTTATTATTAATTTTAATTAAAATATTTTATAATTTAATAAATTTTAGATAATGATAAATATATTCTTAATTTACATTTTAAAAAATGGAAAATAATTAAAGGATATTGATTAAAATTAGAAAATATATAAACTACAAAAAAAAATAAGAATACTTTTTATGATTAAAAATCAATATTCCAATCATAGTAGAATAAAAATTTCATCAAAACAAGAAATAGTATTCAGAAAAGAATGAACGTGAAAGAGAACGGAGAGATTAAAATATTATACACACACCTATAAATATAAATTTTTTAAAAAGGAATATTTTAATTTATTGGCTAAAAAAATAAAATTATATAACTGCATTTAACATTTCAGCAAAGTATGTTTATCTAGAAATCAAGCGGTTTAATTATCTTCATTGTTTTCTTCATAAATGGTCTTTCTTTTTATCTAATGTTCCTAATTAGTTCATAGTTATCTTATTCTCTTTATCAAAACATTTTAAAAAATATTCCTAAAATATTTTATTTAAAAAATAAACACGTTAACACATTATCCATAAAAATGTTTGGACCAAAACCCCTCGAACAGAAAAAGAAAAATGACGTTTCAAAATAATTAATATTTTATTAAATGATTATTTAACCAATAAAGACACCAATTAAAATTGATCAATCTTTTATGCTTAAAAATTAATAATCAAATCTATATCTTTTTCTTTCTATATAAAATATATAAACGATTTGCTAATATAATGGTATATAAATTAAAACAAATAATTTTTTTAAGCAAGTATATATTTTGCAAGATAAAAAATAACATGTTAGCTGTACATATGAGTAACCATTTATAACTTGATATTAAAGTTTTATTCGACCAACTTGAAAATAAAAAAATAAAAATAAAAGTCAACCTAAATTAATTTCATCACAAAAAAATTCTTTAATTAATTCTTTATCACTAAGGTTTATCAAATTTAAACAATGGGATAAACCTGGTTTAACTTAACTATTCTCATTTATTTCATACTAACAATCCAATTCTTTATGAGTAGTGTAAACTGAACCAATCACAAATTGACTCTATATAAAACTGTGCACGAAAGTCTTTTGTCTGATAATTAAATATCACACAATTCCTAAAAACCAATTGATTTTCTTAAAAAAATCTTATCATTTGTTTATGAGTCCTGGTAGAATGCATTCGTTATTATGTCAGACAACAGTTGACTTATTAATAAAAGAAAAATACATAATTGTTGACAAACGTAGCCGCCGAATTAGACACACAATGCATTTTTCATTGACAAGCTGGCACAACCTCTGACACTACAATATTTGACTATTCAATTGTTTTACTCTTTAGTCAGATTCATAACACACTCACATATACTCTTCACATTTTTGTCTTTATCCACATACATAGTTTTAAATCTCGAGGACAATTATGTTTACTTAATTTAACACTTAGAGAACCATTAAATGCAAGTTGTTTTCCTAAGTTTGAGTGTAGAACTTGGCAAGTCTACATTAATTTTATTTACATAATTTCAGGATCCACTGGATAAGTTGTTACTTGTTACTATCCATCTGTCTCTAAAGCTATTTGACATCTTTATCCATTTGGAACGTAAAATAGGATTCATTTGAAATAAGATATAAAATTAAATGCAATGTACTATACTTAATTATTTTAATTTGAAAAAGAAATAAAATAAAAAGGGATAGGTGCAATGATGCATAGATGAGAGAGGAGCGTTGACCAAGAAAGAGAGAGAGAGTGTTATATATAAGTCCGTATGGACTAAAACTCTTATCGTGTGTTGTAGTTTTTGTTTGGTGAAACTCTGTGTTTTGAGAAAAAGACTAACACAGAGAGTGTGAAAGAGAGAAAGAGCAATGGCAGGTGGAGGAGTAGAAAGTGGAGGAAAAGGGAAAAGGGCTCATCTTTACGAGCACAGATACACTCACTATTTCGCTTTTACATGCATCGTTGGTGCTCTTGGTGGTTCTCTTTTTGGCTATGATCTTGGTGTTTCAGGTTTCTCTTATTCCTCTCTGTTTTTTGCATCATCTTCTATTCTATTTTCTTCTTTATCTGCTAATTTCATTGTAACTCACCGATCTAATTATGGCGTTTGTCTCTGCTTTCGTTTCTTTCATCGTTTTTTTTTTGTCTTTTCAGATTAACAACCCCTCTTGATTACATTCAATGAAGGAAAATTCTGACTAAATTTTAAATTTGTTTTCAATGGAATTTGACAGCCTGATCATGCGTTGTTACTTGGAATATAAAAATTCAATTTTTTTAAAATTAAAAATGTTCACCATGTTGTTTTCTATGAGGAATCGTGCTGCGTTTGATGATTAATGTGATTAGCACAACCTTTTTTTTTTTTTTCTCCTAAAAGGCAATTGAAAATTGCACGTGGTACTATGATTCATTGAGTTTGAATATGATGCTGCTGAGTGGAAAACTTATCCGAAATCTCGCCTGGAATTTCGTATTTGTTGAGTTCATGATGATCATACCCCTCCCATTCTTTAGGGAATAAAACAAAAACTGCTTTACTATTATTGTCATTATTGACTTTATTTCTGATATACGTGTTCATTAGTAGTCAATTAAAAAATATCTTGATTGATATTTTTTAAATGATTATATATATATCCAGGATTAAATGGTGATGTAAATTTTACATTTTTACTTTGTTTTAATTAAATTAATTATTATTAGACTTTAGAAATTTGAAAATTCACACAGTATTTGCAGAACGATGATTATCCACGTCCTCATTCCACTGCAAGCAATTTCTGTCATGTTATAGAAATGTTCTTAATGTATCATTGTTTTTATGATCATTAATTTTAACGAGTTAAAATAAAAATAATGAGTCATATTATTTTTAATTGGCATATAGATTACTGAAAAAAAAATATAATTTTGTAGGAGCTCTACGTGCATGAAAAATTATATTTATAAAAAGGAAATTTGAATTTTTAATGCAATTTTGGATTGCAGTGTCTTCATAATTCAAGTTTCGTATTCAAAAACATTAATCATTGATTTCCGTGCCCTGTACGTTAAAAATTTTACTTACATGTGATGTTGTTATGTGTCAGGTGGGGTGACTTCAATGGATGATTTCCTGAAGGAGTTCTTCCCACATGTGTACAAAAGGAAGCAGAGTCATCTGCATGAAACTGACTATTGCAAATATGATGACCAAGTGTTAACACTGTTTACATCATCTCTTTACATCTCAGCATTGGTCATTACATTCTTTGCTTCTATCTTAACAAGAAAGAAGGGAAGAAAGGCTAGTATCATAGTGGGAGGTTTAAGTTTTCTTGTTGGAGCAATCATCAATGCAGCAGCCAAGAACATAGCTATGTTAATCATTGGCAGGGTCTTTCTCGGTGGAGGCATTGGCTTTGGCAACCAAGTACGTGATATGCTCCAAAACTAATCAATCATCATTTTAGTCCCTATTTTTGTATAATTTTTCACTCTAGTCATTGATTTTGTTCAAACTCATCCATTTAGTCCTTTTCTACTTAATGACATCTAACAAGAGTACTTGGGACTATAATGAGAAACTTCATTGACATATACTACTTCTGTTCTTAAATATAAGACTCTTTTATCTGATTTTCACTGGTTAAGAAAGTTGATTAATTTAATTAGTAGCATTAGAAGAATCTCATATTTAGGGACGGGGTAGCATGTTTGGTTCCACATCCAAGCGTGGGTATTCAAGTTTACTGAAAAGCTAGTAGTTATAGCTTCAATGTCTTTAAGCCAAATTGATGTGATTTCTTGTTTTTCAATGAATTTTCAAACACACATAATTGTTATGAATATTATTCTTACTGGTGCATTCAATTGTGTAGGCTGTTCCATTGTATCTTTCGGAAATGGCTCCAGCTAGGAACCGAGGAGCAGTGAATCAACTGTTTCAGTTCACAACATGTGCTGGAATTTTAGTTGCAAACCTAGTAAATTATTTTACTAACAAAGTTCATCCCTATGGATGGAGGATATCACTGGGTTTGGCAGGTGTTCCAGCACTTCTAATGTTGGTTGGAGGTTTGCTGTGTGCTGAGACACCTAACAGCCTTGTGGAGCAAGGAAGGTTGGATGAAGCAAGAAAAGTATTGGAAAAAGTTAGAGGTACCAAGAATGTTGATGCTGAATTTGAAGATCTTAAAGAAGCCAGTGAGGAAGCGCGAGCTGTGAAGAGCCCATTTACGATGCTTTTCACGAGGAAGTACAGGCCACAACTTGTCATAGGTGCCTTGGGGATCCCAGCATTCCAGCAACTAACTGGAAATAACTCCATCCTCTTCTATGCACCTGTCATTTTCCAGAGTCTGGGATTTGGTGCCAATGCTTCCCTGTTTTCATCTTTTATTACTAACGGTGCTCTCCTTGTTGCCACTGTGATCTCAATGTTTTTGGTTGACAAGTTTGGTAGAAGAGCTTTCTTTTTGGAAGCTGGCTTTGAAATGATATGCTGCATGGTAAGTGATTACTACTTGTTTATGATGTGTTATTGTCGTTCTTCAGTTTCATCATTCTAATGCAACGCTGATGGAATTGCTTATTGAACTTTTTGATTGCTTTGCAGATTATTACAGCGGTGGTTTTGGCTGTGGATTTTGGACACGGCAAAGAACTCGGGAAAGGAGTGAGTGTCCTTCTGGTGCTTGCGATTTTCTTGTTCGTTTTGGCATATGGGAGATCTTGGGGTCCCCTTGGGTGGTTGGTTCCCAGTGAGCTATTCCCACTAGAGATTAGGTCAGCTGCACAAAGTATTGTGGTCTGTGTCAACATGATCTTCACTGCCCTTGTTGCACAATTGTTTCTTATGTCACTTTGCCACCTCAAATATGGGATCTTCTTGCTCTTTTGTGGCTTAATTGTCTTCATGAGTTTCTTTATCTTCTTCCTTTTGCCGGAAACGAAGCAAGTCCCAATTGAAGAGATTTATCTTCTGTTTGAAAACCATTGGTTCTGGAAGAACATTGTAAGGTCCGACCAAGTTCAAAAGACATCAAACGGGAAGCCACTAGCTACAATTTAAAGTTATAAGCAAAATAGATTGAACAATTCTAGGCTCAGCCAATTTTTTTCTTATTTGCATTGTCAAAAAATAAGATGGTTAGGACATTTCGATATAGTATGTTGTTTTTATATTTATTGAATCTCTTTTCCTCAGCCATGACAACCTCCTTCTATAAAGAAGACCATTGAGGTTATGTTTAGAATTGTGAAAAGATGTAAAAAGAATGAACTGAATTAGTTATTATTGCATGAAGTGTTTAAAACAAGATGAAATATAATTTAATTCATCTCATTCCATCTCCAAACTTTATTTGTCTCATGTTCCAATTTGAGAGATTATGGATCGACTATCTCATTATTCAATAATCTCCTTTATCATTCCACCTGCAATTCAAGCAATGAAATGAAATCTGCTGTCCATTTCATTATAAAATATTAAAACAATGATATGATCATTTCACTATTACTTTAATTTTTCTTAAAATTGTTTTTATCTGGAATTTCTAAACGAATACTTTGTCCCTGCATGTTTTTAAAATTCTCAAACTTTAATATTTCTAGTACACAATGACAACAACAAAAGTTAAAACCTAAGACTCTATACATAATATCCAAATTGCTCACACGATCAGACTAGCCTTAATGATTTCCTCACACTATTGACCAGCCTTAATGAGTTTCAAACGTGAGGATCAACTTACCACTTCCCCCCTTATACCGGGCCACAGTGTGAATATTTCAAAAAATGTAAAGAAAAGACACTAATTTTGAAAATTCAAGAACAAAAATCAAAATTTGAAAAATTATTAAAAAACTGAAAACAGTATTAGCCCTTCATAAAATAATGGCAATCATGACTCATGAAACCATAACGAGATATTATTAGAATAAGACTCCACAAAGTAACAAAAGTAATGCAAAAGACAGGGCAGAACAAATTTTATCATTTTTTGTTAACAAATGCACTTAGTACGATTCAGATGAAAAAGAAGAAAAAAAAATGCACACCAATGGCATCAGAACTTTCGATAACCATCAAGTATCATGTTAAAAGTTTAGCAAGTTCATCAATTCCTAGTGTTCCTTGTGGTACAACATTCAGTAATTGCTCATCAAAATTTGCTTTTCTTGGAATTTTAGTACTCTTCTCTTTTTTCCTTTTCACATAAACAGTGCTAGTTTCTTTAGTCTCCAAAGTCGAACCTTGTCGCTTGTCAGTTTTTTGAGCCGCAACTTTTCTGTGTTGCCTAAAAACTGGTCCAGGTGGAGCTGATTGGGCAAAGGCAACTGTGTTTTGGTAAATATCGTCCGCATCCAAAGAATCTTTATCTAAAACAAGTGCACTGCCTTTCTGAATAGCTTGTTCCAACAGTAATAAAATTTTCATACAAACAGCTGACCTTGGTGGGTGATTGACATCTGCTTCTTCCAAATCATCTAGCAACTTAACAGAGTGAGGATCTACCCCACCATTGATGTAATCTCCTAGCATTGCATCAGATCCCGAAATTGAAGCAGAAAGACCATCACTGCAGCTTTTGCTATCTGTTATATTCTCAGTTCCATGGCTATCACCCATAGCTTTTGAGGGGCACTCAGTATGGCTATTATAGTGTGATAAGGCCATACTTGGACCGGGGGCCATGCAAGGTTCAGGCTCAGCATTGGAGCCAGTGGCATTATTTGTGGCTTCAACTTCATAGGTGTTTGTAAGTGAAGCAGCTTCAGTAACTCCAGACATAGATTGCTTGCTATTTTCATCAGGACATGGCACCTTGACCTTATCCAAAATCACATCACTTGAACTAGAGGAAATGCTAGTGTTATGTGATAAATCGCTTGCATGTTCTACTGGATTCTTCTGTAGACCTGATGCTGAGAATTCTAGGTCCTCTGATGGCAGTGATTCATAATTTTTATTGTCAACCTCAATTTGACTGGCTTTCTTGCTGTCATTTCCTAGATCTGGTAAAGAGGACTTCCAATTTGGTCCCCTCCACATAAGTATGTGCTCATCTTGAAATGAAAGCAATGTGCATGGAACAAGATCCTACAGTCCCAAGAGTAAATGTAACGAAAGGTTTTAACATAGCATTGTCATTAATTAACATAAAAAGAAAAAAAAGTCAGAGTCCACATGATATTTAAAACTGCATGCAAAATTTCTTTTACCCTAAGTTTTGCTCCAATCTTTCGATAGTCACTTTTATTCAGTCCTTGACAGTTTATACGCACTAGTTCACACTCTTCAAATGCCTCTCTGACAGTTTTTGCCAGGTTACAATAAACACCATTTTTTCCTGTAAAAAGAAAAAAATATACAATGCATTAAAGTATGTGTATCAGTAAAAAAGAAAAGAAAAAGACAGCTTGAAGCCAGTTTGCCAGAAGAACATTAAATTTTTTCCGTCATTGCTAAACTGTAACAAACATCCTTTAAAAGGTACCTAGCTTGCATATGGGAATCAATGTGCTCCCCTTTTCACGCATTTTAGTTGCTTCTTCCAGTGTTAAACCTTCAGGAACTCGTTGAGTCAACCTAGGATACACTGGAGGCACGGGTTTCCACAACATCAAAGGAAATTGCGGGCGAGTTTTGTGATTGTAGTTTCTTCCTCTGAAAAGGTACAACACACCACCATTTCTGTAAATGATTTTCCCCCCTGTTCTTTCCTGGCAAATCAGATAACATGAGGCAAGAGGAACGCTAATACTAAAGGGCAATGTGATTTGCACATTTCCATTTCCCTACAGAACTCACACATAACCAATCATCATCTTTCCTCCCCCTCACCATCAACTCCAACGGTAGTGATTGAGGGTTTGTAAGACATGCTAGGAGATTAAAATATACATCAAACATAACCCAACAACGAAACATGGACAACTTCTTTCCATTGAATAATGTCAAGGGAGACACAGCCAATACCCAGAAGTAGATTAAGGTAAACTATTGGAAAGAAAAAGAAACAGACATTTTTTGATCATCAAGAGAAAGTGAGAAACTAAAGAAAAGTGTCAATCAGCAAAAGAGTGTTCCAAACATCAGACAAGAATGAGAATTTCTCCAACATGTCATGAAAACCTATATTGTTCTTACCACTTGAATTTTTTTAAAAGATAAAAGAAGAAAAGGCAAAAATTATAACAAAGCAACAACCCCACATTGAAACACCCGGTAAAATCATTACTTTCAAAAACTTTTCAAACCATTTTTTTAGTTTAATTTCCATCAATCAATATTTTATTTGCATCTTTTAGACCTCAACCAATAAAAAGCTATGTTGGCTATAACAATCAAAACATTGAGAAGATTTCCACAGAAGTATCTCATTGTATTTAATTTTTTTTTTTTATATACATGTAAAAAGAAAAGAATAGAAGATGACCTCTAACTGATGGCACACATTATCCATATCCACAGTACACACTCCCTTGCACTTAATCTTGCACACTCTCCGCCGCTTCCAATGAGCATGTATATTATCCAACATGTTATGCGTCAAACCATCTCTACCTAAACAACAAAAACCAAAACACTCAACATTCCACTTTTCACCACAATCAAAAGCACGTGCAGAAAAAGAAACAAAACGAACCCATATTGAGTTGGCGTTGTGTTCTGATGCATGACTTAACCAATTCACGAATCTCCTCTCGCGTCAATGGTTCACCCAACACTTCATCCCTCGAATTCACGTACCTTGGCCCCGTCCCCGGTAAATAAGGTCCCGGCGACTGCACCGGCTTAACACCCTTTTTGTGCGGCGGCGGAAGCACGAAAGAATCGAATTCCTTCAGCTTCTTCTTGCTCGGAGGGAGCGGCGCCCGGCCCGTCCACGGCCGCGGCGTGGTGGTGGGACCGAACGGGACGAACGGTGCTTCGCGCATTCTAATCGGTTTTGCTTTGGGGGTTTCGGTGTAACTGTACTTGAACTCGAATGGAGCACCTTCGATAACGTACGAGAGTCCGTCTTCACTAATTTTGACGTTGTCGGGGGCGCCGGTCACCGGTCGCGGTTTCGTTTGAGTGATGTTGGAGAACTTGAACGCCGGGTGGGAGGTTTGGTCCACGTTGGACCCTGTTGGGCTTTTGGACCTTTTGACAGGCCCGGTGGGTCGAAGTGTTCGGCGGTCATTGGAGGGTCTGTCTGAGCGTGAGAGTCGGAGCTCCGAGGATGCACGCGGGTTCGGGTTCGGGTCGAGGGGAGGTGCGAATATGGGGAAAGAGTGTGTGAGTTTGAGAGCCATGGAGAACAAGAACAATAACAACTAGATAAAGTTGACACAGTGTGTCGTCATGTAACAAATTTCGGGAATTGGCAATGTGACGTCGTTTTATAAATAAGGTTTTTGGGGTTTTTCACTTTGAATAAGTTTTTTGCACCGTTGGATAAATTCATTTTACAATTGAGGGCCGTGATTTTTGCAGTGAATTTTTGGTATTTACGAAAAATAAAATTTTAAAAAAATTATTAATTTAATTGCAAATTTATGGCATTTTATAATTGCAAATTTAAACTTAAAAAATTTACTAGATAATTTAATTTTAAAAAAACAGTTATTTTTTTTAATCTTAAAATTATCATGCCAAAAGATTATTAAAGCACAGTTTATTTTGCCACAATTAACTAGTTTTTATCCATTGATGATGTTATTTCAATTTATTAAGATACTTGTAAAGTTTAGAAAATGATGATGAAAAGTGAGGCTTTATATCCTTATCTTGATACCAAATTAATGACACAAACGATCATGAAATTAAACCATTCAACTCGACGCTTCAGGCAGTCATTTTTGGGCTTCGTGGACACAAATATTTGCTGGCTTTTTTTGCCTACCCTAATTTATTCTTCATGCACCCCCTTTTTATAGTTTTTCGGATTTAATTTTCTGTAACCGGCCAAATTTGAGATTCTGGATTTATTTCAAAATGTACACATTCTGGATTAACCACACATGATTAATCTGGAATCATTATACAAATTATTAACTTGTTCTCGAATCCCCGAATACAAGAAGTTTCGCAAAGTCCTTTACGAAATAATTTAGAAACTCCTTTCGGGAATGGATGCTTTCTTAAGTCACATGAATAATTTGACTTTGCAAAATAGAACAATTATAATTTTGCATGTGTATCATGACATTTCTTGCATTCATAAGACGTAGAGTACCACAGAATCTCCTCTTGGCATCTCAATCTTCCACCCTTGGGATTACTCCCCTGGTTCCCCTCACTCCTATTCTGTCTGCATTAGTATCGCCGACAAGAACATCTACACATGTATCTCCAAAGCGACATTCAATTTCCTTTAAAACCTCAAGAGTCATGTATGATGGTAAATGTTCAGTAATAATCTACAGCCAAAACCACCGCTGTAATAATCTGCAAAGCAATCAAAAAGTCCAATAATCAATTCCATTAGCATTGCATCTGTATAATGAAACTGAAGAACGACAATAACACATCATAAACATGTAGTAATCACTTACCACGTAGCATATTATTTCAAAGCCGTCTTCCAAAAAGAAAGCTCTTCTACCAAACTTGTCAACCAAAAACATTGAGATCACAGTGGCAACAAGGGGAGCACCGTTAGTAATAAAAGATGGAAACAGGGAAGCATTGGAACAAAATTCCAGACTGGAAAATAACAGGTGCATGGAAGAGGAAGAAGTTATTTCCAGTTAGTAGCTGGAATGCTGGGATCTCCAAGGCACCTATGACAAGTTGTGGCCTGTACTTCCCGTGAAGAGTGTCGTAAATGGGCTCTTCACAGCTCGTGCTTCCTCACTGGCTTCTTTAAGATCTTCAAATTCAGCATCAACATTCTTGGTACCTCTTAACCTTTTCCAATACTTTTCTTGCTTCATCCAACCTTCCTTGCTGCACAAGGCTTGTTAGGTGTCTCAGCATACAACAAACCTCCAATCAACATCAGAAGTGCTGGAACACCTGCCAAACCCAGTGATATCCTCCGTTCATAGTGATGAACTTTGTTAGTAAAATAATTTACTAGGTCTGCAGCTAAGTCACCGTCAAAAACTACTTTTGATAAAATCAACCTCAAAATCCACCCCCCAGAAAATATCAATTATAATTATAAAATGAAAGATGAGAAACACAAAAAAAGAGAGAAATCACCTTTTCAAATATTTGCATGAAGTGGTGACTTTGGACAGTGCCTACAAACAGCAAATTGCAACACAAGGTAATGTTATTTTTTCCAATTCTTTTGCAGACATGCCATAATGAACTGGACAAATAAAGGATCCCCATCGGCAATATTTCTCTCAAGTTTCTCTACCACATGTTTAACTATCTGAGAGAGTAACTTTACATTACTATATGGATGAAAAAAGGTCACAGGTTGTAGAAGCACATCTAATGACCTGAAAAAAGAATTCCCACAGTAACTTTTAGTGACAACACAAGGAAGCTCTAAAACTCTTGTATCCAAATACTACTAATATCTTAACAAATCAATCAAAAGAAAACCAAATAAAATAGATGTTGAAGGAGGAGAACTGAGAAATAAGTCTTGGAGGAATGCATTGTAGGATAACAGGGATGGACATGTCATATGCCACTTAACATGGCACGTGCAACAATGCAAGGTAAGTTTGAATCGCAACAAATGTACAAGGTTCAAAACCTCAATGTTATCATAAAAGTCAACATTGTGAGGGAAATTTCGAAACTCTGAGAAATTTTTCACTCACTTTTGGATAATGGCATAGGTCTTAATCAATCAAACATAAAAATTAAACGGAATTGAACAATGTACTGCAGAATCAAATACCACCTTTATGGAAACTTGGTGTTCTCTTCCTCCTACAACCCTCACATGCCTCTCTGCTAGCTACAACCTGAACTCAGAGAGTTAAAGAATTAAAGCATCTGCCAAGAGGGTCATTTTTGAGGAGTGTCTGTACAATGCAAAAAGTATTTCATGATAATAACATGTCAGCTTCCTTAGCCCAATTGTTCAATAACAAGCTCGTGAAGCTTATGAAAGAACCAAACTTGAGAACATTAAGCCTATTGGACATTGGTAAACTTCCAATGGTTTTCATGAGCCTTTTCTTTCTGTTCGAAGTTTAGGCTTTAGAGAAGGGAAGTTTTAGCTCAGAGCATACTCCAACCAGCTTTCTTTCGCGTTGAACATCTCTCTTTCATTATCCTTCTCACATTTTCTGCTTCTTCCCACCTCCCAATGGAGCTATACATATTGGCCATCATTATATAGTAACCATCATTTTCTGGTTCAGAGTCAATAGCATACTTGGCAATTCTTATTCCCATCTCAGCTTGATTGTAAGTTTTACAATGACCTAACAAAGCTCCCCAGACACTGCCGTCCGTAGAAATGGGCATGGATAGGACCATATTTTCTGCTTCTTGTAGATTACCAGACCTTCCCAAAAGATCTACCATACAAGTATAGTGCTTTAAATTGGGTTTCACAGAATAACTCAACATTCTCTTGAACACATATTTTCCTTCCTCAACAAGCCCTGCATGAGCACATGCTGAGAGAAGAGAGAGGAAGGTAATTTCATTGGGCATAACATTTGATTCCTCCATATGTTTGAATATCTCCAAAGCAGATTCTGCATATCCATTCATTCCATAGCCTGAAATCATTGCATTCCAACAAATTACATCCCTCTCCAATTCCATCATAGAGTCAAACATCATTCTTGATTTTTCCAGCTGCCCACACTTAGCATACATATCAACCAATGCTGTGCCAAGAGGTAAATTGAGTCTAAATCCATTTTCATTTATGTAGCGGTGAACTGTCTCCCCTTTCTCTAGAGATGCAAGGTGAGAACAAGCTGAAAGCACTGCCACGAGCGTGGCTGTATTGGGCTCCTGGTCTTCCCTAACCATTTTATTAAATAAATTTACAGCCTCTTCATGAAGATTGATATGAACATGAGACGAAATAAGGGTATTCCATGATACAACATCCTTCTCCGACATATCAAAAACTCTCCAAGCAAAGGTCATCTTACCACATTTTCCATACACCTCTATGAGCGAGTTGATGACCAAGATGTTATCATCCAGAACACCCTTTATAACATTGCAATGAATCGACTTTCCCAAATTCATCGCTCCTAACTGAGCACACGAGGCAATAGCTGAAACCAACCCAATTGATTCAGAACGAATACCTAAACGCTGCATCTCCCTGAAGAGCTCAACACACTTCACAACCTCCCCCATTCTCCCATACCCAGAAACCATATAATTCCAACCATCTCCACTCCCTCGACACCATGGGAAAATTCTCTCAGCCAAACTCAACATCCCAAACTTGCAGTACATAAACAACAACGAATCATTAACTTTCTCATCATCCACATAATGTCTCCTTACAATCACTCCATGAAACGCTTTCCCTCCAAACACATTCATGGAATTCGCAAACCCCGAAACCACGCAACCAATAACAATCCCATCAGGGCATACTCCATTTTCCTGCATTTCCCTAAACAACCTCAGACACTTCCCCATCATCCCAAACCTCGCACAAACACCAATAACAGACATCCAACACAGAAGATCTTTGTCCATCACCTCACAAAAGGCTTTATACGCTTCTCTTGGAACCCCACATTTGGAATACATAGCCAAAACCGAAGACTGTATAAACGAAGCATCAGCAAACCCATGTTTAATAACCACCCCATGCAAACACGCGCCTTCTCTCACAGCATTTAGATTCCCACACGCGAGAAACCCACCCTCCCACGTTCTAGCATTAGGCTTGGGCTTTTCATCATTTTCACTAACCCCATCCCTATACAAGTGACGGAGACACACCAAACCCTTCTCAGGCTCCCCATTCTGCACGTGCCCAACAATGAGTGCAGTCCAAGCAACCACATCTTTCACAGGAATTTCATCGAACACCTTGCGTGCAAGGTCCATCCGGCCACACCGTGAGTAGAGAGACACAAATGAAGCGGAAGGGTGAAGAGCGGTTTTGTAAGCGAGCGCGTGGAGTGACGCGCCTTGGGGGATGCGCGTGAAGTGCGCGGCGGCGGAGACGACGAGGGGGAGAGTGAATTGATTAAGGGAGACATTGGAAGCGCGCATGAAGGAGAAAAGGTTGAAAATTTGGGGAAAGAGGGAACGAGAGAAGAGAAATTTGAGGAAGGAATTGTAGAGGAACGTGTCTTTGGAAGGAAGAGTGTGGAAGATGATTGAACATGAAGTGTAGTCATTGTTTTTCAGAGTGTCATATAGAGAGATTAGTTTTGAAGCTATGAAGAGGTTTCTTGAATGCCCACTCGTCACTGTCAGCGCGTGGAATCGGAGGAGAGACTCCACGGTTGTGATGTGCTTTGAGACCTGAATAAGTTCACCTGCATCATGATACACCTTCAACCTATGTATCACCATTCTTCTACTCTGTTAACTCGCTTTAAAACTTCACGTCACGTTATTTTACAAACAAGGTCTTTGGGGTATTTTCACTATAGCTTTAATTGAAAATTAATTTTAAATTTAAACTTCATAAAATAACTAAATAGTTTAATTAAAAAATTAATTTTTGTTACATTGTTTCAATTTATTAAGATACTTGCAAAAGTTTTTAACTTGGATCTCGCTGCAAGAGTGTTTCTCTATTTGGTCTTCGCTGTAGTGAGGTAAGTACTGTACTTTCCCCTGTTATCCCCTTTGTTCTAGTACACAGATGAAGCAAATGACAATTTTGAACTCTTTGGTTTTTTTTTCTTTCTTCATGCTTCTCAAGTTCCCTTGCAGGTTAGTAAAGTAGTGAAAATTTAGACCCCACTTGTTAATTACTTGATCTGGGTCACAGCAATTTTTCGGCTTGCTTGCTATCTCTCTAACTATTTCATGTTCTATTTTTCTTAACAGGATCCTTTGATTTGTTCTTCAACTAAGCTTCTTCAGTGATTCGAAACTAATTTTCTAGAATGAAGTGATTTTGGTGTTGAGTTATGCCATATGGGAAACCGGAGATTGCTTTTTCTGTTGGGGATACTTGCTGTTAATTATTTAGTGTTTCAGTCAATATTGGTTCCTTATGGAAATGGAAATGCCCCATGGTCTTCAGTGCCCCGAAAGTATGATAAAGTTAGATTTTCATCATTACATTCAACACCAAAGTATTTCACTGTTCGGAATCCACCAACTGGTACTGTTACAGGGTTTTCTAATTCCTCTGCTTTCAAAGTGCATATTCCTCTTGTTCAAGATGAAGCTGGGGCATATAGAAATGATGTTCATGGGTTATCTGAGAAGAAAGGTGTTAAAGGTGACAGCTTGGAGTTGGAAAGTGTTGGTTCCGAAAATTTCAAAGCAGTTTTGGCCAAGGGCAGTGAGGTTGAGTTTCCAGTGAAGCAATTTTTGGAGACACAAGGGAGAAACTCCAGGTTGGTGAAAAATAACGATATAGATTCAAGGGAAAATGATGGAGTTGGTGTTCATATCTCACACAGTATAACTTCATCTATTAATCAGACTCATCTTGAAAATTTTCCCCAGAAAAATGTCAATTCTGCCTTAGATAACAACAGTACAGCAATGAGTATTCCTAGGAGAAAGATGAAGTGTGAGATGCCTCCTAAGTCAAGAACATTATTTCAGGAGATGAACCGTATTCTAGTGCGCCGCCGAGCTTCTTCTCGTGCAATGGTATACTATCAATATTATTATTAGCATCTCTGTTAATTATGAACTTGCTATCTGGAAATGTTGTTATGGTTTATTTCAATCTGGAGTTACTTCTGTTTTTGGTTGCAGAGACCAAGGTGGTCATCCAAACTTGACCAGGAAATTCTTACTGCTAGATTAGAGATTGAGCATGCTCCTATAGTCACACATGACAAAGAACTTTATGCTCCTCTCTTTCGCAATCTTTCTATGTTCAAAAGGTATGCTTGATGGAGTTGTTAAAGGAGTATGGACTCTACTAAAGTAAGTCCTTCCTTGAGACTCCAGCTTGTTTTTCATACACCTGATTCTTCTTATTGATCATTTAAAAGTTTGACTCTGGCCTCTCCCATTATGATAATTTTAGAATGTACCTTAATCACAATATCATCTTGGTTCTTTTTTTCTCTAAATATGATATTGGGTTTCTCTTGTTTGTTCCTACATGTCTTTTCTTTGTCCTTAGGTCTGAGCTACTATGACCAAAGTTCAAGATCATTTGACTTTTTTGTAGTTGAATTTGCAGGAGTTATGAACTCATGGAACGCACACTCAAGGTTTATATATACATGGATGGGGATAAACCCATCTTTCATCAACCTATACTTAAGGGACTATATGCCTCAGAGGGTTGGTTTATGAAATTGATGGAGGAAAATAAGCAATTCGTTGTGAAGAACCCTAAAAAGGCCCACCTATTTTACATGCCATTCAGTGCACGTATGTTAGAGCGCTCCCTTTATGTACGTAACTCTCATAATCGAACAAATCTCCGTCAGTTTCTGAAGGACTATACAGACAAAATTTCTGCAAAATATCATTACTTCAACAGAACCGGTGGTGCTGACCATTTTCTTGTTGCTTGTCATGATTGGGTATGTTGTATGTTCTTTATTTCTTTTCCCCTCAATTCTACTTGCTCATGAACCATATACTGTTCCAAGTTTCTATGTTCCAACATATTTTATTTATTTATGATGGTTGAAGTTAGTGTCTCTTTAATGTCTTAAGGTGACATATTCACTTTGAGGAAATCATATTTGTCTAGCTATATCATGTTCATTTTTGTGAATATAAGGGTAAACATAGCAACCTTTGATGGACATCATATTATAAAACTGACCACTCTCATATGAAGTGTTCTGCTGGTTACCATTTTCAATTATCTTTTGTAGTTTGCATGTCAGTAAATAAATCAGCAGTGTGCATGTGTAGTATAATACTATGCTTTTGTGCATATAGATAAAAGACTTATGACTGGATTGTTGCAGGCTCCATATGAAACAAGACACCATATGGAATACTGCATAAAAGCTCTCTGCAATGCTGATGTAACTCAAGGCTTTAAAATAGGAAGGGATGTTTCTCTCCCGGAAGCTTATGTTCGGTCAGTTAGAGATCCTCAGAAAGATCTGGGAGGAAAGCCTCCTCACCAACGACCCATTCTTGCTTTCTACGCTGGAAATATGCATGGTTATCTGCGTCGAATATTGCTTAAGCACTGGAAGGACAAAGACCCTGATATGAAGATATATGGCCCAATGCCTCGTGGTATTCAAAACAAAATGAATTACATCCAGCACATGAAGAACAGCAAATATTGCATATGTCCTAAAGGGTACGAGGTCAACAGCCCCCGGGTGGTTGAAGCCCTCTTTTATGAGTGTGTACCTGTGATTATATCTGACAATTTTGTGCCACCTTTTTTTGAGGTTTTAAACTGGGAAGCATTCTCAATAATCCTTGCAGAGAAAGATATTCCCAACTTGAAAGAGATACTGCTTTCTGTGTCACAAAAGAAGTATCTCGAGTTGCAACTTGGGGTCAGAAAGGCTCAGAAGCATTTTTTTTGGCATGTAAAACCCTTGAAGTATGATCTCTTCCACATGACCCTTCATTCAATTTGGTATAATAGAGTGTTCCAAATAAAGGTGAGAAGATGATTCATATGAGCCCTCTGAACTAGAAAGCAGAAGCACACCTGGCAAAAGAGCTTATGGAAAAGAAGAGGGAATCTCCAAGTATGAGAACTTGCGAAAGAATATGGTAGCAACTTGGAATTTGTATTCGGTGTTTTAGACTGTTCTGTATGTATAAATGTTGTAGGAGTACCATATTTTCTCATGAGTGCATCAAGAAGAAATGATAATTAACCAATAACACCCGTCTTTCCCTGCCAAAATAAGAGAGATCTGGTATTGTTATGTTTTTGTTCTTGGCCATGCATAGGAAGTTTAAAATTTTCTTGTGCTACTCATACAAGTTTTTAGGTTGTGGTTATAAGTAGTTGTTGTCATCCTCGGTGACCTTTATTTTGATACATTAGTTCTGTATTTTTTCTTTGATGTAATTGCCAAAAGGGAAAAAATCTGCTTCTTGGTTTCTGCTTCAGATGCACATGTAGCCTTGAGTTTGGGAATTGATTTCTAGGTGAACTATCTAGAGTGCTATCACCTGATGGTCTATTGGTCTCATTCTTTCATTTTGTACCCGTAGTATAAAGCATGTATGAACTGTAGTGTGTAGGTGTAGTAATTTAAAGGTCATTGCAGCTATCATTTATCAAATTTATAGAGAAATATCTGTAAACAGATTATTTCCCGTGAGTTTCCACCTTTATCAACTTTGGGAGGAATCACAATTTTTTTCGAAAATTAGAACAAACACTTATTAATCTACTTTATTACTAAAATAGTGCCCAGATCCCACAAATGGCATCATATATAGTCATTAAAAACATTTCCAATAAGTGCATATTGTCACCATTATTACCACATTAATACATATAGACTATTTCTAACTATAGAAGTAACGTGTAAAACTTTTCTCTCATTTTTGCCATGTTTATAACCACATGTAACAGAAACCAGAGTTCACTCTCACGAAATTAAGGAAAGTTCACGAAATCCAAGGACTTTGTTCCCTATACGCCACGTGTCCCGTACTTGTTTATAGAGAACGCAGTAATAATCTATCTGAGTCTCATCCATTCCCTTGGAGGGTCCCACACTCCAAGCTCGTAATTCGCATTATCCTGTATTTGGATCGCAACACTCGCTCACTACTTTTAACTTTCATATTACATGTCTGGTTTTGTTGTACACTGATGAGTCAGAGAGTAAAAAATAATGCAAACCTTGACTTCAAAGATTCTCTGAATTTCAGAAAAAACAGCCAAAAGAAGTAAAAAACAAAAAGTTGTGGATTGCTTCATTCCATTGTGAACCGAATGGAGAAAAAAAAAAGTGGTATATGTTTATTTTGCATGCTATAAAAAGCAAATTACGAGTGTACCAACCACTTAGGCACATCTTTTATGTGTTCTAAGGTAACATTTGCGACTTACATTAATTTGAAGATGAATGTAATTACATTTAACAATTAAGAATTAGTTTTACTCTATTTAAAATCAAACTGCTTGGAAGAGATATTGATATACTAAAGCAAGATAACGATCAGTCGGAGCTCACATCATATTGCTATCCATCCAGCTCACCAATCTTTGCTTTCTTATAGTCCATTGATTCCCTTTAAATTATTATTACATTATTATATATAAAACATTGATTTTATTTTTTGGGAAAATTTCTGTGTCTGACTGTATTTGCAGGGTGCTACCACTTCTACTTTCAGGCTTCAGGTTCTGGCTGTATCTTGTAAATTGGTGATCATAAACCAATCTATCAATATTCATTATTTTGGCCCTCTTTGAGATATTGCTATGTATAGTTCCATAGTGTTTAGCTTCTCTTATGCCTAGTTAAATTTTGCTAGAGCTCACAAGAATGAATTGGTTTTTGGCTTTAGCTTTATTATTTGTGACTCAGTGTCTATGTCTGCTTCAAGCATTTTGGTATGATTTTAAAACAAGGCTTCCAAATCAGTATAATTCCTCATTTCAGGCCTGTGGCAATTGTATGATTGGATTTTGCTAATTCATGGATAACATACTCACCAATCTTTTGAGATTGACAAGCTATATTAGTGATCGATTAATACAATTTATAGGTGAGTTCTTGATTTCCATTTTTTGCATGCATGCTTTGTATCATTCTCCTTTTCACTGTGGCATAGATGCCTTGTAAATCATAATATAGCTGTGATTTAAAAAGCTGTAAATCATAAATATAGAAAGCTGTGATTTAGAAACCATCATTTTCTTGATGCCTTGTAAATCATAATATAGCTACATTTCGCATGATGCCAATACTGCAGAGGATCTGGTACTTAAAGACATAGCTAGGTACACACAAAATTTTGGGGTCATACCAGTGCTCATCTCTTCAGTTCACTCTTCAAAAGGTTTTACCAGAAGCACTTCTTTGCAACCTTTCCAAATTGGAGGAGAAAACCATGAAATTTGTGAAAGAAAAGCCTTTAACAATAGTGAAAAACTACTTGTACATTCGAGATCTATAGATCCACATTCCAGTTCTATATCTGCAGTTGTTCCTTGCATTTGCTTAGAAGGGTAATAACCTCTTCTTTTACAAGTTTAAGAACGTTAAAGAAAAATTACAAAGCACGAATGCAAATTGTCCATTCCTTGTTAATACTTTGAAAACCAACATTTTGTTATTATGTCATAATGTTGTTGTTTGTCCCCATCTACAATACGCTTGCAGTTTGGGACTGGCCTGCTGGAGATTTTCTTTGTCATGCATTGAATGTGCCCAAGTTCATGTTCAGAGGCAAGAGTTTTTGCCTTTATGGACTCAAACTAGATTGCTTCTTTTCCAAATTGTTTTTATTGTATTTAATCTATTCATTGCCAGAAGAAGTAACTTCACAGATAATTTTTTGGTTACTGTATTACTGAATGGCGAATACTGCTATAAAATGATAGTTGGTTAATTTTGGCATTCTCAGAATTAAATCTCGTCTGGTGAAAACCTTGCGTGGTTCTTCTGATGATATTGGATGTTGCAGCATGCTCCTGGAATGCCTCTAGTACAGGATGGAACTTCAAGATTCCTGCAATTGCTTTCAGACATAAGGTCCCCCATATTATAATAAGGTTTAACTTGAAAGAGACTTGAGTCACTGAACTACAGATTTCTTTCTGCAATTATCATTAACCTTTTTAAGACCGTGATTTTCTTGCCAATTTGAACTTTGGGTGGAACTTATTACCCATTTGTGTCTGTACATTTCATGACTTTATCCTAGTTTGTGGTATCACTTTTTTTGTTTTTCATATCATCATGTCACAGTTTTAGAATGAGTAGTAGTTGAATAGGGATTATCCTTCCTATTCTACCATGCTTCCTATTTCAACTTTTTTCTTTCGGAGAGTTTGTTCACATACTGTCTTTGGGTTTTATTCTATAGGAATGGAGAGCACTCATTACCCAATTCATATGTTTATCTGTTGATTCCAGGTATGTCAAAATCCAAGTCATATACCTTTGTGATTGAGATAAATATATATCTAGATTTTAAGATTAGAATTTTTACATGATACAGGTCTCTTTAGCAATCATGGACCCTTATATTTTGTTGCCACTAAGAAGTTCTTTTCAAAGATGGGCCTAGCTTGCCATATTGCGAAAGTTCATAGTGAGGTAATTGATCACTAGATTATATAAATTGGTAACTGATTTTAATCAATGCAAATAATTTTCCTTTCACACTACAAAATCAGGTTCTATAGTAGTTATTTTCGGAGACACTAGCTTTACATGCACAGACCCTTGAATGTTCTAGATTCAGGTCCCTTATATCTTCTAGTAAAACACCAGGTTTCTATATCATATTCACCGTAAAAACATATTGTTTTGGCATCTGACTTTCCAATGTATTTTTGTTTCACTTTTAAGGCATCAGTAGAACAAAATGCCTGGGAACTGAAGCTATACATTGAGGATATTTACTGGGGTTGTGGCAAGCCTATCATGCTACTGGGACACAGTAAGGGTGGGATTGATGCTGCTGCCGCATTGTCTTTGTATTGGTCCGACCTGAAGGACAAAGTTGCTGGTTTGGCCCTGGTACAGAGTCCATATGGTGGCACTCCTATAGCTTCTGATATTCTCCGCCAAGGCCAGATTGCTGACAAAGAAACACGTAGGATTCTGGAACTTATAATATGCAAAATAATTAAGGTAACTGTTTCTTATGCTACAAAGTTTGTTCATGAACTTGAGAGTACTAATCGCTTATAAATCACAATACTTCTCCATTAAAATAACTTCCCAATATTCTGTTACAGCCTACAAAAGATATCTCTCATTACATTTGATTAAGATGTTATTCTTTCAAATGGACTTCTATGATTTTAAAATAGGCAACTAACCTACTACAAAGATCTATGTTCCATATCATGTTGCATTTTACTTCAACTTCCTCAAAGTTTAATATTTAATGCCGTGGTCCTAATAATTAAAGTTCACATTATTTAAATCCAAATTTTTGACTTTTTGTTGTGAAACTGTGTGGCTGCTACATATTTTAGGGTGACATGAGGGCTTTGGAGGATCTCACATACGACGGAGCGAATGGAGTTCATCATGAAGCACAAGCTTCCCCTAGATATTCCTCTGATCTCTTTCCATTCTGAAGCAAGCATCGCCCCTGGTGTTGTTGCAACAATGACTCACATAGCTCATGCAGAACTTCCCTGGCTCCCTCTACCAAAACTATACACTGTTGAGTCAAAGACACAAAGTTCCTGTAATGATTCCTATATCTGCTGCAATGGCTGTTTGTGCTCTCCACCTGCGGCTCAGATACGGAGAGAAGAGTGATGGCCTAGTGACATGCCGTGATGCTCAAGTTCCAGGATCACTTGTTGTGAAGCCAAAAATGAAGCTTGATCATGCTTGGATGGTGTACTCTTCAAAGAAGAAAAATCCTAGTGAACCTGATGCTTGTGAAATGTGTGAAGCTCTATTCACTTTACTTGAAGAGCTGGGTAACACAAAAAGGGAAGTGGATCAAGTTTTATAATCATATATATATATATATATATATATATATATATATATATATATATATATATATATATATATATATATATATATATATATATATGCTTCAAATTTTGGACACAAAGTTTCATGTTAAAATGCCCCATGCATATCGTTTCACTAAAAATACACAACTATAATACACAGATTAATCGACAACTAGTTATAAAATGTGAAGAGAGAAAAATAGGTATATGTATAGAGTGTAAAGTGTGAAGAGAGAGAAATACATTATACGAATGAGTTGACTGGTTGGTTGTGTATTGCAGTTATTAGCATAATAAAATTGTTGTTTCATCATGGTGGAAATCACTTTTTATTGTAGGAAATAATGACTATATATGTTTTTAAGGAAAATAAAAATTTTAACTTATTAAGAACTTAGAATAAGATTTAATGACTTATTTTTTTATTATCAGTAGATTTCATGAATTATGTGTTGACTAAAACTATGTATAAAATGTAAATAAGTGTAAATAGGCTAAATGTGTTATATGTACAATAATTATCCAATGTACCGGGTACAAGCACAAGTGATAAATACTATATTAAAAGGGATTTTCCCAAAAAATAACGACATACTTCTTTAGTTTCTTGACTCTTGTTTAGTTTAAGCATAATTTATAAGATAACCTTTTCTTAAGAAACCAAAGAAATTACGATAATGTTGAGGAAAACCATTATGATATTATAGAGTTTAATTTTTATGTATTAAATATACAAAGTCTCTTCTCATGACTATTAAAAAAACATATAGTAAAAAATAGTTATTGGAGAACTTATAATAACTCACATAACTAGTCAACCATATGATGTATACCCGCGGTTAAATAATGCATACATGATTATGAATGAATTCAATTCATCAAACATGTATTTATGAAAAATATATTCGTTAAAAAAAAATTCTTATGATTAATGAGACCACAAAGTTGGGTAGAAAATGGAATTTGCAGTTATTTGTTGTGGCCACCGTACATAAAACAGCACTTCAGATTAGACGCACAATAAATGCCATTGTTGAATAGCTCTATTAAATTATTCCTTTTTTTCTTACAATTTAAATTGTTCATTTTAAACTACCGAAAGAAAGAAAGTTTTGTTCGAAAATTACGGGAAGAAAGCATAGTGGATTATTGTTATATTACAAAACTAATATACCAATTAAAAGTATTTTCTGAAAAAGATTATAACTTATAAGAGAATATTTTATGTTGTGTATCATATTTTACTGATAATCATATAATTATTTTTTCTGATGCATTATATACTTTTTATATATATATATATATATATATATATATATATATATATATATATATATATATATATATATATATCACATTGAGACGGATAAAATTGAAGTTTGAATTTACATCCTTCATTGTGTATCATATCAAATAAATCAAACTATATATATATATAGTAACTATTTTAAATAAAAAAAAAGTGCATCATCATTTAAAGATTTAAAACAAAATTGAAAAGATAAAACAGCAAAATGAAAATTAATGGCATAAGTAATAATATCACAAGAGGTTTGGAATCCCAAACTGTTGAGTATGGGTGGCACCTGAATTGCATGTGAATAAGATGAGATAGTAGTGAGTGTTATGGATCAAAAACAAGTAAATTAGAAGATAAAAGAATAACAGCACCAATAGCATGAGGCTCCACTCATTTAATACATATGTTTTGTACGGTGCAACTAGCAATGCTGAATGCTATTGCTCACATTAAATCTTCTAAACTCATTCACATTCCGCAGTAAAGACTCTAAGACCCAGAAAACAAAAAAGGATTTTTATTTCTCTGTTTTACCCCTTTTTTAGAGGATTGTATTTAATTAGCATGATACATCGTATTCAAATGGATTTTTTTTTTTTTTTCTCTTTGGACCCTCAACATTTATTTTCTCTTATAATATTGCGTTAATGTACACCATTCTTGAAGAAAATTAATGAGGTTGTAAGTGGTAACATTTTCCCCATCAATGAAAACACCCTTTTTACTCCCTTAATCATTGAATTAGAGTTACACGGAATGATATGAAAGGTTCTAATTACTAATATTTCAAACTATGATTTTAAGAGAGAAAAATGGATGGCTCGACTCATTTAATATATCAAATGTTTGGGCCGTGCTATCTAGTAACTGGCAACAGCACATTCCAACTTCTTTAACTTCATCCAATTTAACGTCCCTTATCCTTTTAATAATCCCATAGTTAGGCTATTTTGGGACATGGCTGTTTTGATAACCTACAATTCGTCAAATATTTTTTTTGAAAGCTGGTGAAGATCTCTTTAATGATCGGACATCATTTTAGTTACACTCATTTAATTGCTTCTTATCACTAGGACATGTGGCTGTTTGTTTCAGTATTTGTCACTTTTTTGCTCTTATTTGTAACTAGTTAGCACTCATTAATTACCCATCATATACATCAAGCCATAAGTGAAGTTAAAATTTAAAAAAGAAAAGATAACAAAAGATCATGGGGTATGAATCAAACCTATGAAGAAGAAATAATTTCTCTATACCTAAAGATGGGAGAGAGAGCTAGTAATCAAATAAAAAAAATTATACACTATTACCATGTGAGGCTAATAAATCTACACGTATTTTTCTCACAGTAAATATGACCAATAAAGAAAAAACATTTTTTTTTTCTTCATAATAAATATAACATTTTTCCATCTATTCCCAATCTTTTGTCACGTAACTATGTTTGGATTTTTTAAGCAACTAACAATCAGTTTGGGTTTTTGAAGAATCTAATAAATAGTCACATTAAAGGAGCAACTTGCTCCACCCCTTTGATGAGCTATTTCAAGAACTGTTGTAAATAAACACTGCATGAAACACACTTTAGATATATAACTAGGTGCACAACAGAACAACCAAAATTGACACCATTTGAATTCCTGAAGATACCACCATCCCGTCACAACCGCCATGGGTTCAAAATGCTCTTCCAATTTAAAGATACTGGGATAATTTTGTAAGTTTTTTTTAAAATAAAAGTATAAATTAATATTGTTCTAATATTTTATTAACAATTAAAGATAATATCTTTTCATAAACTATTTCCCTCTTCTTGCTAGATATTAAAACTTCTAGTTTAATTAATAAACATGCACATCAGGAAACCACCATTGAACAATGACGGAGCTGGATGAAAAAAGGAGGGGTTAAAATTTATTATAATTATAATATATAAATTATTTATAATTTAATAATTTTTATCAATAATTTTTTTTAATATTAATTTTTTTATTTATTTTTACTGTTATAAAATAATATATCTCCTTGATTTAAAATCATGAAAAACAAAATTTTTTACTTTCTTAATAGACATGTTTTTATTTTTATTTTTTTTTAATTCAAAAAAGTTGACTTAACTTTTTTTGAAATCTGATATTTTTTATACAAAATAAAGTTGTATGAAAATATTCTAAGAATATGAATAAAATTTTAATTAGAATTATAATTTTTTTTATCAGAATTATATTTAAGTATTTAATTTTTCAGCAATAGTTAAATATTACTTTCTTTGTACCTTTTAACAACTGAAAATTTACAAACTAAAATAATTTTCTTTCGATAACTTAAATTTATTAATGATTAATAAATAAATAATTTTAAAAATATTTAAATATTTATAAAAAATCTTATTAATAATAACAAAAAAATATATAACTTCTAAAAGTTGATGACTTTTTAAAATTAAAATATATAACTTCTCCCTTCCTACTCCTGAAAAAAAAAAAAAGAGAGAAACTTTAGTGGTTCAAATTAAATGTTGAAACTTCCATGTCATTGTCATAAGTGTTGCAAAAGGTACGGTCTAATTTATATGAATGGTAACTATATGTAGTTTCAGATTATTTCTTGACCATTTTTCCTCCAAAATGCAGTGACCAAGGACAATTAAATAAGGCAGAAACTTTTGCAATTGAGAGCCTTGAGTCAAACTGAAAAATGCGGCTTTTCGAAGCAATAACACTGTTTTGGAGACAAATTTTACCAATTTTTATTTATTTTCTTTTAATGAAATTCCATTTCAAAATGGATATAAACAGGGCATCATGGTTGTCTTGGTTGAGGTAAATTAGTAGTGTACCCAACTCCCTTTAGTTCTTAAGTACATGCATTAATAGCTTTCCGACATAAAAGTAGTTTCAATCTTTATTTTCTACTCTGTTCATGCCGCATCAATTCGTCTTAATCTTGACTATTCTGATTGCATTAGAACATGCATAAACAGTATTGTTGAGAGAGTTTGTCCTAAGAATTACACCACCAATAACTTGTGTTTATTGTTTGCATCCAATTTTATTAAATTTGCACAACAATATATATAAATATATATACACGATTAAAAAGTTTCTATTGTTAAAATATTTTTGAAATGTATGTATATAATGATGATTATGATATTAGTGAAGTAAATAATAATTTTAGATAGATTAATATACCATTTTGTATATAATATACATGACGTACGTGGCATGAGGATGTCTAGGATAATTTAAGATTATCTATTTCAAAAAAATAATTTAGAAAATAAGTTATTTAAAAATTATTAAGTGTGTTTGAAACAGTAAAGCAAAATCACATTAATAACTTGTAATCAACATGACCTGGTAATCAAATTAAACATAACACATGAATGAAAAATTGATTTGACTGTATCATATTATTATGATATCGTCACGATAAGATCATTCCTTAATTATTTTAACTTATCTATAAATTAAAATTAGATTATATCGATTAAGCAAAGATCATATACATGTACTGTGATAAAATATTTTTTCCTTCTACTTATAAATAAATATTTTTTTTACACGTAAATATTTTTATATTTAAAAATTTAGTTTATAATTATTCATCCAATCATCTCAATCAAATATTAACTTAAACGTTATACAAATACTCTTCTTTGTTAAAAAAGCAAAATGACACGTAAACATATCATGAAATCGACTAATTGGGATAAATGATGATCTTAACCTACCCAATTGGAAAAATTATTACGTTATAAATAAGAAAAATTTAATTTTATACAATATAAATTTTAATGCTAGTAATCATCATTTTTTAATAATTTGTATAAGTAGATGATAAATATAAATTAATTAACACACATTATTATACCCATTAATGATATCACCAACTCCTCAATCAGAAAGTTTGTCTTCCTTCTCTTTCATTGAATACTAGAAGAATCGGTTTAGGCATGTTAGCTGAACTTGTGTCCATTTCTGATAGGTTATATATAGCTACACTTTTGCATTATTCATCCAAAAAATCACCACTTATAGATACTCAAATATAGTAGATGCCAATCATCCAAAATTGGATTTTATCTCCAAGAAACAAGTAGTTGAATGGTTGGATTTTTCTAGAGCCGGGACCAAATCTTTAATAGTTTAGATTCTATGTATTATTCCGTATTCAGAAATTAGTAAAACGATGAAAACAAACTGCAGATTTTGTTCTTGTTTTGTCATGTTTTCTTTTTCCCAAGAAGAATAGATAAACAAATCCAAGCCTCAAGACGCATGAACTACTCAATAGAACAAATGAAAACGCCAACGTTTTGTTCCAAGCTCACTGAAAAGTGAAAACTAGTCCCTTATCTCTTGCTGTCAGGTGGGTGACAATGTGAATATAGTGACAGTGCCCGTAGCTTTAGAAAAATACTTCTCCCTGCTTTCATTCACTACATGACAAAAACTCAAGGTAACCCAACTCCTAAGTCATATTTTTATTTTATTTGCAGTTTAAGTAGCAGAGGGCAAATTAGTCATATTCACACACTAAAAAAAGGAAGAGTAGAAGTAAAGAATTTTTATAAAGCAGTTTACCTTATACGATATTATTAACATGAAAAAAAAAAAAAAAAAAACATTTTTCATGCACTAATTTATTAAGCAAAACCCTTGTTATAATACCAAAATAAAAAAGAGCTAGCACGGGGCTTAAAGAAAAGAACAAAGCATGAGACAAGAATAGTAGTATTGTGAGTGTCCCAAACGCGGCATAGGCAGAGAGTAAATAGGGGGTAAAAAAATAATTCTGACCCGAGTGTGAAGGAAGACTCAAGGGATTTTGTCCTGAGTTCTAAAATTAATTTTGACATGCATATGTAATTTGAAGTGACTTAATCACCCGTCTTAATCATATTTAACAATTAAAATAAATTTGATTAGAGTGAAATAGTGAGAAATTTCCATC
Source organism: Hylodesmum podocarpum (assembly GCA_026586105.1). Classification (NCBI taxonomy): domain Eukaryota; kingdom Viridiplantae; phylum Streptophyta; class Magnoliopsida; order Fabales; family Fabaceae; genus Hylodesmum; species Hylodesmum podocarpum. The sequence goes on from JALJEV010000403.1 coordinate 1,805,768, forward strand.
GATTGAAGGAGCCCTCCTCTGGTCTGGTTTCCTGTGCCAGGCTGTGTTTGTTACGGCAATGGTCAAGCTATTAAGGGCATCTGGCCCCTTGTTTCCTTCCCTAGCCACCTTATGACTAATCTCATCACTCTCATTAATATAATAAAATAAAAACAATATGTAATTTCCTTAGATCTCTGTCGATGTGCATGTACACACATTCATACATACATACATGTATCATGATGCATGCATTCATGCATGGTCATTATAGCATGATGAGGTGGGTTTGAAAGTAGAGCCATTCGTGTGGGGGTCACTCACATACAAATAAGACCCACGTTTCATTTTCATATCTTTAGCCATCTCTTTCTCTACTCTCTTCTTCTCTTCTCTTTTTTTTTTATTTCTCTTACTTAATAAAACCCCACCCCAACCAAACCCAACCCTTCTTCTCTTCTCAAACTTCCAAGTTCCCACTCTCTTCATTCTTCATCACTCACTCCCACGCACTACCTCTCATTTTCATTCCCTTCCAATTCCCACCACTATATATACAAATACACACAGTCTAGTGTTGCGCATTCATTCATTCACTAAGCAACAACCTCGTCCAATCCGAATATAACATTTTAGTGTGTTAAACGTAATGGCTGAGCTGCCTAGCTCAGATAATAAAACTCGTAAGCACTTATCTTCGGAGGCCCATTTAACCGGGCCGGAACAGAAAAAGCCCAAGAAAGCCCGAGACAGTAGCAGCAAGCACCCTGTTTACAGAGGGGTTAGAATGCGGACATGGGGCAAGTGGGTATCCGAAATCCGCGAGCCCAGGAAAAAGAACCGGATCTGGCTCGGCACATTCGCCACCGCCGATATGGCCGCGCGTGCACACGACGTCGCCGCACTCGCAATCAAAGGCAACTCCGCCATTCTCAACTTCCCCGAACTCGCCGGTTCTTTACCCCGACCCGATACAAACTCGCCGCGTGATGTTCAGGTCGCAGCCGCCAAAGCCGCCGCCATGGAGGTTAGCAATTCGCCGTCGCCTTCGTCGTGTTCGTCGTCATTGACGGCGGTGTCGTGTTCGTCCGGGGAGGATGACCCGTCGACGCCGGAGGAGTTGGGAGAGATAGTGGAACTGCCGAGTCTGGGAACGAGTTTCGAAATACCCGACCCGAGTGGGGAGTTGGTGTTTTTTGACCCAGTTGATGGGTGGCCTTATTCTCACCCGTGGTGTCACGGTGGTTGCATTTATGATGAGAGGGAGTATGGAGGGTATTTTATTGAGGATCAAATTTCAATGCAGTACTCGGAGACCATGTGGCTTTGAGGTTTCACTGTGGCAACGTTAATGTGTGTGCACTGGCTTTCCTTTTTTTTCTTTTTTTTGTCCTCTTATTCATTTTATTTTGACTTTGAAAATGTGTGAGTCCTTTTCCAATTTTTCACTTGAAGGGCTAAGTACATTTCTTTTCTCTCAACACTTGCTACTATTACTACTATTATTATTATTACTACTTCTTGTGCCTTCACTCTCTCCCACCCAACTCTAGCTTTGTGAATCAATGCCATCCTAGTCAATATTTTCAATGTGTTGTTTGGTGACTTAATTTGTTTAATGCAAATGAAATGAGATTTATACGTGTAGAATTCGTGGAAGGTCTTGTATCTTGTATCATATTATTATTATTGTTCTACTCCTCATTGACTGGACTAAATAAAAGTAAAAGTAGATTCTCTATTTACCGTTTTGTTTTGTTTTGTTTTGTTTTACAGCTATCTTATTCTTCTTTTTTAATGATGTGACTCCAGAAGTTGAGCTCTGAAAATGAAAATGCATACCTTAGAAATGGGACAAGAGTTTTTTTTTTAACTAGGGTTTCACAGAAAATAAATTTTTTGGGTTAAAAAAACTCCGGATGTTTAACACATGATTGAATGAAACGATAAATGCACCTTCAGATAATTGACCTACGTATTTGTAAAGCTCAAGTTTAGAACATATTTACTTAAAGATAAGTAACCAGAATAGCTGAGTTGTAAGACCACGAGTGAATTAAAAAGAAAAAAGATTATTTGTATAAATAATGGTTGTGTATCAACGCATAAAATCTTGACTGTACAAAATACATATATAAAGTAAAAATAAAAATCAACTTTTTGTTAGTTAGAGAGATAAAGGTACTTTTAAAATGGAATTGATCATATTAAATACAGCTAGCAATAAATTGTTGACACGTCAAGCGGATGTTCTTACTTTCTGGTTGAGGGAAGAATTTTTAATTTTATTATTTAATTTGATCCTTAAAATAATTTAATATATATTTTGTAATATTAATAAATTCTATCTAAATAATTATAAAATTAATTTATCAATTTTTAAAATCAATAAAGAAAATATCACTTCCAAAAAAAAAAAAAAAAAAAAGTAATGACTAAAATAGAGTGATGGATCTCTGTTTTGTTAGCTATATTTGGATCTTGGGAAACTGGAGGCGGGAAACTAGTACCTGCTGGTAGTATTGCAAAATGCGGCAAATTCCAAATAATAATGCTTACATTTTTCACTAGAGCCAAAGCCACTCAATATGTTAATGCTGTCTCCTTATTTCGACGTCAACAAAGAAATATAAACTGCAAATGTTTTAATCATACAAAGAGAGGACTCGAACTTTAAAATTAAAGAGTTTATAATAAATTATGCACTATTAATTAATTAAATTAGCATTTCTTAATATTTATATGAATTTAAAACGAATGAATAAAAATGACATAGCAACTTGATTTAAATATCGCATCATTATTTCATACTGAGAATTTAATATATTTAACCCAATATGCCTTCTAATTTCACGGTGCTAAAAACATACTAAAAGATAATTTAACATTTCAGCAAAATTTAAAGGTGGTTAAACTATTTTTTTAGTCTCTGCATAGTTATTTTCGTTTTAAATTTGCATCCTATATAAATAAACAGTTTTAGTCACTATAGAGTACATTGTAGCGAAATATTATCACTAAATTATTTATAGCAAATTTTCACTATTGGCCTATTGGGGAAGATTTCTTTAGTTTTTATCCAACTTAACTTTTATAAGTACAGATGAACAAAAATTTGTATATATAATATTAATAAAAAAATAGATTATGAATTATCAATATAAAATAGTTTTTTATTTAATCATATTTTAGATCACGATGTATGATTTGTTAACTTGTTTTTATATAAAGAATTTACTTGTTCTAAATCTTAAATCTGGCTTGTACTTTAAATAAACTGTTTTAGTGGAATAGTTGATACTAGGTTTACCGGTTGACCATAGTTACATTACATGCGTTGTTTGTGGGGTTCAGGTAGTTCTTTGTGTTGACAGGTTGCATTACATGTTAGTATTAGAACGTATACACGCTCTCTGCCTATATGATTTAAGAGCTTTAGAAAATGGTCAAACACCCAAAATCTTAGGCACTCGGAATAATAAAATGGTCAGAAAATCTATGATCATTGAATTGACGTAGAAATTTTAGTGTGATTATCACAGTGTAATACTAGTATTATTATTTATCTATAGACCTCTTATAGGTATCTTTGGATCGTTTAAATTCCCATGGTCAATCTACGAGGTACCATGTTTAATGTCCTATTTGAAATTAATGGCACAAAAATTCGGGATCCCAAAATAAAATACGCAGTTTAGATCAGGCTCCAAAACAATAGTTGCAACCTACACTAGTTACCACCGCATAATTGCTTTCGTTGAAATGGGACAAAACAACGAGTTTGGGTTATAAACTTTAGAAGCATGAAAAGGAGAATTTACAAGGAAAATGTCCACTAAATTAATGTATATTCTTATTTTGATAATACTAATTAAAATTTTTCATTTTTCAGTTTTAAATTCATATTATTGCATTATTATATCTTTTTAATTCATGTAATATTTTATTTTTATAATGAGTATGTTTTATTTTTAAATCGTGTATTACTTTTATTTCATTATTTTAAACATTAGAATTAGTGTTGTTGTTGTTGTTATTACAAATAAAAATTACACACAAAATTATTAAAAATATAATTTAAAAATTATAAATTATAAAATATTAACATTGTAAAGAAAATATACTTATTTAAATCATATATGAATAGTTTTATAATTAAGAAATTGGATATACATAAATAAAATATATTTGATTAGATAAATTTAACAGAAATTATAAATTATAAAAAATAAATATGCTAAATAAGTTAAATAAGTTAAATTAATTATCATTTTAATACATCAATTCTTAAAATTTTATTATCCAAATCCTATCCCTTGTTATATATGACTATGTTACTATCATACATTACCATTGCAATCATATTTATTATCACACTGATAGGTGATGGGTAATAATAATAAATGTGATAGTATTATATATTACTATTGCAATCATATTTATTATCACACTGATAGGTGATGGGTAATGATAATAAATATGATAGTAATTTTTAAGATTATAAATTAAATATGTAGTTGTTTTTAAGATTTTAAATTAAATATGCAATTGAGGTTAGGATTATATGATACTATTGATCTTATGTCACTCATATGATGAGCTTTTTCGTAGCTATTTATATTATTGTAGATAACTTTGTTGACTTACCTCAATTAACGAGGATGTTGACTAATGAAAAAATTTGTTTCAGGATTCCAAATTTCTATAAATTATATAAAATATTATCCTAATCTTAGAAATTATGGTAAACACAAGCTAAAATCAAAGACTTAAAAGAAAATTTTTTGCTACTTTCTTGAAGGCTTTAACATAAATGTTTTAAGTTGGATCCATTTCTTTCAAAAATAAATTTCTACATCAAACATTAATAACTATGATAAAAATAATGACAATGATTGATGAATTTAATGATGATAAAAGTGTGATTAGGGATGATGGAGACAGTAACAATGACCTTGTAATTTTGTTTTCAATTAAATTTTAAATCTAATGGTAATTCCCTTATTATATTTGTAAGTTCTATTTTTTAAATTAAATATTTCCTTCAAACCTACAAAACTCCCTTCAATTTATATAAATTTATAAATGATTTTTAAATCTTATAAACTCAATAAAATTTAATTATAAATTTATAATCATAAACAAATGGTTTTAAAAATTTTATCAAATAAATATTATAGTTTTTCAAAATATTTTGAAATCTACAAAAAATTATACTAAAATTGTCTATTAAAATATTAATTCAATACATTTCTCAAGTTTTGATTTTTTTACCTGAGAAGATTAAAAATTAATATTATAATTTATCTATTTTATTCAATTAATTCATCAACTTGTAACACTCTTGTTAGGTTAGAATTCAAATAAATATTTTAAATGTTGTAGTTAATTTATTTTTAAAAAATTATTTTATATTGAAATGTCTAATAATAATTTTAAAATAATTTATCTTATATAGTATTCTCAAACTAAATATTATTTAAAAAATAAATACTTTACAAATATAAAGTATGAAATAGAATTAAATATATGTTAAGTTTATAAATAAGAAAAAAATTAATGATATAATTTTATAAACTAATTATTTATTAAATAAATTTAATTAATCAATTTTTTAAATTATATAAATTATTATTTAAAAATTAGATAATTTTTTTTACTATAATAATGGATAACAGTTATCCTATTGAGATTAAATTACAATATTTTTTCTTACATTATAATCTATCTAAAAAACTTAACGTATATGTCCAGTGATTTATTTTTTTTTAGAAAAAGAGATAATATTATTTTTTTATTAATTTATAATCATTGTAAAAATTTAATTAAAATAATTTAATGTTTTGTATTCTTTATAAAACTAATTAACTAAGTTAGTTATTTTTAACTATTTAAGTGAATAATTAAATTTATTATATTATAAAAGTTATTCTAAGTCTAAAAATAACATAAATTAAGGCAATATATATATATATATATATATATATAGAGAGAGAGAGAGAGAGAGAGATTGTAAGGATAAAAATAAATAAATAAGGGATGAATTAAAAAGATATACAGAGAATAAAATATATAATAAAATTAGTAAAGGTCCTCATTGTTTTGTGGAAGCTACAATGTGGAGGGAAGGGTACGGTGTCCTTACGCCTAATTAATTTGGGGAAGAAAAAATTAGTTAGCCGTAAATGAAAAAAGCAAAGTGCCAAAATTCTCATGTTCACACTCTCTTAGTTTATATTTAACAATGGCCCCACTTGACACTAGTACAGTACTATTCCATTATTTTCATCTACCGTTTATCACATTAATGGTGTTGTGGTCCATTTAGTACGTAATATTTGTACAAAACAATGAGGTTTGTTAATACGAATGGTGCTTCCATGATCATTTATTTAACTATGGTGAAACTTGTGCTATCACAAATCCCATGTTATTTTCTTAAAAACAACTACTACGGAAGTGTTATTTGTGATATTAATACTTATATCTTATCAGTGATGTCCTGTGTGTAGGACCGTCCAGGACCCATTTCCAAGGGACATTAAAAATATTTAATTTAAATAAAATTTACTATAAAATTTTGTTTGGAATTAAAGTAAATAAAATTTTTGATTTTTATTAAAAATAAATTTTTAAAGAAATCTGATTTTGAACATTTTTCTTAAAATTTTTGTGAAAAAACCATATTTAAATAATTTTAGAATTATTTTTTCGATTATTTAAGGAATAAGGACTCTGTATCAAAGCTTTCCTAGCTAGCTCCACCAAATATTTGTTTTGTGGCGAATATGATTTCTTTATGTTTTAAAAATATTTGAACTATATTTTTTCTTTTATATTGAAATAATTGATAGCGATAGACATGTGAGTTGAAATATGCATAATTATTTAAAGAAACTGTTATGCATATGTGGAAAAATGATTAAATTAAAATAAGCCTGTACATTTCACTATTTCCTTTAAATCTTACATGAAAATATTATACATTTTCATCTCGACATAAAGATAAAAATGACTTATAAATTAGTTTCTACTGTTTATTGAAGTTATGATAGCATTGAATATTGCTAAGTTACTAATGTAAAACAAAATGTTAGCTAATCTAGCCAATTTTAATCCCGTTAATTATAATTAGGTTGATGATAAAATTAAAATCTGATTCGTAATAATTTTTTAATGCAAGAAATAAAATATATATTTTTCATGAAAAGATCAAAATTAAGAAATAATATTAAACGTAAAGATCAAATTCAATTAAAATATAACATAAATGCAACATTATTGTTTCTCTTCGTTCCATTGAGATGACTCAACATTATTGGGAAGAAACCCAATGGTAGGTGACACCAATCACACCATTACAAAGAGTGACTTTTCTTCCAATAATTGAACAAAAGTTTTCACTTGTATTTTAACCTTTCAATTCGCAATTTCTTCCTGTATGAACTTATTTTAATTTTTTTTTAAATTTCTACCATATTACAGAGTTAGACGTGTTATACAAATTGTTGTCGCTATATACATTTTAAATTAATATAAATGTCATGTGAAAAACATTATTTTAATCACAAGAATATATGTATATATATACCTAAAATTATATAGTATTCATACAATTTACAGCATTGTGCAGTGATTTTGTGTCCATCATCGGTTATAATGGAAGTCAAAGGTGCATGACCCCATCACATAGCTGTAAGATGTGAAGCAATGGACCCATATAGCTTTGCTTACGTTTTTTTTGTATTTTAGTATAGATTTGGTGTATTATTGTTATGTGGTTGGAATTGGCAAGATCTTAAAAACTAGAACGAGATTCATTTTTAATATATAAATATTTTCTTTCTTCATCTTGTTGGCTTTTCCTTTAATATTCTTTGCTTCTTTCTGCGTGTGTCTAAGAGCAATTAGCCATACATGTGAATCCAAATATCTCTCTCTCATGTAGTATTTTCGAAGGAAAAAAAAAGCTGGATCCTTTGGTAATAGAGTTATTTACATGATGTGGCCACCTTTTGTGCTACGACCAGTTTTTTAATATGTTATGTTAAGCTTGATTGTTGCTATACATAAAACAATTAATAACTTCATTGCTAATGTAATTTGACCCAAGTAGATTTATATTATCGAGTTTAGTGTAATTCCTTGTGGAGCCACACGTGCTCTTTAATTCGAAAGTTGACCTGTGATTAATAAAGGAAACATATATTTGAAAAGTACTTATCAATTCAGTAACTCTTCACTCTTCAGCATAGCCTCAGTTCTCATTTAAGCGTTTTCACACCAATGAATTATTTTAATGTGATCACCCTTAAAATTCGTTAATCCAAGGATCCTACTTTATGACACGAAATACAATATAGAATTAGTAATTCTTATGGACCTTTTTATTTAGATTTTAGTGATTGTGCATTAAATCACTTAATTAATCATTCTTAAACAGTAATTCTAATTCATGTGATGGTTAAGACCAATGTTTTCTTTCTTGCAAAGAAGAGACCAATTAATTAATGTGATTATGGTGGAGGATTATTAGGATTCCATGATGCTCACATGCTTCTGATCACCGTTGCAGGCGCTTCAAAATACAAAGTGTCTATGTCAGCGATTTGCTTAAATTAGCAACAAAACAACTACAAATCATTAATAGATGCAACAGAGAAAACAGACTGGCTAACTAAGATCTTACAAATTGTAAGTTAATAGTTAAATCACCACAAAGAATCTTCAGGGTAAGTGAGTGCTTGACCCAAACTAGAACATAAAATAACTACCAAAAATAGTTTCCTCTAGATTACGATTTCTATTTGGGGATTTGATTCTTTATAACTGTAAACCTTATATTACTATATTTAAGTTGTGTTAGTAGGTCAAACTTTGGTGGTACTACTAGTATTTGCTCTTGAGAAAAACGATGCAAGAAAGAAGGTTCTCAAATGCAATAATAGGACATGAAAATAAGATATTTGTATGTGAAATTATACATCTATGATCTATGGCAATGATTCATGCTTATATGGTGTGTAGTGTATTTCCTAGCTCTAAGGGTAGTTGAGGTGATTTGATGGCAATGAGAGTCCCCAGGGCCTGAGAACCATGTCTCCAAAAAGTTTTTGTCTGTTAAGGAGGCCTATGTAGTTTCACTCCATAAGGACAAGTGTTGTACTACAATCGATGAATCAAGATTTGGGCCCTATGGTGGGGGATAAGACAACAAAGTTACAGTGTTACTCTTAGTGATAATGGCATAGTTTTCAGTTTTCTTCTAGCATGTGTGTTTGTTTGTGAAGCACTGAAGTGAAACTAGAGATGAGAGATGATAATAATGCTCTGAATTTAAGATTCTCTTGTCCTGCTTTATACTATAGTTAAAGTGACCGAAAGTTTATAAACAAAGTGGTTATTGTCCTCCTATTGAAGTGAAACATGTTAAAGTTTTGTACTAAAACTTGGAAAGTTTGATTTATTTATGAAACATTGTATTGGACTATTAGGTGAATAGATTACTAAGTGATCAGAGACAATGCTGATATCAAATTAATGAAAGACGGTTGTTAGATTCACTTTCCTTGACACCCTACTTTATTTTTTTCAGCAGATATTTTGGTTCTACCTATTGAAAGAAGTTTCTGTATCTTTGTTTCGTTCTGATCCATTATTGAAATGGCTAGATGGAAGACTTTGGAAGAAACCAGACTTTTTGAAATTTTTTAATTGAGACAAATAAATTAAAAAAAGTTGTCTCAATATTTATTTTTTAAAAAGAATATTATAATTTTATGAATTGGAACTTGAAAAGCTGACCCTCCCTCTCTTCCTTTATGAACTTCAATCATGTGCAACATGTATGGTTTGCAAATTCAAGAAGGGGAAAAATATAATCTATTGCTATACTTTTAAATAGACAACCAAAGGTCGTTAATTAAACTCAAATGTCAAATTGAGGACAATTTAATAATACAATTCTAAAAATTGAAGGTAATGGTCAACTTATGAATGGAATAAAAATATAGTAGAATGAAGTGGAATATATAACACCAATTATATGTTCCATTCCTTTCAAACACTAATATATGTTACTAAGAAGTTTTTCTTCATCGGATAACACAAATCAAATAATTAGTCAATGGTTTACATAGGAAAAATAGTATTTAATCAATGACGGTTATGAACTAAAAAACAAAACAATACATGATGGTGGGCATGGTTTTTTACAGAGGTTGCTAGTGCAAATGAGTTGAGGCTGCACCAAAAAATATGCATATATGCAAAAGTTGACTCAATGTTACTTTGTGAATTGTGACCAATTGCATAAATTTTCTTTGCTTTCTTATTTGAGCGCTGTCTGAAAGACTCCATAGCTTCCACCCCTACACAGAACATAGAGTGCTGAAGGTTTGAAATTGTGATTTCATAATGAAGACCTCCAAAACCTTAATATTACAAATAATTACAGATAAATGTGACTGAAGCCATAGAAATTATTATAGACTACAGATTAAAAAAAAGGATGTTGCAATAATGGAACCCAATTTAATCAATTCTTTTATATTCTAACTATTGGTATGATTAATTTGCATGATAAATTGTGAGGTTGGGGTGAATTAAGCATCTTTTGGTTTTGTCTTCTCGCATATAAAGATTATATCAGCTATGTCCCGTAATTATCATATCTATTCTCTTACTATTCTCAATTAAATAAGAAATAATTACGAGTTAACATTTACTGTATTTGTATATTCTTAAATTAGAGGCTTAATCTAAATTCGATTTATCTCTTCTCTATTATAAATTAGAGTTATAAACACTCTCTATTGATAATTTTGAAACATATACTCTTTTAATCATTGAAATTTTTTAACATATACTCAACTATTCGGACAAACATACCCTTCATGTTGATCCCATCTTTATTCATGTACAAAATATCATTAATCTATGGCAACCTTTTGAAAAGAATTCCAAATTATGCAGAATAGATATTTTTTTTGCTAAAGGAATAAAAGAATAGTTTTGGAGTACGACAATCCTGTCTTAATTACAAAACTGTGGCTTTGAGGAACAGAGATTGCTTTAAATGCAAATATAATTGTGATTGTTATTTGTGACACTAATGGATTGTTTCACACCCAACTTAATAGTGATTAAGATGCAGAATTGGATATCCCAAACACAACAAAACAGATTGTACATCTTTGGTATGATGAATTTTGTTTGTATCTATTTGTAGTAGCCGCATTAGATATCCACGAAGAGATGCTTGATATAGACTTGTTTCATGAAGCATAAAATTCTTCGGACTAAGGTGGTGGACGATGAAGTGAAACACCAAGTTTTAGTCAAATCATGAACACGTGTAGAATTGCAAGAGGACAACGTCATAATCCAAAAGCTTATTGTACATTATCTACTGGAGAACTTTATGAAAGTATAATGATGCTTTAGCAGACAGAAAATGACAAGCATTTCCAATTAGAGTGTGCACAGTTTGGGCAAATGCATGAAAAATGGATTTTTTTTCAAATCAAAACATGTGTGTGGTTTGTCTTTTGAAACATTTTGTGGGGGTCTGTTTTTAGTGCTTTGTATAAGTGGTAATTAAGCAATAAAATTTGTTTTTGAAAAACCCCTATTTCATGCGTTTGCCTTAAAAGTGAATCCCTAAGTCATTTATAATTATGAGGCATAAAAGGAATGAAAAATCCATTTAGCCTTGTCGACCAGGTTAGTTAAAATCACTATGTTCGTCTTTAAAATATAAAATTATTCGTTAATTTAATTTTTTTAAGAATATATTAGGGTAGAAAAGATTAAATATATTTTTCTTCTTTGAAAAAACAAAATTGATAATTTTTATATGATGATGACTCAAATATACCGGAAACTAAAATAGCATTTTATTCAATTAGAAATAGTTGCAACACCTCTTTTTTAACTTAATTCTTTTGTCCTCAACTTGCTTATTAGCAAAATGCAAGAACAAGTAGAAGGAAATGAAGATTTTTAACTAAAATAAATAAATAAGTAAAGTTAAGAATCATCTTTATTTGTGTGTCATTTCCTTTTTATTTCCACTTTATCGAACATGATCTTTTTAAGTGCAATTTGAAGTTGAAGAGTCTATGATAAAAGATGAAATATGAAAAATGAGTATCAACATGTGGAGTCTATTTTCAATTTGCAATAGAAATCATAAATAAAATTTAGATAAGTTAAATTATTAATTCCATCACCCTTTAACTTGTTTTCTTTCTGGACGTTTGGAAACTCAGCAAGGAAATTGTGAGTGCCACTACTTACCGTTGAATCCATAATTTTATCTTATATATCCAGCACTGTTTGTCAAAGTTATATACATGTATATGGGAAATAACTCTTATCTCTTTTTACTAGATTTTGGTTTGAAAAAATATGTAAAAAAACTTCACATGCAATTAAAATAGAAAGAAATGTTAAAAATACATCATCTGAAACATTCTTTTGAACATATTTTATTATAATTAATTGAAATATATTGAAAATCACATTTTTATAGGCCATACTTACTATTTAATGATATTTAATATTATAAATTTTAATTAATTATAAAATAAGTATAAAAAAGAATGTGTTAGAGAGTATGTAATTAACACTCTCCTTAAAATATTCTTTTTACTGTTTTATCTTATGTTGGTATATTGTACAATAGTCATTTAAGTGTAACTGAAGGAAATTAATCTCTGATCATAGTTTAGAAAAAAAAAAATCTTTACGAATATGGGAATGATTATTCTCTATCTAATGGCTAGAGTCTCATAAATTTGATAAAATTATTTAACGAAAAATAATTTTTATAGTCACATATTAAAAAGTAGAGATTTAATTATGATCGGTTAACAAATTTTTATAACATGAGTCATCCAAAATAAAAGTTGAATTATTATTCTAGTAACCATTCATATGCGATGAATAAATTATGGAAGAAATTTGATTTATTTTCTTTCAATTAATTATTTTTTTATGAGTGTACGTTTATACAATAGATTTAAAGAGGAAAACAAATTAATATTTCAATCTACTTCATTCATACATCAAATGTTAAACTAAATAAAGTGTGTTGTTTTCAAAATACATGCTCATTTTTAAACAAATTTACACGAAATAAAAAGAAATAGTAAAAAACATTTTTAATCTAAATATACTAAAGTTGTTGAACATTATTATTGCTTTTTGTCCTCTATTAAACTGGGCCATAAAGTAAAGGAGTTTATTATTCTCCAGTAATGGGGCTAAAAGTTATTAAAAGTTGAAAAATTGTGGTTCTAAATCGATAATTTCCATTTACTTTTTTCTCTTTCACTTTATGCACATTTGGCCATGTTCTTGACGTTGTTTTTCTTGGAGACGTGGATGGAATGCAACCATTGGATGTACTTTATGCCTTCAGCGTGTGATTCGCACTCGTTTTCCATACCTGTCGTTTTTTTCATATTTTAAAAATAAATTTTAGAAATAACAATTTTTAAATTTTTGTACATTATGTATGAAAAAATAAATTGTGTACTATTGCGATACAGTATACGTAGACTACTCGTTCAAGACTCTTTAGATACTCGTTTTTTTTTTTTTTTAGAAAAAATAGGCTGTCTTGTTCATATATTATAATTCATTTTCACGAATTGATAGATAGTGAAGTGTGTATACAAAGGATATGTACAGAAATAATTTTTTTTAATGAATTGAATGAAAAATAAAATAAAAACTAAATAGATAATTCAATTGTATCAAATTCGTTAGATTGGTTAATAAACTCCAAAAATTCATTGCATGTAATGCATAAAGCCAATTAAGATGTCATTACCTCACCCAATCAATTCATATATATCGGACAAATAGCAAAAGAGTAAAATAATTAAAAGGGATTCTGTTTACAATTATTTCGATCACTCTAGAGTCACAAATAAAATTAAGCCAATATTTAGACTTAGTAATCTTGAATTTTAGTTTACGCTGAATTCTTAATACATTTTACATAATATAATATAATTCTTCTTAAATTACTTCTTAAAAGTATTCCAAATAATTGTGTTTGATGATAGCATGAACTCTATTTCCCTAGAATTTTTACTATCATATGTTTAGGAAATATTATATATTAAAGTGTTTCAAAAACAAATTTTATAAGTGGTCAAAAGCATGAGTGTGTGTGTGTCCGGTGTGCTACATATTTTTCCTTTTGTTGGACATTTTATAAGATAAAAAAATATTTAAATGGAAATAAAACTTTAAAGAATAAATATCATTTTCAAATTATTTAGAGAAAATTTATTTAACTGAATTATATATTAATTTGCACTTCAAATAAAATTAAAAAGTATTATTAATTTTTAAAAATAGTAGTATTATAACATAAAATAAATTGAAAGTAATATAAAACACTGATTAAAGGAAGTTAAAAACGTGGTTTAAAATATTATAAAAGGTGAGTTAATTAAATGATATGTCATCCAAAATTGACTTATAGTTACCTTTCCAACACTTGTCTAAAAGAGATATTATGGTCAATCACAGTGAATTAGAGTTAATATATATATATATATATATATATATATATATATATATAAACTATTTTATTGTAAATTAATAATAAATTATGTTTAGTGAAATTTCAAGATTGTTAATAAATTTATTATAAAAGTTGTGATTAAATGAAAGTGTAAAAACAAAAATTATACTAGAAATGTATAAACATTTTCTTTGAATCATTTTGAAAACTAAACATTTCAAAATAATCATATCCATAATTATTAATAATCTGGAGTGTTTGGATCTTGTCAAAGCATATTTAGAATCAATTGGTGGTTGATGATGACAGTTAATTATTCTCTTTAAGAATTTTCCATTAAGATAAGTTCTCTTTCTCTTATCTTTTTCCGAACTAAACATAGATTTGATCACGAACTTTTTTTTATTACTGTGTTTGAAGAGGGAACAAGAAAAAACAAGGAAAGAATAGTAAATGCATATATAGGATGGAGAGGGAGGAGCTTGAAGCATTATATGATGCATGGATGAACATGAACATGAACATGAACATGAACATGCACATGTGACATGGGATTAATCGAAAGAGAAAGAGTGCACGGCGTCGGCGATGGATTTTATTTGTTGAAACGAAAAAAAGAAAAAGAAAGGAAAAAAAGGGTCAAACTCAGGTGAAGAAGGGTGGTGGGGCTAGGTTTTGGCGGTGGCCGGTCAAATAACTGAGTCACAGTCTGTGAGCAATGAACAGTGGCTGTCGGCACTGTTTCAGTCACAGCACGTGTTCTTTCACTTAGCTTATACCCAAACTTCCCATTCCATTTCTTCTCAATCCTTCTTCTCTTGCTTCACACCCCGAAGGCACTCATTTTCGAATGCAAGGTTGAAAGGGAAATCTTTTATTTTGGGTAATGTTAACGAGAAAGAAAACATTCGATAGATAAGCTATAATATTCATGAAAGTAATTATAAAATTTAAAGAATTATCGTATAAAATGTGAAATGAAATAAATATATATATATATTTTAGGAATGAGTTAAATGGTTTGTTATATATTATTGTTATTTGTGAAGTAAAATTATATAAATAAAATAAAATAATTTTATAAAGATATTATTTAGAATAAAAGAACTTATTTTATGTTTTTATAATCGTGTATACCGGTATGAAATATCTATAATTTACTTTATAAAAAGCTTCAAGCCTTCTAGCATTATTTCCTTTTCAGCAATATTTATCTCATACTCAGATTAATTGCAGTTCAATTTATAATCACTTAATTAATATAAAATGACATAATATTAATACACTTCTATAGTTTATTTTCGACGCTAAAAATAGTTTAATTCATTAATATTTGGGATTAGTATATATATCATACTTGTATGTATGATATGTTAAAGATTGAAAAGAAGTAAATTGGAAGTAAATGTGTGTATATTAATATCATACTTTGTTTTAATAAATTGTAAAAAAAGTATGTTAAAAAAAATGTTGTGAGAAGGTGTTCCTACCCCTTCTATGTTAATAATAACTCTTATCATTTATATTATGTTCAAAAAAATTAAGTAATCAAAGGTCATTATAATTCAATTGGAACTCCACATAATGTATAATATATAATTGTGTTATTAAATTTCTTTCATAATGTAAACATAATCATCATATAAAAATTTGTTAAAATTATAAATAACTTTATTTTACAGCTAATTCTAATACTCATAAACACTAACTTACCAAATATACAAAATATATGTATTATTTTATTAATTTCTTTTCTTATAAAATATATGTATTATTTTATTAATTTTTTTTCTTATATTAATTTTTTCTCTTATACTCTATAGCTGCCTGCTACTATGCGCACCTGTGGTCCCCACGTTTGTTTTTTGATTTATTTGGGGTTTATATATTTGGGCACCTTTGAATTCCATTCTATCGTACAAAAGCCGAATGTCACTTTTAGAAGGCCCAAGAAAATATCGCTTTCGCTTTTATGGTCCCCCCATTACTCGTTCAATTTCTGCGGCTGTGCACAATATCATGTCCACCATACAAACTGGACCTTATGGGTCCCATCAAAAAACCCATTCTGGACTCTATTTTTCCTAATGGGCTTCCTATTCTATCATTCTTGATATTGAAACTCTAGTCTTGTTGTATTTTATTATTTTTTGTCTATACCCTAGTATATTCCTTACGTTTAAAATTTTTCTTCACTAATCATTATTATTCTACTTATGTTTAAAATTTATCTGTACGCATGATAATACACAATTACCATCTAATATGTCAAGTGTGTAATCTTTTTTAAGAGGAAAAAAAAAAAAACTAAAATTAAGGTCACAAAAGAGAAGCAAGGGTGTTGTTGACGGTGGAATACTGTGGAGGGGCCAATGAAAAATAGTCAAAACTGGCTTTTGGGCAATATGATTTTATGAAATCCCGTGTGTGCCCTAAAGTCCAGAGCATATATGGTATGCAAATTGATTGAAAGATGAGGTAGGGTGAGAAGGGACGAAAGTGTGGGGTAGCACAATAATTATAAGATTATATGGTTCATGAATTGCAAGAGCTATTGCCACTAAATCAATGGTGGTGCCTAAAAATAATTGCATGATAACAAAATATGAGAATGTCAACTAGGAACAAATCTATTCTATGAAGATATCATCAATTAATCCTTGCCGACGCAGAAAAAATGGCGATGCTTTGCATGAGAATTCAAAATTTTGGTCATGGCTGTATCATTATGATATATTACGAAATTCAGTTGGTCTATATCTTTAATATTATATATAATATGGTTGGAATGGATATAAATAAAATAAAACGAATGAGTTCTCACCAATTTGGTTCCCAAATGTATGGAATACTCGCACACGACCTAAACAAATAGTAAAATAATATTTGAAAATGATATATATATATATATATATATATATATATCATTTTAATTCTTAAAATATATTTATATTATTTTATTCCCTGAATTATATTATTTATTATTATTTTAATTTCTAATTTATGAAATTAAAATTAAAATAAATGATTATATGGAGAAATCAAAATATTAAGAATAAAAATATGATAAATATCTTTTAAAAATTAAAATGATAGATATATTATACTTTCTAATAATAAATTACCTAAGCAACTTACTCCATAAAGCAAATGATGATTTGCTCAAAACAAAATATTTTGTATGTTTTGGAGCTAGAAGTAATTTACCATGCCATCTTTGAAAATTTCTCTTTGCAAGATTTTCAAATATATGGATTTCTAAAAAAATGTGATATTTTGAAAATATTTGAAATTTTCAACTTATTTGATCAATAATATTAAATTTTTAATGTTTATATTTAAAATCATCGAAACAAAATTCTTTAAAGACCCAGAGTACTAAAATTTGTAAAATTAACATAAAAATAAAATATAATGGATGAAAAGTGATGCCACCTTTTATAATAACCACGGTAGATGTATTTATTCCATCTTTTGGCTTTTTATCTACATGAAAAAATTAGGCAAATTAAATATCGAAATGGGTTTAGTTGGAAATTTATTACTAAAATAGGTCGCAACACTTCCTGCGACCAACAAGTCGCACACCACTATACGACACAATCAGATTGTGCCACATGATAAAATTGCCTACATGGAGCGTTGAGGTAGACCTCGGTCGTAGGCCTCCATGCGATCAGCTGTGGTGACAATACGTGACACATTTATTGACTACGTGGACAGTGCATGGGTGACACGTGACGTGGTCGCAAACTCTTTGTGACTTGCCACATGTCGTGCTGTAGCAGGACGTGTTGCGACTGACCCATTTTGGTAATAAGTTTCCAATTAAACTCATTTAGGTATTTAGTTTACCTAATTTTTCCATGTAGGTAAAAAAAAAAACCATCTTTTGTCACACTAGTTTCTACATGCTATGTATATCATGAACTATTTGTTTCCCATTTAGCATAGCTTATGCTCAATTGGTTTCCTTAATTTCATAAAATTTAATTTGCCTTTTTAGAAAAAAATAAAATAAACACACGAACTAATTAGTCACAGTCCATACAAGAGTAGCTGCAAGGTCATGTTTTAGTGGTGTCTTGACATTTTGGAGGGATATTCATGGGTATGGGTATCCATAAACTCAAACTGAACCAACTATCCATAAATTCAAATTGAACCAACCCAACTCAAATATTTTGAGTTCGATTTTTAGATTGTTTGGGTTTAAATTTATCTTAGTCAAATCCATTATTTTACGAGGTTAAATATTAAATTTTAGTGTTGAATTCACAAGTTCAATCCAATTTATTAATATGGTATTTTAAATTTATCTTTTATCTTAAGAATAATATTTTTATAATAACTCACAATAAAAAATTTATTACAATATAAACATTATATATACTTTTATGTATAATTATAACTTTTATTGATTAATTAGTGATCTTAAAATACTAGTAAATAATATATCATAGAGAAATAATAAGAAATAAATAAAAAATAATTTTTAAAATTCAAAATAATTTTCTATGTGGCGTACCCACGTACCCAATCCAAATGAATTTAATAAAAAGAAAACTACATAAATTCAATTTAACCCAACCCAAATTATTTTGATCTTGTCAAGTAACGGATTTGATGAAATATCCAACCATACACCTAAGATGAATACCTTTCACCAATTGGACATAATTTGTGTAAGCTTATATTTCAACCGATGTATACTTAATGAACTAATGTGTATACCATAGCTAGGACAAAATAGTTTCATAGCTAGGACAAAATAGTTTTAGGCAAGCCTAAATGATTTTCATTTTTACTTTAAATAGAACATGTGATGTTTTTTTAGGTAAAATGTTAGTTCTAGGTTTTGTGGACGATATCTTTTAACTCATGGCTTTCATGAATTGACTTATGTAAACTTACAATTGAATTGACCACACTTTTCTTAGTTTAAATTAACCCGAATTAAGCAACTATAACAAGTGCATCACAATCTTTGTAGCCACCTTTATGGATAACTAACTACCTTTTAGCAAAGCCAAATAATACATTGTTTTGGCTTATTCATCAGCAGTTGTCATAAACAAAGTGGCATTTGCCACTTTTAGCAATATGAAATGGTCTCCTGCTTGAAAAATTCTATTGTAACTTATGGGAAATTTCGAACATCCAAATAAAACATTAACAATGAAAATTTTCAATCAAATTTTGAAGACAGAGAGAGAAAGAGAAAATTTCTATACGGATTTGTATCCGAAGGAAACATATCTTACATCGTAGTGGAGTTAGGTGGCAAAATAAACAACCTACGAGTAAGAACCAAAATATTTAATGATTCGTTGGTAGCATATCATTTAATTCCCCAATACAAGAATTAGAAGAAGAAAAATACTTATTTTCTCTCTCCTTAATTTCCCTTTCCTTAATTTTCCTTTCCGTATTGTGTAGTGAAATTGTGGTGCCACAGGTGCTACTTTGGTTCCACAATCACATCTTATCTTTATTTTCCTTTTAGAGCTTCTACTTTTGGGACCTTACATATGTGGAATTTTATAACTTGATTTCATCACAAAAGCTTTTCTAATGTAAACTTGATACGAACAGAGATACTCCAACAACATGCCAAATACATCAATCGAAAACATTTTTGTGGTAGCATCATGACATTATTCACTATAGGACCACGTCACCACCACTCTTAATGAAGCATGTGATCATCTTTTTTGCTACGAGCAATAACATGCCATGCCATGAAAAGAACGAGGCAATAACATTGAAAATATACCTAATGTGGAGGAAAGTGAATGGCTAGTGTTACAAGAAAGCTAGAGACAAAGGGATAGCCATTTTTGGTGAACCAATTGAATTGTGCCGACTGTGTAGCAAAAGTCAAGGTGTTGTAATATCATGCTATGACCTTTGAAGATTGAAGTGAAGTATACTCAACAAGACAATGGGACCAACATCCTTGGATTAAATTGATGAAAAAGGACTCGTATTTATTTCTCACTATTAATTAATGATTTCATTAATGAGTAATATATGGATATTTTAATAAACACTCTTTAAAAAATTTTCCGATTTTATCAATTCTTGAGAATTAATTTAGAGTAAATAGTATTTTTTTATCCTAAATTAATTAAGAATATTTGAATTAATATTTTTTTAATAATTATTTAAATGTACGCGTGTGATGTTAATTGTTATTTTAAGTATTCGATCATATATTAATTTATTTCTAATCATTTTATATATAATTTTTTATTTTATTTGTTAATGTATCCAATTAAATATGAAATAAAATTAAATTAATAAAAGAATAAATGAGGTAATATTAAAACATTAGTGAATATATAATTAAATGTATGAAATGATAATTGACACATTGTATTATTCAGATTAATACATTTAAATAACAGATATTTACATTAAAAGAAAAGAAAATGTCAAAATGCTAATTTAGCATTATTTTTAATTTTATTTGTTTTAAAAATCAAAATACAAATACCTACCTAATGAGATAAAAATAACTATTTACTCCTCAACTATCTCATTGTTTCTCAAATAAAAAAAATTAAAAATAAAATAAAATAAAACCTTAATAGGACTGTCAGTGGCAAAAGATGGTAGGATGCTGTCTGTTGATGTTGGGAAAGACAAGGACCACGTAAAGATTTCACGCACGTGTTTCATTTTTATTCACCATTTTTGGGTTTACTTGTTCTCTTTTGTTCACAAAAGTATACACAAAAATCTTACATAAAATTCGTGCTGCGTTCATCGTATATTAAACACGTCTCATCTTTATATAAATGGAAAAAGAAAAATCAACGTACGGTTGCATTCTCATCCATAACTTGAACATGAATGTCCAAAACATCAACAACACAATTAATAATTGCTTTTACGTGTATTTTTAACATGAATGTAGTAGGGATGAATGTCCCATATAAGTTATAAGTGTGTTAAGATTTATATAGTATTACTTAAAATCATGTTGAAATATTAGTTACATGTTGATTTTGAAATTTAAAATTTTTAAAATCAATTACTTTCAAATTAATTTTGCAAACACGTACTCACTTAAAAACTCAATAGAAATTCATCATTATATAGATTGTAATATTAAATTAAATTGCTAAAAAACACTGAAAATATCTACAAAACGTCTCATATAAAGAAAAAAATCAGATTCAATCATTTACCCAATGTATATATAAAGAAAAAAAAAACAGATTTTAATGAAATGATTGTATACCAATAGAAAATATCTTGTTGGTAGTTGCAAATATGTCTCAGGTTACAGGCAGAAAAATACTAACATGAAAATGAACCTGTTTCTTCATAAATATTCACAGAGATTGATAAAACTTCACCCATTTAATACTTATGAAAGGGAAAATAAACACAATTTCCACATAATCAAGCCATAGAGAAGATTAATCTAAAGGATGCTATAATATTAATTTGTTGGAATTATATTTTATTATTTGATAGTCGTCCTTGAAATTAATCTTAATTCTACATTTGTTGTAACTATCTTTTTACAGATTCCTTTTTTTTTTTCAGAACTTGCCAATAACAATTGCTAGTTCACTTTATTTGTGGCGTCCCTACACTAGTTGTACGACAGACACGTTTATATTTTTTAAAATTTCTTCGAATTTCACTGACAATATTGACAATTTATACATATTTATGTTTTACAAAAGAAAAGGACATTACTTATTTACAAAATATACATACAATATATGATGACAAGTTAATCATGGACCATGTTAAAATAATGTCATAGTTATTAATATATTTTACTCTACGTTTTTTTCTCTCCTCGCTCTCTCTCTCCCTCCGTTGTATGGGTGATAGGTGTTAATGAATTTAAAGATAAAAAATCCAAGTTGGGCTAGCCCAACACTATACAATAATCAGTATGCAATTATTATGGTTTTACTATTACACTACTCTTTTATTCCTTATTTTAAAGTCAAATTACTTTTAAATGATTTTTCTTTTTTCTCAAACATTCTTCACTCCCTCGTGTACTCTCCTACCATACCACACTGCATTCATTCCTTCCCCCACATTGATCTCTTACAAAGTTTTTCTTATAATAAGAAAAATATAGGAATCATAAAATTCTATGTGATGAGGTATACAGCGATGTCCTTTTTTTTTTGGTCAAAGAATTAATTTTTGAAATTCAATCTAATTACTTTCCTAGAAAGTTATTTTTGGGGTTGTTCTATTTTGTCAGATTTTAAAGTTCTTTCCCGAATGTTAACACAAATAATACAGTTTTGAAAATAACTTTCTGGAATAGTGATTATAGTGAGTTTCAAAAAAACTTGGAAGTGATTTTTTTTCCTTTAAAACCTTGTTTATTTTCATTTTTTTATTTAATTTTTTACTCTCATTATATGTATAAAGTGGTGAGTATGCAAGAAACCATTGTAGGAGAGGGAACAAGATGAAGTGTGATAAAAGAGAGGGTGAGAAGGAGAGTACACGAGTGAGAGAAGCATATTTAAAAAGAGAAAAGGTAAAAATTCGAACAATTTTACTTTAAAAAAAAAAGGGTAATGTATTTAGTTAAACGGGAAATGTGAGGCAAAAGCCCTATCAATCATCACCATACAATTATCAAGAACGAGACAAAGAAATGCACATGGGCCTTTAATCCAATAACACTTAAGCCCTTGTTAGAGCCAAAAGCAGAGAGAATGAACAGTGAGTAGTCCTGACTCACCTATAGTTGCGGTATACAGGGGTATACATGCAACTCTCAGCATACTTCACAAGATTCTGAGGACGTGGAAGCCGTGTAGCCAACCCTACAATGACAGTTTAAGCAGTTGTTTAGTTTAGAAGGAAATGAATGTATGATATTGCGATTTTGAACTATAACTAGTATGCAAGAGAATGAGCACACACCTAGTTCGTATGCCTTGGCAGCAACATTTGCAGCTTTATTAGCTGAGATTTTTCTGATATTAGAAAATGGTGGGTAAATCTACCCATTTTTTTAGTTCTCCTCGCTCACTTCTTTAGCCAAGGCTTCCGCTGTAAAGTTATTTCTTTCTCAATGTTACATGAACTAAAAACATTGTTTGTACTTAACTATGTAAGCATTGTCTATCACAACAATTAACTGAAATAAACTAGTGTGTTGTAAATAAAAGCTTAGTATATTCACTTTCTTATTATCATCAGAAAATCAAAACTCAAATATTAATAATCATCATGTTCATTGGATGCATCGTTCTAAATTTGTCATATTCACTTACAGGCTGCTAGAAGAACTACAAAAGTCTTTTGAAATTGATAGAATCAGACATAATAACTGAACAACATAGCTTCAAAAGCCACACATACCATGTAGGAATATGTAATGACCTGTACAAGAACTTTTTTCCCATAGTTTTGCTTCACAGCAGTCATAAACTCATGCCGAAGTTCATAATATTCCTAAGAACAAACCATTGAACTTGCATCAAATCAATACCAGTTATTAATGGCACAATAATATGATAAATAATAAAATACTTTTGAGCAAAACAATTTAATACAAACCTGTGCAGTTTCCCTCTTTTGTCTAAGCCCAATGTAAAACTCATCATTCAGTAATTTCTCATTATTTATCCCCATATCAATTGTAATAGGCAAACACTACCACAAAATGAAATGAAAATGTAAGCAAAAAGAAAGGAAGAACAAAATTCAAAACATCATGAGACATGCATACGAAGCATTGAAACTTTAATTTGCTTTACGTTACCGTATCTGTATCTGATACTCATGGATACTTCATTGATTCATATCTTTTAAGTATTTAAGCTTTTAACAAAGTTATGAAAATCTCATACAATTAGTAATGGATAATATAAAAACGAAGAAGCATTGTTCCTTGATGTACCAAAAAGGGAAACTGTCCTCTTTATGGATGACTTTAAGAAAGGAATGAGATTGATACTATTCCAGTTTCCTTCTTATGCACACAAAATTCAATTTAGAATTCTTTCCCTAATTATGGATCTTGCACAAACTTCATGCTCTCAACAATGTTATAGAGAACCTGATAGAAACTTATCTTAACTTGAAAGAATAGGGAAGAAATCCACAATATAGAGAAAAGAAGACATAATGCAGAACTTCAAGGATCTGCACCTTCCAATGCCCAAAGCCCCTAATTCTCTCACAAATGACAGCATACTCTTCTCTTTCCACCTTTCCCCTTAACAATCTAACAGATTTCAACAATCAACTAACAAACTAACTCTCTAATTACTAACATTGACAACTAACAGCTATCTAATAGAACCAATATAGATGCATATACATTAATGATTAATGACAGTAACAAACATTTCTGTCTACCAATAGTCTGTAATGGTAATATATGATCAGTTGATCACTGATCAGTAATAAAATATAAAAAATGGAAACAAAACAGTATTCTCATCAATGATGTGCAGCAGAAACTAAAAGTCTAAATCTGAGCAACTAAGAAATAAAACAACAATTAGAAAAACTGAACGTGATGGAATTGGGAGAATTCCCCATTAAATACAAAATGTTGTTATACAACATCACAACTTGACCTTTTTCTTTATTAGTAAAATTATCACAAAGCTTTTTACTATGCGTAATTATAATTCAGATTACCTTAAGAAGCTACAAAATTGCCTCTGCCAAAATAGCGAGTTGCATACATGTCAAACAATATTTAGCCCCAATTTCCCAGCAACATAGGAGCATATTTCTGGACACATTCATTCAAGGCTAAAACCTGCGCATTCATAGTTCAAACATCTTAAGCTGCATCGCTATGTTGCAAGATATTTTCATTGAAATAGTGTTGTACTTCACCCTTAGTATTTTCATGCTACTTGGGAGTCTTGAGACATATCTTCAATTTTTCCCTTGTCTAAAGCTTTTAGAAAGGATAGATCGCATATTACATTTCTAGCACCCTCTCCTTTTGGAAACAGTTAAAGCACAGCAGATTACCATCTGATTAAGACTTTACCAATTGTCGTTGCAAGAGCACTTCCCATCAAAGAAATGGTGAAACCTGTTTGAATCCCTCATAATGATTGTTCGTGCTATAGAAATTGATGCAAACTTCATAAATACATGACAGTCATCACAGACACGTATATTCTTTATGATCCGTATAGGTGCAACTCCATTGGGCTTTCTGATTAAAGCATATGCAAGAGCAAGTTTCTCACTGTGGTAAGAAATGGATCTAAATTTTTCTTCCTCCGCCACATTATGTAGGACAATGTTTGTATCTGGTTTGTACCCAACTTGTTCCAACATTGAGATCAATCTGTTCAACTCACCATAGATTTTTCCCATCTCCGGGTGAGAGTGATCTTCTGAAACAAATCTATGGACTTCATTCTCAACCTCAACCCAACTGTAAGCAGCAAACTTCTTTGCATTCTTTTCCTTCATAAGAGATCTTACATCAGCTACATCTTTCCATCTCCCACAAGCAGCATACAAGTTAGAAAGCATGATATAAGGCCCAGCATTATGCGGATCCAATTCAAAGAGATGACTAGCAGCCAACTCTGCAGTCTTCAGGTCACCTTTGGCACAAACAGATAGTAGCGTGGACCAAATACGGTAATTTGATTCATGAGGCATACCTTTAATTAGATCCACTGCTTTATCGATACTACCTGACTGACCAAGGAGAGTGACCATACATGCATGGTGGTCCAATGTGGGTGTCAATCCTTGTTCCCTGATTGAATCAAAATACTTCTGTCCTTCTTTTACCATATCAGCATTGATACAAGCAGATAAGACACCCATAAAAGTAACATTATCAGGTTTGATTTTTTGTTGCTGCATTCTTTCATACAGAGCCAAGGCTTCTAGAACCTGTCCATTTTGTGCATAACCCAGAATCATGGCATTCCAAGTGATCACATTCCTTATAGGCATAGTTTCAAAAATGACCCAAGCATCCAGAGTGACTCCACACTTGCAGTACATATCAACAAGAGCACTTGACACAAGCATATTATTATCAACACCCATTACAATTACTTTTCCATGGACAACTTGACCCTGACACAAAGAAGCCAGCTTGGCACAGGAGTTGACCACGCTAGAAATGGTGTAACTGTCAGGTTTAACATTTCTACGCAGCATGTCACCAAACATCATCCAAGCATCCTCCTCTCTTCCATTTTGTACAAAACCTACTATCATTGTTGTCCAACAAATCTCATCCTTATTTGATAATTTGCTAAATATATTCCTTGCATCATCCACACATCCACATTGAAAGTAAGCATTGAGAACATTTGAAACTGTAACTAGGTCAGGTTTCAAACCTGAAAGCTGCATTTCATTAAACAAATAAATGCACTCATCAGGGTTCCCCATTTTTACATACCCAGAGATCATGAGATTCCATGAAACAACATTTTTGTTAATCATTCCATCAAACAACCACCGTGCCCTATCTATGTCACCACATTTGGCATACATATCAGTCACAGCATTCCATACAAAAGTATTTGCCCTCAAATCAGCTACAACAATCCTCCCATGGATCTGTTTTCCATGCCTCAAATCCAAAAGCTGAGAACATGCTTGCAATGCATTCACATAAGTGTACTGAGTAGGTTGAAACCCATCTTCCTGCATTTTCACAAGAACTTGCAATGCTTTACCCGAATGCCCATTACTTGCAAAACATGTGATCAATGTGTTATATGAAACAGAATCACGATAAGGCATCTGATCAAAGGCAACATACAAATTCTCAACCATGCCCATCTTTGCATAAGCAGAAAGCAAGGCATTCCAAGAATAGATATCTCTCTTAGTCATGTTATCAAACACATATTGAGCATCTGAGAGTTTGCCACATTTGGCATACAAATGGAGGAGTTGGTTGTGGATGAAGGAATCTTTAGGTTGAAAAAGGTAATGTTCCATGTGAGACTGCAGTCTCTTTGCTTGAATTAAGTCATTAGCTCGAGCACAATGAAGCACAAGACGAGTATAATCATCAAAAGAAGCAGGGCCACGAGAGTAAAGCAAATCTATGGCTTGGTGAAGCTTTTGCTTGACCTTCATTTTTGGTTTGGCTAACTCAACCTTACTCACCACCAACAGGTTCAAGTTCAATCAACTTTATTCCATATTTCACTCTCAGTTCTAAGCTGTTACCCTACTTCATCTTCAACTAAACAACATATAATTCAGTATTGAGTTTCATACATCTATATGTGTAAAAACCACATGCTCTCCTAACCCTGTCAACAAATAAAAGTAGCAATCAAATCCTAAGACAATGTATATTATAGTTATTGGAAATAACAGTAAATATAGGAAAATAAGTTTCATGTTCCCATGCATTTTCAGCTTCGAATTAGAACCTTAATTTCCTTTTTGGCTTTGAATTCGGAGTATCGAACAGATTCAAGTTTTGCATTCAATCTTAAGCGAGGAATTAATTTTACATCCGAAGTAGCGATTCCGTTTCTCCCTTACTTGGATAAGAACTCAGTCTGCGATTCTATTTCAACAATTATAAGTTCGATTTCAACACTATCAGCCACAAAAAACAACCCGAAGAACCAGAAACGAATATGGACTGGATCGAATTTTACTTTCAGGAATGAGAAAATTAAATTGAAGAAAAAAAGAGGAAGTTGCAGGTGAAAAGAGTAGAAAAAGTTTTTTTTTTTTTTTTATGTTTTTAATAAAATAATTCTGATTTTAGCGGAAATTAAATTTTAAGAACTTGAAATGGTTTTAAAAGTTGACGTGAATAAGATCGATATTTCAAATCACGCTATTATGCTGTAAAATAAAATTATGAAATGAAATATATTTAATTACTTTACCTTTTATTAAATTGTATGAAATAAATTGTTATTATTAAATTGATATTTATTTTATGCGATTAAATTTTGTTTGGAAGAATAAAATATGCAGAGAAAATGATAGTTAAAAAATTACAATAGAAAAGTTGCGTAGAAGATGAGTAGTGACTAGTGACTAGTGAGTACTTAGTTTAAAATAAAAATTATTGATGAAATAATAATTTAAGTTTTTAAATTTTATTAAAAGTGATATTAAAAGAAATAATAATTAAAATATAGAAATGTGAAATAGTTTTGCAGTTTAAAAAAGATAAAATTTATCTAATAAAATAGATAATAGAAGTAGTTAGAGATTTTTTACTATTATTATTTCATTAGAAGTATTGTGTATTTTATTTGATTTTTTTATTAATTTACAATATTATCTAATTTTTTGAATTTTATAATAAGTATCTTAAAATTTATACTATGAATTATTTTATTAATTATAAATGTAAAATTTTAACATTAAAAGTGTATATTTAATTTAATTAATTGTGTAGAAAACCCGTCATGGATTAGTGCAGTAACTAGGTATCTTATATTCAACTTTGTACGAGAATAATTTATTCATCGTGAAATCTTATGTGCAATTTTTTATGTGTAAAATATTATTTGTCCAAAGAAAATAATAATGGAAATAACTTTAATTCTAATATAATAGAATAATATATATAATAATAATAATAATATGAAAATTATGTTAACAGTAAATGTTTTATTTATATAAATTACACTCGTATTTTAATGTTTTCAAATGTTAGATTTTTATTTTTATACGAAATTCCTAACTTTTTAGAAAATATTACATTAATATTTACTATGTATTATGCTCTTTATTTTATTTTTAGAAAAAACATTTTTAAAGGACATAAAAATAATATTAAAATCTAGAAAAATTATAATATCTTGAAAGCACGTGTGATAGTGTAAATTTTTTAATTTAAATTAATGTATTACATGAATTATATATTAGGAATGAAATTTTATTTAGGTAAGTGATTTTTTAACTACCATAATATATGTTTAATAGAAAATTATCTTAAAATATGTTTACTAATTATAAATTTTTTTAACGAGCAAATTTAATAATTGAGTAAGTCACAGTTAAATTTAACAAATAAAATATAGCATAAAAAATGTTAAATTAAAAAGAAAGGGAATATATATATATATATATATATATATATATATATATATATATAACTTATGTCATTTTATATTTTTCGTTTTGACACATGTGGATAGTGAAACACGCATTGTCTAATGATGGGTCAAAATTTTTAAAATCCTAACAAATCATTTATTCAAAGTTTTATAAGAAATTCAATTCACATTAAACTTTAAAAACTAAAATACACTCGCGGTATGATTTTACTACTTGATTATCCTCGTCAAATATCGAGTTTGAGATCTTATGTATTTATTATTTTAAATATTGTTTAGCCAAATCAACCCATAACTAGTTTGACCAATCACAAGTGAAAATATTAACGATTTATGACAATTATGACTCATGTTCCGACATGGAAATAGCTTGTAACTTTTATTAATAATTATTTACACATTACTTTAATTCTCAAAAATAATAAATATATGTATCTAATCTCTAATTCAACTTTACAACCATACAAATCACACATAAACTAATTTGATCATCAAAGACCCATTTTGTAGACACTCATTCTTTGTCCTAAGTAAGGGTGGACAATTTATTTGGTTGGGTCAAACTAAATCAAAATTGCACTACCCCACACCATTTCATACTATGTTTGTTAAATCCAATTACATACATAAATATAAAATAAAAACCAAATAAATAATTAGATTTATGTAGTAGTTTAAAAATAATTCACATTTTAGTAACTTTACGTGTCTTGGTTCTCAAGTCCTTAAAATAAAAATTAGGGGTTATACTCTTCATACAATACTCTCACTGATATCACCCTTGCGATACGACACGACATTTATCTTTCAATTCATAGTCTTTTAATCTTATTTTTTACTAGTCTCATACTCATCTTATAATTGAATGTCTGTTTTGTTTAAGGAAATTTCTCCTTCCAATAATGAATGTTGAACATGGATAATTTCTCTCATTAAATTCATGTACAACATGATTGAATACGAAATATAAATAATATAAGGATCACTTTCTGTTGATAAATTTTAGATGTCAAATAACCTATTTATTGCATTGCAATATCTTTTATTTTAATCTCCTGTAAAACCTCTAATCCATAAGAAACCAAAACAATTATCTACATGAATTGTTTGTGATGTTATTTATTGGTTGCATTGGCTATAAGGGGAGGTTTAATAAAGAATATCAAAATTTAACTTTTGTGTAGAACTATAACAATGGCAAGGATATGCATAAGGCAAAATTAGTTTACCTCTTTGATAAAAAGTTACTTTGAAGTTTTTTTTAGTTCAAAAAGTTACTTTGAAATTTGGAATACTAAAGAATTGACTTTATAACAATAATTTGATTAACATTTTAGTTTGGGTTCACCTTTTAGCCTAGATTAAAAGTTCCTTTTGAATGAATGTTTAGATAGTATACTTATATTTTTAGTGTCATAATTAGTTCAATATATATTTTGTTCTCTGATATTATCATGTAATAGTTAGTTGTTTAAATACAACATTTAAAAACTCATCAAATCATATTTAAGAGGTTTCTTTGACAAATGAACCACGTCTTACTTTATGTTAAATTTTATTAATTAGTAAAATGATGATGGTATTATTTGATAATAGACATATGTGGATGTATATTTAATTAAATATCATTATCTTTAAGTTCAATTCCTTTAACATGAAGTCAATTTTTTCTGCGAGGATGATTTGAGATGATGATATCTTGATGAGATTATTTGAAGTTGTTTGAAAGTAATGATGAACAAACTGTAGACGTAGTTTGAGTTTATGTATCTTTAAAAATAAACCAATTTCTCAAATAAAAAACTTATCCAATTTTAACTCAAATTTAAAACAAACTTTTTAAAAATTCAATACATTTGTATCCAATTAAATGGATTTGGATTGAATTTTAAGAATCTAATCCATGCCCATCCCAACTCCTCAACTTATCTCTTATTAACACTAAAGAAGACACCTCAATAAAAAATATATAGACTTGTTTGAAAAAACCTGACTTAGGTGCATCATACCGTGATAAATACAATTAGTATTGCCACTTCCTAACAGTAAACATCAATGGTGTAGTTGGCATGGGAAATATGTGACAATGTTGTTGAATATTTGTACATTATTATTCATCCACAAATATGTACTATCTAATGACCTTTGGATCATATATACCTTTATTCTGGTTGGATTCAAATTGATTTCATATGTAGGTAGAATAGAATGTCATAAAATCATAGTGTAGAATTAAAAAAAATAATAAAATTAAATAGAGCCAAAAGTTAAATTTTCTAAACTAACACTTCCATGCATTTTTTTGTAATATAAATTGATAAATATTTTGTTAAAGCTTACAAAAAAGGATTATATGAGGTGACATTGAAAATTGATTTCATAAAATACAATATATTCTGTTTAAATTCAAATACTATGACCTACAACCTTCTAGAACTTTCATATTGACCAAACAAACTTAAAATCGTTCCATTATATATATTTGTACTTGATCGCTTTAACTTCAAAGGTAGATATAGGTTGTGCAATAATGTATAAATCTCAAATGTAGCGATACTTGTCATTTTTTTAGTTTAACTTTTCGTCATCTTCTATTTCTGTCAATACATCTACTTGACCACCACTATCATTGTTTCTCTGTTACGACTTCCTTTCTACATTGTATTTGTTGAAGCTATTATGGTCTTCATCCAAGTGGGTACTACTAGAATCTGTGACAATGTTGTTGTGTTGTATAGGCGTTTTTGCAACCTCAATCTCTATTAGGGAGAACATAACAAGTTTTCGCTTCTGGATACAACTTTTTCTGCATGCCATCGAGAAAGAGAGAAAAATTGTGTAAAACAAAACCAAGATCATTTATCATTTTTGTTAAGTTGGACCCACGAAACAAGGGTATGACATTATCCTCGTTCTCGAACTAACTACAAGAAGTGATTTTCTCTCAATGCGAGACAAAATTGTCATTGCGAGTCCCATTCATGGCATTTCCCTCTAGGGTCTATATTTACAAGTACAATTTAACATCACTTATTACCTTGACCTAATAATAAAACACCAATGTTGTGGTTGACATGAAAAATTCATGATGATTTGCAGGATTATTTATACATTATTGATCATTTATAAATGTGTACTATCTAGTAATATTTGGATTACAAGTACCTTTATTCTTCATATTATTTGAAATCTAATTGATTTCTTATGTAAGCAGAATAAAATTCATCAAATCATAATTTAGAATTAAAAATGAAAATTAAATTAAATAAAGTTAGAAGTTAAAACATTTTAAACTAACATTTTCATCCTCAATTTAACACTAGGACCACTTATACAACCATTATAATATAAAGTGATAATATTATGATTAAATCCTAAAAAAAAATTACCTCAAACAATATTGAAAATTGGTTTAACAAAACATAAGAAATATACATTATTCCAATTCAAATATTATAACCTACAATTTTTTTG
Source organism: Hylodesmum podocarpum (assembly GCA_026586105.1). NCBI lineage: Eukaryota > Viridiplantae > Streptophyta > Magnoliopsida > Fabales > Fabaceae > Hylodesmum > Hylodesmum podocarpum. The sequence goes on from JALJEV010000403.1 coordinate 1,838,819, forward strand.
AAACTTTCTTATCAACTAAACAAACTTGAAACTATTCTATTATATAAATTTGTATTTGATACAAGTCAATTTCAAAGAAAAGTCAAGATGTTAATGACGATCCACAAATTTAATCATTTTCTTCTCAATGACAATTGCATGATGTGTAATGGTATATATATACTTGTTATTTTTCAACCTTAATTTTTGGTCGTCTTTTATTTCTACCAATATATCTACTTGACCACCATTATATTTTTTCTCTATTGCAATTTCCTTTTCACATTGTGATTGTTGAAATTATTGTGATCTTCGTCCAAACGGGTGATATTAAAATTTGTGATGGTGTTGCTGGGTTGTATGAAATGTTTTGCAACCTCGATATGTGTTAAGGAGAAATTGGCATGCTTTTGCTCCAGACAAATCTTTTTTGTTTGCATGCCATTGAAAAAGAGAGAAAAATTGTGAAACAAAACAATGGTCAATTATCATTTTCATAGAATTTAAAACTGTCAATTAATTGAAATGTCTTTCCTTTTCTTTTCTTATCCTTTTCATTAATCTTTTAGTTTTTTATGCTAATTTTGTTTTTACTAAAAATATTATTATTAGTTTTATAAAAATAATAATATTCATTTATATCATTGCCATGTTTTTATTATTACTTTTTTTTTAGTTAATAATATTCATTTATATCATTATAAAAATAATATTCACATGGAAACTTGAGAAAAATCATGTCACTTCATATCATGTGAATCAATTAAGCCACATCTACAGGTAGGAAACACTTACTAATCATCCAAGGACAAGAATATTTTTCAAAACCTTGTAGTATGACATAATGACATAATTACCCCTCAAATATCTCACAACAATTCTAGTTTACGAAAACTTCAAAAATCATATACACCCAAGGCTCCATCATTTTACAACTCAACGATCTTTGATGAGTCTCACATTCGTCTAGTCAAGGGATAGGAGACAAAGACACATATGAAGTCAAGGGATAGCAGACATCGATGTAACAACATCCACTTCGTGTCTTATTGCAAAGTTTTTACTTTTCAATTGGTATCTAGTGTGCAACATTTTGTGTTAGGTGCTTTTGTTTTCAAATTTTGAGTTTGTTTTATTGGTAATAAGGTAATTTCATGTGTATATATAAAAGTAAAAATAAAGACAGATTCTTATACTTTAATGTTTATAATATATATATATATATATATAGCGTTAAATTAGTAATTTTATTAGAGCAGGATCCACACATCAGACATAATATCCCTAATTTTACCCCTAATATGACCACAAGAAAGAGATTTTATTTCCATTCACGGTTGCGAGTCCCACCAGAGATCTCTATACATCGCTATTGATCATTTATAAATGTGTATTCACTAGAAATCTTAGGATTGCAATTACCTTTATTCTTCGAATCATTTGAAATCTAATTGATATCTCATGGAATAAAATGTCATAAAATCATCCTGGTCTGGAATTAAAAAACAAGAGAAAAATTAAATAAAGCCAAAAGTTAAATTTTTAAACTAAATTTTCCATTCTCGATTTGACACTAGGACTAACCATACAACTATTTTGATATGAACTGATAAATATTATGATTAAAACCTACAAAAAGGATTACCTTAAACATATTGAAGACTGGTTTAACAAAACATAAGATAATCCTCTATTCAAATTCAAAACATAACCTATAAATTTATGGAACTTTCTCGTCAACCAATCAAACTTGTCAAGATGTTAATGATGATCCACACACTTGATTGTTTCCCCTTCAGAGGTAGTTATAGGACGGGTAACGTTGTATATATCTAGAATGCTGCGATACCTGTTGTTTTTTCTCCTTAAATTTTCATCATCTTCTATTTCTGCCAATACATCTTCAACTTGACCATCACAACGGTTGTTGCTCTGTTGCGATTTCTTTTCCATGTTGTGGCGATTGAAGCTATTATGATTTTCATTCAAGCGAGCGCTACCCAAATCTACGACGCTTTCGCTGAGTTGTATGAGACATTTTGCAGCCTCGATCTCAGTTAGGGAGAACATAGCACGCTTTTGCTTCTGGCCGCTCTTGTTTTCATATGCCATTGAGAGATAGAAAAAATGATAAAACAAAATAAAAATGGTCCCTCTTGTTTCTATCAATTACTTGTTTCTTATATATATATATAATTCTTTCTTCTTTTTTAAAATTTTTTATCCCCTTCATTAATTGCTAACTTTTGTTTTATTAAAAATATCATTATTATATTAATAAAAATAATAATATTTGTATATATATCACCGTCTTGCATTTATTATCTATTTCTTTAGTCAATATCACTACCATGACTTTGACGTAACCGTGCATTTATGTGCTAAGTTCTAAGCATGTCTTTTGATAAATATTTAACTATTTCTTTTAATTTAACTTATTCTTTCATCTAGATATGACCGTAGTAGTTAAGAATAGAAGTTTCTCTTGTGTAAATAAATTGTATTTTTAACTAATAATTTAAAAATTTTGTTTTTTATTTTTTTTATACAATTTCAATTATAAATATTTTTAATCATGATAAAAAATAATTTTAGACATGATTTAATTTTAAATTTTAATACAATAAAAGTTGAATTAAAAATTTGAAAATTTGAAGTGTTTTAAAATTAAAAATTTATATTAAATCAAATCAAACTAAACAAAGTAAATAATGTACATATACATTCATATATGTCACATTCACCTATCATCGGATGACATTTGGGTGTTTCCATACCCTTGGATGTATTGGAATTACCTAGATATATAAAGTGCCACAAACTTTCTCATGTTGTTCCCTATGTACTCTTCTCTAGAATTACTTGATTTTACATTTACTTTTGGCGTACATTGAACAAGGGTCCATTCCTTGTCTTTTAGATTTATATATTAAAAAGAAAATTATCTTCCAAAAATATTCTCAATTTTCAATCTAACACAAATATCATCACTCTATGTGAACTAAAGAACATCAAAAGTGTTTAGGAGATTTGCATTGCCTTTCTTCCCTTTAAATTCTAAATAATAAAAATAGCATAAGTATTTTATGTCTTTTAAGTTTAACTACAAGTTGGTTATTTTAAGATACATCAAAAGTTATAAATCCACTATCCAAAAACTTGTGTGATTGCAACTTGCAAGAATTTTGCAATAAACTTGCAAATAATAAATCATGAAACAAAATCTGATCCTTTATTACTATTTCCTTCATTTTGCTTTTCTTTTACTTACTTGCAAATGTTCAACACGCAAAATTGCAATTCTCCACACACAAACTTCCCTTCTATGATTCAAACACAGCTTCATTCTTCAACTAGAAAGTGCCTCACCATAACAAAGCAACGTGGTGCTGCTAAGCTTCTACGTTACCTTGTAAGTCAAGTAACAATAACAAACCCAATCTTCACACAAACTCACTCTCTCACACACTCAACATAACATTTTCTTTTATTTTCATTATCTGCAGTAACCAAAGCAGAGCAATGCTAATCCACTAGAGTTGTTAGTTGTATCCAAAAAACACCATGCAAGACCATGTTGTTGAGTTCGAAGAACTTCCTTCCCCTTTCACCGATGTGGCTTCAACTTTATCCGAACCTGAGCTCCAAGAAACGGCATACGAGATCCTTGTAGGAGCATGCCGGAATTCGGGCCCGAAGCCATTAACTTTTGTATCACACTCTGAGTCTAACAACAGAGGAGATAAACGGAATCCGTCCCCATCATTGTATAGGTCGCTAACCGTGACAACATCAAGTAAGACGAAGAAGAAACTGGGTCTGAGAACCACGTCATCTTCCAAGAAAAGGGCGGCTACAACAGGAGAGTTGATGAGAGTGCAGATGAAGGTTTCAGAACTCGTTGACACTAGAGTCAGGCGTGTTCTGTTAAGAGTAGCTGCAGGACAGGTATCTTTCTTCTTCAAACTTTTATTTTTTATATTTTTTTTTTCTTCTATCAATTAAAATTATTGAATTTGAACTTCATGTAATACAAGTTTTTGAAAAGAGTTTAACATGCATGAACATGAGCTGATGAGGAATGAATGATGTTAATGACAAGTTTATCATTCACGAAGATGTAACACCTTAGTTAAGGTATCATATAGCATAAATATGTGTTCTTGAAGAAGGAACAAAGCAATGAACCAAATATTGAAATTTCAACTTGTATATTCAGTTGATGCTAGCTAGCTGATTAGGTCTTTGTTCTTGAAATAGCTTGGAAGAAGAATAGAAACGATGGTTCTGCCACTTGAGCTAATACAACTGCTCAAGTGTTCAGATTTTCCTAGTGAACAAGAGTATGAGGCTTGTCTAAGGAGGAACTTGAAGGTTCTTGAAGCAGGACTTCTCTTGCATCCTCGCATACCATTAGATAAGGCAGATACTAGTGTAGTGCGCCTGCAGAGCATAATCAATGGAGGCCTTGAGAAGCCAATGAATATTGGAAAAGACAGTGAAACAATGCTTGCACTTAGGAGTGTTGTTATGTCTCTTACATGGAGGTCATTTGAAGGGTCTGTTGCCGAGACATGCCATTGGGCTGATGAGTTTCCACTGAACATTAGGATATACCAAACTCTGTTAGAAGCATGTTTTGATAATAATGATGAAACATTTGTGATAGAAGAGGTTGACGAGGTTTTAGAGCTTATTAAGACAACCTGGGTTATGCTTGGAATGAATGAGATGCTGCATAGTGTTTGTTTTTCACTGGTCTTATTTCAAAAGTATGTTGCCACCGGTGAAGTGGAAAACGATCTGCTGTTTGCATCCAGTAATCTGCTGGCAGAAGCTGAGAGAGATGCCAAGGAGATGAATGATCCACTGTACTCAAAATCTTTGAGCTACGCATTGAATTTGATGTTAAGTTGGGCAGAAGAAAGGCTCCTTGCATACCATGATACTTTCCATAATGGTAATATTGAATCAATGCAAAGTGTAGTTTCTCTTGCAATTTCATCAGCAAAGATATTGGCGGGAGATATATCCTGCACCAGAGTTGAAAGTTATATTACATCATCATTGCATGCTGTTTTCGTTCAGGCAAGTTCCACCATTCAAACTCCCCTCATGAACACTCCTTTTCTTTAAGAGTTTAACTTTCATGCACTGATAATGTAAATATTTTTATACTCAACTAATCAGAAATCATCTTAGGTACAACTTTTTGAAAGTGATTGTTATAAAGTAAACTAATTTTTCATATACAATAATCTAGTACACCACCTGTAGTTCTTAAAATGCTAGTTACCTAAATTTGGTGGCAACAGCCTGACTTAACTTCTTCTAATCTGTCTTTTAAGCAGAAATTGGAGAAACTCGATTTCCGCAACAGCAAGAATGTGGATAAAATCTTTCCAAGTGTATCTGTTCTTGCTCGAGATATCAGCGAAGTGGCTTTAAACGAGAGGGCAGTGTTTAGTCCCATACTGAAGAGGTGGCATCCACTTGCTGCTGGTGTTGCTGCTGCTACCCTTCACGTGTGTTATGGTCATGAGTTGAAGCAATATGTCAGGAGTGTTACGGAGTTGACTCGTGATGCTGTAGACATGCTGATGGCTGCTGACAAATTGGAGAAAGATCTGGTACAGATAGCAGTGGAGGATTCAGTTGACAGTGAAGATGGTGGTAAATCCGTTATAAGGGAAATGTGCCCTTACGAGGCTGAAGCTGTAATTATCAATCTGGTCAAGTCATGGATCAAGACCAGAGTGGATACACTGGAGGAATGTGTCGACAGAAATCTACAAGAAGAGGTATACCAGATTTGGTAGCTGATATTCTGCTTTTGAAGTCAAAATATATTTAAAAAAATCAATAAAGCACCATTTTTAGTGTTTTCTGAGCAATTTAAGTATCTGATAGAAAAAAAAAATAGTAAAATAGTTCTTAAAAAGTGTTTAAAAAATGTTATATGTTTATCATTTTAGTTACTAAAAGATATCTACTACCTGCAGGTATGGAATCCACATGCGAATAAGGAGTGGTTTGCTCCTTCGGCTCTTGAAATTCTAGGAATCATAGATGACTCTCTGGAAGCTTTCTTTCTGTTGCCAATTCCCATGCATGCAATTTTGCTTCCTGACTTAGTATTTGCTCTTGACAAATCTCTCCAACAATACATTTTGAAGGCGAAATGTGGCTGTGGTATATATTTACTGCATAGCATTTCATAAACCAAAACAGTTAGTTACTCAGTAGCCCTATATGGTTGCCAGGCTTTCATTTGATATGATGATCATTCTGCAGGGAACCGCAATACTTTCATCCCAATCATGCCTGCTTTGACTCGGTGTTCGACAGGATCAAAATTTCATGGTGTATTCAGGAAAAAAGAGAAGCCACAAGTATCAGAGAGAAGCATATTCAACTTTGGAACAACAAACGTGGACAACACATTTGGATTGCCCCAGCTTTGTGTTCGCATAAATACCATGCAGCGCATTGGCATGGGACTAAAGGTTTTGGAGAAGAGAACAAATGCACGTCTTGGGAGTTCTAAATCCACTAAAGAGGATGGTACAGAGAAGGGGTTGAAGTTCAAGCTTTCTAAAGCTGCTTCTGTGGAAGGTATTCGTCAACTCTCAGAGGCCATGGCATACAAAGTGATTTTCAAGGATCTAAGTCACGTTCTTTTGGATGGCCTTTATGTTGGTGAAGCTTCGTCTACTAGAATTGAGCCTTTTCTCGAGGGGCTTAACCAGTGTTTGAAGATTGTGTTGTCAACAGTGCACGACAGAGTCATAACACATACAATTACTGAGGTAATGAAGGCTTCTTTTGATGGGTTCTTGTTGGTTTTGTTAGCAGGGGGTCCTGCACGTGCTTTCTCTCTCGAAGACCATGTTATAATAGATGAAGATTTGAAGCGTCTAACTGATTTGTTCTGGTCCAATGGAGAAGGTTTACCTATTGATTTGATACAAAAGCATTCTACCATTGTCAAAGACGTGCTTCACCTATTCCGCATGAATACTGAGGATTTGATTAAGCTATTCAATGAGCTTATAGTGGAAACGTATGGTTTTTCAGCCAAATCTCGCTTGCCATTGCCCACCACTTCGGGTCAGTGGAGTCAAAGAGAACCGAACACTCTTCTACGAGTTTTGTGTCATCGGAATGATGACACAGCTGCTAGGTTCCTTAAAAAGACTTACAACTTGCCTAAGAAGTCTCACCGCTGATAAGTACATGTGGTAATGGTATGACGCATATTACTTTTAAATTATAACGAATAACTTCACGGAAGAAACCAGTTTGTTCCCTTACCTCAGCAGTTGTCATTTGTAACATGATGCGTTCAATGACCACCTAGATGTACAAATTAGTATTTGTAAATTGTAATTAGCAATTGTTTGATTTGATAATTTCCTCCGGTAAGCCATTTCATATTTTCTTTACCCAGCAAAGAAATTGCGATTGATCACCTAAGTGAAAATCCTTCATTTTAGGTCAATCATAAATGCATAATGTCTGACTACAAAAATGTTTTCCCGTAAAAAGAAAAACCATTCATTTATTTAGGAAAGTCGAACATGATAACATTGATAGATTGAAAAGTTATCGTGGTAAAACTTCAATTTTTGTTATGTACATCCTCGTAGAGCGCTATAGATCAGACTTGTTTGTAAAACCAGCCGGTTTGGCCTGCATTTTATGACTGTCAATGCTAATATCCATTACCAGACCATAAACAAAATCTAATACCCATCCAGCAGAAGAACAGAGGAGGAGAGGCCAGTCTTGTAGAATTGCAGAGCTAAGTGTATGGATGTTATTGACAAATAAATATTTGTTTGCTTTTGTGTATATGAAATCAGCAAAACAAATTTCAATGAATCTGTAGACGATAATAATCTACTCCCTCTGTATACCACACATGGTAGCTGGAAATATCATTAACACAGCAGAAAGAAAGAGTTACAGTACTTCTCAAAAATTTGTTCCCGAAAAACGTAAATATAACAAAATGTGGTCTGGGAAACAAGAAACATATAACAAGCATATTCATGCGACAGGTAACCAATGGTCACGCCACACAGTGGTGGATAAGATAAGCATATTCTCTTCATTAGGCGGACGAAGGCAAATCATCAATCTTTCAGACCAGAATCTGCAAAACATGAGACTTCCAGAAATTAATCAAAATAAGACCTATAATTAAGAATGACAAAATGCACACAAACACTACATAAAACTTACAAATAAATTTGAATAGACAAAGCTTCAAAGCAACTGTTCTCAAAAAGGTTGAAGCCAAGAAACTTCTAAGAAAATACAGCAGAATCAATTTGTTGGGTGTTGGGGAAGACTTCCCTTAAAAGTGCAGTATAGTTGGGTGACTTAGCCTGCAAGAAACAAGCAGCAGGATGAGTTCCTTAAGAAATATATCATATAACTGAAATTTCCTAAAGAGGGAACATCGCGCAAGTTATACCATGGAATCTACTATTGAAGGATAAATATACAAATGTCAAAGTAAACTTCCTCCTAGAAACCCAACACTTTGGGAAAAAGAAAACTAACAGGGATGAAAGGCTGAGTGCTGAAAGCATACAACAATTCAACAAAAAAATGACACTTCTACAAAGCCTTCACCTATTTTTCCAGCAAAACCCACAAATCGAATGGTAAATAGATGCTACATTGCATTGGGGAATGTAATATTCAATGACAACCAACAATAACATTCACACGAATAATCAGCAAATAAAAATTTGTGGCTTACTCATTTACCTTGTTGATAATGAATGGGACTATATGCTCTACATGAAACTCAGTCAAGATTATAAACGCTTTATACTCATACTATACAACTCCATAACAAGATTAAATGATAGTAGAAACTAATGAAAGAGCAACCGAAAAGGAAATGAAATTCACAGTACAATGCAAACAACAAATAGTCCCATCCCCAAACATCAAAGTTGCAAGGGGAAACAATTGTAATGATAAAAATTAACCATACACATGGGTTATTTTCTAGGTAGATGGTGGTAAGCTTCTCTCTTGAGCCAGCAACAGCCTCAGCAATTCCTTCTAGTGATGCTATTTGGTTGTCATTAAGCCACAAATCTTCCAATCTGCAATAAATTAAACAAGGCAATGAATTTAACAATGTAAGACCATACAAATATTATCTGTGGAGCCCCAAACAGAGGAATAACAGACATACTGCGTCAGGTTTGAAATGTCATCCACCGAAGTTAACTTATTTGAAGATACATCCAAAACCCGGAGATTGACCAACGACGACAAACCTTCCATTTTCGCGATACCATTATGGCTCAAGTATAGTTCTTCTAGCGCCACGCAACCCTGTATCGCAGAGAAAGGGGAAAACATTAACAACTACAAATGAAATTAATAATAAAAGCAGGTTAAACTATTCACTTAGTCTCAATAAACTTATAATTTTTAATCCTTATGTGAGAAAAGTGTAAGTTTTAATCACTAGACATTTCTAAAAGCTAAGTTTTGGTTCCGGCTGTGAACACCAGAGACAAATTTGTGGATACAAATTGAGGGAAACCAGAACAATGATACCTCAAATCCCGTCATTGAAGTGAGACGATTGCTCTGCAAACTAATCTTCTTGATGCACTTGAGACCACACAGATTCACAACCTTAATTCGATTACGTCCCAGCCACAGCTCCTGCAAATTCGTGAGACTATCCAAATTCTCCATCACCTGAATCACAAAACCGGAAACATCAAAACACCGTAATCAAAGAAACCACACGATCATTTAACGTCGTAACCTAAAACACAACACACCCGTAATCTATTGGAGCCAAGTTCAAGTATCAGCAATTGATGAAAATGCTCGATCTCCTCAATCTTCGAAATTTCATTTTTAGACACGTAAAGCTCCTTGAGGGTATCGGAGACCTTCGACAAGCCATGCAACGAACTAATCTCGTTGAACGCAACATCGAAAACCAGAAGCTTCTTGAATACGCTGACGTCAGGAATGTTCTTCAATTGATTATCCCGCAGCACAAGCTCCTGCACAAATAAATAAATAAATAAATAAAACCGTTTCGCAAAATTTCAATCCAAACAGAGCCTTAAACGATATCGTTCGTACCTCAAGGGAGGAGAGGTTGTTCCAGGAAGAAAGAGGCTGAACGGCTGCGTCGGTAATTAGGTTTTGGCGGAGCGAAAGCTTCAAGAGATGGGAGAGGTTCCCTATGCGCGGGTCCACCGTGGACAAGCGATTCGCGGTGAGGTCCAACTCGGTGAGACTCGGTGGCAACTCGACCGAAGCAAGGTCATGGAGCTGGTAACTCGTGAGATCCAGAAACTTCGAAGGATCGTCTTCGTCCTGATCCGCTACAACTATCGATTCCACTCCATCCCCCTCCATCTTCCAACCTAAAGAATCTTACGATTTCACTTTCTGCTTCAACCAAAAAAAAATAACGACATTGCCCTGCAACGCAACTCAAACTCCGTTTTTTTTTAAATTATTATTTATAGTTATCGGGCCATTTGGGCCCAACCCGTGAAACAGGCCCGACAATTTATTAATTAAGCTGGCCCACATAACAGGCCCGTTCTTCTTTCGTGCTTCTAGCGTATGCTATATTGCTATGGGATAGTTCGTTCGTTGGTGATTATGTCTATGCAGAGGTTCTTCCATCTTAGATTCTTCACTCGTCGTCGTTTTTGTCGTTGTTTCTCTTTCCAAAACTCTGCGTTTCGATCTCTGTTGGATTATTCTGGAAACGACCAAGTAGCGTTGGTAGCTACACATTTGAGTAATTGTACTGATCTGAATGAACTTAACCAGGTGTATGCGCACGTTTTAAGGACTCAATTTTTGATCTTCAATCCGGCGCCGTTTAACTGGAACAATATTATAAGGTCATACACTAGGTTAGAGGCTCCACGCAATGCACTTCGAATCCACGTTTTCATGTTGCGGAGTGGGGTTTTGCCCGATTGTTACACCCTTCCCATTGTTCTTAAGGCCGTGTGTCAAGCTTTTGATGTTAGGCTTGGGAAACAGGTTCATTCGGTTGGTATAAAGATTGGGTTGCAAAGTAATGAGTATTGTGAAACGGGGTTTATAAGTTTGTATTTTAAAGCGGGAGAATTCGGTAGTGCCCGTACGGTGTTTGACGAAAATCCTGACCCAAAGCTTGGTTCTTGGAATGCTGTGATTGGTGGGCTTTCTCAAGCTGGACTTGCAAGGGATGCAATGCGTGTGTTTGTTGAAATGAGGAGGTGCGGTTTTGTGCCAGATGGCTTAACCATGGTTAGTCTCACTTCGGCTTGTGGAAACATGGGTGACCTCAACATGGCTCTCCGGTTGCATAACTGTGTTTTCCAGGCTAAAGCTGCTGAGAGTGGGAGGAATGACATTTTGATGTGGAATTCGCTGATTGATATGTATGGGAAGTGTGGGCGGATGGACTTGGCTTACAAGGTTTTTGCTACAATGGAGGAAAGGAATGTGTCGTCGTGGACGTCTATGATTGTGGGGTATGGGATGCATGGACATGTCAAGGAAGCACTTGAATGCTTCTGGCGGATGAGGCAGGCTGGGGTGAGTCCGAATTATGTGACTTTTATCGGAGTGCTTAGTGCTTGTGTGCATGGCGGGACAGTCCAAGAAGGGAGATTTTACTTTGATATGATGAAGAATGTTTATGGAATAACACCAAAATTGCAACACTATGGATGCATGGTGGACCTTCTGGGTCGAGCAGGATTGCTCGAGGATGCTAGAAGAATGGTGGAGGAGATGCCTATGAAGCCAAATTCGGTAGTGTGGGGATGTTTGTTGGGTGCTTGTGAAAAATATGGGAATGTGGACATGGCAGAGTGGGTAGCTAAGCATTTGCGAGAATTGGAACCTTGGAGTGATGGTGCTTACGTGGTGTTGTCTAATATCTATGCCAACAGAGGCTTGTGGAAAGAGGTGGAGAGAATAAGATCGGTAATGAGAGAAGGAAGACTTGCTAAGGTTCCTGCTTTTAGTCTGACAACAAATTCAGATTGAAGAAACAACAATAATTTATCATAGCATTTAGGATTTTACAATCAGTTATGGTTCTGCTTGTGTACATCTTGATTTGAAAATTGGAAAATGTTGTTTTTCAGTAATATATAATTCATAAACAGAAGGTCTTTTCCATAGTCATTATTTTCTGTGTTAGTGGGCAGGTTGGTGTGGGGAAGACCAAAGCTTAGATATGGATAGCTTACTAGGAAGTAAGGAAATTTTCATCTGTAAATTCTCTGTTGTTAATTACAGAATAAGTTAATTTTTAATTTAATATTTCATATTGTAAGGTTAAATAAAATCTAGTAATTGTAACTGAAGATTGAGATTGAGAATCGGTATCCTTGCCTGATCTGCATACATAACTATTTAGTATTAACTGATATACAGCATACAGCCATATGATGTAAGGAATGGATGCTCTTACTTGATATCTAACAATCACAGTACTCTAAACTGAATCAAGAATAAAACCCCAAACCCTCTATATGATAGATATAGTTGGAAATTGGATTTGGATGTTTCCTTTTGTAATTTCCTTTTATTTATTTTTCTCTTGTTTATTATTTTATTTCTCATTATATCTATCACGTTTTCTTGTTTTTGTCCATCCCGTTTCTGTCTCTTTCGGCTCATGAGTGTATACACGGATACACCCTCTTGTCTTTCTTCCTCCCCATGAGTATATATGTTTATGAACGTGGGTGTTGAGCAAACATGTTTGCATGTAATAATAGCCTAACAAGTTATCGATCTCCTCCTTTTAAGGAATCCCAATCAATTTAGGGATCTGATTAACCACGGGGTACTGTTGGGTAGGTGTGGGCGTGTAGGTCTGCGCATCTGCCAGATTTAGATCTGACTGCATTTAAAGTGATACCTTTTATGTTATCTTTCTCTCAACTTTCAGCCAACTACGTGTTGCAACTTTCAAAATGTGATTCTCATTATGAAGTAGGACGTTACCAAAAAAAAAAAAAAAAAAGATGTATGAAAGGAACAACGTAACACTTGTTACCCTACCTCAAAGTCAAGTACAGCGTATCCCCAACATATCTGGTTTTGATATATATTTGGTTTTATTTCTGGTAACTATCTGTGTTATTGCCTCCAACATATCTGGTTTTGATATATATTTGGTTTTATTTCTGGTAACTATCTGTGTTATTGCCTCGTATCTTTGCACCAACAGCTTCCACAAATGGAGTGTGTTGACCTCATATACCTTCAAACCAATTTCTAGGATTTGCCATTTACAATTATCAATAATAACATACAAGTAGTTGGTGTGAGTGACACAAGTTTCGGTCCCTTGATCATATGATTAAGAGTTCAAATTCTGACTCAAGTATATGAAAAATAAAATATTTAGAAGAAAGAATCTATCAATAGGTATCATCGTATCCTTTGAAAGAGATGAAAAAAAATCTTAGTAACTCGTCAAGATACTTCTTTGCAATCGTGTGCACAAAAAGATAAAACATTGATGTCGATATTGAATTATTTTCTTCTTTTTTGTCTGAGATACTCTTCATATCTAAAAACTACTTTAAAGTACCTACTAAACATTAAGGAACAAAACTCTCCCAAAACGTATTGTCTCCATTCAAGTTACAAATCATGGGACTGGAACCCCATGTGATGGGATTCAACAAAAGCTAAGCTACTTAACGAAGTTGAAAGGTACCGGAAAACAAAAGCGTCATTCACAAATCACAACAATTACATTGATCTTTTATTCTTATCCTATACAGGTTTTCAAATCCAAGAAAAAAGAATGCTGCACATCTAAATGAAACATGGACCTGTGCAGCTATCTTCAAGGAAAAGATCTGCAACGTACATTCCCTATGTATAATTACATCATACATAGTGTCATGAATTAAAGGAAAAAACATCCTCTATAGCTTAGGAGTTTACTCCTTACAGCTTTGTCAAATTTTTTTCCTAATGAAAACTGGCATCTATGAACTCTTGTATACAGTTATGAGAAACATAATCTTGTAAAACCAAACTAGCTGTCTCCTTCACCGATTTCTGAATTACGTTTGATGCCTGAAGTGTCAACGTGAGTAACACTTCCTGTGTTAATTTCTTCAACATCACCGCTCTTTGATGCTTCCAAATTCACTTCAACAGTATCCTCTACTACATATGTGACTTCATAAATGCTTTTTTGAAGCCAACTTCCTTTACTAACATTTGTAATGGTTTCTTCATTTAGGATGTGTGCCTGACCATACACTATTTCAGTTTCATTAATATCAGGTGGGACACCATTTTCATCATGAAATATTTGCACCTCATCCATTTCCTCTATCACTTCCGCATTTGTGGCATCCTCCTTCTGCTTCCGTGTTTCATTTTCTCTGAATCTGACCTCTTCATCCCCATCATTCTCCTTTCCAAAGAAATCAGATGTAGCATTGTTTCTAACCTGCGCATCATCTAGCTGTTCCCTGAGTTTTACTTCTTTTTCTTTGTCATTACTTACAGAATCATTTATTATTTGTCTCTTTGGGTATTTCCCATTGCCATGCTCTTTGTGACTTAACTCACTTCTCCTTGATTCTAAAGAATCTAAACCAACCTTTTCAGATTTTGTTTTGGACAAATCTCTGTATTTCTTATTGGATGATACCTGAGTTTTGCTGAATTTCTCGTTGATATGTCCAAACTCTTCATCAGCCTTATCTTCCTTGGCTCCTTTAGAATCTACATTTCCCGAGTCAGGAATAACTACTTGATCTGGCGTCCCTTTACGTCCCAGCAATGTAGCTCTATATCCACCATCAAGCATGGTTTGATCTCCATAGTTCTCTGTATTGTTTCTTGAGTGGTTGATCTCATATAACAGCCAAGAACCAAAAGCCAAAACTAGCATCACCTTTAGTGCCTGATATATGATAAGCCCTTTTGGTCTCTGGGCCCTTCCAAAAGATTGATACTCCATTCTTCTGCATAAGAGTCAGAATCTTTGTCAATGATCAAATAAATACTCGGAGGATTCTGAAGATATACAATTAACATGTTCATTCTTGCATTAATTTCATGAATGTAAAGTTACTAGTAAATCTTGAAAACCAGCAAGAGAGGATAAATAAATCCAGCTAACAATTACTACAACACATGAATAATTTGATAAAAACAAGTCCAATTACAGAAAAGGAAAAAAAAAAAACGGAAACGTGTGCAAGCACCACCAAAACTACCATACTAATCATGACTTGACATAGAATCCAAGAACTAAAAAGAAAGACAAAAAAAATATGCTCCCAATTCATTCAAACGTTCTTCCATGGCAAATGCTATTAGATCGCAAACCATGCCAATCATTAAGTCAACACGTACAACAACACTTTAACTTCATAACAATCCATTCCAAGAAACAAGTTTGTCCATGATGACTGATGGGAAAAAGAAAAAAAAAAAGATTAACAAAGATTCTTGAGGTACAGAAAAATTTGAAGTACCTTTTGTCTATCTTGTTATGTTAACGGAGAAAGTGATCTTGATATTTGTTATTCTCTCGGGTTACTGTTGCTAAGTCTTTTTTGTGTTTAAAATTGTAGTTCCAACAAGAAGATCAAAATTAATAATGTGAAAGTTCAGAAGAGTCGTTGAGAATGCCCAAAGCCACATAAGTGGCAGTTACAATTTTGTCGTCACCTTTAAAATAATCCTACGACTCTCCAACACGCAACAAGTGAAAGTCAAAGAAACCATTCAAGGGGCAAATATGAGAATTCAAATTACTTATGCCTTCGACTGCCGCCGGCTTTTATGGCGATTTTTTGGGTAGTGTTTGTATTTATGACTTCACGCCACTATTTTATGGGCTGGGCTATTTTCGTGAACTTTATGGGCTGGGCTTACTTCATCAAGATTGGGTATCAAACTTCGATGTTGGTCTTTAAATTGTGAGTATTCTGAGGCTTCTTAAATTCTATTTTTTTTTATATATTAATTTAGTCCATTTTATTTTATTTGATATTAAATATTAAAGTGAATTGATTTTCTTACAAAGTGAAGCATAAAAAAGAGTGTTTTAAAAAAGTTCAGAAACTAAAATAATTAATATACTTACTTACCGTCTTAAATCTTAATAATCCGATATTTTATTTGTAAATCGATAGTAGGCTATTTCTCGGATTAACAAACACATTAAGTGATTCTTATACGCACTAACGAAAAAGTTAATAATTTAGTATTAATATCTTTTATATTTTATAAAATTTCATAAACACTCTCAACTTGTCTTTACACAAAATCTCATAATTAGTTTAAAAAAATTATCATACTATGATCTCTTTCATGCATTACACTGACATCATTTAATTTTGAAAAACATCATATTGACACTCGTACAAAGTTTATAAAAATAATACTATAAAAAAATTGAGATACTAAGTGCAATTTTGTGAAAAGACATGGGATAAGAGTGGAATTTACTCTATTTTATTATATTTTTAAGAAATATTTTTTATTTTAAAAAATTAATTAAACTTTACTGATTATTAAAAAAAATAACACTGTGTTTCATAAGAAATTTCAAATCCATCTTATTCCCTGGACCTATTCCTTGCTTCGATGTAACATTGAGAGACCCTACCATAATTAATTTCTACTAGTTGTCGCTCATACATATTCAGTAAGTGAACCAGTACGATGTGGCAATATATATGTCATAAGACAATGTAATACGATAATGCTAGAAGATAAACACAAATCTAGATTTTTTTTTTTAAAAAAAAAAAAAAAAAAAAACAAGAACCTAGTACGTGTGTATGTTCATTGCAATTTACATGTTCTACGCCTCAAAGATAGGGCAGAATAAAGATATTAGAGGCAAACATCAATACTCGTGATCGTGAACACACATAATTATAGAGGGGTTTAATATGATGAGAAACAAAAGTATAGATACTTGGGCAACCTATCACAAACACTATTAGCGTCAAACTTCCATAACATGTCTAGTTTCAGACTCACACCATTACATGGAGTACATTAACAATCATTTCACAAAATTAAACAAAAAGAAGAACAAAAATGTTCAACACAATTATTTTTCTGTGTTAGTACTTAGTAGAGTAGATGCGATGAGAGTTATTATATTCGGACACTGTTTTTCTTGTTTATGTTTTCTAGCTGATAAAGAAATATTTAATATAATTAGAGTTATTAAAATAGTCGATTTCGGTACTCAATGATTTAGGTTATATTCAACAGTATAATATATATATATATATATATATATATATATATATATATATATGTTAATACGTATCGGTATGATGGATGAAAGGGTTAGATTATTATATATATATATTTTGGTAAAATTTAAATATAAGTCTATTTAGTCAAATATAATAGACCAATTGAGTCAAATAAATACTCATTTAAAAATTAGATCAATCCAACCTGATCTATTTTTATCTTCCATTTACATTTTTTACTTTGGTGAAATATGATCAGCTCAATCCGATTTATTATATAATTCTAAATACAACATTTTAAGTATTTGTTATAGAAGTTAATAAATTTATTACATTCATAAAAAAAATACAAATGTTTTATTTTATCATCCATTTTTATTATTTTCCCCTATTTACACAATTATTTTCCTAATTTATTAGGGAGAAAAATACTAAACAAAATGTTAATATGTTTTTTTAGCACATTCTTTAATATTAATTAAAATTTGTTGAGAGTCGTAAAATTATATAATTCTCACTTTTTATTAAGTTGATTTATTATTTTATTATTTACAATAAATTTAAGTTTATAAAAGAATGGGTTTAAATAATATTGAAAATTATATTAGTAAAGCTCCTCTATTGATAAATGTTCAAAATTATTCTAAAGTGTCACATAGAAGTGTTTAACTCAGAATAATGGCTAAAATTTTGTAAAGTATTGAAAAAGTGAATTACGAGTTATCCATTTGGAATTGGCTTGCTTTTCTCTCACTCTATTTACTTTATTTATAAAGTGGAAATTCCAGTCTTAGAAAAAGATTCAAAGTCAAAGGTTTTTTGCTCGGAGGAGGACTACGCTAAGGAAACTCATTAATTTAATCATTTCTTCATATTCTAATAAAATATTATTACTTTGTCTTAAAAAAGAATTGTTACTTTAATTTCCCACTCTGCTCGGTAGCGTTGCCGAAGTTGAATGTCACACAAGCAAACACAAAAGGCAAAAGAACTTTTTCATTAAAAAACTCAGATCTATAGATGTTAATACATTATATAAATTAAATTTAACTACTATTAGAATTATTTATATTATCAAGTAATTTATACTTATAATAAAATAAAATCATTAAAAGGATTATTAAATAATTTTAAAATTATATGAAATTAAATATATATATATATATATATTATTTAACGACTAAATTTCCGCCGCTAGATGAATTTTAGTGGTTGATATATTTATGTGTACGACATTGTTTTGAGAATGACCATTTATATTTGTGTCACAATATTTTATTACGGCAAACCTTTTATTATTATTATTATATACGTATAATATTGTAAAAATATAAAAATTTTATTTATAAATTGTAATAACACTTTAATAAATATTATATTCAAATTATGTCATAAATATTATAAGTGCATTGTTTATTACATAAATATTACTAAATATCACTGTTTATAGCTGTGCTTGTATTCAATTTTTGATATAAACATATAATTGTTTTTGTTACGAGTTTTTTGCATTAGTACTATTTAACTATTGAATTAAATTTTAATTTATTAAAGATAGCAATGAAAATAAGATATAATTTATTTTAATTAACAATATTGGTTATTTGGCTTATGATGTGATTGAATTTAATGGAATAGTCCTCGTCTTTACTCTTATATGTTGTAATTATAAAATTGAAAAGTGGAACAATTGTGTAATAAGCCCTGTATATTAACGCCCACAAATAAACATTAATAATTCAATATAATGTTTTATATAAACGAGAGGTTGTATTTATTTTTGTAATTGCTTTTATTTCTCTTTTAACTTGTATATCATCCACTCATCTAGTTCTTAATTAATGTGAGAATTGATCTCTCATACTTAAAAATTAACTAGATTCGGTGGCCGTTGGACATTGGTGGACAGCGACATATTATATAAGACAACTCAGGTATATACATGTATGTAAGTATTCTATTTTTGTCTTGTTTTATTTAGTTGAAAAGAGAATTCGATATCATTTGTGTCAAATTTTCATGTGTCTTAATCACTAAAATGATCAAATTAAAACTCTAATTTTAATTTAAGATCATGAAACACCTAAATCCAGCTTCTAAACTTTGTCTAAATTATATTTGTCCATGGCTTAGACTTACGTACGGTTCATGTATTATTTAGGTTTCCCATACGAGAATGCCACGTTTTCAAAGTAGTTGATGTTATTTATGATTCATGATTGTAACTTTGCAGTGAGTTATTATCATAATGCTCCACTTGGAAATCGTTCACAAACGTGTAATACTGATCATGACACGTCATTCTCCGAAGAAGAAGAATTGGCGTGATTTACATTTTTCTATCGTTTACTTGGCATGTTAATCAAAATCGAGCGGTACATAGTCGAATTAATGAGGGAGAATTAATTATTTAGTTCTAGCTAATACATACAGTTTGTTCAGTCTTATTGAGATACCAAATTTGAAAAATGTCAGTGTCAGGTCTTATATTCTCGACTGTGATATTTTTATGGGTCTATACAGTGGAAGATTAATTAATGGCTGCAGCAATCATGCCTCTCTTATCATTGTATTTGAAAGGGATTGCAAGACGATTGTGGTTCTCTGGTTTTGGCATTCCTGAAATGGTTTAAGTCGAGGCATTGTGTTTGAACATATCAATGATTGATGTCAGTCTTATCTTATTTGACCTTTTCATCACATACCAGTGAAGAGCGGATATGAAAAAATTTATATAAAAATCAAAGAAATAATATGTCAAGAACTTTATATTTGCATAAACTTTCTTGATCTACGAAGATGAAAGAATAAAATCTTCTATTCCTTAAATATCATATAACCTTCTAAAAATAACTTTTTAACAACCCAATTTATTTTTTAATACAATCTACTCTTCTTCAGTTCAAACATACTAATTATATGAAATAAGATTGATATTAATGCGATTCATATAAAGTAGGCTAATAATTTATTGAGAATTCGATATCATCATGATAAAATTATGTATGACTCATAATATTTTTATTGTACTGTTTGTTTCATTTTATATATTTCCGTCTTTTCTTTTAATCTCTATTATTTATATAAATTGTTATATATATTTATTGTGGAACATAACTTTTATTTACTGTTTTTTATATGTTTCGTCAAGGTATCTCTGTAAATTTTATCATTTAGATGGATCATCAAATTAATCTTCGAATGGTGACTTAATTAGAATTACATTACGATGCTATTGTAATTGATAGGCAAAGAACCTTGGGAAGCCGGTTTAATCTTGCTAGAATGTAAAAGTTGTAATTCTCAAATTAATATTTTATTCTTCGTATTCTGACTTTGCATGAAACATTTTTCCCAATGAATAGTACTTTCGACGAAACTTAATTATTAACGTATTTTATTTTTCTTTGAAAAAGTCACGCAGAGTTTAAAAAGGAATTGAAATAATAATAATTTATATAAATGGACAAAAATGTAATTTAATTCTGTGAACGTGTTTGAGATGGGTTTAATGAGTAGCTTAGTGAGCACGGCAATGCTAACCCTTGACCAGCAGAGGCACCCCTTAAATTATCTCCCCAATTATTGAACGATGGGGGCTTGGCTGCAAATGCAAATGAAATTCACTGAAATTAATAAATTAATATGGGTTCCCATCATGGAGACTTTCCTGTAAACTCCAACATAAATTCCTTGTAATGCACCAACACCAAAACGCACAGTTTTAAATAACCATTTTTTGTCACTGTCGTATCAATCAACTCCTAATGTGTGATCCTCCAAGTCAATCTTTTCTATGTTTTTAGAAATAAAAATGAAAATAATTTATGAGTACTAATAAAAAAATCTCAAACTACACGAATGCATTATTGAAGAGAAATCCTTTAAATAGGTGGTAACCCCTCAAGCATTGCATACCAAAAACACGTTATAACAAAATACTCTCTCTTTCTCTTTCTTTTTCTCTTACTCTTTCTTTCTCTTACAGTATCACACACACACTACACCTCGTTCCTCTGAGGAAATGGAAATAGAGGGAAGCACACCCACCACACCGTCGGTGGGAAAGAAGCTATGGAAGACGGTGCGAGTGTTGTTGTTCATGTTAAGAAAAGGCATAGCAAAGAGCAAAATAATGGTGGAGTTTCATATGATGCTGAAACGCGGCAAAAAGGCGTTAGTGAACAACCTCATCATGCTAAACCACCAATATTACATGACATCTTTCACGTGCCGCGACAACAACAACAACACCTTCATCTCCCCACGTGACTACGAATTCAGTTGCAGCAACAGCCCCGCCATCCCTCCCTTCCATGTCATCAAACGCAACAACAAACAAAATCAATTCACCACGCGCACGCGCTTCTTCTCCACCACCAAATCCTCCCACTACGACGACGTTTCCACCTTAACCGCTGTTCAGAAGGTTCTAGAAATCCTCAACAACGAAAACAATTACATTAATAATAACAGTTCCCCGTTGCCCGGGTTCGGTAACACCCCTATTGCGAGACAACTACGTGTCACAGATTCACCGTTCCCTCTCAAAGATGAAGGAGATAGCCAAGTCGACGTGGCAGCAGAAGAATTCATTAAGAAATTCTACAAAGACCTAAACTTACAAAAATCAATGGCATCTCTTGAATCACCCTATCATCAATCCTGGGTCAGATGAATTTTCAACACAAACTTTCAATAATATTCCCAGACGCAAATTTATCGTCTACAACGGTTATACATCACTCGATATATTCATCTCACATGAACCCAACCTGGCTTCACCATATTTTTGGCTGCTATATCATCGTTGAAGTTGTTACATGATCATATTGGTCATTTGCACGGTGACATGGTTAACTTTGTTAGCTAATCATGGATCACGTGACTTTGTTGCTTCATTTTGATGTAGCGGTTTTTTTATTTTTTTTTTTGGTTCTTGGGGGATGTTTGTCTCGGTGCTTATATTGGGTTTTTGCTTATACTGTCTTGTTTCGGTTCTCTACGCACTGTATATTAGTGTCTTGGAACTGTTTTTTTCTTTCTTTTTTTTTTTTGTTCTCCATCCATATTTGTGTTTTCGAATGTTGTTGATTAATGGAAAGAAGAAAAGAATGAAAAGGAAGAAAAGAAAAAAAAAAATGTGTTTGTTAAATTGTTTGTGCCTGTCTTGCTATAGTGGTTTGGAATTTTCTCGGTTCCCGATAAAGCATTGCACCTACTGCGACTTTGGACAATAAATTAAAGTGGGAGATTAAAGCAAGAGCGTTACGTTTCATGGCTATAGGTTATGTGCAGAAATTTAGTTTACAGCTTTTGTTGGTGGGTTGGAAAATTGGCTTTATTAGAGCCTTTATGTCTTTCTTGTCCGTGAAATTGGTCTTTCTGAACTATGCTGCTTCCTGTGTGGTTCTTGTTCGTTTATAAGTTAGTTCTAAAAATTTTCCTTCTTCTAAGGTACAGTAGTACTACTATGTTAAAGGCGTTGTACTGGTCTTTTTATTAAGGTATTTTAATGTGGGTATTTTTTTCCTACTTATCCTTAATAAATGGAGTTGGTGAGAAACATAAATTATAACTAGTAAGGAAAGGATCAGTGGATAACGTTTCTATGAATTAAAACATTGATAGTGCGATTAAGCCAGTGATGTTTTTCTTTTGACCGTTGGTTCAGTGATTTTTGTTTTTGTTTTTGTTTTACTCACGAGTTCAGTGATGTTAAATAATGGTAAAGTTGGCATGTCGAGTGTTATAGTATCTTTCACAAAATGGAAAAAACCAATAAACTTTATTTTTATATATTGGTGTGAGTAAATTCAGATAAATAGGATATGTCGTTTTTAACTTGAGAGAAACTGAACTTGAATACTTAAAAATATATATAGTAATTAATAGAAAATAAAATTTAGCCTTATTTATTTTCATAGAAAATGAAATAAGGCTAAAAACTTCTCAATTCGCAGTTAAATTTACAGAAAGGGTAGGAAGGAGAAAGAAGAAAGGACGAGCACAAAGGCTTTTCCAATAAGATAATATTTTGCTTCTAAGAAAACGATTGCTTCTAAAAGAACGACGGGCATTTAATTCAAACACTGGAAAATTGATTTAATTAAATTGTCGGTTTTGGATCTTAATGGCATGGGTATACGATTAGAGAACCAGTAAATTTCAGGAGAAATGAAGAAAAATAATAGTGTTACTGAACGTTTGATTTCTTCTTGTAATTTATTTGCGAATGGACATTAATTTGATTTCTGGTAACCATTGACGATATTTTTGTCACTAAATTTCCAATTTTATAAATTTTATCATTCAATTATTTTATTTATATTTTATAATTCTAATTTTCATGATTTTGTAAATTTTCCATCCGATTATAATTTTTATCTCCTAATTTTCAAATTTTTACAACTTTCGCTACTCAATTATCAAAAATTTTCGGATTTTATAATCCACGAAGTGATAAATTTATAAATTTTAAAAATTTGACAGCAAAAGTTACAAATAATTAATTGTGAAATAAAATGTGTAAATATAAAAACTCAGTAGCATAATTCATAGATAAATAGCAGATGAATTGATTACTATAAATTATCTTAGTTTAAATAATAATTTTGAGTTAAAATTTTTGAAATATATAATTATGTTCAATACTTAAATAGAAAACACTACTATTTATAATACTTTTAATCCAATTGAGAAAAAAAGCATTGCCTCCCATAAAAAATATATATGAATGTATGATCCAAATAATCCGTCATTAATTAATTGAAAAGCATGATACGTATCACACTACTGGACCTTTATAATTAATTTTGCTGTTTTGGCACTTGCTAGCATTGTGCCTATTGAATCTTTGAAATTACAGGATTCGTATCTTCGTTTATGTTTTTCTTATTCTATCTTTATCAATATGAAAATATCATGTTTTAAAACAAAACACAAAAGAATGTAAAGCAACTGTTGTATAAGACTCATATATCTGGTTTAAAACAGTGATGCGGATACTTTTATTCAGAAATTATGTTTTTGTGTATTTAACTTTCAAAATTATATGAAATTATATTTAATAAGAAAAAATCTCCAATATACAAATTATCAGTCAATTAATTCATAAAATATATACAAAAATATATTTTTTTATTAACTTTTTCATATTTTATAGTAGTTGTCTATTCTACCAAACAGTTTTATTCATTATTCAATTCCAACTATTCAATAATACTAAATATAAATTAACTTACCATATATGATAATAATAAAAAGAAGTGGTACCTTGAAACAATTCATTTAGACAATTTATGGGACATGCCATAAAAAGAGATGGGATTCAAAAGTGTGATCCTCTAATGGGTGGGACATTCATTATTTGAGGAAACTTTAATTGGTGTGTGGATTAGTTTGTCTATTTCTTCCCAAAGCAATGGCGATGCCCACATTATAGCCATTTTGTCAAACACAAAAAAAAAAAGGTCATTTTGCTTTAGGGATCACTAAGGGAGGCAAAAGACTATTGTTGCTTAGTTAGGTAATAATGAGATAAAAGCCACTTTGATGTTATGGTGCATATCCAAATTTGAGCATGATTGTTGTCATTATACACACCCATTGTCTTCAAACACTTGGAAAGTTCTCTGCTTTATTTGAAAGGGAAAAAACATGCAAATTGGAACGATATGTTTGTATATTTGTTATATACACTACATTGAATATTGACTTTAATTTGGAACTATTAATATTAATATATTGCTACACATCATGTCCAATTCACTAATTAGGTTTAAGTTCGCAAGGGTTAAGGTTATCCCTTCCAAGCCTATAGTGAAAAAGTGTGATAGATGGAGATATATAGCTAAAGAAGGATTAAAAGAGAAACCTAAGTTCAACCCATAAGTTTTTGTCTCTTAAAAGGTTTTTCTTTTGCCAATCTCTATTTGGCAACATTACATATGCTTATTTATTTACAATTGAAAATCATAGTAAATGACATACATACATTTGTTCAATAACAGTTTTCACTTGGGATCCTTTATATTGATTGACAGTTATTCTCCTTTACTAAACTAGAAAAGACTTTCGCAATTGATTTGAAAGACAATGGAATTCAATTTAATGCAATAAGTGTTTGTTATTATTATTAATTTCAAAATTTGATATCAATTTAATTTAAACAAAATAATATTAAAATATTTTTAAAAAAATTACAATAAGAAATTAAGTTATATACATAAATATAAATATAAGATAACTAATAAAAACTATGAAAATATGATATTCTTTTTATTCAGTATGAAAATATAAATTCAATTGTGTGACTTGTTTATTATTAACCTTTTCATCTTTATTTCTCAATTTTATAATGTTTTTCGATATTTTCTTTTTTTAATACTCAGTTTATAATTTTCATAGTGGTGGTAACTTATATATGTTTCCACATTTATCTTAACTAATTTTTTTTTTTGGCGAACTCTTAACTATGTACAACTGGTAAAAAGAATCTTAACTATGTACAAAATCCAATTATTAGATGTAATTATTTCTTTGTTTATGAAGAAGATTTGGCTTTATGTATTAAATATTCACCTTTTTATTATTATCATAAAAATAATCATTATTATGATTTATATTTATATTATTTATGTAATTATACCTTGAAGATAATGACCCCATTTCCTTAAGATCGTGTCTTGGGCCTGATTTTTAGACTAAGCTTTAGCCCACGATATGGTTTCTAATTTGAATTTTGATAAACAAATATTGGACTCAAAAGCGGATATTGTCGAAATCAAACGAGGCAATGATATGCGCACCCTATTTTTCTATTTGCACTCACATGATTGCCTCAAAGTGAAACCACTACACTAAATTGCCTCATATCTACAAAGTTTGAGTTGAATTATTCCGCATATTTATTCATAGTCACCGTTCTTAATTAATTTTCAACTTTTTTTGTAAAATTTAAATAAATATATTTACAATATTATTTGTTTACATTATTATGTAATTATAAATTATCATAAATTTAAAACATAAACTTATTTATACTCTAAATGTAATTAAAATACACTGACAATGTTAATTCTTTAAGCTCTAAATGTATATTGTAATTCAATTTGCAAGGGAAGCTTTTGAATCCAACAAAAACTATTTATATAAGAAAAAGTATAATTCATCTATGTCACAAAGAAGATAATTTAAATAAAATTGAAAGTGAGAGAAAGTAGAACCGTGACAAGCTAAATAACTATTATAATTCATGAATGTAGTGAATAATTATTCGAAAAAGAATAACTTACAATATATTTTGGTCTTTTATTTATATATATTTTTTGTTTCATTTAGTTTTTGAAGTTTAAAAAGATCATCTTGATCCTTAAAGTGTCTTTACTAGACTCTATTAATCGTTATATTAATTTTTTGTTTTAACGATGTTAATTTTAGTTAACATGATAAATATCTATTTAGTTTAGAATTTTTTTTTATATAATTTACCATTTTGCGTGTGTGACTTTTACCAAGCTAATTAAGTTAGGATTGTAAGCCGATTACATGACTAATTTAATCTGACACTTTAAAAGATTAAAGTAATTTTTCTGATAACATTAAATTAAAAAATTTTAAACTTAAAATAATTAAATTGAAAAAAAAGGAACACAACGAACATAAACGTTAAAAATATTTCTACAATACAGGTCCAGGTATAGTTTTTTTTATACAAAATGTAGACAAGGACATTTTAAATTAGTAACTCTAACTTTGCGTGTGAATGTGATGACCCAATATCCTATTTTAGTAGTTTTCTTTAAAATATTCCTAAAAGAAACAACTCGCCTTCAGGACTAAGACACATACTCATGACGGTGCTTCTTCTAAATTGGACACTTGCTTACTACGACAATCAATCCTATTTGTTACTAACTTTGTATAGTTTCATATAATCATTTCTTATAAAATTACATTATTTGATATATTTTTTAAGATTACTGATATGTAAATATTTTTTTTAATGAAATCACATTTTTTTTTAAATCTCAAAACTCTTGATTTGAATATAAATTAAATTTAACATGTAATATTTATTAAAAATTAAAATAAATAATTTAAGATAAGGTGTGAAATATTTGAAATTTCTTTTTAAAAAATCTCGCTATTTAAAATTAAATCAATCAAGTATCATTAATTTATTTACCTCCATAAAAAAAGAATAGTGATTTTTTTTCTCTGAGTATCTGATTCCGATGGTCAAGTGATCACTTTTTTTATTTTTTATTCATTTAAAAAGGTAAAGTGAGAAAAAAAAATTGATCAAAGAAGATTTAAAATTAAACCACATTGCAACACATTATGATATAACAAGAAATTAAGAATAATAAAGATAATGACATAAGTATCCAAGTCACAACTAACTCCAAAAACTTTATATATGTTAAGGAATTGATTTAATAATAAAATGTAATTTAAATACAAATATAATATGATGAAGTGAGTTGTAGGAATATAATACAACTCATCTCATTATAGTATATAATATTTTTACAATATTGTTTTTCTTTATGAATAAAGAAACCTTTATTAAAGAAACAGGACCAATATAAACGGGCGAAGTTGGTAAGGTATAATGCTACATCATTAAACCAACACTCGCATGAAAACACAATCCTTGTCCATCTTGTTCACATAACAGAGTTCTTCACTTCTACACTCATTTATAACCTCTGCAAAATAACTATGGTAAGTTTTTCTATTTTCTTTTTATAATAATAATCATGAAAATCATATCTAACACAATTCTAGATTTGTACCAAAAATTGTTTATCGAACAATAAAAAAACGTGACAGCAGAATAAAAAGTCTTACTGAGACAGCGCCACCTATTCAACATTGTCATGTGTGCCAACGGACACAGACAAAGCCTTAGGTTTCTCACACACACGTAGTAAAATAATGCAACGGTGAAAAATTAGCACTTGGCATGGTTTTTCAAATAGAATAGAGACTGACACATATACACACACATGTGCCCCACTAGAACAATCTTAATCTCTTCCTTTGACTTGTACTCCATAACTGTTGTTTGTGTTTGACATGTTACCTGTGTGAAGTAGGGCCACAGATTTTGTGGGTGGTGTGGCAGTTCAAAGAGAGAAAAATCAGAGAAAGCTGTGTTGAGTCTAAGTTCAAAGGATCAGAATTATAGTATTCAGAGCAGTGGTGAAGAAGAAAAGAAAGTAATTGGAAGGAATATGGAGACCACCCTGAAGTCCTTGAGAGATGGAGAGTCAGTCTTGGACCTTAGTCCAAGATCCACCGTCAGCGGTGGCGTTGAGGATATCTACGGTGAGGATCGTGCCACCGAGGACCAACTTGTCACCCCTTGGACTTTCTCTGTTGCCAGGTCCTACTCACATCACATGCACTTTTTCACTTGTTTTACCCTTCATGTCTTCAGTTAAGATGGATATGCATGCATATGTTATATTTGATCATTAACATTTATAGTATTCCTAACAATTGAGTTGAGTGTAGCTTCTTTTTAATTTTTTCATGGAGTAAAATTATGCTTGTTTTACTTAGCTGATACCTGATTGTTTCCATTTTGCTTCTATTATCCTAGCTCACTAGGTTGGTAATAGTAAGAGTTTAATTTCTATGTATCTTACTATATAAAGAAATTATATTATTGATTAATTTGAAACCATTATTGATGTGATTTTTAAGATTGTTACAACAAATAATGAATGAGAATGTCAAAATCCTTTACTTTATTGTTGCATATAGTATTTACTCTTTTAGTAAATATTGATATTTCCCTGAGTCTCTGGTATGGATTTGTGGTCTGAGTTTCTGTATGATTTTGTTGTGCATGTAGTGGGTACTCTTTGCTAAGGGATCCACAATACAACAAAGGGCTAGCTTTCACTGAGAAAGAGAGAGATGCACACTATTTGCGTGGGCTTTTGCCTCCTACAGTCAGCACTCAGCAACTTCAGGTTTGTATTTTATGATGATGTAAGATTTTTATGTATAATTTATGAGGGTGTTATTTTCCTTCCCCTCCCTTATCTTTGGTTCTCATTATTTCTTTCTACTGCTTATAGGAGAAGAAATTGATGAACAGCATTAGGCAATATGAGGTTCCCTTGCAAAAGTATGTGGCCATGATGGATCTTCAGGTAAGAATTTCAATTCATTATAGTTACGTTGAACAGCATAAGTGTTATTATTCATATATTCTGCAAATTTCTTTTCATGTTCTCTTTAATTTCATTACTGTTTTCAACTATTTCCTCATTTAACTACATCATTGCAAATATATGATGTATATGAATGTTTTAAGAATATAGAAAATGTATTAATCTACTTGTGAGAATTATGAAAGTTGAAAAGTAACTTACACAAGATGTTTTCCTCTGGTTCTGGTGGTATACAGGAGAGGAATGAAAGGTTGTTTTACAAACTTCTCATTGATAATGTTGAGGAATTGCTCCCAGTTGTATATACTCCTACTGTGGGTGAGGCTTGCCAGAAATATGGAAGTATATTCAGGCGTCCTCAGGGTCTTTACATTAGTTTGAAAGAGAAGTATAATTCGTTTTTTCCTGTATTTGTATGCAACTTTAGCCACATTTAGTGCAGGGTTATAAAGCTATTGGCCATTTGCAGGGGTAAAATACTTGAGGTTTTAAAAAACTGGCCTGAGAGGAGTATTCAAGTTATTGTTGTAACTGATGGTGAGAGGATTCTGGGACTTGGGGATCTTGGATGTCAGGTATTTGTGCAGGGGAATCGAACTCTTTAATTTACAACGCAAATATAGGCATGCTGAAAATAGATGAGCTAGCCTTCACATCATTAATTATGTTGGTTGTGATTCAGGGGATGGGAATTCCTGTTGGTAAATTGGCTTTATACTCAGCACTTGGAGGAGTTCGTCCTTCAGCCGTAAGCATTTTCCAATTATTGCTTCTTCTCATTTTATTGTTGCCTATGATGCATAGATACCATGTATTAGATGCAATGAGTATCCAATTTAGTTATGCAACTATTCTAAAAATATATAGGATATGATGCCTCAAGATATATCTAGATATAAATCTTCATGAAACATAATACATATAAATATATAACAAGTTATAATAAAAATTCTACAAATCCAAATTATAAGCATACTAGATACTAAGAAGCAAAATAAAATTTATTCACAGTTATCATCCATAAAGAGGGCAGTTTCCTTTTTTGGTACATCAAGGAACAATGTTTATTCATTTTTATGTTATAAATGGTTCTGTTTCTCATATCTAATTGTATTAGATTTTCATAAATTTTTTAAAAGCTTAAATACTTCACAGATACGAATCAAATGAAGTATCCATGGGTATCAGATACGAATAGGGATATGTCAAGCAAATGAAAGTTTCAATGCTTCGTATGCATGTCTCATATGATGTTTTGAATTTTTTCTTTTTCCTTTCTTTTTGCTTACATTTTCATTTCATTTTTGTGAAGTGTTTGCCTATTACAATAGATGTGGGGACAAATAATGAGAAATTACTGAATGATGAGTTTTACATTGGACTTAGACAAAAGAGGGCAACTGGGCAGGTTTGTATAACATATGTCTTGCTCAAAATTATTTTATTATTTATCATATGATTGTGCCATTAATAACTTGTATTGATATGAGGCAAGTTCAATGGTTTCTTCTTAGGAATATTATGAACTTCTGCATGAGTTTATGACTGCTGTGAAGCAAAACTACGGGGAAAAAGTTCTTGTACAGGTCATTACAAATTCCTACGTGGGTTGTGTGGCTTTTGAAGCTATGTTGTTCAATTATTATGTCTGATTCTTTCAATTTCAAATGATTTTTGCAGTTTGAAGACTTTGCAAATCACAATGCTTTTGAGTTGCTTGCAAAATATGGTACAACTCATCTGGTCTTCAATGATGATATACAGGTACTTTCCTCTCACAAAACTTGGCATCTGTTTTTAGAATATTGTTAGTATGTTCTGATTGTTAATTTGTTATTTTAGGGGACTGCATCTGTTGTTCTAGCTGGAGTTGTAGCAGCCCTGAAGCTCATTGGTGGTAACTTGACTGACCACACATTCCTCTTCCTTGGTGCTGGAGAAGTAAGACCATTACCTGCTTTGCCCTCTTTACTGACTTTTTATCTATGCTTCTTTCTGTGCCGCATAAGTATAAGGAAGCAACTGAAGTAAGTAATAAAGTTGTATACAGCATTGCATATTTGCATATTTTAAATCATTCAGCTTTTTAATTATCCATATTTCATATGCAAACACATTGCCTTTTGTTCTGTCACTTAACATATCAGTTAGCCTAACCCATCTTTTGTGATGCTTTCAGGCAGGAACTGGTATAGCTGAGCTAATTGCACTTGAGCTGTCGAAGCAGGTGAATCAGCCATTTTATTGTTTATATATTTGTAACATTGGTTTCTTGAGCTCATTTTAAATTATAAATTGCAATGTTGTATTAATATTTCTACTGTCTCTGCGGCAGGCTAAGATACCTATAGAAGAGAGTCGCAAAAAGATATGGCTTGTAGATTCAAAGGTAGTAGAAAGCATGACAGCATGGATAGGTTTCCTTGGGAAACTATTCTCTTCAGATTCAATTTTTTTTTAATTTGATTCAGTTTTCTGAAACATTTCTTTACCTTGTTCCAGGGTTTAATTGTTAGTTCAAGGAAGAATTCACTTCAACACTTCAAGAAGCCTTGGGCTCATGAACATGAGCCTGTTAACAGTCTCCTAGAGGCTGTTAAGGTGTTTACCTAATATGACTGTTTAAGGCCTGCAATAGGTTGCCTTAACTATGTCCTTATCGTTGATTACCATAACTTTCAGGTGATCAAGCCTACAGTTTTGATTGGATCATCAGGAGTGGGAAAAACATTTACCAAGGAAGTAATTGAGGCTATGACTTCAAACAATGATGTAAAACCTTACCTCATTCTTGTTGTGGATGAGTATTTATGTGAGAATTTAGATATTTGATATTAAATAAGAATTACATTGCTATGTCTGACTTGCAGAAACCTCTCATTTTGGCTCTCTCCAATCCTACCTCACAGTCTGAGTGCACTGCTGAAGAGGCTTACCAGTGGAGTGAGGTAAAAAACTGATGATCACATCTTTCTCTAGACTTGCTTTGAGCATTCTTTAATTTGTTTGATTGTTCCGAATAAAGGGTCGCGCAATTTTTGCTAGTGGAAGTCCATTTGATCCCGTAGAATACGAGGGCAAAGTTTATGCTTCTGGCCAGGTTTCAAAATCTTATTCATATTCACTATTATTTCTCTCGTTTCATTAGTTAAACAGAAAAACATATACTTGATTCTTTCCTTGTTCATTCAGGCCAACAACGCTTACATTTTCCCAGGCTTTGGTTTGGGTTTGGTAATCTCAGGAGCAATTCGAGTACATGATGATATGCTTCTAGCAGCCTGTAAGTGAACATGACAAATTTAGAACGATACATCCAATGCACATGATGATGAGTATTTGAGTTTTGATTTCCTGAATAATAATAATAATAATAATAATAAAGTGAATATACTAAGTTTTTATTTCCAACACACTAGTTTATTTCAGTTAATTGTTGTGATAGACAATGCTTACATAGTTAGTTAAGTACAAACAATGTTTTTAGTTCATGTAACATTGAGAAAGAAATAATTTTACAGCGGAAGCCTTGGCTAAAGAAGTGAGCGAGGAGAACTACAAAAACGGGTTGATTTACCCACCATTTTCTAATATCAGAAAAATCTCAGCTAATATAGCTGCAAATGTTGCTGCCAAGGCATACGAACTAGGTGTGTGCTCATTCTCTTGGATACTAGTTATAGTTCAAAATCTCAATATCATACATTCATTTCCTTCTAAACTAAACAACTGTTTAAACTGTCTTTGTAGGGTTGGCTACACGTCTTCCACGTCCTCAGAATCTTGTGAAGTATGCTGAGAGTTGCATGTATACTCCAGTATACCGCAACTATAGGTGAGTCAGGACTACTCACTAATCATTCTCTCGGCTTTTGGCTTCAACAAGGATGTGTTTCGTGTATGGTGCCTTATTGTGCTTTTCTGCACATTCAAGAATAAAACTATTTTATGCTTTGAACGGTGCTTTTTGTGTTATGGAATACTTATTAAAATTCATAGTAGTTCCAGTCATTTCATTTTCCCTGGTGACTTTGGTTTATTGTACTGCTACCTTTATATAATGTAATGATCTTGTGTTAAGTTGGTCTACCTGAATCAGTCCCGAATGTGTTTTAAAAAATAATTTATGAAAATATCACCATGTAGTTTCTCTCACACCACATTATTTACAACTTTGTTATGTTTGAATCTTTTTGTGCTAGCACCAAGGTCCTTTGTATGTGTATAAAATCGTTGGACTGTTTGAGTGTAATTAGATTAAAGGCCCATGTGCATATCTTTGTCTCAGCTTCATAGTTGTATGGTGATGATTAAAGGCCCATGTTCCCTCTCCTGCATTGGTTTCTTGCATATTCACCATTTTAGATATGTAATATGAGAGTAATTTTTTTAAAAAAAAATTGTGAAGGAAAAAAATTAGTTCGAATTTTTCTTGGAACTCAATTCAATCATTATTCGAGAAAGTTATTTTCAAAACTGTATTATTTTTGTTAACATTCTGGAAACAACTTCTTGAAACATTGACAATAGAAAATAGCTCCAAAAATAATTTTCTAGAAAAATTATATTGAGTTCTAGAAAATTCATTTCAAATTTGACAAAAGAATAAAAGGATATCATTGTAAACCTCATCACATACAATATTATGATTCCTTTATTTTCTTTAATATAAGAAAAACTTTGTCAGAGATCGTTGTGGAGGGAAGGAATGGATGGAGTGTGATGAGTGAAGGATGTTTGAAAAAAAGAAAGAAAAATTATTTAAGTAATTTGACTTTAGAAAAAGGAATAGAAGAGTAGTGTACATAGCAAAATTGTAATCATGTCATTATGTCTACATTGTTAATATTATCAAATGAAATTCAAAGAAATTTTAAAAATATGAATGTGCATGTTGAAAAACGAATGCAAGGACGTGACAAATAAAGTGAACTAACTAGCCATTGTTATTGGAAAGTTCTGAAGAAAGAAAACATAGTTACAACAAATGTAGAATTAACATTAACTTCAAGGACTATTAAATAATGAAAAATAATTCCAACAAATTAATACCATAGAGTACCAGTAATTTTATTTTTCTTTACTGGAATATATTAATAAAGTAAATTTTATGGTGTATATAATTTCTTTATTTTAAAAAAATTATAATTTTTTAAAAATAATAAAAAAAGTAAAAACCATACCACCTAATAGACACCCTAAAATTTGTAATGGACGACACTTTAATAAAC
The DNA here is from genome assembly GCA_026586105.1 of Hylodesmum podocarpum. Lineage (NCBI taxonomy): Eukaryota > Viridiplantae > Streptophyta > Magnoliopsida > Fabales > Fabaceae > Hylodesmum > Hylodesmum podocarpum. The sequence goes on from JALJEV010000403.1 coordinate 1,873,502, forward strand.
ACTTATTAATCATTAGTTTTCTGTTAGAAATATTAGAAGAGATTCAGAATCTTAACTTTTTATGCTTATAATAATTTGGCTTGTAAACTTTATTTTGTAAATTAAACATATTAGTTATTCCAAGATTTTGTTGAATATTTTTTTTATAGATTTTATATAAATCTTAGTTATCTCATCTTTATCATTATTAAATTTATTTTAAAATTTCAATTTAACTGGTATTACATACATTCTTTTTTGTCTTTGAGTACTAGATGTTTGGAGAAGTATCTTCTCTTCTTGAGCACCTATCCATTTCAACACAATATAATGTAAACACGAATGTTTAGCAAAGATATTTATCATATACACTCTTATTAGATACATATTAGATTTGTTCTTTATAATTTCTGGACATAATTATAATTATTACCAACAACTATAAATTTAATGGAATATAATAAAATTATATTTTCTTTTTTTACATATTTTTATGGCTAGAGACAGATCTAGTTGATAATACCGTAATTCTTACTGGTTTGAAAAATTTTCATATATAAAAGGAATTAAATATAAGATTCTTCAATAAATACATAACTATTACACAAATTCATCGAATTCCGTGACTTCTTTATTTCAAATATAGCATTTAGTTGAAATAACTCAAAATTCAGTGATAGAGAATGAGTTTTAACTTTTAACATTCATGTTAATTTAGTAATATCTAATTCATAAGTTAAACAGGTTAAAAAAGGTTAATTCATTATTTAGCGGGTTAATTTGGTGTGACTCACTTAACTCGTGAGTTGAGGTATTTAAATGAGTTGGCTCAACTTTTCTTGTTTCAATAATATTTATTCATTTGTGTTATTTAAATATGTTATTTATTCATATTTATCTGATTTTATTAATTATATTTATCATTCCATTATTAATTTATTTCTTATGTAATTATTAATTTATTTCTTATTTATTTATTAATTTATGAGTTACAACGCTTTATAATATTAATATAAAAAATTTAAGCAGTAAATTAATTAAATATTATTATTTATATGAATTTTTAAGTAATTACTATAAAAGTCAATAATTTATGGCATATATATTGGTTCATTGTAATCGGATCACTGTGTAAAAACTATTTTATAATGTTAATGTATAATTTATTTTCTTTATGTAATTATAATTTTGTAAGTTTTTTATTAATTATTATTATTATTATTTTAATTTATTCATGCATTTATAATATTCATATCTTGCTATCATAAAGATTTATACACTATTAACCAATTAAATTAAAAATATCATAAATAAAACTGTTAAAATAATTAAAAATGTCAAAAATCTTCAGATAATTAAAAATTTAAACATTGTATATTTGAATGGATTTTAATTAATTCATTTATATACAGATAATTAAAAAATTAGTATCAAAGATAAATTACTATAGTTAATTTTGTATTTATATGGAAATTTAATAGTATTTAGTAAAAAACCATCCAATTTCAGAAATAAAAGTTCTACAAAAGGAGAAAGAAGGTGAAAGTGAAAAATAAAAATTGTCATTAAATGATAATAGTTTACAGTATTTAATTTTGTCTTTATATAGAAAATTAAAAAGAAATATTCGAGTTTTTAAAAAATTAAGATAGTATTATTTAATGAAAAAACCGACCTTAAATTTTAGAAATAAAAGTTTTGCAAAGGACGAAAAAAGTGAAAGTGAGAAATCACATGATAAAACAAAAGTTTATAAAGTATGCATTAACACTCGCGGTAAAATAATTTGATATGGTTAATTATTTACAAATTAAATTTTCTATAAGTTATAAGAATTTATTTATTTAAATTAATAAATTTATTATACCTATTATAACTAGTTAACTGTGTAAATAATTTAGATTAACTATTTATATAATTTTTCTCATAAAATAAAATATGCACTCACTGAGAAAATAGCCTCGCCGACAATATGAGCTTAATAGAATTTTTGGTTGTAATGTTTTTTTCTTACAAATATGTTTATTCTAATTCTGTCTCGTTGAAGATATTATTAAGACTCTAAATAGAAGTTTTTTTAAGTAGAAAATTGAATATTAATTTATCGGGTTGCATTGACCCAACCACGGTTGATTTGTAATTACTTATTTGATCGAAAAAATATATATTCAATATTTTATTTTGTTTTTAAATTTTAATTTACATATATGATTAAGGACTCTTGTATAACTACTTTAAAATTCATATATATCATGAATTATGTATAAAATTTTACTGCATAATGATATTTAGGTCTCCAAATATTAAATACCCTACTAATAATCATTATTTTATTTATTTTTTATTCAAATTATATTATTTATTATATCTATATTTTTTTCCTATCCCTTCAATCTCTCTGATGTGTATAATAATATGTACTGTGGCTATAGAATATTTTCAATTGAACTCTTTTATCCAATAAAAAAAAACACTAAAAAAATTACTCCCGTTCAAAATGGAAATGGCTCAAAATTAAATAAAATAGAATGATATCTTTCTCTCAATAGAAATAATGAAATTCTTTTAAATATATTAAAATGATGCTCTTTTATAATAATTTTTTATAAAAATAATTCGATTAAATGTAAAACGAATAATGTTTTACGTTAAAAATAAGTTTTGTGTAACCAAAAATACAATAAAAAATATAATTAATTACACTAACACCCACTATTTTTATTCACAAATATTTTTACTTCTCTTGTCTTTACATAATTTTCTTTTAATTATTTAAAAAATATTATACCGACATCCCTCTGTTCATTACACGGACCTCCTTTTATCATTAAAAAATATAACATTGATTAAAAGTAATATTGAAAAATAAAAAGAAATACGACAACTGTAATTTACTTCAGAACTAATAGCATGAACAAAATAACGTCAAATTAACTTCTGTTGTATGAAGTTGACCTCTTCTAATAATAAATGCTAATAATCATCCTAAGATTAAAGGATAGCTCCTTCTCAGTTGATGTGTTATTTTCACAAATTATGTACAAAGAACATATTTTTGCGGCTATGTAATTTTAATTTTTTACAATAATCACAGTGAAAATTAAAGCTCATGACTTGATGAAAATAATTCAAAAATTTTCAGCGCGAGATCAATTCTAGTAAATTTTTTTATTTTTTTTATGAGTAATTTTCTTTGTTCTAATCCCAAAAATCTAGAGTTCAAACAAAAATGCAATGAATGCTGGATAAAACAATTGATAAATGCATTAAAAAATAAAAAATTCAATAAGACATTAATAATAAATATTTAATGCTGGTCCCAGCTGTGACCAAACAATCAAACATTTTTTTTGAGGTTTACAATAATATCCACCAAACATAGAAATCGGTTTCACTGTCCAAAACAAATCGGTTTCGGCTGTGACCATGCGCGTACGTATTTAGTATTATTACTATCATTAATTTTTATTTTCATTTTTTTCAAGGAAAAAAAAAAAGTTGCAAAATGCAAAGGCAAAGTTGTTGACGTACAGGATCAGATTTATAAAACATGGAAATTATCAAAACACTTACCTTAAATTGTGAAAATTGAGTATTAGAAACATTGAACCTCGTGACAAAGTTTGTGTATAAATAAAGACGTGAGAGAGTGTCACATCACACACACCTCTCAAAGGCTCAACCCTTAAGGAAACCCTACTTTCTCTTTTTGTTGTAATCATGGGTCGTCGTAAGATTGATATCACTGAGGTGAAGGACCCAAGTACTAAGCAAGTTACGTTCTCCAAACGACGAACTGGTTTGTTCAAAAAGGCGAATGAATTATCGATCTTGTGTGGTGCTGATGTTGCTATTGTTGTGTTCTCTCCTGGGAACAAACCCTACTCTTATGCCCACCCAAGTGTTGATGTTGTTGCCAACAGGTATCTTCGGGAACAGAATGCACCAGATGTTGATGAAGATGCTGATGCTGATGATGATGGTGTTGCTGACATGGACATGCTGAATCAGCAACTTTCTGATCTTGAGGCGCAGATTCGCAAGGAGGAAAAGAAGGGTAAGAATCTCTCTGAGAAACTGAAACGTTTTGAAGAGAAAAAAGTCTCTCAGAGTACTGAAGAAATGAAAACTTCTTACTCCAAGTTCCAGGACAAGGTTGATGACTATCTTGTTGCGCTTGAAGTGGCTGAGTACATGCTTCTCCTTTCACAGGAACCAGTGGTTGGAGTGCCAAAGCAAGTCTCAAAGAAAAGGAAGAAGAATTGATTCTTCTTGGCTTGAATTTTCTTTTGAACTTTGTTTCCTTGACCCTAAACCCTTGTTGGCTTGTTGCCCCAATTATCTATATATAGGTGTGTGTGTGTGTGTGAGGAAAAGGGGCTAAAATCCCATTGCCCTAAATTATCTTAGGTTATGTTTGTGAAAGTTGTGTTATATGTTGGTTGAATTTCAAGAAATTGCAAGGAAACAAGAATAAACTCTTTAATTGTGGTGTTAATTAGTATGTTTGTGCAAGAATTGGTGGTTTGTTATGTAAGATTTTGGATTTCAATCCTACAAAAGGTTATATATTTTGGGAATTTTATCCTTTTCGATTTCACTTGATTTCTACAACATCGAATCTGCCTTTAATCTTTATTAACTAAACACGAATGCAAGAAGATCTGAGTTCATTTCTTAAGTATATGCCCAGAAAAAGTATGGCCGAGAAGAAAAAGTCATAAAAATCACAGATTTGAGTGAAAAGTTCTTCAGAAAACCGAAAAATGAAAAATAGAAATATAAAAATATAATGTCAAGTTCTTTTTTAAAGCCTGTGATGACTATATTTTATGTGGTTTTTCATTATATTTACGATTTGTTTTGGTTTGAACACAGTGACTGAGTTCCATATTTTTATATACATTAATCTAATGAAATAAATTTTATTTCTTGAATAGGAAAAAAAAATGGTGCAGAATCACGTTTCAAAATATAAAAAAATTAATATTTCGGAAATACAACATTGACTCATTTAAAAAATTAAAAGGCCAAAAGAAAGTTTTAAAAGATAAAGAACCAAAGCAAAGTATTAAAAAGTATATAAAAGAACAAAAATATATTTTAATTAGTCTAAAGATAATTAATACTTAGTTTTTCCAACATTAAAGTAAACATGATTAGAAAAACTGTAATGGAGAGATTCTATAAAAATTATCAACTAAACTTTTCAATAAAAATTAATCATCAACAAAATTAATAAATAGTTCATACTTATAAAGAAGAACATTACATTAAACACTGTAACGGTGATATTAAATTTTGGTGTGGAAGAATGGTTATATTTAAATACCCTTTTATTTTAAACATCATGTTAATATCTCTTAATTTTTTTGTTTTTCTTTTCTATCACATTTTATTATCTATCATATGTATATATTTTTTTTTTCAAAAAATATATTTAGATATCCAAATGTTAAGAAACATCTAGCGGGGAGGGAGAATATATAGATATAATAAATTATATAATGTTATAAAAAAGTAAAAGATATTAATGAAATATTTAAAACAAAAGAGTTAAAATATCGTTATTTCTTTCTCTTTTAAGGAAGTTCTCTTACGTTGAAGTGTAAAACATGAAGGAGATTTATTTTTGCTCTGTGCCTATCCGTATAAATGTTTGTATTGGATTATCTTAAAAGGCGCCAACTTAGGTAATTATATTTAAGATAATTTTTATTTTTAATTTTTAGAAAATAAAAATTAATTAATAATATTAGATAATAAAATTTTTAAATTATTGTGCGAGAAAAATGTTCATTAATTCGGAATTTAAATTAACAGCAACTTATTGCTTATCCACCATAGTGCGACTTTGTCACCTATTTAAGGTTTTTAGAGATATATGCAATAGATATTTCTTAAAAAAATTTAATGTTTTTCAAATAAATTGTAAATCATCATGTCAATAAGGATTCCCAAAATGTAATGTACATCAGACTTGGTTATCACTTTTGAAATCATTACTGCATCATCATGACCAGAAACATTGTTGCTAATATCTTAGTCACCAAAGCTCAAGACACCAGAAAATACCTTCGTGTTGTTTGACTTTTAATTTTATGATTTATTTATACCAAACACTCGATGCATCCTCTGGGTGTTTCTTAAAGGATGAATTAAAAGATTTCCCTCCTACAAATTCTTCCACGTTACATAACATACGACTTTCTCTCATGTCGATTTGGTGCTTTTGTTCGACATTCTCCCTTGAATTTTCTTTTATCTTCATGTTGTTTACTTTTATTACAAAGACTATATATGTTTTTGCAAATTTGTTGTGAGTATACATGAATTGTCCCATAACAAAGGTCAGGTAGGTTAGGTTATAATCAACTTGTGACGCCAAGGCTATTACACTTTTAAGTAAAAAAAAGTTACGTCTTTACTAATTGTTATAATTTTTAGTCTAATAATAAGCGTTTGATACAATAAGATTAACCTTCATCATCATAAACAAGTATGGTTCCAAAATCTCTTATTGACGAGGTGGGGGTAATATTGTATTCTTACAATGACAAAATTTAGAATGTTTTTAATATTTGAAAATATTTTGAATATGTGTATTGAAATATTTACTAGATGAAATAAAGGTCATTAATTTTATTTATCATTTTGTAAAAATTTACAATTTTAAATGCATAATTTACTTCCTAGTAGCTATTAGGTTTTTTGTTACATCCATATATGATAAGAGAGAGAAGAATTTTATTTTATACTTTCCTAAAACTTACGTAATCTACAATCCTATTAAAGGAGCGAACACATATGGTTGGTGTCCAAGTTTGTTAAAAGTATGAACCACCGTCAACTTAACAAAATATAGCATGTCATGTATGAATGTAACTAGTTCAAAAACATCATTCATATAAATAGACCATGTATATATATTTGGTTTTTGCTTTTATACTCCCATAATTACATGCAATTTGCATGAGATATACCAAAGATTCTCTATCCAAATAAGGATTTTGAGAAGGAAAAGTAAATCAATAAACAAAAGCCATCGTACATATATATATGGTTACCCCTGAGAGCAGGATAACAGGAATGAAAATATGTTGTTCTGTCAACTCTTTAACACTCTTATTTAGAACATTCATATAGCGGTGGGGTTGAAACCTCCTAAATATGTGTTCATTACTTTGAATATCTTAAGGTGTTAACAGATGTACATCCTATATGCTGCGAGATGAGTTGGTGTATTTGGAGGAATAGAAATGCAGCTATATTAAAAGATAAAGTCTTCAACAAAGAAACAGTGATTCAGCAATCCTTGGTTCTTAATTGGTCTTGTATAAAACTTGTGCAGATCTGGTTTCAATGGATGAAGACCAGGGTGTTGGAAGTCTAATATTGGAGGGGTGTGAAGTCTCACATCATCTATTGATGAGACCTGTTGCATATATATAAGTGGAGACAAATCTCACTTTACAAGCTGGGTTTTTTGTGGGGTTGAGTTAGGCCTAACCCATAATTTTTACATGTATCAGAGCTTATCCTAAATGTCAATGAAAATGTTGGGTCACCCATTGTAGAGTCAATATTGGACTACCCGTTGAATATCGGGTCGTATTGAAGCACCCCATTTAAATAGTTTTCACATTCGAGAAGTTCAATCCTCGTTGTGGGAAGGGTGTGTTGGAAGTCCAATATTAGAGGTGATGTGAAGTCTCACATCACTTAGTGACGAGACCTTTTACATATATAAAAGTGGAGGCAAACTTCACCTCACAAGTCGATTTTGTGGGATTCTCAACCCACACTTTCTACACAGGGTTGTGTGTTATGCATTAGGAGTATATGGTTGGGACTTTGGCATAAAAGGAACTTGGATTAAACAGCGAGGAGGAAATTACGTGGGACATCACCTTTGTAGGAATGTGTACATGCAAACTGGGATGCAATAATTGTTGCTACTACGCCTAGTACAAATTAACATGTCACATACGATCGGTTAATTAGTATTTATTTATGTATGGCTTACATAAATAACATCTAATCAAAGCATGCAGTTGGGTTTTAATTTGAAGTTTATGTAAAGGAAGGTGAGACAAAGGAAAGCAAGCATAAGCCTTTGAAGTTGATAGGAGGTAATGTATTTGGATTTGGGGTTTAGATCGAAATATATATGTTGAAAGTATATGCCTAAAGAAGCTAGCTAATGAAAATTAAGCATGTGAAAGGAATAATTGGGCCACTTATTCCACTCTCTTACAATGAGTTGGTCTGTCCTATGGGAAAAATTAATACTCTAGTGGTAAATGTTTTAGGCAGAATAATTAACTTCTGGAATTGGATCCGGAACTTCAAATGAGTTGATAGATTCATATCATATATTTATATTGATTTCTCTCACTTATCTTATAGAACAGAATTAAACAAATAATTAATTTAATTATTTGGTTATATATATTTATTAATTACACTAATAAATAGTAGTTGTCTAGTTCCGATATTAGACGTTTAGTTGACCACTATCATACAGTGCAAAGACAGAAACCATTTTTCATGGGTGCTAGAGATTCTCATAAAATATCATTATATTTTTAGTTACATCTTCATGTAGTAGATTTTTTTAACATCTTCATTTACAGTGAAATGGAATAAATATTATAATTTTATAAGACTTCATTTTCTTTTTCTAAATTACATTTTCAGTCTCTTATAACTTTTAATGTGTAATTTTAGTTCTTTTATTTATCATGTCACATTTTCAGTCCCATGTATATTTTAAATCGCAATTTTAGTCTCCTAATTTTTCGGTTTCATGATTTTAGTCTTTAGATTTTAAAAAATATGGTTTTAATCTCTATTTTAATTTCTTAATTTTAGTCTTTTAATTTTTAAAAATACATAATTTTAGTCTAAGCGTTAGACTTCCACGTACTAATGATTAATTTCTCAATATTGATTATGATGTGGCAAAATTAGACTCTTTTTTTACTGTAAATGACAAAATTAGACATTAACATAAATAGGCATTTAATTTCCCAACATGTATTATGAATTTGTTTCTTAATCTTTTTTACTCTTTTCTCTGAAACACCCCCAAAAAAATTAATGGGTCCTTTATCATCCCATAAGTAGGAATATTTTGAAAAGTTCATAAAATATCATTTAATTTAAGTTACATCTTCATTTAGGATATTCTCTTTTAACAACATCTTCAATACAATGAAGTAGAACAAATATTATAATTTCACATAACTTAATTTTTTTTCTAAATTACGTTTTTTAGTATCTTATAATTTTTAATATATAATTTTGGTTCTTTTATTTATCATTCCGCAGTTATAGCCCCTTATAATTTTAAATAACAAACTTAATCTCTGTATTATTTTCAAGATTTTAATCTCTAATTTAGAAAAAAAACTAAAATTAGTCCCCTGTTTTAATTTTATTCTAAAGATTAAATTTTTATATATTTAGCAAAACCCAGTCTTTTATGATGAGAGATCAACAAGTGGTGAAACCAAATTGATTAATGTGGTTGTTCATACGAGTATGCAAAAGGAATGTTAAATGGTGTAAAAGTTTTAGAATTATCAAATGGGCTAGCCCTGACTCACATGGGCTGGGACCAAAACAACCCCATAAATGTATGGCCTACCAAGTGATCTAGGGTCAACTCATCAGTCAACCAAATTTTTTTTTTTTTGAAAAATATTATTTTAGAACAAATGATTGAGTTACATGATTAACCCATTAACCGTGTAATACATTTCTTTTATGCTGTAAATTTTTTTTTTAATTTCGAATAAAAACTAAATTTTCGAAAAAAATCTTATATTTAAATTCTAATTGAAGTTAAAAAAACAAATTTTTAATTAAAATATCAAATTATTTAATTGATCAAAGTTATTTAATAAATGGAGCATGTATGTAAATGGGCACAAATAAAATGGAGCAGTGGACGTGGTCCAATTTTAGATTTAAAAAATATTACAAAGAGAATACAATGGACATGAGAAATCACAAAATAAAGATAAAAGTACACATTGACCAATAGAAATGAGCTCAATTAAATCTTGGGTTGTAATGGATTATTTGATTCGATACAAGAATTTTTTTTATTACAAATATATTCTATTATATTTAAAAGTGTAAAATATTTTATATTTTTAACCATTCAAGGTACATTCTAAATATGAATTTTAAAATATATAATTACTAAAATTTTAATAATGTTACTATATACAAATGTAATACTATAAAAGAACACCATAAATTATATTCTATAATTAGATGAAAATATATTGTCAGTTCATTTTAATCAAATTCTTTTATATAAAGATAATGATAAATTTTCTTTTCAATGATAATATTAGTCATTAGTTTTTTGGTGGAGTTTTATTTCTTTATTTGTTGTGTGGAGAATAGTCATTAGTTTTGTCTTTATATAAGAAAATTAATATTTAATATTTGATACTTTAAAAAATTAAAATATCTGCAATCAATGAAAAAAAGAAGTAGAAATCATAATCTAGTTCAATTGGCTCAAAATAAAATATTTCGTTTTATAATCCAAATTAACTTAATTTGACTAGAATCGTATTTTTTTTTCTTAAGAAAGTACTTACTAAAATAATGCTGTTTTATTTCACTTTTTTTTATAAAAAAAATTAAATTGTCAAATTTAGTATTTTACATTAAAAATATACTTTCTGATTAATGAAATATAATTTGGTACAACAAATTTCAACAAAAAAAAAAACTTTATAAATAAATTAAAAATTAATGACATATGATCAACTTAGTTATATGAATTGACTTTATCTAATAAAAGTGCGGATGATCAGATTAAAGGTACTGCATAATGGACATGTTTTTCTAATTTGTAAGAATTCAACGGGAGTATTAGGATAATCTTGTTTTTAATTCTTCATTTTGCATGTGTTCAATTTTAGAAATAAAAATTTGGGAAAAATATGTTTTTTCCCTCAAAATATTTAAAAGTGTGATTTTAGTTTCTTTAAAACTTTTTGATATATTTTAGTCTTTCAAATTATAAAATATATATAACATTTTTATTACATTTAGAAAGTGTTATTTATACTTCTTTAAGGATCTAAAGTAATATATTTTTTAAATTAGAGTTAAGTAAGATAAAATATTTTAAAAGAATTAAAACCATTCTTTTAAATTTCAAAGGAGAAAAACAGATTTTATAAAAAAAAAAATAAAAGAGAATAAGAGGAACACGAGAAATCACAATGAAAGATAAAATATGCTGTTGACCGATAGAAATGGGCCTAGTTAAATCATGAGTTGTAATGGATTATTGAATTTAGTAAAAATTATTTTTTATTATAAAATATATTTTAAAGTATGAAATATTTTATATTTTACACCAATTAAATTATTTCTAGATATTACTTTTAAAATAATTTCTAAAAATGTTGATAATGTTACCGTATATGATAATAATGCTATAAAAAACATCATAAATTTAATTTATAATCAGATGAAAATATTAAAAATTATATTATCAACTCATTTCAATCAAATTCACACACACACACACTATTTTTATTTTTGTCTTTATATATATATATATATATAAGAATAAATAGTTTTTGTAGTTTTAGAAAACTAAAATAGCCATATTAAATGAAAAAAAGTTGAAATCGTTGACTAGTTCAGTCTGTAACCAGATAAAAAATTTATTCTATAATCGAAATTAACTTAATTTGACTGAATGGTATTTAAAAAAAAAAACTCACTAAAATAATTTTGTTTTTTGTCAACTTTTATCTTAAAAAAACGAGTAAAGTGTCAAATAAATTATGTGATTTATATTAAAAATATAATTTTTGAGTGATGAAAATATATTTAGTTCATTAATTTTTTAAAGATAGAACTTAATGAATAAAATTAAAAAAAAATACACAAGGCGAACTTAATTATATGAATTGAATTTATCTAATACAAAAACTATGAATCGTCATAAGATTAATGGATCGCAAATAATGAGTATGTTATTTTTTTCATTAGTAAGAATTATAAACATGTAATAAGGGTCTTCGTCCTTCCTTGATCTACAAAATCCTTTATAGAACATTGAGATCATGTTTCTTCAAATATTCTTAAGTGATAAATTTTATTTCTAACATATATAAAATTAATACATCCATAAAATTAGTAAATATGTTTAATACAAAGACAAAAAAAAATAAAAATTAACCCCTTCAACATAAGTTGTAGATCTGTCCCTGCACTCTGGATGTGTTGTTTTCACAATATAAAGACAATTCATTGTGTAAATTACATTTTAGAAGCCAAATATATGTTCTCGTTCTAATCACATATATAGAAACTCAAGCACACATTCGAGACAACGTTACTATATAAAAGAATTGTCGGTGATAGCTGTGGCCTCACAATAAAACATTCTTTTTATGTTTACAATAATATCCGACAAAAATAGAAAGTATATCTCTTGTTTTCCAACAATTCTAATATGCCTACCTTTGTACTATTAGTATGAATAAATAAAAAAATAAATTGAAAAAGAAAGAAAGAAAGAAAATATTAACCAAAATTAATAGAAAAATAAACTGAAAAAGAAAGAAAATACAAACCAAAATTGTTGACAGGACCAATATTATAAAATTAGAAACACACTAAAAAATTTCCATACATAACAAAAAAAAATCTGAAATTGTGAATTTAATATTATTAGAAACGTTGAACCTTTTGGCATAGTGTGTGTATAAATAAAGGGTTATGGAGATATCATCATAACCATCCCAACCTTAAAAAAAAAAAAAAAAAAAAAAAAAACCTCTCTTTCTTTCTGCTTGTATTGTTTTGTTTTAGTAATTATCAGTGTGAAGAAATCATGGGTCGTCGTAAGATTGAAATTGTGATGGTGAAAGACCCAAATACAAGGCAAGTTACATTTTCTAAGCGTCGAACAGGTTTATTCAAAAAAGCGAATGAATTATCGATTTTGTGTGGAGCTGAAGTTGCTATTGTTGTGTTCTCTCCTGGGAACAAACCTTACTCATTTGGGCACCCAAGTGTTGATGCTGTTGCTTCAAAATTTCTTCAAGAAGAACCCAGTTCAAATGATGTTGAAGGAAACAACAATAACCCATCTAATGAAGTTTGTGACTTGAATAGTTTGAATCAACAATTGTCTCATATTCAGGCCCAAATACGTGACGAAGAAAAAAAGGGTGTGGAGTATGATGACAAATTGAAACAACATCAAGTGACTCATCTCTCTCAATATGAAAATTTGTTATGTTCATATTCAAACCTTCAGCGTGAGGTTAAGGATCATCTTGATGCGATTGAGGTTTCGGAGTGTTTGATGCTACTTTCCCAAGAACCAGTTGTCGGAATAACAAAAGAAGTTACTACAAAGAAAAGAAGAAAGAATTGATGCTATGCAATATGGAAATTATATGTAGATTTATGTTTCTTTACTCTGTGAATGTGAGATTGGAGATAAAATAGTAGTAGTGATGAACAAATTAGTATGTTGTTGATTGGATTTTAAAATTTACAAGAAAATATAAATAAACTTTATAATTCCTGTGTCAAGTTTTGCTATTATTCGTGAAAGAATTGAGTTTTGTTAAAGATAATAGATGAGAAAAAAATAATTCATACCTTGCTTTAAAAAATATATATATTCTTATTCTTAGTAAGGATATTGAATTAGAAACCATTAGGATCAGCTTACTGGAAACTTTAGTAAAATATACATAATTTTCATCGCTTTAAATAAATACACTCAATTTAGATTAATTAAGATCTTATATGGTTTTTTGATACTGTGATCTTTTTATTGATTGAAAGCGCGTCCCGAACAATTAATAGAAGAATATAGTCATAGTAATATCATGAAAATCTTAAAAAGCATTGTTACGGCATTATTAGGCAGTGTGACAATTATGTAAAACTTTGATGTGAAAAAATTTCTTTCTTTATTTAAATAAGGACAGGAACACTGTTACAACAAATCTTGAGGTGCAAAATGAGTAACAATTTTTTCTATGTTTTTTTACATCAATTTTATTTTTCTCTTTTATCATATATATATTAACAATATATTATAGAATATATGCATCGAAAAATTAAATGTAATAAATAATGCTATAATAATCAGGGGAAGACCTAGGTAATGTTCAGGGGTGCATCTGTAATCTTCTCGTATTTGTGAAGTTTGATTTTACTCTCTTTTTTTTTTAATTTCGATAACATTTTGTGAAATGATGAAAAGTTGTTTTAATGAATTTTTAAAAATCAGAAGTGGTAAATTTTAAAATTAAGAAACTAAACTTTAAAATTTCTAAAGACACAAAACCTATTTTATATTTATTTTCATGTATATAAATTAACTCAATTATAACAAAACGGTCTGTAAAAGTGAGATTATTTTTTATTTATTTATATCATTAATATTATAAGTTTGAGTTTAAGCCTCTAGTCTCATTATTACCTTTTTTTTTTTTAATAGATTTTGTTGCTTTAGTTGTGACATTTACAAAATTAAAATTTGGAGTCATTCAACAGTAACTTAGTAGCGAGAGAGTAATAAAACCAAAAATAATATAAAATCATTAACTAACCTTTAATTCTAAGTTAAGACATGAATTTTTGGTAATAATACATTTTTTTTATTCATAAATTATATATTTATCATAATTAAAATTCAAATTATAAATACTTATTTTTACTCTTTTACAAATCCCACGACTATGAGATCATTCTTATTTTTGTATAATTATCTAAAATTTATGAAGTAGATCTAATTTAACTTTAAAGAACCGATTTATAAAGTGAAATTTGTCTATTTTTATATATACAACAGATTTAATTTATAGGTAATTTGTTCATGCCATGCCCCTCTTCATCATCTTTACCGTGTCGACAGATAACCTGTGATTACTAAACATAAAGCAAATCCCAATAGAAATGTAGAGTTTTATCAACAAAATTTTCTTTGGCTGAGATTTAAATTGCTTCAACTAAAATAGGTAAGACTGCTACGTTGAACTTCACTTGTTTTGATATTACTTCAGTACCCATCTTAATGGTAAAAATATTTTTGTGTATTCTTTTTATGTAGGCTTCGTATTAGGACTTTTTGTTTCTTGTGAGACACTAAGATATTTCTCCATAAACTTTGATCCTCTGGGTGAATTACAAGACTAATCTACGGTTCAAAACTTAGTTACAATTGAATTTCCCATCCTTCTTTAGATATATATTACAATAATTGAATCTTCCCCTGCAAACTTGAAGTACGTTGCTACTTAAACAATACTAATTATTTGTGATACTTATAGATTCTAGCTAGTTTAATGAAATTTCAAGTATTTATATTAAAAGGAACATTAATGTGAATTTTTTTGCGACCTATTGGATTAGAAATTAATTTCGTCTCATATTTGGTGGGATCAAATATATTTTTTTCTAATAAATAAATTGTGCTCATAACATGTGAGAATAATAATTAATCCATAAAATAACTATATCGAATCATATTGACGGAGGAATTATAGGATTTATATTAGAAAATTGGGAATATTTAATTATTATGAGATATGAAAATATTAAATATTAATAATTAATTTTTTTTAATAAATATTATTTTATGTGTCGCCCTTTTTAACATTTAATAACGTAATCAAGTAAATTAGTATATAAGACCTATTTCTTTAACACTAGTTAAAATTCAATTGCACCAACTGTATATATTTTTAATGTAAAATTTGCTTCTAAAATATTTTTAAATATAGCATTTTGAATACTTTATTGATTTTAACTTAATTTACACAATTTAATCTACACAATAAATGAATATTTAATTTAAAACAGTACTAACTTTAATAAAATTATAGTGTACACGACACGCAATAGTCAATAGTCTCTAAATGAAAATATCTCAATACGAAATTTCTATTCAAAGTACATGTCAAAAGAGAGACAAAAAATTTATTCAAAGTTCAAACTGAGCCAGAGTTTGAAGTAAGATCAACAATATATAACATTATTTTTACAGAAAAAAAAAGAAAAAAAGTATACTTAGTAGATAATAATAAAACAAAAACTAAAAACAAAAACAAAGAAAGAGAAATTGGACTTAGAAGAGAGAGATGTGGCGGCGACAAAGGGGGCAACAGTTGCAATGCTCCAACCAGACGGTGATGCAATTTGAGTGGTACACGTGGCCGCACGGTACTCGTTTGTTTTCACCGTCTGTGTCGCCGTGGCCAAACCCTTCCATGCAAACGGAGCAAACATCATCGCTTCTAACGTCGTTAACTGTCGGCAATTTCGACACGAATGTCTCCCACGCTTCAACTAAACGCCGTGATGACTCTTCGTCCACCACCGCAAGAGCATCGTCCAAATCAAAAACTTGCAAATCTATGGAATTGTTGGAAGATGAAACCGACAACGTTAACGACCGTGGTATCAACGTCATATTGTTGTTGCTCTCCAAAACGGCAACGTTAACGTTGGCGTTATCCATTGCACAAGCACGATAGAACTAACTTATGGTCAAGATTATATATACACAGTGAATTGCGTATGAGCCTGCGCAACTTGTCCACAGTGTTATCATCATAATTTTGTTGACTACTGAGGTTGGAACTTAGAATAATATATCGTTGCGCCATCTTTAATTTATTATGATTTTGATTGATAGTCACCCCAACATTGTTGTTATTATCCATTTTAGTTACATTATTCATATATTTTTTCTTACTTTTAATTCATTATTACATAATTGTTCGATCATCATCTGCTATATATTTTTCTTATCGTCATAATTTGATTTATAAGTTATTGATATTTGGAACGGTAAAATATATTTTACTCGCGTGCACCGAGGACAGAAATGACTTATGAGTAATATGTAATTTAATCCCAAGTTTTTAGGATTAATTGTTAAAGATTCTATGATTTTACTCCGTTAGTATATATCTTCACCGTTAAATGAATTGACCAAATATTCATATAAGATACTTCTTTGAGAATGATGACGTGTGGACAGTGTTGTTGTGATTTTTTTGGGAAATGACATAATGGGTTTCCTTTATAAATTATTTATTTCTTTATTAAATAAGGTGTCTTTTGAGGAAAATTATATGGATTTTGTTTTTACAATGTGTGGCGGGATAAAATTGTAATTAAAAGGTAAAAATGTAAGTAACATTTACGGGAGATAAAATAAGGCAAAAGAAAAAACATTCAATATCTTCTGTGAATGGTGGAATGAAAGAAAAAATATTTGTTATGTTAAAATTTATGGTAGGTGAGAAAAAATATTTATAACTTTCAAGAATTAAAACTTAAAAAAAATTATAAGGACTAAGTTATGAATATGTTTATATGAAAGAAAAATAAAATATCCACTAAATTTAGAATGAAACCTAAGTAATAGTTATAGTTATTTTCTCTCCTTAATTACTTTTTATTTTCCCACTTGATAGTTACAAAAATAAAATAATAATAACAATAATTTTATATTGTAGAAAAAAAGTGAGAGAGAAAATAAATTATGAAAAATGAGAATAAAGTGTAAATAGATTGACCTGGGTAAATTAATTCTTAGGAAAAGTAAGAGAGAAAATCTTAGTGATAGGAGGTACATGTAATTGGGAAGAAAGATACGTTAGCATAATGAGAAGTGAGAGAAAAAAAAAAAAATCAATGTATTAGAATCTCTTTAGGTGAAAAGAGAGAGAAAGGTAAAATTATATATTCATCTAATTATATATTAGATTTTGCATAATTTTTTTTAAAAATTTACTATCAAAGTTAACCATCTCGAAAATTTAACAAAACAATTATATTGTAAAACCAAGTTGATTATCAAATTATAAAATATATTAAATATGAGAGAAAAATATTTAGTATTTAGAACGTATCAGATTTAGTAACAAGTTTCTAAAAATAATTTCTTTAACCATTTCCTCTTTCAAGTATGGCAATTTCAATTCCTTTATACTAATTAGTTGTGTGCAACTAGCGTATTATTTTCA
This sequence comes from Hylodesmum podocarpum, assembly GCA_026586105.1. Lineage (NCBI taxonomy): Eukaryota > Viridiplantae > Streptophyta > Magnoliopsida > Fabales > Fabaceae > Hylodesmum > Hylodesmum podocarpum. The sequence goes on from JALJEV010000403.1 coordinate 1,891,531, forward strand.
AATTACCAGACAGAGGTTTCAGCTTGTAGATCTTAAATATATTCTAGCTAGATTTTGAACTCTATTTTTATAATTTGGAAGTATAAAATAAATTATTCATTATTAAAATTAAAATTTATAAATATCAAATTGTAAAATATATAATTTGAACTATACATATTACCTAATTGATTATCAAAATATATATACTAGACAATATTGTCACGCATTAAAAGATACTTTTTATCTTTGTGAATAAAAGTAATTAACTTGACTATTGATTAAAAAAAAGTAACTTGACTAGACATAAACACATGCATAATACCATAACTAACAGAAATTAGGATTGTGATGCGATGTAAACCTGAAATAGAGTTAAGAAACGGTATTATGCATGCACACGAATACTCCCATGGAACTCGTTGCCTCGTTAGGTTGTGACTTGTGAGCGTAAGCAGTAAGGCATGTATGTACACATCCATAAAAAGCAAATCAATTTTAAATTTGTCTATTAATAATACTATAAATATATTGTGTTGTATCAACATCAGACTCTCCCATAATAGATTTTTAGTATTATCAATCATCATTCATCCATCATTTCCTGTTGAATGAAAAAAATCAATTCTACCTTCTCCTAATTTTTTGTTGATAATATTATTTTGATAAATTTAATAAGAATTTTATATTTTATTTATAAAAATACTTTTTCAATTTAAAATCCTCAATTTTTTTTTTACTTTATTAGTATTATTATACAAATTGCTTCTTAGATTTTTATATATCATCCATCATTTCCTGTTGAATAAAAAAAAACTCAGAGAAACTTATTCTTAATCTTTTCATGAAACTTTTTCTTCCTGCACACCCTATATGTACTACGGAATAAGAGTCCATTTTGTAGGATCCATATAATAAATAGTGAGATGGATAGGCTTAATGAACAATTATATGTTTAGGCCCAAATAGCTGAGGAGAAAATAAGGGTCCACACCATGATGAGAGACTAAAACAACACCAGGGGTTTGAATTTTTGGTTAATAATTTTTTAAATATTTAATTTTTAATAAATAATAATTTTTACTTTAATTATTTACTAATTTTAAATAAAATTAATTTTATATGTAGAACACTAAAAACTGAGGCGGAATTAGACTTTAAAGATAGAGAGACAATATTTTTTTTCGTTTTAATTTTTTTTTTCATTTTACTTTTTCTATTTTAATTTATCTAAAATGACATAATACATTTTTAAAAATAAGTAAATTTATTTTAGTTTATTTAATTATAATTTTTATGTAAAATAATAAAATATACATCATCAATAATAAAAATTGTTGTCATGGCCAATAACTTTTTAAATAGATATAATATATATATATATATATATATATATATATATATATATATATATATAAATTCGGGGCCACAGCCGCATTTGTACATGGCTCCTCCACTAATTAAAAGAAACATTATGACACCTAACTACTCTCTCTTCCTATCAAGAGCTTTAGAATGGGGTGAAAGATTATATTAATACATGTTTGATTCATTATCATAAATTTATATTTAAGATCAAATTACATCAAATTTAATATAAAAATAATTATTAATTATTTCTAGTATCCACGTACAAGCATATGATATGATTGAATATGATTCTTATTAAAACAAGCTCTTACAAAGAAAAGAAGAAAAAAGTAAGGGTATGCAACAAGTGTGTCGGTTCCCCTGCATTTTTATTGCAATACTCCAAAGAAGTTTAATTTGAGCAAAGACATGCTCTAATAATTAGGAGTAGTTCACTCGTACTCATTGGTGCTTATCCTCCTTGGTCTCCTTAACATGATTTGCCTAATTATTTAAATAAAAATTGTTAATGAGTAAATTTTTTGACTTACATCCAATGAAAACAATTTTGTTTTACACGTGTGGGCTGATAAAAACCTTGATTAGGGATTAAGTTTCAAGAACGAGTCTAATCCAAACAATAATGGTTCAAAAAATGTTCATGATGCGTGAAGAATTAAAAATCGTGGGGATGATATTAAAATCACCTCCGGTTGTTAAACACGTGGCCATGATTGAATTAACTTCTTGCATAATCAATGGGACATTGCCACCACTCTCTAAAGGTATCAGATGTCCTTGTTAAACAACCCTCTTTCAGAGAAAATATACAAAAGAAAAATCCAAAAGATGTTGCATTAGTTATGACACAATTAGCAAAAGGTATGATTTCTAATCTTACATAATTGAAATTATTATAAATGTATATTTAAATGTAAATTATATTACAAATAAAAATTTAAATAAATATATATTTGTAATGTATATTATACTTTTGAATAGTATTTATTTTATGATATAAATTCTAGTTAGTTAAATTTCAAGAGCTCACAAAGTTTAGAATGAATTTTAAGATTTGAAGAGTGCTTAACCGCTCACATATCAGAGATTATTCATCGATAAATTGTTTACATATGCAGTAAGAATCAAAATTGTATTTTTGTGAAATATGTTTCTTTAGTAACTAGATTAATTTTCGTTGGGACTTGCAAATAATACTTTAATATAATGTATAAAACAGGAATATATAATTTATTTATTTTAAGACAAACATGCGTGTGGGTTTACAACTAATACGTGATTACTTAACTATGCGATGACTTTCATTATTAATCAAATCAGGAATGTGATCCTCTGAATCTATCGAACCAATAAAGGCACAATTCTGTAGCAACTTATCGTAAGAAAGCAAACTTTGAAAAAGTAAACAAAAACTACGAATGGATGATTCATGAACTAACTAATATGACAAATTTAACCCCTTATTATTTAGAAACTAGTCGTGTGTTGCAATGCGGATTCCTGCAAGTATAAAGTATTGGTACAGAAGGGGATTAATTAAAGTAATATTAATAGAGACATGATTATTGATTCAAAAAGTAATGGCAACAATTGATGAACACTCGACACGTATCCAACATCTGTGGGTCCTCCCACGGTTCGACATTTCAAAAGGAGAATGATAGCGGGTTGGGGTATATTTGTGGCCGAGCCCAGGGAGGGACAGAGGATAAAGAAGACTTTGTTGGAGATGAGTTTAATAATTTTTTTTTTTTTCCTGGAAGATAGGGAATTCATAGGCACAAAATTGTAATATGGATAACTCAACAAAAATGGCTTGTTAAAAGAATGAATAGAATTATTTTGGAGAGGGTGAAATGTTCTTAAACGCAGGTTTGTTTAAATCCTTCTATAAAGAAATTGTAGGCATAGTTGTATAAATAGATGTTTTTGTTTGTTCGGTGGTATAAGATACTAATGAAAATTTAGAGTAGGAAATCAATAAACTATTGTAATTTAAAGGTAGTTGAAGCCTTAATACATGTAAATGTCTAGCGGGATAAGTTGGAGACAGACTAAAATATTTATTTTTTATCTCATAAGTTAATGAGTAAAAGAATATGAATTATGGATGTTAGAAAATTCTAAGCTTATTATTAGTAAAGATATAAAGTTTGATAAGACAAAGATATAATGATTTGTGAAAATTTAAAAAATGGGAAAGAAAATTCACATTAAGGTGGATGTATCTACTAGTAAATCTGGAAAGGATCATTTTATGGGATCAGGTGATGCATCAGATGAAGTTATGAAGTTGAACAAACAACTTCAGACTCAAGGATGTTTGAATATGTTATAAGTAATAGAGAGAGGAAGGTTCCAAAATTGATTTAAAGATTTACACATTTTAACATCATTTGTTATGCTCTAAGTGTGGTTAAAGAGATACAAGGTTCAAATGAATTGAAAAACTTAATGGAGGCACAAAATAGTAAAAGGAAACAACAATGATAGTGTGTCATGGAGGAATAACTTGAATTACTAAAGAAGAAAAACACCTAAAGTCTTGTGGACTTGCCTAAGGTACAAGTAGTCAGATGTAAGTGGATTTTTTTAGAAGAAATACAAGATTCTTGGGGTTGAAAAGGCAAAATTCAAAGCGAGACTCGTGGCTAAGGATTTTACACAAGTTGAATGTGTGGATTATAATGAGATATTTACACCAGTGATAAAACATTGCATTATCTGATGTCAATTGTGAACCAGTCTGACTTACATATAGAACAATTAGATGTAAAGACAATTTTTCCACATGGAGACTTGGTTGATACCATCTAAATAGAACAATAAAGGAATTTGGATCAAAGGACATGTCTTCTTCAAAAATCATCGTGTGGTTTGAAACAAAGTCCAAGGCAGTGGTATAAGAAGTTTAATGATTATTTTGATGAGGATGAACTTGAAGAGGAGAAATTATGATAATGATGTCTATATTTTGAGTGAAGGGAGGGATCATTTGTACTTGCTCTTACATATAGATGATATGCTCTTACATATAGATGATATCTTGATGGCTAATTGAGAGAAGTGAATGATTAATGAGTTCAAGAGAAAGTTAAGCTCATAATTTAAGATGAAAGATAATGGGGTGGCTAGACGCATACTTTGTAGATATAGTATTGGACTAAATGAAAGGTGTGCTTCGTTTGACTGAGCAAGCATATAAAGTTGTAAAGGAATTTAGAATGCATCAATTTAAACTTGCAACATATTTTTAAGACACCACACAAAGCTCCTAAAAGATCAAGCTCATATCTTAGACAAAGAAAGACAGATGATGGAATATCAATGAGTGGTTAACTTTCCCGTACTTAAAATATCAACGAGTTTCTTTTAGAATTTGCAGAAATACAATTTTATTAATTGAAATATGTTCATATATAAATAATTGTTAAAAACAATATTTATATTAACGCAAAAGACATAAACTTCATTTTTTTTATATATATATATATATATATATATATATATATATCACATACGAAATTTCTTTTTAAATCATATGTAATTATTAAAATTAAAAATTATAATTTAATTTTAAATAAATTTTATTTAGCAACTTGGTCGATTTCTAAATACATTGACAAAAAACCTTACTTTATCAAAGAAGTAGTTAAAATAGAAACGGTAAGAGTTGTAAAAATTGAGTTTGAAGATAATTTTATTGTTGGTATATTAATCAAATCTTTATCAAAATAAAGTTTAAGAGATATTTAAACTTGATCAATTCTGTCCGAAACAGTTGTAAATAGTTAGATAAAAACAATATTAAAAAAACTGTTTAAAAATTATTGAAGTGTAATTTAATATATTATTTAGTAACACTAGTACTAATAGGAAGTGAATATTTGAGTATATATAATGCAGGTCTAAACTCTCAGCTATAAACTATATATATATATATATATATATATATATATATATATAATTGTAACAATTTTTATAAGTGATAATAGATAAATAAATAAAGAAATTTTATTGTTAGTACTGCTCGGGTAAGATACCCTTTATCTTTTTAAGAAATATTTATTAAAATTTATTTTATTCTCATAAATTTTATATTATTTTTTTTTCTATTTTTTTTTTCTTATATTCGTTCTTAATTATTTATCTTTATTCCCAGCACACGAAAATGTTTCCCACCCAAGACCCGTGGAAAGCACCATATTCAATAATTCAAGGTACGTAACTGTGTTAGTGGACGATGTTGCCTTCCGTTCCATATACACCCACGTGTTATCCCATGTCCATACCCTTCTCTCCCTCACTCTCTCATACATCCTTTCCTCGTCACGCTCACAAAATCAATCCTAAAGCAGATGCCCTCCTACCTGGTTACAAGTTTGCATCCTCGATTACACTAATTTAAAGCTGTTTCATCAATGATTATGACTTTTTCCTTATTGGTTTCTTATTCTACACCCTATACTTCATTGTATTCTTTGCACGAACCACCAGTAGTTATTTTATTTTTCTAATTATATTTTAAATACTTCCATATAAGCTATTACAATTTTATGACAAGTAACTAGATAATTTTGTGTGTATTAATAAATCGGATCATGTAATCTTATCCCAAATAAAATAATCTCAAATGAAAAAAAATACATGTAAAGTATTTAAATAAAGGAACAAGAACATTATATTCTTCATGCATTGGAATTTGATCGAACCTAATTTAATCCAAAAATGAGTTAATAAAGCAAAAATTATCTTTACCTTTATTACATATATCATTTGATTATATTTATATTATCCGTTAATATAAAGGAAAATATCAATTAACATTAATCATTTTACAACCCTATACATGTACACGGGTTAAAATATTAATCAAATATAATGAAATGGGTATTTAATTAATATTTTAAGCTAGTAGAACAATTTGTAGGATGGAAAGAAATATTATTAAGCATTTCATCATATTATTATTTTAATATATATAAAACCTTGGGTCTTGCATAAGATGCCAGAAATAAAAAGAACTTGAAGAGAGTTTTTTAAAATTTATGTATATTTCTTTTCCATTTTAGAAGAAGATTGGATCTCTTTCACTTTTACCATGTAATGTAATTTTTGATGTTAAATATTAGATATTCACGTGTATGTATTCTGATAATGTCATGGTCTAGTAAATTCAAACATGAGTAAACTTATAGTATTCTAGAATCTGAATTCAAACTTTATTTAATTCCAAAAACTAGTGAGGATTACCCTACTTATTATGAAAAAAAAATTAATCAAAAGCTAGTTAACGTGAATTTCCAACCGCTACCTTGAAAAGGCATTCTTGATGATTGTTCCATTTGGCGTATGGACCATCTAATGTATTTGTCCTTGTCCAAGAAATCACCACGCGTTGTTCGTGTTTTGGTTAAATTCTAGAGAGGACGCTAGAGCGATGGATTAAATTCCACAAGAGTGAACACCTGTAAGTAGTAGACTAGACTTGTTACAAGGTTAGAAGGACCAATTCTTTTGTCGCAGTCGAATCATCATATCAAATTTACTCCTCCATCTTTTCTTGTACTTGTTGTAAAAAGACACTCATTTATGCCTAATAAGAAAAAATTGCAAGAAAAAGAATTTATTATTTGGTCATTCATTCACACGTCAAATTTTACCAAACGAGTAGGCCCCTAAAGTAATACAACGTGCCACCTGTCGTTTCTCCAATAAAAGATAGAGTACCGTTGCTTACGTACGTAGGTTCGTCACACGTCACACGCACACAGGGTAAAAATCCAGTGCAGCCAAATCCAGTGTAGTACTTTGTGGACGGTCCAACCACGGATGCACGATTATTGCAAAGCAGAGGATTAAAATGAGGAAAAGAAGATCAACGGAAGGGACAGGTGGAGACGCAGCATAAGGGAATTGAGTACGACTACAATTACAAACAAGTCGTGCTTCTCTCTTTTCCTTTCTTTCTCCACTCACAATTCACAATAGATGCGTGTGACATCAACGAAACTTACATTTTGTTTTCTCACACGTGTCACTTTCTCGTCTCTTCTTGCTGCTCCTTTTATCATCGTCTTTTCTCTTCTTTTTCCTTCCGTTGCGTTGCCTTGTTATGGAGGAGGATGAGCAACTCGAACGATTCGACTCGGACCTTACCACGTCCACCAGTTCTTGCTCCGTCATTTCCTCCACTCTCAGCATCGACGATTTCCGCAACCTCACCAGCTCCGGCGACATTTCCTCCATCAGCAGTGGCTCCGGCGAGATCCCCTCCGTTGCGGTCACCGAGGTTGTCCTCCCGCCGCCGATTCTCCACGGCGTTGGCTCCAATGACGGCCAGACGATGGCGGCGAGGGAGAAGTGCGTTGGAAGGAGTAACAAAGGAGTGAGTTGGGGACACACTTCGGTGATTGGGAGAAGAAAAGAGATGGAGGACGCCGTCGCCGTTATTCCGGGATTCATGTCTCGCACTTGCGATCACGTCGGAGGTTGTACGGCTCCGGGATCCAGATCCTCAGGCGAACTTTCTCCCGTTCATTTCTTCGGCGTTTACGACGGCCACGGTGGCTCTCAGGTACGATGCACCTTCTCCTTCTTTTTCATATTCTTCCATTTTTTTTAATAATTATGTAATTTTCGATAAATATCGGTTATCATTTTTATATATATTGAAGTTAGAAGAAGGTGTTCCAGGTTATGATTTTCGATAAATTAATAATTAATATTCATAATTTTCTTGTTTTTTTTTAATTGTTAATTAGACGGTGGATTAGTAGTATTTAGTGACATTGCTTATTATTTTGTTGGTGAATAAAGTAATAAAGATATATGAGAATGAATTATTATGCTGGTTAAATTTAATCTGGGGAATGTGGTTGTTGGATGTGTTGCATAGAAAGGCCACGTGTTACAGGTAGAGTGGTCCATAGAGAGTGATAAATTCACGGTGCTATTCATTTTGCTGCGACACGTGTAAATACGAGCTTGCATAATAGGGGCGTGGGCCTCGTTTCTCTACTAGGACAGCTACTTGTACTAATCTGGAATGGGATTTGGTTCGGGCGACTGAGATCTGACGTGGTTTTGATTCACAGATAAATCATCACGCTCGGGCGTGTCAAAAAGTTTTTTAGATTAATTTTAAGAAAATTAAAAACGCATTTATTTATTGAAAATTTAAATTCACAATACTTTACTATGAATTATTTTGTACGATTATTTCAAAGGTTGCAGTATTTAAAAATACGGAGTATTAGTAGTATTATTTTATTAATTGATATGTTTGCATATTATTTATTTATTTGTTTGTGAAAAGAAATAGTTTAATGATTAGTATGTGTTACTATGTTTGAGTGGCCTGATGGAAGGGAAAGGTTGGGCCACGTGGATGGAAGGATGAGCTTTTTGTCGAAAGAAAGGTTTATTGTTCATGTGTGAGTAAGTGGGACCCACGCTTCATGATGATGGTTGTGGTTGGTCTTTGCTGCATTTTGGAAAGTTTTCCTATGTTCTTTTCAAAAAAAAAAAAAAATACCAAGTTTCGATAATTTTATAATAAATGGCATGACATTTGTTGTTATGTCACTAGTTTAAATTCATCGATTATGATCTCAATTGTTGAAAACATTATTCTTCGAATATACAAAACCATTTTCTCTTTATTGGGTTCCAAACAGCTAAAGTTTATGTAGAACTTTCTTTTCGTAGAAAAAGATTTATGCTCTCCACACTTCACTACAGATAAGTTTCATGCTTTATTTAACAATTTTGCATTTATAATTTTAGGGATTCTCTTTCAGTAGAATATTGTAATTCTGGAATTACTTTCGGTTTTGTTTAGTTACATGAAGCCAATCCATCAGTAAACGTCTAATATGGAATACCGTATCAAATGTCACCAAATCGGACTTAAACTATACCCGTTTTTATGTCTTTCCAACTCTGAACCACGGAAATCATAATCTCGAGTATCATTGTACGCTATTATGGATGTCTGTGGTAGATATATCGTCGATTGAAATTTATGCCCTTCAAGAACTTAAACATTTACTAACTTTAACTTCTTTTCTTGGTTCATGTTCATTTGGTTAAATAGATACCTTATAAATGGCACAAACAGTTCAACAAATATGCATTCTATCAGCAATTAAGAAATTTTATTAATATAATTTTTAAGATATTTATCGTAAAAATTACAAATTTAATATGTATATTAATTTGTGATCCGACGTGAGTATAAAACTGTATATATTTTCAATGTATATACCATTTTTTCTGATTAGTTTACCATTATCGTAACTCCAGTGATAATCTAATCGTAGGTGGCTAAGTTTTGCGCGAAGCGGATGCACGATGTTATAGCAGAGGAGTGGGACCGAGAAATGACAGGTGGTGCTGAATGGCAGAGAAGGTGGGAAGCTGTATTTGCCAACAGTTTTGAGAGAACTGACAATGAAATTCTAACAGACGCAGTTGCTCCGGAAATGGTAGGATCTACTGCCACAGTGGTGGTTCTATCTGGTTGCCAAATTATTACATCCAACTGCGGCGACTCAAGGGTAGTTCTTTGCCGCAGGACACAAACAATCCCCTTGACAGTGGATCAGAAGGTCAGGTCTATTTACATCCCACTTATCTTCTTACGTTGATATAACATGCCGTGAGGTCATGTGTTCCGTTTTAGGTCAGTTTATTAAATAAGACTGGCTATCTTTGTCTGTCATGCATTCGTTGATAGAAGATAAGTTTATTATCAATAATTACGTAAATGAAAAGATCAAAGCTGTTCACCTGTGCTGCTTTGAAGTTCTAAGATAATTGTAACTCATAACAAGGGAATAATGATTAGAGAAAAAACTCCCCTGTGCAGCCATGCATTCAAAACATGCAGGGATGGATCTAATAAGGAGGTAACTCTCAAAAATAACTTATATTTATGTGTATATATATATATATATATATATATATATATATTAATTATTTATATAAAATATAATATTAAAGGTTTTTTTATCACATCTCTTAATTACTTCTTTTTCATTGACGGTTTTTTTATAACATCTCTTAATTACTTCTTTTTCATTGACGGAATTAAGATACCATTGTCCTTGTTTGTACAGCCGGACAGACAAGATGAACTTTTGAGAATTGAAGGAGGAGGAGGGAAAGTCATAAACTGGAATGGAGCTAGGGTGTTGGGTGTTCTTGCCATGTCCAGGGCCATAGGTACCTTGATTTATCTTCATGTCCAAACCTATTCGTTAAGGCATCAAGTTCCTTTCACCATCAACATGGCCAATAATCTTTCTGCTGTGGTAATAAAGGATGTCAATGGCTATAATCGTCTAGTAATTAGGGTTTGTTCCCATAAATAAGTTGTTGAAATAAAAACAAAATAGAGACACGGAATCTCATGACATTAGATATTGAGAATTTACATTTTATAAATCTAATTGTGGGTAACAATGTTGTATATTTAATTACAGCCATATAAGTTATTCATATTAGGTGTACTTAATTTACATGGTCTATTTTGGAGAGCCCAAAAAATACAATAATGAGTCCAATATAATTAGAGGATAATTAAAAGCTAAATAGGTTAATATGAATGATAAAGTATATTAGAATATTAAAAAAAACAGAAAAATATGAAAAGAAAACAATAAAAGTAAAAGAAAAATAGCAAATTATATATAATTTTAAGAAATTCTTACCTTGGCTGACCCGTTAATAAGGGTGTATAAGTTGCAGGCAGGAAGTAAAAGTCTTCAAATGAGCCTATATATTTACTGGCTCTAACTTGCTTATATTACGGGTTATTGGACCTAAGTCTAGGCCCGTGTACTCAACTTTGGTTACAGGTGTGGTTCTCGTAAGAGTGTCGTATTCATTTTGTCTTTTGATACAATTTGTAAAGGATTCTTCGTAGAAATACTAGTAAATGGTTATCTACAAAATTTATTGGTTTCTAGTAAATTATAATTTATCATGTAGGATAAGCATGTTAATTTTTATAATAATCATTTTAAAAGTTATACCTAACATGATTTCTGATTAATTGATGATGTAACATCTAGTACATCAAAATTAAACTCCCTGTAGTGATTATAAATACCCCAGCAATCACATGTAGATTTACTTTGAAAACTTGTTCTATCTGTAAATAGAAAGCAACGTCAAGATCTAAATTGACTGTAGACATACATAGATTCAGGTGATTTATTGTGAAAGGGTATTTTGGTAAATGCGTAACACTGAATTTTCTTGACTACATGCTAGTAGCATCTAGTGCAAACTTCGCGTTTGCGTTTATTATTTTCTTTTGGGCTTTAGAAACTATGGACAATCCTCCAAGTGAATTAGGATTTGGACATCTTGAAGTCCAGTATTTACCCGATTTTATTGATGATGCTTCAGGTGATCGGTACTTAAGGCCATGGATAATTCCGGTTCCAGAGATAACTTTCACAGCAAGAACTGAAGAGGATGAGTGCTTAATTTTGGCAAGTGATGGACTTTGGGATGTAATGACGAATGAAGAGGTTGGAGAAGTAGCTCGCCACATTCTTAGAAGGCGTCGCAGAACTTTATCAATGGAGGAAAGATGTCCTGCACAAGTTGTTGCTGACAGCCTGACTGAAATTGCATTTAGTAGAAATACTAGAGATAACATTTCAATCATAGTTGTTGATCTAAAATCAAAGAGAAAACGTCAGCAAAGGCCTCCATTAATTTCCTAAGAATCTTATTCTTTTTCAATCTTGAGAAGGGAAAGAGATGGTAATGAAGTTGTAGAGTTGATCTCTAAACAATTTTTCTTTTTTCTGGTGACCTCATTGGACATCAGCTTGTGTTTCACCTAACCTGATGTACAGAGTTGATTGGCAAAAGGAATCTGCTTCATGACAGGTGACAAGTATCCAGGACTTGCTTGTTAATAATGAAGTAATGAAGTTTAAATCAGTACTCATTTTAATTTTATTTTTTCATTTGGTTCTGATTTCTGAACGATTATGTCTGGATTAAGGAAAAGTAGATGGGGGCGAACACAATGAAATGCCATCAATTATTATTGTTTATTTTTTTTATTCAAAGAAATGGAATAAAACGTGGTAAACTTTATTCCATTTCAATGTATTCAACATACCCTCATTTTTCTTCTCTTTGATCTGAAGGTGCAAGATGAAATTACCCAAATAAAGCTAGTTATAACTCATTATTTTGTATTCTCAAAAAAATATAAGAAAAGAACTCGTTACTTTGTCAAAATTTCAAATAGTGAAATTAAAATATTATTCACTTATATATAGTATCTAAATAATTATATAATCTTGTTTTTCTATCTTTCTACTTTTTGTTTGCTTATCATTGAATATTATAATATAGTTGACAAAAAGCTTGAAATAAGAAGCTTTACTATTTATAATACCAGACCTAATATATATTGGCACACACAATAGCGACACCAAGGAATTAATATTTAAAAATCTTTAAATAAAACAATTAAAATGTGTGTGTATATTCATATGTTCTCGGCTTGTGAATTGTTGGGAGTTTCCCAAATAGCTCCTTTTGATAGAGCAGTTCTAGGTCTTCTTGATACTGAGCAAGGCTATTCTCATATTTTCATGTGAAGTTCTCCTAACATGTACTTATTTAATTTTAATATTATGGCCTTTTGTTAAGAACAAATCAGACAAAAATGTGACGAGGAGCTGGTTCAACAAATCAGTAATTCAAGTCCACCAATATAAATTATAAACCATACTTTATCATGCTAGAGGAAAAACATTCTTCCATCGCAAGGGTCCATAACCTTATCAATAAATTGTTTATTAATCTGTTCATAAGTTTATGCATACAACAATTATCTAAACTCTGGTTTGGAGTAGTTTCACATCCGTGCAATGCAAAACCAAGGGTAAAACGTTTGAAAAGTTTAAGGAATGAACAAAGGTATTTATTCATTCACGTGCCCTTGCAAATCCAATTCCAAGAACTCATCTCTTTCTGTGTCCAGATGATGAACGCAATTTCCACCAATCAGAAAGTTAAAAACTTGCCTCAAATTTCCTCTGGATGGTCGAGCATCTGTTGCAAACTTACATACATACACTAGCCGTCGCCTCATATCCCATTTAGTGACTTGTGTTGCATTGAAGGATTTCCCATCATCAAATGTAACTTGGAAAAGAAGAGTAAACAACAAACAAATTATTAGACATTGGATTAACCATGATTCTCATAAAACATCAAGCTTTCAATATTCAAGAATATACATACACACTGAAAATGGACATGACGAAAATGAATCTTATGTAACAATATGAAAGATAAATAGATATGTACCTTCTTCATCAAATAATGACATCAAGATTGCTAAACAAACACATACACTAATATCTTCTCCTGAAAAACAAAGAAATAACATAAGTTGTTTTGTACAACAGACCCAATAATTTGCTTTTACACAGGTATACCAGAATCGTTTGGAAGGATTAACGAAAGGCACCTCAGAGATACAAAATGACACAAGTTAGAAAGAAAAAATAAGGATACAACAATAGAAGCTGAAATGGTAGTGAATGTTTAGGAGTGAAAGGGGTGTTGGCTACTATGATACATAACTGGGACTGATCAGTAAGTAAAATAAATCTGTGGGAGAGTGAACTTATTTATTTATCCAGTAGTACTATAGAGGAAACATGCTGGTTTCACACAAATCCTAGTCTACTTAATAAATAAACAAAGAGACAGGGTACTTTAGAGCCATTACCATTACTACAACAAACTAGAAGTCTTTTTCCCTGGCTGAGATTGAACTTTGCAAAGCTCACTGCTTTAGGAAGATTGTTTAATAATGAAAATCGATCAAACTTTGAAGTCTGGCCACAAAAGGATTAAAATCAGCAGAAAATTTCCTCAAAAAATAATCATAATAATAATAAAAACAAGTTTTCCTTCCACTTCATACTAACCACCATTGGAAGATGCAGATATGAGTCGGCACTAGGAACACAGACAGAGATGGACTCCTGATCACAATTCAATATGCAATCAACACCAGAAGCATCTGCAGCTGCACCAAACATGGATACTAAACATTCAACCAGATAAATTTTATGGAAAAACTAATGCTCAATGCTGTTGCTGATCACAAGCAAACTGGACAACAAGGTGACAAAAGTATTTCTGTACTTAAATTAACTATGTATTTCCCTTTTGCAGACTTCCTGCTTTCAAAAGAATGTGATTATGTACTAAAGAGAACTGTGTATCCACAAAAGAAATGTACGTCAGGATTATAAAAGGACACCAATTAACTAAAGCATACCAACTTGAGATGTGCCAACTGCCAAATTAGTTGAACCCAACCAAGATATTCCAAAATTTTCTGAAGACTCAGCATCAATTTCAACGTTTGAAGCATCATAAGTTACCAATGGTTCTTCATGCGAAAGAGAGGACGACTTGAGGGTTTTAACTGCGATCTGGGGTGCACTTTCTCCCCTATAAGCACGGGATACTCTACTCCTTTCAACTATATCTGCAACTTTCTGGTTACACATGTCAGGACCTGAGTTTATAAGATCATAAACATGTTTCCAGAAAAGGCCAGGAGATAAACCCCTAGCCCAGCTTTCTTCATCATCTCCAGCACCTGGTATGTAATTCCAGCTAAACTCAGAAGTAGTCCTATGTTGGCTTACGCCAATCGATGAAGATGCCGACACAAGAATGATGGGTGTGAAATCCCAAGATTCATGGTGAGGCACTTCATTTAACCAAATGACAGTTTTCTGCGAAATCCAGAGAGGGCGCAAGGGCTTCCTCATGTAAGAAGAAAGGGAAGCAATATCAGCCCCACTTGCTTTCAGTAGCAGAGTCCATTCCTCTAACCGCTCCTCAATGGAAGCTCTTTCTGTTTGGGAAACCCACAGCGGAAGATGCAAAGAGCAATCCCAATCAAGATCACTTTCATCACAACCATTAGAAACCTATTTAATGAAGACAACACAATCAATCAAACAGCTGAAACATTAACATAAGTAACAATATTTGCTACAACACATTTTTGGTCCCTTATCTTATTTTTTGGTCTCATTCGGTCCCTAATCTAAAAAGTTCCACTTTGAAATCTTAAAATATCTCTTATCTCTGCTAGATCAATTTGTTTCTGTCATCTCTCAGAATGTCTCTATTAGACCAAGTTAGTTATTCCATCAATTTAGCAAACATCATATGAAAGTTTGTCACTTGGGCAAAAGTTAATCAACTCCGTTATACAAAACACAAACAGAAAAGCCAATTAGTCTAACAGAAGCACTTTAAGATATCAAAGTTAAACTTTTAAAACTTAGAACAGTAGAGCACGAAACTGAAACCAAAAATAAGATTTTTTTTTAATTTTTTTTTTAGTGTAATTCAGGGAATAAAATTTGAACAACGAATGAAACGGCAGAGGAAAAAATATGATTCTGACCCGAAAGTCTCTAATGGCCCGATTGAAAACACAAGTCCAGATGGGTACAGTTTTGGACATGCTATCAGGGAAGCGTTTTCCTCTTCGAGTGGAATCAACAATGATGCACCCACCCTTCTGCCCTACCTAGCCAGATAAAAAACAATGAAAACAGAGGCAAAAAGGTTACATCTTTGGTAACAGAGAACGAAAAAGAAGCTTACCGGCGAGTTGGGCAACGTGGAGGTTGAGACGTGCAGTGCTGAAGGAGCAATTGTTGGTGTGTCCATCGGTGGATTTGAAGTAACATGTGGAGTGAAAAGTGCGGGAGTACCATAAACCACAGCGAAGATTGGCGAGGAGAGGAAGCTGAGGCCATAACTGAGAGATTTCAGAGACGAAAATGGAGTCTTGGTAAATGGATCGAAGTGCGTTGTATAAATTGTTATCTCTTCGTTTAATGCTTCTCGCTGCTTTGTATATGCTTAGCTTTGCACCTTCCTCTGCCTCCATCTCAATTTCTCTCTTCCACTTCCTCTTCCCTTTTGACTATTCCCTTTCATCAAAATCTATTATATATGTCTCTTAATTTCTCTTAAGTGTATATAAGTTATAAGCCAAATTTAACCCGTTTAATTTAATATATACTAATTAAATCTAAATTTGTTTAAATTATTTTTTATATATACAAAAAATAGTTTAAATAAATAAAAATTACATGACCATTGTTAGGAACATTTTTCATGCAGGCTAATATTATTATAAGTTTTTCTTAGTTAATTATGCAATTGAAATATATTTTTTTGTTTTTCAATTTATTTTTACTAGATAAATCCTAAGCTATATCTTAATCATATTAGTTTAAAAAATAAAAGGAGAAAAAAATTCAATCAGAACACGTAAAATTATGGTATGTAACATTTTTTTTTAACTCTCATTCATAATTTATATATTAAGTGTTTTTTCTTTTTTAATTTATTAACCACTACCTTAAGATACTTTCCTATCCTCTTCATAACACTTGTTTTTTGCATGTAATTTTTGTCCTCTAAAGTTCCCTTAAGAACTTTTTCTGTAGTCAACTCCTTAGGAACTTAGAAAAAAATAATTTTGTCTTATTTATACAGAATGCACTAGATGGAATAATAGTTCTATTGTTTGATGAACTCAGACTTGAAAATTAATACTACACTACAACATGCATTTTCCAAAACTTTGGATGTGAATTGTGAAATTAACATGAGGAATAAAATCGCACTATTTAGAAGAAAAAAAATTATGGGGATGAAAATAAAGCAATTGAAAATTGAGACTCAAACTAACATCTCCTTTCAGTACCCTAACTCAATGTCGCCATTTCGTTGAACTATTAGTGAATTCAAATTTAATTAACATTGCACAATTTTAAAAATAAGAAATTAAAGTATAAGAATTATTTTAATCTAAATTCCTTGATATTCCATCTAAAACAGGGGTTAGCAATTCTTAAGTGAGAGCTTGATGTGATTAAAATAGGTACTAATACTTCCACCACATTGTGTTCACAACTCCACACCACACCTTTAAGGAACAAGTAAAAAGCAACTTATTGGATTTTAAAATTTAGAACTTGGAATCTTGGCAGCATTTTTGAGTACTCCATTGGTTGCTGAAGAAGCTGGAGTGAAGGCCTTTCTTATCTTAAAGACATTCCAAGCAGTGTTAGCAGCATGTCCTGCAGTTGCTAATACATGCTCAGTAGCTTCCCCTGCACTTTCCCCAAACCTGTTGACCAAGGATCATGTATCAATTTTTTTTTTCTTTCTAACCCTTGTTTTGATGAAAGTTTTATATGTCAAGGATTAATCTCTCTATATGTTAACATCTTATTTAAGAAATTAACATCTTTCAATATATAATTTTTTTAATGTACACAAGTTTCATGGTCAAATTCTTAAATCACATTTAAATGATAGGCTTAAATACAATTTTGGTCTTTTATTTTCTCAAATTTTGTCCCTCATTTTTATAATTTTGACATTTTATCCCTCTAACAATTTGAGGAAGGTTAATAGTGAAATTAATAGTATTATCTAATATATAGATTTTTTTAATTACTTTTTTAGTTTAATGTATTTTTATAAAATATTAGAAAGAGGAAAATTTACTTTTAACATTGTTTGAGGGGTAATCCAAAACCTTAATTTCATTTTAACAACATTTAAAATTACATTTTACTTTTCTAGTTTTATATAAAAATCAATTAAACCAAAAAAGAAAACTAAAAAGAATCACATGTCAATCAACGCTACTATTTTCACTCTGTCAAATTCTTATAAGGATTAAATTTCCGAAAATTTTAAAAGTGGGATACTAAATATCCAAATTAAGAAAGTAAAATTTCCAAAATTGTAAAAATAAGGGTTACAAATTTGTACTTAGACCTAAAAGATAAAGTTATATGTAAATGGAACATCTTCTTGTTGTCAAATGAAAGTTATAGCAAGGGATATAGGGACTGATGCAAGTTATTACTCTAGGGGAAAAGGGAATCAGTTATTTATTTGAGTTGAGTGCAGTTCATTTGAATGCCTCAAGTGGCAATGATATACAACTATGAATTTCTGCTACATTGTTTAGTGAGTCAAAAGTCCATTACCTGTTAGAGACTGCTCTTGATGCAGCTTTGGAGGTGGCAGAAAGAGTTTGTTTTTCAGCAGCTTCAGCTGCATCCAGAACCTTGTCTGTAGCATTATGAGAGAACAAAGAAGTGAGAATGCTTCTGGTTAGTAGAAAGTAAAGTATTATGAACTATGAAGTTTTTGACTTGGTTTTACTTACTGAGTGCATCAAGGGAAGCCAAAAGCACCTCCCCTGGAAGCATCTTTAGGAATGCTTTTCCTGGTTGGGATTTAACCACAGGAGCCATCACTGTTCCACTAACTATACCAACACCATTAAGCAAAGATTTGCTTAATTTTTCTGTCATCTTGGAAAGCTTTCTCACACTTGAACGCCAATACAAAAGACAATTAATAGTAAGTTAGTAACTCATTCACAACATGTGCACTAAGTATTATGATTTATGTGTCCAGTGTCATTCTTTGAATACCGTTTGAGGTTTTTATTAATCTTATTCTTCTTTGAGGCACTAGCAGTCTTGTTGCTCATACTTTCCCCTGCCACAACTCCATTTTTCTCACCTGCAGCACTACTTAGGATCGTTTCTCCTCCTTTCTGGACCTGGCGATTTTCCACCAAACAAGTCTCAGATAAAATTTAGTGGTATACTTTTCAAATAGCTTTTTAGTTGTTTTTCCTTTTTTTCTCTTCTTTCTATCACGAGAAATTATTATATGGTTCTGAACTACTATGGTCTAGGCCAATCTCTACTAGGTGACATGTAACTCAATATTGTTAATTTTTTTTTTCATAAATTGAAGATCTTTCTTGTAAATTATTTGAAGATTGAGCAGCACCATGGACACATGGTGATTGGAGACTATTTAATAATTTCTCGTTTGCCAGGGTTACACATTTTCTAGTAGGATATTACGTGGTTCAAGCACCATAGAATAAAAAGTGAAAAGCTAGCACTGATTTGCTCTAGTAATTCAACAAGAGAACAAACCTTGTTGGTGTAAGCATTGCTACAGATGAAGATACCTTTCACAATCTGACCAGTCCCTCCTGCAATTGCCTTGGCCAGAAAATGATTGTAATCATCAACCTTTGGAGCAAACTCCTTCCAATCTAGATTATTCTTCTTTGTCAAATTCAAGCCAGAAAAGCAAGAGTGGTCCTTCAGAAACGAGTCAAGCAAACTCAAACTTCCCAAACTAGCTTCTGAAAAGGTTACACCATAGCTGAGAGGCTCACCATCCTTCACAGGCAAAGAAAACAAGTAATGAAGAGCATCAAGCTTCACTACTGGCTCATCTTTTGTCAAGGGCCATTGAAGATCATCTCCTACTTTTATGATTGTTGCAAGAGACACATTCTCTTCAAAGGTTTTGATGATCATGAACTTTCCTCGAGACAGTTCAAGAGCTTCTCCATCATCCATCAGATGAACTTTACATCCTGGTACTTGTATAAGAACTTCTTGTTTGAGTGCTGAGTATTCTCCAACACTTGCAGGTACTGAGGCTTCCATTGGTGGCATAGTTGTGGAGCCACGGAGGCAGCACCCCATCAATGTTCTGAGTGCTTTCTCTTTCTTGGGAGCTATGTTAATCAATATAAAGGCATTGAGGAAAGTCTTCGTTGCTTTATTCTGTCTCTGATGTCTCTATTTTTAGCAATTCCCTTTAAAATTATCAATCTAGACTTAGCTTTCGAAAAAATAAATGATGTATATACCATAAGTCTTTATTCTACACAAATAACTTGACAGTTTTAATCATAAAAAGGTACTGTTACAAATTAATTACGTGAAAAAAATAAAAAATAGGATGAGTTTAGACCTGCCCCATGCATACAAAAACTACACCAGTTTTGATAATTTTGAAAGGGGGAATCATATTCGTCAAAAAGCCGTTTTGTTAAGGTGATATGACTTTCGGTGGAGTGTTTTCTATAGAAAATACAGAAAACACATAGGCCTTATTGAAAAATGTGCTATAGCATTACAGCTTGCCCCCAGTGTGAAATCGAAGACTTCTTTTAGAAGCTGTGCATTCTTTTGTTTTCTTTGTTGAGTGAGTGGAGTATTATATTGAAATTTTCACCCTGCAAATTTGTGTGGTACTTATTCATGATTCCAAGTTCTACTTATTTCTTTTCTTTCTACATTTTATCATTGTTCGCGTGTAAGTTTATTTTAATTTAATTTTTAATGCTGTT
This sequence comes from Hylodesmum podocarpum, assembly GCA_026586105.1. Classification (NCBI taxonomy): domain Eukaryota; kingdom Viridiplantae; phylum Streptophyta; class Magnoliopsida; order Fabales; family Fabaceae; genus Hylodesmum; species Hylodesmum podocarpum. Next base: position 1,912,169 of record JALJEV010000403.1, read on the forward strand.
ATTTTGTTGCACAATGTAATAATTTTGCAACAATTCCTGCATGTTAACATACTTAAAAAATCATTAAATGTTGTGTCAAGATAAAATTAAGTGACTAACAACGTGTTGAAATTAAACTTTTTCTTATCCATTGTTCTGATTCCGATGGCGCGTCGTTATAGCCCTACGAGTAAAAGAGAAAAAATGTGAATGGATACCTGTAACACTGCAATTCTTGATCACTGTATTACATAAATTCAATCACTGAACTGTTACAATTACAAAATCAACCCTAAGGGAAAAGGGCTGGGCTGAAAAATCATAAATATTGAATGGGCAATGAAAAAATGGAACTAGAATTCCTACCAAACTAACAATCAATCATGAATGCACCAAACAATAATTAAGATCAATTTGATCTACCAACACCCACGCTTCCCGAGTGAGGCAAAGAGATAGAGAGGAGAGACAGAATTTGATGGCTGCATGAAGCTCATTCCTAGTTATCAAATTTCTTGGGTTGATGCCATTGTGCCAAACTTCTGGACAAAGAACTCAGGAATGACCCTCTAGTAGGCAATCCTTTCTTTCCATATAAATGTTTTCCTCCCAAATCTGTGAAAACTGGACCCATATCCTTGCTTCTTTGAGTTCTTTCAATCTGCATAATACAAAAAAGAACAGAAATATATTCTGGTTAAGAAAACAGTTGTAAAAGTTCATCTGTCTTCATAAAGCAAATCAGAGATGCATAAGCCTCAACCAACGTACCTTGTCAATTTTTCCGTCTTTCAAATAGTACCGAACACCAGACCAGTTGATAGATTGAGAAAAATGAGAGCGAAATGCAGATATGGGGTATAGAAAGTTATCCACAATCAATGCAATAAACACCTGTTCAAAAGAAGTCACTTTCTACCGTTACCAACTAGTAGCAGGCCTGTTTGATATTTCATATCCTTAGTATCATAATATTACATTCACATCCCTAATATAATCTCTTCCAACATGTTTATGCATTACTTCCTCAAGTGTAATATTACATTCATATTCCCAAATATACCCGCAAGTCCATACATTACTTTCTCTATTTTATCCTCGACCTTACTGTTCAACATGTTTGTGTCAATTCTTGCTGTGGCTACCCACGTCAATTCTTCATGGTTTGGTTCAACTTAAAATTATTTTTTTATAGCATGAAATTTAGAGCATGTGGAATCATAAAACACTACATCGTTCCCTTCAATTGTCATTATTACCAACACAAAATTGGCATACAGGGCTGATACGTAGAGATTTACTTGGCATAAAACACCTAAGATAAACAATACCTCTCAAATCTGTCCAAGTAAAAAACAAGAAAGACGAAAATACTTACAAGACACCAATTATAGGAAGCAAGAGAGAGTTGTTGTGCCTCTGGAGACAACATGTTACACAATTGGACTTCTATCCGTGTCAAGTTCCACATTGAAAGAAGCTCAACAAGAGTGCATATGGCTAGGAAGGTCACCAATAATAACCCTGGGAAATAAGGCACTTAGCAAAATGCAAAAAGTGAAAATGTAAAGCTTAATGGAAAGTTCATCTCAATCAATAATGCAGTTCAACCATTTTTGTTTTCTTTTCAACAAGCCTTGTATATTCAATAAAAATACAGAAATGTCATCAGTGGAAATGCAACATATAACAATGAGGAAGAGAATGTTATGGCTGGATTTAAATTTCCGGTCATCCCATTGCTTTATTGAAAAAGATAATTCCATACCATAAGATAGCAGTTAACAAACAAACCTAATTTGTTTGTTTATACAAAAATATCCCACATAAGTTAGAAGGTAATGAAATCATAACATAATTAAAATTCTTATAAAGTGCTAAGGATTTATAAATTACATATAACATGAAAAATTCCACACAAATGTTTCCTGAATTAAAGTAATCAACAACAATTCCAATTTTGGATATAAAGCCTGATGGAAATCATAGAGCTTCTAACACTGCAAATAAGTTGAGCAATAACCCGGATTCAGCACCAAAATCCTGCCACATTTTATCCATGAATCAACACACTAACAACCTACCTAGAAAGGAAAAGTAGTGTGCTCACCACCAGAAGTGTAGGTCATTTCTTCAAGTGAAAACTCTTTAGTGTAAAATCTCAATGCTGCAGCAACATGAAACATTGCCATAACAAATGGTGCTACAAATCCCCATGACAAATAGCAGTGGGTAGCAAACAATGCACGGTTCATAATCCAGTTAACATTTGATATATATGACTCCAAAACGAACGTCTGTTTCCGCAAGTAATTCCAATATCTACATGTTAAAAAGAAATAAAACATCAAATATGCAAAGAAACATAATTTAAGACAGGTAACGATAACGAACCTTCCAAAATTTAGATCACTTGCAAGGGGATGAGGAAAGACAGCAACGGGAGGAGACGTAATGAGCCTTTTGTAAGCCCCTGCATGAGACATTATAATAATTGTTAGAATATTAGGGTTCTTATTCTTTAGGGAGAGTTCTTGTTTAGTAGTCATATTAGGCTAGGCTAGTATAAAACATCACCATAGGAGTGTTAGTGGTTAGTACAAAACATCACGATCCCATTTAATGAAATACAGACATACCAATTCTCTTTTCTCTCATTCTTTTCCAACTTCTCCTTATTTTGATAGCAATAAACAAACACAATAAGAACTAATTACTTGGGGTAAAACATTAAATATATACCAAAAAATGTTAGTCTTGGCTAGTTGAATTCCTTAAGCCCATTGTATTTCCTTAAAAAGTCACAAATATCAAAGAAGAGTTTTTTTACTAATGTGTGTGTATGCACGGAGCAGTCTCTTGAACAATGAGTTTAATGAAGAAAATATTACTGAAAACAAAACTGCTTTCACACAACAAAAATTTTCTGCAAACAGTGCATGAACAAGTACAAGAAAATGCTCTTAGGATTGTTAAATCTCACTGTAAAGTATCAGTTCCTTCATGGATCAAGTGACCATTATACTCAATGAGTAATACGATAAATTTGTTGTATAATATATGATGACAAAATGTACATAAAGATGTACCGGATATGGCTGCAAGAGTCATATCATCAGAATATCCACCATCTTTAAGTCCTGAGACTACACCGTACCGATCTTGCCTAAAGTCATCAGCATGCATCTGGAGAAAAACTAAATAGTTAGAACACAAGTTTACTTTAAAGCATCAACCGAGGGGGGAAAAAGTGAAAGCTACTTGCCATCATACACCCTCCCCACAAAAAGAATGTTTTTCCACCAGTGGCAAAGCCCATTGAACAAGGCTGTGAAATAAAATAAAAAGAGGATTAGGATTTAGGAATAAAAAGTTATCTAATCTAATACTAATAAATTTGAAATTTAATAAAAATTCCATTAGCTAAGTTTCATTTGAAGGTTACATACATCAAATGGTAAAAAAAAAAGAAAACACAAACTTATACAGAGCCATGTGCTGCAGAGATTGGAGAAATAAAGCCTTAGGAAGTTGTGTACCATATGGTATTCATAGATGCAGTAACTCCCCAGACTTCCAGATGGCAGATCAAGAGGGTATCCAGTTTGAATAAATATCTGTAGGCATCAAAGCATTTGAGAGCATAATAAAATAATTCAGGGAAGTGAAACAATTATTATTCTAATCAAACACTTTAAAAAAACAAATTTTAAGTTGGACCTCAGGGTTCTTTTCCATCTCACGAGTGAGCGCCCCAATTGATCCAGGATGTAGCCTAACATCATCATCCAAAAACAATACATATTTGGTATCTTTATGCATTGTCTCCACTCCAACCTGCCAAGGTGTTAATAATATATAATACTAGTGTAATTGGTAAAAATACATCTACCAATGAAAAAATCTAGGAAACCAACAAGGATGAAAACACAGGTCTTTCACAGATGTATTTGCCTAGCAAGTGTTGTGTAGAGGAGATGCTTTCTAATCTAACAACTAAGATTGTCGTCATTTTTAACATAGATTTACATTATCCATGTTTGATATATCGCAAGTTTTTTTCTTTTGTTGGTTGCCAACGGCCTAATACAACCCTCCTCCTCCTTAACCTGGGCTTGGGACCGGCTATGAGAACATACATTTAGATTGACATCAAATAAATATAAGCAAGATAAGGTTAGTTCTAATTATAGCATGGCCCAAGGCTTTTGTATTTGGAAAACACTATCAGAATACATGTCAACAAAATTCCATACCAATTGATTGTGAATTTTTTGACTGCAAGTTGTTGACAGACCAGCTACAACAATCTTAGCATCAACATGATCCTGCATAAACCAAACAGGAATTTGGTGTGAATAAGCGGCAGAGTGCAGACAACATTAACGAACACAGCCCAAAACAGAAAACAACTAGCTCCAACAGGGAAATGGGTGGAACGCAACTAATAGAAAGAACTTAGGAGTTTAAGGCCCGAAACTTAATGGCAAATAAGTACAGACATGAAGGTGGAAAAGAAGAGAAAACACACAAGGGAGAAGAACTCGTGGGCTTATTTATACCTCAAATTCTGCTATTAGGCGTGATACAGCATGGTAAGCAGGATCCTCTGTACTTTCTACCACAAAAAGAAATTCTAGAGGGCCACCATATAGAGATGTTATCTGTGTTTGAAAAAGAACAGAATCATATACTAAAAAAATGAGCAACAACGGTTAACAAACAAAATTCATGTATAACTGAAAAGATATACAAAACTACAACCAATTATTATTTACAATGCAGCAAAAATGAATAACTAATATTACACCCACAATGGCAACAAATCATACAATTTAAATTAAACATCTAAGAAAATACAAGAGAAAGTATGAAATACATAAAATCTTACAAGATTCAATAAAATTTAAATTTTCTATGTTATAGCATAGGATATTTATGCAATAACCAAAAAGGCAATGCAGAGAAACCAAAAAAGGGAAACCTCAAATAAATTCCAAGGGCATGTGTCCTTTAAGTTCTCACCTGACTCCTCCAGTTATGGAGATTATGTTCTCCAAATCCTTTTAGGGGCATAATCACTGTTACTCTTGGAAGATTGACCTGATAGGAGTGCTCAAGTTCATTAATGTCATGACAAAGGAAAGAAAAGCTATTTCCATTCTTCATACAATACTTCATTTGTTTGATCTCTCTGTTCCTGTGAGGGGGGAGGGAGGGGGAAAAGCTGTAAATCTCTCAATGATATGACAACGAAAATGTTTCCTAGCTGCTTGAAATGAATGATTACCTGACATAAGCAGCACAAGCCCACCCAAGAGCAAGTGTTAAGCAAATTAAACATCCCTGCAGAGAAAACAAAGAATGCAGGTTTTTAGGCAATGGTATCATGAATTTTCTCTTTAAAACAAAGGACTAGGAATACAAAACAAGATTCCATTTCAAGGAAACTTATATAAATAATTATCATGCAATATTGAAATGCAAGAGCTATATTATCACACTTAACTCTGCCACTTAAGGTTCCATTACCTCCATTAATTCCATTTCATTCAACAAACATGCAATTCCACATGAGCTTGATACGCAGCTCAACAAAAAAGCCCTTTTAACAACATAGAACTTTCTATCTCAATACTAAATAATGTTGCTTCTGTTTCTAGTTTCTACAAGTGAATTTCAAGCCTATACCAGGTAAAAGATATCTCAACTAAATGAATAATGGATGTCAACCGATGGGAAGCAACCCACAAATTGATACCTCCACTATCAAGATTTGGGTCAAGTATCATCAACTCTGCGAAAAAGATTCCAGAGAGAAAGTAGAAATTGTGCAGATAAATCTCACACTTAGAAGCATGCTGAATTCCATCCACATCCTACCAATTAGGTCACTTTCTCAAATCACAACCAAACCATTCAATCCTCCTCCTGGTAGCAGCAGTTGGTATCAACTATCAACAGCAACCCAGAGCAGAAAGAAACTTAAATTCAATTCAAGCACTTGCCAATTGCCCCAATTCGCTAAATCAAAAGCATTATTATCCACACAAGAGTCTTATCTCAAGTTCCACAAAGTACCTTTGGGAATTACTTGACTCAGACATTACCACTTTCCCCTCCCAAAATCCTTCTTAACCACAGAAAAATAACGCATTAAAGCATAATTCTCCACCGTAACCAAAATCAACCATAACCAAGCAGAAAAGCGTTGACATAGACACAATGAAGAGCAACAAGTTCACATTGTTATACCACACAAAAAAACAATCTAACAACGAATGACACACTATGCAGATGAATCGAACAACAACAAGCTAAAAAAAGTGAATTTAAAGAGCGAAAACGAAGCAAGAGAGTAATGCTGATAGAGTTGAAGAATTCGAACGAAATTTCCCCTAAAAGATGGATCAAAAGAGAGCGAAGTGGAAAACCTGGATCTGAATGAAAACGGCGATGGGACTACAAAATGCTCTGCTGAGAGAGAACAGTAACAAATCAAAGGAAGACATTGTTGAACCCTTTCACTCTCTCTCTCTCTTTCTGTGTTTCTCTCTCTAAATATTTTTCTGTGTCTCTGAACGAACAACGAACAAAGCTATGTTAATGAATGTTTCTCTCTCTAGTGGCTCAGAAAGAAGCATTGAGAGAGAAACAGAAGCTGCCCACAGACAAAACAACAGAACAGAAGTACTCAGGTAATGTGACTCTCAACAATTGCTCTAATTTTTTATTTTAAAAACGCTTTGTGTTATTAAGTATTATTTTAAATTCAAAATATTACATTTTTATTCAACATATTCTTAGCATGATTTACTTTCTTATTTACCTTCTTAAAAAATGATAAAGAACAAATAATAATTTATAAAAAAAATATCAGAAAAAAATTATAATGTTAGAGTTGGACATTAGTCGGTTCAATTGATTTTTGGAGAGGAAAATTTCCGAGAAATAGAAAATAGTTAATTTGATTTGATTTTGATTTTAAAAAAGTAAATAACTCAATTCAAACTGAATGAAGAATGAGTTTATAGGTTGGAAGTTTATATACACTTTTAGAAAGTAATTAAAAAATATAAAAAGAAATCGTAATTCTTCATAAAAATATATAATTCTAGCATAAGAACTTAATGCAAGTTGATCAATTTAAAATTAATTAATTAGTTGCTATAATTTATTAAGAATAAAAAATTTCAACTCTTAAAAAATATATATAATACAGGGATCAACTTGGTAAATCAAAATTTCAATTTATGAACCCAAAAATTAAATTAGTTGAAATTAAATTTCATAATTAAACTCGATTGCATGAAAAATATCTTATGGTAATTAAATTCATCTTATTAACCCATTACTAATTAGCGTCAAAAGTAAACTCAGACCTATAATTTTTTTATTGAGGGACTAACCTATAATTGTTTCCACCAAACTTGTTTGATACGAGACGTCATTGAAAGCATTTAATAGGAATATTCTTTGATATAAAAAAAATTGTTTTATATATATGTTTGTGTTGTTACGTGCTAAAGAAAAACAAATATTTTTTTAGGTATTTACTTCAATTTCAAAGGTGTTTATTACACTGGGATTCCTAATTTAGTCTATTAGCACATAAAGACTGGACATTATAGAATTAATTTTTTTTATAATTATTATTATTATTTAAAATTTTGTGTTTTGGAACGTTGAATGACGACAAAAGAGAGAAAGACCGTTGGATTGGTGATTAGTGATAATTTGAAAAGATGAATGGTAGGTTGCAAAGTGTCATGTGCTTACTCAACAAAGAAAATTAAGGAATGTGCATTTCTTAGGATTCGGATCTTTTTAAATATTGTTTTTTAAAAAGTTTTTTTAATTTAAATATATATCTTTTTTATTTTCTTTCATCCTATACTTCACAGTACATGTCTTTTCCTCTCACATTTTGGTTATTATTAGTTCATGCAACTTTATAACCAATATTAATATTTTATAAGTTAAATGTAAAGTTTATTAATACTTCCCACTACTATAACCAGACAACTCTACCAATTTCGCATGTACGACAATGTTGTATGTTACTATGTTAATCATGTTTTAAAAAGATGGTTATCAATTTCCTCTTAATTTCCTTCAATTTGATAATTCGAGGATGCTAACGTTGGAGTTTAATATTAAATAGAACCAAATCACGTGATTTGGTTCTGAGGTATGCCCATATGATGTGGGAATTGCTGTTCAATAATCATAACATGCTTCTGTTCAAGACTCAATAGTCATTAGAGAATCAGATTCGAAGATTGTATTAACTCATTAGAATGAAATATAATAGTTTTGTGATAAACAGTACTGGCACTAGTTTGTTCTATTTAAGTTGGATGTAAGCTCAGAGTGACATAACTGAAGGTGTGTTCGAAAAAACAAATTTTCAATTTTCTGATGTTTATTTCGAGGTTTCCACCCTTGAAAAGTGTGAATGTCGTTCTGAACAAACTTGGTAATCCAAACACACAGCTAATGGAGATGAAGCATGACCCATCAAGAAAGAGATGGGGTTTGCTATGCATGTGTAACTGCCCCCACCTTGTTCACATGGTACTGCCAGCTATTGCTTTCGATTTTCTGATGGAATACTACTCATCACATGGCCCATTGTAATTCTTTACAAACATTATATGTTGTGTGATTTGCATTTTATAATTAGGAAATACATTCCAACCTACCCTTCTTGACTCTGAACAATTAGATATAAGCCTGAGCTTTCAATCTTTTTTAGAAAAAAAAAAAAATACAAAGTTTGCCATTGTTATACAGCTAATAACCTAACTCTCCACGCCAAATGTCTTTCTTTAATAAATAATATGGATTAGACTGAGTGAGCAATGAGCACAATATAACTATCCAAAAATGCAGTTGATAATTTTATTCAATCCAAAAATGGAACTTTGGAAACGTGGGAAAGGAAGGGAAAATGGTTCACCATAGTGTATCATTGATGTTCATTTGTTTGAGCCAGTTGTAAAGTATGAAGCTGTTTGCACTCATTATGATTGAGGAAATCAAGTGGGAAACAGGATAAAGAGAAAGACAATAGAAGAAAGATAGAACTAAAACATAAATAGGACATGGACAAAATACTCATGTGGCAGGAGGTGTGGTAATTGCATTGTTAAAATGTCAATACTACAACTCGAATTTCTGTTATTATAAATATATCAGATAGAATTATGCTGATTCAGCAACCATTTGACCCAGTGGCTTTACAAGGAACAATGTTTTTTTGCCACTTGCTGGTGGGATTGCGACAGGTTCAGACACTAGCACTCTACTTTTAAAAGTAAATTTAATTTCTATTGTCATTATACAGCATTAACTTATCATAATTCAAAGTTAACAAATTGACTGTGAATTAACAATGGTGACTAGATGATGTTGTAATATACTGTATTTACTTCAAAAGAAATAAGTAGTCAAAGAACTGGGAACACCCTACTTCACTGTCATATCCAGTGAAGACTTATTAGTGCACATTACTGCACACTAATGATGGTAAAAACTCCAGAAAGCCAAGAGCCGAATGAAGAAGTATATCATAAAAGTTTAAGGATTGATTAATTTTAGGATGATGAAAAATAACAAAATAATCTCTAAAAGATATCTATCGTTATTTTAATTCTAAAAGATATCTATCGTTATTTTAATTTCTGGAATATATAATTTATTGATACTTCAATTCCTAGGAGACCGAAATAAAAATAAAACATGAAAAATAGGGAAAAAAGAGAATAAATGAATAAATTTAAAGACTAAATTAATAATAAATATCTTTCAGAAATTATTTTACTATTTTATCTTTCAGGAGATTAAATTGTCCCATCCTTATATTTTTGGGAACCAAAAGAATAGTTTACTCAGTGAATTTTATGGAAGGAAACAAAACATCCCCTTATTGAACATTCTTGGAGAGTGTTCAATAAGGGGATGTTTTGTTTTTCCACCATGGTTTCTATGTTCATATTTTATTGAACAAAAGGCAATTGCACAGGGTAACATTGTTTACCTTGTCCCTACTCTATCCTTTTGTCCCTCAAAGATTTTTATGACCTCCATATTTGTGTGGGTATGTGTCTGACATAGAGAGAGGGAAAGAGAGAGAGATTTCCTTTTGGTTGGAACAACTGCCACCATGTTTCAGAACCTTGCACAATATAGCATATAAGCTGATAACTTGCAATAATATGGATTAGATGACAGTAAAAAAACCTCAATTAAAGCTCAACAAGCTTTAAACTTCTTATAAATAAACTCTTTCCTTTAATAGAAAACAAACAAGTCCCAAACACAGATGTTAGGGTAATAACAATTCGAAATCTGGGCACAACCATCAAAACATAACAAGAGCCAAACAGGCCAAAGCAAAAACTAGGGTCATAGCCAAACACCAACAAAGTAAAAAGAGGGGCATAGTCAAAAATCCATGGGACACAGTGGGTATAATATCATAGAGCAAAATAAAGACAAATGCGTATTATTGAAGGAGCCACACTCAACATGAGGTCCGAAGTTGAGGATGTGAGTACAGATTTGGACAAAAGCAAGCATGGCAATTGAGACAAAAGGTTAGAACAAAGTATCACAAGCAGTGACGAAAAAGGAAGTTCTGAACGTTCCAAAATGAAGCTACAACACAATAGACACAAAATAATTTCTTCCCTGTGTAAGTTACAGAAAATTGGTAATGCTCCGGTTATATTATGATAATGTTAAATAATGTCTTTCCAAAATACTAACCAACCATCACAATTATATTATATAAATGATAAATTTCTAAATCTTAACAGTGGACAGGAAACTCCAGTAGACTAGGGCTCAAAGGATTTTTTATGGTCTTACAATTCTTGCAAGGGAATATCCAATGAATCAATTAATTATTGATTGTAGAACTACCAAAAATCTAAAATGAAGTTAAGCTCCACATCATGCAGAATATTATGAATCACAGTTATTAATCTATTAAATTTAATATTAAACGGGAGAATATCTAATAATATTCCAGTCATACAATTTTTGACAGGGTGATGAATCAACAATGAAATATGGCATGTATGAATACAATCAACTTAAGTATCTGCTTTAGAGGATTCAGGGTAAACCATAAACCTAAGAATGAAAATTTACCAGGTAATTTATACAAAGGTCCATCATTTGCAGAACCTTGAAATGCAAGGCCAAGGCCTAGTGTGTATCCTAAAGCTCAATCTGCTGGAACTGCAACTGCATGGCAACAGTTATCAAACACTTCAGATACCTCACCATTCACCAATAAACTGTTAAGAACCTGGAACAGAAATAGAGAAAAGGAAAGGAAGATTGTATTTCTTGATAGATTGCAACAGAACAGAACAAAGGACAGAGAACTTTCTTTCAAAGTTTCCTGTTTCACTTCGCAAAGAATTTCTCATTTCAAACAAAGAGAGTTAATGCTCATTTACAAATTATAACAGATCTGAATGAATTCCCTTGCCTCCAGTCCTCCTATTTATTTGTTACTAACTCATTTTTAACTAATAACTATTCTAACTATCCTAAATAACTACTCATTTCCCATAGTCGTAACAGTTACAAACACCAAATAAGATCTTGAATCCACATTGCTATGATACTGGGTGGATTGAACTCGTAACCACTAGAAACAGTGAGTAACAGTGCACATGTTAGTGCTCAGTCTTTGGAAAATGAAATACAGTCCAATGTAACTAAGGCCCTTGGTCTATTCTAGACAATGAAGAGTAGGTAGTCAGTAGGTCTATCCGTCAGTTAAAATTACTAAATAGATAGGGTTGTAATTGGGAAGTTAGCTAGACATTTGTGAGTTGAACCATGAGCAGTGGTGTTCAGTGGAGAAGGGGATTGCCCTTGAGGAGAGTCATCTCCTCATTTCAATACAGAAAAGCAATATGGAGGCAATGGACGAAAATTCAGGACAAGAAACAACCATCTCATAAACTTTAGCCCATACACAGCAACCACTATAAAACTACATAACAATAAAAAGCATCGATGACTTTCAATTTTCAAATGTTATAAAGCTGAGTTATAATGAAGAAAAATAATCTGGAACTTAAAACAATTCAAGTTAAAAGTAATATAAATCCATAAACTAATACAACTTCAATGTGATAACCAAAAGAAGCCTTTTTTTAATTTAAGTCATCAATTCTCTTTCATTTAAATAAGGGTGCAAAATATATTTAGCCTTCAAGTTATATTGCAGCCAAAATTGTGAACTGACTCCAGTGCTGGACAGACCAGCCTGCTAACATGACTGTAATATGATTACATGATCAAATGATAAATATGGAGAAACTACAATGTATTCAAAGAAATAAAAACTGTGCTCCATCAATAAATACTAAGTGAGACTGGACTAAATAAATTGAGGAGATGCAGTCCAACTCTGACATGTCAATCTGTTTATGCTATTCAGGCAATGGATCTACCGACTTTTTCCCTATTAAATGGTGAATAAGCACGCCTGCTGCAACACTAACATTTAAGCTTTCCACGGCCAAAAATAATAGGAACTCTTTACCAGATCTCTGAGAATTTAAACCACTAGTTTCACCATCCAATTCACTATTAGTTGAGTCAAAAGGAATGTTCCCGGGTATCCTAACTAATTCAGTACATGATCTCTCCACCAGTGGTCTTAAACCAGTGCCTTCGCTGCCCAAAACAAGAATAGTTGGCGTACCCGGCACAACCTCATCCAAAGAAATAGCTTTGGAGGAGACAGAGCCCCCAAGAACTCGCCAACCGTTTTCAGCTGAAGACACTAAGAATTGCATCATATTCTTACAATATCTAAGTTCCATTAACTCAAGAGAGCCCGCACTTGCTTTGCTCACAACACCACTTAATGGGGCTGAATTCTTGGCACATAACACCACCCCAGAAGCTCCAAAAAAGTATGCAGACCTAATTATTGCCCCCAAATTCTGAGGATCGGTAACCTCATCCAAAGCTACCCAGAGGGAACCCTTCTCTTCATCAATAGAAACAGGGTCCAGTTCCTTAATTTTCACCATCTCTAGTGGTGAAGCATCTAAAACCAAACCCTGATGGGGACGGTTATCGACCACCATATTCAGATCGTGTTTTGGTATTTCTTTTACACTCAAACCAAGCTTCTCAGCAATCTTCAGAACTCTCTCAAATCCTTTCTTGTCCTTCTTCTTCCTATTGTTGCTGCTCAAATCCAATCCTTCTTGAACATACAATACATAGAATTCCCTTCGATCAGCTGACAATGCAGCCAAAACTGGACCAACCCCATAGATTCCTTCACCAACAATCTTAGGTACAGAGGATTCTGTGGCCTCTTTCCATGTCTTCTTACCCCAATTCTCCTGTTTATTCCATCTTCGAAACTCAGGTCTCTCCCATCCAACTTTTTCCCCCACCGTCCCCTTGAACCTATTCCTTATGTTATCCCACCTTGGATCATCAATCTCTTCCCCCATTTCATCATCAACTCCTTCTTCATCATTATCATCAAACTTCACATACCTTTTACCATAATCACTTCTGTGCTCTCCCGCCTTCTCAACCAATTCACTCTTCCTTTCTCTACTTTTAGCAGCCAAAACACCACCTTTCTTAGAAAATTTTGGTGCTGGTGGTGGTGGTGGTGATGATGATGATGATGATGTTGTTTTATCTAACCTTTCAATGGATTGTTCCCAAGAGGACTTACTACTCACCCTCTTTGCTGAACCCTCTTGAATAGAGCCACTAACCCTAGTCATTTTTGCTTTCTCCACCACCTTACCTTCTTCCTTAACCCCATTAACTACTTCTAACCAAGGAAGTTGCTTTTCAGCACTTCTTGCACTATAGTATCTTCTAGCAATTTGTAGCATCAACCCATGTGGATATTTTAACTTCCCCGTTTCCAAGGCTCCAATTTTATGTGAAGTGGGGTTCCTTAAGATAGGAGTTTGATGAAAAGCCAGTGGTAAAAATTGGAACTTTAAGGTGAGGGGTAAAGCGAAGCATTTGGGCTGCGAAGAGATTTTAGCGGCAATAGGAAATGCCTGAGCTTTGGAGATATTGGTGTACATTTTAGATAGCACAATAAAAACTATGAAGTCTTCAAAAATGAAAATGCCTTATCCTCATTACATGGGTGTGCTCCTTTTGCACTGTGCATTGTGAAACTAGGGCAGACAGAGACTGCAATCTACGAGACGATTTATCAAAGGTCTAGGATGGCCATTATACGACGTCGTTTACTTTCTTCTATACCAGTAGTCATCTCTTTTGGTATTACATTTATTTTTTTCTTCTGAAAAATGAAAAACCTATTTTTTATAATTTGAAAAGGTTAGGAATTATCAAGTTTTAATAATTTAAATATTCTCTAAAACACGATACTTTTATGATAATCAAACCAGAATCAAATTTCAAATAATTATAGGTAACAACTTATTTTTTAAAAAAAAATATTTAAATAAGTTACAAATAAGTTATTTTATAAAAGTTAAATTCAAGAAGAATTGACTTCATGTAAATTTTCATTTTCATTTATTATGTAAATTATTTAACATTTTTTATTTGATATATGATTCAAATCTTTGTAAAAATATATAGAAAAATAATATTTATAAACAATTTATTATGACATTTCTTGTACATAAATACGTAAAATAAGATAAATTTTAAAATTTTATTTAATATAGTTAAAGGTTTGAATAATTTTTGTTGTAAAAATATTATTGTGAATTTTAAAAATTTTATTTAATATATTTATAGGTTTCATTCCTTCAATTTTAGATTTTCGTTTTCACACTTTCTACTCAAATATATTGAAAGTGGCAGTAATATTTAAAAAAAAAAATTGTTGGTTAGATTTTAATGATCTAATTTTTTTAAAAAAAAATAGTATTTTAATATTTGATGTAAATAGTAACTACACATTAATGTTAATGCTTTTGGGCACTTGTTGTGATCACATTATTTGCTGAAATTTTTCTTAATCAGTTCGTAGTGTGGGAAACTAAGTCTCGCATGAGTAATTGTTGATGAACTCGGAACCCAGTCTTAAAGAGGCTAACCCTACCAAATTCAATATCAAATACTTAGTCTGAGTCCCATATATATCATCTATAGAGTTAATAAGCACTGACCATGCTACAAATTGAGCAATAATCAATCACACATGGAGTCTCATTTCTTTCAAATTAACGCATAATACACCTCGTTGAATTAATGATACTTTAATGTGACATTTTCTTTACAAAACATAGGTCGATGGTCTTATGTTCAAGTAAAATAATGCGATAAAATTTGTAACAGTCAAGAGTACATTTTATTGAAACACTCTCCCCAGTTAAAATTCAAAACCTCTTTTGCTAATTTATTTTATAATTTTACTTTACATTTAACTAAAATACATTCTTGGTAAAATCTAGGAGGGGTCGAGGTGAGCTCAGCCTCATTTAACTAAAATACATTCTTGGTAAAATCTAGGAGGGGTCGAGGTGAGCTCAGCCTCTTTAAAATAAGGTGATGAGAGGATTGATATCCTCCCTTCGTAGGTAAATTCGTCTCTTCTTTTCGAGTATGTTTTTATTATTGATTATTCATTAACCTTCTCGCTTTGCTTAGTCCGTCATATTTATAGAGTTATTTTTAGGGTTTTTTCCATGGATCTCACAAAGGTAGTTACAGACCCGTTAGTCCAGAAGTCACTCTTTTTAAGGGGTTCTTATGGCCGAGGTCCGAGCAGATGGAAGAAGTGAGCTCTCCAACTCGGCCCGGTACACCAGCCCCCCGAGCTCAAAGCTCAGACTTGTGATTTGAGTTCGTTTTATCTGGTCGAAGACCGAGGTCGATCAGGTATGCAAAACAGTTGATATTCATGTCTCGATTTTTGAATTAGGTGGCAGTTGCAGGCCATGATTACACATGGGTAATTGTATTCTGGACGTTTCACCTTCCCTTGGGTTCCTTTAACTGCCCGAAACGGTTTTCTGCTCTATAAATATCAGTCCTTTTGTTTCTTCATTTCTTGCTTCTTGTGAACTGTCTTGATCTTTTGCTTCCTTGCCCACAGTACCTCGCCTCTCATTCTTCTCCTCCTTCCATATTTCACAGTCCTTCCTTAGCATTCGTTCTATTCCCCCCTCGTTTGCTTCCCCACTTCTTAGGTATGTCTTCTTCATCTCTATCCGCTGCGACTCGCGGTTCTGATAGCTTGATTGTAGTGTCTCATGAAACTACTTTAGTTGAGACTACAACTTCTTCAGCAGAGTCATCCTCTCGCGACGTTCTCTCTGCTGAGGAAAATGTCATGGTGCCTATGCTTGCTCGGGTCTCCCCTGATGAGGCCAAGCATGAGGTGGAAGTGTCTTCCCGTAAGGGAAAGAGCCGAGCTCCCGTTGCCAGAGCAACCGAGACTCCTCGGCGGCGCCGTGCGGGCACCTCTGGAAGGGACGATGAAGCTCATTCTCGTCACGATCCTTCAGGGGCAGCCGAGCCCGATTTCTCTTGGTTATCGGCTGTAGTTTCAAATCTGGCGTCTATGTACGACGACCTTGAGAAGTTAGGCCGGGTCATAGAATCCTGTAATATGGTTCGTCCACGTTATGTGGATGTTGTTGAGTTCGGAGCCGCGGCGACCTCTCACCGAGTGCACCAAAGAATTTTTGTTAATCGTCGTCCCGCCGTTTCCGTGTACGAATATATGGTGGGCGAGTTTTGAAGGAACTTTGGTGTTCGCTAACACACATTGCGGAATAAAAGGATCTAATTTTGCATCTAAATTATATTTAAATAAAAGACATAGCAAATGTGTACCTGTTGACGAGCACTTAAGCCAAAAAAAAATTCTTCAATAATGTGAAGACTCTACGTGTATCCACACCGAGACTGACCTCTATTTGCCAACAACTTTGACAGGCGGAATAATGACTGGTGATCCGGGAGAAAAATTGATAGTAGGGTTTTTTGTTTTGTTGTTATTTTTCGGCATGCAGCCTATGGCCGTATTTATAGCACACCGAAGATAACAAACTTCTCATCAAATTCAAAATTTGAAATATTTGATCAGTTAAAAAGATAACAAATCTTTTATCTTTTATTGGTAACTGATTGGCGATTCGAATTTTGAAATATTTGATCAGTTAAAAGATAACTAATCTTTTATCTTTTATTGCTAACTGATTAGCGATTCAAAATTCAAATAATTTGATCAAATCAAAATAACAAATCCCTTATCTTTTATTTCTAACCGATTAGATATTCAAATTTTCAGCCCAAATTCCAAACAGAAAATCTTTCATGTTTGTTTTTATTATTTCACCCAATCTTTCATATTATTCATATTTCTAGTGCTAGTAAAAATATGATAATATTCCACTTAAGAAATTAATTAATTAAATTCTCTAATTTAATTAATAATCAAATATTAGAATAATTTCTCCAACAGAGATTAGAACACTCGTTTGTGTGTGACCCCGTAGGTTAAATACTAAGCGGGTAATATATCAATCAAATTAATATATTAATCAAGGTAGGCATCTAGCAATACTCCTTAACGTCCGGATAGCATGAAGTAACATTTTACTTTCAAGAACCAGTAGAAGAGTAGTATAATATTTTCTTCCATCCTTACAGCTCTGGATTAACTCTAGAATATGGTATTAATGTCAAACTCTCTTTGAGTTAATTTATAATGACTTAAGAAACTCATTTCTTCCCTCATTTAATTTTTCCTGGCCAGGATATAATTTTATTCATAGAGCTCAAACTCATTACCAAGAGTTGATGGATCCCTTCTTGATTAATCATTAATTCTACAAGTATTTAATCATATCCATTCAACAAGTGCTCTGAAGCACTAGGTGTCCGGAATCAAAATACAATAAATAACTCGTTAATTACTATGACAATCTCAGGTCAAAGGAAACTATTTAACATCTTCTTGAAAATTCTCTATTGACAATTTATGATAAATATTAACCATTAAAAAATTTCAATTGGGTCTGTTCAATGATCACATCAACATGTGATTCATCTATAAATGTGAATTAATAAATGAGATCTATTAATATTTATCCAATAAATACTATCACATATATTAATCTATCCGGATTATTGATGTCCTATTTCAACAATCCTATGATCAAGAACGATTTAGATTAAAATTAAAATCAAACTTGTTTCTCATTATTATAATCTCTATTATAATAACAAGTCTTTAATTTTAATCGAGGACATTATCAAATAAACTATTTAATCAAATGATAATAAAATAATACTTTATTATTAACAATTGGAATTGATTACATGATGACTTGAATCATGGGCATAAACATTTATTCCCAACAAGTTTAGCATAGAATTTCCATTAACGAGATGTGAGAGCGAAGTGCTCTCTTTTTTAAACATCGCCCCTAGTCAACTCCACCCCAATAGTTGGGCTTTTCTTCGAGCTTTCCATCTTATTTGTCAGCTGTTAGGTATGAGGGCGACCTCTAGGTCTTTTCTTTATTTTTTCCAACTAAAATATGGCAACAAGGTCGGTTGGGCCTCTCTTAGTAGTTCCCCACAGGTCGGGGGGTCCTTTCTGAGTTTATATACTTCGTCCTTTAAAAATTTTAAGCATCGGTATTTCTGGTTGATTCCGACCACCGATGAGACTCTTCGAAACATGTTTTATAATAAAGGAGACGCCTCCCTTAAATTTCCTCTTCATTGGTGCCTTCCCCGTAAATATAATTCCATTCCCCGAGGCGAGCTTAACTCGGTAGATTTAAACATTATAAATGTTCTTTCTCGGCTTCCTCAGCCACTCAATACCCGAGTCTTAGTACATTCTGCTAGGGACAAAGATCCAAAGGGTAAATTTATAGGTATTCATCAATAATTTATTTTCCCGTGATCATACATCGGTCTTCTGACTTTTTACTTTCTGTGCAGAGTACATGGCTAGCAACATTGATCTGACAGCCATCCTAAAAAATCCCAAGTTCGCCAGGGGACGACCTGGAGAAGGTGGGCGCATACGAGTTCCTGTTCCAGAGGGGCCGAGCGCGCCGGTCGCTCCTACCAATAATATTCCTCAGCCTCCACCTCCTCCACCTCGACCTTCACTGGCCAAGAGGGCTCGGACTAGTTCTCCGACCCCAATGGAGACCGACCTTTTAAACACCACTGATGTGACCCCTTCTCCATCTCATCCTCCTCCGCCACCCCCTGTAATGCCCCGCCGTATTTCATTGCCAAAATATTTTCATTTTCTTCATTTATCATTATTATTTGAAAATGTTTCCCTTCATTTAGATTTCTTTAAATAAAATTTTAAAATAATTTTCCTTGCTAACAGAAACGTCACCAAAATAAAACACATCACATAGATCACATCGTAACCATATATCAAAAGTTATTTACAAAATGTCACATAGTACGTAATATTGTAATAATTAGAGTATACACATTATTCACAAAAATTCTCATGATTAGTTATCCTTCCTTCACATCTCCAACTAGAATTATCCTGTTAATCTGCTCCCCCAAATAAAATTTAGGATCATCACAGGTGTCAAACCACAGACACAAACAAGCAAGGGTAAGTTCCAAAAATCTTAATAAAATACATATTATATAAAAATATTAATATGATACATATCAAAATCAATTAAATAAAGGATAAATTATGACTTAAATGAAATTTCTATATGATGTATGCTCCAACCTCAACTCCAAAAATATGCAATGTGGTACCATCTCAGATAATACGACATCATCATCGTAAAACTTACTGACCAGTTGGGATTTCACAGTGGTGCACAGAATCTCATAAACACTCATGTGATCATCATGAATTAAATGAATTCTCACTATAAAAATCCCCCAAGTCTGGCATCCCACCTAGACGCACGGATTAAGTTATTATCTGCACCTCTAACCGAGGCCACCTCTTTTGAGGCATGCATGAATGAATGAAATCTTATCTCCCTTTCTAAAAATCTCATTTAAAATAGCACAATCCAAGTTCATAATAAAGGTCACCCAAGTTCACAACAAAGGTCATTTAAGTTCATAACAAAGGTCATTCAAATTTAAAGCATAAGAAAATGAACCGTTATAAACTTAAATTTTAACGTTTTTATTATTGGATTACTTTTTAATTATTTTTAGTTACTGACCAATTCATTTTAGTAATTATTAACCATTGGTTGAATGGTTTTAATGTTGAAATTAGCTTGAAACCATAATAATCATCCAAAACAAGTTTTCCAATTACTCTTTAAAATTGTTAGAAATCTTTCATAAAATTAAATATTATATGAATAACTTAAAGTTATGAAATCAGTAAAGGTGGCAGAGCCTCCTAGTTAGATCTCATAATTTTAAGATCTCAAATTATTATATGTAGTATAAACAAATGAAAGCGGAAATATTTCAGTATAATATATAAAGATGCGATATTATAGACGAAAACTGGAATAGCTTAGTTGGTTAGAACATGGCAATTTGTGAGGTGTAATTGCTAAAAGGTTTCCCAATTTTTCCACTTTTGTCGTTTTGCTTACAACTGAAAAAAATTAAATAAAAATTAGGAGTGTTTTGTGAGAGAGTTGGGTACTTGACTTAGGTGACCAGTTTTAGTATTCAGACTATAACTCGAGCTACAAAACTCCAATTGAGGCGTTCTTGGTGTCAAATGAAAGAAGACTTCAAGATCTACAAAAGTTATGAGACCCCAAAGTCCAGTTCGGCCTCCATTAATACGAAAAACGACGATACATGCACAGACGATACATAAATTTTTTTTTTTTTTTTTAGAATGTTACACCCCCGCCCCAACAATCGAACTTTGTGCTGTTAGGCTGAGCAGATCTTCCCCCAGGGGTAAGTTGGGTGGGAACAGAAGGCGACGACATTCGCGTAGAAGGGATTAATGCTCAGGTCGGTCCTGGAGAATCTATGTGGGGTCCCGACTTCGGAGCTAAAGATGTGCGTATGGGGGATCCCTTTCCTCGTCCTTATGACGTTGCCTCTCTGAACGTTGTCGGGATCGACAAGAGTATTGAAGGGATGGAAGTGATGTTAGCCCGGGCTCTCGCGATAGCCCGTCATGCCAAACAATGGACCTTTCGTCAACAGGTGGACATGACTGCTCACGCTGCTGAGGTGAATGCTCAATTATCAGCCATGGCCACCGAGGTTTCTCAGGCAAATCGGGTTAGGGAGGAGGCCGAGCTCAATGTTGCGGCCTTGAGTGCTGAAATGGAGAAGATGCATCTTACCATGAAGCATCTGGAGGATAAGGTCGAGTTGACAGGGGCTCGGGCAAACGAAGCCGAAGACAAGGTCAAGGCAAGGGAGAAGGAGCTGAAGTTGACAAGTGACCGCCTAGGTCAAGCCGAGTCAAATCTTGCTGCCAAGGAGGTGGAGGTCGAGGCTCTACAAGGAGTAGTGGCCGAAAGTTTCTATGGTGGATTCGACGCGGATGTGCGCCAAGCTCGGTACTTCATGCCTGATCTCGCTCAAGATTCCTTTGATTATCTGAAGGATGTGAAGGACGGTCAGCTGGTAGACCGAGATTGATTTGTATTGAGGGCGATGCACCCCTCGTTATCTTTTGCTTTATAATTTTATTTTACTTTGTAATTTTGCAGAATCATGGACCAATATATTCGATCCCTTCCTTTCGTTGCTTATGCCTTTGTGCAACTTTTTGTTTATTTCGGTATGCTGCCCTTCTTACAATATTGTCGATCCAAGATCATTGAGGGAACTCGATGTTCCCTAACTCGGGTGAGGCCGAGTACCCATTTGGGAACTCGAAGTTCCTTAACTCGGGTGAGGCCGAGTACCAATGAGGGAACTCGAAGTTCCTTAACTCGGGTGAGGCCGAGTACCAATGAGGGAACTCAAAGTTCCTTAACTCGGGTGAGGCCGAGTACCAATGAGGGAACTCGAAGTTCCTTAACTCGGGTGAGGCCGAGTACCTTGTGATCTTCAGAAAATAAATAAGTAAAATCAGACTTTATTGATGGCCTTCAACGATGCCTCATTAAAAAACTCAACCGGTAAAACCCTCCTTAGGGAAAAAAACCTGATCTGAGGAAAAAGAGTACACCGGCTTTACAATTATGGAGTTAAAAAATTCAAATTACAAATTCCTACTTAAATTAACTGAAATAAGTCTTCAAATGTGTGGCGTTCCAAGTATTGGGCAGAGGTCGGCCGCTCAACTCTTGCAGCCTGTATGAGCCGTTGCCTAGGCTGTCCACGACGCGGTATGGTCCTTCCCAATTAGCGGCGAGTTTTCCGCATGTTCGATCTTTCCTGGCCTCCCTGGTTTTCCTCCAAACTAAATCTCTCGGGATGAAGGATCGGTCATGAACTCGTGAGTTATAACGTCTAGCTGCCCTCGTTTTGGCGGCGAGGTCCCGTACCTGAGCTTCGTTTCGAAGTTCTTCGATAAGGACGAGTTCTTCTCTGAGGAAGTCTTCGTTCTGGTCTTGGTCATAAGATATCCTTCGTATGCTCGGCTCCCCTACCTCGACGGGAATCATAGCATCGGTCCCATAAGTTAGGCAGAAGGGAGTTTCTTGAGTGGATGACTGGGGAGTGCAGTGATAGCCCCATAATATGCTCGGTATTTCTTCGGCCCAGGAACCCTTTGCTTGACCAATTTTTCTTTTCAACTCATTCAGGATGACTTTATTAGCAGCTTCAGCTTGACCGTTTGTTTGTGGGTGCTCGACGGACGAGGTTCGATGTAGGATACAGAGGTCGATCAAGAAGGAATGGAAGGTCTTGTCAATGAACTGTCGACCGTTGTCTGTCACAATTGTATGAGGAATTCTGTGCCGGCAAATAATATGCTTCCACGTAAATTGTTGAACTTGCCTTGCTGAGATCTTGGTGATTGGCTCTGCTTCAATCCATTTCGTAAAGTAATCCACTGCGACTATCAGAAATTTAGCTTGTCTTATGGCTGGGGGGAAGGGGCCGAGGATGTCCATCCCCCATAATGCGAACGGCCAT
The DNA here is from genome assembly GCA_026586105.1 of Hylodesmum podocarpum. NCBI lineage: Eukaryota > Viridiplantae > Streptophyta > Magnoliopsida > Fabales > Fabaceae > Hylodesmum > Hylodesmum podocarpum. Next base: position 1,935,197 of record JALJEV010000403.1, read on the forward strand.
GGGGAGACTATGCTCTGCAGGGTGGTCGGTGGCAGAGAAGGTAGGGAGCCGTGCTCCTGACATTTCTTACAAGCTCGGGTGAAGCGCTTAGCATCCTCTTTGAGTGTCGGCAAGTAATATCCAGCTCGGATTATTCTTGCTGCCATACTTTGGGCGCCCGAGTGCATTCCACATACACCATCGTGCAACTCAGCCATGACATACTGAGCTTGATTTTTGGCCAAACATTTGAGCAAAGGGGAGGAAAAACCGCGCTTGTACAGTTCCTGATTTTGTATGATATAGAACGACGCTTGCCGACGCAGTCGTTGGGCTTCACTAGGCTCGGCTGGTGTAGTCCCATCGCGAAGTTAGGTGATTATGGGTGTCATCCATGAGTCTGGCTCGTCGGTTAATGCATGTACCTCGTCCCTATCCCAGCTAGGAGCCGTTAGTATTTCTTGGATGATAGAATGGTGTTGTCCTCCAATCCGTGAGCTCGCCAATTTGGACAAGAGGTCGGCTCGGTCATTTTGTTCTCGTGGTACATGAGTTATTTCGAATTTGTCGAAGTGTGCTAGGCAATTCTTTACCCGATGATAATATTGTTGAAGTAATGGCTCTTTAGCTTGGAACTCGTCATTCACCTGTGACGTGATGAGCTGGGAGTCGCTGAAGCATCGTAGGCGTCGCGCGCCCATGTCTCGTGCTAATCTTAGACCAGCTAAGAGGGCTTTATACTCGGCCTGATTATTGGAGGCCACAAATGAAAAACGTATGGCCTGTTCTAATATCAAGCCATCGGGTCCTTCTAACAAGACTCCAGCTCCGCTCCCCTTCTTATTTAAAGAACCATCTACCCGCAGGGTCCACCAAGTATCCCCGTCGCTGATGTCGGGGAGCTCGGTGAGGAAATCGGCCAAGAACTAGGCCTTCATCGGACCTCTCGGCTCGTAAACGAGTCCGAACTCAGATAACTCTACCGACCAAGCGGTCATCCTCCCCGCCAGGTCGGGTCGCTGGAGGATTTGACGGGGTGATCGGTGCGTATGATTATGTCATGACTTCGAAAGTAGTGGCGGAGTCGTCTGGCTGTGAAGACCAGGCTAAGAATCAACTTCTCAACTGTTTGATAGCGTGTTTCTGCAGGTTGTAACGTCCGACTTACAAAGTAGATCGGCGTCTGTATCTTATCTACTTCTTTTACCAAGACCGAACTCAATGTATTATTGGAGACCGCCAAGTATATGTATAAGGGTAAGCCCGACAGAGGACTACTCAATGTTGGGATGGCCGATATTCTCTCACGTAGGCCTGCAAAGGCGGCGGCACACTCTTCGTTCCATTCAAATCTCTTTGACTGTTTTAATAACCGGAATAAGGGTTTACTATATTCTGCCAGCCTTGGTAAGAACCGAGATAGTGCTGCTAGCCGGCCATTCAAGCGTTGAAGATCTTTAAGACAGGTCGGACTCGGCATGGAGAGGATCGCTTTGTACTTATCTGGATTCGCTTCGATCCCTCTCTGGGAGATCATAAATCTAAGAAATTTTCCCCCTCCTACTCCGAAGGCACATTTCTCTGGGTTAAGACGGATTCGGTGGCTTCGGATCTCGACAAACATCTCTTGTAGATCGAGAGGGTGAGTGTCTCGAGAGGTGGATTTAGCCACCATGTCATCGACGTACACTTCCATGTTTTTTCCGATCTGTTTTTCAAACACTTTATCCATCAATCTTTGATAGGTGGCCCCTGCATTCTTCAGACCAAAGGGCATGGCCTGGTAACAATAGTTGGTCGTGGCCGACATGAAGGCTGTCTTCGGCTCATCCGGAGGATACATCGGTATCTGATTATATCCTGAATACGCGTCCAGGAAACTGAAAACCTCATACCCGGCTGCTGTCTACTAACCGATCTATACTCGGTAGCGGATAAGTATCTTTCGGGCAAGCTTTATTTAGATCAGTGTAATCAGTGCACATTCTCCATTTCCCGTTTGACTTTTTAACCATGACGACATTAGCGAGCCACGTGGTATATATGATTTCCTGAATGAAGCCAGCCTCCAATAATTTAGTCACCTCCTTTTGTACTATAGCCCTACGCTCCTCGCCCAACTTCCGTTTCTTTTGGGAGATCGGTTTAGCATGAGGGAACAAAGATAACTTATGGCACATAAGGTCGGGGTCGACACCCGACATATCTGACGGCTTCCATGCAAAAAGATCGGCATTGTCTTTGGTGAGTCCGAATCACTTGTTCGAGTAACCGGTCGATCAAGGATGAACCGATTTTAGTTATCGATTGGGTTGGGAGCCGAGCTTGAGATCTACTAGCGGCTCGAGAAGGGGCGCTCCTCTTTAAACTTCGATTCGGGATCCATGTCGAATTCTTCATCTTGGTCAATTTGGACCGAGCATATATTCGCAGGCCTCGATTTATCATTTTCGTCAAAAGATCAGACTGTATAAGGGGGTAACCTTCAAACTTCTGGCATAACATACTCGAGCTACCTTAGGATCGGCTTTTATGGTGACGATTTGATGGCCACCATCGAGAAACTTCATGGCCATATGTGGGGTCGACACCACTGCTCCGAGTTGATTAAGAGTGCGTCTCCCAATGATGATGTTGTATGATGTGTCGCTGTCTATCAAGATGTACTTCACATTGATTGTCCGATAAGCATTGCTTCCCCCGAAGGTCGTGAGGAGCTCTACATAACATCGGGCGTGAACCCTTTCGCCAGCAAAACCGAGCAACGGCTCGGGATGTGGCAGAATGATGGAATCAGGTAATTCCAATTGTTTGAACAGACCGAAAGGACGTCGCCGAGCTCCCGATCTATTAGCACCTTCCGTACACGCCAATTGGCAATTGTAGCCGAGATTACCATCGGGTCAGTGTGGTCGGGATCGTCCGTGCTAAAGTCGGAATCAGAAAAGGTGATAGTGGGGAGTGATATTTTTCTGGAGAGCTCTACGTGATTGACGCTTCGAGCATACCTTTTCCTTGTCGAGGAGGATGCTCCTCCCCTAGCAAATCCGCCCGCGATGCTATTAATAGTTACGCGTACCTGATCAGGGTTTTGGTCGGGCTCTCTTTTACGATCTTGTTCCTTTCGTTTCTTCTACGGGCGTCGGTCCTCTTTACTCTCCTCTCGACGATGAGGTGTGTAATCGTTCTTCGGATCACGTCGACCCTGCTCACCCTGAATGAAGCGACGTAATTCCCCACTGCGAACCAGTTTCTCTATGATATCACATACATTCCTGCATTGCTCGGTGGTGTGACCTTGATTCTGATGATAGGCACATCTCTTGTTGGGGTCGGCATTCCTCGGCGTTGGGGACGGTGAGGGTGGCCGTACCAAGTCCAAGGCGTAGGCTTCTCTGAGGATTTTGTCTCTGGGCGAATTCAGTGCAGTATACGAGGTATATCGGGTTTTGTTGTTATCGGATCTCCAGGTAGACCTCTCGTTCGTTTTGACCGACTCTCGTTGATCTCGATCCTCGGCTCGACGCTTAGCCTCCGTGTTCTCCTCTATAGCCATAAATCTAGTCGCCCTCTTCCTTAGTTCGTTCATGTCCACAGGCGGCTCTGCAAATAATGACTTCGAGAAGTCGCCCGATCTAAGCCCGGCTTGAATGGTTTGTAACGCTACCGCCGGGTGAAGATCGGGAATCGTTCGGCATGCTTCTGCAAATCGTGCCATATAGTCACGCAGAGATTCTCTTTCCTTTTGGACCAAATGATACAGGGTAATAGCGGTTGCAGGGGTCAGTTTGGCATCGGCAAACCGAGTTTGAAAATGGTCGCAAAACACCGCGAATGAGCTTATCGACTTGGCGGGCATCGAGTAGTACCAGTTTAGGGCGGTTCCTTTAAAGGTTGCCGGGAACATTTTGCAAAGGACACAGTCATCTTTGGTACGGTTCAGAGCTTGGTGAGGAAGGCTTGAACATGAGTAGTCGGGCAGGTTGTGCCATCATACTTATCGTGGGCCGACCACCTCCATGATTCTGGCACGCTCACATCCATGATGTTTGTAGTGAATGGGGTGAGGGCGACCAAGGCGTCATAACCACAGCCTCGGGGCGGCGGGCATAGATCGGAAAAAGGTTGGGCTTGGGACGGTTGACGGCTGAGGGAAGATTGGTCCTCTGGGTTATTCTCTCCTGTGTATCGACGGTGGGAACCTCCTACATGCGAGTGAGATCAGTGCGTCTAGGGTTTTCTTCTTCGTGTGTGTTAGGCGGATTTTGGTTAGCGTTTGCGAGAACTTTTTCCCTTAGGGCTTGTAATTCCAATGCTTCTTCATCTCTCTGGCCCCGGAGTATGCGCATATCCGCCTGTGTAGTCCGTAATTCTCTGGTTATCTCTTGGTTTTGCAGTTGCAGGGCTTCTGTTTGTTGGCAGGTAGTAGCTAAAGCTGCGTCGACGTGTTGTTGGATCATGTCTCTGATGGTTGGGTCCATGGCTGGATTCGAATGGCTGCGAGTGCGAACCATTGGTCTCGTGATCGTGGGATGAAGAATTACCTCGCCCCACGGTGGACGCCAAATGTTCTTGGTAAAATCTGGGAGGGGCCGAGGTGAGCTCGGCCTCTTTAAAATGGGTTGATAAGAGGATTGATATCCTCCCTTCGTAGGTAAATTCGTCTCTTCTTTTCGAGTATGTTTTTATTATTGATTATTCATTAACCTTCTCGCTTTGCTTAGTCCGTCATATTTATATTTATAGAGTTATTTTTAGGTTTTTTCTATGGATCTTGCAAAGATAATTACAGGCCGATTAGTCCAAAAGTCACTCTTTTTAAGGGGTTCTTATGGCCGAAGTCCGAGTAAATGAAAGAAGTGAGCTCTCCAACTCAACCCGGTATAATAACTAACTAACCGATTAACTTAATCACATTTACATATATCTATTTCTCTATCAAATATTTTTTTTATTATCGAATATTATTACAAGGCTGAATGAAAAGTAAAGTTTGTGTAGAATATGGCATAGAAAAAAGTTTATTTGGATAACGAGAGAAGAAGATAATGGGACGCGAAAATATAAAAATAATAATATAAATATGTGGGAAACATGCGTTGGCTGGATCGGCATCTCCGCTCACTGCACCGTCGTATCCCTAACTCCTACACTTCCATCAAAATCATCCGACAAAACTTGATGGGTAGCTCAGAGCCCATAAGCCCAACTAACACCCGCGTGGGCTGGATCGGTACAGGTGTCATGGGCCACTCCATGTGTGCCCACCTCATCCGGGCCGGTTACACCCTAACCGTCTTCAACCGCACCGCTTCCAAGGCCCAACCCCTCCTCGATCTCGGCGCCCACTTCGCTCCCAACCCCAACGCCCTCGCCGCCCGCTCCGACGTCGTCTTCTCCATCGTCGGCTACCCCTCCGACGTCCGCTCCGTCCTCCTCCACCCTTCCTCCGGCGCCCTCTCCGGCCTCCGCCACGGAGGCATCCTCGTCGACATGACAACCTCGGAGCCCTCCCTGGCGGCCGAAATCGCCGAGGCCGCAGCAGGCAAAGGCTGCCACTCAATTGACGCCCCGGTGTCCGGCGGCGACCGCGGAGCGAAGAACGGAACCCTAGCGATATTCGCGGGAGGGGAAGAATCGACGGTTAATAGACTTGAACCGTTGTTTAGTTTGATGGGGAAGGTGAACTACATGGGAGGGAGTGGGAAGGGGCAATTCGCGAAATTGGCGAATCAGGTTACGATTGCGTCGACGATGGTGGGGTTGGTGGAGGGTATGGTGTACGCGCATAAAGCGGGTTTGGATGTAGGGTTGTACCTGGACGCCATTTCGACCGGTGCTGCCGGTTCCCGGTCGCTGGATTTGTATGGGAAGAGGATATTACAGAGGGATTTTGAACCGGGTTTTTTTGTGAACCATTTCGTTAAGGATTTAGGGATTTGCTTGAAGGAGTGTCAGAGTATGGGGATTTCTTTGCCTGGTTTAGCCCTCGCGCAACAACTTTATGTTTCTCTTAAGGCTCATGGGGAAGGTAATTTGGGTACTCAGGCTCTTATTTTGGTCCTTGAGAGACTCAACAATGCTTCTATTCCTCACTCTAGTGCTTGAAAACTTACATGTTTCTGCAATTACCATTTTGCAAGAATAATGTTGTAAGCTCTATTCATAAGATGTTGTAATTTCTATCTTTCTTACTAGTGAAAACTTTCTTTCTATTCATAATATGTTGTAATGTTCCGTTATAGACTTAACTCAGATGTTAGACCTTGATATATAATGATCTTTGCAGGAAATATTCCTAGTATACCTTGATGACAGTGTCAATTTTATGGGTTTAGTAAATTCTAGTAGTTGCAAGCATTATGTAGAGGAGCATTCTCTACTCAATAATACTCATGTTTCCTTATCCATTTTGGGAAGAGATAGAAAATACGTCTACATGATTTTCATCAATCGGCACAACTTGATACAGTCTTGGTTTTATTGCATTCGAGAAAAACTTTCAGGATATTACTGCATCATAGTAACTTAACTATAAGAGCAGGTGAATCCGTCTTCATTCCTCAAGTTACCTGTATATTTACAATAAATTATGTTCGTCGAAGGAAGGAATGTTGATAAGGGCAGCTACGAGATTGGCATCTCTTGCATCCAAGTGTTGGATAATAATATAGAAAGATGACAAAGGAATTGACTACCCAAAGTTTTGTCTTGTCATTTCGGAATTGGAATTATATTGAGACAAGCAGTAGTTGGTGATTTGTCTAAAGCATATTCAATAATGCAGCTGTTATGTAATGAGCAATCCTCCAAATATGACCATTTCAGAGAGCGTTGGGTTTCAATCACTTGAATTTGTTTATTCTTTTGGTGACCTTTTCCAGCCCCGAAGTCATGGAATATGCAATTGTAAAGAAACAAATTTCACCAGCCCCATGTCAGTTAAGAAAATAATCATGTACCTTTCAAAAAAAGAAAAAAAAAAATCAACATCAAAGCCCCAATTTTGATCCAGTCATGACAGAGGACGATTTTCCTCACTTCCACACAACATGCCATGGTAAAAATATGTTCAGAATTAAGACGGCATGATGAAAAGACTAGAACAACAATAATAACATCAACAACTCTTTTCAGTCTCCATTGACAACTCAGAAAAGCATCGAATTAAAAGGCATTTAGCCTGGTCAATACATTAAGTCCTGACTTATTCTCGTTGGCTACATTCCGCGAAAGGTGACTAGTTACTCAAGATTAAGTTTATATCTTTGATATTATTCCTTAACGAAGGAGAAACAAACTCCGCAACCAAAATAATGAATGCCCCGGTCACCAGCTGCAAGGTTGCAGTGAGAAGAGAGAACTCTCCTATAGATACCCGCACAGTGGATCTGTAGGACCAGTAACCAAGGCATCATTGCTTCAATGTGTTTGTTGTTGATCTAATACCTAAGCAAAAAAATGAAACTAGTATTACACGTTTCCCTTGGCAATAAATTCAAGACTCTTCTTCCACTCCCAAATATTGGGAGTGAGAAGCTGCCAGGAGGGCTGCACCAATGCCAGAGCCATCATTAGCATGCTCAATGACAATGGTATCAGCAGCCTCATCTCCCAGCAATTCCTTCAGTGTACTCTCCAAGCATTCTCTGAATTTCGTGTAGTGTTCAAACAATCCACCATCCAATGCTATCACTGACTTTTGCTTCTCCCCAACCTTAACTGTGTCTCTTCCTATTTTCTTAAGGATGCCCAAAATACCAGCAGCAGCAAGGCGAGCTCCACGAGTAGCAACAATGTCACAGAGTTCCACAACAATCTTCCTCACTTTTAGGGACGTATTAGAGATCTGACAAAAAAAGGAAGGCAGTGAATAACCTATACATGTTTTTCTTTTGGATGGGGGGCTTGAGATACACCAAGTTTTGTTGCCCTTAACATAATCAGAATGCTTTTTTTATTTTGAATGACAGATCACAAACAATAGGCACTTTATTTTATCATCAGAATTTCCGGCCCCTCATCCAATTCAAGAAAAAGCAATTTACAGGATGAGGTGTGAGACATGAAAGTCGGAGTTCAACATTGGCAGAGAGCATTCATACCTCTAATATATCCTTCAATTTGTTTCCAACCACTTTCAGATCGGAACTTGTGTCATGGTGCATGGCTGACATGTCAGGTGTCCTAATAAAAATGATGTCAACAAAAAATAATTTGTTGTAATGAAGGTTTATACAAGTCAACAAGGGAAAACAGGAAGTGTAGTTTTAAAGAAGGAAATGAAATGAAATGGAGGAGTGAATGCCATTTTTAAGATTGGTATGAGAAACAAAGAAGGAACTGAGAATGAACAAGCAACCATTTGCATTCCAATTTAAACTTTCACGCCAATTTTGGATGAAAATGATTAAGGAAAAAAAGAAGTTCTTACTGCTCCTATGTTTTTGCTTATTTTCATAGGTTTATCATTATAAGTTATCTTTATTCATCCATCCTTTTTACCTAGAATAAATAAGTATGAAAATATTTTAATCATACCATTTCCCCCATTTTTTTCATGGTATAAAAAGCAGTAAACCTTACTGTACTCCCATTTCACTTTTTCTCTTATCCCCACCTCTCCTACCAACTACCAAGCAAGAGGAAATAACAACCCAATCTTGTATTTGCAGCATTCTAGTCTTCACTATAATATTCACAAGTTAAAAAAAATGCACAAATTTGTTAATGGTGTGGCCAGCCACCAATTAACAACAGCAATTATTAAGCAATCGTCATAAATGAGATTGAAGTAGAAACATGGCGTGCATCTTAATTTACTCAGATTTCTGCTTAATTCATGAAATTACACAACCAAGCTAAGCATCAGAATCATTATTGGCTAGGTAGATATGCAATAAAAAGAAAAGCCATCCAAATAAAGGTCATGGATCAATATAGACATGTATGACCCGAGACAAGAAAAGTGACTGCGGTGACATAGTTAACAATAATGGATAGTGGCGCAGAGAGTCCCTAAAAGGCTATTAACAACAGTGTTTGGTGGTATAAATAATCATACCTAAGTATGAAAGGAATTTTCAATTTGGGGGGAACAGTATCTCCAAAAAAGTCAGCTTCTTCAGCCATCTTCAACAAAGCTCTCCTCACAATTTCTCCCAAATACATGCCAGAAATCAATTTCTCAAAAATCTGTGAATAATAGTGGAATAATGTTACAGAGTTACATTGGTCAATTAAACAAATGAATATAGTATATGATTATTACCTGTTCTCCAGGGTTTAAGCTCTCAGCATCCAGAGCTTGATCATATTCTGTTAGAGGAAGATGTGATGATCGGAAATTACCCCACTCCATGTTTATAACCTAAAATATTCAGAAGTAATCAACATGCTTTGGTACCAGCTAATCAGCCACTTAGTATCACAGTAAAGACAACTCTATTGCACAAGAAATTCAGTCTCACACATATTATTAACCTACTTACCATATCTCCTGATTTCGGTAAAAGACCATGCCATTTTGGAATAGCATGTGCACGTTCTACATATGCTGCATTTGTTCCAGTACCAAGAATCACAGCAGCGATGACATCTTGATTGTAGAATCGGCCTCCAGCTAATGTTCCAATCGTGTCATTAACCTACATCAAGTCACCAAGTTACGCTTCATTTCCAGTTTAAGATATTAACCAACTAAGAATTACATAAAATCAATAAAAACTGACACCACACAACCGTAAAATTTAAAAATTATGTCAGACCCAAACTGGAAAACATCATGCTCAAGTTGTGTCTATGAAAAATTAAATAAAATGAATCCAAAAGAGAGGATAGTGAGACAGACCAGCGCCGCAACTCGCATGTCTAGGCCAATTTTTTCCATGGCCTTTGTTAGATTCCCCACCACATCTTCACCGACCTACAAACAAACCATGAAAGACTAACTGTCTGTCTGATTACCATGCTCAATCAGAGGATAACCAAGAAACAAAGAAACCAAGTACAAGAGAGTTCTCTCTCTGAAAACTGAAAGAAACCTATGGACCATGATACACTTTTGAACCATGATGAGGTAAACATTGTAATATCAGGACACAGAATTGAATACAATAACAATAGTAGTGTGACATGGTCTGCATCAAACAGAGAGAGACTCTTGAAAGTTCCCAGACTATGCACCACAGTATAATCAAGATAAATGACAAGAAGAAAGAATGGCTGCACAAATAAGATTGTATATAATACAATCAAGGTAACAAGATTTACCGCATCTTCAATATTGAAGCCTTTGGTCCACTTTATTAGAGTCCCAGATGCAATTGATGTTTGTCTCACTGGGAATGAGAAAGTAAAACCCAGTTCTCTTTGTCTGCCAGGGGGAGGATGAAAACCTTCAGGTTCTGAACCAACAAACTTGGCAAGAGCTGCTGCTATAAAATCAAATAATCCCTGTAACAACACAATGAATATGTGTCAAATTGTAGGCAGGCTTAATGCTCTGATAGATTTTCCCATAACACACTTACATCTGACGAACCAGTCATCAAATGTGGAGGAATTGAAACTTCATCAAATTCCTGGCCAATAACACCTTTCTCTTTCCCACCTAAATGTACGCGGAGGACTCGGAAGTTTGTGCCACCTAGGTCCAATGCATAATAGAGTCCTTCCTCATCCCTGTAAAAAATTGCACAGGGCAAAGACTGAATTATCTTGATAAAAACAAAGTTTAAAATTCAGAAAATTTATGATTTTGTTATCAATGTGAATACAACCACAATGTGTAATACTTAATCAAACTCACTCTCCCTCTCTTTCTCTTTGCATATTGACTGCAGATTCTTTGCCACGGAATATAAACAATGAAATGCTTTAGGAATCAACCATTACCATCCAGCAGACAGAACCAACAACAAGTGAATACTTTCATTACCATGACTAATTTTGCAGTAAATTCCTCCCATTTTAATCATGTAAACCCTGAAGTGCTAAAATATTATCTGAACCATCATACCAAAATCATGCATCAGTTTCAAAACCCCATATTGTCAATAAAACAAAACCTTTAGTCATTTCTGTTGTTTTTTTATTTTTCAAAATTCCCCGATACCAGAATGAGATCACAAATCACAATGAAAATATTCTTCAAAAAATTAAATCACAATGAAAGTAATTTATGTACATCTAATGAAGCCAACTACTACACTGTTGATCCAATATAGCTTGGACATCAAATCACATCAGAAAATAAAATAAACAACACACAAAATAAAAAAAATTAAATGAAAATCCACTTAACGTGTCAAATAAAACAACAAGATCAAGGTGACATAGAGCAGGACAAACAGACAGCCCCACAAATCCGAGACATCCTGAACCTCCACTGTCTCAAACAATCACCTATCTATTTTTTATTTTTATGAAAAAAAACCAAACTAGAAACAAAAAAACCGCATATTTTATCAATCTTAAAACTAAAAACAGAACCAATGGAAAAACAAAAACAAAAACAAAAACAGAGAGAAGAGACGAGATGAGACAAATCTACGAACCCAGTTGGGAGATTATCAACAAAACTGATCAACATGTTGAGCTTGCTACCACCTTCAGATGCGAGACCAGCGTGCATCTCAACATCCATGGCATCAGCGACTTGTTTAAGCTTCACAATTTGGGTCCCACACTTGTCCTCAAACTCCTTCAGAATCGCCACGGCGCGACTCCACTTCCGGGAACTAATCATGCGATGGCGCACCACCAGCGCCGCCGCGGCGCAAACGGCGGCGGCGCAGACAACCGCAGCTCCGACGGCGATCTTCCCCATCACTGGAATCCCACAAAGTCGGAAACTTTATCCGAGATTGGTATCTGGGTCGAAGTTTAATAGGAGAGTGAGAGAATGTTAGTATTATTATTGGTGAAAATATGCATAACACATTGTGAGAAAATGACAGTGGCGTGGCGTTAGGGGTTAGGAAAGAGAGGTGAGACAGACACACCAATATTATAACATGAAAATATCGGAAATATATTCCAGATCTGTTTTTCTGGGATTTTAATTTGGATCCAATTTACATTATTTCCTAACCAATTTGGAAATTACTTTCATATGTTTTAAATAAATTGCTGCCAAAATGTTTTTCTTTGGATGAACACATACATATATCAGGTTAAAAAGAATAAATTAATTAATTAAATATAGATAAATTCGACCCAATTAAGGTTGGATTGAAAATTCGATAATACATAAATCAAAATTATAGTATAATGAACAAAAGTGTTATATATATACACACACATCAAATTTAATGATGGAATGAGTTAAATTTAGCTTATTTTAAAAAATCATTAAAACATGCAATCTTCCTAATGTAATCAAATTCATTTTTATTCTCAGTATGTTAAAAATCTCATTTACTTCCTTTATTTTTATGTATAAACCATACATATAACACTATTGAAAACAGCAAAATAAAAATGGTAAATAAATTACTAACATAAAGTTGGGGACTGCGGTTACCCATCTTATATTAAAAAAGATTCTAAAATAAAATTGAAAGTGGTTACGGCTATTACTAATTTATACAGAAATATCTTATGATTATATTTATTCTTTTCTGAATATCCACTCAATCTGTATTTCTTGTTATTTTCTCATAGACTGATTTCGATGGTCCTCCAACTTAAATGTTTATTGACACGATTTTTTATTTTTTTATTTTTTTACATTTAATATAATAATATGAGTTATATATATTGGCCAAATTGCTAAAATTTATATTATCACTTGAATTCTTTTATAGACCAGAAGGGCTCAAAAGCCCAAGTTTATAGTCTCAGACATATTTTTATGTTGATTTTCCAACTTCACAACTTTTATCTTGAGTTGCCAATTGCCAAAGATCAAATGAAAGCAAAATATAGAGATATTTTGGTCGTAAGTATAACGCACATGTTTGATAGATTTGGTAAGAAAACTGAACGTGTTATATTAACTCTTGATACAACTCAATTTTGAAAAGAAACAATATTAGATGAAGCTACACCCAATTATACTACATGTGTATGGGACTCACCAAATTAGATAATAGTTAATAATTGATGAAGTTTGGGTATAAAAAAAACTCATCCACCAAATTGAAATAATTAAAAATATTCCATTTGATATAGTAGGTTATTTGTCGTTAGGCTTTATTCTCTGCATGTTGGGTGCAATGGGTTTTTGATTGTGAGTGTAACCAAATCATTTGGTGATTCCCATTCATCCTCTATCTTTTAGAAATAAATAAACATTTAATTAAATATAGAATAGTTAGAAAATAATCTATCAGATACTATTATTTATTTAAGAAAAAAATAATAATATCATGTTTTGTGATTTTTTCCATTTGAATATTTTTTTTTATTATGTTTAACTAAAGAACATGTCAGAATATTATTATTTTTAAATGTCTTTGTTGGTATTGTAATAAAATAGCTTGTATTCTCATGACTCGTGACAGCGAGTGCTCGGATATTTTATTACATTATCACACCACTAGTTAGATGGAATTATCAAGTCATTGCATTAATTATATATATATATATATATATATATATATATATATATATATATATATAAAATATTTATGTACTTATGTTTTAAATATTTTTGTAAATTAAATTATTTTAACAATTTAATTATTATTTTTAATAATTAAATCACTATATAAAATTGTATTTAATTCAAAATTTATTTAATAATTCATCATATTATTTAATTTTAAAATAAATGATACAAAAATTTATATATTATTTTTAAAGCAATATTTATTAATTAAATGTAATTTATAAAAAAATGGTTAAAAAGTAAAAATAAATAAGTCTTATATTAATATCGACAAACACATTCATACCAAACAACTTATCCTGCACCCATGTTTATATTCTCTAGTTTTATAATTGGTAAAATACTATTGAGGTATCATTTCACAGTTACACTTCATCGAATAACAACGACCTCTGAGTGCGTTAGAAACGTAGACCACTGATTTATGTTCTTTAATTAAATCATTCAGAATTTAAATATTATTAATAATTTATTATTATTTATATAATATTAAGATTAAGATAAATTATTTTTAATTCTATAAAAGAAATATCTGCCTTTGATTGGAGATTTTCTTTTACTTTATTGAAAATAATATGGCTATACACCAGAAAAACTTTAATTACACACAAAAAAAAAATGATAATAACATGGCCGTTCTCATGTCTATTCGATTTAATGAAAATAACAAGAGATAAAGATAATCCTAAAAATGATTAATGCTTCTTAAATTTTTTAAAGTGATTAATAAAATATTCATGTAGCATTTTTTTTTACCATTGGTACTGTCAAATACAATAACTTTAACATACTCCGTTGTTAACGTAATTTATTCCTTATCCATATCGGTCAAAAATTGACTTGTTTGTTTGAACGATACAATTAGATTTAATCCAAAATTTATGGTTAATCACGAGAAACCAGTTAGGAAACAACCCACTGGTTTATTAAAAAGTGTAAAAACTTTCTATATTAAAATATATCAGTAGTGTAAATTTTTTAATTATCGTTCAATTATAGATTATTATGTATGATAATTTTTTATTTTTATAATATTTTTTTAAAATATTATATTTGGATTAAACTTTCATCAATTGAAATGTAATTTTTTTATATTTACCATGTAAAAAATAAGTTTTATTTTTACAAGAATATTAATTAGACTACGGTTGGTAGGCCGGATATGAGTGAATTGGGTTAAAGAGGTTGTTTTAGAAAAGGAATTGGATACTCAAATTTGGGCTTCGGGAATATTGGATTTGGGCTTTCACATTTCTCATGGGCTTCATACTTTCATATAGTCTCTAACATGCAAGAAACAATTGCCCAACATTTGATAGGTTTTCATTTTTCGCCCAGTTTTTTTTTTTTTTTAATTCTTTGGTTTTTAGTTTATTTATTTTACCCCACAGGAAAAATTCTAACAAAGAGGAAGACATTATTGTTAACCACAAGCCCACATATAGTTTTCTGAAAAAAGAAAAAAAAAACACGAGTTTCAGGTCCACAGGTGCAGGAGTTCACAAAACAAAAGTAGAGGAATCTTTAAAATTATTTTCTCTGGGTTCGGTCTCAGAAAGTATATTTTCTTTGTTAAAAGATGAAAAACTAGTATTTATACAATTTAAGTTGAATGTGATGTGAATATTTTTTATTATTATAAGTATAATTAGTTTGGAATCGGTTAGTTTGTTAGTACATATAAACTTACCCATTTGTATATTTTTCTTAACTAATATTTTTCATAATTCTCTCAATTATTTTGTTCTTCTTTCTTGTCACATCTTTCTTAACACTTTCCCATCTCTTATTAGGTGTATACACCCAAAATGTGTGTATGAATATCATTTTTGTATAAACAAGTAGGTTGGGGCTAGAAGCTTCTAATTTCCCAATGATGATACTATTATATATCACCCATGTCTCTCTGCCTTCGTTAGGTAAATCCCATTGTCCATCACTTAAAGAATTGATGAATTCACTGTGTTTATGCTTAGTAGCACTTAAGTTTCAAAAAGCTTTTAATATCTATTTATGAAAAATTAATAAAAATAAAGATTACTTTTCAAAATTAATCAAGTTAGAGAAATGCTACAAACATCCTCTCTAACAATTTATTTTAAACACTCTCTGGTTGGTTAGAATCCATTAAAATCAAATATTTTTCTGGATATTTTTATCTCATTTATTTTTAAATGATTATCTTTTCTAATTTTATAGATTTTAATAAATTCTGATTAGTCATAGGATAAGTGTCAGAAAAAATATGTTAGAGAATATGTAACAAACATTACCCTTGAATACTTTGCTCATTTATTCTTTTACTAATCATTTTCATGAGTGAAATAAGTGATATTCATATACTATTATATCATTTATAATTGTGAATATTGAAACTTAATATTATATTAGATTATTGGTTTATCTTCTGTTAAGTGCTAATTTTATAAAGCCTTACTTTCATATTGAAGTGGATCACGATCTAGTTGTTGATTTGAGGGCGTGTTGGCCATACTTTTACTTAATGCAAGTGGGGACTGAAGGGAGGTAACAACTTGGTGAGAGCATCATGCAAATGACCCATGGACCAAAAATATTCATCCCCTCAACTTACTTTGCTAATGACAGCACCTTTTCAATCTTCAGTGTCAACACTAATAATTATATATAATTATCTTTTTGTAGCTTTCATGAATAGAATTCTGCTGCAATCAAAACTTGACCTTATTCTTTAACAGCTTAATCTGATGTAACTATATTAATTGTTGCCAAATATATGTAAATGTATCCTTGTTTAAACATATTTTCGTTTTAACAAATCTTGTACCATGCCTAGACTTGAATGTAGTAACATTTATATAGCTTTTCTGACCTTATAAGGTATTATTTTTGTGAAATGAATTGGACGTCAAAATGGACAATATATTCAGTTCCGGGATCAAAGGGATATTTGCTCAACATGAATATGCAAAGAGTTTTAAGAGAAAACATTGACAAATAAGACCACCACATAGGCAAGAATCACTAACAAAAGTAATTACCGAGTAAGAAGCCATTTTATTAGTATGGTTTCTCTTTATTTTGGTGGAGAAGTGATTATGACTTTTTGATGGTCTAACGGGATTCAGCAATAATGAATTATAATGACTCTTACGATTGATTTCCATTTTCAAACATGCAATCCATATCATAGGGGCCAATTATAATGTGTCTAGTACATGATGCCAACAAAAATTAACCCCCTAAAATCCAACCATATCTAATTATAATCATTTCCCTTTTTGGGTTGCAGTTGAATTTCTAAACACCCCTGTTTGCAAATGCGCCATTGTTGTAATGGATGGTGGTGACTTCACTCTCTATTATTTGACCGAACCACCACTAAAAATTTAATTTTGAAAACAGGACCCCGTGAACTTGTAAGGATTACAAGTTTATTTCATGATGGAAATTTTCTCTTAGAAAAATAGTTCCTTGCAAGTTGCAAGATCCTATTAGGATAAATAATAGACGATCAAATTCTCTTACCTGATCTCAAAATTTAATTAGAAATTATTAGAATATAAATAATATTCTCATTAGAAATTATTAGAATATAAATAATATTCTCACGTGAGAAGAATCATAAATAATACATGAGTTTACATAAATAATATTCATTGGTTAAAGATCTTTTAAAAGAAGTCAAAAATAATACCTTAAAAGTTTATATTCAAAACGGATAATATATTCTTATTGTGGAGGAGATGTGTGTATAAAGTTATCCCAAGAGTTACTTAACATTACAAGTAAAATTTTAAAATTTCTATTATTTGCTTATGTTTTATTTTCTACCCAACATTATTTAAAGGTTTTATTAACTAGTATATCTTAAGGGTACTAGTTAAGAAATTTAAAAGAAAAAATATTTAATAAGTAACTAACGAGTAATGATAGTAAAAATATTAATCAATCATAATTTCATATAATTTATTTCAGTAAAACCGTTTTCGTTTGGTTTATTAATCAGTACCACGAGCATTTTTGGTCAATTAATTACTAATTAACACCTCTCAATAATCAGGGTCAAAGTCGAAATTATCAAAATCAGTGTTGAAACTGGGAAATGCTTATTGTAACAAGTGGAAAAGGGCACATAATTATGTACAAACATATAGTAGAGGAATAAAATTTACAAGCCAAGAGAATTCATGAGTCTTGAACAAACAGCTCAATAAGGGAGAAATTTATGACTTGGCTAAGAAAATTGAAAAAAAGTTGATCAATCTTGTGACTTAGACAACAATGTGTTATAAGCATGTGCAGCAAAAACGCCCCACGTGGGTTATGACATGCGTGTGGGTCTCTAATTCCAAGTGGTACCCTTTTCTTTGATAGTTTTGGCAAGATGCAATCTTCTATGATAACAAAACTTCCCAAGTCAGGAAGGAAAATCAGCCTTATAGACAAAGAAAAGATGATATTAATAATGTTAAATGAAAAGTACATAGATTTTACATTAATTAATTGCAAGTGAACTGATGAATCAGTAAGAAACCTTTATTTGAGGTATAGATTTCCCATGTTCATGAGAATAATGAGATACCATTTTTTTTTAGTATGTAGATGAGCTGTGAGTGTGTATCTGGGAGCTGGCTCTGCTGCTTAATTAGACATCTTCCTCTTGTAGATCTCATGCCTATTTTCTTTCCTAGATAAAATACCTAGCCAGTCTTTTTCAAATTCTTTGATAGTTATTTCATCACTACTGAGGAGGTGCTTTTCATTTTTATACTCAATTTAACCAAAATTTTTAATCAGAAGAATTTGTATTTGCACAAAAATATTGTAATCATTTAACATAGGGAGGAAGAGAAATGCTAGAAAGTATAGTACTTAACATATTATCTGGCATAATATATTTTTTCACATCTAGACAAAAGTTAAATTGATGACTGTCTTTTTTTAAATCTTATTAAAGTCTCCTTCTTACATAATCTAATATAATCTTTTAAATAGACGTTGATTAAAAATCACATAATTCGATGAATCTTAATTTCTTAATGAATAATAGAGTATTTCAGAAGAAATATTTTAAAAGATGTGTAACTATTATCATGGAAGAGAAGAATAACGAGAGGAAATAATGTGAGATAAAATACTACAGAGAGAAATATTAAAATATATTTGTAGAAAAAAATAATATTGATGAGAAAATGTGAATAAGCAAGTGGATCAATTAATTCCACCTTAATCAATGCCTATATTAAATGTTTAGAAAGAAAATTTTATTACATAGAATAATCTTACCGATTAAAACATATTTTTTTTCTTGCAAATAATACGTATGATTTAGAAGAATTTTCTCTTTAAAATATTTTGATATTTCCTTCTTATCCATTACAAAAATTTGGTACCTAAATCGTAAATGAAGAGTGATTTTAAGGATTAAATTATTTACTAACTAACTTCTTTATAGTTTTAGAAATTATATATTTTTTATTGAAATTATATAATCTTTACTTGCTTACGCAATTTAATTAATTAGTCTTGAATAAAGATATGTTCAGAATTAATTTTTAAAATTTAGAAAACTCGTATTTTAGAATGGTTTACATGAATAATTTTAAAGTGAGATATATTATAGATGCGAGTTTGTTTAACTTACTTTAACAATTCAATAAAAAATAATTGATATAATAAATAAATATAATTGATTATCTTAAATTTCATAAGAGAAGTATACTAATTATCTTTAATTAAGTTATTTAATCTCATTTTTAATTAAGACTTATCTAGACAACATATACGAACAAACATAATTTGCACAAACCATTTTAAAATTATTACTTTCCTTTCCTTTTATGGCCCCTGGTGTAAAGAGGATGATTAAATAACCTAAACGTCGTTGTGTGGCTATAAAACTTATGAATAACGTTTTGATTTTCTTTTTCTCCAATTACATAGGTGGAAGAAATCAGGCTACATTTGTATATATGTGATGTGGTATTGTTGTGACAACCTTTCGGCTGAAGGTTAAACCTTGTGATTGTGGGGAAAAGGGAATCTGATGAGCAAAGCTTGTGTTTTCTTTTGCTAATTTTTACAGGTGTTACCAAGTGCACTATAATACATAATTCTCTTTTGTTTAAAATATGTCAAATATAAAAATTACATTCATCAACCTTACTAAGAAATGGAACATTGATCTCACATTTAAATTAGTACTGAAATATCAATAACAATAATTTAATTCTTTAAATATGTGGTTAAAATTTTTACCTTATCCGTAAGTATGAACAAATATATTAAAAAAATGTTCCTTTAAATAGATTTCGTATCTAGAATAAGTAAATGAATACTACAATGAAAAAATAATAATGCTGGAGTAGCTAGAAGCTGATTTCTCTGCCCTTTCTTTCCGTAGGAAACATGTTTATTAAACCAAAAAGCTGAATATATATGTGTGACTGCAAGTTCTTAATTTTGTGACCATAATCATATAACTTTCCTCTCTATTTTGATTTTTCGCGGTTAAGAAAAGTCACCATTACCTTTCCTAGTTGATGTTTGGATTCAAATGATGAACGGGTTTTTATATTAAGCCACATTCATTATATTAAAAAACAAAACTTTATGACAAACCATCACAGTATCTTTATAAAAATTCATATACTCAAAAGGAAATTTTTAATTGAAAATTACCATAGTTACACTGTGATCTGAGTACATAACATCGCACGAAAAATTCTCCAAATCCTTTACTATGGAGTATTTATTTAGCATGTCTTTGGCCACACTTGCAAGCTATTCAACCAAGCATGTAAACGTATACACATGCAAAACGTGTGCAAAATGAAAATTCGGGAGACACTCGTAGTGTTACTCGAAAAAGTATTAATAGAATGATAGAATATTGCTAAAACTATCAGCAGAGAGTTATAAAATTATTAAGCCTAATATGAAAATTATTATACTTAACTACAACTACTTGATTAATCCATGCATGGGTCCCAAATCCAATACTAGTACATCTCTTTGATTGTATTTCTTATATTGGAATCAAGAAAGGCATAGATGAAGAATAAACTAGAGGAAATTAAGAGTACAGTAGTTCATTAGAGATCCCCCAACTCGTGCAAGCTGAGATGTTGGGATTGATCATGTCATGTGCTCCCAGGATCATGTCATTGCCACACCACCGTAACTTGTTCATTCTCCAAGAAAGATGCTGAATTCAGAAGAAAGGTCCCACATCACCTCCATCCCAATGAACCAGCATGTTCCCTTTAAACCAACTCTCAATGACTCATTTCACACCTGATACAACCACTGTCACATCAATATAATTCACATTAACCATGTTCTCGATTAGGTTCAGAAAACAATTTATCGATAAAAATAAAAAATTTAAAAATTAATAAACAATTTTTAGGTTTTCTTTTTTCAATCAATGCTTAAAATTAAATACACACGTAGATTAGTCAAGGCTTGCATGTTATCAGTTTGGCAAAATAGGACACGAGTTCCAAGATAAATTAGACGGATATATTGTTTATAAATGAAATGCTGCGAGACACATTAAACGGATGTTGAGCCACGTGATTCTTTTGTTCACCAAAATCAACTTTTCCATATTCAGACAAAGCCCTTAAAGAACTACTATTAGTTATATAAATTTCTAATATAGATAATTAGTAGCAGTGTCTTGAATGCATAATTTGTTATTTTAACCACGTAAAGGTTGTTGCAGATCGAAAGAGAAAATTGGAGAGAAAGGACTTAATTTTTTAATTTTTATGCTCTTATCAATTGTTATTAGGAGAATTTGAAGAGACCGAAATTAGGAGAATTTGAAGAGACATAATTTTTAGAAGTTTGATACTTTTCTCTCTTCTCCACAGACAATTCTTCAAAAATAAACACGTGGGGGAAAATGTGAGTGAATGTCTCATAGAAATACTCTTAACCACTTATGTAGAAAATGGGTGAATGTCTCCTAGCTAGATAAAGATATTAAAGAAATTCACATTAATATACTTAAAAATATACTATTAGACCTATAAAAGTGGTCATATTATATGTTTTTAATAATGTATATCAAATTTCTCATACTTTGAACATGTTATAGTAATTTCTTATTCTAAAATTAGAGCACTAAGCTTTTTAGAATGATACACAATGTATATGCTACTATTGTGATTATATTTGAAAGAGTGAAAAATTTTTAGATATATATTTTCGTACACATGGATAAGAACTGACCCATGTTAATTATTGTATTTTTGTCTATTTTCTTTGTGGTGTGTTTGTATGTATTTCCTCCAAGATTTTTTTCTTGAGTGTGTGTATGGGTGATTTTGTTGGCATGTGTAGTTTTTTCAAAAGAAAATAAAAATAGTAACTGTATCATGAATTATTTGGGGAGATTAATTAACTCGATATATCCTTTTATATATGCATTATATTTTCAGAATTGAATATAAATAAAAATAACTAATTCTATATTGATTATAAGAATGTTAATTTACATTATTCATTTTATTAATCTTGATAAAAAAGTAATTCATTTTTTCTAAGTGTACGTCTTTAATTAGAACTTGATATTATTAATAAAAAAGAGTAAATAAAAGTAGAATTGTAATTAAATGAAAAATGTTTTAGAAATTATATCATTAGTTAGATTTATTCATATTTAAATTTACCATATAAAGATTGTTATTTATTTATTTTGAAGTTAGAAAGGAGTATAATATATATATACACAAAATTAGGTGCTAACCTGAAAAGATGATAGTTGGCGTAGTCATACCGAGATATTAGAGGTTATTTAAAGGTTTTGATCGAGTTGTTAGATAGGATCTGGATCGGAGGAGAAGATGTCTGCAAAAGTACTGTGACGATCAAGTTAATAAGTGACGCGATATATTAAAAGATGTTAAGTAACCATGCAGTGATAAAAGAGATGAGTGACTTGTAGACGACATATTTATATAGAGAGAAAAGTGGTGTGTGAAGAATGTAACAATTCTTTTATAAGATTATACAAATATAACAGATACACGTGTCTTTTCAATTGGTGATGATTGGCCAGAGGCCACTCGGATACGGATTCTGTATGTATGTGTGAAAATTGGATGGTTAGTTTAAGTGGGATGCTTTTGGTGTGTGAGGGGAGACCAAGAGATAATGTATAGAGTGAAATGATGAGAGTAAAATATGTAACTAAAGTAGCTTGGCATGAATGATGACATGCAGAAGAAATAGGAAATTAAAGAGAAAAGTGGGACATGCATATATGTTTGAATTGGGAAGCATAAGATGTTAAATAGTTAACGTGGAATTATGTGGGCTCTGGGTCCTGGGGCAATGAGACAATGAAGTAATGAAGCAGAACACAACAACACTACATTATGTACGCTTCCCCCAATGGCAGAAAACGAAAAGAAGAAGTGGTGCCACTGCCTCCCAAATGTGAGACTGTTAGAGCTGTCAGATTGGCCTCCCTGTGGGGACTGCATACATACACATTCTTGTGTCAAATCTCCTACTTGAACAACAACAAGATCATTTTCTTACCACATTCTTCTCTCTTCACCCATTTCCATTTCTTCACACAAGTAACAGATTCAGACAAGACAGGGGAGAAACATGGACATTTGGATGGGACAATAACACTTAATACCAACAACTCAACAAGACAGAGACAGATAGAAAGAGAAAAACAAACTTACACTTAATGCTAATTTGTACTATATGGCCATTTGTTATGAGGGTTGTTTCCCTCCAACCATCTGTTTGTGAATATGGGAGCGGTGTGCTGTGCAGCCTCCGGCAATTCCGCACGCACCCATGTGAATCTCACTCTGATCATCCAACTTTGTGTTCGGACCATCCTTTTTCCATAATCTATTAACTTCACTGCGTTATCAATTCTCTTATACTTTTCTCGTTTTTGTAACTAATTACTTGAGGGTATTCAAATGAAGAAACAAAGTTCAACATATATGTTTAATCCAACACGTGCTTCTTATGCTCAACTACAACCTATTACCAATCAAATGAATTGAAACTTTCCTACACTTATTTTGATCCTTAATCCTATTGTAGGTTATAAGATATTAAGTTCTCTAATTAAATTAACCTTTTTAAAGTTTCAGCTTTAATTTTAAACACTTTTGGTGGCTTTATTCACTTCTGCATAGTGGCCCAGGATGGACCAACAAGTAATTCAGTTTCAGATGGTATATATGAAGAATAAAGTCGAACTGTGGTCTCCAACTCCACGTGTGCCGCTCTCAATTGTTAATTATCAAACAAATATAATTATCATCAAGTCAATTAATATCTTATTACCCACTAAACAAAACCTAATCTCTTCTCTTTTATGTATTTTAATACGTGTTTGAATTAAACAAAGATTAATTGTATAACCTCACAACAAAATCGGAAAGAAATTTTTCTACCTTTGCTTGCTTGCACTGTCTTGCTTGTCTGAACTTTAAAATTCTAGCTAGCATGAAATTTTGGACCTCAAAATCAAATCTAATAGAATGATTAAACAAAGAACGGCGCTGATTCCGAATAATTATTTTTTTAAAAACAATATTAAATTAAAATATATGTCATTAGAGTGGACTAATTGTGAGGGAGATAGATAATTTATTTAATGACCACTATCGATATAAGAAAAATAAAAAGGTAAATATTAAACGCCTTATTATAAAGCACTGAAAGATTTTCTAAAATAATTAAATATGAAAGCTTAAGCATTAATCGTACAAGCATAATACTGCTGACTAATTTTGTTGTAATTCTTTTTTGAAGTCAATTTTCTGGTGATTAAGTTTGTCTCAATCGAGAAAACTTTTACTGGCCAAACACTAATTTTTTGTTTGGTCATATGGTTTTTACTCTTAAAAATTCATGTTATTTATTAGTGCATCTGCATCTTTATTCTTTACTTTGGTTCAGTTTCAAAAATATTTGATTTTTACAACTTCTAAAATTTTTTATAAGCGATGATGATTATGTCTAAATTTAATTGGTGACCAACGTAGTTGTTTAAGAATGATTGAGCTTAAATAGATAGTATTCTTAAAACTATTTTACAGATGACAAGTATATAAATAAATCCAAACACTCAAGTATCATCAAGTAAAACGAATAAAAAGTGAACTGTTTGAACTAACTTAGTGATAAGAAACATGCACTCTGCAGTGAAAAGTTTATTTAGTCGATCAATTTAATATCACATGATTTTTAAGATAACTATTACAGAAATTAATAAATTTATTATAAATGAAGAGATGTGATAAACGATTATGTATGAATATATAGTCAATTTTCTCGAATTAAAATAGAATCAAATTTAGTTGTTGTGATTATTGTAAAATGAATAAATAAAATAGAGGCATTTACTGGAGAATATTTCTTTTACCCTTTAACAATATATAAACCGATAAACCAGCATATCACTCCAATGATTATAAGTTTATAACAAAGTAGTCACTATAGAATATAAAGAGAAAATTTAGTTTAGGATGACAGTGTTAAAATAAAATTAAAATCCTATATTAAATAGACAAAGATGACACATGATTTTATGAATATATGAAATATTTTTATTAATAAGAAACTTTAAAAAAAAAATTAAAATCAAAATCGTTAAGACTTAAACTTAAAGCGAATTAGTGGAGAAGTCAAAATCATCATATCGTTAATTTGTTTATTGTCCGCAATTACTTGTATTATTTTATTGTTAAAATTGAAATAATGAAAGGCAATAGTATTTTTAGGGTTGATTAAATATTTAAATTAAATAATGAAATAAATAAAACATAATCTTAAAATAAAATATAAAATGGTTGAATTTATCTTTTATTTTTATTTTATTTCATTTTTCAGCATTGTGGAAGAGGAGTTAGACTTGATGGATACATTAACAATATAATTAGTGGAGCAAAGTCAAATGCTTTTGCTAGAGCAATATGTAAGCCGTACTGCATTATGCTTTAATGATGAATGGCACCTTTGTCAGTAATGCAGTGCTTTAATGCTTTTTTTTCAAGAATTTTTTCATTCAAGTAATTGCATTGAACCTTTCGATTAGAGGTTTTTGTTATTTGAAATCGCAGTTACCCAAGAGGTGAAGAAACGAGCAGAATCAAATAACAATTCCGTTATCGGAAATTGTTCCCCCACAGAATACACTGACATTCTCACGTATTTTCATCTCTTATTTTAAAACTTTTTATATAAATTGTAATATAAGTAAAAACACAGTACATATTTGTTACCCAATGTGATTAGAAAAAGTATGATGTTAAAAAAGTATAAAAAGACTGTAAGTTTTCAGGTTAAAAGAAGAAAGAAAAAAGGTAAAAGATGAATGACTAACGCATAAGCATGTAACTTGACATCAACCTTGAACTTTTATTTATTTAAATTTTATTAAATATTTGAAGATAAGCAAGCAGAGTTAAAATCTCTATTTATAAAAGGATCACATTGTGGCCATCTCATTCAGACGCGGTAATTAGTTTGAGTGACCCCATTTTTCAAAACATTGAGAAATAGGAGAGTGTGCAGTGCAAGTTGAAGAGATTGAAGGATGGGATCAAAAACAGAGGAAGGAGGAGAATACAAGTTGATGATGATGATGATGGAGGAGGAGGAAGAAGAAAAGAAAGGGCAGTGTTGTTGGAGTGTGAGAAGAGAAGTGAAAGCGCTGGTGGAACTAGCGTTTCCAACAGCTTTAACGGCGCTTATATTCTACGGGCGTTCCATGATGTCCATGTTGTTCCTGGGACAACTAGGAGAGCTGGAACTTGCGGGAGGGTCATTAGGAATGGCTTTGGCCAACATAACAGGTTACTCAGTACTGTCGGGTCTAGCACTCGGTATGGAACCGCTATGTTCACAAGCCTTTGGCGCAAAACGCGTGAACTTGTTGTCGTTGACCCTCCATCGCTGCGTCATGTTCCTATTACTCTGTTCCATTCCTATTTCATTCCTCTGGCTCAACATGTCAAACATCCTCGTACTCTTGCACCAAGACCCACGCATCACGCACATGGCACAAACCTTTCTTTTGTTCTCCCTCCCAGACCTCGTCACCCACTCATTACTTCACCCAATCCGCATTTACCTTCGCTCACAGAGCGTCACCCACCCGGTTACATTAGCATCACTCGCTGGCACAATCCTCCACTTCCCTTTCAACTATTTCCTCGTCACACACCTCCGCTTTGGACTCGCCGGCGTCGCCGCCGCCTCCGTCGCCTCCAACTTCTCCATTCTCCTCTTCCTCGGATCGCATGTGTTCCTCACCGGCATGGCCGCGCCGACCAGAGAGTGTCTCACCGGCTGGAAACCTCTGCTCCGGCTCGCCGCACCCAGCTGCGTCTCCGTTTGCTTGGAGTGGTGGTGGTATGAAATCATGATCGTACTGTGTGGACTTTTAGTGGACCCCACCGCAACGGTTGCTTCCATGGGAATACTCATTCAAACTACTTCATTAATCTATGTCTTCCCTTCCTCGCTCGGTTTCGCTGTTTCAACTCGCGTTGGGAACGAGCTTGGAGCCAATCGTCCTACTCGTGCGAAATTATCAGCGGTGGTTTCTGTTTTTCTTGCTGCGGTTATGGGATTCTCGGCGATGTTTTTCGCCGCCGGGATGAGACGCCGGTGGGGGAGGATGTTCACCGCCGACGAGGATATTATAAGGATCACGTCGTTAGCGTTGCCGATTCTCGGGATTTGTGAACTCGGGAACTGTCCGCAGACGGTGGGGTGTGGAGTGGTTAGAGGCACGGCGCGGCCCAATACCGCGGCGAATGTGAATCTCGGCGCGTTCTATTTGGTGGGGATGCCTGTCGCTGTTGGGCTTGCGTTTTGGTTCGACATTGGGTTTTGTGGGCTCTGGCTGGGCCTGCTCTCGGCCCAGGTGTGTTGCGCGGGGCTTATGTTGTATGTCATTGGGACCACCGATTGGGATTTTGAAGCCCATCGGGCCCAGTTGCTGACGTTGCTCGATGATGGAGTGATGGACGGCCAGAAACAACCGTTGACCAGTGTTGTTACTGAGACTCCCATGAAATGTAACAACACTCCTATCTGAAGGGGTTTATTTTGTAATTTTATTGAGGTCAAAGACAGTGAATTATAACTATATTTTTCGCCTCTTTTTTCCCACCCATATGGGAACAGGATACATATACAGAGGATAACTTAAAAGCAGATTATTATTCTGTCATTTTCCACATTTTATTTTATTATAGCAAGTAGATATCTCATTTCTTATCTTATACTAACAGTAATGCTATAATTGTCCATAAAAAGAATATCATATACATAAATACAAATAGTAGGGATACGTGGGCGCGCATAATATGCATTTTCAACGTAATATTTAATTATTTTATTGTAAAAATAAAACATTTTAACCTCTTTTCAACATATTGAAAGTCATTCATGATATATAGGGAAACAGTATATTACAAAATGTGTATTGTTGATGAATGTGGTGTGATGAACAATTCTTTAACATATAATATAAGGTAGGGGTTAGATATGTGTACTTGGTAGTCCCATGAATGTAATGAGAGATGAGACTATGATTTTGATGATGATCGAGTTCCCGTTTAGGGTGTATTGTTATGATGATAGAGTTGAGGTGATAGAGGAGAGGATAAGATTAGAGTGTCTCTTTTTATCTCTACCTAATAATCTCTTCATATATAGACCCAAGGAGAAACTCTGATTAGGTCATGAGGATAATTATGTTCATCAAATCATTATCAATTAAATACGTAGGTATTCATAAGGTCAATGATCAATTAATTAGATAAATGATAACTTGGGCCACATAATAAACAACAAGTCTTACATTCTCCCACTTGGCCGAGTAATCATTTATGATGAGCATTAGGTAAGTCTGATCAGATTTTAATACTCATTTTAGTTTTAAACCGAAACTGTAGCAGAGAAATACAGTCATTGAATCGATATTCAATTCAAGACCCCCATTAATCATACTACAATACCAAATTTAAAACTTAAGTAGACTAAGGATCAAATTGACAAATAAGCCCTCAACAATAATTTGTGTATAGTTGTTGTCTATATGTATTTAGGCATGCATAGACATATTTAGAGACAGACAAAACAAAATAACGAGGAAATTTTACTATTAAACGTAAGCAAGTACAATATGCAATTAAATAAGGTCTTTAGAAAAGTCCATCTTCGAAACATGTTCTTCGAAAACTTTAGGTGGGAGACCTTTAGTCATCGAATCCGCAAGCATATTTTTAGTACTTATATGCTCAATACAAAGTTTATTTTCCTCAACTCGTTCACGTACGAACAAATACTTTGTATCAAGATATAAAGCAGCGCCAGTCGAACTGTTACTGTTCGAGAAACTAACGACAGCTGAATTATCACAGTAAAGCTTCAATGGTCGAGATATGAAATTAAATAATTTGAGTCCAGTGATGAGATTTCTAAGCAACATCCCATGACAGGTTGCGTTGTACAACGCAATATATTCTGCCATCATTGTGGAAGTTGCAGTCAACCCTTGCTTATGACTCTTCCATGAGATAGGTCCGCCTGCTAACATAAAGATATACCCGAAGTGGATTTCTTGTCATCTTTGCACTTGGCAAAATCAGAATCAGAATAACCAACCACTTCTAAATTATCACTTCTTTTGTAAGCCAGTTTATAGTCTTTTGTCCTTTGTAGATATCGAAGAACTTTCTTAGCCGTTTTCCAGTGATCAAGACCAGGATTAGTCTGATAACGGCCTAACATTCCAGCAATATAAGCAATATCTGGACGAGTGCAAACTTTTGCATACATAAGGCTTCCAACCACTGACGCATAAGGTATCATTCTCATCTGTTCTTTTTCAACCTCTGTTTTCGGACATTGAAATAAACCGAAAACATCTCCCTTAACTACTGGAGCTACAGAAGGAGAGCAACATTGCATGTTATAACGAGTAAGAACACGCTCAATGTAGGTCTTTTGAGATAATCCTAAAACCCCATTGACTCTATCTCGGTGTATTTCGATGCCAATAACATAAGAAGCCTCTCCGAGATCTTTCATGTCAAAATTACGTGAGAGTAAACGCTTAGACTCATGCAACATGTCTAAACTATTACTTGCCAATAGAATGTCATCTACGTAAAGGACAAGTATAGTAAAGTTGCTCCCACTCATCTTGAGGTAGGTACATTGATCCACTTGGTTTTTTTTTACGAAACCTTCTGACTTCAAGACTTGATGCAACTTTAGGTACCATTGACGTGATGTCTGCTTCAACCTGTATATGGATTTATTTAGCTTACAGACTAGATGTTCTTGACCTTCAGATTTGAAACCTTCAGGCTGTTTCATCAACACTTCCTCATCCAAATCGCCATTCAGGAAAGCTGTTTTGACATCCATCTGATGTAGTTCTAAGTCAAAGTGAGCTACTAGGGCCATAATGATCCTTAAGGAATCTTTACGAGAGACAGGAGAAAAGGTCTCTTGATAGTCAATTCCCTCTTTCTGAGTGTAGCCCTTTGCAACCAATCTCGCTTTGTATCGTTCAATGTTTCCATTTGGATCCAGTTTTGTTTTGAAGACCCATTTACATCCTATGGGTTTTACGCCATTGGGTAATTCAACCAAATCCCAAACACCATTTTTCTTCATGGAGTCAAGCTCGTCAATCATGGCTTTATTCCATTCAAGAGACTGATCACTGCTAATGGCTTCATTATAAGAGGTAGGATCAGTAAACTTTCCAGCATCCATTTCTTCTTCAGTCAGGTAGGTAATATAATCATCAAAGTTAGTAGGCCTTTTGGACCTAGATGACCTCCTGAGTAGATTATCGGGTTGAGCATTATCAGGTTGAGCATTGTCAGCATTGTCTTGATGATGGTCATTTGAGGTGCCTTCATTTCTAAGTACATTCGGAGTGGAAGGTGGTGCAGTGTCTTGCGAAGTGGTGTCGAGTACAAGAGGAGTAATTGGAGGTAAAATAATCGACAAGTCTCTCCCCCCACATCTTGTACTTCTTGCAAGTCATCATAAGGGTCTTAACTGCTCCCACTAACCTTAAGTCCTTAAGGAAATGAACATCTTTGGTTTCTACGATACGAGTGACGTGGGAAGGACAATAAAATCTGTAACCCTTTGAGTGA
Organism: Hylodesmum podocarpum; assembly: GCA_026586105.1. Classification (NCBI taxonomy): domain Eukaryota; kingdom Viridiplantae; phylum Streptophyta; class Magnoliopsida; order Fabales; family Fabaceae; genus Hylodesmum; species Hylodesmum podocarpum. The sequence continues at coordinate 1,965,959 of JALJEV010000403.1, forward strand.
GAGGGATAACCAATGAAGTAACAAGTTACAGTTTTCATGTCGAGTTTCTTTAAGAAAGGATTATAAAGTTTAGCTTCGGCGAGACAACCCCATACTTTCATATATTTTAGACTCGGTTTCCTTCCTGTCCAGAGTTCATAAGGAGTTTTAGGGACAGCTTTAGAAGGAACCCTATTAAGTATATGAACGACTGCTTCTAAGGCCTCGGTCCAGAGGAATAGGGGTAAACCTGAGTTGGCTAACATACTGCGTACCATGTCCATTAGGGTCCTATTTCTTCTCTCAGCAACACCGTTCTGTTAAGGAGTACAGAACACAGTATATTGGTTCACGATTCCCTGACCCTTAAAAACTCATAAAATGGACCAGGAGCTTGACCCACATCAGTATGTCTACCATAGTATTCACCTCCTCTATCTGATCTCACAACTTTTATTTGACGATCAAGTTGTTTTTCAACTTCAATTTTATAATCTTTGAAAGTTGTAAGTGACTCAGATTTTTTCTTAATAAGATACAAGTACATATAACGAGAATAATCATCAATATAAGTGATAAATGAATTATGTCCAGTTATGCCAGTGATAGAGTAAGGACTACTAATGTCAGTGTGGATGAGCTCCAATAAATTTGAACTCTTGGTGGTACCTTTTTTATTTACTGATGTCATTTTACCTTTGAGGCATTTGACACATGTTCCAAAATCATTGAAATCGAGAAAAGGTAACACTTCATCCTTCACGAGTCTAGACAAATGTTCTCGTGAAATGTGGCATAAACGTTGATGCCACAACATGGACGAAGTTTCTAAGTCTCGCTTTCATTTTCTCTTTGATAATGTCTGGTTGATATTATACGACAACAAAGATTTGGAAAAATCATCATCTAGTTCTAATTTATAGAGATCACCATCCAGATAATCACAACCAAACACTTGAGAATTTAAACTAATAGTAAGTCTGCCATGACCATGAGAAACATCAAAACCGTCTATGTCTAACTTTGCCCTGATACTAAATTCCGAATATATAAGGTATCATAAAGTTTAATACACAAACCAGTTTTCATTATTAATTCTAAGGTTCCCACGGCTTCGACAGCTAGTTCATTTCCATTCCCCAATTTAAGCGTTCTTCGGTTTCTTTCCAGCTTCTGGATTGTAAGGAATCCCTGAAGTGAGTTGGTTACATGAACCATAGAACCAGAGTCAAACCACCATGTATTAGTTGGAACATTTAAATTAAAGGACTCAAGTATCATGTAAAGATTATTACCTTTCTTAGTCAGCCACTCCTTAAAGTCTTGGCAGTCTTTCTGTCTATGTCCTTCCTTACGACAGAATTTGCAAAGTAAGACTTCCCTTTGGAGTTCTTAGAGTCGAAGCAAAGACTTGCATCATGTTTCTGGACCTTAGAAACTTCTTTCTTATCGACATTGCCTTTCCTCTTCTTTGGATTAGCAGTCATGAGATAAGCCACATCCGGTTTGTCCAGCTTCAGACGCTCTTCTTCTTGTACGCACATAACAATCAACTCATTCATCGACCACTTAACATGTTGGGTGTTGTAGTTGACCTTGAAAGCTTCAAAAGATGCTGGAAGAGAAGTCATGATGAAGTGCACTAAGAAACCCCCACTAATCTCCATGTCTAATCCTTTAAGCTTGTGGGCCATGTCGTTCATCACCATGATGTGCTCACGAATGCCGCTATTCCCGTCATATTTCGTAGTCACCATCTTCAAAATAAGAGTACTGGCATGTGCCTTAGAAGTTGCTTTGAATTGTTCCTCCACATAAGCTAGAAAAGTTTTAGCATTAGTTGAATCTGGAATAACTCCCCTGATGATTATGCTGATGGAATTTTTAATGAGCATAAGAGTCATTCGGTTGCATCTCTCCCATCTCTCATGTACTATTTTATCTTCAACAGTACTTTCATCAGTGAGAGCAGGAGGGGCATCCTCTCTCAGTGCATAATCAAAATCTAACATGCCAAGAGTTAGCATCAGTGAATCCTTCCATAAAGAAAAGTTCGCACCATTCAAAGTTTCAATTCCCATATTTGGGGCTGATAGTGAATTTAGATGAGAGAAATAAGACACTTAATTAGACAAAAGCTTATGGTGATCTGAGGGGTAATGAATTAAGGCAGACGAAGATAAGGACCATTATATTCTAATGAAGCTGTGATAAGAGTCTATTATAACACCAAAACAATAGACTAAATTAAATTCTACTTAAACAAATGGCTTTCACTTTGATTATGACCAATTATTTAAGTATTATGAATAATAAAATTATAACGTGCAATTTGAATGTAACACATTACCTTTGGGCAAAAATGAGATATCCAAATTTTAATGCACACATATGCATATATATACTTAGTTCACAATACACAATCATAACACATCACCTTTGGGCAGAAGTGTACTTTAGAGTATTATTCAAGTCAAGAAGAATAAATCAAAGATTTCATCAAAATAAGGATGAATAATATGAATATATATTTTTCTGGAATCAGTAAAACCATAAAACCATAATGTTTTGATCGGAAACATATCCCTGTTGTTAAAACCCATAATACTCGAACAAATCGGAAACAGAGTGGAGAAACACAAAATCAATTTTAGTTAGGCTAAAACATGTTTCAGATCTGAATTCCAGTATTTAGAGAATAAAACAGAATTGATTAATCAACATACATAATGCTCTGACATGTAATATAAGTCAAGGATTAGATCATGTGTATCTGATAGTCCCGTGAATGTAGTGAGAGATGAGACCATGATTTTGATGATGATCGAGTTCTCGTTTAAGGTGTATTGTTATGATGGTAGAGTTGAGGTGACAGAGGAGAGGATAAGATTGGAGTGTCTCTCTTTATTTCTGCCTAATAATCTCTTTATATATACACTCAAGGGGAAACCCTGATTAGGTCATGAAGATAATTATGTCCATCAAATAATTATCAATTAAATACGTGAGTATTTATAAGGTCAATGATCAATTAATTAAATAAATGATAACTTGGGTCACATAATAAACAACGAGTCTTACATATTGATCCTTGTTAATAGCGGAAACAAAGAAGTGACATGTAGCTAGTTATATCTGAGAAAATAGGTCAATGCCATAAACATATTGCTACAGCACTGAAGAGAATAGGCATGTTTGCATGGTACTGTGGTGCCTCTTTGTTAACTTTCGCCTTTATCTCTTGCCACTGCCAGCGACAACGACTCTAGTGTTTTACATCCTTGCCTCCACTTAAGTACTATGCAAAAAGAAAAATCTAAAACCAATTCATTTTGTTCGGTTTCAATATAAATATTTCTTAAATTCAACTCAACTCCACCACACTTGACACTCCCCTCTAAGTTAATGCATTCTTCTCAAATCATGATTTTTCAGTTTATCCCAATGCTAGCTAAATAATCGAATTTTATTTTAAAAAAATTGTTAGCTTAATTTGAAAAACTTGACTAGCTATTTTGACCTCGAATGTCCTTTGAAGCAATTAAGTTTCGGCTGTACCGGGTACTGTTCTAAGTGGACAAACCTTGTCTCTAGTAACCAAGACCAACATTCACGTACGTGCGCATATATTGAGGTTTTGGAATTGTAGTAAAAACTCATTAATTGGCCAGGTATAGAATATTGGCCTTTTAAATAATAAAATGTGATAGCTTTCAGATATTCAAGTAAACTTTTTTCAAACAATTCTATGTTACTATTTTAGGGAATTTAAACCACTTTGCTAAATAATTTTTTAGAATCAATTTTTTTAAAAAAACTCCTTTTAAAATTTTAAACAAAGGGTTCATTATAGCTGATATGTAAGAGAGCACGTAACGAAGCAAAGGCCACTGCGTGATATGTACATAATTGTTTACCAATGAATGAAAAAAAGGGTATCTATTAATTCTTCTATACCTAAGAATATGATTATTTTTTAAAAATGAATTAAACTAAAGACACCATTAAATTCAACTCTAAATGAGTTAACGCTTTTGAATAATAAAAAGTTAAAGGATTACTCGTGTTTGAGATTGTGGCAAAGTCATCTTTTTTTATTTAATCAATAGGTGTTTCTTTCTTACTTGTATAATCAGAATACGTATTTTACAATGTTATAGTTCTCTGCCTTGAATTAATTCGTTCTTTATTTAATAGTATGGAAAATGACGTATTAAGAGTTTAAGACACGAGATCAATGGGAGATGACAGAGACATCTCTGTGGGTCCGATGACTAATTAAAACTATTAGTCAAAGCTTTTATGGAATTTATGTTTCAAGAATCAAAATTAATTAATTACTATATTTATGGGATTTAGTTGATACAATTACAATTTCGGGGTCTAAAATATATATATATATATATATATATATATATATATATATATATATATAAAGTATCAAAAGTAAGAAAAAATATTTTTTTCAGTCTTGATACAAAATATTAAAATATTTAAATTGTTGAATGAATAAAAATTACAATCTGTTAAAATTAAAATGATTGATGGTGTAGTTACACCAGTAATAGGTCTTTTAAATATTTCTTTTAGTGATAAATAATATTTTACTCTTGCCTTGCATTATTGAAAGCCATATTTGAAAGTGAACTTCGCTCAACTGTTTATTCGTAATCATTTTTGTATCTAAAGAAAACAAAAGAAATGTTTGTTAATTAGCAATTTATATATGTTTGAAAATGGTTTGCTTTGCTTGATGAAACTGTAAACACATTTACCAATTTTTATAGTTTAGTTTACTTTGTTTGGTTGGGAGTGTCTTTTTATGTGAGATTGAGTAAAATATATACACAGACAATGGTGATTAAATGATTTTACATGCATATATAGTTCTTTTTCTTGATATATATATATATATATATATATATATATATATATATATATATATATATATATATATATATATGTGAAAAAATGCTTAAACTTTACCCCTTATAAATATGCACCTTTAACGTTGATTAATTTTATTGTAATTAATCCTTAAATTTTATTTCATTTGTAAATAGATATCATAAGTTTTAACTTTATTCTAGTTAATTCTTAAATTTTACTATTTTTTAACAAATAAACACCTTTCAGGACTTTTTTTTTTACATAAATTATTGATTTTGAATATCGATAATGATTCATTCATTATTTCTTCTTCTTTTATTATAATTCATTTTTATATGTTAAATTACAGTGAAAAAATGAATTTAGAAAGAATAAAAATATCTTTAGTTGATTTTTCAATTCTAAACTGAGAAAAGAAAAAGAGACTGAACTAGATTCAATACAAATATTAATTTAGATGAAATTGAAATTAAAGTCTTTACGGATAAAATGAGTAAAGTTGAAAGATTAATGGGTTAAAAATAAAGTTTATGATATTTATTTGTAAATGAAATAAAGTTTAAGAATTAATTGTGACAGAATTAAAGTTGAATGTATCGATTTATAAAATGAATAATATTCAGGATATTTTAATATTTTCTCTTAATTAAAAAATAAAATCAAAACTTATTCACTCTAGGCTATTATATGTATATAGGCTTGCAGTTAGTGTTTTCTCCCATGTTGGATCAGTTTTGATGGAAACAGTCATTTTGCAAAACAATTTTTTCTAACTGTAATATGTAGTAAATCAGTTAATTCTCATATAATATATACGTTATTTCTCTATTTACATTTTATACATACACATATTTCTTTTTTTCATATTTTATAATTAATTGTATACGTATTTCAGTTTTTAATCAAATATTTTTCTTTTAACAATTAAGGAATAATCAAATTTGAATTTGGAGGGTCATTGTTAAATACTATGCCCCTGTTAGTGTTTCTCCCTATGTCTAGGTCAGTTTTTGAAGGTTGTCAATTTGTACAATATACAGTTAAATAATAACAAAATTTGAAAATGGAGGGTACGTCATGGTGGCATGGCTAGATAACCAGCTACACTGGTAGGCTACAAGATCTGAATTGAGGTAGCTAGCATTGGAGGGGATCATATGGAAATCAAAACATAGTATATATTATGTGCAAATGAGAAACAAATTAAAGCTAAGGAATGAATGAACTGGCTATATAGACAGCATCATTTTGCACCATCATACTTCTCACATGTCACATGGCTACCCTTTTAGGTAACCAATGACCCTATCTTCTCAATATCTCGCGAACCACTTTGCTTGTCCCCTTCTCTTTCACCATTCTTAAATACTTCTCTTTTGTTTTGTTTTTCCATGCCTTTGTGCTTGACTGCATGATTTTATAATCTTTATAAATAATATTTTATCAGCCAAAATAAATTAAATGAGTATAAAATGTAACCAAACCCTCACCCATACATATATATTCATAAACAATTTGATATCTAGCTTCTTCGATTCTGATCAAAACGGTTAGTTTATAAGAAAACATTAAATAAAAAATACTTGTATTACATATCTAGAAAACAAAATAAGATATTAAAATATAAGCATTATTCGATCTCAAGTTTGTCATGAAGCAAAAAAATATTCCATTTTTGGTCTAGTATATGGATATCATGTGTTCATCAACAACTAAGAACCAACCAACCCATGATGATGGCCATGCATGCGGACCCTCCACATCATAAGTGTCTGCTATTCTTCTCAAACTGTAGCTAGCCCACTGGAATGGCCTCTGTCCACCCTGCAAGTAACAATGGCATAGACATAGGCATAGGCATAGGCATAGAATATTCTTCTCTTTCACTATACTTACTATAGCTAGAGGCTAGAGCTACAGGTACATGATAGTATAATAAAGGTGCTAATTTAATTTGCATGATTTGTTGAGCCAACTATGTTGCCTTTTAACTCTCAAGTTGGGTTAACATGTCCCCCTAACCCCTCACAAGCCACAAGGGTATGATCCTTATGCTCCACGCATGGGCTTCAATGCCTAATGTATGCCACCAATATTTCCATACATACATGGCTATATAACATGATAGGGCTCACTTCCCCACCCATCATTCTCTCCCACCTTTAAGGTCTACACTTGCAGGGGCCACATCCTTTTCTTAACTCGTCGTGGGTATCTTATCACCTACTCATGCATGCAAGATCCGTATAAAGAGCTAAGTGGAACGGAAAGATCACAGATTGAATTTTTTCATATTGATAAAAAATTCATAACTACTAATTATTAATGTGTTGATAATAGAGTAATATTATTGAAGATCTCACGTTATTGATGATATAAATGTATACAATATAGAGATAAATTTCAATCAACCTTTTAACATTTTGGGTTGAATCAAATTTTCCCCTAGATTTTCAAATAACTTGAATTAATTGTTTGGTCTTTTTATGCTTGATTACTCATTTGATATAGAAATTCTACATTTTAATTACTACATGATTTCTTGACTTCTGCTTCCTAGTATTTAACATGGTCTGAGGTACGATGTGTATATGTAAAGGTTTTGAGTAAGTACAAACAAGATTTGAAATACTTTTTGTTGGTGTGTTTTTTCAGGTAAATAAATTGAAACTTAGAAACTTAAAGGTATTCTACGTTCCATCAGATTACATCATATCCGAAGAATAATTAATTTAACTATCAATTCAGATTGACTCGAACTAATCTATTGAATTAATCAGATGTGTGGTAACATAAATTTACACAGTTAAATGAATGAAAATGATCAATTATGAAATTCGACTGATGGCAACTATCATTTGAGATTGATTAGGTGTCTAGTTTTCAGTCCAATCGATTCAATTGGTTGGTTTGGATAGGGTTTGATAACATAAATTTACGCAGTTAAATTAATGAATGGGAGTCAAGGACAAAGCTATATGTGATGAAAACTGAATATAAAAGAAAAAAAAAGAAATTTTGACATAAATTTTGACAATTTAGAACGCCAGTGGATAAAGAATGTTAAGTGTGATTGCATTTTAATTATTTCTGGGATTTATTTGATAATTATAATGAAAGTAATTAAATTTTTAGTTCTTACATGTTTCAAATTTTACTCCTTAAGAAATTTTTAATCAACTTTTAATTCTTTGTTTATTTTTTCAGCTTTTTAGTGCACTTCGTTTGAATTGAAACTACTAATTAACAGCCAACATATCACACAATAAGGGGTTAAATAACATTTTTAACCAAATATTTAACGATTAATTTAACGTTAGAAATTAAAAATATTGACGAAAAATAAATGAAAGATTAAATTTTGTCAAAAAAGTTATTAAGGGCTAAAATTTGAAACCTTAGTAACTCAAGAGATTAAAAACTTAATTAATTATGAAAAAATATATAAAATAAATTATATATTTAAATGTGGTAAGTAAAAAGTGGTTTGAAAATAATATATTTTATTTAGATGACTTAAAGTCATCATATTTTATAATAAAATAACAAAAAAAAAAGGAGCATTTCTAGTAATCTATGTTTAGATAAGGAGTATTTCTAGTAAAATAAGAAGTGAATCTAAAATATATTTTACATAATAATTAAAAATATATAAAAACTTCATTAACAAATATATAACTATCGACAAATTAGTTGATTTTTTCACCCCTGCCTCCTCCCATCATAAATCAGTTAAGTCTTAATAATTCATATTAGTTATTTTATTCTACATACTTTTTTTTTAATTAAGAAACTCTTTTTATAAAAGGGTAAAAGAACACTTATTTCTTTATAAGCTATATTAAGTTTAAATTGTTTATTTTTATTCTCTTAGTTTTAGAAGTGGGAAAGACAGAAGAATTAGACCTTTTCTATGGGACAGAACTATAGGCCTAAACATAGGTTATTGTTTCATGTAATGATGTCCAACCTGGTGTTATGTAACGAAGCCCAATCCTAAACGATAAAAGTTAGATGAAAAATAGGTGTCAATGACTTATAGATTTTATCTGTTTTTCATTTTTAAAATTTAACTCAAATTTGATTCTAGTTTATCAAATTTATAACTTCAATTTCCCATGAGTTGCAGGAGATTAATCTATTATAAAATTCGTGTAAAAATATTTATACCCTGTAATTAGAATAAATAAATATTTTATGTCAAAAACATTATGATGAGTTATAAAATATAAATATCAAATGACTTACATAAAATTTAAGCTTGATTGTGTTTTGTGTCCGTCAGCCTTAATGTATACTCTTAATTTTTAAAATTTATAAAATTTATCATTTAATTGTCACAAAAGTTATAAATTTTGTCTTCCATTCAAAGTTAATCAAATAATTAATATTTATTAACATGTTTGGTGATTAGGATTAGTTAATTTATTAATGTGATATATATTTATAATCTATATTATTTTTTGAAATGAATAAAACAGTTTTCCATTGATTACATTTTCCTTTCTATATTTGGATTTTGAATAATAACAAATTTAGTAAGAAATTAGTTTTGTAAGTATATTATTAAACAAATAATTAACATTTAAGGGAATAACAAAATATATAAATTTGATGACATAATTAAAATATTAAAGTTAGAGGGAAAAATGCAATTACTCCAATTTAATTTTTTTTTTGTTGATATATATTTTTTTGTTGCTTGAAGACTGATTTTGTCAAAAATATTTCCATACCAAAATATTTATTTATTTCAATCAATTAAAAAAAATAGTTAAAATAAGATAATAATAAATACATACAAAGTGATCACATGAAAAGAATAAGAACATATTAGTTATCAATTTTGATAATCATTTTATAATTTAATAAACTTAGGTTAATAATAAATACATTTATATTTTTTTTGAAATATATTTTATTTTAAATATTTTATAAAATATATTTAAGATTATAGTAAAAAAAATAGATAAATATTAAAGGAAGTTAATAAAAGTCAGAAAAAATAAAAATTCTATATAAATCATCCAATGAGAAAAGATTATAATTCAAACAAGTGCATTAAATATTATAAAGAGTGAACATCCTCACACAACATAACACAGAAAGTGAACATACTTGTATGAGAAAGATCTTTATATTTAATAAGACACACCAAACCCAACCAAACCAGGAGGAGAAATGCAAAACATAGCAATAGAAATGGGTAGGGAATTTAGCTTATTGAAATATAGCAATAGGAATTGGTATGAGAATTTAGCTCATTGGTCACTATTTTATTACGGAAAAAAATAGATGGGAAGTAGCTTGGGAAAGGGGAATGAAATATGGAATAATGTTCTGAGTTTTGGTTAATGGTAAGTGTACTGTAAAAGTCATATGATGAAATATTGTTTGGTGAGTGCTAAACAAAGTAAATGTGGTCCTAATCAAAATTCCATTGCTGAGAGGGTGATAGTTTATGGTGGGTATATACATGTACCTACATATACCGTTTTTGTCCAAATTGGCAACACAGAAAAAAGGTCATTTATGAATTCTCCTAGTCATAGGTGGTGGAAGTAGGATCAGTGCTATGATGGGCTTGTTACCATACCATCTTTACCAAATTGGAATGGTTGAACTCTTAACACTGCTATGATGGACATCCACTTGTACCACCGGCAACACAGATATTTTCTCTAACCACAGGACAAATATATGAAGAGTAAGAAAAAATGAAAAAAAAAAAAGAAGAAAAAGAGTGAGAGTGAAGAAAGATTAATTAGAGATAGAGAGGTAGAAAGGACAAAGCAAACACCTTACCCCAAAGATAATAACCCAATAGCACAAGTTGATGTTGAACAAACTTCTATGATGATATGCTTCTTATATATGATGTAATCTTATGTGATTTAAGAATAAGACTTTTACACTTGTATTTATTTATCCACACTTTCTTTCAATTATGAAAAAATCATTAACACTAAATAAAAAATATCTATCAACAATGTCATGGTGACATTGGAGGATCCATAAATTTGATACCAATTGATATAGTCAAAAGCCGTAGTGAGTAGGATTTCCATAAATGTTTCAATTTCTGAATTTCATGACCTCAACATGGATTCTCCACTCTGAATGAGTCTGGATTCTCTCCCACTTTATGAAAGCCAACAGCTCAGATTTCATAACCATGCATCAAAGCGAAAAGTTCCAACTTTCTAGTATAAAATATTTTATTTTCTTAAATAACAATTAATTAAACATAACTTATAATTAAATGATGATGTAAGAAATCTTTTCACTTGATATCTATTCTTATTGTAATACAATCAAGAACTTCGGTTAAAAAAAAAAAAAACAAAAAAGAGTACAGAGTTAATTTGTTTGCACTTACAAAACATAAAAAATTTACCTAAGATCACTCTACCTTTAACCCTGGATTGGTGGAGCATTTGATGTGTTACTAGATTACAAAATGGGCGCAATAATCGTAAATAGCGACGTGTTCAGGGAAATTTTGTTTTCATCTGGGTAGCTACAGTGAACCAAGTACTGGAAGCAAGCCTAGTACAGCTAGCTATGTTTGTCTCTGGAATTTTGAATACCCCAAATTTAATAATAATTATTCTTAGTAAAAACAATTCAAAGTTTGATAAATTAATCGCATTCACAGTAGAGAGAGGACACTATGATTTTTATGTTGCAAAAGAATGACAGTAAAAACAAATGAGGGATTGAATGAGTACACGAATAATTGACGAAACAGTAAAACGAAACAATGAAAGCAAAATAAGTGTGAAATAGAAAAGAGAAAGAGGTTGCAGTGAGAGAACAGCATAGGTAGCTGTTTGGTGAGCAAAAGAACAACATTAAATGAACTAAAAGCTATCTTTTACATGCAGAAGGAGGATGCATTATTTTATTATTGTTTAGTTTCTTTTCACGAATTTTAAAGATTGAAGAAGCTATTCACACTGGGTTTGATTTTTTTTTTTTTTTTGGGTTCTTGGGAGTTGAAAGCTGAGAAAATAGTATAGAATGAATGAGAGTTAAACTAAAGAACAAAGGAGGGTAAAACAGTTGCAGAATGCAGAGGGAGTTGTGTTCTGTGGTATAAATCAAGCGATGGCTTCATGAGACATGAGTGTGTCAGATATTTTGGGACACTGAGGTATCTTTCTTTTTGAGGATACGTCGCTCCTCGAAGTAACAGGAGACAGATGAAGATAGAGATTTCACTATGGACATGTTTTCTTCTTTGAACTTTAACATCTTTTTCTTCTCATGGGATCACTGAACAATTTTGGGCTTCGCACTTCCCTTCTTCCCTTTTCCTTTTCCCACTTTTGAACTTCTTTTTCTTCCTTTCCAGAATTTGATTCTACCAAGGTGCGTTACCTTACTCCTTATTTTACTACAAACTCATTTTTTTTTAGTTTAATAGTAGCAAGTTGGTTTGTTACTTTTGCACAATTGTAAGTAATGTGAACCCCAATACCACAATGTAACCATCTTAATTTTATATTCCATTATTTTAATGTTGTTTGATTTAGCTTACCATGCCTCCTGCATGTTCCAGAGCCATTTTTTTTTGTCATGTAATGCAGATTTTGACGAGGCATTTTCTTGTGTCTTGAAAAACTGTCTGAGTTATTTTTTTTGTAGGTAACTCTTTCTTCACAGTTCTTTCACACTTACAATATTCAAAGATCTCATTAGCATTTCCCCTTTAGTTACCAATGGGGAGAGCTATGAGATGGTTGAAGGGGTTGTTTGGGATAAAGACAGAAAGAGACCGCAAGGAGAATTCAAATTCTGGCACCAAATGGTGTCACTCAGACAGAGATTCCAGAGGTTTATGTCATAATCCTACAACCATTCCACCTAATATTTCGCCTGCAGAAGCTGCTTGGCTGCAATCCTTCTACTCTGAAACTGAGAAGGAGCAGAACAAGCACGCCATTGCAGTTGCTGCAGCCACAGCTGCAGCTGCAGACGCTGCCGTGGCTGCGGCTCAGGCTGCCGTAGCCGTGGTTAGACTAACAAGTCAGGGCAACAGCAGAGACACCATGTTTGGTGGTGGACAAGAAAGGTTGGCTGTTGTTAAGATTCAAACTGTGTTTAGAGGATACTTGGTAAGTTAAGTTAGCTTTTCTCCAAATTTTGAGACTAAAAGAAAAGGATTGCTAGTTTTGGCTGAAATTGAACTAGTTAGATGCAAATTCTAGACTTTTGATTATCTTTCAGGTATATTAGATCAGTGATATTTTGATGTTGAGGTTCTTTTGTTTTACTAATTAATAGGCAAGGAAAGCATTAAGAGCCTTAAAAGGATTGGTTAAGTTACAAGCACTTGTGAGAGGGTACTTGGTACGGAAGCAAGCAGCAGCAACCCTGCATAGTATGCAAGCTCTAATTAGAGCTCAAGCAACAGTAAGGTCTAAGAAATCTCGTGGACTAATGAGCACAAAGAATGAAGCACAGAGGATTCAAACACAAGCACGAAGATCCATGGTACTTTGTAACATAGATCTTACCGTATGTTTGGTTGAGTATTTGCAAGATTGGTTCCGAATGAAATTAATTTTAGAAAAATGATTTTGTAGTGACGTGATCTATGTTTATACTTTTTTATTTTGAAAGCATATTAGTATTGAAATTCAGCATAAAACTTTTCATCAACACAAAGACTACTTAGAGTTGTTTCAGTTCAAACCAATTACAGACCCTTAACATGAAACTATATATGTGGACATTTACTTAAAAGCACGTTAGTTGGTATTTCAGTTGAATCTTAACGTGAATCCAAGCACACTAGTGGATTCATGTCCACTGTCATGTAACTTGCATAGTTATGGTAATTGTTTGTTTTGCAGGAGAGATTTGATGACATAAAGAGTGAGTACATAGCTCCCATTCACAGCAGAAGGCTATCATCCTCCTTTGATGCCACAATGAATAATGCCAACAACGGTTTTGATGGGAGCCCCAAAATAGTGGAAGTGGACACTGGCAGGCCAAAATCAAGGTCTAGGAGGAGCAACACTTCAATGTCAGATTTTGGCGATGACCCATCATTTCAGGCACTTCCTTCTCCTCTCACATTCACTCATTTGTCCATACCAAACCACAGGAGTTTCCATGACACAGAATGGGGCTTAACTGGAGAAGAGTGCAGGTTCTCTACAGCACAAAGCACTCCACGCTTCACCAACTCCTGTAGTTGTGGATCTGTTGTAGTTGCACCTATGACACCAAGAAGTGTTTGCACAGATAACTTCTTCTATGGTCAGTACCACAATTTTCCAAACTACATGGCCAACACTCAGTCTTTCAAGGCCAAATTGAGGTCTCATAGTGCTCCAAAGCAACGCCCCGATCCGGGTCCCAAGAAAAGGCTTTCCCTCAATGAAATGATGGAGTCTAGGAATAGTTTAAGTGGTGCTAAAATGCAAAGGTCTTGTTCACAGATTCAAGAAGCTATTAATTTTAAGAATGCTGTGATGAGTAAGCTTCAAAAGTCCACAGAATTTGGTAGGGAGACAGACACAAACTTTTCCAACCAGAGGAGGTGGTGAAATGATTGGTGAAACTTGTGAGAGAGTTAGCTTTCTTTTGCCTTTTCTTCACATTGTTAGTATAGCTCTGTGTGTTTCTGGGCCCCATGATTGGCAATTTGAGAACATATAGTGGTTAGGAATCAGGGGAGTCAAGACAAAATAGAAAAAGAACAATGAGAAGGTCCCCGTTGTAATTTGGTCATGGAATTATCTTCATATATTGTCATTATAATCAAATGCTACATTAACCAATTTTCTTCTTTCGTTAAACAACTCTGAATCTTTTCTTTGTCTATTCACTGTAGTTGACTTTGTTTTGTTACTTAAGATAAAGCCCCAAATTCAACAAGATTTGAGAACAGAAAATAAGGATGCATGAACTTGAAACAGTCTGAAATGACCTGTTCTATTAGGACTGAATGATCTGTTCTATTATTTCAAAACATTCTGTTTTTTCTTTCTTTTTTTTCTTGAGAGGTGTAAACTGAAATTTTATTTTGTTTGAGTTGCAAGACAAAGATGCATTGTGCTCTAACCAGGGAAGTAACAGCATTTTTTACTGTACAAGGTTTCTGGATTTTCATATAAATTTTGTTGACATATAGATGAGAACAAGAATGCCTAGCAAGCAAAGCCACATTACATTATTTTACCATTGCAACTATTGCTTGATTGATTGATCATCTTGTTCTTTGAACATGTGTTCAAGGATTCAATCCTGAAATACGAGTATGAGAAACATTTGTTAGGAGATGTCAGTTCTTTAAATGGATCCTTCAATACAAAAGAATTACATTCTTTTTTTCCCACCACATGCTGTTCAAGATTTGCCCATTTGTAAAGATTTATGGAAAAATGGTGATTGTTAATGTAATTTATTTGGAAAAAATTAAGTGTTATTCTACATCTAGTGAGAGGCCAAAATATATATACATATATATATATATATATATATATATATATATATAATAAACAGTATAATAAGATATAAAGAAAGATAAAGAGAAATAAAACATACCGATAAAATATTTAAAATTACAGCGTATTCAAATATTCATTCAATTTATTTACCTAGAAGCAAGATTCATAATTATGAATAAAAGGTGATGACGGGAAGATTTGTAAACTGCACAATATGCAGTTATAATAATGATTACAGAGGATCCTTTTCGTGAATTCAACCCATTCAAATCGCTTTAATAATTAACAATTAATGATAGGAATTTTGATTTTAGTTGATTTACTGTGGGGAATCTTGAATGTCAGAGAACGCATATTACCTCTTCTGAATGCACCACACGTACTATAATTGGACGCTAGCTGTCATATATCTTCAATTTTTATTTTCTTTTTAATTATTTTGAAATTTGAACCAAGGGTAAGGACATGTCTTTGTCATGTGTTTATCCCTTGCATTTTCTGAATGATAAATTGGACTGTATTTCTGAGGAGGAATTAAAGGGGTGCGCCAAGAAAGGAACAAAAACTAGTTGGCCCAACTACTGTTAACTTAAGCCCATATTTCCAAGATCACGATCCCAGCACAAAGGAGGCCCAACAACTACCCAAATGTTATTATTACATGTGGTTTATTTGTTTTTCGTTGTTAAGAAAATATTTTTTTGATTCCATTGAAATGGATATTATCAATTAAAAGAAATACCGACTCTTACTGATACTGTGGATGGTGCAAATATGTTATAAAATTTCATATGACTAATAAATAGTGAAAGTTTTTTTTTAAAAAAGGAAGAAAATGAGTAATGTCCTTAGAGATGTAGATGATTAGCTGTACATGAAATCCATTATATAAAAGTAGAGAACTTAAGTAGTTTAATGAGATATTAAATTTTAACTTCACTAGGCCCATTATATTTGTACATTAAAAATATATATTTCTTCCATCCTATTATAAATACTTTGTAACAAAAAAAATAAATATGATATTATTTTTATATTTATACTCTTAATAAATATTATTGTGTTGAAAAATAATTTTTTTGAGATAATAAGATTAATTGTATAAAATTATTATTTTCCTTTAAGATAGAAAATGTTATGCGTAGATACTTGTAATGAAAAAAGGGAAAGTTATACATGATCGGTTTCGTTGTTTGAAATTATTGAGCGTATTTTAGAAAGGGAATAAGTTAAGCGTAAGATGAAGTGTGTTATCAAGTTATATTTTAAATATATTATTGTATATATATTAGAAAAGTTATCTTACTCAGAATATTTTAATCTTATGTTATTTTCATTTAAATATTCTCTTCTATTGAACATTGAACTACACTCGTATTTTATTGTGATTTAAACTCTATTTTTTTTTATTTTAAAAGTTGTTTTATCTTGAATAATTTTTTTATTTTTTATTTTTTCAACCACTTTTTTTTAATCAGCCACCTTTAAAATTATAAATGAATATCTTCTTATTTTTTACATTAAATTTTTAAATTTATTTTTATTTTTTATTGTAATCAAATTGAATTTTCAAGAAAAAATTATATTGAAATAATCAATCATAATTATAATTGCTAAAACATTTTTTATTTCATTTAGAGGAATTGCTAGCATAAGATATATCATAAGAATGAGAAATAGAAGAAAAAAAAATCATATCACGTTACTTGTAAATTTTATGTTAAATAAGTGTAAGCAATTTGGAATTTAGTCACAGGTAAAATTGTCTACCATGTTTTAAGAGAGTTAAACTTGAAGCAGCTGGAAACTGCTAACTGAAACAAGTTGTGAGACAAGACAACAGGGATCAGGGAATCTGAAGGTCACTATCAAATTTTTATTTATATATTTATACATAAAAATTTTGGAATGAGATAAATTAAAGCAAATTTTGTCTTAGATCAAAAAGAAAGATTTATCCATTCAGAACCATCAATATAGCTAAGTGAAATAAATGGCTTTGCTTCTTCATCGGTAAGTTCTCTTGACCATGATACTCTCCCCGCGTAGCTTGCTCCTGGTCCTGTGCATTTGTACTGTCCATAGAATACAGTCCTAGTGGACCCATTACAGTACATTAACGTCCCAACAAATTACATATGCACTCACATGCGCATCACAATGTCTCAATCTATAGCAAAATAACTATATAATATACATCAAGTTGCCACGTCAATAGAATCAGCTTAGTATTGTTAATAGTTTGTGTCATTTGTTTCAAGTCTTAAAATTTAAATCTCACCATTTTGACCTTTTCAATCGGTTAATCTAGTTTCTAAGAAATAAAAAATAATAAGATTTTAAAGACTAAAATATAATATATGATCAAGTTTAATAATTGAAATAGTAATGAATATCCTTTAGAGATTATGTTATTATATTTTATATGTTAGACAGTAAAAAAAAAAAATATATGAAAGTTATGGGAGTAGGTGGCTGAAACACCATGCTTTTTTCAGACTCTATGCGCATGCTGTTCTGCCTTATATATTATGTAAGCAAATATAGAGGGACATGTTGTTTTGGGATAGGACTCTCCCTATATTTGTCTACCCTTTTTCTCTTAAAAGTGCTACTAGTTTCTTATTCTTAAGAAAGTTCATTTTTTAGCATTTTATGTTGGAAGGTGCATGAGCACAACACGTAGATTTCCACCACACATGTTGGGTCACTTCTCTTATTGTCATGAGAGAATAGGCTCATTCGTTATCTTTACATTTTAAGAGTTGGAGGGTGATAGTAGAGACCGACTATTAAGTGCGTTTTTTTGTCACTTAGCATAAAAGCATGGAGAATTGACGATGGAGGTTGTATGTGATTTCTGAAGTGCAAACTTCTCCGGATAAAGGTTAAAATTAATGACAAACATTGTTGCCCCTACTAGTGCAAAAGGGTCTGTAACGTGTAACAAGAGAGAAGGCAATTTAGAACAGAACAACAGACATAATCTTTCAGGGTACACATTGTACCCTTAAACATAGTAATTTGAAACAAATATTAGTTATGAAATGTAATTGTTTCTGCCTTCAAAACAAAGACTACTAATAGTAAAACACTTTCACATAAAAGCATATGACCAACTAATCATATGGTCATTTACATTGAAGACAGATAAAACAAATTTTTGGCGATGCAATTACATTAATCTAACGCCTATAAGGATTAAGATAGATAGGAGAAAAAGAAGGGACTGTGTGTTTCCACGTGGTCTTGGAGATTACATCTAGTCTAGGGAAATAGAGTACTAACCAACACCCTCAATGACATTAGTGGTGTGCGTATAAATATTTCTCTTTAAAAAAGTATTTTTCCATGACAGATGAAGCAATTTTTACGTAAACACAGCAACAGCAAGTAAGTACATTTTGGGTTTCTATAAATTTTAAATGGGCCAAGTAATTGTTTGGTTTCACTTTTCAAAATTAATTATGAATTTAGAGCTATTTTAAATAAATGTTAACATGTGTAATTTTATTTCAGAATAGATTTAGAGTTGAAGTAATTTTGAGTAGTTTTTCATTAGATTTAAATCCAAATGTGGTGCCAAAATCACGTTATTGCAAATTGTAATATTAAATTCAATGAGGCATATCTTAAATTCAATTAAAAAAGTTAAGATTGATGCGTGACAAGGATAGAGATAGAGAGTAAAACTTACATTTCACGGTTAGGGTCACCCCAGTTATACCATCCTTTGGGAATGATGATGTTGTCCATGTAAGTGTAAGCAAAGACAACCCGAGAAAAGGGACCCCAAGCTCTTCCAAGGTAAAGTGCCCCTGAACCCGTGACCTTACAGTGAACAAACGAGAATCCCGTGTCTTCTAATAAACTGCTCCTTCCTTGTGCTGTTAGTGCCCCTGTTAGTGTTGCTATCGCATGCACGTGACATCCCTAGTTAAGTGTTACCAACGTAATTACAACTTGTTATCACACTCAGTAACTCATTGCTCAGGGTACCACATTTCTATGATTTTTATTAATCGAATCATTGTTTAACATAAATGGAATGGAACAAAGGAAGGAACAAATTAGATTCCTTTTCAGGTTAATTTTTTTGAATAATTCAAGACAAAATAGGTTAGGTTATATTGATATGGATCAAATTTATTAGAATATAGGACAAAATCCTGAGATTATTTAACAGCAATAATTGAAGATCACAGCTATAAAATTTATGTGAGAAAATCTAACCTCAAAGAGAGAGAGAGCGTTGCCAAATATGAAATCAACAGAACCTTCAATATAACAATCCTTGTAATAGTGTCTTCCCAAATGATCATAGAGTGTGTCCTGTGCTCCTAAGAATTTGCAGCCTAGGAAGATTGCGTTATCTCCTGAAATTCTCAATGCCACTGCTTGCTTTCCAACTGCTCCTGGTGCTGGAACTGGGGTGGTGTTCTGCATGCACAATGTTTGCTTGTTAAATCACACTTTGAGCATGATTTAGATAAAAGCAGAAGAATTGAGCATGTTACTTACTTTGAATGTGATGTTCTTGGCTATGAAATAAAGCGAATTCACTGCAAAAGTAGCAGAACCAAAGGTTCCAAGTGGCTGGCTTTGAGCAGTGTCACCCCATTGAACAATAGTATTATCTGCACCTGATCCTTGTATTGTTATGAATGATTTGAAAGGAGGTATAGTAACTTTCTCTCTGTATAATTGAGAAAACACACACAAAAGTAAGAAGAAAATAAGAGATTTTCAGTCAATGTAATTCACAATTTGTTACAGTAATAAAGATAGAAGAAAATTTGCAACAAAGGACGAGGATAAAAAAATAAAAATAATAAGACACAAGGCAGAAAAAAAGGACAGTTCACTAGCTGCAAAGTCTTCTGTAGTCAAAACACCAATTCTAATGGCATTTGAATCACAAGGAAAAAGACACCAAAGTTATTATCACTCCCCTATGTACCACACCACACAAAAACAAAAACAAAAAAAAGAATTAATAATGAACGTGGACAGTACAAAACACCAAAACCCATGTCTCACATGAACACAATACCATACCATAAACAAACAGCATTTAGCAAAAAGACTAGAATGTGGCAGAATTCAACAAGTTGTATAACAACAAATATAATAATGCCAGTACTTACGTGTAAACCCCTGCATGGACCTTAATTACCACTCTCACTAGATTGATGAATGGAATTGAATCAATGGCTGCTTGAATTGATGTAAAACCCCCTTTACTAGGCTTCTTAGAAACGTGCAAAGTGTGAGAAGGAAAAAGCTTATTCTTTGCTATCTTAAAGACAGAATGTTTGAGGCCACCAACAAATCTCACCCATTTGATAAATTGTTGTTCTGAATATTGGACCCTGGTCATGTTTGTAGATAATCCATTCCCTGGCTTTGGTCGAAGTCCCTTAGTATGGCATTTTGTTGCACTGGGATTCTGTAAAAGAAGAATAACTACTATACCATAGAAAATAAAATGCAAATTTGACATTCTGAGAGAGAATGTGTGAGCAAAAGAATGATATAAAGTGGGTAATGTAGTTTAGAACTACAAGTGCTGTGAAAAATGGAGTTTCACGGTTTATATACAAGTTAGTACTTGTTTACATGTGGGACTAGAAAGTGAAGCTGAATCAGAGAATCAATGACAGAGAGAGAGGTCACGGGTTCTTCTACTGACATCTAAAGAGAGAGAAACATGAACAATCTAAGCCATGGGACAGGTTGCACTTTTTGCCAATAAAAATGTTCTTTGAATTTTAATTTTTTCTTTTTTTTTAATGTTTGTCCACTTTTACTTTGTTGTAATTGTTGTTGTTTGTTTGGTGCTGCCCGTGAGTCCCTCTCTTTCTGTTTGTGTGCGATCCTCAAATTATTCTTGTTGTGATGACGGGTCTTTCAGATTGTGCTCCTATGAATACCATATCTTTTGTAAAATATATTTTATCTTATTTTACTCTGCTAACTTTTGTGCAGCTGCATGCTTATAGTACCTACCTACCTTGAACTAATCATCGTCCGTCCAATGTCATAACTATGATTAAGTGCTTGTTGTTTAGTTGATTATTTCTATTTGAAAACTTCTAATGGTCAAGGTTGATTCCCAATTCTAAACTCTTAGTAGTTGGTGAATCAGAGAAGCACCACGGGCTCCCTAAGAATAATTGGTAAAAGTAACAAAGCAATGCTATGGCCATAAGTTATAGTTTCAATGACGTGAAAGAACTCACTATAAGGCATAAAAATAGCCACTATTTTAAAAAGTACAGGTTTAACATTTGGTAGATTCTCAGTTTACTTTATCCTTAGTTCCACTATCATCAATAATGACAAATTAAATACTGCAGTAAGAACTCTTCATTTCTAATAGGATGATGATTTTGGTAGATAAGTACATGAGCACGTATACTTCAAATTCAAGTGTTATTTTAATCTAAACGCAAATTATATTTGCATTAACGGTTAGGTGCCAATTGCAAGAAAGAAACTTAAACATATTTTTTAAGAAATAATGCGTTGCAAGGCTAAGTATACAGTTCTGTAATTCACCCAAACCTTTAGGAATGGAAAAGTAATTAAAGGGTTAATTGTTGATTGAAGACCCCACTAACTAAAAAGAGACAACTAGTATAATTCATTATGCTCTGTCCAATAATTACAATCACAAGGCGAATTACGCTATCTATCTGTATCAGACTATCAATCTATCAATGCTGATTTTGTCTTCTCTACAATTCCATTCAGACTTACAACTGGGATTTTGTTGTAAAACCGGGATCAAACAATGAACCATCGAAATTAATTATAAGTTGTAAAATTAAAGAGCATTATCTTCAGAAAAGAACAGTGCATACAGAGAAGATAAAATAATCATACTTATTCATATGTTTATCTATGGTACTACTATAATATATAAATACAAAATTAATTAAATTAAAAAAAAATTATACTGACTATCTAGCAAAGTTATTAAATTCCTAGAGTTTATATACAGTTTAAACTATCAGAAGTTGTTGCTACAAACTTTGACATGGTACAAATGTACCACAATGACAACATGAGATTTTGTTCCAACCATTTCCATTCTCCACTAAGACTAACACTAACAGAAGAAGGGACACTGCTCACAGAAATAATAGAATCATGACGGCAACCGACAGAATTGGTAGCAGGAGCCATGACAGATGCATTTGCTGTCAGCTTATTGTAAGATGGTCTCTTTTTGTTTCCTGTTTACAAGAGTAGCGACTGAAATACGAGTTAACTATATTTAAAACAAATCTCAATTGCCAACGCATATATGCCAAGTTTGTGAGGAAGATATGTATTCAATTTCCCTATAATACAATTTTTAAGATATACCATCAATTCAATTCACGGGGATAACAAACATTTTTAAGATATTTCTGTAAATAGAGTAAGGTAGGTGCAGTTTTATTCATCCAAAACTCTTGTGAACTCTCAAGATTCTGAAGAAAAACAAGACAAGAAATGAGACTAGTCACCTTGGTGCTATTCTTCTTGTTATACAATTGTTTATCTTATGTATTGCTTTAACTCTCTTACCCATATTCTATTATTCAGTCACATCCTAAATTCCTAATACTACGTACGTCCTTATACGTTTAACATTATTGTTTTGTGAGGATGTGTAAGGTGGTTTCCGTGAGTAGGTATTTGACTTCACTCATAAGTTGAGAAGAAAAGTGTAGAAGAAGGCCAATAGATTGAACCAAGTGCCTGATGACGCTGCTGAAGCTACAAACCGAGCTTGTGTTATCTAGGAAAAAGCATATGCGCATTCACAAATGAGCAACATTTCTCTGTATTATCTAGGGGAAAACGGGAGAAGCTTTGTCTATGTTCAATTCAATTTATAATTTCTATTCAAAAAATACTTGTAATGTTATATGATCTTAAAATAATTGAATCCATTTTTTTTCTAAATTAAAATTATTATATTTGTTATTTTATAATTTTTTAATTATTTGTTTTTCTACATTACTTTTTAATTCATACCATTACTCTAAAATTGTGTAATTATTACCGTAATCAATATTCTTTTTCTCGTCATTACAATTACCAAGGAATATTTCATTACTGTAATAGTTATCACCATTATTGATGATGTGTTTGGATTTACATAAATAACAAAATAAATAAAATTTAAAAACTTAAGTAGAAATTTGAAAAAAGTGTCTTCCTTTTATTATGTATACTATGCTAATATCTTTTTATATATTGCATATTGCATTACTGCATTTACTCATTTAATATTATTTATTCATATTTAAAAATACATTACAGTATATTATTTTTATAACATTTATTTAATGAAAAATATTACTAAAAATACATAAAAATGTTATCAATAACATTTTATAGCATAATTTCAATATATAGTTTATTAAAATGTTATATTTTTATATCTTTACAAGAAAAAATGTTACTAATAATTATATATAACCTGAATCATTATAAAAATTTAACTAAAATCACTGGTAAATTAAAAAAATGAGAATTAAATTAAAGAAATCTAAAATATCATGATAAAATTTACCAAAATATTTTATTAATTATTTACTCATTAAATTTTTCATGTGATATATTATTTCTCTTAACACATTTAATTATTAAAACATTTCTAAATGTGAAAATACTTAGAATTCATTTACCGGTCAA
This sequence comes from Hylodesmum podocarpum, assembly GCA_026586105.1. Lineage (NCBI taxonomy): Eukaryota > Viridiplantae > Streptophyta > Magnoliopsida > Fabales > Fabaceae > Hylodesmum > Hylodesmum podocarpum. Next base: position 1,989,988 of record JALJEV010000403.1, read on the forward strand.
GATAGAATTGAATAGTTTATGATATATAAATAGGATCAAAATATATACGAAGAAGAATGTAGGATAAATTTTATCCGGTATTTTGTATAAAATAAGATATGAATGAGATAATAATAGAAGATCATGATAATAATAATTAGAAATAATTAGAAATGATAGTGAGGGATGATGATATTAATAATTTTTTGTTAAAGTAATAACAGTGATAGTGGTTACAATAGTAATGATACTATTATAACAGTGATGATAATAAAAAATGTTGTGACTTATAATAAAAAATAATAATATTATTAATAAAGATAATAATAATAATAATGGTAATGATAGAAAAAGTGAAGTGGTGATGATAAAAAGAGTAGTAGTGGTGAACATAATTACATAATGATGATGATAGAGTGGTGACATAGACAGCTATTGTAGTTTGTGTTATGATGAATATGATGATAACAATAACAATAAATTATAATTATAATAATATTTATTCCTAAAATAGTAATAATGATAATAATTATAGTAGTAACAACAATAATAATGAAGTTAATATCAGTTACTTATAAATTAATTATTAATAATAATAATAATATAATAATAATAGTAGTGTGGTAAGTGATAAAAATAAAAATAATGATGATGATTGGTATCACATTAAATGATAATAAATGTAATAATATTGATAAGGGATAGTAAAATAAGAGAGAATTAAGAAAAAATAAAATTTTATACAAAAATATTTATTATAAAATCAATTTGTTTGTCTAAAAAGATAACAAATAATTTCACAAATAATTTCTTTATGTATCAAATCGTGATTCATAATTTCTTTCGTTAATTCACGAGGATAAACGTAAAACTTATAAAAAAATATTAAGAAAAAAATAATATTAATAAGAAAAAGACAGATAAATACATTACAATAATCAGAGATCAAAAGTTAAAAAAAAATTTATATTACTTATATTTTTCTGTTCAAAATAAATCAAATAATTCTTTGTTTTGGTTATACTAAATTCTAAGGCAACTTGTGAACCGTCAGTCATTATTTCGGTGTTGGTTTTTCCTTTCTTTTATTTTTTTGTCTCTGCCCAATGTCTTTATACATGAAGCGGTATTAAAATATTGCCGCATGAATACGACTTGAGAAACTAGTACTTTTTAAGTGGAATCCAGATCCACTAGCCAAATATATGTGCAGCAAAAAATAGTCCACACGTTTATTAAATAATTGAATCAAACACGAGATAAGTATAAATGTTTGGCTACAATCAAACAAGAACATCTGGGATTATGAAAATAAATCCCAATTTATAAATAGTTTACCTTGAACGCTGTTTTTTAAGACGTATTTGGATAACATGTCTAGATTGATAGTGAATTGAACTCATCGTATTTTAAAAATAATAGTTAAACAATAAATAGTTATATTTGTAGTGAATTTTTTAATTATAGTTTCAATTAATAATTATCTAAACACAAATGTATTCATACTATATTGAATTTTAACTAAAAATACGTATAAACTCAATTTAAAGATTAGTATGCTTTTTTTAACAATAATGGAAACAAAAATCAACCTTAGAATCTTGTGTATATATACAATCCTAAACTCTATTATTAAACTGACCTTAGGGATTCCCTACTTTGCATGTCTAATACCAAGTACAAAGTGAGATTTAGTTACTAAATTATGAAATGTATATTTCATTCGTGTCAAATGTGTGTTACATTATTATAAATACAAATATAAATATATATTATAATTTGTAATTATATATTATATCCGTTTATACAAAATCAATTAGTAATCCCAACCGAGCAATCGAGTAACTCGGTATCAAGATTAGGCTTATTACATTCATTTCAATAGAAAGTAACACAACAAAAGCTAAAGACATCTGAAAAATTGTGCCTTACTTTTGTCATTTATTATTAAGAAAAATATTTAATAAACAACTAAATCAAGTAACCAAATTATAAAATGTGAAAAGAAAGAAATGTATATAAATATAAAATGTGAGAAGAGAAAAATACAACTAGTTGCATATTATAGTTATTAACTTACAAAAGATGTATCAACAGAAAATGAAGTTCTCAAGGCTCTAGAGAACGAACTACACAGCATATCGAGGCTCCAAAGGTAACTCAAAGACTTACTTTAACTTAGTCATGATATTTTTGAGCTGACACGAAAGCAAAACAAAATAACTTATTGCTACTTATAACTGCGTAGATCATAGTGACTAAATCACTTTTCACATCTAAGATTAATTTATATCTTGAGCCAGTTGTGATTTTTAATTTGCACGATGATGTTCACAAATATCATATGATGATGACGAATTCGAACCTTAACAAACAGAAAATCATTTCTGGTATTGTATCTGTAATGCTTCTGATATGGAATACTTGAAGTGATCAAAACAACTAATTAATAAACCCGGAATATATTGATTATGATGTGTAAGCTTATATTTCTAGTTATATTTCATTAACTGGTTTTATTATGGTATGGTAGGCTGAACTAATTTCCCACATAACTAGTTCATATATTCCACCAGTCTATATATCAGTTATGCAGGTGCTAATTAATTAGCAATCATAGCATACTAGTAACAATGAAAAACAAATTAAGTAATAATGATACCAATAAATGAATCATATGTATATATATTAACAATATGACTTCATGTCAGAAAAGCTGAAGAAAAGGGTTTCAGAATTTTCCTATTTTGTGCATGAAATAACCAAGCTATAGGATATCAAAAGTTCTTGTGTACAGCAAAGGAAGGTACTGGACCCACCAAGGAAACTCCCTCTTTTAGTTAGCACAGATAGAGAAGTTCCTCTTGAAGCTTTCTTTGATATTGTAGCTTTTGGTGTGAACGATATTCTGTGGCTATCCAAACATCCCGCAAAGCTTTTGCATGATTTCATCATTTTCTTCTTGTAAGGTCTCTCTTTCTTAGGAAGATCTTCTATGCTCTCCACGCTAGCCAGAGAACTGAAAGACTGAGCCTTCCCTTCATAGAACATAGACAAACCTCTCCTACACATGTCATGTATAAAACTATTAATAACAAACCAACTTACACCAATTCATATAACTTTTCCAAAGAAGGAAACTTAATAAAAGTTAAAACAATGCATGCACATCATGCATGAAATTGCTTACTTTATAGGGAGGTGATTCATTAGCTCTGATAGTTCAAATAGAGGACCATTTGAATGTGTTGATGAAGATGAACATGATGTTGACAAATAAGACGTTGAAGATGATGATGCATCCTCAGCCAATTCTGATGAAGAACATGAACACACAGAGTTCATTGAATCTTCTGAGATTGATCCAATGGATATTGAATCACTCACATCATCATTCACGTGATCTTCCTTAACAACTGCAGCTCCATTCATTTCTTAAAACTTTTGCTTTGCCTTATTATGTGTCAAGAAAAGAAAGAAGAAAGATCAAAAAAGAAAAAAAAATAAATCTCTTCTTTACTTCATGAAATTGAATAGCCGTACGTTGATGAAGCTTATCTGCTCACAGGTTTGGTTGCAAATGATATAAACTGATTGGAGCAGTTATATACATTTAACAAATAAAATATAGATTGGGTAATGAGTGTGGTCTTATTTATATATAGAATAACCAATGAAACTGGATAGCATTATTTAAGTAAACAAATTAGAACACTCTATCCTAAATTTTGTTATTGTCACATCAAGCTATATCGTGCAAACTTAATACCCTTCTATGGCTTATAAAGGATAAGGACTAAATTTGAAGACATATCCATATCCTGAGTCATCTTTTTTAATTTTTGGCGTGTGAAACTGTGGTCCCTATCGCTCAAACTTTGCTTCATAAAGGCATGACAGATAGGTATATTCCCACCTTTTAATGCATCGTTTATCACACCATGTATAAATTTTCATTTTATAATATTTTTATTAAATGCTACTGCTATGTATGGCTAATATAGGGAAATATAAAAGAATGACGGGGTTAAGGTCAAGCATAGTTGCGACGGTCACCGTTTTGCAGATTTTGGTTGGGAATTTTGGTTTTGAATGGAATTGGAAGAATTAATGATGCACATGCAATTCAAACACAATATAAATATGATAAAGTATTTTCTGAGAGTAACTAAATGTGAACGAAAATGAGTTAAGAACATCCCAAACAGAAATCAATTATAACGTGTATATCCTTTCATTGTTAGAAGTAGAGATAGAAATTAATGATTTGACCTTTGGCGTGAATTGTACAAGATAAACACATCTTTCCTTACAAGATGTTGGATTATGCATATATATAAATACTGATAAATCTAACCAACTCATTTATATTAATTATATAATATAATATATATATATATATATATATAAACATATGTATTTCTTTTTTTTTCATAATTTATAATTAATTATTTAATTATTCACGTATTATAATTATTTATTAAATATTTTTAAGATAAACATCACACTTTAGCTCAACATGTTGTTGCTTACTCGACCTACAAAATTCGTTTCACCAAGATTTCTTAGCTAATTCAATCCACGTGTTTTATGACCCTTTCATGAACGGTGTTGACATATTACTATTGGATGAACGTTTTCCTCGTCTCCAAGCATTAATCATGTAATCAAAAGAAAAGTAGTTAGAATCCCAATTTATATATCCCACAATCACAAGATGTATTATTTAAAAGAAAAAATCTCCATGAACATTTATATTTATATAAAAATCACTTTACATTTGAATTTTTATAATTTAACTAAAATTGATGTTTGTTAAAAAGCAACTTCCTAATTAGAATGAGGTGGATTGGTATGTAGAATAGGGATGTGTGAGGATAAGAAGATTGACTTATGCTATAAGAATCTAATGTGGTGACATTTGAGTGGCAATGAAACAACCACCACATGATATTATTGTATTATATTGTATTGTGTTAGCACAGACAATGGCAGGTAGGTCTCACAATATATTGTTCAAGTAAGGAAAATATAATATGATGTTTTTTCAGAATCTTATCTGTGCCCCCCCACTGATTAGATTATGACGCTTTTATCATTTTAATCCAATGGTTTCTAGTCAATGGAATGATGTATTCATCAATGATCAATATATAAAGTAAAAATATATATCTGCATTGAATTACTTAATTCGTCACGTATGATTAATTATATACTTTATGTAAAACAAATCAATTACATACTTTCATTTAAGCGTCAATTAATCATGGTTAAGGAGGTAAGAAGAAAATGTTTAACAAATAAATTGATTAAATTATTTCATATAATTTAACAGTCAATCCATTTACACATTTATCTAATAAAACAAATTAAATTTTATACATTTAAGTTCGCGCTACCATTAACAATATAAAACTATTATTCTTATTCATCAGTATTACAAGAATACTCGTTAGAAATTTATTTTTAAAATATTTAATAACGTAAATTATAGATAAACATAAAAGCAATTTTGATAATATAATTAAATTTACGTAGTTAAGTAAATTTTTTTGACTAATACTTTTATCACACCTATTAACAAATAACTGAAATTATGAATCACATCGAACTTAGCATTTGATCGCGCTAATTAAGGTGCAAAAGACTTATTTCCCTAACTCCACTTTCTTAATAGTATCAATAAGTCACAAAATAAATCATTAAAAACTTTAATTATTCTTTTACAGTAAGTTAATTTAAGTACGTAATATATCTTTTATTAGGAAAAAAGTTCTAAGAGTTTTTCAAAACAGGTAATTTAATTTTTTAAAAATTAAAAATTAAAAATAATTCATAAAAATAAATTATATCGAATATCATTCTATCCCTAAATTATATTATTTTTTATCATTTCGGTTTGTATAAGACTAAGATTAAAATAAATTATTAAACTTAGGAATTAAAATGAAAAACTAAATTTAAGAATTAAAATGACATTAAATATATTTAAGAATTATTTTTAAATGATTAAATTGTTTTATCCTTATGCTTCCTGGAATTCAAATGGCAACAGTGTGTTTAGGTATCTTTTAAAATGATTAGTTCTTTTCCAAATTTATGATAAAAGAATTAAAACAACCATTTATTATTTTAACCTTCAATGTAACTTTAAAATTGATTTTAATATAATTAAAATCTAATTAAACTAAACACGCGTAAGCATTTAATTACGATGGAAAGTAACGAAAGAAAAGAGCAAAAATGATGCTGATAGGGTCTAATTGAATCTAGGCCATGGTCCATAAATATATAGGACTTTTGTCCTATATTTGAAAAAGACTAAATAATAATTGAGATTTTTTTTTTTTGTGTGTGCTGTATAAATCATCTAAAAAGTAAATAACAGGAAATGAACTATTGTGAAGGGATCACGAAGGAATGAAGACATGGCCCATTCCTATAAATTTATTCTCTCTCCAACAACATAAACATGGACAAAGAAAAGAAAATGTGATTAGAGAAAAATAACCACATTCTCAAAATCTTAAGATATCTCAAAGAAAATGATATGATGTTAATCTCGAATTTTTTTTTTATTTTGGGTGGACACCACAGCATATATTAGTCTAACAATAGAGTGATCATTATGCTTAGTCTAACAAAAACAGTGATTTGGGTTTAGGAGAAAGATTTTGATTTTTGACTGAATTATCACTAATAATCATAGCTTAAAATTGTGATTGATGATTACATCATCCTAGCTACTATGTTCCATGCCATGGTTAATAAAATCTCTAATCATTGTACGACATCATAGAAAAGGCTTCTGCCAACAAGTTTTAAACACAACTACTTCGATCCAATTTGATTTATAAAATTAATCAATTTCTAATGCCATCACTTTTAAGGTATTGTAAATTACGTAATCAAAATTTAGAATTAGAATGACATAGAAAAAAATAAAATATATTATAAATGATGAATTGAAATTAAAGAATTATTAATTTTTTTTGTACACCATGAATGTATGTCAATTAAATTCATATTTTAATATATGAAATTTGCAGTTAAAATTAGTATAAGTATACATTTTTATCAATTATGTAATCAATTTTTAAAGTGAACTAATTTTATGGAATCTAAAACGTACGGACACTGCGTATAGAAAAGATGTACTTTGGCAAAACTAACACTCTAGCGAGTTTGAATTAACTAAAACAATTTTTTTTTAATAATAAATTGTTGTTATGATTAATTATGTGAAAAGAATTTAGTCAGACATTATATGAAAGCTAGTCTTAAAATAATTTATTTTGTTTGCATTATTTTTAACAAGTAAAAGTAAAATTACAGAAGAAAACATATAAAGTTGTACTGGTTGATTCTTTATTGAAAATAATTAACTATTAAGAAATAATGAGAAAATAAATGTTAGGTAGAAAATAATCTAATAGCTTTAAACATAAACTCTAGCTTTTATTTATTATAAAAAAAGTCAACTTAATGATTTTATAATCATTTTGTAATATTTGCCAAGCATATTAACAATTTTTCAGAGAAATTTTTAACTACTTGAAATTTTTTTTCTCTCAAAAATAATCATATCTAAATATGTACTAAATAATTTAGTTATATCTGGTTAAATAATGGGTTTATCTCCTAAAAAAATATACATTAATATAAAAATTCGAATATTTTAATTTTATGTGATTATATCAATTTGTTATTCAAACTACTAATATTGAATGCGTAATAAAATTTTTAAATAAAATTTAAATATGTTAATTGATACATAAGTATATTTTCAAAAAATTATAAAATTTTAGTAAACAAAGTATAAATATGATTTTAGTTTTCTAAATTTGATTAGTTTGATTTTATTTATTTAAATTTGATTTTATATTTTAATTCTTCAAATTTTTTTTAAAAAATTTTAAGTCCCAATACGTTATTTAATGGTAATAATAAAATATTATCTAAATTACTTTTAATGGACTATGATTAATAATTTTTAAAATTAAAATAATAAATATTTATTTTAAAGTTAAAGAACAGAAATGAAATTTAATTTATATTTAAAAGATTAAAATATATTTAAACTAAAATAAAATAGTAGTATAAGATTGCATAGAAAAAAGGGAAGAAAACAAATAAAAAAAAATGATAAAGGAAAACAGAGAAGGAACAAACATGCGATGTTGCGGAATCGAGAAAGTTGAATAAACTGATTTTTATAATAAAACTGAGGACCAGCGCTTTTTCGCTGACACCCCAAACAGCCTTTTATATGTATTGTGTTGTGATGTGTTGCAGTCACTTATTCAATTCTCTGTCTCTCACCTGCAAATGCCAATTCATAATCATCATACTTGTAATAATTTCTTTTCAGAATATTTGTATTCTGTCTTTAAACGTGTTTTAATTCATTATATATTTTTTTTATTAATTTAAAATAATAAATGTTAAGTCAATCCATCAGACTATTTTATATAATTTTTTTATTAAGAAATTTAATTGATTGAGTAAGTAACATTATATTTATTATTTTTTTAAAATTTATACTTGAGAAAATAAATGTTATTATTATATGCTATTCATATTATCTAATCTTTACAAGAGAAATAATATATTTATTGTAAAGCGGTAAAGAGTTTTTTTTTAAAAAAAAAAAGAATAAATGTAATATATAATAAGGGACAAAAGATTTTATTTTTAAAAGAAGTCTTATATTTAAGAAATAAGATATTAACTATGTTTTTAAATGTCATGATTAATAAAGTAAGAACAGACATCATAGGAAATCTTACAATTTTTAAATTAAAAACATTTGTCCAAGTTTTAGTTAACAAGGATAACAATTCACATGTGTTTATAAATAAGATAAAATACGAGAAATTTAAATCAGTTTAATCGATAAAAGTATATCGCTAGTAAAAAAAATATAAAGTAAACTATAAATTTTAATTTTTTTTCTTTATTATATTGATGTGTTATAAACATTTTATTATATCGAATGATTAGTATGAACACAAACTCCAAAGGTACTAAAGTGATCTCAAGTACACGCTTCTTGTATTGATTATTATTATGTTGTTGAAGGTTTTTTTTTTTTTTTATTGATGTTTAAATTAAGAATTAGTTATTATTTTCATATTCTATTGAATTGAGTTGAGGTGTCATTTAACTGAATAACTGATTATTCTATAAGAATTATAAATTAAAAGAGAGAAAGAGAAAAAGAACATAAAACTGAGGCGAAGTATGAGATCACTTACTTAGGTAAAAGCAAAAATTAAAAACATCTGAGTGAAAATTGATTTATATTCTTAAATCTTCTGTGTAATTAAGTGACCTACTATGAGTCTCAGGTAAAAACAAAAGTTAAAAACATTTGGGTGAAAAATTTAAATCTTATGTGTGATTAAGCAGTTAAATATCTATGAAAAAGTGGTTAAAATCTTATATTTAATTTTATAATAAAGATGCTCTTGGGGCAACTGGTTAAAAATTTACATTTAATTTTATAGTAAAAACATTCTTAAAGCATATCTTTAACGTAAGTTATTTAATAAATATTTAAAAATAAGATATGATCATTTAAGTTTTTTCTTTGATAAGAATGTCTGACACGGAGGATTTTTTAAAAGTAAGTCTGTAATTTACAAAAGATACGATTACTTATGAATAAAAAGAAAAAAAAAAAAACTCATAAACATCAATCAATATTAAAGAGTGAGTTTTTTTTTTTTTTTTACTTTTTAACATTAAAACAAAATATACTTAAATATGTTATAAATTACTTAAATAAGATTTAAATAAGATGTGATAATATACGAATGATTTAGTGAAAAATAAGATACCAAAATAGATATTTTCATTTAACTTCATTGAAGATGCTTCTAATAAAATATATATATATAATCAAAGTATGAAAATATATTTTTTTAATAATTATATTTAAGAAAAAGTCAAGTAAAGTATAATGCTCAAAGATATAGATATTCTCGGGGCTAAAAAGTTAGAAATATTTAACTTTTATAATGCTATTGTGTTGTTATGTAAAAGTTCAAATAATGATTAGAAAGGTAAAATAATTAAAAAAAATGTAATAAAAGTATAAAAGAATAATAATATATCTCTAATTAATTATGTTAGTAGTCCCTCTCTGAGTTAAAAAATATATATATATATATATATATATATATATATATATAAAAAAGAAAAAAAAAAAAGATGTGATGTGCAGACAAAAATAGTGTTTCTGAGTGGGTTCTGTGGAGCTGCAATCTCAAGACAGTAGACACAGAGAGAGACAGAGAAAGAGAGACAATAGCCGTTACTTTCTGAGCATTAGAACGTTAGGTAGTAAAAACCTTAGCTTTCTCAAGTGTTCTGAGTGAAAGTGTGAAACTATTCATTTTCACTTCACTTTCTCAACATTAAACAACACTCGTTCTTGCTCGTGTTGTTCTTTCCCATTTCAACGCAGCAATGGCCACTCGCTTCACACTCATCTCTGTGGCTTCTCTTTTCCTTTTACTTCTCGGTTCGTACATCTTCTCTTTCATTTTCCACCTCTGCTTCAACCAATGTCGGTGCTTTTTATATTTTCCTTTCTTTTTTTAGTAATATTTGTAAAAACATTTGATAACTCACTCTTTGATTCCCTGTCTTGTCTCATATTCAAACGCTACCTCTAAGAAACTAGATTTTGCATGCAGTTTATGGAAGAACCTTTATTTGTGTGGAGGACGAAAAATGCTTTTAATTATAGAAGTTTGTTTTTGATTATGGCATTATGATATTGACAGGGTTCTTTCTAAATCCTAACCCTAGCCATTTAAGTGGTTTTGTGGTTCTCTTCAATTTGTGAAACAGCTTTTGTGTAAAGATCACTTTTTTACCTGATAGTTTGGTTATGGTTATGGTTATGGTTAGTGTTACACCTTACCCAGTTACCCTACATTGTGTCAAGTGAAGTGACAAAAAAAATATTAAAATTGATTGTTTAGATTTGGAGGTACTGCTGGTGGAGCTAGTAATTTTAGCATAAAAAGAATGAGTTGTCTTTGTAAATGACTAATTTTGTTCAATTTGATGTTATGAAATGTTCTGTGTCAGATTGTTGCTCTGGGAGTTTTATTGGGGTCTGCTATGGAAGAAGTGCCGATGACCTTCCTACACCTGACAAGGTGGCACAGTTGGTTCAACTTCATAAAATCAAATATGTCAGGATTTATGATTCTAATATACAGGTTCTGAAGGCCTTTGCAAACACTGGGGTTGAGCTTATGATTGGGGTTCCGAATTCAGATTTGCTATCCTTGTCTCAGTTCCAATCTAATGCAGACTCTTGGCTGAAAAACAGCATCCTTCCTTACTATCCTGCCACAAAAATCACTTACATAACTGTAGGTGCCGAAGTCACTGAAAGTTCTTATAATACCTCTTCATTGGTAGTGCCTGCCATGACCAATGTACTTACAGCACTCAAGAAACTTGGGCTGCACAAGAAGATTAAAGTTTCTAGCACCCATTCCCTTGGGGTCCTGTCCCGATCGTTCCCGCCTTCTGCTGGGGCTTTCAATAGCAGCCATGCACATTTCCTGAAGCCATTGCTTGAATTTCTTGCTGAAAATCAGTCACCTTTTATGATTGATATATATCCTTATTATGCTTTCCGGGATTCCCCAAACAAAGTGCCCCTAGACTATGCCCTGTTTGAGGCATCCTCTGAAGTCATTGATCCAAACACTGGTTTGCTGTACACAAGCATGTTCGATGCACAGATTGATGCTATTTATTTTGCATTGATGGCCCTAAACTTCAGAACAATTAAGGTCATGGTCACTGAGACAGGCTGGCCTTCCAAAGGGTCACCTAAGGAGACAGCTGCAACTCCTGATAATGCACAAAAATATAATGCTAATTTGATAAGGCACGTTGTCAATAACACTGGTACTCCTGCAAAGCCTGGAGAGGAGCTAGATGTTTATATTTTCTCATTGTTCAATGAAAATAGGAAGCCTGGTTTAGAATCTGAAAGGAATTGGGGATTATTTTATCCAGACCAGACAAGTGTGTATAGCCTAGATTTCACTGGACGTGGGGCGGTTGATATGACCACTGCTGCAAATATAACCAAGTCAAATGGAACCTCGTGGTGCATTGCTTCGAGTAAGGCCTCACAGATGGACTTGCAGAATGCTATAGATTGGGCTTGTGGTCCTGGAAACGTGGACTGTACAGCTATCCAGCCTAGCCAGCCTTGTTTTGAGCCAGATAACCTAGCTTCACATGCATCTTACGCGTTTAATAGCTATTACCAGCAAAATGGGGCTTCTGATGTTGCATGCAGTTTTGGAGGAACAGGCGTAAAAGTTGACAAGGATCCAAGTATGTTTGTCACAACCCATCACCGATACTGCATTTGTTTTTCATTGTTTTTGTCATGTGCCTTTTTCCCCAGAAACTCTTAGGCTAGTTATAATTTGAACAAAGTTAGTCAAAAGAATGGAATTCATTTTGTAGAGGGATGTGCTTTATGTGGAAATTGTTAGGTGCTTGTCAAACTTGCTGGCTGCTGTCATAGTTGTTTATTGAATTATCATTGTTTCCCAAAGATGTTGGATTAAGTTACCTATTTCCTGTCCGTTCTTACCAAATTATTATGCAGACTGTTTTGTGTTACTGATAAACTTGTCAATTCTGCAGGCTATGACAATTGCATCTATATGAGAGCTGGGTAAGTTCAATATAGTACATGATATTTAGTTTGTTCCTTTCTAGTTTGGATGACCTTGAATTATACAAATATGACATTTGGTTTTTTACTTCTCCGTTGTGCTTTTGCAGAAGTAATAAAACTCTGACAAGCAATACAACAGCAATGACTTCAACTTCATCATCCTCTGCGCAGAAAGGAAATTCTTCATCATTTTTTACTTTTCTTCTCGTAACATGCCTCTTTGCTCTAATGCATATTCAACGATATTGATAAGCTTGATTGTTGAAACTGAAAGTGCAGCTCGATTTTGCTTTATTGGGATGTATGCTGCCTTTTACATGCATGGGGAGGTGTAATGATTTAGTGGAGAGCTTTCATGTGCTCAATGCTATGCATCAGATAAGTGTAAACTCCGTTGTTGTTATATAAGATTTTTTTATTTTTCACTAAATTATAGTAATGATAGGCCAAAGCCCTTTGGTATTAGTTTTGTGTTAAGTGGATAGATGAAAACATCATGCAAAGATAACTGGACTTATCATCGATTATTCTATTATATCTATGCATGTGTGTTGCCGCACCTTATTGTGTCGTTATAAATCTGCACGTTATTTAACTTTGTAAGGCTATAAATCTGCTTGTTCTGAATACTATCTCTAGTCTTTGGAGATGATTTTATGATTACAGGATTAGTGCCACTTGGATAGTTCTCAGCAGAGTGATACTAATACCATCACGCGTGTAAAACGGGACAGGAAAGTTTAAACTTAACCAGATGTTTTAGTTTGAGTCGTGCAACTGTATAGGCAGAGTTTTGAGTTTTGCTGCTATTGATCTTATCTGGTTTGACGCAACAACGCAACAAATATCATAAATCTGACTGAATTCGAGTAACTGGGATGGTAACTAGTAAAGGAACAAATCTAGATAACTTCAGAACTCCACAGTTAAACACTAGTCAAACTGATTATTACCTGGTCAAAATCAGTTCAGAAAACTTGTTTGAACTGTGCTTTATTATTTTAAAAAAAGTAAAAGAAAAACATTTTAAAAATAAATAGAGGCTTATATATGCTATTTAGATATAGATAGTTAATTTAATTATTTACCAAATGTTTATAATTTTGTTCTAGTTTATTACTAAATAAATTAAAAAATATATTTTAAATATTATTGGCTCGATTTTGATTCAACAATGGTTGGATTGTTATATTGTGAATGAGTACATACATACATTCGATGAGTATTACAAGTGATATTTATACTTACAACTACATATTCATTTCTTTAATGGTGATATTAGTGACAACAAATATACTTATCAAGTTAAAGTATTAAAAATGTGTAGGTCATCCAATAATCTGTAACATTTCGTATCTTGTTTCATAGCAAGAGGAAGACTTGTATAGACACATTACCTAAACCTAAAAGTGATGTGGTGAACACAACCCATCAAAAACAGATAACACATCAAAATATAATTATAGTAAATTATGATTTAAAATAAAATAAATATTACACATTAAGTTTTAGTTTCCCGCTGTTGCTTTTGCATTTTAGCATCGAAGTCTTCCCTTCATTCTGTCTTCACATTGACTACAAAAAAAAAAAAGCTTTCTTCTGATCAAATTTGCTCTCTTTCGCTCCATCCTTCACAATCTTAGCTTGCTCATCACTATAAAGTTTTCGCACGTTACTCAATTCATTTGGTATAATGTATTGTAAACTTGGTAATAATTTTCTTTCCCTAAACAATTTTACGTTTTCCAGTTTCGATTGGATTGCAAGTGTAGGATCTTGCAAGCGTTGGGTACTGATGTGTCTGTCCTGATCTCAGTGGTTGTAGTGTCAATAATTAATAGGATGGCTCACCCTATTCAACCTTAACCCTTATGTTAAAAGAATGGTATGTGCATCATCTAAATTGCAGCTATTTGTTGGTAATACCGAACACATTTTATCAAAAACATGAATGCGGAAAAGTGTCAAGTTCACAAATGGAGGTGGACCGTGGACGTATAGATTGCAACCCACCCGTGAATAAACTAGGTAAAGTTCAAGTCCATTTAATTACGAGCCAATACAATTTAGTTTGAGAAACTTACAGGTTCAACGAATCTGGTCTACAATCTTAATCACATTAAAAAAATTAAATAAAAACATTTGTAAAAGATAACTAATTTTAAAAAACATTTTAGGCTGGCCAATACAAGCCAACCAACAAATCAAGTATTTTGGTTTTCTTAATATAATAGTTTTTTGTATGAACAGATTTATTTAGCCATTGTCGCAGAATTATACAACTTTTTAAATACAAACTCATTTAAATGAAAGCCTATAACGGGCTTTAGCAAACTGGGTCAAGCCACTGTACATACTCAGCTCTCATGTTGTTTTATGATATATTTGGGAGTGGAGTTTCTCAAGATTCTCGACTCAAGATCCAAGTGCAAAAGTAATGGAAGGAATCGTGGTAAAAAAGATAAAAACATTACAATACGGGTGAAGCATGGTGGAAGACAATGTATGGTAGCGTCACATCTGAAGAATACCAACAATATAATTTCTCTTCATCCCATAATTGGAGATCAAGAACATCCTAGATAGAAGTACTGCTACAAAAGACAAATATGAGAATGACACAACTCTATAATGAACAATAATTTGCCTTCTGAAGCATCTGAATAAATGTGATACACAGTAGTTTGCCTCGTAGAACATCTAAATAAGTGAAGCCTGTGAATAAGCTATGTAGCTTGCCTTGTCAAGAATTTGTAAGGTACGATATTTGTATGAGTGTAATCATCTTTCTTAGAACTTGATGTTACTTAGTTTATCTTAAGAGTGTGATAGTTTATGAAAGCATGATGTAACTCATATGTTCTCTACACATAATTGAGGAAATTTCTGTTCAAGGCAGAACGAGTTGGAATAGAAAAGCCTCCATTAATCTTTCATTTGTTCACTTCTAAATTTTTTATTATCTTTGAAAACCTGATACATACTGTTCACACCATAGCCCTCTGTAAAGTTGCAAGTATGCACTACATTCGTCCTTCTAAAGGATATTGTTTATCAGTAAGCCTCCGACTAACGATCCATGTTGTGGTCCTCTCTGTCCTAAGAAAGATGCTTGTGTGATTGATTAACTTTACAGAAGACACTATGTGCCTCGAAGGTTTGAGTCCGTATTTGATTTATGAAAGCAGTGTCATCCTTAAGAAAAATGTAGTGGTATCGACGATTTTTCATTTTTAAATTAAGAGTTATGAAATATTAAACAAAATATAAAATAAGAAAAAAAGATCAAGTTCATGTTACTATTTTATTTTAGAAACTATCAAACTAAAAAAAAATACTTATTAAGATCAAAAATAATAATCTCCCTTTCCTTTCCCTCCAAAATTCAACTCACAGAGGTAAGGAAAAAGTTCCCTGTGTGGCTATCATCTAGAACTATAGTCAACAGAGATTCCTACATGATACTATTAGTGATAACCTGGCAGATTTGGATTATCTAATTTTCAATTTCGGTAATTTTGATGATTTTAGTTATTTTTTCTCATCCTATTAAAAATTAAACTAGAAATTATCTTTTACAATAATAGTATGATAAGAAAAAGTAGCTAAAGTCATCAAAGTTACCAAAATTAAAAGTCAGAGATCTAAATCCTAACCTGGCATACAAGATCTGCCAAGTGGAACAATGAAGTTACTTAATACCTTAACTAACTGAAAGTAAATTATTTTCATTTAGAAAAAAATAAATGAAGGAGTTAGGTGTACCGAGGTAGGTGTACATATGAAGGCCGCTATCTGCCAGATAGATAAGAATCTGCAGACTTCTGATAAATGTGAGAAGCATTATACCATAACTTTAAAAATTTAAAACCACTGTAATGTATACATGTACCCCACTAAAAAAGTACTACGATAGAGAATTATAGTCATCATTTCTCAAGCACCAAAACACTTTTTCTTCACAACACGCACACGCCAGTGACTTTTGATACCCAACAATATTATTACACTGCAATCAAAGCATTCCAGTCGAGGTCCATGCAAAAACTTGTACAGAAGGCAATCAAATATGCACCATAACAAGACATAAATAGAAGATTAGAGACCCTGCTCAATGAGATAATCACCAAGCCTTTCAACTACCATGTTGCATTGACCAGGAGTCATTGGTTCGTCATAAATACCAATGATCAAGGCCTGAGAGGTCTTCTTGACGGTAGCACCACCTGGACCCTGGATAATGGGGGTAAACACCCACATTACTACTACAATGACCAAAATATGCACCAAGAAATCCAACAGAATGAACTGATATATGTTCATCTTCCAACATTCAATTAAATAAATTGAATGAAAAGAGTTACTAAGATTAGAATTGAAGGTAAACACCCTCGTACACAGTATTTAACTGTTGAGAGGAAGCATACAATAACTACTCCACACAAAGCTCAGACAGATTCCAAATATGTGCAAAGGTTTACAAAGCTGGCATTTTTTGCTTATAATATCATATGCAAGATAACATTTCAAAACGAAATCAAGGCCTTGCACCTAATGCAAGCTCAAGTGCTCAACCCATGCGTTACCCTCAACATCAACCAAAACAAGAAAGACTGAAAATTTTTGACCAATTATAATGTTCACAATCATATGGTTGCAAAACAACTACAATTCATTGCATGATTCTAATCCTAACAATCTACATCATAAAAAGAATTGATAACCCATATCTTCACAGAAGCCATATCATCATCTCATAACCTAGATCATTATACAATTTATGAATCTATACAATTAAAATTCAAGCAAAAATCATAGAGTCGTTACCTTCTTCCCTCGAATGACTGCGCCGGGCTCACCTTGGATGACCATATACTTAGTGCCACCAATATACAATCCAGTTGGAGCAAGTGTTCCAGGCTCAGCAAAATCATTCATGATAGCAGTTATTTCCTCAGGCTTGAACTAAACAAAATCAACAAAATATTACATCACATATATGAATAGATCAACTAAAACAAAAATAGATCCGTTTCCATTATATTAAAAGCATCACCAACACGTCATTGATTGGTGAAACTGGACTTGGATCTCTTAAACAAAAACGGATTAAGGTTTTGAGTCCAGTGAATGGAAGCTGTGTTTGTTTCTACGATTGAAGCACGTTGACCGTGAATCCACAGTGAGAGAAGGATTCCCGTTCAACGTGCTTTGGAAAGTGAGATTCCCCTAAAACAAACACCATTTAAATTCTTCCGTAGAAGTTAGTCATCGACAAACCTAATCATCTACGTCGCAACTATTATAACAAGGTTACCAAAAAATTTAAAAATAAAATTAGTATATAATCATCAATACAGAGATTAAGCTTTAGTCGTTAATTAGTTAATTGTGAGGGGAAAACAGTAGCAATCCAAGTCAAAGTGGATTGGTCTGAAGTTCCTTTGGTGGTTAGATTTGGTATATTGACAAATATGCCCCAAACTTGAAACTATCTTGCAAGTTGATTCTTCTCTGGTTCAATCTAGTTAACAAGATTTATTAGAGTAAGCTTAATTTAGAAGCGAGATGAACAGAGATCGGTGATTCTAGAAGGTTCCGGAGGAAGATAAACATTAAAAAAAAGAAAACCCTAAGTAACTAACAAGAAATGGCGAGTGAAGGAAAAAAGGAAAGTAACGAACCGGAGGAAAGTTTTGGCTCTGAGCCCAAACGCTGCCGTCTTGGCCGATGATAGCGGCGGAAGTGAGATGGTTACCTTCGATGTCGCAGAGAAGGTGGTCGTCGACGTAGGCTTGCCACGACATGGTGAAGAAGGAGATTTTTGTCTTGACGGAGAGAAAGAGATAGAGAGAGAAAGAGAGAGTGTTTGATCGGGAAATGGGTTCTTAGATGCGTTGATATTAAGGACTTGTGTTTGTGTCTATAAATCACTGAAAGTTACGCCGATACCCTTTTCATTATTACCCTATTTTCGCTCTCACAAAATCTAGGAAACAATTATTTATTTTTTTAATTTTATCTCTAAATTAGATGAAAAAGAAAATATAATAATAATAGCACACTGATTAAAAAATTAAAAGAAAAATAAATTAAACTGTAAGTTTATTTAGAGAAAATAGTTGTAATTGGAAAAATAGTAATTGATAAATTAGTTAATTGAATTAAAAGTGTTAAATAAAACTAATGGTTTGAACTAGCTAAAATATTTAAAAAATAGAAAAAATAAATACAATCATATTTAATTAATTTTATATTAATTTAAAATGATTTATTCACTATCTATATATGTTAAATTTAACATCATATTCATATATATTTTTCAGATATATGAAAATACAGACACTTTTTTTTGTACAGTTATCTTATTTCAACAAAATTTGATACAAACGATTAAGGTAGTTTGTACTTATATTTAAATAATCTGATAGATACAATTTAAAATCGATATAAAATTATTAATAACATAAGAATTAATGTAACGTAATATATTGTAAGTTGTATATACAAGAGATTATATAGGAGTAGAGCAACATTTATGTGATACAAGAGATAAAATTAATCAATCATAGGTTAAAAAAGATCGCTCTATGATTGTGAAAATCGAAAATTTGAGAAAAAGAATTATCAATCTATATAGAGGTCAATAGATTTTATTATAACCTCTTAACCTTAATAATTATGCATGAAAATGGTTCGTCTTACCGTGTAATTTACCGTCTTAGGAATAAACCTAAATGCCTTCCATTGTACCAATAAAAGCATAAACCTAAACAAGTTGTGCACAATTTGTTAACGGGGATAAATGTATACGCTAAGGTGTAGTTAGTACTCAAATAAATGGGCACAACCAACCCAAGCACAGGACGGGAAAAATTTTGAACCCATTTAACTACGAGACTACACCAATTGGTTAGCAAAATCTGCAAATTAAATAATTTTGATCTTCAAACATAACAACATGAAAAGTTGAATGAAACATTTTTAAATATTTAACTATATAAAAAAATATTTTTTAAATTGGCCCATATATTATTTTTTTTAAAAAAAATTTAGCCTATGTGGATCAACCAAGAAATCCAGCATTTTGTTGTTTTGGTTCAAGAAATCTATTTAGCCAGTCTGCAAGCTGAAACGGTACAAGCCTTGAGCTGAGTCAAGCCAATTTTGCATATACCCCACTTACCAACTCTAATGAAGAAGTTGTGAACTTGTCAAAAAATAAAAAATAAAAGAAGAAGAAGAAGGTTTGAACAAGAAAGAATTTTAGAAATTTTTTCCAAGATCGATCAATTGCTCTCAACTCATTCCTATTTTTTTTTTTTGTTTAAATCAATTCCTTAAAAGTTAAAACCGAACATGTTCCTATTTCCTAAACTTGGAAAAAAACAAACCAAACCCGAAGAGTACAATTCCAATTAAGACCGAGTTTAATTAGGTTGGGACCAAAACAGCCATATCTACAAGCTATACAAATCATAAAGCATTTTATTTTAAAATAGTCACTCCTAGTTTTTAGTCCTCAAATGTGTTGGGTATTTTAATTTTAGTTTTAAAAGTAACAATTTTTTTTAAATGTATAATTAATTTTTTATTTTAATTCTTGAAAATGTATATCATCACGTTAGTTACTGAAATTGACAACTTAATATCATTCTAGCCCTGAAACTTCTTCCTACCAATTTCGTTATTTTCAAATACCAAAATAATAATAATTTTTTTTATTAAGGAGCAAAATGAAAAATTAATTACACTTTTACAATTTTTGTTGTTGAAATTTTTACTAAAATTAAAATAACAATGCTTTGCAAATTCAATGACAAATGACGAATTACCTTTTTGCTTTCCAACTTGGATCACGTGAAAATGTTATTTTATCTTTAATGTATGTACTATAGACGCATTAAAAAAGCAATTGCCTAACTTTTCTTGACTACGTTTGTATTATTATATAATTTAAAATTTACAATTTCACATTCTTAAAATTACTAGGAGGGCAAAGTGAATCCCTGCCTGAACTACTGAACAGTCATTGATAATTTGATATACAAAAACGTCGAGCACAAACCAGACAAAAATCCTCAATATTGCAATTACCAGATGTTTAAACAAGTTGACTTGGTCAAATTATCATGACTACAAGCCATGATTTTTAACAATGATTTTATCAGGAATTCCCGAAACGTGGACACAGGCCAAAAATTACTGATCAGCCACACTGAACAACGGATGAGAATGGTTTGCGTAATGAGCCAAAACAAGTTTGAAGAATCATTGAGTTCTCAGGTATCTCTAAAGGTGCTTTTTCGAAGCAAAAGAATGTCACATTCAACCAACCCACGTTAAAACACATACTAAAAGAGCTTTAATACCCTAGTTAACAGGAAGAGAATTATTTGAACCAGGGAAAGGGGAGAGAAAAGGTACGAAAGTATTAATAATATGAAAGCTTTGTGCCAGATGGACAAGAATCTGAAAACTTTTGATAAATATGCCAACCATTATACCGTAGAATTAAAAATTTAAAACCATTGTAATGTATACAGGTACCCAACTAAAAAAGTACAACGATAGAGATTATAGTCATCATTTCTCAAGCATAAAACACTTTCTTCACTACACGCAGATCCCGTGACTCTTGATACCCACAAGATTATTACACTGCAATCAAAGCATTCCAGTCGAGTGCAAAAACTTGTACAGAAGCCATTGAAATATGCACGATAACAAGACATAAAGGATTAGAAACCCTGCTCATTGAGATAATCACCAAGCCTTTCAACTACCATGTTGCATTGACCCGGAGTCATTGGTTCATCATAAATGCCAATGATCAAGGACAAATTGGTCTTCTTGACAGTAACACCACCAGGACCCTGGATAATAGGGATAAAGACTCACATTACAACTATAATGGTCATAGTATGCAACAGGATCCCGAGCAAGAAACACAACTGATATATGCTCATCGTTTCACCATTGAATCAAAAAAAGCGAAATGGAGTTATTGAGATTAAAATTGAAGGTGATGATCCCAGTACAGAGTGATTGTTGAGAGGAAGCATACAAATGATACAAACATTACTCTGCATTGAATGATTGTTGAGAGGATGCATTTGCTTATAAATTATAATATGCAATCCACACACACATGTATGGATTCCAAAGATGGGTTTTCCATCAGATAGATTCCAAAAATGTGTAATGGTTTAAAAAACAGACAAATTTGCTTATAGAACAGACAAATATGCTTATAAAGCCAAATGCCAGATAAGGTTGCATAACTAAATTACTGAAATACATAGTACAAATACGCACCAAACATCAACCCAAAAAATGGCTGAACATTTTTCACTAGTTCGTAGCACAGACAGAGACATAGTTGCACAATTCAATTACAACTTGTTGTATGACTTTAACAAAAATATCCAGATATTAAAAAATTTGAACAGCATATCTTAAAACAAACTGTATTATCACATTTCAGTACACCAGCCGGTGTAGCATGTCTCGATTCAAAGTAGATGATCAAGAATCGCATTGATAATTTCCCATTCATGATAAAGCACTAAGGGCATTAGCTAAAAAGTTTTACATTAAATTTTACGATTAACTTGCTTAGAATAAAATCATCTACACATAAAACATATCAGTCCAAAATCAATTTTAATCAAAATTAAAATCAAGATCATTCAAAATCAATTTTGCAAAATCAAAATCTATCAAAATCAATTTTGCAAGCGCTCACTCGAACACACTACACTATCTACAAACTAAACTAAACTATCTACGAATCTATGCAATAAAAATTCAATTAAAGATGAAAGAGAGTTGTTACCTTCTTCCCTCGAATAACAACACCTGGCTCGCCTTGGATGACCATATATTTAGTGCCACCAAGATACAATCCAGTTGGAGCAAGTGTTCCAGGCTCAGCAAAGTCATTCATGATCGCAGTTATTTCCTCAGGTTTGAACTAAAACAAACACAAACACATTATACCACAACGATTAAAATCGGATCAACTAAAACAAAACACAGATCTACCGCCATTACAATTCAAGCATCAGATTACAAATCAATCACACTGAACTTTCTTTGCTGATTGGAATCAGTATGTTACCAAACATGCACAAATTTGCATTATGATCCTTATTAAATCAACAAAACAAGACAATAACAGTAAGCATAGATCGGAAAATCTAGAAGCTTCCAAAACCAATTAAAAATAAATGGCGAAACGAAAATTGAAATTAACCTGAGGGAAGGTTTCGCTCTGAGCCCAAACGGTACCGTCATGGCCGATAATAGCAGCGGCAGTGAGGTGATTACCTTCGATTTCACACATAAGGTGGTCATCAACATATGCTTGCCACGACATGATTCAAATTTTCTCCCACACTCTTTCGCTGCTCACAAAATGGGTTTTGACGATTTTCTTTTCTTGGCTGCGTTGATTCCACGGAGCTACACGTCTATATAAATCGGTGAGACTACATTCAAATTACTTAAATGTCCTTCTTCATTACCCTATTTTCGCTGTTTTTGGCTGGCAGATAAGAAAAAGAAAAAAGAAAATAAATAAATAAATGTGTTGTATGGTATTATACCTTTATTATCATTTTCGTGAATTAATAATAATAAATAATGGGTTTCCAGTTTCAAATGAAAAAGAAAGAAAAAGAAAAAGGTGTCATTGAAGGTTCACCGTCACGTCTAAACTTTCTCCTTTTCCTTTTTCGACTTCTTCTCTTTTTCAAATAGCGACGTGCTAATTCTATTATTTATCTCTTCATTAATCACCGTTATCATTTGTCGTGCTACTCACCATGTCTAAGGCGTAAAACACACAAACTCCAATAAAAGCCTGTCCCTACGTTAATGTTTCGTTTCTATGTCTATTTCATTTCAAATTTTCAACTTCTTCTAATTATCTTTCTTTGACTATATAAAATTCATTTCGTTTATATTAATGTTAAAATATTTTATCATGTAATTATTTATAAAATTTATTTCGTTTATAAATATATATTATAATGTTAACTAATCAAATTCATGTTATACATAAATTTTTGTATAAAAAAGATATAATATCAGGTATATAGTACCTAAATAATAAAATTGTTATAGAAAATATATAGCCAAAATTTTTTAGCAACTTTATTGAGGTAAAAAAAAATAGTTCCTTATTATTTTTTTGGCTTAAATTTTATACGTATGTATGTATGTATATATATATATATATATATATATATATATATATATATCAACAATAATAATTGCATATAATATTTCAAAATATGTCATTATAATTTAAATAATTCATAATAATTATTTAATTAACAATCAAGTATAGAAAAATAAGAAAAAATTATATATATCATTGTATTTTTTTATTAAGTCAGTTATTAAGATGTATTTAATTAATAATTAAAATTAAAATTAAAATTAATAACTTTTTAAATATGTGGTTAAATTATTGTCCGGAGCTGCCTTAGCACGCTTGTAAAATTGGATTAAATTTTTTTATTTATATTTTAAAAGGAAAATTTTAAAATATTAATAATTTTTTAGTTCATCATTTTATTGGTTTGAATTCTTTACTTTCTCTCTTTTTGATTAACTTTAAAAATCTTGCGTTCTAATTTTGAATTTAAGATTATTAATCGTAACAATTGGACATTAAATCTTCACTTAATTATTTAATAGTCCGTATCATTGTTTATTTTAGGTGAAAATAACCCCTTGTTTATTATCTCGTCATGGGCCCTAAAATGTTAGGACTAGTTCTTGCAGATAATACAACCCTTTTTCTTTAAATATTTTAATTTCAATGATTTCTGATTATTTTCTAATCCTTTCGGACTTCATTCCCACGTTACAATGTTAGTATCATTTAGTTGGAGAGAAAATAAAAAGAAAAACGTAAACATAAAAATAAATATTTGAAACTTGAAAGGTCTTTTCTTTCCACTTTCTTCTGTTAAATTTTTAAAAAACTTCCCTTCGTAATAAACAAACCGTAATACTGTTTTCTTTAATTTAATTAATTTCTCATCGAACATATAAAGGCTTGAAACATATTGTATTGTGCAACCAATTTTGTTCTACATTGATTTAAATGGAGTTTATGTTTTCATCTTCTTGCCTTGATTTCAAATATCCACATGACCATCAAGGGTAAAAAAAATATAATTTTGTTTGTCTACATGTTGTTTAATTCAATTGAATCAATGAATTATGAATAAGTTTATCACTCACGATATTGAAACAGTTTCTACCCGTAATTAATTTTAAACCTAAAATTAATTATAGACCTTTCTTTAATATAAAACTTAACATACAAAATTTCATCCAATCGATTTGACATAAAACCAAACACGTGTTTAATTGCTCAAACTCGGGTTTTCAACGTAAAACAAACAATTTGACAATTTTTAACACTCACGCATATTTAATTTTTTAAGTTTTTATATTTAATTATAATTAGAAACTGCCTTATTTTTTGCACATCAATACTCTAATAATTATGTCACATATTATAAATAAATTTTCATTCAAAATTTCTTTCCCACGTGTTATTTTACCATCAACTTAAGCATAAAGAAAAGTCAAATATTTTAAGAAATGGTTGGTCTGGATGAGAATTTAAACAGCATGTGAGAGAAAATTAAAAAAAGAAGGTAATGTAAATTAAATTAAACATCCAATGAACAAATAATTGTTTAATTCTCATATGGTTATTGTCTGCAACAACTCCCGATTTAGGGTTGATATATAGTAAATACAAGTAAAAAAATATGAAAATAGCAATGTATGGTATCGAAGAAACAAAAATGTTCCAAACATGGTATATAGATCTAGGTTTAGAGACCTTGATCAACGAGGTAATCTCCCAACCTCTCAACAACCATGTTGCACTGTCCAGGAGTCACTGGCTCCTCGTACACACCAAAAACTAAGGCTTGACCAGTTTTCTTTATAGTGATACCTCCAGATCCCTAGTAAAACAATGTAAACATGTTAATTCCCCTAAACTTCTACAAGAGACTAAGTAACGTATAGATAATTCTATTTGAATGTCTAGAGCAATTCAAGAAAAATAAAATGAACACACATAAAACTAGAAATACAATAAAAAAAAAAAATTCACATCATAGTAAGGAAAAGTGAAAGAATATGAGCTTGTCAAATAATGATGTTGACAGTAAAAATTTACATACAATGTATTTGTTTAAGAATGAGTAACAACAAGAGATATAACATGCTGTAAAAAGTTATAACATAATTGCATAGACAGGATTTATGTCGTTTAAAGTGAATAAAGTAAAGAAGTAGAAATGCACCTTACATTCTTACTTTAAACTTTTGTATAAAAAGAGACATATATATCTCTATGAACAAATCATATTCAATGTGTTGAATGAATAAATTAGTCTTGGATGGTACTCTTATATATCAAGTCCAATTATTAAAAAAGAGTGCAAACATTAAAATGTTTATTAAAACTGAAAATTAAGATGATATAAAAATTATATATGAGAAGTATATGATGATGACATGCATGATACCTTCTTCCCACGAATTACAGCTCCAGGCTCTCCTTGAATGACCATGTATTTGGTTCCTGAGAGATGCAAACCTGTAGGAGCAAGATGACCCGGTTCGTCGAAATCTTTCATGATATCGGTGATTTCTTTAGATTGAATCTATAAATGAAGTAATGGATTAAAATATTGTCACATGATAAAATGTAATAACATTGTATATATATATCAAAGAAGAATGATGTTTGATTCACCTCATTTTGCACGTTAAACTACATGATAGGAAATGGAAATAAGGAAATCAAAAAGACTATTTTATTGTGAGTATAAAAAAAAGTGTAAAAACACATCACTTTTTACTAGTAAACTACTTTTTAACGTAAATTGAAATTTATTAAGACTCATTTAAGTAAATTTTAGTTAATTTTAGAGTGTAATTATGAGAGTGTACCTGAGGAAAAGAAGAGCTTTGAGCCCAAACAGAACCATCATGGCCAATGATGGCAGAGGCAGAGAGGTGGTGGCCAGTGCCATCAATATCACACATCAAATGTTCATCAACGTAAGTTTGCCACGACATTTTGTTGGGTGTTTCTTCTTGTGGTGCTTGTATTGTGTTGTGATATGTGTTTGTGTGAGTTTGTTAACTTCAAAATTAGTTTTAAATAAGGGTTGGATCATCATAGGTGAAAGATAATGCTCGCTCTACCATGTCTTTACCTCCATTCAATTCTTGCCACTCATTCATCTTTTCCTTCATTTTAGGATCCATCTCTCTCTCTATTCTTCTATTCCCCCATTCTTTCGTGTCCAAAAATAGATAATAGACTGTTAATTCATCAACGGAATCAATTTTTTATTATTATCTCTCATAAAATGTTATTCAAAGCAAAATAATTTATTCATAAATAAGTTAATGAATAAAATAATAAAATACTTCAAAATTCATGTTATGATATGTTCAACAAATATAACGAATATTTCTAATAATTATCGCCCCTTTATATGTTAAGTGAAATTATTGACACTTAAATAGGCATTCACACTTCCTACTTTTTTTTCACTTTTATTTTGTTTTCCAACTTTATCTTCATTTATTTTTTTTTTCAAATAAAAATTAAACTCCTTTAATTCATTATATATCTCATGTAAACAAAAATAAGTTTGAATATTTTATTTTTATTTACATAAAATCAAAATATTAATAATTGTAATGACATAATTTGATTGATGAAAAATCTCAATAACATGTCAAATAAATAAAAATAGTATTCTGTTACTAAATTATAAAAAATAATTTGGAAAAAATATATTTTATTTATAAAAACATTAAATGTAATTTAAGAAATATTTTTTGACAGAAATTTTAGAAATAAATTAAAGTATACAAAAAACAATAAATAGTAAAGAGAAAGAGGAAAATTAATTCATTTAATCACTTTTTAATTTACGTATTAATAATAATAAAAATATGCTTAAGATTTTTATTCACATTAACACTCCTATCATAGAAGAAAGTGACGCACCGAAAACATTCACGAGTAATGACCCAATTTTTAAGAAAAACAAGGAGCCTCAAAAGTAATCATCGTCACTGCAATACGAACTAAACTTTTGCCTGCAAAAAATGTGTGTATGGCTACGAGCTATTCTAGATTGAGAAAAAATCGTTTTTCTGAAAACCAAAATGAAAGGTTTCTAAATCACTATACCAAAACGACTCTGTTAACTAAAATCATTTTCAGAAAATAGTTTGATTCAATTTATTAGAGAACAGATCAGTTATCTTTTCGGTCCAATCCACTTATCTATTTACACCCATAAATGAATGCCTTTTTTTAAGAACCAAACCAAAACAAATCAATCTGTTTCTACTTTTTATAAAGATGTTAGGTTCATTTTCTTTTCAAAACAATTCAGTTTAAAAAATCATTTGCACACCCCGTATCTATCTGATCAAACGTAGTTTCAATTTCTTGAACAGGGGCACGGAATCTGGTAACAAATATTAGAGTTGGAGGATGAAATTACCGGACTAGCCTTCGTGGTGAATACAGAAGTGTACATATCTTGAAAGTTGAAAGTGAGGACAGAGTATTGAATTCCGAATGAAAATTCGACAACTAATTCATGAACTTTCTACTAACTGTTTCTTACAAGTAAAAGCTCCACAGAGAAATCATTGAAAATTATAAGGCTGGCCTCAAAAGAGAGTTTGCTTTTCAATGAACTTGTCAAGGTTCATACACTGCTCCCATTATAATTCCCAAGTGATGTTTAACTCCATTTCTCAGTGGTGTCAAATCAATAACCAGTAAGAGAAGATGAAAAATCGGATCAGGTGTATATATCCACTCCCTTATTTGCATCTATCCACCAAGTCGATAGGATCTTCCCCTGAAAGCTCCCGAACCACCACTCTCTGGCTGAGGGTTATCAGCAGGCTGCCCATGGCTAATTTGTCGTGCTCCAATTCTCCACCTTGCAACCAATTTACGTCTGGAAAATAACAGTTAAGAATGCAACTGAACTAGCTCCGAACATTTGGACAAATTTAATCTTATAAGGAATTAGAAATCATTGACCTACTGACTGTAGGGCCACAGACCATGTGAGGAACAATTACAGGTGAGTAAGGATGGAAGAGCTAGGAGAGGAAGAAAAGTTTTTATAGGTCAGGTGGGGAAGATAGGGTTCTTCTGTTTGGCTCGGCTTCAAAAAATAAGAAAATAAAGCTTCATGACAGTAAGAATAAAAATACTTAAAATCGCAACAGCATATGCATAACTCCTTAAACAGAAAACAAGAAGGATACACCCACATTGGAGTCTTCAAAATATTCTTTCCACCTGCAAGTGGATGCAAAACAGTCAAGAAGTAGTACAAATGTCCTGCGATGATACCTAAGAGATCAGGTACAAGAGGCGAGCCAAAAATGACATCCAAAGCAAGCATCATCCATGGAAGATAGAAAGCCTGGAAAAAAAAGAGAAAACATGTGGGTACAAACAGACAACAAAAAGAATACCTCATAGAGCTCCTGTAACAGATGCACAAGAACAAGGCAAACTTACAGAAGATTGAAACATACCTTGAGTGAAACAAGTCCATACATGTTGATTTGAGCATTTGGAAACTCTCTACTCCAAACATAGAGGAACATAAAAACAAGTGATACTGACAAAAATGGGGACCAGAAAATGGGGATAGCAGACAAAACCTATAATGGAGGAAATAAGATTGCAAAAAGGATAAACTGATGTTAGAGCACTGAGTTAAAAATGAAACTACATGCAAATCAACTAGGGAGTGGGAAAATGGAGTTAGTGCAATTTTAACAACAATTACACCCATGATCTTTTGATCAGAACTTTGGATCACTAAAATCAACTTTTCCTCAAATATTTTCTGAAGTTCCCAGATGTTTTTCCCACTCAACCAAATTGTTTGGTACAGAACACCAGCCTTCGTTGACACTTTCTATCCTACCTAACAAGCATTTATCTTCATTCTCCTACATATTTTCAACCATCAGCCACCTCAAGTCAAACTGGCAACTAATAACAATCTTTCACTAACCATTGACCATTTCTGACAACCAATCACTGTCATCGCTCATTTGTAAAGCCTAATCATGCATAGTTTATCTAATCATCCTCATAGATATCATCATCAATCAACCACTGATCAGAAAATTTTCTGATTAACTTTGCATAAATCTTTCTCTAAAAAGAAATCAAGATTCAAGCACAATTTTATCACTAAATACTTGCGATGATCAAATGCTAGTATTCCTACAGACACATGGAGCATAACTTTCACAAGCAGAATGGAAAAATGAGGAAGGCAGATAAAAATAAACAAATTAGAATGGTCAAATTTGCCATCTTTATTCCAAAAAAAGGTTTGTCATCTTGTCCAGTTCCATAAACCAGAACAACTAGAATAGATGCTAAAGCTGCCACCAACTTGAAGGAAAATGTTGCATAAATAATCACAAAATGAAAAATAAATGTAGATGATCACGTATACCAATAGTGAAAAGGCACCAAACATCATCATCCACAAGAAATCAGCAGTCCGTCGGTCAAATGGTCCCTGCTCAAGTTGGACACCATACCTTAATCTGTAGATGATAAGAATTAATTCAGATGAAGCAAAAGATACTTTATAACATTATATAAACTACATGTTTGATATACAGCAAAGCGAAAAATGTTGTTGCATACATTATTTTTTAGTTACTTACATCATTAAGAGATGAATTCCAAAATTGATAGAGAATGGTTCAAGGAAAAAGAAGTTTGTGAACAGCCTCCAAACCTACAGATGATGCGAAGTTAAAAAAGATTTACTAGAGAGTTCAACTGGAAAACAAAACACTAAAAATTCCTCCACAAGGTTGTCAACAAGTAAAGCTTTTGGAAAATCATAAACTTCAGCAGTAAAACTCTAACCGACACTGGTGATTACCCAAGAAAAAAAAAAAAACTCTAATTGACTACTTATTAGTCAAAAAGTCTCCCTAAACAATCAGACGTCTGTCGGTTGCCAAAGGATTATACCCTTGCTACTTGATGGAGCAGTGTAGTACCGTTGTATCCACAGTACCTTGTGTCTCTCTCCACATTACATCAAAAAATGTAGACAAGATATAAGGAATGCCATTGATTGGATAGAAACTTTATGTGGTAGTTCATAAAGAAAAAGATGGCAAGTCTATAGACCGTTAACCTCAAACAAAACAATCATTTAATACAAATGAAACAATTATAAATAACATAAAATGGATTGTTGACTTCAGAAGCACGTTTTAAGCAGAACATGATATGCGGCACAAACAATTACAAAAAATATAGAACAATCAAGTCGTCAATTGGAGACCAGTCTTAGGCTGCAAATCTGGTTATGTTAAAAACATTTGGGAGTAAAACCACGTAAACCTCTCTACGATGTTTCTTTTCATTTCACTAATAACAAACACAAAAAAGATCCCCAATTTGTCCTATATACGAAAATTCTCCACATCAAAGGCACGCACACAGGAATGTCAAAAGGGAAGCTATAGAATAGATGCAATACTTTCTAAAAGCCTCAACAGCATATTCCTCTTTCTCTGGTACTGCTTCGCATGATATTATGGAATTCTCACCTGAAATTTGTAGAACACTTGATCGTAAAGTAGTGCAATGTAAGGCAGATGATTCAATCCCAAACTGAAAGTTGCAGTAGCCAACACACAAATGGTGCTATAAGCCTTCGTTATAGGCGGAAGAGAGTGATAAAAGCTGAAATTGAAGCATTAAACAAAGTAATTGAAATAATTGCAAAACTCGCTAAGAAAAAATATTATACATAATTCAAGCAGATGAATGAATGAAAATTTGCTTCAACATGATTAATTGATTACTTGTGGTGTGTCATTACTGAAGCTGAAAGTGCGCAAATTAGGTTTGGAAAAGGAGAAAACATTCATACAAAAACATCTTCGGCAACTTAAAATAAAGAAATAGTGCTTAAATTGGTTTCGATAGGTCAAATTAATGGTATGATGATAAAGAGATTCAGCAACATTATATTAATTTGGACAGTGGTTAAAAAGAAATTGATGAATGAAGAAGATTACTCAGCCGGAGAAGACATTGCTTATTGAGGAAGACAATGAATTGAAAACAAAACCCTTAAGCAAATGCAGAATTCACAATTTCAGATCTTTCTTCTGAAATAGTTTCTCTCGGACCCAGAAGCTTCCGTGCACACTCCTCGCACGTGCACGCCAAAGCCCGTAATGGCCCAATTTCATGTGGGCCATTTTACGACTTCATGGAGTGTTATTGGGCCTTCTTGGTCTCCATCATGTGAATCACGCTCTAGTTATTTCCAAAGTAATGACTTTTCTCCAACACTTTATTTTACAAAATTTTAAAAATTAAAAACAGAATAAAATAATGTGATATTTTTATCATTATAATAAAAAAAAATACTTTGGGTGCTGGTTTTAGAATTATTGTAGAGTAGTTTAATTGTATATTTTTTTTAGATAAAGGTGATGGTAAAATTTTGTTTAGACTAAAGAATTATTTTTAGAATACTCAATTGTTCATTACACAAAAATTACTCACCATTCACCAAATAATAATTTCATCAAGAAATCGTAGGACGGAGAAAATAAAATATTCACAAAAGCGAAACAACAAAGGGATTTTATTCAGTTGGACACTGTAAGTCTTGTGGAAAATCATTTTAATTGCTTTATCATGACTCTGTTTTATCATGACTTAAAAAAATACCTGTGAGGCATACTTTTTCAAAATTTTAATATAAAAAATTGCACGAATAATAAAAACATGTTATTATTTTTCTAAAAATAAGAACCTTATAGTTAATCTATGACATTGTTATGCAATTAAAACTTAAACAATTAAAAGCTATTTACAATTAAAGAAATCAATATTTCAAATTTTCATTTTTTCTTGACTGATTGACAATCATAAAAAGACAATTTTCTTCTAATATAGTTATTTGTGCAACTATTTTACGATTAAGAAGTTTTTATTACTTAGACCATATTCGCGATTTATTTATATATTAAAAAAAATAAAAAATTAGAATATATAAACTGTTCAATAATAATTTCTATGGATTTTTTTATAATTTAGATATGTTATTTAAGGATAAATCTTTTAAGAATAGGACTACATAGTCATGATTCATTTATATCTCATTGAATTAAAGTGAAGAAACTACTTTAAAATAGAAATTCACTGTTTCTTTATTCTGAGCTGTTATTCTATTTTTGGTAATCAAGAATCAATCAAACTGCACATTTTTCGTTATAACATAACTAAGAAAATGTGTATAATACCACGAATTACTTCTGAATTAGTTAAATTTTTTTAATAATTTAAAAAAATATATTTAAGAACCATAACATTTCGTGATTTATTAGTAAATCCACTTTGAACCACTTTTTTTTTTTTTTAAGGATACATAACAACGACTCTTAATATTTTAAAAACCATTAAATTTTAAATAATTATACTTGTAATAATTATTAATATAAAATTTTACCTCCTTACTAAATATTCTTGCAAATACTTAGATCATTTTGTCTATTAATCAACATTGACAACATTTTCAATTTTATAAAACTTTTACACATTTTTCAATGGGGATGCATTTGGGGATAGGCAAGTGGAACGTTGGTCCCCCAACTTCAATTAATTCTTTATATGTGTGATAAAAAAAAAATTAAATAAATATAAGATGATGATAATATTTCTGTAATTTTTTTACATAATAAATTTAATTTTTAATAATATATATTAAATTAATTTTATGTGTGAAATTAATTAAGATCTTTTATAAAAGTTATTAGTTATTGGACAAGTATTTATGAAATAAAAATATTTAAATAATTTTCAAATAAACACGTTATTGGCCCCCCTCCCCCTAAACTATGTTTAGGTTCCGTCATTGCTTGCCAAATGTTTGTTAAATTACTATTTATTTTAACTTTTAATAATATGTAATATATTAAAATTGAAATATACTCTAATTAAATAAAAATTTAAAATGATCAGTGTAAATTACCTTAAAACACTTCATCTCATTTCACTTCCAGTTGTAGATTTTGGAATTTGTAAACGTTTTGATTAAGTCAAGAACTCATGATATGATGCACTGTAGCCATGGGTTTTCAAAGGCCAATGTAAACCGTTTCAAACTACTAAATTTATTTTAAAAAATTGAATAAATTGTTAATAAATAAAATAAAAATCGATAAAAACCCAAATAAAACTCACTCAATAGGAAAATATCCATAAAATTATGTAATTTTCAATCAATATCTTTCAACAATAATAATAATAATAAAAAGTATGTGAAAAGAGTACTAATATTGGAGAGTATGATGCCATTTTTCTAGTATAATTTCTTTTGTTTATCTCAAATGGAATCTAAATGAAACAGCAGGAAGCAGCCATTATTAGTATTTAGTGCAATGCACCTAACTGAAAGAGGTGATTACATATGGCATGTTTTTTGGAGGGTCCTAAATTACGAGTGCTAATCATTGTTAACTATTTTGTATAATGGTTGGTGTGTCCTTGCAATGGATTCAGTGTCCTTTTGAAAGGTTGTTAATTAAGGAATTAGTTAATTAATTAATAGCATGCCAAATAAAACCATGGTGGGTCCCTGGAGAGGTGTTGTGTTGGATCCACACATGAATATTGAATGGTTGAAGCAAAGAGCAATGTGCAAATATTACAACACAAATAACCTGTCTTCTCACCAACTTCATCATTCCTTCAGCTATGGAAATTAACCATCAAAATCAAACACCTGTTAAAACTTTTCAAGGGTTCAACATCTTTTCCATTTCTTTTTCTCTGTATTTCTTTTATTATTATAATTATATATATATATATATATATATATATATATATATATATATGTGTGTGTGTGAAATAAAGCCATTTCAAACGTAGTGAAAAAAGTATTGTAGTGAAAGAAAACAAAATTAGAGTGGATTTTTTTCCAATATCAGGGAAAAGAAACACTATTTTATTATTGAAGTATCTGAAACTAGTATTCTCGTAAGTGAAGAAATTTTGATATTTTTTTTATCACTATTTCTGTTTAGTTTAAACTCAAATATAAATAATATCAATGTGGTTAGCTGGAAAGATCAAGAAAAATAATAATTTAATAGATAATATAGGCATCTAGAGTTAGAACGTTTAATATTATTATATTTATTTTTAATAGAACGATATTTGATGGAAGAGTTGTGTTCAATTTCTTTTTTGTGTAATCATGCAATGTGATGTAAAATTTTCTCTGATCCAATGGATTAGGAGTACCATGATATGAGAAAAATGAATATTTAATTACAAATGGGTGTATATATAGTTAGTTTGTTAGTTTTATAATTGTTATTAAAATTAATATACTGGCAATGTATATGTTTAGCTTGTATAGTTTTCCCTTATAAACTGTTCCTTTTTTCTTTTCTTTTTTTTAAATAAAGCACTAAATTTGATGAGTCAAACCAAACTAAAGTAAATTAGATTGGACGGAAATCATTTCAAATTAAACTACAGTATTTTAATTGAATTAAATTCATGAGTTAAAAAATGTGTTAAACTGATAGATAATATTTTGATAGATAATATTTTGTCGAGTATTGTGGGATCAGCATATTATATTGGAACGACATGTGATTGGGCGAGAATCATATAATCTAATTATATATATAATATAATATTCTTAGCAAATTTGTAGATACAAGATTATGGAAATAAAGCTCATATGTTTGTATATATACCCATTGAAAATCATGAATAATGGATCATCAAATTTTCCACTCTATTCTTTAATAAAATGTCACATGTTTAATGAATCATATTTTTATTAATTTAATGAATTGATTTTCAAGGTAGTTATTATAAATATTAAAAAAAATATTTTATGTTTGAATGATATTATATTATTATTTATTTGTGATGAAGGGGACTGGATTGCAGTGTCTTAAGACGAGGAATTGGCTATAAAGGCAAAGAAAAGAGTTACAGGAAAGTGTGAACTGGAAGATGGAGTGAGTTTGAACTGGAATAATGAATTAGGGGGTTGGGTGAGTGTGTGCACCAAGAGATCATATTTTTGGTAACGTAAAAAGGAAACAAACATTAATAAAGCAATTGAAAAAAGAGAAAGAGAGAGAGAGAGGTGGGAAAAACTAGCATGGGCACACAGGGATGGCGCACCAACACGCTTGCCCCCATGCTCATATCATTTATGCTCACTCACATAGGTCCCCACTAATTTGCATAACACCTTCGTTCTGTCGCCTTCATTTGGATCAATGAGAAAGCCCACAAAAGTGCAAAAGTGCGTAAACTATAAAGGGATCAACTTAAATTACTCAGTAATTTATGAAATGTTTAGTGAACAAATTCTAATATAGATCAAATAAATATCTTTTTGATGAGAAAAACTTAATTTTACCGGATGGATCTTGAGCATCGAACTCTCCTAATGAGTTGAGCTTAAAGCGGATTTGACATGGATTTAAGTAATTTTCTCTATGAAATCTATAAAAATAGAATCTCAAAATTGAATTTATAAATATTAAAGATGGACTCTCAATATAAAATTAAATATTTATCTTAAAATACACACCCACTTAAAAAAGGGAATCAACCCGTCATATTATTGAAAAACTCAAAACCGAGCTAAACTCAAAAATTCTAATACTTTTACATGTAAGTTTTAATAAGATAATAAACTGGTTGATCTGTATTAAAATTAATCAATAAATATTTCTTATAATTTTTAATCTTAATTTATCTCACGTGTTTATATTTAAAAAGATTTACAACAAGAAATAGCGATTAACCAAAATACTAGAAAATTACTCATACATACTCTGAATAATGGTTTTGTCGATGAAGAATTAGATTAGGACAGTTGAGTTTATGTTCAACCATCGTGATTTTAGAGTGAGTTCAAAAGATGAAATAATATAGTTTTAGTTTTTTTCTTTTTAAGAAAATAAAATACTATTTAAAATTGAGTTGTATTATTTGTTAAAATAGTTTAATTTATAAATATTTTTTTACTAAGTTTATTTCTTTGAATTTAAAGATTTGAAATTTATAATTAATTTTGTAACTGTATCTTTTCTTAAAATTATTTTATATTCTTCTACTCTGTGAAAAAAATATATTTTTTTGTCGCACCCAAAGAAAATATATATTTAAATTAATTTTCAGCAAACTTACTCAAATAAAAATTGATTTTTATTATGATCATTTATAACAATAATCAATTACATATATATAATTGATTTTCAAAATAATTTATTTTTTTAGCAACTCATACTTATAATAATATAGGCCCGTGTGGATAAATTCTCAATGAATAATAGATAAAATGAAAATGTAAAGTGAAATATGTTTTATAGAAATTTTCTTTATATATATATATATATATATATATATATATATATATATATATATATATATATATATATATATATATATATTCTTCTGAAGAAACTGATGAGAAAAGATGATTTATTTTTAAAAAATTATACGTACTCAGACATTAACCTAATGCCTTTATTCTTTTTCGTTTGATTTAATTCAATTGGCTATCCACTTAATTAAAGACATGATTGATATCTAATGAATGCTTACTATACTTGATTATAGTTAACATGCATGCGTCACTTCAACTTAAGTTTAAGTAATGAAAAGTAATACCTCGTTTCACTTGAAGGTGTCCAATTTCACTTTAGTTTGGATAGATTTAACCGAGTTAATATTTTAATTATTAATTTTTTAAGATAACGTGATTTTAATTTCTGCTGTTTAGAAATTAATAAAATTCATTTTTTTGTATTTCATTTTGTTATTTAACATAATCTTTGAAGTGATTTAGATAATATTTATTCGTTATTATAAAACATTATCTAAATTAGTTTGAAGAATGAAATTGAATAATAAATATAAAATTAAACTCATTTAATTATTTCCAACATCAAATATTAAAATAATAGTTTTATCAAAAATTAAAAAAATTAAAAGATTTGAAGCTTAATTTAATTCTCTATCCCGACATGATTGATTATTGTATCTAATCAATGCACACTATACATGCTACATTATATTTAACATTCGTCACTTCAACCTAAATTTGAGTATTAATTAACTAATGAAATCTAGTAACTTATTTCAGTTGAAGAGAAGTTGATATATACTCTCTCTTATTTTATTCAAAAAAAAAAAAAACAACAAAAATTACTACTGGCTATGGCTAAGAAACATGACAAGTTACAGCATTCAACTAAAATAAATAAATAATAATAATAATAATAGACCATGGATAAAGGTTTATAATTTTATTCCAACATAAATTATAAAACTTTTATATTGTTAATATATTCTAATTAATGTCTAACTTTTTTTGAAAAAATAAAAATAAAAATTAAAATGTATTGACAAAAAGACTATATATATATATATATATATATATATATATATATATAATTATAATTACAAGTGGGTAATATTCAACATATTAAAGGGGTCGATAACCTTTTGATTCTACCCTAACTTTTATACACACAGTCGCAAACGATAAAAAATTTGTCGGTATTGGCCATAAAATTTTGTGACAGTGAGAGTGGCATGATTACTTTACTTCCGGTTCCATATCTTCACATATTTAATAATTAATATATTAATTTTAAAATAAAGAACTTATATTGCATTTACACCCCTAGAACTTTATCGCCATAACTCACAAGTATTATTTTAATGACTTATTTTTCTAATGTTAAAATTGAAAATCCTAACTCTATTTCTTGTTGTCTAACACTTTAGCTTCCTGGACCGTTGTTCTGTTGCTGTGAGGTCGTTCTTTAAGTTTGTTAATTGAGAAAGATTGCTACTTGACTATATAACAATTTCATCTTTAATTAAACGTGCAAATAATGTATTCAAGCATATGCATTTACGTACCCACAAGACATACAATTGTTTTTTTTACACGTACGTGTGTGTATACATAGAGAGAGAGAGAGGGAGAGGGGGGTGAATAACCAAATAAAACAATTAAGAGGGTACTACACCTTATTCTATCTAGAATCTTCTAATTTGTACTTACCAAGGAGATATATGTTTACAACTACATCAAAATTCAGAACTTAACAAAAAAATTTTTGTTCAACTTAGAATATGTATTCTTGTACAATCGGGCTGGAGTTTTGTTGTGCCTCTAGTTTGTCTTCTTCTTCTAGTGAGTAAAAATTTAAAGATGAATAATTTTATAACATAAAATACCATCCTTTAACCCGCATAGTTCATGTCCTTAAATGTATTATTTTCAAAACTATAATTACATATTTATATAGAATTTTATTTTAAATTATATTTACTACTTAACCGAGTTTTAGAAAACATAAAAATAAAAATAAGCAAAGTAATTTGCCTGTCATTTACTAATTCAAACAAAATAAATAGAAAATACGATATCTAAAAAAAAATATTTAATAAACAACTGTGATAATAATCAGTTATAAAAATATGTGAATAAATATTATTGAATGCGTATTATTGTAACTCTTTAAAATAAAATTGAAATATAAACAAATGAATTAGATTGTGGTAAGATTAAGAAGAAAGTGATGAATGTAAGAGGTTGGGGGTTAAAAGTTAGGAGAAGAAGTGGGGTCTCAACAGCTTGTTTGAGGTGTCATCCCGTTGTCATTTCTCACTGCAAACAACCAAGACCTGCTTCTCTGGCTGCATTTCACTTTCTTTCTATGTTTCATTCACCAAAATTTCAGACATAAATTTTAGCCATTAGTTTCCCCAAACACATTTTGTTTTTTATTGAGAAAGTTTCTTCAAGAAAGTTATCATTTCACTAAACGCCACTTTATGTCCCTTGTTTCCTCTTTTGGTATTTTTTCCCCTTCCACAGGTATACTTTCATAGATAATTAATATTTTTCCGACTGTTTTATTAAACTTTGACTGCATGTTTGTTTTATTTAGTTTAATTTTATAAATCAGTTAAAAATATTTTAAAACTATTTAAACCAAAAAAAAATTTGCGGTTAGACTAATTTTCTTGTATATTACAAAAAATATATATTTATGAAATTAGCTGTACCCTCTCATTGCTGTATATTGCTGCGTTAACTCTGTTTGTATCGAAGTTCTGACTGGAATGAAGAATCACGAGTGACTCTCGAAAAATAAACAAATAAAAAAGAATTACAGGTGACAATGCGCAAATGATTGATCCAGCCTGTGCTGGGCTCATCCCATCTCATATACATATCTAGCCAGATATGAAAAGAGAATATGTCATTAATTATTTTAAAGATATAAATTGTTCTTCATTTTTTATAACAGTCAAATTAACGTATACATTAAAAAAAAAGGAGAGAATAAATTAAGTTTTCTCAACAGATATATAAAGTGGGTGTTATTACCAAAAAAGAAAAAAAAAACGGTAGGTGTTAAAAAATATAATGGAAAATATTCGGAGATGAATAAAATCCTATAACCCACATGTATTGACAAAATGTATATGTAATGTGATGAATAGATTTGGAATTAGTGACGTTTAAAACTTAAAATGAACTTGTTGCTTAAATTCAAAATTTTATACTAAGTTATAAAGTATTAAACACACTCCTTTAAATGTTTCAAATTAGCATAAAAAAACAAATATTAATTATTTTTTCTTATTTTTCTTCCATCTTATCATATTATATATATATTTTTTCCTATATAAATATTTGTCTTTTCTTTCTTTACAGATTCTCTCTAAATCCAAGAGATTATGTAGACAATAGACATGTAACTATTTAATATGATACTAGATTATCATTGAACTTTTTCTTTTAAAAAATTCAAGTATTAAAATATTTTTAATTTAATAACTTTAAAACAAAATAATAAATCAATAAAAAATTAATATATATCTTTTTAATATACATTTTTACTCTTTCTAATTTTTTGCCCTCTAAAGTCCTTCTCAAATAACATATATACCTTAAAAAAAAAAAGGATAAACACGTCGACTCCGTGTATGATAGATATCTTCTATGGTGGAATAATAAATAAATTCCTGAACGTCGCATGCATTAATAATATTTATTATTTTGATGTGTGTACATGCATGAATAATCCTCCTCTCCTCGTATTCTGATTGAGTCACTTTTCCCGCGAAAACAGCCAAAATAGAGGAAAAAAGAAAAAAAATAAATAAAAATCTAAGAAAGTGTTTTTAACCCCGAAGGTGACACACATATTTGTAGTACTTGAACAGAACAAAGGTAGATGTTTCCGAAGCTCTCGAAAACTTGATACCCAACATGGATCCTTGTCCCTTTGTGCGTCTCATCGTGGAATCCCTCGCCCTCAAACTTCCATCTCCGACAAAACCTCCACCACTCTCCGGCGTCCACCCTTCCACCACTCCTTGCTTCTGCAAAATCCGAATAAACACTTTCCCATCCCACACCGCACTCCTCCCTCTCTCCTCCGCCTCCTCCGCCCCCGACACCGACACCGCCACTTCCTCCCCCGCCTTCCACCTCGACCCCCCCGCGCTCCGCAGCCTCTCCGCCAAACCGCTCTCTCTCACTCTCTCTGTCTACAACGGCCCAATGGGCCGCACCTGCGGCGTCCGTTGCGCCAAGCTGTTGGGCCGGGTCCACCTCACCCTCCACTTATCACCCTCTGCACTCTCTCGCTCCATCACCTTCCATAACGGTTGGCTCAACCTCGGTGGACCACACAATAATAGTAAAAATAAACCATCGGCTCAGCTTCACCTCGTAGTCCGGTCCGAACCGGACCCCCGGTTCGTTTTTCAGTTCGGAGGTGAACCGGAATGCAGCCCAGTGGTTT
Organism: Hylodesmum podocarpum; assembly: GCA_026586105.1. Classification (NCBI taxonomy): domain Eukaryota; kingdom Viridiplantae; phylum Streptophyta; class Magnoliopsida; order Fabales; family Fabaceae; genus Hylodesmum; species Hylodesmum podocarpum. The sequence goes on from JALJEV010000403.1 coordinate 2,031,680, forward strand.
TCCAGATTCAGGGAAATATAAGACAACCAGTCTTCAGTTGCAAATTCAGCGCCGATCGCAACTATAAATCACGGTCAGTGTCTCACTCTATTTTTTTTTTTTAAAAAAAAAAAATTATTATTTTATGATATAGTTTTTTAGAGAAAATTGTGGGAATGATATTTATGATATTGGGTTTAGGTAAGGTTTTACAGTTTGAGGCATGTGGTTGGGCAAAGGGTTAAGGAAGTGAATTCAATTTCATGTTCCTTTCCTTGTTGATGGATATGATTACATAGTGTTGTTTTCTTTCTTTTTCTGTTGAAAGAAACGTGAAAAGTGACAGTGGCGCTGTGAAAGTTTCGTTTTCATCTGTCGTTTTCCGTTGGCTGGAATGGGTGATGATTCCAGTTTTGGAAACGGTCATTGACGTTCAGCCACTCTGTCACCTTTCTTCACATGAATAAATACTGTACCAATTTTAGAATTTCCATGCTTTCTTTGTTTCAATTAAATTAATTTTTCTTTAAGCTTTTCTTTTAATTCGTTTTAACTTTTAATCTTTTTGGTTTTGCCAACTATTAATTTTAAGATTACGAAGAAAGACAATCTTAGTTGGGACAACTTAGTGTCTCCTCCATTTGAAACACCAATATCTCGTGATCTTAATAAAACTCCTATTGCCTTTTCTTTTCGTAATTACCGGCTTAACTGGTTTCCTTGCAATTCAAGAATTCATTAATCAAAATTTATTTTTTATACTTAAACTTTTGGTTCTTCACCTCTTTTCTTTTTACCCTTCAAATGAAAGGTCCACGTCTGCACATCCTACACCACAACTGATTAAATTATAGTGTTTGCCATGGTAGCATTTTATCTTTTTTAAGTTATTTTTTAAAAATTCTAAATTTTTTAAATATAAAACCGTTGACACAATATTCCCCACTTAAAAAATATCAAATCCGTTAACTGCATACCCATGTTGGGTGAAGCAGACAATTTAAGATCTTTCAAACTATGAAAAGTAAAAAAATATAGTACCTAGGATTCCATCCATGTGATAGCCACTTGGCAGCAGTCAAAGTATCTGTTCATTACAATTCAATTAATTATCCTATCACTGTTTGACAATTCATTATGATTGATATCATTATCATGCACTCTTCTATTTTCTTTTCATTTTTCTCTTCCTATCCTCTTACACCACTCGTTACAAATGTTATATTCTCTGTAACATTATTACATGTACTTGCTTACACTTCGTAGATAAATTTGAACATCACGTGTTCATAGACGGGGTTAATCTCTATATGACGTACATTAACTCTCTATTTCTGTAAATTGAAAATTTTAGTTACTAGTCAAAATAAGGTATATCAGTGTATATTTATAACGACAGTCAACATGGTTATCAAGTTAACATCTTTCCATTCCAAATTCAATTACAATACGTGGTAAATTAGTTAACTCTATCATAGAATATATATATTTATATATTATTTTTTTTGTTTTATAATTAATTATCTAATTATTTATATTTTTTCACATTTTATAATTAATTATCTAATTATCTATTAATTGTTGCAGTTATCTAAAAAATAATGATTAACAAGTTAAAACATATGATGTCTTGTTGGATGACATTAGTTTTGTTTTCCTAATTGAAAATTCAGGTCTCTTCCATCAGATTTCACAAACAATCCAAGTGGGTGGAGAAGATCCTCCTCAGGTGACAGAGAACGTCAAGGCTGCAGGGACAGAAAGGGTTGGATGGTAATGATCCACGACCTTTCTGGGTCACCAGTTGCTGCAGCTTCCATGGTGACACCCTTTGTCCCTTCGCCGGGCTCAGATCGTGTGTCACGATCAAACCCGGGTGCCTGGCTCATTCTCCGACCCAACGGGGCCTCAGTGAGTAGCTGGAAGCCATGGGGCCGGCTCGAGGCGTGGCGAGAAAGAGGCTCCGTTGATGGCTTGGGCTACAAGGTTGAGCTTTTCTCAGACAATGGACCAGCCAATAGAATCCCCATTGCTGAAGGCACAATGAGTGTCAAAAAGGGTGGCAAGTTCTGCATTGATTACAAGGTCATGAAGGATGCAGGGTTGGGTTCAAGGTTGCCAGGGGAAGAAGGGTTTGTCATGGCTTCAACTGTAGATGGTGAAGGCAAAGTGAGCAAACCTATTGTGCAAGTTGGAGCACAGCATGTTACATGCATGGCTGATGCTGCTCTCTTCATTGCACTCTCTGCTGCTATTGATCTTAGCATGGATGCTTGCAGGCTTTTCTCACATAAACTTAGAAAAGAGCTTTGCCATCATGAACAGGATTCATTTTCATAGCTTGCATCAAGCGAAGAATTTGGTTAATGTTCTTGCTAGTTTTAGTGTTATAGCCTGTGAGAGCCATATCTTCCTTCTCTTTTTTGCAGTATAGAAGCCAAAGATTAATCCTACATCCATTAAAGAAACAGAAACTTATATCTCCCCACAAATGCTATTTCTATGCATATAAATTAGGAGATTGAAACTCTGATCACAATTAAGGGACATGATTATCTTCCAAGCTTACCATATGTTCCTACTCTAATATTTAGAAGGGGGTCATTTTGGTTTGAGCAGATATAGCTGCAATTAATCCAAAATTTTACACCTTTCTCCTGATTTTGTCTCACACATACCGTGAACATTATTTTTGCCTTCATCCGGGAGTAATGCTAGAAGCTTTAGCCGATTGGATTGTTACTTGTTAGGTTCTTAGGTCTACCTCTACAATTTGTTTACTTCTAATTAAACAGTTTGTTGCAGAAAGATATCGCAAGCAGTTGCTAGTACCTTCAAGTTGGGTTTTTTTAACCGGTTGCGTTAGTAAGGGGTGTGTGATTTAACAGCTGAACAACATTGTCCGGTTATTGGGTGTATAGATCTGAACACAAGATTTGAAATGTACAAAAAAAAATTAAATGCTATGTCTGTTTATAAATATTTGAACGCAATTTTATGTTTATATTTCCATATCTTTTCGTATTTGAAATATTTTTAATGACTGTGACATATTTTTATGCAGGAAATCATTTATTCCAGATTTCTAATAATCTATTTCTTTGATTGAAAATTCATTCTTTCTAATCAGGATTCGTTGCATACTAACTATTTTAAATACTTATTAAATGCTCGACTAGATTTTATTTTATTTTTCAGATGTGAGTTTGATTCGTGGTATGCAATAGATTTTTTTTTTTTATTTAAAAAATTTAGCTTGATCGGTTTATTTATCTAAACCTGTTTATAAGATTTATTTATGAAGTCCGCCAAATGAAGATTTGTTTATTTTAAATATAAATATAATTTTTTATAATATTTATAATAATAAATTATTATGACAGGTAATTAATTATTTTTTATTTAATCCTTACTACTTAGATTTGAATTATTGTCATATTTTTAATATTTAAGGTTACCCCGTTTATAAAATTTTTTAATTCAAGTTTAAATGGAAGTCACATTCTTAATTTTTTTTCTTTTGTTTTAAATTTATTTTTTTAAGTGATTATACATTTTGCTTTTATAAGTTAATTTATTTAGTATTTATGAATGAAAATTTATTTAAATTAGTTAAGCACAAATTTTTTATTATTTAACTTTTTTTCAATTTTTAAAACTTAAAACATATAATATACAGGATGCTTACTAATTTCTTTTAAAATTTTGGTAAAAAAAATCCACATTTATATTGTAAAAACCTTTTATCTTTGCTCAGGAAGATAGTGTGTGTTTGAATAAGCATTTATAAAATAATTTTTTGACAAAATTGATTTTAGTTCAAACTAATTTTGAAATGATGTTTTAAATACTTTTATTCTTAAAATTATTTCATCACATAATCAAGTTTAGTGTTTAAATCAATTTCTCAACTTAAAATTAAATAACAATTTTCTGAAATCATATTAACTAATTTTGAAGATATTTGTAAATGATGGAACGTGGCTGAATGTTTACATCAACTATAACATCCAAGTTATCCATAGTTTACCTTCTTTTTTCTTAGGCTGAAAATATTCCCTTGAGTGCGGAGATGATTTTAGGTCAGGCCACTATCCTTGGGCCTATCAATGTTGCATATGCCGAGTGAATTGGGGCTTTCTATGGTTGTGACCCACCATTAATATTTTGCCATAGTAGATTGAAATTTTGATAGATTATTTTTAATATAAAATATTTTATTGAATTAAAAATGTCGATTAAAATTAAGTATGAAACTAGTAAATGTATAGATAGTATAATGTTAGGTCAGTCAGTTAATTTGAGTTTCTATCCTTTTTTGGTTGCAAATGAAAAATATTTTATTAATAGTTAAAAAATAAATAATATAATATTGATTAATTATCCAATAATAGTAAAAATAGTGAAACGATTTGAATTAATATTCAGTATCCTTTGAATTAGATTCTGCCATAACATCCCGAAAGAGCTATCATCATAAGCTATAATAAAATGAATTAAAAGAAGAATTTTATTCAAGTGGTAAATATAAAGTGGAAAACTTTGCAAGTTATATGTTCAAATTGTACTTCAAGTAGCCAATGAGATAAACTTCTTTTACCAATTGAATCTATCTTGATCGAACAAACTCAGAAACTAGTCAAATAATGTTGGGTAAATTAAAATTTAGCCCCCTTAGTTTTATTTTAGTCCTCATTTATTAAAATTTTAAATTAATCCTTTATTTTTTATTTAGTCGTTTATTTTGGTCATAAAAAATGATTGTCACAAAATAGAACAAAAATTATCATTATTTTATAAAGACAACAACAACCCAAATTTAAAAAATAAAGACCAAAATGAAACTTGTATGATATAGATGGCTTAAACGAAACTTAGCAACAGACTATTTTAAAACTTTTAATAAGCGAGCTGAAAATTCTCCTTAAATGCAATCCTAGTCGCATTTTGAAACCCTTAATATTGATGCTTTCATCATTAGCAAAGCGCAAGCTTCGTGTGATTACTGCAAAGCATCAAAGCTTAATTAATTATGGAACTAGAATTAATCATGGCTTAAAGATTTGCATGCCTTTTGATCATATGAGAGAGATCACATTCGATGATTATATGCGTAACTATTAAGTAATGTAATTTTTGTGGGTCATGAAGTTGGTTTGACTCATTAATTTCATTGCCAAAGAATGACTTGAACTAAAAAATTAACATAGAAACCGGAGTTTATCACATATAAATAAAATAAGTCTCACTTATATGGAATTTTGGTTGACTACAAATTGGTTGCAAGTTATGGTGTCATTGTTAATACAACTCAACGAAAATGACATGCATGTATTCTTTCGTTACCAAAATGTAAAACATGCATTTTATTTGCTGAGTTTTTCGATTTGAAGTATTAATTAAGAGCCTCAAGTCTACAGTGGAAACCACTACAACTTGTTTCTGTGACAGATTATATAATTGATTGATTGAATATGAGTTTGATCCCCACCACCCCTTAAAAAAAGGGGAAAAGTTTGCAAAGATGGTCCAGAATCTGTCACAAACTGGGGCAACTTCAATACAAGAAGGATAAAATCATAGTCTGCTTCAACTGAATTCATCAAATGGTATAACCAAAACAAATTTTTATATGAATTTTCGTGCTTATGTTCATCACGCTTATAGAAGGGATTTGGTTATTCCCCTGAATGAGATTTTTGGTGGTATTACCTTTGCTATCGGATCCATGTTATAGAAAAGGCTTAAAACTTTACCAGATTTTCCACCAATTAGAACACAAAAAATGCCTAAACTGTTAGTTATCTGAATCAATGATACCTCGTCTTTTGAAGTGTAAACCTATTCTTATTTTAATTGCCATTAATTTCTGTCTAGTAGTTGTAAATTATGCTGTAAAGTGCAATATTACCTAGCTGAGAGTGCATAGCAAGATGAATGTTCCATTTTGACCCATCTAAACGTAACTTGAATATATAATTTGGGTAACTTGTGAGTTTGGTTATTGGTGTAAAGTTTTAGAAGTCACAACACACGCAATGAAATGAAGTAAGGCGTTGTCATATTTATGAGGCAAACGAAGCAGAAACACAATCTAAAGAAACCCGCTATAGGTGTACACATTGAGGTGACCAAATCAAGCAAAACATGCCACGTGACACATAAATTATCTTGTTTGTTAACACCATCATAGAAGTTTCGCAAATCTGAATTGCCCACAAAATCAAGGCACATCTTATCCGTACGGACCAAGTATAATAACAATACAGTAAAAAGTATACCGAATCCACCAAGAATAAAATTAGCAGGCTGTGAATTAAATTGGTAGCACTAGCATTGATTAATTAATGTAATAGCCACGTAGGGACCAACCTGTAGTAGTAGGCATCAAGGAGAAGAGGAACTTGAATTTGTGTTCTTTGACAAGATTGCAGCCAAATTTGCAGCACAAACAAGAGGCTTTGGAGTAGGGATTCTAAGACAATTGAGACTACCACCAGGGATTATAGAACACTCTGGTTGGGGTCTTTGCATGTCCATCCCAGGAATACAGTTATCAGAGAAATCAAATCCCACATTGAATAGCCTTGAACATTGTTGACTCAGCCCAGAGAAGAAATTATAAGCAACTGTTAGATTCAATAGGCTTCTCAAGGAGCATACCACATCTGATAATTCCCCAGAGAGTTTATTATGTGCCAAATTAAGAACCTCTATATCTTGCAAGCAACTCATTGTGTCAGGCAAATGTCCCATGAGAGAGTTGAAACTCACATCAAAAACTTGCATCTCAGTGAAGATTCCTACTCCTTGTGGAATGCAACCTGTTAACTGGTTATTTAGGAAGAGAATTTCCTTCAGTCTAGGACTCATGAAACCAAAACTAAAAGGAATGTTCCCACTCAACTTGTTATTAGCTAAGTTTATCACTGAGGCTGGGGAGTTTCCCAAGTTATCTGGAATTTCACCTCCAAAATTGTTGTTGTTGAGAAATATTGCATCAAGTCTTTTGTCGAAGAGTTCATCAGGAAGGTTCCCTGAGAAGTTGTTGTATCTGATGTCTAAGTACACAAGGCTTGGCATGGATAGAGTGGCCATTGGAAAAGAACCTGAGAATTGGTTATTGCTGAGGTCCAACTCTTGAAGTGAAGTGAGGTCTTTGAATGTGTCAGGGACTGAGCCAGAGAACCTGTTACTGTTGATATGGAAAAGATTAATATCAGATAACAAAGAGAGTTCTTTGACAAGAGTCCCTTCAAGGTTTGCATGGTTGAGATCTATTCCAACAACAAATGATTCATCAGTTGCTGCTGTTGTGGCAATTCCACTCTCATCTTGAGAGTTAGCACAGAATACACCTTTGTAAGAACACACATTAGGACCGACCCAAGTATCCAATATCTTCAAAGGGTCATCAGTGATGGCAGATTTCCATGCTTGGAGTGCAGTGTAGGCATTGTTCAGCTTTGGCACAGGCGATCCTGAAGGCACTGGGGTGTTAGCAACAACACCAGTACCACCATTGCCTATACCAATTCCAACACCTATGCCACCTCTGCCACCAACACCAACACTAATGGCTCCTTTTGCTGCATTTGAATGAAGCAAGAGAAGGAGAAGATGGAAAGTCAGGATCCAAGTGTTCTCCATTTGGAGGTGAAGTTACAAAGATGGTTATTTGATTGAATGGTTTTGAGTTTGTCCAAATAAAGTTGCTACATTGAAGAGAGAGGGTTGTGGTGGCACACTAATGGGGTCTTCTTTCACCATTTTCTTTTGGAATGATGCATAACTCACTTATATTGTTGTTACTTACTGCCAATGGTGTGAACATGTGTTGCTACAAATTTTAGTGTTTAGATTATAAAATGCGTTTGGGCCTTAGCTTTGAATAAGCACTTAAGATGTTGACTTCTGTTGTTTGTACTCAAAAAATTCTATTAACAAAATAAAATTAGGATACAATCATGTGGTAAGCCCTTTAATACACATTGAAATGTTTCTAATTGTAGTAAAATATTAAATAATAATAATGTGGTTCAGGTTTGCATGTATTTTTAATTATCTCGTGAAATCATGAGAAATATAAATTCATGGAGGGTAATTTTTAATAATTTAATGGACATGTATATATTTTTTTTCTCGATTTTTAATATATCTAGTACTTCTAATATTGGTTTTTTAATTATAAGAACCAATTTTTTTTATTTAAAAAACTTAAAAGAAATACTAATCCCTAATTTTTTTGAGAAATCTTACATTAATGATGATCAATCTTCTTAATCTTTATGACTTTTCTTACAAAATTGAGATAAAAAAACACTAAAAATAATAAATAAAATTATAACCATTCAAGTCTACAACTACTACTGATATTTTTAATTGTTAACAAACTAATATTTACCTATAAAAGAAACATTGAAACATTTAATTAGTTGGTAAAATCAAAATGGATAAATGAATATGAGCAATATTTAACATTTATTCAAACTTAACACACCTAATTAAATTACAAGAATTTACCCTTATTGAAAAGAACTACTGCTAAAATCGAATCAAGTAAAATTATTATATATCATACAATTATGTCATCAAAGTATATCTTATTTCATAGGTAAAATATATATCTGACAAATCCCTGAGACTCAACTCGTCTGGACTTTGGGTAATAAAAAAATAAATAAATAGGGTCTGTACACTTAGTGTATAGCTACTAGCTGATAAATTTAATGAAAAGCTGGTATATTGCGCAGTCATAACCATCAATATTTCATTAATGTTACGGCTACACTTTCCATTTAAATTAAAGATGTAGATAGCAATAAAGATCAAGAGCGTAAGTGAATATCTATGGGGTAAAAAGGTAGAAAATATAACAGGCTGTTTTGCTTTTATAATAGGCATGCATGCATACATGTTAATTTGGAGATGGCATTGGTGCTGCTTAAACTCTAGACAGCAGAATATAAAAGATTAGTGCCTGTTTATGTCAAGGAATGTCCTTACATTTTAAGGCACATTTCACATGTGATCTACTAACTAATTAGTAAAACTAATATTACTCAATAATAAAAAAAAATGTTAGAAAAAATAATCTAATTAACCAAACCATTATCATTATATTTATTGACTAATCTGTTTCTTCACATTTTGCAGCTTTGGAGGATCTTTCTAGTTCTACTTGATTTTCACAACACAAATACTTTTCCACGAGACTATAACATAATTATTAATATGCATAGGTTTGGTTAAGTTAGGTAACTTGAGAGGTAGAATCTTTCAGATTTCCACCAGCAGTAAGGTGAAAAAGCAAACACCAAAACACAAATATTTGTCCTTGTAGTAGCGGGGCTGGTAGAGGGAATTCATGTTGCTATAAATGGTGCCAGATGGTAGCTACCAGCCAATGGTCGTCAAAAGTTGTCTCTTAATTTTTAGCTCTTAACTTTCCAATGATAATGTAGTCTTCTTTAAAAACAAGCCCTGCCCGATCAAACATTTCATGATGCAATCAAATGCTTAGACAAAAGTCTTAAGATAATCCTAATACTTTGACTAACGCGTCCTCTTCAAAACATCATCAACCACTAAACTACATCGTATAAAACTAATAATTTTTTTAGATACTAGAATATCTCTTCCATTAGTCCACAAGACCAAACTCTATTGAAGATGGTAGAGGCATTATAAGTAAAACAAAGTTCTTTCCTCGAATATTTGAGATAATCATGTACCTAGTTTATGTATTATGGTCACAATTATACTAGAGTTTGTTGCTTCCTAGCAAATTGGGTGGGTTGAAAGTGGAGTGTAACATTCTATTTTCAAATAATGTTGTGTTTGAAGTGGTATTTTTGTTGAATTCTTTATTGGGCTGCTATATGTACAGTTCAACAAAAGTTAGTGGGATGCGCAGGGTTCAATTTCCTTGCCTAAATAATGGGAGAACGGTCCATAAATCAATGATTAGAAAGAGTGATCTTGGTGTGAAAAGGATAGTGAACAAGAGCGCACGCAATTTTGACTAGTAATGGAACAGCTAGTTTCCAAGTTCTATGGTTTCTCATGAACTATTGTTCCACTTCATAAGAAAAAAGGAGAAAAGAAAGTGATCCAAAAAGAGAGATTCTTCTTCCCAATTATCTCCGTCCAATAAGTCCTTGCGTTTTTGAAACGGAGCCACCAAACTTATAGTAGTACATTTATATTGTCTACAATATGTCACTAGAGAAACTAAGAATTAATCTCTCGGAGTACAAATATTAGCAAATGATATTTATTTAAGAAGTTAATCTCTTTTAATACATACTTTATATGTAGATATAAATAATTTATGATCACATATTTAAATTGAGTAAAATTATTGATCAATTATGTTACACTATAGTATATTTGATAAGGATGTTGTTACCTATCAACCCACCCGCAAAAGACGGACATGAAAATTGGACGAGTCTATACATGTTCTTAAGTTAGGTACACATCCCTTAAATCATTCTAAACCTTACTTGAAAGGAATTAAAAAAACCGAGAAAGTGAAAGTGACAATTCTAAAGATATGATTAAACTAGGGCAGAGTCTCGGTCTCGAAGGGTTGTTTATTGCAAATAAATGACCGTAACTTAAGAATATTTTCCTCTCGGGCTATGAACTCTCTGCTTTGGAGTTTGGGCATCCTCACGTTCTCTGTTACTACCTTTAAAGCTCTTCTTTAGCCAAAGACAAACTTGCATGTGCTATCGCTAATAAGATTAGAAATTGTGTGGTCTCCTCATGGAATTATTGTAACATACATGCGTTGTGATTAGACAAAAGTGTAGTACTTTTGTTAGTTGTGATGTTTCAATCAAAATTAAAGTCTAATTTTGCTAATTTCTACATTAAAAATTGATGTTAAAGGTTAATAGGATTCTAATATAACTAGTCATCTATTTCATAATTATAAACACTGTCGCACAAAAATTTTCTTGGGGTTAGGTCCCATCTTTGATCCCTGCCAAGGATTTCTTGTGTAAGTTGTTTGCATAAATGTTGTCTTGCTTGGCCTTTACGTCTACTCCTCTCTTTATCTCAATTGGATAATGTGTGTCCAACATTGTATCATTGTAAGATTAGGACGTGCAGGAAATGGAAAAATAACTGTCTGTAAGCTTTTGGTTGAACGATTAAAAAGAAAATTAATATGTTCTTGATTCCTATGTCAACAGTGCAGGGAATGAAAAAATAAAACTTTTATCCAGAAATGATTTTCGATGGATTTATATTTTTGGTCTCAAATATGATTATCTTGTCTGTGAAGATATCACTCTCATCACTCTCTTTTATTCAAAAGACTTCACTTTTTTACTATTCTTAATGTTTACTCTAATTCTCTTAAAAAAGTTTAGAGTAAGTTTATTGTTTTAGTTTCACATATTTAAAATTAATATTTTGAACTTCATTTATTATTAAATCTATCAAAACCCACTCTATTAAATTCACACAAAAAAATATTTGGTAGACAAAATATGAAGAGTCTATGTACAAAATATAAAGAGATAGAAATGTGTATATATTCTATGAGTGAGTTGCTGGTTGGCTGCATATTCCAGTTGATTACGAAGCAAAGTTGTTAACGAAAATATCATATTAACCCAGTTAATATTACAAATTGAATTTATTTGTTCTTATTAATGAGAATATATTGTAGATTTTCTTAAGAGGCTACATCATTTTTTTTTTCAAATTATAAAGACTAAAAAAATTAATTTGAAATTTAGAAGACTAAAAACAAACTTATCCTAAATTTAAAATGCTAAAGACAAATAAACTTATCCTAAATCTAACATACAAACTCGAACCAAGATTTTAAATTGTAACAGCTTCTCTTGTCTTCTCAAAAAAAAATTAGAATTTTTAATCATTATTTTTTTCCTTACAGAAATTTTATGATTATTCTTTCTCCTGCTATGAAGAGGACAAACAATTTTCCATCTGATACTAGACTAACTGCAACATTAGTAACTAAGATAAGTTCATTTTCATTTTAGAATTAGAAACTTGGTGTTGGGTTTAATTTTCACTGGTGAATTACATTTATATTTGCTTCCTCCAACACCTCTGCTATAGGGTTGGGCAGTGATCAGTTACCTCAGTTTCGGCCCGAAAGGCCCAACTTGCACCAAAAACAAAAAAAGGATTGACCTTATCAAGAAAAACTAACTGTCATGTCTTTGAGAAATTTTAAAAGTAGACTAATCTCTATTATAATTTAAGAAATTTTACACGCAACAAGAATAAAACATAAAATTTTGTGTACATATATCGTGTGAGCACTTTATCCCTCATCATCACTTTACCAAATTATCAAATTAAAATATAGGACCATGAATAAAACAACTAAAGTTCTTGGTTTAGGTCCTAAAAAATTGTTTAATATTAATAATTTTAAAACTCATATTTTCTTAAAATTCCCATAAAAAATACTAGAGAAAAAATTAATTTTTTTTTATAAGGCTCTTAATTCACTTAAAAGCCTACAAATATATTTTTTAAAAAAAAAATATTAATTTCAATTTTCACTCTACTCTTATAAATACTGATGCAATAATGGGACGCAAAAGTTAGTGGCAGAGTGAAATATTTATTTTTTACTTACATTAATAGAACCTGATATAAAACAGAAATCTATAATAATAATAATTAAGTTGTTTGTATAATCAATAATTATATCAAATTTGAGTAAGCAAACAACTTCAAAATTTCGTGAAATTTATTTCACTTGGCTTCTTTAATTAGGTCACCACACTGAATTTTGTAATTACATAGTTTTAGTCACACTATGATCCTTCTTCTCTTGTTCCTTTCTACGTACTGTCTCTTTGTCTAGCCTGGAACTGAAGTTTCCTTGTTTTGTCTAATTTATAAAAATTAAATAAAAAATCTGTCACTACCGAGTAACCAAATACAAATGGGTATGTGAATCTTTAAGGATATATATGAATAACAATAACATATATAGAAATTAGAGTTTAATATTACATTTGTACTGTAAGTGTATAGTTTTTTTCACACTTTTTAATTTTTAATCAATTAACAAGATTGTTTTACATGATTTTTAAGGTATATATTTATTATTAAAGGGGAAAAAATTTAAGATACATGATGGATATATAACAATTAACAACTGTGCGTATTCTATTCTTTCAAAAAAATTATACTATATTCTACTTTTTTTTTTTTTACCAAATTTGTGTCACCATGGATAAGAATGATAAAATACAAAATTCTATTAAATTATGAATGACATTGAAAGTTCGTATTGTATTGATCCACAACATACACTAATAAGTCCGTCTCTTTATAGATGAAAAATAAGGATGTGCTTAATTATTTTAAATCAATTTTATATTATTAGTGTATAAATTACAAAATATTATCTATAGTAAATTTATTAATTTTAATAATAAATTTTTAAGAATTATATAAATTTACTTTATGATGAATTAATATATAATACTAATTTTTACATGATGTTTAAATTATTTGAATAAAGAAAAATTCAAGTTATAATATTTATGATGTACATTATGAAATATATACACTTAAGAATAAGTTATATGACAGATCTTTATATAGGGTATTTAATAATAATTTATTGATATTAAAATAAGTTTAATGTATAGAAATCATTTTAATAAATTAAGTTAATTTCATGAAAGCTTTATAAATCAATTATCTTATATTTATAATTATCAATTATACTTTTAAATTTTTATTTCATCTCTTTTCTCTCCTCTCTAGATCACTAGTTACATCATTATTCTTTTAATTTCCTCTGTAATTTACAACTTTTTTTTTTTCGTTTTCTTATATCGTTATTAGCAAGTCTCACTGTATGATTTAATTTGTTTTATATTCTTAAATTAAGACTCTAATATTCGAATTACTCTGAAAACACTAGATAAGCACCTATTAACAAACTAAAAAGATAATATTTATCACGTAAATCATAGAAAATGAAAAAAAATATCATAAATGACATGGATTTATACATCTTAATAAATATATTTTTCATTTCATTAACTAAATACATTTATTAACATTTAATTAATTAAAAAATTATCCTCGAACATAATCGTTTTTTTAGTAAAAGTAGAAAAACTAACCTTGATGATTTTTTTTTGACACTATTATATTCTTCCTAAATTATTTTATACTTAGTAAAAGTCCAGGGGGGGAATTTTATATGTATCCTAAGTTTATGTATGTTTACTAGTTTTAAATCTCATCGCTAATATATTTATTTATTGTTTTATTCTTTATTAATTATAACTGTATGGTAAATATGGGTGTCATTTTCTCAGATATCATTTTAATACTTTTTCTATTATTAATAGAAATTATTAAAAATTACAAATTTTAATGAATGTTATCTCTTATTTATTAATAATCTCTTCTAATCTAGGTATAAAATCATCAAATTTTATTATTTTTCATAAATTTCGCAAATAATATAAAAAGGGTTATTGGGAAACTTACCTTAACAATTCTCATGCATGTATATAATCAAAGTAACATTCCAAAAACACTCTTTTATAGGATACAAAATCAAACTCTCGAGCCTAGAACATGACGTATTTTTTAAACTTACCATTTATTATACTCAAAATACACTCATAATTACGAATGTCTTTGTTGAAAAAATAATTATTACCAAGAATATTCTGAGAACATAAGTTGCTTATTATAAAAAGGAAATTAAAAAAAAATTGAAGGGATTATAAACTATTACTCATTATGTGAACAATATATATTTAGAAAAGTAAATAACGTATACATTAATTTGATAGGGTATTTTAACTATTTTTTTATTTATTTATTATTTAGTATTTTTCAGTAAATTTAAATATTTTTTGAAATTTTACTTGAAGTAGGATTTTTATAAATTTTACTTATATAGTATATATTAAATGTATTTTATATTTTCAATATCTATTAGAATATAGGACGGAAACTTGTGAAACACAACACACACTGCATTATAAAGTAAACAGAAAGATACTTCTTAGGAAAAAAAGTGTAACACAATTTAATTTTACTTTTTTTAATTTTATGAAAAAAAAATAAGTAAGAGATTAGGATTAATGCAAATACCTAACTTCAAAAGTTTAGCTATATCATGATCATAATTAGGTAATATATGTGGGTCACAATCATTATATAAGTAATGAAATTTTGTTGTCGTAGGAGGAAAAAAAATGTTGAATTTGAAGGAAAGCAATTTACGGGTTTGGTTGGTGCATCCTAAGTTCCATCAGGAGTTTATTCTATTCTACATTAATTGTTATTTTACTTTTTCCATTTAGAATGGAAAAAATCAAATATATTCTTAAATTTTAAATTAATACCATATAACTTAAATAATATGTTGTATTCTTAATATTTTTATCATTTCAATTAATAGGAATAAAAATGATTAATAATACTAATGTTGATCCTTTATACTAGATACACATAAATAATTATTCACCATGAATGGTAAAAATAGTTAAATTAGTTAATAGATACACATAAATAACTATTCATCATGAATGGTAAAAATAGTTAAATTAGTTAATTTATTCAACTGTATCATTAATTTAAATCTATTTAAAACTATTTATATAACTAAATGAGTAAATAATATTTATATTTAACAATATTACTGTTAATTTAAGACATAAATTTTAATATTAGTAAATATGACTTATATTGTTAATTGATCAACAAATACATTATATTCCAGTAAGAAATAAATATTTATCTTCTTAATATAGTTTAAAATAAATTAAAGGTAGAAAAAATTATTTTAGAAAAAATAAATTAGAAATTAATAATCTAAAACGTGTACATATGTATATATATTTATTAATTTTTATAATTAGGATAAAAAGTATATTCATTAATGTTTTATAAAAGATTCAAAGAAGAAATTTCAGAACAATAAATAATTCAAAATAAGTTAAATATCTCAAATTATTTAATAATTCATTTATTATTTCCTGAATTTGGACCATTGACTAATAATATAAATCATAACTGATAATAATAAATGTTATTTACTAAAAAGGACACCTTCCATCCCCTGTTTCCCGCAATAGAAAGGTAGTAATTTTGTATAATAGCAAGGGTATTTTCGTTAAGGACCTTCCACACTCTACTCTTATGAACATTTCATTTTTCCATTCTCTCATCAAACCCCAAAATTCGTGTTTTATTTTTTCTCTTTTCTCATCATCGATTCCATTTCTCGCTAATTCGCGTTTTCCTTCGTTCTCAAGTTAGCGTTAAGGTACGTTTGCTCTTCAATTCCCTTTAATTTTAAGGTTTCTGACCGAACCAATTTGGGATCCGTGTGTTAATTTTAGGGTTTAGTTTTTCGCGTTCGATGAAGATCGAGGAACTGGACGATGCGGATTGTAGTGGGGTTGCAGAAGAAGACAAGTTTGAGAGGCAAATTGTGAGCGTTGATGCGAAGAGAGCGTTGGTGGGAGTAGGTGCTCGGATCCTATTCTATCCCACGCTCTTGTATAATGTGCTTCGTAACAAAATTGAAGCTGAGTTTAGGTGGTGGGATCAAATTGACGAGGTTTTGTTCTCTCTCTCTCTCTCTCTCTCTCTTAATCTTGTTTAATTTCGTTTTTGATTAATTTAGGTTTTGTTGTATAACCTGTTTGTGGAATTGTGCCTTGTTCGCTGAGAATTAGAATCGTGTTTGGGGTTTTCTCAAATTTTGTTTGTTGTTCTTTCTAGTTTTTGTTGCTGGGTGCGGTGCCGTTCCCCAAAGACGTTCCTCATTTGAAGAATCTTGGTGTGGGTGGTGTGATTACCCTCAATGAACCTTATGAGACCCTGGTGCCATCGAAATTGTATAGGGTAAGTGGTGTGCCCTTTCCTTTTTTGAATGTTCTGTCTTCAGATTTTTGGTGCTATTTATGTGATATGTTGAAAGATTAATTGCTCGCAGTTTGGAAGTTGTGGAAATCTTCAATGTCGGTTTTGAGTGGGTTTTTGTGTTTAATTGATACATGAATAATGTTTTCCCATATAAGCATGGTAGTTTCACAATTTATTTGCTATGTTTGTTTTAGTATCGACTGTTGTTGATATCTAGGTTTATTTGCCTGATTTGTTTCAGGCACACGGGATTGATCATTTGGTGATTCCGACCAGAGATTATCTCTTTGCTCCGTCGTTTGTCGATATCAACCAGGCTGTGCAGTTTATTCACCGTGGGTATTTTCTTTTTGATTTAGTTTTGGGAAATTGGGAGTGGAGGCAGGGTAAATGCATTAATCAATGTGGCTCTTTGTTATTTTCTGGGTGCTGGTGTTGAAATATAGTTTTTTTTTTGTGTGTGCATTACCTTTGTATTTTGGAAGAGAATGCTTCTTGCGGTAAAACTACTTATGTTCACTGTAAAGCTGGGCGGGGGAGGAGTACAACAATTGTGCTTTGTTATCTGGTAAATATTTATGATTTAGTTGCATACTTGCATCATCATTGAAGCTTCAAGGCCCTAAACATTTTCCATGTGGTTGGTTTACTTACGTTTTTTAGGTCAAATACAAGGACATGACACCTGCTGCTGCCCTGGATTATGTCCGGTCTCGAAGACCTAGAGTGCTACTAGCGCCATCCCAGTGGAAGGTATAACCTAGTACTTTTCTTGTGTGTATGTTCCCTTGCCTCTAAAAAGCTAGTGATTTAATCCAGTTATTGTAGTACTTTCTTTTGTTAATTATTTCTCTCATTGGCATTTTGATTTTGTAACCATTGCTTGTATTGTAAGCAGGCTGTTCAAAACTACAACAAGCAAAGGCCTTGTGCTTTACCATACTCTCCCTCTGGGGATGCAGTTCTTATAACCAAAGCTGATCTTGAAGGCTATCATAGCACGTTTGATGCTGGTATGGAGCTGGCCTTTGTTCCTAAAGTGCAGAAGACTATGCCCATGATTGCAAGATTATCTTGTCTGTTTGCATCCTTAAAAGTATCTGGTGTACCAATGACCAGGCGGCTGCCAGTTTCTGAGTCCCGTGCTTGCTAAGCCAGCTTGACAAGATGTCAAGCAGGTGGCCTGTACAGAAGATGATGATGAAAATAAGTGAAGTTTGATAATTTCCCAAAGTCGGTACAATTGTGTTACATGAAGAGAGGATGCATAGAAAGAAAGATAGGAGAGAAGGTTTCTCCAATGTTGTGTTGCAGGTTAAGAGGAACATGTTGTAGTTTCTTGTACATATATTTACCTTTTGCATGTTTGTTAATCAAGAAGTAAATTTTCGTGCAAGTTAAAGCAATTTTTATGTGAGATCAACAGATTTTATCGGGTGGTGACCTACTGGTCAATTCTCTTTACTGATACAAAACCATTGACGACTCACCTGTGTCTAATTTGTACCCCGAAGGCTCTGCAGAGTTAACTCAACTGGTTGGCTCTCAAGAGTGTATGGTTCTAGATAGAGGAAATGAGCTAATTCTCGCCCTTTTCTGGATAAATTCAGGTAAACTCAACCCTTATGGTAACGAGCTTGAAATCAGATGAAATTGAGCTTGAAATCAGATGAAATTTGGTTTGAAATCAGATGAAATTTGTTTTTCCAAGTTTGAGTTGAATTTACATAAGCTTCGCAGGTTTATGTAAATTTTGGAGTTTGACAACAGGCTATTACAGATTTGACCAGTGTTTAGGGATTTAGTTTTTGTGGCGTTTTGAAGAAACAGTGAAAAATGGATATGGACCGTGTACCGATTGAAGCGTTCTTCAATGTCCATCATTCAGATTTAACACATAATAAGCCGCTAAATATAACTGGGTTTGACCGTTTATTTACACATTTAAATCAGCATGATCTGGACTTGGTTAAATTGGATTTTGAGAATTAAACGGCTAAACATAACTGGCTGTACCTAAAATCATTGAAGCAATTAAAATTTGTTAATGTTGTTGCTCAATGATCTAACATGTCAATTGGTTACTACTCTTTAATTGTTTCTCGTGTCTCTCTGTACTCTGTAGAATGATTGCCAAAATTTTCAAACTTGTCTTCTATTTTTTTTTTTTTTCTCTCAGGAAACTGCCCGTCTAAATTACTTGCCTCTGTGCAGATTTGCTATGTCTTTCTGCAGTATATTGTGCCGGACCAAGTTACTTGCAACAAAAGTGGGAAAATTCAAAGAATTTGATGGGAACATGCGGATAATAAAAATATTTTTAGTCATTTAATCATCTTCTGTCATGTAAATTGTTTAATTTGCAATTATTTTTAAAGTCATTTATGATATATATTGCATTGAAAGTGTATAAAATTGAACTCATTCATATATATATTTTATGAAAAAAATTGACAACCAACCATTCTAAGCAAGTGACAGGACACCTGAGTCATTATAACCACATGTATGTGTAATGGAGCATATACTGCCAGGCACCAGCATCTAACACTGAATATTTATTGATACCACGTTTCATTGGGATTGGGATGTAGATTCATGAAAGAAGGAAAAAGTTCTCATGAGAAGAATTTATATTCTGGATTAGTGGACAGTGTAAGTGTAAATCTTAGCATTCACTCTAGACCATGCCTTTGCCTGCACTAATTTGGGCTTAAAATATTATTGTTTCTTTCTCGAAACATAAGACATACAGAAAGATACAATATCTTTGTATCTTTTTTTTTTTTTTTTTTCGGGGAGGAGGTTGAGTCAACCAAACTCTTCAAGACGAGGGACGAGGGTGCATAAGCGCAATTACTATTAGGAATATGCAAACAAAAATATATCGCACTTGTAAGAATAAGGCCAAATATTGAGTTAATGGTCATGGTTAGCACACAAATTTTTTTACTATATTGTTTATGTGTATCTTTTTTGTTATTATTTTTCAGCTAACAAAAAGTTTCTTTACAACATCCACTCTCGTTAGATTACTAGTGCATGTGTCTAATTTTCCTTTATATCTCCTTTCCTATTACGATATGTATATCCATATCTATGTTTCTAAATAGCATCAAGGCGTTTAAAATTTTTTTCCTTGATTTTAATGCCGCATCATGTTCTACCTATATATGAGGCTAAACTAACTGCTAATTAAGATCTTTGAAACAAATTATGGCAGACATTTAGTGGAAGCAAATTGTTTTGCTTCCACAAAAATTACGTTGAAACAAATTTTCGTTCTGTTTGTTTATCGGTTCAGCTAACGAGACACATGTATATATGGTGCAAAATCAATGCCGGGATTAATTTAACGCCCACGAGGTCCATATTGGCACGCACTTTAAACAAAAGGAGGAAAATTTATCGTTGGTGAAACTCGATTTTGAAATCCATACAAACAAAACATTGCTTATATAGACACATCACTGAAATGCTTACATAGACACATCACTGAAAGGAAAATTTTGGCCGTGACATGAAGTTATTCTTCCCACAAGGTATAAATCTAAGTACTAAAATACAATTTTATTATTATTTCAACTATTAAGTTTAGATGGAAGGGGGAGAAATGTATTATGGATTGATTTAATTTCCAAGAGAAAAGAATAAGAATAACACAGCTAACAGTTACAACGATAACATTATTATTTCAATTATTGATTGATAACTGCTAAGGTTAAATTCCTCTATTAATTCTTCTCTCAAACAAATTTAACGGAGCCTTTACAAATAAAATATAACATTATTATATTTTTTCTAGTTAAGTTCAATATATTGATCCCTTTGATCTAACAGAAAATCCTAGCTAAATCCTTAGGTTTTTTCTAACAAACAAAAGCAATTAAGCACGACATTTTTCTAAGATCACGAAATTACGAAAGGTTTTTCCTAGGATCTCAATTCCTATTTGTCAATCGAAGAACAACTTAAAAACACAATTGCTTCTACACACGAGCTTTGATGCATAGTGGAGAAAGTTCTCTATTCATGGAGGGTGCTGAGTTACAGTAAAATAGTATGTAATTTGAGTTTGGTAATGGTAACAATAGGCCATCATGCATGTTTACTTCATTTGCTTGAGGGACCCAAAATTTCTAAAATGTCTTAAATGCCAATATATGTGCTATTCAAATTCCCAACGGGAGAATGAAACACAAAACTTAAAAACAATGAATTGGTGGGATGTGTAGAAGAATCTAAAAAAGGTCGATAAGAACATGTTGTTATATTCGTCCTTGCACTACCAACATTCCTCTTGCGACTTCTTTATGGGACCAAATCTAAGGATTACCAAGAAACCATACAAGTGCTAGTACTCTTATTATACTCTCTCCATATATTTTCTCCTTTCAAAAGCATCCAAAATCTTCCATAAAGCCAAAGAACTGAATATCACCTTTTTAGATCTTCTTTAAATTTCAAAATTATAGAATATGGAAACCGATACTTCCTCATATTAACTCATCCTCTCTTTCTATTGTTGTTTATTTTAATTTTACTTAAAACATCAATCTAAGAACAATATATAGTTGAAGATTCTCCTAGCATTATTAATTTGATTGCACGAGATCCAAATTAAGCTATAGTAATCGTATCTTTGATCTTTTACACGATCAAACATATATACTTGTGTGTAATAAAATGAGATATATAATTATAGTGGGTTCATCTTTTTCTTTCCTATAGACAGAAAGAAAGCATGGGTAGCTAGGAGTTTGGGTATGGTACGCAGTTATTTAAAAACAGTACAAGAATAAAAGAACCTAAAAAGTTTATTCTTGTCTTCTCATAATTCTCTATTCAATATCACGTCTTTATTCCCTTCAGAAACTACTATGAAGTTACCCTCTTTTTCATATATTTGAGTTTAGCTTTATTGCATGCATGTCCCTTTAAAGCACTAACATTCAAGCTAGTTACTCACTCTCTCTTTCTCTAAGATGAGATAAGCACATCTTTACTCTAATAATACAGGAAAAGCTCGAATCTAACGCAGAATAAAGCAATAAAGATGTACCTGTCTCCTAGTATCACTCTCTCCCTCAAAAACTAAACAAGAAAATTAAGAGAATCTCCCCTATAAAATCTCTCTAAAGCTCAAATATTCAATAAGAAATTGAATTTCCCTCCTTAATTCCATAAATCTATGAAAAACACAAGCCTTACATATCTACATGCCTTTAGAAAGTTAAGTCAAGCAACTTCCCAAAATTAATTATTAAGTAGCTGAAGTTAATTGATAATTTTCATAACTGGTGTGTAATCTATGTTAGGCGTATAAAATAAAGTTTCACATTCCCACACAATAAGAGGAGTAGTATGACTTTATAAAAATAAAAATGTTTTTTATTATTAGGAATCTTTTTAAATGATGTCCAGAAGTAAAACCATCAAAATTTAAGATTAAAGTGAATAATATCATTCTAATATACAAATGAAAATGTTCAGTTCTCATATCTGTATACAAAGGCTACTTTATAATCCTATACATGAGTTAAAATATTAATTAAATATAATAAATTTAATATTTAATTGATATTTTAAGCTACCACAATGATTATAAGATGGGTAGAGTAGGTGTTAACTTATCACAACTCATATAAAAATGTGTACAAATTCTTGATATACACGTCGATAATATAGTATAGTCAATGTTATACTAATATAAAGACTTGTTTGTGAATACTTAATTCAAATTTCAAACGGAGCACTCTCATGAGTTAAGGGACCCATCAAAATCAAAACTAAAAAGATCTTCTTGAAACTCACCTCCTAAAGTAAATTTTCTTTTTAACATCAGAACCAGTAAAAGCACCAAGATCTCAGACTTATGTACATGGTCGTGGCACAAAGAAAGCATAGTTGTGAATGCATTGGATCAACTAACTGACGTGCAAATTGTTTTGTTGTTCTTATCCATCCTTTATAACGTATATGTTGGTGTTTGTAATGTTTAAGGGTTAGAGAATTCTTTCAACTCGTTACTAAAAATTTTGTAGCTGTTAAAAAAGAATAAAGAATATATAAATGGCAATATATAGTTTAATTATGTTTGACTATTTTTTTAAAGCAAAAAATCATAATGTTAAATGAAAAATCAGCTTATTTATGAATTATACGTTGTTATTTTTTAATCCATATGTCTGCATTAAAGTGTTGTTACACACTCCACTTTTTAAAATGTATAAATTGTTTAATTATGAATTGGTTATTTTATTTTTTTATTATTTTAGTCATGTTTTAATATTAATTTGATTTGATTTAATTAAATTATTGATTTGAATTTTTTTTCCATCATTTATTAAATAAATCAATATATTCTTTATGCAAGTTAATAATTTAATATATTTAAAAAAGAAAGATACAGTAATCACTAAAATTTAACCAATTTAATTAATCTTTAATATAATTTAAATAGTAAATAATTTTGTTCCTCAAAATTAATGTATATTTAATATATTTTACAAATCTATTAACTCAATTACATTTTGATTTATATCCATCGACATTTTTTTTAACTAATCTACCAACATATATTCGAATATGTTAACTTTGTGGTAAAATAGTGTCCAATTTTGTCAACTTAATAACACATTTAGGATATATTTACTTTGAATTATTTTTTATTTCTAATTTTATTTCAATTACAAAATATTCTTTTATTTTCTGCTTTATTCTATTTCAAATGTAACACTTAACTTATGAATTAATTCAAGCATATTTTTAAAATAAATTTTGAATATAAGAATTCATTAATAAATAAATCAAATACAATTTAATTTTAAATTTTCAAATAACCCAAAATGAGCATCTACCTGGTGTATTTTGTGACGTGACCAGCCCCAGCTAGTAATTTGAATTGTGAATGAAGACCATGAGTGATTTTCAGCTCTAGCTTGAGGTTCCCCTAAAAGTTCTCGATAATAAATTCTAAAAGAGAAAGCAAAAGTTATATGATTCCTCTCTAACAACCTTTAACAAAATGTGGAAAGAAATAGAAAGTAAAACCCCGACCAGAAACAAATACTTACACCACATAACAAAGAGAAATCATATGAGAAAATCTCACGTTTATAGAATGCTTATCACATCATATGAAAAATATCTCAATTTGTTTGGTACAAGATTCTCAAACGATGAACTTAATTGGTTTAATGTAAAGTTCTCACTTCATCTTATCTTTGAAGAAAAAAATAAAGAAAAAAGAAAACTGTAGCATAGTACCTAATAACTAAGTGGCACGAGCAACAAGGGTGGTCCTAAGTTTGCTCAATCTCATTGGTATATATAAATATTTGTTGTGTAAGAAACAGGAAAGTGAACTAATTAATACAAACATCTTAAAACAATAAAATAATATGAATAATAAGAGAGAATGATACTGTAATCATACTAGTGATGATTTTCATGCAGCAAGATGCATTTAACTTTGTGTTTCTGGTCGTTCTTCCTCACCATGTGTCAGGAGAGCAGCTTTGCATTGATTTCTTTTCTTTTTTTTTTCTTTTTCCTTTTTTCTTTCTCCCTTTCTTTCCAATTTTTCCGTTGAGAGCCACCAAAGCTTATTGTCATCGTAAACTTGTATTGGAAAAAGAATGAAATTGAGCAAACCATGGATCTGATTATACTTTGCTTTTTGAAAAGAAACTTGAGGTATGCTTCAAGCATTAATGATGACGACAATGATGTTGTTTTGTTTGTGGTGTTTTTGTTTGTTTGTTTATTCTCTATTTTTTGTAGTCTCTGCTTACTCATGATGATCCTGCAGGTTGCTAGGATCTGACCAGTATGAAGAGTATTTCAACCATTCAGCTTCTTGTTGGTTTGTGATGGATGACTCCTGCAAGGGAATTGAAGATAATGAAATTAATGATTAGGGTTTGTTTTAATTTGTTAAATGAAATATATGCACAGAGGATGAAGCAGATGAAAAAGGAATGGAAATTATGATTCGCTCATGCTTTTCCATCTCATATAGTCAAAAGTAATTCAGCATTAATTTCTTTCCAAAAATGCACAGAAATGCAAAAATAAAAGATATTTTAAGTCACTGTCACCTTTTCCAATCTTTCCTTCTTATAAAAAAAATTAAAATTTTCAAAAAACTTATTCAACACTAGGATCAGTGTTTCCAATATGGGAGAAAATGTTGGCAGCAGAAGTTTTTCTTTGGTGTAAAGAAAGATTTTCTACTGTTGAGATATGCAAACATGAAGAGAACAGCTAAAAGTAGTAAAGAGAATAAAGATGAAGGCTTGTTGTCTGCAATTCAAATAAAAATAATGAATATGGTTTTATTAATGCAACATATTTTTACAATACTTCTTTTATTTCGCTTTTTCACATCCATCATATTATTACACATTTTTCTCTCTTCTCTTCTTATCACTACTCTTTGATGGAAAAGAAAATTTCTCCATTATTTATTTTGACCCTCTTTTTCTCTTTCTCTAGTCCCATTATGGCAAACAAAGTTCATAAATTTCAGAGTCAAAAGTTTCTTAATTAAGTACCTCTTTGATATCGTTTGAAGTGCACCCCATGATGAGTTCCTCCAAACCAGACGCAGACCTTCCTTGTAGTTTATGATGTTGTTGCTGCCATTTGGATATATGCATTTTTAAAGTCAACAGTCAAATTAAAAAATCATCATGTTTGAACAACACTCAGAAAGTGATAAGACAGTTTCATGCTCGTAATTTAGCAAGCACTTATAAAAGCTTTCTCGGTTAACGAATCAGCCTCGTGCACCATATATATGCCATGCAGAATCAGCTTATTTTGGACTTAATTCAACTCACTGAGTGTTCCTTTGATTGCACTACAGAAACTACCATTTGTTTATTTTTTTTCTACGGTTTATGAACATCTGCTATACAATAGTAAAGCAACATTCTTCCCAAAATCATTTCTACTTTGCCAATTATGAATTAGGTCATCTACCGACACCTTTTTTTATTCTGTCTCTACTATTTAGTACCTATCTATGTTGACATCATGAAAAAACTAAAGGATAAAATTGAGAACCCTATTACCACTATATGTGTCAATTCCTTAACTTTATTTTATTACTTAATTTTACAAAATATCCTTCACTTATATTTATTTAATTTTATTTTACAAAATATTCTTTACTTATATTTATTGATTTTTTAAAACTATAACATTTAGTGAAAAATATCCACGGATTTTATCGAGACTAATCTTAATTAAACAACATGACAGACTATTTTTGGTGAGTATTTTCTTTTAATTATGTACATCTTTTATCAATAAAACTTGAATTTAACACTTTATTTAACGGATCTGAAGCCAATTTTACTCGAACTAAAGATAACATGTCAGTATAGTTAAATGCGCTTTAACTACAATTTTTTTTTCTGTCATTAAAGATTAAAGTGAATAATACTTTTATTTTATAAATTAGGGACTCAAATAATAGTTTCGTGAAATCAAAGACTAAAGTGTGGTTACGAGGATTAACTACAATTTCTTTCTGTCATTAAAGATTAAAGTGAATAATATTTTGATTCTATAAATTATGAACTTAAATAATAGTTTGTAAAATGAAAGACTAAAGTGTGGTTAGGAGGATTACCTGGAAATTCTCATTTTGGAGCATTATTCTGGAGACATGGTAAGAGTTGTCGTCTAGGATGATGGAAGCATGGTGAAGGGGTGGAGGAGAGATAATGGTGGAGATGGGATGCGAAGGCCTACTTATATGGAACGCTGTGGTTGAAATTTGTTGGTGCGCATGCTCACTTTGCTGTTGATGATGATGATGATGTGCTACATGGCCTTCATGTACTTCATCACATGACCCTGATGCTTGCACTTCTCTTGTTTCTCGGTCTATTCCAACCTGCAATGCTCATCACTCATCATCATCATCATCTCAAATTCTAAACCATATCACCAAATATTTATTAACCTCTCATCTTTTTCTTTACTTTATTTAATATGAGGCTTTTCTAGATTTTATTATATTTGGCTCTAACTATAGCAACGTGCATGCATGTGACCCAAATTTCATTATTCAACAATTCAATAACATATAAAGTTACCTTTTTAAGGTGGGTAATAAACAATCGGTGGTTGGCTGACGCTGATTCATTATCAGGTTAGGTCCATTCAATTTTATGCGGCCTATGCAAGCAATGGTTTTATGTCAATGCCTTCCCTATTAACACTCTCATGTTCTTTCACCTTTTTGTACAAACCATATTTACCAGAGGAATGTTCAAATCAGGTAAATTATACACACAAGACATATCTAGTGAGAGAAAAGTCATTTTTATATCAAATTGGGAGAAGTAAATCTGGTTCATTCAATTATGCATAGTTAGTTGACATTTAACGTTAACTATAATGTAAGTGAAACACCATGTTCATTAACTGCTCTTAAGAAAGTTGCCTATATAAATGAAAGTGTCTCAATGAAAAAATTATTAGGTAATTCTATCTTCTTGTTTAAAATCACAACTATTATTTTCATACGTACATGTTATTAATTTTTTAGTAAATTATATATATAAATTTTGTACTTTTTTAAAATTACATTTGATATAACATTTTCCACTCAATTAAGAAATTAATAAGAGATGAATATAACATATAAAAGTTTATAAATGCAATATTTTTCAATTAATTAAGAAATTAAAAAAAGAACAAAAAATTTTCGTAAAATTTTGTAAAATATTTGAGAAATATAAATATAATTAAATCTTAATTCTTCCTTATAATTTTTTTTAAAAAAAAACAGGTCTTATAAAAAAATTAAATGAGGTTATTGTCGACATAATAATCTTGAACCGTCCAAAATTTCATATCCTAAAAGATGGAGGTGAATGAGTTATAATATATTTTGTCGTGTATATATATATATATATATATGTACCTGATCAAAGTTTTTGGTGAATGGGATGAATCCAAAATGATCAGATTTGAGTTGTTGAATGTGGAAGGAAGTGTTGAAGTTTGTGAGAGGAGGGACAACCCCAACAACAGGAGACATTTCATCTCTATGAGTAACAATTTCCTTAGAAGAAGAACTTCCACTTCCACTGTCTCTTGTTCCATTATTAAGTGGTGGTTGTTGTTGTTCTCCACTTACTTCACAGGTTGTGGCACTTCTATCAGACCAATTGCAGTGTCTGGGTTGAGTCTGGTAGAATATCTTCGAAACAACAAGCTCTCCCTCTTTCTCTTCCTCGAGATGACCCAAATGGTACTGATGCATCACCCAATTGGTCTTCTCGGGTTTTCTGTTCTTGCCAAAGTTGGTGTAGAGAACGAGAATCTTCTTGCAACCCTTTTGTTTGGCATTAACCATTACAGGTCTAGTCTTACCTGTCTTGTGCCAGCGGGTTTCCCCTCCTTGCAAGTCGCATTCGCTTTGAATCTTTCTCCTCTTTCGTGTTCCTGTTGTGTACGCCTTTGAGGGCCTGTGGAAAAAGTGTCTGCTTAACCCATCTCTTGTCACTCCTGAAAAAACAACCAAATTTCTAAGTTAGGTCGACTTAGGTGAACTGTATTACAATACCATCTATCTATGTTTTGCACTATTATCAACCCACATCTTCTAGTATTTTAGTAATGTATTTTCTAGTGTTAAATTGTTGAAGAAATAAAAATACTCAATCACAATAATAAATATATGAATAATAATATTTCAGCACTTACTAAACACAGACATCTTTATCATCACTTCTCAATTTCTTTTTCTCTTTATATCTCTTCATGTTTTTTTATTATATTTTTGTTTTTATCTATTACGTTTTGGATGTTAAAATATCATTTTTTTTTAAGAATAATAACGTCTTATCCCACAAAGTTGTGCTTCTTTTACCGTTTCAGAACTCATTCCACATTTTCCTCGAAATTAACTACGTGAGATTTTTTTTAAGGATCGATTCATGAAAAACTAGCACTTGCACAAACACCTTAAATATCATAAGTTACATAGATTATACCCCATCATTCGATTATATAAATTAAAATTATATATATAGTGAATACTAGATTTAAATAAAATGATTTTAATTATTTGTACATATTCAAGATTTAAATGATTAAAAAAGATAGTATGAAGAAAACTATATACAGTTGAGAGGGGAAGTGAGAGAGTTTTAAGTTATAGAATCTCAATCATATTCGAACCTGGAAGTTTCTCAGGATGGGTGTAACAAATTCCATCTTCTCCTTCAATGGTGGGAATGAACTCATCAATCAAAGGGTGTGATTTCATATTCTTTGCCTCAACTTTGGCTTCAAGATGTTCTATCAATTCTTGATCTGTTGGATCAAACTTCACTCCTGCAGGTAGACCTAGCCAGTCCTGCCGCTTCCATATATAAATATTGAATTTCAAATTAAAACAATAAAGCAAAAGAAAGGTAGAGATAAGAACACAAGAGAGAGAGAAAGAAATTAAAGAAGACAAAAAACTTTAACATATGCAAAAACTTTAGTACAGACTCTAATTAATAGGTAACGGAGAGAAGGTATAACTATAAACAGCATTAAATTAATTGAACTTAGTCCAATGATAACACAGCCGTAATAAACATGTGAATATGGTGTACTTTTGTCGTGTGATTCTTCTTCATATTTTCAAAGGCTTTTCGTTGAAGGCAAGAATATTACTGAGAGAGATTTAATTTTTAATTTTCTAGCTTTTATTTTCCGTACCGGCTTGCCTTCAAGTTTGTGACCACAACCAGGGCACTGTTTGGATCCACATAGTTGATGCTCTTCAAGCTTTGCATCTATCAGATCAGAACTTCTAACACAACTCAAGTTCCTCATCTTATTCATCTTGCTATGCTACCTTTTTCAAGTGTGATGCTATTATTATCTCTCTTGATGAATCTTTATGAGGCCTTCAATTGGAATTGGATTAATACTATGGAATACTCCAATACACACCATCTCTCTCTCTTGTGTATTGCTGAATCTTGATTGAGATCAGAACCAAAACTTTCCTAAAAGATCAAGAAAAGAAATTGGATGACATGCTACAATCATAGCTAGTGACTTTGAAAATGAAAATAAGAACAATTAAATAAAAAGTGGGATTTAGCTTTCACAAGTTTATGAACTAGCTATCAAGAAATAGATGGTTGATAAGAAACTAGCAAAAGAAGAACACCAATATATATAAAAGCTAAACAAAGATTATAAAAAAAAAAAACAAGAAAGAAAACCTTGAGCATAGACAAAAGGAAGGAAATATTGAAAATATGAATTGTAAAGCATATGTAGGTATTTGAGGGAATAAAATGAAATCCATAGCAATAAATAAATTGTGCAGAATATATATAAGGATGAGAGTGTGAAGAGAGAGAAGAAGAAGGAAACTGTTAGAATACGTTTGAGGCATAAACCTGCTTTAGCCATGGAAAACAGGAGAAATCTCTCTAGCTAGATACTTTAACTGAAGTTGAGTGAGAAAAAAAAATAAAGGAAAAGTTGTCTTGTTCGAACACACATACCAACTTTAAGTCTTTGGTAGTAATTTATGAACGAAACGCAGCTATGTAGGCGGTTTATGTGATGAGAAAAAGAAAGAGAGAGAAACCAAGAAATCAAATAAAAAGAAACAAAACCCGCTTGTTTTTTCTTTTTTCCCTAACACATCATGGAGACCAATACTGTCTTCTCTCTATGTATCTTATTCTTACATATTCATCCATCCTAATATACTGTGTAGCCACCCTACACCTTTCTTTCACACTTGACTGCAAAAGCAATAAAGCAATCAACGGCCACACATGCTGTTATTAATTAATCAATGAAAATTATATGTATTTGTAACCATAGAATAAATTAAAGTAGGATTAAGACTTTTTATATTTAATCACAAACTATTATATCATAAATTTTTATATATAATAAATTTATTAATTTTTATAATAACTACTTAAAAAATTATATTAAAAATTATTTTAATTATTTATAATATATGTCTGCTATAGTTAGAGAAAAGAAATAAACTCAAGTGAAGAGAAAAACAAGATTAACAGATTAGGAATGAGTACTTAGTTTGATAATGGTATATATGATTTACAGTTTAACTTTATTCCCAACGTGAAAACTCACTTTCTCTTTTTTGGTTAGAGTTTTACATGGTCAGGTATACATGTAAAATCTCACTTTCTCTAAATACGTGTCAGTGTGACAAACCTTAGACATATACAGTATAGTAAAGTAATTGAAGACAACATTGGCAGAATTAACAGTGGCATTATTCTTTTACATTAACATGTTAATGTGAGAAGTGTATTGAGCCAAATTTTTAATTTGTTATGGAGAGATAGAGAGTGAGAGACAGAGACTGGATCACATGGGTTTTGTGGTGGAGTGCAGATTATATATGATGATGCTTTTGCCATGAATGTTTTGCGCACACTCTCAGCAAAGAAAAGAGAGAGACAAGTATTAGGAAGGTTGCTTGATAATCAAGGAAAATGAACGTATTTGATGGACCACCACCTTCTCTTCTAATTAATTACTTCCACTTATTCTAAGATAAAAAAAATTGTTTTATTAATTAGTACAAGAAAATTTTGTGTTGTATCCTAATTGAGTTTGTGTCGTTTATATAATAAATAGTAAATCAAAGTTTAAATTTTTATTATTAAAATGTTTGTATATCCAATATTACAACTAGAGTTTAACTTTGGTTACTTCTGTAAGAAAGAAAGAATATGTATTTAAAATTGTGTTGTATATTTGAAAATGTATTTATACAACAAAGATAAAATGTAACTGAGGAATACGATTATGATCATCCACGATTACATAACATGTGAATATTTTATATGTTTAAATAATGGAAAAGTCCAAAACCCATAAATATATGAAACTTGAACTAGAAGCACCCAATAATCTATTGCTATATATATCAATCCATGCAGAAAAATAAAGTAATGAAAATTTAGTTTTTTGTGATGAATCTATTATTTTTCCGTCTTTTTTAATTGCCATCATCTTAATTTAGTACCCGTGTTATTTCTATTCAGGGGTTGTCTAAAGTATTGGTGAGTAGCACACAACTTATATGAAGCTGTTTCACATATAATATAGGAGCAAACAATTAAGTAGATCTTCAACATTAAATATGTGGGTCCAAATTTCAACATGAATATCTTTGGCCCTCATAAAGTATCCTAATCAGATGATGGTTAATTTCACGTTTATAACTAGCACATTCTTTGTTGTAGTCAAGATTAAAATGATATCGACGTTTTCAGTATACATTTATAGACTGCGATGATGACTTGTCTTGGCAAATTTCACACTTTGATTTTATTTGGCTGAAGCAGAGTAGCATCAGAAATTAAGCGAAAAAGGAATAAGGAAAATTGGGGAATTAGATTGCTTTAATCATCCATTTAAATTCACCTTTGATGAATCAACCCATTAATGGTTATCAAAGTATTCCATTAGTTATAATAGTTATCAAAGTTTAATGTTTGCCTTACGATGATTTTACACAGTATACCAACATAATTATAACTTTTTTAAGTTGTTTTTATAATAATTAATAAATTTATTATACATGATTACATGACAATATATAAAATATTTTCTTTATTTGTTACTCATATAGTTATAGAAATTAATTGGTATATATTATAGTTAAATTTTTTTACAGTGTAAATATTCCAAAATACTCTCCTTCTGCATTATCATCTATGAGAATATTTCTATAGGAGTACAATTATTGATACGGTGTATATGTATATTCTAGAATACACTTTCGCAAACAAAGATTCAAGTATTCAGCGATAAATTAATACTTAGTAAATTTAGCAAATATTCTTGCACTTTCAAAGGTATTTTTTATATATTATCCCTTTAATTGCTGGTCTACACAGCTTTTATACAATTATATGTAAAAATGTAAGTATTTTGGCATTCTATAGATTTATTATTATTATCATTAATTAATCTAATATGGGGGACAAAAAAGTTGCACCTTGAGGGTTCTCATTAAATAAGTATAGAGTAATTAATCACGAGGTAAATAAAAATAAGAAAATATTGCAAGAAAACAAAACAGGAAATATACAATATATATATATATATATATATATATATATATATATATATATATATATATATATTAGGATAACATTTCTTAAATGTATACAATAATTATTTTAACGGTTCTTAAAATTTATTGGAACATTTTTTTTCCTATTTTTGCAATAAATATTTAGACAAAATTTATATAGCTTGTTATTGAATGATATGAGATACATTTTTAGTTTATGCAAATAGAACAATTATTTTAATCTCTAACAATTAATTTGTCTTATTTTAATTCATCATTTATGAAACGTCTCAGATGTGATAATATTGTCTTTCACAACAAAATGTCTTGTGTATCCCTCCTTTATAGAAATAAAGACCATACATCATATTTTCATATATAAGAGATTAAACTGAGACGATTAGTTTTTGAATAATTAAAAATTAACATTATCTTATTTATAAAGGCTAAAACTATTTTTAATCCTTAATTAAATACAAACTAACTAGTAGACACTAGACATAACTTCGTTTCTTTTTTAATTTTTGTAATTTTACAGCAAAAATAAATTAAGATAATTCAAATATAATACGCTGTCCTAAAAATACTTTCTACTCAACACATCCAAAACATAAAACTTATCCTACATAATTAATTATAATTATAATTATATTTATAATCGATTATAAGAAAATATATCTTTTACAACTAATTTAAACACGCAAAAGTTATACCACTGAAGACAAACCTTTGTCAAATTAATCATTAGTACATGATTTATTTTAGTAGTACCTTGTTTACGTTAAAGAAGGATTTGAATGAATTTTCAATTTGTTTTTTCAAACCTCCCAAGTACTTTTAAGTTTTCTCTAAATCTCCGAAAGGTACTTAAGAGGTTAAGTGTTTCACTAACTTTTTGGGGGAACTTACAATTATTTTGGCAAGGAAACAACATGATCTCTACAACATGATCTCAATTCATATGTCATATAATGTGCCTAATAATATATGTTTAGTTAGCTCCCCTGTCGGCAATGGGAAATATTTTTTTAAAGGGGCCCTATACGTATTATTTCTTTTTGGTGAAATGGAGGACTTGTAAGTAATTTAATCCACTTGTGGATTGTTATTGATATGGACATGATTTCGATGTTCCTTGTGAAGTATAAATTTTTGTTGGGTGAAAGGTGTAGATCAAAACTTTATTAGGGAGCACAAGTTTACTATATTCAAAGTGGGCTTTCTCAATGTAGACCTAGGCTTATGTTAGATATAGTTATTTGATTTGGGTTTCCCGTCAACGAATATGCAACCTGATTAAGTGAACCGATTATGTGTGGCACCAAAACTTAATGGAGTCTCATATATTAAACCACAATGTGTTCAATTTATAGACATTTTGCAACCAACCAACAACAATTCATACCGTAGATGATTCAGAGGCCACTTTGACTCCATTTGGGAGTGTAGCAGTAAAATGTCTTTTCTATTGCTCATTTATGGAAATAAAGACTAAACATGTGACTTTCATAAATAAGATATTAAAATGAGATGCTTAATTTTTGAATGATTAAAACAACATTTTACAATAAACATCAAAATTTAACTCGATCCACCTTGACCCGGCACGCGGGATTGAACCCATTTAGACAATGTGTACGAAGTTTATTTCTTTTAAAATCAATAATTAAGGTTAATTAATTAATGAAATTTTATAAATCAATTAAATCTTTTAATGTATTTTTATTTTGTTGATTATTTTTAGTAGATCACATACTAACTCATTTTGACTCATCAATCCCTGATACGGTAAGTCAAGTAAAGAAAATAAAGGTTCGTCAATAAATACATAAAATTAGATTAACTCGTTAAATGAGTGAATACTAGGGTTACATAAATAGCATGAATAGGCTACGAATTCAATTGACAAAGTGAAATAGACATCCGTGGAAAGCAGTAATAGTTAACTTCTGCTAAATACTTCTGCTAAAAAAAATAACAATTTCGAATGATTAAAAAAAAACTTAAATTCATGATGATGGTTCATCTAGTTCAACTGTGCATGAAATTTTTGTGGAAGTTGATTTGGGTCATTTCCTTCCGAATTGTAAATTTGATCTCAGAATTCACGTTTTCTACTTTCTAAAAGTCGTATACTTTGGCAAATAGTTCCTATTCAGCAAAGTATAAGATTTATTTTTTTTTGTTTGGTGAGGCGAGTCTCACTCATTAAATTAAATTAAAATA
Organism: Hylodesmum podocarpum; assembly: GCA_026586105.1. Classification (NCBI taxonomy): domain Eukaryota; kingdom Viridiplantae; phylum Streptophyta; class Magnoliopsida; order Fabales; family Fabaceae; genus Hylodesmum; species Hylodesmum podocarpum. The sequence continues at coordinate 2,066,910 of JALJEV010000403.1, forward strand.
CTTTCTACAAATATCCATGGTATTCTATCATATAGCATTGGTATCGTTACCAAACATCATTGACCAAGTTACATACTTGAAAGTTGAAACTAAAATTCAATTGTAGAAAAATATGAACATTTCCAATGATTAGCATACGGGACAAAACATAATAAAAGAATAATAGAATATCTTCGTCATGTAAGACTGAGCTTTCCACAGCCATCTTATTGACGTGGAAGGGCAAAAAGATAGCTCAAAAATATACTACTTACAATGCAAGTTATGAGATAAAATGAATACAATAAAATGTACATAGCATGGTGAAAAATGATGCCAAATGGTTATTTGAACAATGCCGTTACTGGTCGCCGTTTTCTTCTTCTTCTTCCCTCTCCCTCTTTTCTTCAGTGATAGTCTTGGCAATCGAAAAGCTGGGCTGATTTGTTGAAGACAAAAGCCTAGCCCACATTCTATCAGTAATTATCACTTTGTTCTGTCCCTCAGTGATTCTCTGCATAACAAAGCAACCAACATAATGTTGCTATAAGTTCCTACTCAAAATTACAATTCAGCTATTCATAACTTCAGAAGTAATTTTAAATTTAATGTTTAAATTTATCAAATAAATCTTATCTACGTTGCAGAAGCAGAACCAACAATATCTAGCATGGCCAACGAACTCACATAAAAGGGTATGTATGTATGTCTTCCATTGACAAGCCCACTTGTAAAGCCAGTGTAACCTGCCATTGCTCCATGAACAGCACTCTGAGCGAGAAGTGTGCAATACACGTTGTCAGAAGCATTACTTGGAACAGCTCGAATCATATATGTTGGATCTGTCGAGTAGAAAAAGAAAGGGCACCGCTTTATTTCATCCTTTCAGTGTAATTATATAGTTTTTATCATTACAAACCTATATATTTGAGATTTATGGTCATTGACTTCACTTTAGCAAAGTAGTCCTGCAAGATCAAAGATTTAAAAATGCTTAGCATAAGCGGTAGAAAAGATCTTAAATGAATAATTTCTTCAATTATGAAATCATTGTCTCTGAAAAATAAAGCATATTTTGTCACACTTTGCATCCATCAGCGACTATGTGTCCACCACAAGATCCTTCAGGACTGCTACATTTTTTATGATTCGCATAAACTAAATGCAAATGGGAAAACTTCTATAGAAGACTTTTCCCAAGGTTTCATAAAGAAATCATCAATTGAAAACCAAAACAATGGACAACATTTTAAAATTCATCAAATGGACACTGAACTTTCTTTCAAACATGCAAACTAATGGGGCAAGATGATGGACCACCCAGATTAAGCCAGTATTTGTAGCCTAGATGGATGGACATAGCTTTATAGCTATAAGGAAGAAAACAAGCCAAACCTCAATCTTAATTGAAGAAAGAAATGAAGAGGACAATGCAGTAAAAAATCACATTTGAAATATCCAGCACAATAAAGAATAATAAACAATCCACATTCCACACCTTTATCTTTTGGGATATCCATAGCCCAACATCTTGAAGAAGTTTGTTTCCAGAAGCATCCTGCCTCTGCATGGATTGGATGCTCTCAGAAACAAGTTCCTGTCCTGCCCCTTCAGCAATCACGATAACCATGTGTCCGTTTTCCTTTAATCTTTTCTCTGTAAACTCAAAAAGTCCACCTGGTCCTTCAAGATAGAAGTGTGACTCTGGTATCAAGCAACAGTCCACATCCCTACTGGCCAGAGTAGCATACATCGCAATAAACCCTGCACCATTTATCCAGAAGAAAACGCGTATGAAGGGAAGTTAGTTATCAAGCCTAAGTTACATAACAGTTGTTAGATAATATGAATATCCCGTGCCATTGAAGTACAGGATGGTAATAAGTATTGATTAAGCTGATGAGTGGGGCATTACAGGAGTTCAAGAAACTTACCACTGTACCGGCCCATCAGCTTAACAACACCTATGCCATTTTCACCACTCTCAGCCTCAACATGTGCTGCATTTATAGCACGTTGAGCCTCCTCAACAGCGGTGTCAAAGCCGAAGGACTTGTCAATAACCTATTACACCGGAGACAACATAAAACCATTGTACAAGTTAATGGTGCTAATAGATACTGAGCAACAACAAAAAGAGCTGCTATCCATGATACGGAATAGAAGACGGGAAAAAAATAGATGTACCGGGATGTCATTATCTATGGTTTTGGGGATTCCTACAACTGCAACTCTGAGACGACGCCTTCTAATTTCCTGCATGGAGAATCAGTGGTGCGTTAATAAATTGCTACTTTGATGAAATCAGTTACAGAAATGGCAAATATCAACAGTATATGTGAATGAAGCTCAGTTATACTCCTAAACCCAATATTCTAATATCTCATCATTAAAATTACATTTATACCTCAAAAATTCTATCTGCACCCCTCTGAGTTCCATCTCCTCCAATTATATAAACCTGAAATTGATTGAGTTATTAGACTGATGTTACTACAGACATACCTTCAAAGTTTTATATGTTCTAGTGAATATAATGCAATGCAGACCTGATTAATTCCCCGATCTTGAATACTATCAACTATCTTAGTGGTGTCATGTCCACCTCGTGATGAACCAAGCACAGTTCCCCCACGCTTATGTATATCATTCACGGATTTAGGAGTTAGAGTGATTGTATTGTGAGCATAGAAACCCTTGTATCCTCCCTTCAGATCACAATATCAATGTTAGCGATTTATTCAGTCAGAGTACAAGTTCACATTTGGATTTGCAATGGCATTGTTTAATATTCATTTTCTTTCCTCGCTTGATTGAAATCCAAACAGCAGGAGAAAATGAGTTTGTTTGAAAATCTTTAAAATTATAAGTCCAAAACATCCACTTACGCTGATTCCCAAAACTTTCTTCACGCCATACATGTTATACAATGCACATACTAGTTCCCTGATTACTGTGTTAAGCCCAGGGCATAGACCACCGCATGTCACAATTGCAGCCTGAACATCATCTGCTTCGAAATACACCTGAATATCCACCATCATACGGTCATAAACACCACAACAATTTACCTTAAATAAACCCAAACACACGAAAACATACCTTTTGACGAGGTCCCGCACGCCGAAAATGCACCCCTCTTGGACTATCTTTATTAGAAATTATCTGTGAGGAAATTGAAAGAGAGAGAGAAATTAAAACACTCATGCTCATTCCAGAAACTTTACAGATCCTATTAGAAACTCGTGCCACCGTTTTCCAATTCAATTTAAACCAGCCCAAGCGGTTATTTATTTTTTTATTTTGTTTCCGTTCATTAACTTGGATTAGATGCTGTCAATACATGGAGAAGACGTGAATTTATTATATAAAATTAACTTGACAGAATAAACTTGATTTCCGTAATAACATGTATTATGTTCATTCCAATTCAATTTAAACATTTCGTGTGATAACTTGTTTTTTTCCTTTCATCGTGATGTATGAATCTTGACGTATATATCCTTAACGACGTAGGTTTTATAATTTATTAAATTGGATTAACGCGACAAGATAAATTCGATTTCTGTGACATGCATAATGTTCAAATGCAAGAATGTTAGTTTCAGGGAAGGAAAATTCATTGAAATAACAAAATCAAATAAATTCTAACCCTCTGCGGAACGCTGTCATCGACGTGCACGAAATACTGCCTGAGAATTGGCAAGTGAATTTAAATTATCAGACAAACTATACAATCTATAAGAAAACAAAATCGAAAGCAAAAATGTAAGAAGAAAATGCATATATATATATATATATATATATATATATATATATATATATATATATATATATACACGAAACTTACTTGACAACGGAATAAGCAGTGTTGTTCTGTAAAGGATTAGAATAAGTCTGCGAAACAAAAAAACGATACATGAATTGAGTTTGAGTCAGTAAACCAATGTAGTTACATATATATAAAAAGTTAGTTGGAGAAGAAGCAGGATGTAACAGGTCTTAAGCGTAGTAAAAGGGAAGAAAGAGGTGATGAACGACGACGTACTGGAAGGTCAGGAATGTAATCAGCCATATGTGGAACATCTTCCAATACATAACCAGCAGTGCCTCTTACGATCTTAGGTTTTGAATTCGGCGATGAACCCATGACGGAGATGATGGTATTGTATTAATGTGCTTACTGTGTTTGTGATTGACTTGAGTGGGAGGAAAAGAAATGAATTGAAAGGTATATTATAAGGAGTGAATAAGAGGATGGTGTTATGATTTATTTATAGTAAAGGTGGTGAAATGAGATAGATTATAGTGATAATGAAATCGAGGTTCCCCGAAAGTGAGGGGTTGCGCAAGTTGTATTTTAATGGTTGAGAAGGAAGTGTTATTGAAAGTGAAACAGATGGCATTTTGTGAATGGATTAATGGAATGGTTTACCCTTTGACGCAGAAGTTGAAATAGTGGTCAGTCCACGGGCATCATGTTTCGGAGAAGCTGCCACCAACCGTTCTTATTTATTGTTCACATCTCTCTCTCTCTCTCTGCTTTTTAATCAACCAAATTCATTCACTAGTCTACATCCAAAGTATTAATTTAGTATGAGAGAAGAAAAAACAGAAAAATATATAAATAAAAATAGATAATATCAGGTGATATAAAATGAGAGAAGAATAAAAAGTGTTAATGGGTGTTAGAGGATGGATAAATTATCTTAGTGGAATGTTTGGTGTTGGGCATATGAGCACAATAATAATAGAATAGGGTCCTCTTAAGTATTAGTTAATAAATTAGGAGTGAGTGTAAACAAATTTAGTTAATATAATTCTATTTATTATAATCAAAATATTAATTTGAAAAAAAATCAATATTTAAGGAATTAAGTGGTATAATCTTTTTCAGAAAATAACATATTTTTACTGTTTTAAAAAATTATTTATATAAGTTTTAGTACTTTAAAAATTATTGTAGAAAAATAATAATTTTTAAACTAAAATAGTAATTATCCTATTTTTTTTGGATTTAGCATTTATAGTGAGAAGAATATAATAGTATGATACGTTGCCATAGAATGGTAAAAATTAATTTGAATAGAATATTATAAATTTTATTATATATGTAATTAATTTCATTGTAATTTTTAAAATTTTATTTTATTTTTTTGAAATGCACCTCTTTCTTTTAAATGAATCAAATCCTAGTGTTTTTTGTGTGGAGATTTATTTACGGTTTAGACTCAGATTTAAAATTTTATTGAAGATAAATGAAACAAGCATTAGGTTTTGCTTTTGGAATAAATATCTTTCTCAGCAATGATTTAAACCTTGAATTGTTACAAAGATTAACTTCTTTTACGAAACTTAATCTCTGTGTTAAACCAACTTTTTATCATTTTTATTTTATTATGCAAATAATATGTAGTATTATTTAAATATTGTTAGTATTTAAATTTCAAACATGTTATGTTACCCTAAACTAACTTTTCATAATTGTTTGTCATGTAAATAATATTTTGTTTACAACAATCATGTAAATAATATTGTATAAACACTAATAGTGTTTAAATTCCAAACGTGTTGCCATCAATAAAGGAAAATAAATGGGTGTTGTGCTTTTTTGACGTATTCCTCTTGACCCCTCTCAAATTTCAACTATGTTTAGGGGCTGCTGGCTAAGAGTCAACAATGCTAATGTTAGCTATGATGACTATTTTACTATGTGACTCGCTGACTCTATGGAGAGAATAGAAAATGAATAACAAAAATATTTTTCTTTTAATGTAATTTATTTTATGCTTAAATCCGGTCAAAATTTAGCCATTAAATGGATTTATACCATACGATTCATGACATAAAAATGATTAGTGTGAATGTATATCACATTTTGTACCGATTAGTATTTAATTGTACATAGATAAAGACGTACATATATATAAAAAGTCTAAATATATTTTTAATTTCTATAAATAAGTGAATTTAGATTTCAATTTTTGTAAATAAAATTATTTAATTTTTATCCTAAAAATTGACATAACTGTCTTTTCCATGTAAAATGAGTCAACTTTAAAATTAGTTTATATAAAATATTATGTTTTCTTTTTCATCCTTTAAAATTTTGAAGTTATTATTTTTAGTTCCTTAATATTAATTTTAAGGTAGATACCTAATGTTTGTTTTATAAATTTAGAAGAAGAAAAATCCAGAGACACGATCTGATAGATACTAGGGAATATTTTGATTGGGGCCAGGGTAAATTTTGTACACATCCACATTAATATTGGTTGATACAAAAAAAAAAAAAAACAATTTATGCTATTGATTAAGCAATTTAGAAATTAAATATTAGTTGATTTAACATGAAATAAATTATATTAAAAAATACTTACATTATATACGCTCAATAGCTCTCACAAAATCAGTCATTGTTTTTATGATACAATTATGCAATTAACAGAATAAAATCACTTATCTTTCAAACAAATAGTTAGTTTACCTGTATATTGAAATAAATATCTAATACTAATATATATAATTTAAATTACATTATTAATTAATAATATTTGAATCATTTGACTTGATGTTTGATCACATTTAAGATTTCTTGTCACTCTAAAATAAATATTCCGTGAAATCGAACGTAATCCTCCCATAGTCTGTTGCCAAACCATACTAGTCACACAAAAAAAGTATTTGTTGCCACATTGTATTACATTTTCATTTGTGGCCCCAGGTCAAAATCTAATTCTATTAATTTAATTGCTAACGTAACTAAAGATTGTGCATCAACTATGCGATAACGTGTCGACAAAGATGATTAATGGTTCACATATGTGTAAAAGTATTTTTGGTCTTTATAAATTTGTTAAATGTTGTTTTCTTAAAAATAATCTAATCAAATAAGATATGGGTTCCTGTATATCAAAACTAGTGTTTTGAATCCTCCAATTTATGAAATATAATAAAAGTAGTCTAAATTACTAATTTCATTAGGGTGATTGTTCTTATAACATATGATAAATTGTGTGACAGGATTGAAATGTGACAAGCAAGCACATGTCTATGACTTGTGTTGTAATGATAAACAAAAAAAAAAACAAGTGACCTAAGACATAAGAGGCAACTCATATATGACAATCGTAAAAAGACGATAAAACCAACCTTAAGTAGTTCGTGGAGGGATGTTCATGTCCGACACACATGGTTGGTTCAACCAGAAGACATAAATTTGTTCTTCTATAAATGTTCGTAGGACAAGTTTTTCTCTTTATTTTTTTTAATTTTTTTATCACTTATAAATGTTTATGAAAAAAATATCTAAAAAATTCTTAACTAATAATTATCTTGTAATATTATTGCGTCAATAATTATTAATAATATAAATTTGTAATAGTTTACCCTCTATCTTCACTCACACATTCCATGTGATCCTATAACTTTCTATATAAAAATAATAAAAATAATTTTATAGGTCGTGTGTTGTCGTTTGAGTCACAGGATTGAGGCTATAATTATTGATACTTATATTTACTTATTTATATATTTCCTTATACATATTTAATTTTTACACCATATTCATATTTATCAAATACCATGTTTAGTGATAATTATTTATTTATTTATTTATGTATTATACTTGCAAAAACAAAAAGAAAAAAAGAAAACAACCTTAATAAGAAAAAGGGTGATGGGCCGGTTGGTTGCATGCAGAGCCCAGAGTTGAAAAGCATAGAGCAGACAACACAAGTCCAACACTTGTTCTGTCTCAAGTCTCAACACAATTTCTTGAACTTCTCCGAAGCCTAACAGAATAGAATCTAAAAACTCGTTTCTTTCTCTGGTTTACATTTTTTTTCAGTTCTATTGCCATCAACCATGTACAGGAACGTTGCTTCACGTCTCAGGCTCATTAGGGTTTGTGTCTTTCTTCGATTCATCTTTCTCTCTTTCTATTTCAAATGCCTATACTTGTTATGCCCTAGATCTTACCATTATCTTTCATTTGGATTCGAAGACTTGTTTATATATTTCGACATTCCTGTTAACTACTACAGCTGGTTTATTGTGATTCCGTATGTTTCTGCTGATTTTTTTTTTTGTTCTAACGTTACTGCTTGATTTACTGCATCTATAGAATTAATTTACTTTCAGTTTTAGATTACGAGCTTCAATTTTAATTTGATTGTCTGATAGTTTTGATTTTGATTAGGCCCGTTCGTGCAGCAGGGTACCTGTTAGATTTTCAAGTTCAAGTTCTGTTGCTACGAATCAATCCTCTTCTGGTTTGGGTGGTTTATTTGGATGGCTCACCGGAGACCGATCCAGCTCTGCGCCACCTCTGGATTTTCCACTTCCAGGGGTTACACTTCCTCCTCCATTGCCGGATTATGTTGCACCGGGTAAAACTATTATTACTACACTCCCAAATGGAGTCAAAGTGGCATCTGAAACATCTACGGTATGGATTGTTGGTTGGTTGGTTATGTGTTATTGGATATGTAAATGTATATGTCCTTGCAAAATGTATATAAATTGAACATGTTTTACTGTTTTTTCAGACACCCACAGCATCAATAGGTTTATATGTAGATTGTGGTTCAATATATGAGACTCCATTAAGTTTTGGAGCTACACATCTGCTAGAAAGAATGGCCTTCAAGACAACTAGAAACCGGAGTCACTTTCGTGTAGTTCGTGAGGTAGAGGCAATTGGTGGCAACGTGCAGGCCTCAGCCTCTAGAGAGCAGATGGGTTACACTTTTGATGCTTTGAAGACGTATGCTCCTGAAATGGTGGAGCTGCTTGTTGATTGTGTGAGGAACCCTGTGTTTCTTGACTGGGAGGTTAATGAGCAGGTACCTTTTGCATATCCCCATGAAGAATTTTAGACTGCTTTTAGAGATAGTTTTCCATATAGCTTGTGGCAGTGCTGTTGACACTTGAAAGCATCACTACATAGGTTGCAAACCCCTGAATGATGGGCAATTAGGCAATCCACTTATTTGAGGAAAAAAATTTATGTGAATAATAATCATTACAGAGATAATACATGAGTGCAATATAAGTAATGAGAAAGTATCATAAACAGAATGTAGTATTCCACAACGAAAAAATGTGGTTCCAAGAGCAATTTTAGATTAATATCCTAGTACTTAATTTAAAGCAAACATACATAGGAGTTAGTACTAGTATGTTGTAAGCTAATGCCTAATGGTGGCCTTTAAATAAGCTGTATCATAAAACTCAATGGGGAAGGGGAACTTTAAAGTCAAGTTATTCTAATAAAATATTTGTTAACAGAACCAAGTGCTGCTATGCTGGTTTTGTTGAAAAAAAAGTGCAACATGTTTCGGCTAAGATGAATCTGTCTCTGTTAGCAGTTTCTTCCCTTCTCCTTCAGCACGTGCTTTTGTTTCTTTCTTCAATGGTCCTCCCGCTGTTTCTTTATAATCAACTGCCAAACTAAATTATGTGTGCTGTTGATGTTATCTATTTATTTTGGGGCGGGGGAGTGCTTTGGATGTATTATTTCTGTCTCAAATTACCCTTTAGTTCACATATCCCAACCACTGGTCTGTGTTTTAAATGGGGACAAATGGTTGATCTTGCAAAAACTTAAGGTGGTACCTAAACTGTCTCATGCCCAAGGGTCAGATAGGTAGCTGGTTGCTTTAGCATACTGATATGGTCTGGTACATAGCTTATAAATAACATACATATGTGCTTAGAAAAAAATTAAACATAGTTAGACAGTCACGAGTTAGAAGATTGATGACTGTCCTCTGGTATATCAGATCTATGTTTGAGAGCAGCAATCAGACTTCACATGGGTAGTGTTGTGTAACAACTAAGAGATTAACAATGTCTTCTATGCACTTATTTACATGTCTTATGGCCTTTTGATTTCTTTTTTCTATTATTAATATTGCAATTATATGTAGCTTCTGAAAGTGAAGGCTGAGATTGGTGAAGCTTCCAAAAATCCCCAAGACTTGCTTTTGGAAGCAATTCATTCTGCTGGTTTTTCTGGTGCCTTGGCAAATTCTCTTTTAGCTTCAGAATCAGCATTAAATAGACTAAATGGTGAAATTCTGGAGGAATTTCTTGCTGTAAGTCTTCAAAATTAATCTCTATAGATTACTCAATACATGTTAATTTGTATCTCAAAGGTTTAAAGATTCTTTATTTGTTGTTCTTTACTTTCTTATAAGACTTTTATGAAACATCAGGAGAACTATACAGCACCTCGGATAGTACTTGCAGCTTCTGGTGTTGAACATGAGGAATTGTTATCTGTGGCAGAACCTCTCTTGTCTGATCTACCCAGTGTCTCACGGTCAGAGGAGCCAAAATCAGTATATACTGGGGGTGATTATAGATGCCAAAGTGAATCAGGGGTATGTAATAGAAAAATATTGCTTCTGTTCACAAATCAAATTTATACTTTTGGGCTGAAATTTGTCAAGTCTAACTTTCCTTGAATGACCAGAGGACCCATTTTGCTCTTGCATTTGAACTTCCTGGTGGCTGGCATAAGTTGAAGGATGCTATGGTTTTGACTGTTCTTCAGGTTTTGATAATATCTTATATTTACTTGCTTTTATGCACTTGAAATTTCTTTTCTTTCATTTAAGGTGGCCAAGAATATTCTTCAGTATGTATTTTCTAGTTGGTTTCTTAAAGTATGTTCATGCTTTACAGTATGGTTTCTGTTATTTAAGTCTGTTTTTAACTGTATTATATCATTTTACTACAGATGCTATTGGGCGGCGGTGGATCATTCTCAGCTGGTGGCCCTGGTAAAGGGATGTATTCACGGCTTTGTAAGTTATCTTGAAGTATTCAGTCTCTTCTAACTTTGTAGTTGAAGCTAGGAACAGAGAATGAAATGACTCATACTCAGTTCAATGTAAGACTGCAGTATATGACAACTGTTATTTTTGATGGTCAATATTTGATTTATAATTTCTGTACTTGCTTTTCTTTACTGCACAATCTTTTTGCTACAAAGCACTTTATGTAAAAAAAATTAAAAACAAATACTGTATTGTTTTGATTGTTTCTAAATTGTATTTCCTTAACATTCTTGGTTTTATCACGTGCAGATCTCAATGTTCTGAATAGATATCCACAAGTTCATTCAATTTCAGCATTCAACAATATTTATAATTACACTGGCATTTTTGGTATCCAAGTTACAACGGTAAGCCTTTGAATCCTGTCCATTATGAAATCATGGTTTCTGGATATAGTGGAATATTTAAGTCGGCCAATTTTTGTATTTATCATAACTAAGGGTGCTTTCATTAAACACTTGAAAGAGATCAGAACCCAAATTTCAGCATGTTATGGAGCTATACAATAATTAAACAACTGTATAATAGTTATTAGGCCACTTCAATCACCAGTATTAATGATGATCACAAATTGGTGCCTTATTGTATAAATGAACTTTGTAGATTTACAGTAATCCTTTAACAGATTTGTACTGGTTTTTAGGCTAGACTTCAGCTTATTATGTATGGTTGATTTGTTTAGTTAGATAAGTTTTCGTACAATCAACATGCACTCTGGGTTTAAGGCACACTGTTTTGTAATATATACATCTTTTGTTGCATATGTAGGACAAAACTTAGATCAAGTTCTTCATAATTAAAATCTTTCAAAATCAATCTGTCAATCTAACAATGACATGCAGATGTTTTCTTAAACTCTGCAACTTTTTCTTAATGGAAAATATTAATTATTTATAAGAGTTCATGGCATTGTTTAATTAGCATACTTGATGTAAAAGATATAAAAAACTTGATGCGAGTTTTGCACATGTATTTTGTGCTTTCAGCACCTTATCCCAAGCTGCTCATGTTACAGCCCTTCTATGATGGTATTTGTTGGAAATAATCGTAGTTGATGCACATAAGAAATAGCGTGTTCATGTTTTGCATAATTCATTCAGTACTCCACACACACACACAGATTATATGACATGCTATGCTTCGATTTTGCATAACCTGGTGACAAGAGCACAGGGTGTGCTTTGTTGACTAGGTGGAAAGTGGGAAGGTAGAAAATGGGGATTGGGGAGAAAATCATTTACAACCAAAGTTGTTATTTTTTACCTTCTCACTTCTTTTCCTGCCAAGAAATTTGGAAGTGTTTTTCTTTCCAAAGTTTCCATCTTCCAACTTCAACTATGCAGGCTTATTTACTGGCCAAAATGCCTGGAATCATTGAGTTTGAGCTTATCTCTGTGTGTGTGTGATCCAGCTGATCTGTTCCTTGCCCTTGACTATGACTGTCTATACAATCTATATTAGCATCATAAATTTTTTGGTCATCTGTGACCCCATTGTTTATGTATCAGGGCTCGGATTTTGTATCAAAAGCCATTGATATAGCAGCTGATGAGATTCTTGCTGTTGCTACTTCTGGACAAGGTTTACTCTCATGCTCTTGACTAGTATTTTGTTTCTTGATTATCACCTTTATATTCCGTTTCACCTTTCAATCAAGCAGTGGAAATTCGGTATTTCAATCCTATTTCCCTTCCCATTTCCTTCATCTCTAATTCTACATAAACAAAGGGTTAGATTGGTAGTTTTACACTTATCCTTTTGGTTTCTGTCTGCAGTTGACCAGGTTCAGCTGGATCGAGCCAAACAGGCTACCAAATCTGCAATTTTGATGAATTTAGAATCAAGAGTGAGTAAATCCATCTCAAATGAAAATTTTACTTGGAAATTACAATGGCAAAAATATATTTTTGATTTTCATTCAGTTTTTCTTGGTCTTGCTATTTTTTGTGTAAGTATCTAATTGCGACTGAATTTAATGTTTTTTCAGATGGTTGTTTCAGAAGATATAGGAAGACAAGTGTTGACATATGGTGAGAGGTATGGCTCAGGAATGGCATTCTAAACTTTCTGTTAATTTGAGCTTAATAATTACTTAACTGGTATGCTTTGTTTATAGATGAATTACTTGTGTACATGTTTTGTGGCTTGTTTACTGATTTTTTCTGTTTGTTTTTATTGAAGAACAGATTTATGTTATTTCTGTATCTTATTCAAAGAATGAATACAATCTGAATTTATAGACTAAGTACAACCTAATTAAGGAAATAAGTAATTAAGGTAATACAAATCAAATCACCACCAAATCTGTCCCAAATCACCACCAAATCTATCCTAATAAGTAGAAAGCAGAATCTGCACTAATTATGGAATAATTATCTTCAACAGTTTTCCTTCAACGTTTCATTTTCTGAGGTATTATGGCAATTCTGTTTTGCAATGAGTTTAAGGATGAGGACATGATGGTGAAATATATGCTTGACTCTTTCTTTTATAATTAAGTTAGCAATGAACACAATATTGTACCTACGGAAAGAACTAGTCATGGCCATTGCTAGAGTATTCTTTTAGATTCGAGATTCCATCTTTGGTGCCAGTTCTTGTTCATGGAGAATTGAAAGTTGTCTTCTGAATATGGATTAACACAATATTATTGTCTTTTAATATTTTTGATTAGAAAGAACACAGGAGTAGCCGTTAGTTTTTGTATTAAATGTCAGTCTATTGTTGCTTTCATTTGTGTACCCGAAATGCTTTCGTGCCTGTTGCTTAAGGATGTCTTTTCCGTACTCAGGAAACCTGTGGAGGATTTCTTGAAGGCAGTGGACGAAGTAACCTTGAAGGATATCACTTCAATTTCCCAAAAGCTCATTTCTTCCCCTCTCACAATGGCATCATACGGAGATGGTATTTCCTTTTTTTCAAAAATTCTCGTTTCTTCTTGTCTCTTTTTGAATATTATTCTTACCTCTCCATTTTCTGCAGTTCTCTATGTTCCAAGCTATGAATCAGTGAGCAGCAAGTTCCGTTCCAAATGAGGTTGCTTGCATCCTTCATATTTAGTCTTTTTGACATACAATCAAGTCTTGTACGGCTGAAAAGTGTAAAATTATGTTAAACTCCTGACTATCCTTGTTGTAGTCAATAAATTAATGATTGTGCGGTAGTGGCATCTACACATCTCATTGTTTCTGGGTACATAAACCATTGATCTGAGTGTTCTCACATTATCATTTTTGTGCTGAACTTAAAACTGCTGGATTATTTTTGGATTTATTCCCTTTGGGAAACCAAATCATAAACGAATGATCAGGAACTCGTTTTTGAATAAGTGTATTGCTAGTTGAAATCTAGTTTACTTTGCTTGCTGTTTTAACTTTAAAGATTTTTTTATAAGATATAAATAGTAAAGTTTGATTTCATATTTGTTTATCTTTATATTGCATGCAGCTAAGTAACCTGGTTCCAATTGGTCAAGACAACACAATTACATTATTAGAAATATGGGACATAGGTTTAACTTAATTTTACAAAACTTACAAAATTAAAGTTATGTTTTACTTGTACTATCATTAAAGCTATATCATTAGACGATATGGAATCTTTTAACATTCATTTATTAGATAACACTTTAATTTATTGTAAAATTTCCAATATTTACACCTTTTCTTCTTTGTTCTTTGCAGAACATATAACTTGAAATTGCATGGCTTGGATAACTTTGTATCTTATCTTCTTATTATCGTGTTAGAATATGCATGGCAGTATCTCATAATTTCTGCGTAATTTCAACCACTTACACTTGACTATTTATTGAAATAAGAAAAATTAGTTGATTACGTGTTTTTTAAAAAACATTTGAACAATAAATGTATTCTCTTCTATCATCAACTGAAATAAATATATAACCAATTAATCACAGGTGTTGTCAAAGTGAGATATACGAAAAAATTGTGCGAATGTCAATAGTGTAAGTCTACAAGACTAGACTGAATATATTCTCAACAGTTTCCTGCCAAGCATGTCATGTCTTTGGTATTCTAGTTTCTATTGTTGTACTTGTAACATGTCGTTGAGAAGGTAAGGTACCCTGGTTCCAATTGGTCAAAACAATATTTTGACAAGTATAATAGAAAAATGTTATCTAGTATCAGTTAAACCAAACAACATATTCCAATATTCTTTACCATATTTCGTGTCATAGCAGTACTAATTTTCTTCATTCTTTCGGAGAGCCTAAATGTTCTTATTTCTACTTAGAAAATCGGTTCACTCAATTTGTCTATTTAAAAAGCTCACTTCAAATGTGTAAAACTTGTGCTCCCTAATAAAGTTTCCACCCAACAAAGAATTACACTTCATAAAAAACATCGAAAAGATATCCATATAAAAAAAAAAATCCATAAGTGGATTAAATTACTTACAGGTCCTTTTTAGCAAAAAGAAATAATAAGTGTTATAAATTTTTTGTGTTTAAATTAGTTGTAAAAAATATATTATTTTGATAATCGATCATATATATAATCATAATTAATTATGTGGGATTGTATCGGGTGAAAAGTATTTTTAAGACTATGTATTACATTTGAGTTATCTTATTATAATATTTTTTGTACCGATAAAATTACAACATATATTTATTAAAATAAAATTAACAAGTTAATAAATACCAAATAGAGCCACTATCTACTAGACTAATCTCTTTATCTTATCTCAGTAACCTATTGCATAACAACAGAATATAAATCGTATTAAAATTTTGTTCCATTACTAGCTAATTATAATGTTAGTTAGTAATAACGATATAATTAGACAAAATAATTACGTTGATGACCATAATATAAACCTTGGTTGATGAACAAAAACAGAAAAATGCATGCAGAAGTATAACTAACTGTTTACGTTGGAAGCAAAGTGTAGAAGATCGATGGAATGGGGATCAGATTCGTATTAATGGTGAACAAGCAAGGTCAGACTCGTCTTGCACAGTATTATGAGTACCTCACTCTCCAACAGAGGCGAGTCCTTGAAGCCGAAATCGTTCGTAAATGCCTCACCCGTAATGAATATCAGGTTCTCTCTCTCTTTTCAATTTTGAATTTCTTTCAATTTCCATTATTATTTTAGTTTTGTTTTGATGCAATTCTTTAAACGTTTTTACATCATATAACTTCTACAGCAATTAAATTTTACCATACATTGATTGAATTACAGAATAAAAATTATTTATGTCATTAATGCATTCCAATTAAATTCATACTATTGTGAGATTTCAATGGTTTTCGAGATTTCACCAAATTCACACTTAGTATGATGAAATCGCCGCACTACTAGGTTTACTTCTCAAAGAGTCACGTCGTACATGTATACTAAATTATTAAGTGCATGTTTAGATTAGCGTTAAAATCATATTTGACAGAGAAATTGCATGTTCTAATACAATATTTCGGAACACGTTATGATTTTTGGTTTATGGTTATTAACTTATTATGTGTTGTATTGATAATTCATTTACATAGCTGAATCTGATGCGTTTTCTTTGTGTACAGTGTTCATTTGTTGAGCATCGCAACTACAAAATTGTATATAGACGCTATGCATCTCTGTTTTTTCTGGTTGGAGTTGATAATACCGAGGTAAATCATTCTTGTTTTTTTCAATATTTCTCATTTTGAATTGATGCAAACAAAGATAATGAATAATTTGAAACAAGCAGATAATCTGAAATATTAAGTGCTTAGAAACTCTGAAATAGTCTAAGCTTTGATCTTAGTGCTCATAGCTTCAAATGTGACCGGCCTCCTAGAACAAAATGAAAAGTAGAGAAACACACATGACGTTTCTGTTGTAAGATAGAAACTTAAATTAATTTTCTTGTTAAAAATGTATCACTTTTTTCATAAGTAAATATGCTATCATTTGCAGAACGAGCTTGCTATTTTGGAATTTATCCATCTTTTAGTGGAAACAATGGATCGGCACTTTGGCAATGTTGTAAGTCCTGCTGTGATTAATCTGTGGAGTTTTATGTTTATTGAAAGGAATTTGCCATACTTTCAAAATGTCTTTTCTTTTCTTCCTTCCATTTCCTGATCTTAGCTCCCACCAAACATTGATTTTACATCTCTTGTCTACTTATATTTGCAGTGTGAGCTAGATATCATGTTTCATTTAGAAAAAGTACATTTTATGTTGGAGGAATGTGTCATAAATGGTTGCATTGTGGAGACAAGCAAGGCAAATATTCTGTCTCCAATTCAGCTGATGGATAAAACTTCTTGGTAATTTCTATACTGTTGTTGGCTCTCTCTGCAATTACATTATATGTACAATAAAGTGAATACACTACCCTGGTTAATCTCTAAATTTCTTTATCAAAAACCACGAAAGACTAAGTTCATTTTTTCCCCTCCTTGACGGTATTGAATTGACTATTCATTGTTGATTTTGATTGTGTGCTTAAAGGGTAATAAAAAGAGAAGAAACGTTCATGGTACTTGGTATGAGCCATATACACTTGACATGATAGCTTAAGCAATAGATCTCTTTTTCAGGCCAAAAGGACTTGTTCTATCTCTTGATCTGTAAAACGTGGTCAATTTAATATCAAGAAGTGTATATAATTGATAGGACTTTCCAGTAATTAAATAAGAAATCCAACTTGAGGCCTCACACGTCAATCCCATGATACTGGGTTGATTTCTTTACTTCAGTTTTATTTTAGGCTAAATGTCATCTTTATCCTTTTAACCTTCATTTTATATTGAGGATTTCATGCAAGCAAGTATTTGTGTTTATATGCCACAGAAGGTTTCTCTTTTTCTTTGGCCGGCTATCCCTTAACCTCTAGTAAGCAGAGTGACCAATCCAGAAGTTGCTTACTTGCTTCAGCTAGCATAAAATCCGATACCTTTAATACCAACAAAATCTTCTTGAAACATCTCAAGCAGAAGACATGTCTCAGACTGAATGTGAGGTGAAACTGTCTAGATAATGGGTTCAACTACAATAAGAAGGTAGAAACCGTGTGATGGGTATTAAGTTCCCAAAAATACTAATAACTCACTACTAGCAATTGGTTGAACTTATTATGAATCACAAAATTGTGTTGGTCATATTCCTTTATTCATGTTTTTTAATTTTTGATAAATTTTAAGTAATAAAAGGTGTGTTTCAAGCTAACACTCGTATCAATGTGTGCAAAAGTACAAGTAATATTAGTATGTGTGTAATCCTATTATTCAAATCCCGCCAGATTCTTTGACGTGGATTCCTATTCACTAACTCTTTTCTAAGCTGCGACCGTGTTTACTTCAACATTATTTATGCAAATCTTTTCATATTTCACATTAAACAAAAAAGTTATTCCTCGTAGCTTTACAACGGACGCACGTCAAGTGGAACTAAATGCAAAACCTAACATGTAGCAAGTTCCACCTTAATCTCATCACTTGTAGCTTCCAGTTGTGTGGATACATCTTGTTTGCAGTGAGAAATTTAATCTACAATACCATCTTTAATATCGTCCATAGCTTAGGTATATCATGTCATGAGATAACGAAGAGTAAAGAATTTTAGTCAGTATATGTCAGATATATATTGATAGAATCACCAACATTTTACAAAGGACTGAAGCCTTAAAATACAACTATAGCAATTGATGTTAATCAAACAGACAATATATCAGGCCACTCCACACGACACATTTTGACGAACCTTTCCTGAGGTTATACAATTTACACATTTCCAATTTACGTGACTGCTCCCACCCATTTAAGCTTTACACTTTAATAGATACAAAGGGGGTGGGTGGGGGGGTTAAGGAAAATACAGAGACAAATTAAGACTCTCAAGAATTCCAAAAGACGTTAGTGTCACTGCTATACAATGAAGGGTCTTGTATTTCCTGGTTAGCCACGTGACAATCAACAAGACGCGCTTGAATAATTTTGCAGAGGGCCAGACCAGAAGGAAGCATCCACCATTCACTTTCATCCCTGCATTGACCCAGCATACCACAAAGATATATGGAAAAGTTGTCAAATAGTGACAGTAATTAAATAAATCTGCATCAATTTTCATTATCTGCTACAATTATTGTTATGGTAGAGAATGGTAAAAGCTACTTACAGACTAAAATTCCAGGATTGAAAGTTGGAAAGCTTGTGTGTATGAGCTGTATAATGTATAAATCCACAAAAGAAGGCAACTACCTGTTTTCAAGAGACCCATTTTTACTATTAAAGATTTAAAACAAATATTGGGGAGCTTATACGACACCACTTTGAAGAAAGCAATTGAAATACAACGAACACTTAGTACTATGTATTATAAGTATGCAGGTAAATTAAATAATCAATAATGTAGCTATTGCATCACATTAAAAACTAGTTAAAAACAAGTACAGCTTTAGCGCAACTTACAACATTGACTAGGGACATTAGGTTCCACAAAGCATACAGTCGAGCAAGCCCAGCCGATTTCCTAGGTCCTTGACTAAATAAAGCACTGATTCCAGAAGGAAATGGAAATAGGACACCAAGAGGGAGAACAAATAAAACTAAGAAGAAGCTCAACAGCGACAACGAGTACATCTGAAGCAAGGTGAGCAACACTAGGATAAAATCTCCCAAGAGTAGTATAGAGATAACCAGACCAACTAGATCCTGTAATAATACAATAGAGTCAGAAATATTTGATGACAACATACACAGTTGACAAGGGAAATATTTTAATACCTGATGACCTATGGGCTTTGTATTATAAATAATAAAAGCAAACGGATAGTATATGGTTTTCTTCTCTTTAAGTGTTCTTAGGCTTTTAGCATGCAAAATCCCACCAGACATCCTTCTAGGCATCAGCAAGTGTTCATTGCTTGTCATGTGATGCACTGAGTTTCCTAGCCTTGAAAGTAAACTGCACATAACAAGGCATAGAAGGTGATTTTAAATTCGTAAAGTTATCAATAAAACAAATAGTAAGTTAGCATTACCATGTCGGCTTTTCAGTTATTCTTGAATCATCATAACCTTCACGTGATGAGGCGATGGTTTCATTCTCAGTAGCATATACAACAAGTCCAAATTGGCAATATCCAGAGGCTGTAGGCTGAAACCATGCAAGATCAACACGCACCCCATATGTAGCCAACTTTGGGTTTGCATATACATCAAGCCAGCTGATAACAGGGCCAAAAGTTATTTTCAGATGTCCACGGCGAACCAAGCGTAGTTGAGCATTAAGACCAGCCACTAATCGATACCATATAGTTGGAGGAACAGACTAGAGAGCAAACAAACATAATCAGCCAACAGAATATACATCCAGGATTTCACAAAAAGGCAAGTTTTGAGTTGAGCAAACCTGACTCATGATGCTAGTAAGAATATTATCACTATGGAGAGAGAAAGGACTCATGTAACTTCCATCTCCACCAAAAATTATAGACATGGGAAATCTTTGATGAAGACGAGGAGGCAGATCGGGTCTTTTCTCATCCCCACCAAGGAAGAAATCCAGATATGCCAGCATGAGATCAGATGTTGCAGCTACCTGTAACATGATAGAGTAACTAACCATTGAATGATTCTAATACATGACAATCCCTAGTTCCCTCCATTTAGAAGTGTGAGAGAATGAAGGAAAAACAACAGAAGAATCAAAATGAGAACTATCCAAGAGAACAGGTACATCAGAGAAAACAGGAGAGTTAGATTCCCCTGCATGTGCCCCCAAACAAGTATAAACAGCAGTTAGTTGAAACTATTAGACGGCTAGAGCAGGGAAGGACTAGAAGTGTTCTATAATTTGGTGTATCCACATTTCCTCATTCATCTCTAATCATGTATCTCATTTATACCTATCCAGGGAACAAGAGGTTTCTGTTTAAACTCTGCACTTCTTTCCTATATTCTGAATATCCATGAAACTCAGAAGAAATTTTAAACTATAAAAAATATTATTGTAAATTAGGTTCAGTGGGGCATTAATGAATAAGGTGAGACATAAATTTAGTATGTCAATAGCCCCAATTAGGGTAGGGAACAAATTCATAAATGAAATCTTACGTACCTTCAGCCCTTCATAAAGTGCTCGCGAACGGCAAGAACGCAAGCATGCATGGTCATACCCTGATCGAACAAATTCCCGAAGTTTCTGTAATTTCTTTCTCCGACACCTTTGAAGCCATGACCAAGCAAGAGGATATGCAATGATGCAAACGATGCTGTATATAGACCCTTCCCACCAGTGATAAGTAGCTAAACTATTAATGTCATCCACAAATCTATTGAAGGCATCTTCATATCTGCAAAATGAAGTGATATAGGTATTAGTTAAAAGGTCATGCTTAATACATAACATGAACTGAGAGCATTTGGCATGGTGTGCACACTAAAATGCTCAATACATCAACAATTAATTACGATCAGCTATATTTTAAGGAAAGAGAGGCATACACAATATCTTTTACTTGCTCTGGAGGACAATGAGGTAGATGCCAAGGTTCACTGAATGTATTTGGGCCCTGAAAATACAGCCTGTGCACATGACTCTGAGATTCTTCACATCTGTTCGTTTCCATAATCTGAAAGATCACAGAAATACAAAGTCAAATTTGGTACATTTTACCAAGTTCCAAAGGTGCTGAGTATCTATCAAATTCACAGAAGAAATTTGTTATGCACCTCATTCAGTGATTCTAAAAAAGGAAAAGAGTGGTTCAATCTAGTGTCATTTCGAGCAGGTGTAACAGCTGGTAAATCATCCCCAGCTACAAATTTCATTCGTGCAACACTGAGAACTAGAGCAAGCAGGATAAGAAGACCTAACAGTAGAAGACCAAATAACCATGGCCCACCAAAAGTGTATACCAACTCTTCAAAAGCTGTATTACAGTTTGGCATGTGATATCTATCAGATATGCACTTGTATGGACAAGGAGTCTCAGCCACACCACCTTTTGAAAAGGAAATAGGAAATCTAATCAATTAAAACTTATGCGATAAATTTTATCATACAAAAATATGAGATTATTGGAAAACCTTTTAAGTAAATGCTCACACATAAATAACTTAGCCTTTACTCTCCCTTCAGGAGTGATAAAAGCAAACTTATTATTAAAAAATACCTCGAATAGAAACATAAATGGCACGATGTGGAAGCTCATTACTTGGGCAATCTTGACAAAGATCTCTATCAGACCCACTGACATTTTTATAAGTACCAACAGGGCATTCCTGCAACACACAGTTAAATGCAAGCTAAGTCAAAGCAACTAAGAAGTTTATCACAAAATTTCTCTTAATTATAAAAAAAGGAATTAACAGATTATATTGATAAGATAATGAGTAACAGAAAACAACCACAAATATACCATTCCAACTACACACATAATTAGTAAAAATTGTGAAGGATGATAGCTCATCTACCTCACAAAAGATACCATAAAGCCCTCTAGGACAAGCAGTTCCACTGATAGATCCATTCTTTCCAGGAAGACCCTGACCTCCACCAAGTCCTCCTCTGTAATAAAAAAAATATATATATCAACCAAACTGGTCCACATAGATGAAATTTTATGCAAACATGGTTTCTCTTATACATCAGTTTATCTACGAAGAGTGATATTAGTACTGGTCTACAGTTGTAGAGACCTGTTGGCTTTATCAAAGAAGCCATGAGCCAAAGCAAACCATATTCAAAACCACACCCAGCAATGTCATTCCCAACACTAGTCAAACTCATAAGAATCAGATAATCCATGAACTGGGACGATCAAAAAATTCTTTCATGGATGCTTAAAACAAATGCAGTAGATTATAGGTATACTTTGCTATATACCAACCCAGTAATAATGCTTCCGTTAACACTTGCTAGAGGGACATATTCATCTCCAACTGGAATATTAGACCAATGAAAGTGAATCCTTCCACCACCTCCACCCCCACCACCGCCAGGACTACCCTGTCCTCCAGCACTTGAGATTATAGAAGAGTCACCAAGTGCCAATGTCTGAACAAACAAAAGAACAGTTCCACCAGAACCACCGCCAGGGCCAATGCTTGAAGTAATCCCACTCCCACCATCCTTCCCTCTTGTGTCATCTCCAAAGCTTTCTCCATCGGCTCTAAGAAGGCCATTCAAAGTCAAACTTGACAGTGAATGCTCCAGTGAACCCATCACTGTCAAAGAAAAGATAATTACATGAAATCACCTTTTACCCATAAGAACATTCAGCAACAATATTTGTTCTGTCACAACTAAATTTTAATTCAGATCTTACCAATGATGCCACCACCTGATGTTGCACCACCTAGACTATTATTTCCACTGCCACTACCAAGTTCACACGGCAAATCAACATCCCCGTATGAGCTGCCACCTTCAATGAAATTGCCATTGTAATATCCATCCCCACCATATCCTCCATGACCACCTCCACCACCAATACCATTTTCAATATACCTTCCCCTACCTAACCCACCAGTACAGCCTGCAAATGGTTCAAATAACAATAATAATTTAATGAACCATCTCCATCAGTAACATATTACAAGCTACCAAGTGATGTGTGAAATTCAGTAGGGAGAATAGTGTCAAGAAGAAATGGCAATACCCAGCCCAGACACACTGATCACTCCTGAATGAGAGACATCTACATTTCTTATCCAGTGAAAGTGCACAACAGACCCAGTTATGGTGCCTTCAACAATAACATCTTCAACCCGACATATCTGCAGTAGTAACCCAAGACAGCTATTATCTTTTATACAGAGAGACCTGACCAATTTAAGGATTTAAGTATTGATTGTGCTAAAGAAAAACCTGAAGAGTGAAAGCCAATGATGAATTCACGTTACAATCTTCAGGTGGATGAAGCAATTCTACAGGGCAATTTTCAACTTGACAATAGAGTTGTGGAGTCCTACCATTTTACACAATAACAACGGGAAATATTAAACCAAATAAAGAAATGCACTACAAAGTTTTCTTATCATGAATTGCATAAACTTACATATCATCACCAGCAACCTCTAAAGGTCCTCTTAGAACAGATCCAGGCCCAACCTTTGTGTTTCAAAGATCATAGTTAATGAATTAGTACATAAATAATAATACAGCTATACAGTTTAAAGGTCGAGAAATTAATCTTAAGAATTTCAAAATCCCAAGTCACAAAAATATACAAGTAGCCAGAAGACAATATGTAAGTCAGCCAAAGGGCACAGATTTCTTTTATTTAACAAATTCAATCTTCTTTGCTCTTATCATGGTAAATATTTAAATTAAAAAGATAGTGACATAGCAGATTCTTCCAACAGCCAAAAACTACCAAATCTCAACATCAAATAGCATAGAAAAAATATTATATAATAAGACTTAAGTCAGTTAACATAATCATCAGAACTTTCTATCTGAGATAAAAAGGCTTCAAACAGAATTTTTGTCTAAAATTATAAGTATTCATCTCTTGATGTGCACATAGTGTACTCAACATGAATCAATATTTGGTGTTTAGAAAGAAACTATCAGTGATCCATTTGCTAACAAGATATCCCAACTTAAACCTTCAATCTGCCAAAATTTAAACCTTATTCAAATATCATTAAAGCCTAAACTGTAGCCTAAAATTTCTAAGTCTTTATATTGAACCTAAATTTTTAATACCCAATTAGAGTAATAAGTCTCCCACCTTAAACCTTCAATGCACCAAGTTTATAAACCCTATCTGACATATTAAACCCTATCCCACTGCTTAGAAATTCATGTCTTCAACTATCAACATAAATTCACAATATGAAATACCACAATAAATGTAACTACCAATATTACCAAAACTTTCCTACAAGAAATTCCGTCGAAGTGAACCACGTGACTATCCCAGTTTACATATCAAGTGTGCATAAATATCATGTCAACATAGAGAAAAATGAACATTCTTCAATAGTCATTTAAATGGTTCTAATTTCAAAAGAAACAGTAAAGCACATAATTAGCAATATGCAAATTTGATACTTTGACTTACATTGATACTGTAAAACAATGACAAAATCAGATGTTGGGCTTCAATTAAATTTCCAGCTCCAGACAAGTTCAAAAAACCTTGCCCATGAATTCCCAAATTTGCATTAGAATGAATAACAGATGATTCCTGATCACCGGCGCATCTTTTAGCATCTCATAGAGTAAGCAATACAAATTAAAGATCTGCTAGAAACAAGGAAAATGCAAAGGATAACAACCTTGAGAACTACTAAGTTGCTAGCTTCAAGTAAGGATGTTGTAACAATTGAATCACCATTGGCATCTATAAGCATCTTGGAATTTAACATCAGGTGAATCTTGACAGACATACGAAGACCGCCATATATCTAATTAAAAAAAAAAAAAGAAGGGTAAAAAAGCATGAATGGGAAGACATTATAAGTCTCTTAAAATAATCACCTAAGAGAAATACTAGACAAAGAACTTTCAGATAGTTTCAGTTTATAGGATATGGTTTTGATCTAATTTGGAAAAGAGCAGGAGAAAGATAGAAAACTTCATATTGAGAGTTTTTAGTTTACACCTAGCAAATCAAAATGGAAGAGAGCAGCATCTGAAAGAACCAGAACTCAAGTAAAGAAATACAATTGTTTATTGTTCTAAGCAAAAGAAGCTTTATATAGTTCTACTTGCCTTGATTACAGAGTCACTCATCAGAAGCTCTTCTGCCATTAACTCAAACTCCGATGAACTATAATGAGCAAGCCCAAAGCTTAAAACGGCACCAGAAGTCAAACGAATTAGTCCACCAACCTGAATGTTAATGAAATGTTATTTTGGCTATCCTTCAAATATCAATTGTAATGGTGCCAAAGCTGGCATTTTAAAAAAAACAATGCATAGCCCTCCAAATGAAGCAATCTAAACTTCCTTTAAAAGTTCCAATAGTAACTAAATATATCATATTTGCTTTGTCAATTGTCAATCAATTCCTCGTAATTATATATTTCCCCAACAAAAAAGTCATAAAAACATTGGCCAAGCAAATGCAGTCGTCCAAATCAAGTAACCTAAAAATTTCTTTAAAGTTCCAAGTTCCAACAGCAACTAATTTGGGTAGATCTTCTTCTGAATATGCATGTAAAGAGTTTTCTCACCTTATTCATGTTACTCTTCTCACTTCTCTCTTTAAAAATATTCTTCATTGTTTTTCCTAATATCAATACATTATTCATTTCAATAAGGAGCAATAAGATCTGTATTTTTAATTCACCTGAACACGGCTCCAATACAAAGGAAACAATGCCTTGGCCTGATTCTGGACATAAACATTTGTCCAAAGAGGCACTTTGGGAAACTCTAACAGAAGCGTATCAGTTTGAGTAGACAAGTTATGATTGCAAATGATAAGACTCCGAGGAACAGCATCATAATATGTCCCTGCAGCACCAGCATTGCCAGAACATCCAAGACTAATTCCTCCTGCAACAAACAGAACAAGCTTTAAGTAGCTTGTATCTACTTATTTCTCTTAAATAATTCCAGTTATTAGAAGAAAAAATTTCTCTAAAATTAATATTGAAAAGTATGATGGTCAAGAATATTGAATCTTTAAAACAATAATCATCATATCACACCATGTACAAAGAATTTTGTATTGTCATGTCTGCTGAAAACATTAATTGAAACTCTTCCTCCTCCACCACCAGCAAACCCTCCACCTCCAGTGGCACTGATTGTGCCAGTTCCAGTCCTGCATTTGGCAGAGGACATGATCAGTTGCAATCTGAAACTACTCGGAAATAGAGAATAATTGAAGCCAACAAAAGCAGTGCAATATCTGTTTAGTTATTGCGTGTTGGAGACTACTCAATTGCATGCAATCATTATTTCAAATTCCACACCAGAAATAAGAAAAACAAAGCAATAAAATCAAGACACCACCAATCTTATTTACATTGATTTCAGCAAAAACCACGTGAAGTAACAGCTACAAACAACAGCATACTACAAGATCATATACTAACAGTTGACACTGACTACTAACAACAAACCCAAACACAGATCAACCAAGACACCATCATTTTCCATCAACGTCTGTAAACAAATGATCAATCTCTAAATCTTTCTCAATAGTTCTGCTTCTGCCCATAGTTTTTCCTACCCCGCATTTGATCTATTCCCCTAACTGGAAGCCTCAACAAAATACAAAACTTCTCCACACACATAGAAACCACCTAATGCAAGATTCAACGATTTTTTCTACAATTCATGCAACCTCAACCTTCTTTCTGACACATCCATTCCTAATTCTACAGTTATACTGACTAGTAGTACCAATCATAATAATGAATAACAAGAACTTATCATCACGAAACTCAATTAACAAATGTAATAACACTACCATAATATTAAAGGGAAGAAGAAAGAAACGATACATTACATTCTATGAGCCTTAATAAAAATGCTGCCACCAGAACCTCCACCACCCTTGATCCCACCATCCCCACCATTTGCCAAAAGATCACCGGACAAATCAATGCTATCAACAACCTCAAACCAAATCCTCCCACCTCCTTCCCCACCATACTTCTCCTCCTTACTCGTCGTCCCACCCTTACTCCCATAACTCCATGGCTCATCCAACGAAGACCACGAATACGCATCCCCACCCCACACATCATCCGGCAACTTCGTATTATCCGAAACACACGTGGCACCTCGTCCGCCGTGCCCTCCACCGGCACCCTGCGTCCCCGACGGCGTCCCGCTAGTCTGCGCCGGAGGCGCCCCGGCCAAACCAGTCACGTTTATCACCGAACCTTCAAACAAAGTCAAGTTCCGCGACGCCACGTGCACGGTCCCCGCAATTATCGTTGCACCACTCTGCAAAGTAAATCCGTCGCTCACGTTAATCGAAATCACGCAACCAGAAACGGCGCAACTCAAATTCGCGCCAGAAAGTATGTTCAAGCTCCCGTTCCCTTCTATGTACACGTCACCGGTGAAGACCAAACTGGAATTGAGATCGCACGTGCCGGAGAGGGAGCCCGTGCCGTTGAGACCGTCCTCGCACGTGAGGGAGGGCGGATGAGGCAGCGGTGGCGGCGGCGGCGGCGCCGGAGGCGTGTAGTCGCCGTATAGCGCGTCGAAATCGGAATCGAGGATTGAGAAATCATGGTTCGAAGCTATAGAGAAAGAAGTTAAGTAAAGAATCGAGAAGGTGAATAATGAAAGGGTTTTGTGATTGTGAAGTGTGAGAGCCATTAAAAAGGAGGCAAACTCATCACATAGGGTTTGGGGTTTTGGTGAAAGAGGAATGAATTGGTGAAATGGAAACTTAGCAGTGAAGAAGAAGAAGAAAGAAGAAAGAAGAAGAAGAAAATTGTGAGAGAAAAAATTATATTATATAATGAAAACAAAAAAGTGTAAGGAAAATGTAAAAGGGGAAGTTAAGTTAGTGCAGAAACGCAATGGTGAGTGACGCTGAAAGGGCCGAAGGGAAGAGGCTGAACAGGTGGCTAGTTACTACCTACGGTGGGAAGACACGCACGCACGGCACGTGCACTTCATTCTTTCCCTTTCTTCTATTCTTTTCTCCTCTCTTCAGTTGACTCTTTTCTTCTTTCTCACGTTACTTCTTCACTTCCTAATTCCAATACCTTGGGCCCTTCTCAACTCAGAGTCAAAACATGGCCCGGCCCATAACACTTTTTCTTATCTTCTAACTATTAAATTCTTGACTTGGAAAAGAATAAGGAGAATGATAGTAACGCATTTTCTAATGTTTTTATTATTAATTTACATTTATTAAAAACTATAAACTTTTATTATCCTAGTTAAAATACATCAGAGGATATATTATTGACATTATTCTTGTATAAAAAGAACGTTATGTCTTGCAGTAGTTTTTAAAAATAAAAAACAATAAAGAAAGTATTAAATAAAAAATATATTTGATCTCTTAAAATATAGAAAACATATAGGAAACTGATAGAAAGAATTGGTATTCATTAAAATTAAAGTTGGCACTACTGTGATTATTGAATTATATGTCGTTGAATTTTGAATAGGCTTGACCATTAAATTAAATGGTCTATAACTTTTCCCACGTAGACGATTGTAACATGAAAACTTTTATTGTGAATATTCAATAAAATAAAAACCATTCATTTTCTTCATGTTGCATTTATTGCAGCCATTACTTTTTCTAGAAAACGCCACCAACTCTTTTGACCATAGTTTTTTTAAAAAAAATTATAGTTTTTTTATGATAGATAGTTAATATTTGAGTGAGACCAGACTATAATGAATACTAACAAATTTAAAAAAATATATATATTTAAGTAAGTTATATTTAGGGTTAAAGTTAAAATTATTATTAGTTTAGAATATATTTTGTATTTAATTAATGGATTTGTCTGACTTAGATAAGAATGAAGTTAAACAATTCATTTAAAGATGATTGCATATTTTAGTTTATTTAGATGGACAGGTATTTTAGAGAGAGAAGTATTTTCACAATTACCAATCAAATATAAATTATAGAACAAAATTAATAATTATGTTTGTGAGGTCAATACATCAAGAGTGTACTTAGCAAAATGTATTAATCACTCTATTATTAATAATTATTACTAAATATATAAGTATTTCTTTAAATTTATTCTAAAATATTTAAATTAATTATTTTTAATTAAGTTATTTAATTTTGTTTCTTGAGGAAATGAGACAAACCCTTAATTGATACAATAAATTCTTAAAAATTATTACAATAATATTATTACATGATGAATGGCAAGATATTATAGAATCAAATCACTACACGGAACATTATTAGTGTCGTGTCACGGACGATGATAACATTTTGATTTTAATATGTTTTTTTAGAAGGACACGTAAAAGAAATATTTCTATAAATTTTCTTAAATATATTTTTTTTTATAAAAACAATCTTAATCGAACTCAAACATGAATTATGAACTAAATTATATTTATTGAGTTCATTATTATTCCATGTACATTCAGATCACATCTCATAAAAAAAGTTCACAAATTCCAACTAACCACACTCTTAGAATTGAAATTATTTTCTTTTCAAGAAAAGTAAAAAAAAAAAAGTAACACCAAAATTATCTCCAAGCTAAAAAGTTAAAATTAATTTTTTAAAATAAAAAATATTTACGGAATCAGGTTTCCTCTCTTCTGTTGAGTTATTATTTTCATATACATCATTAAAAATGCAATCAACAAACAAAAGCATGCACATCGAGATTTTATGTTGTGTCGCAAACTAAGATAAGTGACTCAAAGTTAATTATTAAACATTTTGACAGTTTTATAATATTATTAACCACATAGAAGAAACGATAATATTTATGTATTTTTAATTATTTATAAGACAAAATCAATCATAGTTGCATATATAATTTACTATAATTAACAGTCAATTATTCCATAATATTATTAATCATTTGGAAGTAACGTTTATCATCCGAACAAAGGATGAATAGGCATAAAACAGCGAAACGTTGAATATCTCCTTAACACACATAAATTTTTAAATTGCTGGCCAGATTAACTAAAATTCAATTTCCTCATATGCCCCTTGACCTCAAATAGTTCACCATCTAAGCTTTGCAGGGAAATACTGCAAGTAACCACAAAGAAAATAAGAACCTCACAAAGAATAACGATGACTGAATAAAAAAATTTATTAACTGAATTATCAAGATTCTCAGAATTTGACTCTCACCTTCTCAATGAGTGACATATAGTATGGCTTAACTTTCTCCACATCAACCAAAACTTTGCTTTTGCTATAGAGATCATATTTGCTGCACGAAATTATATTATACATGGTTATGTGTAGAAGATGTGCGTACAATTAAGCAAATCTAAAAAAGTAAAAACAGAAACATACTTAAATATTTTGAGCCACTTCATATTCTCAATGTCTTCTTCGTTCATGAAGTGAGTATATGCACCTTCTTGGTGTAAAGCTGAAAAATTATAGGTTACACTCGTTATATTTGCAGGACACATGCAACACAGAGAGCCTACTACTTCGTAGCAGAGTTCATACGTAAAAAAAGGAAGCATATGATGAAAATGCTTACGATAGAAAGAGTGATATCTAACAATGAATAATCCTGCAGATGGCAAAGTGGTGCCATTTTCCTTAGCCACCTGAAAATTTCAGCTCCCCGTGTAGTAGTTAGATATTAAATAAAGTGTTATGTATAAAAATAAGAAAAAAAGATTCAGATAATTTTATACCGTGATCACAATTGATAAGTTTTTTTATTTTAAAATTTTTAAAATCATGTAAAATTTGATAATAGTTATATATTATGTAAAACTATTTTAACTATATAATACATTAAACTCTAAATGATGAACCGTATAATAAACTCACTAGATACATATAATCATCATGTCCCCATGACATCACTAAGTTGTCCAGCCCACATCCTTTTGTGTAGATCCCATTCTTAGTGCTATAAGCAGGGCATTTGTAATCTGGGTTGTCCTTGAAATACTGATTCAGAAATGAAATTAGGTTAATTAATAATTTAGTATTGAAAAGTAGTGTGTCATTAACAGGTTTAGAAAAAGAAAAAAAAAATTACCTTATGATGAATAATTGACTCGTCAAAGGCACAGCCTAGAGGAAATGTATCACCTGCAAATGTACCATTAACCATTCAGTTATAACGTTGGATTCAAGTTTAAAACAAATTGAAGGAAAAATAAAATAAAAAGCTTATGTGTAGACAAGAATTAAGGACAGATTCTCACCAACTACAGCCCATTGAGGAAGCCCACCAAAACTAGGAAGGAGAAGAATTTTTCCAAGATCTGAAACAAGCCAACAATATTATATGTTAAAAAATATTTATTCTTTTATGAAAAATACTAATTATAGTTTTTATTTGTTAATAGGTTTGAACATATTGATAAATAAATTAAGAAAAATATTTGGTAAAGAAGTTAATAAATAATCAATAAGTTATAAAGTTATAAAACGGGAAGAGAAGAAATTGATAAATTAAAGGGCATATACATATACCATGGATGAGAGCAGTTAAATGCAGCCAATCTTCATTAGGATGGTCTTTTCTGATGGCCTCAGCAGATTGCAACAAATGCTGAATTTGAGGTTCATCTAAGTCAGGATCACTGTCATCCACTACTTCATTCAGCAACTCACAACATTCCCAAATGCTCATTTCAGCCTTATCCAATTTCCCATATTCCTTCCTCATTCTCTTCACCTACATTGATTATTAATTAGCATTATTTAGCAAATTATATCTCCATGAGCACAGCATTTCCTTCTGCTGAAATTGCCAAGTAGATATATATTATCGGTGAAAACAAACATTATGCTTTGCTTACAAAGTCATATGTCTGATTAATGTGTTGCAACTTATAAAATTTCTCCACGCCATTTTGCCTCCCGCTTTCAACACCATAATAATCTCTGCCAAATATTTCCATTGTCCCGTCTCAGTTTCATTAAAAATAAATAAGTTTTTCTATAAGCTTCAAAGACGTACTAGAAAATAATCTGAAGAAGATCACTAGAATTTTATAAACTAAGCACACAAAATATGAAATGGAATTGAAACCTGAAGGAGTGGCCAAATGCATTGATTTCCGGGGTCATGAATCCATCCTTTGGCACTGGTGCAAATCCATCATTCAATACAAGCTCATTGGTTTTTTCAGCAGACACGTTCTTCTCTTCAGCTTGTGTCCCTGGAAGCATGCACGTAATGTGACTACTAAGAACCAAAAACAAAAAAAAACAAAAAAACAAAAACAAAAGCAATGATACCGAGAGCAGGATGATCAAGGATGGTGGTCATTTTCTCTTTGACCGAAATAACAGGACAAGAAAGAAGCAAGGTGGAGGAGAACAAAAAGAGAAAGAAAGAGAAATGTCTGTGAAAAGGATATGTGTGACAACCTAGTTCTAAAGGGGGGAATATATAGTTGCATGATATGTCCTTGCCCCAGAATATTAGAAGCTTGAAGTCCTTATCAGAAAAAACTAAAACAAATCTCAGTGTGATTCTAGAATGCAGAAGCTGTACTGTCTACTGAACTTCCCCAAATACAGTAAAACTTGTCAGTTCCTGTAACCAGTCTGACTTGTCAATCTTATTTTTGCGTTTTTATGAAACAGCACAGTATATGTGTAAATAGAAAATTTTCATATTATTTTTAATAACTTTTGAGTCTTTTTTTTCTATTGTATATACCCAATTTTATTCTAATAAAAACAACTAAAGATACAAAAAAATGAGGAAAAATAAACAAATAATAATAATACTTCCTTTAACATTTAGTTTGATTAATTTTTAAAAAAAAATCTTAATTATGTGGAAAATGAAAAAAAAAACATACAACAGAATAAAATTCAAAAGGCCAAATAAATAAAAAGAAGTACAAAACTTTAAAGTAGGCTAAAATATATTATTTTAAAGTTTGTCTTAAAAGTTTCAAAATTATGTCTAACAATCACTTTAAGGAAAAGATTAATTCAACTCAAAAAATCAAAAAGGAAGAACGAAACATTTTAAAAATTTAAAGATCAAGATAAATTTTCACAAAAATGAGGTAAACAGAGGACAAAAAAATATACTTTGGCCTTTAAAATAAATAACTAGTATTTGTTTTCCTCCTATTTTATGAATTCATTGTCACACAGACCAAGGTAATCAGGGTTTTGAGTATATGAGAGTGCCCACTGAGTTAGAAACTTGCATCAGCAGTGACCATGTCCTTATCACTTTGAATTACAAAATGTTAAAATCTTAAATAAATGAGAAACTCTCTTTAACCTGTTAAAGATGCATAGATTCTCAGTCATGCCCATGCCAATGAATTAGGGGTAAATAGAAATTTATCACCTGATTTATTTAATTCATTAGAGCAAATGTTACCATATATTTTAAAGATCTAACATATACAAAATAAAAATTTCATTCTCGATTATACAAATTATCAAATAAAATATTTTTTAAGATAATTTTTTTTATTAAGATAGTAAAATTATGTTATTTAATTTTTTAATGTATTTTATAAATTAAATATATTTCTAGTTTCTTAATTTGTATTTTTTAAATATATTGGTTAATGAAACTCATTATTTAAAGTTTGATCTTGCTTAATTTGTTTAATAAGTAGGTAAAATTTAAATTTTTTAAGAAAATCTCTATTCAATTAAATATGTTAGATTTCAATTTATAAAATATAGATTAATATGATAGATTAATGTATTTATTATTTGAATATTAAAATATTTATTTTTAATGAATGATTATTGATATCTTTATAGTAAAAAAATAATTTTTTATTATATTGATCAAAAGTTAATTATATAATTTAGGTTTAGTATAGATAATTCTTTATGTTATCTAACTTGTTCGTGATTTTATTTAAAAAACCGTAAACTATTACGTCAAATTATAATTATATTCAAAAAATTATATAATTAGATTTAAATATAAATTTATATGTGCTGTGATTTATTATTGTGTTTTTTATAAATTAAAAGTTATATTTGACAATTTTTTTAATATTATACTTAATATTTATTTAACATTGATTTATTTAATTGACTTATCTAAAATTTAACTCATTGCGCTGTAAAAAAGACGGCTCAACTTTTAAAAAAGTGAAATCAAATCTTAGAAAAGAATTATTGACTTTAATTTTACAAAAAGTTTGACGCGCATGGATTTAGTCTCATACATAGACAAAATAGACAACCCCAATTAAGAGCCCAAATAAAATTATTAAATTGTTTAATAATAATTAAATTATTTTGTGTTAAATGGTATCTCAAAATACTAGGTATAAATTTTTTAAAATTTTCATTTTAGAAATTATAGAAAAACGTAAAAAAATAAAATAAAATAGTATGACCAATCTAATTTTACACATTCTTTTTAAGATTATTTTATCTTCTAGTTTCTTATCATTTTTATTTTTATATATCTTTAATAATTTTATGAAGTTATTGGAATATTTGATACTAATAGTTAAACATTACTCGTACACTTTAGCACTACTTGCTAAGTGAGTATACTCTCTTATTTTATCCAAACAAAAGTGTTTATGCTCTTCTTATACTTAATTATATGTATAAATATAATTGATTTGAGCTTATAAATGATTAATAATGAGGGTCCTGGGATCTTGGACATTCACAAAATCACTCTGTTTTGTGCTTGATTTCTGTTTTCAATTTTTTCATTTTATTATGCAGTTGTGCTGAAGCCGGCATCCAAATTATTATTACAATTTTATTTCGTTAACAACTATAATATATAATTAATCAGCCAATTCACTTATAAAATATACATGTATTTTTTTTTATATATTTTATATATATTTATATTTTTTTTTTTATATTTTATAATTACTAGTGACTGATTATTTAATTGTGTGCGTATTACATTTATTTACCGAACATTTTTCTTATTGTCATGATATTTATGGGCTGATGAATGAAGTTACCCTGTGACAATTGGTGGCTTGTTCACACATTTGGGAACAAACATGGCAGAACTCAGATTTTTTGCCTTCTGGGAACAATTCTGGCAGAGCCAAGATTTTGGTGGCCCTTGAATCTGGATCATGGGAGACCCAAGATTTTGTTTCAAGCATTTCCTTGCAATTTTTGTTTGCTTAATTTTGAATATGGGTTGGACTATTATTCTCATGCGTATTTGGGCTTTATATCCTTATGCAGTTGGAAATTTGGTCTGGACACTTCTTCAAGTGAGAAAAGCAAAATAGAAAAAATACTGAAAATGTTATTATTTGATTAAGAACAGAGTGAAGTGAAAAGTGTGATTATATGAGTAATTTTGTAAATAATTTTTAATTTATTTTATATAAAATGGATAATATTAAAAATATAATATTTTTTATATATTTTTTTAAAAAAATTCATAACTTTCAAAAAGAAAAAAAAATGACACTCACTGTTGTTTTAAATATTCTTTTGTTTATGTGTACTAAATCCGAGGGATAATCATTTTCTTTACATCTCATCACACTTATTATTTTCAGGGAATCTCTTTCTGGCTGGTTGTTTCTCTCTAGTTGAATAAAGTCTTAAATTACTCAAATAAAAAAAGTAGGAATAAATAATAAGATAAGTATATACTTAGATGAATAGAACACTGTTTTTGTTGTAAAAACAAAAAGTTGTACAACAAAGAGAAAAAAAACTGATTTTGAAGATAAAGAAAGAGCTAGAAAACTGGTAAGACATCATTTAATCTATTCTTTTAAACACATTTTTTTCACTAGTTGGAATTTGCTATAAAAATTACAAAAAATGTGTGAATCTTAAATCTTATTTAATGACACATAGTTTTTCAATCTTTTATAAATTTTACCAGTATTAAAATGAAAGTTTAAAAAGAATTGTATTAGAAAATATTTTTACACATTGTCTTAATACAGTCAGTCTTGCATTCTTTTTTGAGAGCTCCCTCTTACATTCCTAGCTTCTTAAATTGATGCAATAATCCTTTAAAAAATGAAACGTTAAAATTGTTGAGTAATAACCAAACTCTTCAATAAAATGCTTTTTAATAAACTTTTATCACAAAAAAAAAATTATTACTCTTTTATTTTCTGAATTAAGAAAATTTTTTCCCTATGCTTCTATCATGTTTGATACCAAAGAAAAGGTCAGGAAAGAATAAAAGTCATAAAAAAAAATTAATGGATCACACCATTTAACATTTTATTTTAATTTAAGTATTATTGTTCTATTTTATTCAATTCCATTATCTTCTACTCTCCTAAATCATCCTTAATTGAAAATTAAGAAGTGAAATTAACTATTCCTACTGAATTAAGCAGAATGCCTTGATGACCATTTTGAACAGTGATTTTTTATTGATAAATTGTGATCATAGCGATTTATTTTTTCACTGATCGTTATACATATGTCAATATCAAAGAAACTTTGGTGTTGGAAAAGGATTTGAACATAACAATAAACGCGCGATTCATTTTATATCATTCATTTATTATATTTTGATTGGATAAGAAATTAAGAAGATCGCAAGTTGCAAGTGAAGACATTAAATAAATGCATATCTGTATAATGAATTGCAAATTGCATTCTGAATCATTGTACAAAAGAAAAATAGCTAAAATAATTTGGCAACAATCACCGAGTCGGCAGAATAGTTAAGAATCAATTTCCTCTGTCTTCAGATCCTTCACTTGAAACGGTTCATTCACCATCTAAGCTTCGCAGGGAAATACTGCAAGTGGCCAGAAAAAAAAATTAAGAACCCCACATTGGAAAAACTATGACTAATCAAAATAAGAATAGATAATAAGTTCATCCAAATTTGACTCTCACCTTCTCAATGAGTGACATATAGTATGGCTTAACTTTCTCTACATCAACTAGAACTTTGCTCTTGCTGTAGAGATCATATTTGCTGCACAAAATTATATTATACATAGGTTCTGTGAGAAGCTGCAAACAACTAAAAATGTGCATAAAAAAAATATATACTCAAGTCAAAATAGATACATACTTAAATATTTTGAGCCACTTCATATTCTCAATGTCTTGCTCATTCATGAGGTGAGTATATGCACCTTCTTTGTGTAAAGCTGCAAAATTATATGTCTGAGTTATTATTTTTGCTAGACACAGTGAACTCAAGGAAGCCACTTCATAGAATAGTTTACAGAGGGAAAAAAAAAATATGATGAAAATGTGCTTACGATAGAAAGAGTGATATCTAATAATGAACAATCCTGCAGATGGTAAAGTAGTGCCATTTTCCTTAGCAACCTGCATCCCAATTCACCATGCATGAGAATATAGATCTTAAATAGAGTGCTATATAATAAAAAAATATGCAAGTAACAAATTTATAACATATGGTTGATGAACAACCATATATAGACTCACCATATACATATAATCATCATGTCCCCATGACATCATTACGTTGTCTAGTCCACATCTTTCTCTGTAGATCCCATATTTAGTGTTATAAGCAGAGCAATTGTAATCGGGGTTTTTCTTGAAATACTGCAGCAAAAATGAAATTAGGTTAATTTGATCATTTAAAATTAAAAAGAAGTGTCATCATTAACTGGTTCATTAATTAGAAGAAGTTAATTAATTACTTTGTGGTGAACATTTGACTCATCAAAAGCGCAGCCAAGAGGAAATGTATCACCTGCGAATATCCCATTAAAATTAAATCATTAGATTCAAATTTAAAAGAAATAGGAAGTTGGAAAACAAAAA
Source organism: Hylodesmum podocarpum (assembly GCA_026586105.1). Taxonomy (NCBI): domain Eukaryota; kingdom Viridiplantae; phylum Streptophyta; class Magnoliopsida; order Fabales; family Fabaceae; genus Hylodesmum; species Hylodesmum podocarpum. Next base: position 2,105,037 of record JALJEV010000403.1, read on the forward strand.
TTAAGGAACAGTTCTCACCAACTACAGCCCATTGAGGAAGCCCACCAAAGCTAGGAAGGGTAAGAATCTTTCCAAGATCTGAAACAATACAAAATATTATGTTAATACCCGTTGGTGAAAACATTTTATGGAAAAGGACATTCTTTTGGGTCCAGTTATTGAAAGAATATTCTAAAAACAAACAAAGAAATTCAAAGGGTAAATATATACCATGTATGAGAGCAGTTAAATGCAACCAATCTTCGTTAGGATAGTCCTTTCTGATGGCTTCAGCAGACTGCAACAAATGTTGAATTTGAGGTTCATCCAAATCAGGATCACTCTCATCCACCACATCATTCAGCAATTCACAACATTCCCATATGCCCATTTCAGCTTTGTTCAATTTCTCATACTCCTTCCTCATTCTCTTCACCTACATTTTTAGCATTTAGCAAATTGGAGTCAATTTAATCAGCATTGTAACTCCTTCTGAAATCACCAAGTAGAAAGACACATTGATAAAAATAAACATTGTTTTGCTTACGAAATCATATGTCTGATTGATGTGCTGCAATCTATAAAATTCCTCCACACCTTTTTGCCTCTGACTTTCAACATCATAATCTCTGCCAAATATTTCCAATGCACCAACAAAAAAAAATTAATATGGCTACAAACTACTTGAAACTAAAAATAAAAAAGAGTAATTAACAAAATATGAAACCTGAAAGAGTGGCCAAATGAATTGATTTCCGGAAGCAAAAATCCATCCTTTGACTCATCTTTTGGCATTGGAAAACCACCATCCAATACTAGTTCATTGGTTTCTTCAGCATGCACATTCTTCCCTTCAACTTGTGGCTCTGCTGAAACCATGCAATGCGACTTAGTAAATCTTTTATTTTTAAACTATTTATCATTTTACTAAAAAACTCTTAAATTTATTATTTTTATTATATCCTTAACTATTTATTTTGAGATATAAATGTAACAACTTAAAAAAATTACTTGCTTCAAAATGAAACATACCAAGGGTAGGTTGTTCAATGAGGATGGTCATTCTCTTGCACCGAAATCACAACACAAACAAACAAGAAAAGACCAAACTAAAGAACAAGAGAGTAAGAAATAAAAAAGAGCACGTATGGAATGTGGGAATCTAGTTTAACAAAGAGAGTATATATAGTAACATGCAATGTCCTTCCCCGCGAATTTGGAAGTTTGGAGTCCTTAACAGAAAAAGAAATAAACAAAATCTTTCTTAAGGTTCGGAACCGTACACATGAATTTACGTTTCGCCACAAGTTAGGGTCTGAACGATACACGTGTTTTTTTTTATGAGGGGCTTACTTAAAATAAAAATTGTTTAAAAACAAAAAAGTAAATAAATAAAAATAGTTTCTGATGATATTTTGAAAGAAGAAGATAAGTATGAGTCAGACATGCGTGTGAATCATATCTTGTGGTTGTTGAATGGTTCAGCACAATACTCGAGGCAAACCATTCTGACTAGGTATCTACTCAGAGCTGACTAATCTTCTAACTTTCAATTTAATTAATTACCAAAATAATCAAAACTTTCTTCTATAAGTGCATTTCAATTCTAAATAATCTAAACCATCTTTGATTATTTCAAATATAAAATACTGAATAATTGTAACATATATTTAGGATAGGTCTATTTCATGATCCCAGACAAAAAATGGAATTAGATAATTTAATTATATTTATTTAGTATATCAATCATTTTTCATATCATTTTCATTTAGAATAAATTAAATAAATGCATATTCAATTTTCTTGAAATAAGAATGTTTTCAAAAATATTTAATTTTTTCTTCTTGGTTGTGGTAAAAATTTTATGGGTATATATTAATTATCTTATTGTATATATTTAGGTAGGTCAAGGGGTAATTATTCTTAATATACTGAAGGCCTAGATCCAACATAAATTTAGAAACTAATGTTGACAATGGAATTAAAAGGATAATAGGATTTTATTTATTTTTTTCATATGACATTAGAACTTTCTTAAATATATTTTAAAATTGTAATGTCTTTGCTAAAAGGGAGTGGCAATATTGTAATATGCCATGCTAGCTGTCTTTCACGCGTGATTTTCATGCATTGAACTGTGTACGTATTACAGACAAAGAGTAGCTGTACGTACAATGCAAAATCTGCAGGAAAGATATCCTATCTATTTCTCAGTATTATTAAGAAATTCAATTTTAATGACTGAAAATAAATATTACAACAATTTACAAAAACTCTTACATTGTACTTAATTAATTGAATTAAATATTTAACATTGATAAACAGTGTATGTGAAAACTTATTACAACTATAAAATATAAAAGAATCACATTTATTGAACATAATATGAAATAAATTTTATTTTTTTAGACTTTAGATGTATAAAGACAACGTGGATCCACGTTTTAAAATGCAAAAAAAGTTTAAATGTGTACTACTTTATTTGCGGTGTCTGTGCAAGATTAGATTAAAAAAAACATTGGCTATAAATAAATAAAAAAAGGTATTTTTTGTGGTCCAAATTGCCGACCTTAACGTTAGGCCAAATAAGTCCACGTTATTTGGAAACTTGGTGGGTTCAAGAAAAAAAAAGTTGAATTCGAAACGTTATTTGAATTACACTTCTCAGACTCACCCATATTACAAAAAGATTATATATAAAAATAAAATGAATTAAAATGTAGAGAGACAAGATTCTCAGGAAGTTTCAAAAGGGAACTCATTAGGAGAAGTAAAGCAAAAAAGCATATATATATATATATATATATATATATATATATATATATATATATATATATATATTTAAATAAGTCTCGTATATAAGTTCATTACAAGAACATGATGAATTATTGAATGTCTCCGGACATTAAAGGTATTTAAAATTTAAATCTCTCTACATATTTTTTTTTTTGGAGAAATGGGTAGAAGTGTTTAACAAACAAATGCCTTCATGTAATATCTGACACGTCCTAAGAAAAGTTTTAAAATCTAAATGTTTCCTTACTCAAATATGGTAATTGTCATTTTATCTATATATTTTTTGTTAATTTCATTTTATTTTATATATAATGAGAAAATTAATGATGCACGTAAAATATTATGTATTTTAAAAAGAAAATTTTCCTTTTATTATTGTGAAGTCTATAAATAGTATTGTTTGTTTTAAAGATTCACGTAAAAAATGTAACGTCAGTCCATTTGTTATGATAAAAAATTAAACATGGCATCTAAACTTTAGACAACTCAATCAAGTAGTTAAGAATAATTATTTGAAGAATAAAAAAATATATTAATTTAAAATGACAGTTAACATATTTGAGTAAGGAGATGTTTATATTATTGTGGTTATTGTATATTAGTATTGTTTATTTTGAGATAGATAATATTTTGTGAGATATGGTTTGTTATATTGGATAGGTATTAATTGTTTCAGTGTATCTTTAGGAGAAAGTTTAGGAAGGTACTGGTGTATATATTTTAGTTTTCTGGATGAATGAAAGTGAGAGAACCTCTATGGTATTTTGGTATGGTATCAAAGCCATAACCATACACACCCAGCCATTAAGAACCATGGCTGAAAAAATCCAACACAGAGAAACTGACCACAAGTGATGATGACACCTCTCAACGGAAAATCATCTCGCCTTACACATAACCATGCTTGACAATCCTGGTCTCTTGATTACCCAGGTACAATTGAAGGGCGAAAATTATGATGAATGAGCTCGTTTGTTAAGAACGGCTTTAAGAGCAAGGAAGAAATTCGACTTTATTGATGGGACAATCAAAAAGCCGGCAGATGACTCGACGGATCTTGAAGATTGGTGGACCATTAATTCCTTATTGGTGTCTTGGATTCAAAACACCATTGAACCATCTCTCCGCTCAACAATCTCGCATGTCGAGATTGCGCAGGACCTATGGAACGATATTCGCGACCGATTTTCGTTGGTCAATGGACCAAGAATTCAGCAGATAAAGTCAGATCTTGCTGAGTGCAGACAAAAAGGAATGAGCATTGTCAATTACTATGGCAAGCTTAGGCAATTGTGGGATGCATTGGCGAATTACAATCAGCTGCCAACATGCAAATGCGGAGGGTGCACATGTGATCTTGGATCGATACTTGACAAGAAACGAGAGGAGGAAAGGGTACATACCTTCCTTATGGGATTAGACGACACAGTGTATGGCACTGTTCGTTATAATATTTTGGCACACGACCCATTGCCAAATCTGAACAAAGTTTACTCGATTCTAATTCAAGAGGAACGAGTACAGAACATGGCTCATGGGAAAGAAGACAGAGGAGAGGTAATGGCTCTTGCTGTTCGTGGCCGAATGGATGGGAAAGACAAAGCTACGATCTACTCCCATTGCAAACGTAGTGGGCACGAGGCGGATTCTTACTTTGCACTCATCGGGTACCCCGAGTGGTGGGGTGATAGACCGCGTGTTAAGAACAAAACAATAATACAAGAAGAGTACAAGGAAGAGAGAAAAAGAGAACTCAAGAATTTAACGTGGTTCGGCAAATTACCTGGGGCACACAATATGCATTCTCTTTTGTGTTGTGCTTTGTGCTGCACTTTGAAGCTTTACAAGGAGTTGTTTATATAGACACATAAGAGCAATCTCCCTCATCGTTTACTCGATGTGGGACTATACAATTATATATTGACTAAAATCAAACTACATTCCTAACAATCTCTCACTTGGAGTTTGATTTACATTCACCACCTAGTGTAATGTCTTCAACTCTAGTGCCCAGTCCACCGATGGACCTTCTGTAAAGCTCCCACTGTTTCTCTTCTTCTCTTCTTCCAATGTCATTAAATCTCCTCCCTTATTGTCAATGATGACCATTAGAGCTTCCTCGTCGCAACAATTCTTGAGCTTCACATTGTCGTCGATATGCCCTAGTCTTGTACCGCTGTTCTGATAGCTCACACCAACGGCACACGCAGCCTAGCCAACCCTGCTAGGGAGACTTTCGATACAAGGGATCTCCACAAAGTAGGTCAACCTGACATTCACTTAGATCCACTCCCATCATTGCTCATCTGAGCTGTTCGTCAAGTTGAACCATCGGCTCTACAACTTGTTGGGTAACCTGGGGAAGACTTCACTTCTTCCAATTCCCATTGTTCTTGCTGCTTTCTTTCTTAGGAAGCTCTCACGGGAAGCGATCCCACTGTTTCTCTACCCTGAGGATAAACTAAATCTTTTCTGATGTGGAAGATCAGAGTAAGCCGCAACCACAGAGCATACTAAGATATTGGCTCTGATACCAATTGTTAAGAACAAAACAATAATACAAGAAGAGTACAAGGAAGAGAGAAAAAGAGACTCTCAGGGATTTAACGTGTTTCGTCAAAATGCCTACGTCCACGGGCACACAATATGCATTCTCTTTTGTGTTGTGCTCTGTGCTGCACTTTGAAGCTTTACAAGGAGTTGTTTATATAGACACATAAGAGCAATCCCCCTCATCGTTTACTCGATGTGGGACTATACAATTATGTATTGACTAAAATCAAACTACATTCCTAACTGTAAAGTACAAAAACACACAAGAAGGGGGGTTGAATTGTGTAGACTGTTTAAAAACTTTTTCTCTAAGACGATGCGTTTTGCGTCTGCTATTTTCAAAACTTGATCAGACGCAAGATTTTTTTCTTCTTTAAGATTGATTTTATTAATTAACAGACTGTTCAAGTTGTTATCCCCTGTTAGTTAACAGATAAATCAATAGAGAAGACAACAATATTTTTATACTGGTTCGTTTGATCAATACTACATCCAGTTTCCCAACAACACACTGAGGTTCCACTAAGAGTATTCTTTGAACCCAGCCACTCCTAGCTAATTACAGATATTATTTGAACACAGCCTTCTCAGGCTAAACCAGTATTCTTTGAACCCAGCCTCTGCAGGCTAAACAAAGGTATTCTTTGAACACAGCTTCCACAGGCTAAACAAGGTATTCTTTGAACACAGCCTTCACAGGCTAAGAGCACCACAACAATGGATTTAGGAAGATGAAAAAATAAGTTTATCCTCTACGCAGAGAGGAGTTTTACAATGAGATCTATTCTAAGTTCAGGGCGAGTGAACATTACTTGAGAGCTTGAAGCTTGAATATAATTTCTTTGTTATGCAGTTCGCCAGCCTTCTCTTGAAGTAATAAAGTCCTTTTATAGAGAGCTTCTTAAAGTATCCGTTAGACTGAAGATTTGAACGTTAGTCCTCTGTCTTGGGGTCTTCAAACGTGTGACAAAGATCAATCAGAATAATTAATGTTTGCACAGGTTTTTTTCTGATTTGATCAGAGACATCAACAAAAAGCATGGTTGCTTTTTGTGTTGCAGGGGTTTTGCACAGATCTCTATTTTGTCTTTGGAAACTTCTACGAGTAACGGTTAGATTTGAATTGGGGCGCGAGTTACTTCGTCTGAACTTCATTAAACGAGGTAGACAAATGAATAAATAAATGAGTTGTGTGTTGAATTCATTCTTCTGTCTCATTCCTTCGTCTTCTACTTCAGTCTTCAGAGTCTTCCTTCTTGAGCACTTGACTTGAAGTTGAGATGAGCTCTCTGTCTTGAACAATGAAGGTTCTTCGTCTGATGTGACTTTGAGGCTTGATGACTTGAACACTTCATCTTGTGCGTTTGTGCTTGAGGGTGCATCTTGACTATGCTTATTAATGATTCGTCTGATCATTCTTCTGTTTGCATCTGATGACTCTTCAGTTTCCAATTGTTCAGTCTGCTCTGTTTACATCTGATGCCTCTTCAGTCTGATGCCTCTTCAGTATGATGCTTCAGTCTGTTCCTTCAATCTATGCTCTTCAGTCTGTTCCTTCAGTCTGATGCTTCAGTCTGAGTCTGCTATTCAGTCTGATCATTTAGTCTGCTATTTCTTCTGTCTACAGGCACAACAGACTGTTATGTAATTATCAAAACTAAGATGTTAAATCATCTTGACTTAACACTAACACTGTGCACTGACGGAAAGAATGGAGGGCGTGGCAGGGGATCGCAGTCTTCACTGCAGCGAACAGAAAAAGGGGCAAGTCGAGGACGTGGTGCTGTGCAGGGGCAACGCAGCCCAGGCCTTAACTGGAAGCTTGACCATAGGAAGTACATCAGATGGGAATGACGTGGGATCTCTTAGACTGCGCCACGATCAACTCCAAGCATTGTTGAAATTGCTAAACAATCAAAATAGTCATCCAACTGAGAAGGTGACTGGTAAGCAAGTGCCATGGATAATAGACACATGAGCCTCAAACCATATGACAAGAAATTTGAGTGATTTGCATAACTTGCGGGCCATATCTCCATGTCCTGTTGGTTTGCCAGATGGGAGCAATATCGTGGCTACCAAGGAGGGATCCATCATTCTTGGCAGTGATTTTTTCCTTGAGAATTCTTATATGTGCTTGGATTATCTTGCAATTTAATCTCTTTGTCGCAACTTATAGATTATTCCAATTGTACTGTTCAGTTCACTCATAAAATGTGTGTAATGCAGGACCGCACTTCGAGGATGCTGATTGGAGCGGGTGAACGTCGGGATGGACTCTATTATTTCAAGGGGATACCACGTATTACGGCTTTGAAAGTTGACAAAGGGGTGTCTTTGGATCTTTGGCATGAACGATTGGGCCATCCGTTCATGCAAGTTACTAAGTTAGTCTTAGCTATTGACCTTAAGAAAAATAGTGAAAATTTGAATAAATGTTGTGATGTTTGTCAAAGAGCAAAACAGATTAGGGAAAAATTTCCTGTCAGTGATTTTAGAGCATCTGATGTGTTTGAATTAATACACTCTGATTTATGGGGCCCTTATAGAAATGTTTCTTCTTGTGGAGCATCCTATTTTTTGACTATTATTGACGATTACTCTAGAGCTGTGTGGATTTATTTGCTGATTGATAAGAAAGAGGTGTCACGAATTATAAAAATGTTTTTCTCCATGGTAGAGCGTCAGTTTAATAAACAAGTAAAAATTATACGGACTGACAATGGAACGGAATTTACTTGCATGAAAAATTATTTTCTTGATAATGGAATAATTTTTCAAACATCTTGTACGGGGACACCACAACAAAATGGGGGGTGGAACATAAACATCAGCATATATTAAATGTAGCTCGAGCTTTGAGATTTCAGGGATGTTTGCCTATTGATTTTTGGGGAGAATGTGTACTCACGACTGATTACTTGATAAAAAGAACCCCCTCATCAGTTTTGGATGGAAAGACTCGTTATAGTGTTCTTTATGGCCGTGACCCTACCTATGATCATCTACGAGTTTTTGGATCAGTATGTTATGCTCACAAACAAGTGAGGTTAGGCGATAAATTTGATAGTCGAAGTAGGAGATGTATTTTTGTTGGATATCCATACGAGAAAAAGGTGTGGCGTTTGTATGATCTAGAAACCAATGAATTTTTTTATCTCACGGGATGTCAAGTTCTCAGAAACAAATTTTCCTTTTGCTTCTCTTCCTTAAGAAGACTTGCCTACAACTTCTGATTTAGGCAGGCTTGATGTTGATTTTGAGGAGTTTGATGACTTGGGAGAAAAAGGGGATGGAGCAAGACATGACAATCATATCATGCTCGGTGCAATACCAGTGCGACATGAAACGGATGTCGTTCCGCCAATAAATAATACTGTTGCACAGGAACCAAATGAGCAAAATGATCCAAAATTTTATGAGGAATTGTTGGATCGGGGTCATGGACAGAAAAATCCATTAACTTTGCTGCATGACTATGTCACTCATACAATACAGAAATTGAGTCCATCCCCACTGACACCCAAACCGCGGTATTCCTCAGGCAATCCCTATTCCATTGCACACTATGTGAATTGTAATAAATTTTCTCTACGACATAGAATGTTCCTTGCAGCAATACATGTAGACCGTGAACCTGTGACATATTCTGAGGCAGTAAAAGATAAGCGATGGCGAGATGCAATGCAACGTGAGATACATGCATCGAAGAACAATGATACGTGGGTGATCGATGACCTACCACCGAACAAGAAGGCACTAGGGTGCAAGTGGGTCTACAAAATCAAGTATCACTCTGATGGCACGGTGGAAAGATTCAAGGCTTGACTTGTAATCTTTAGGAATCATCAAGTTGCAGGGATTGACTACACTGAGACCTTCGCTCCGGTCGCTAAGTTGACTACAATGCGAGTATTTCTTGCAGTGGCTGCTGCAAAAACTTGGGAGGTTCATCAAATGGATGTTCACAACGCTTTTCTTCATGGTGATCTTCAAGAGGAAGTCTATATGAAGTTGTCGCCTGGTTTCCAAGTCTCAGTTCCCGACAAAGTGTGTAAGTTGAAAAAGTCACTCTATGGGCTCAAGCAAGCTCCTCGTTGTTGGTTTGCTAAACTCTCGGCAGCATTAAAGGGCTATGGGTTTCAGCAGTTGTAACACCCCCCTCTTATTTACTTATTTTACTTATATTCTGTAATTTAAAGTGGTTAATGATATAGTAGATAAAAGAGAGATTTAGAAAACAACACTTTTATTACATAGGTTTTAAAGTTCATTACAACCAGATTACATAACTTTGTCCTATTATTATTTTACATAACTACCTTTCTGCTACCTTAGAACATTTACTCAACACTTCTACACGCAAAACATAACAAGCATCTTCACAACAAGATAGTAGCAACAACCAGTGCAAAACAGTGACAACTTCTCAATCCTGCAAATCTGTAAAAATAGAATTGCAAGGGTGAGCTTTCCTTAATCCTCAAATAATTTTAATTATAGTAAAACTTTTGAAAATAAGGAACAATATTCATTAAACCCATATTCTTTAATATTCTTCAATTTCTTTAAAAATAGTAATTTATTGATATAAAACCTGTGTCCAAACCATTAATTCAATTCACAAGGTAAAACCACCAATCAACCATAAAACGAATCAGTAATTTATCACGATAATCATGTATTCAATCAAAACACATAATCACTATTGCATGCTCTTATTCCTATATGATGCATGTATCCTCACGATATGTACTTTCCCTATTTACTCAACATGCAATGTGGCGCCATCCACCGAAAATAGCCTGGGGCATCCGGTCCTCACATTCTCCGGACCACCGGTGGTAGACACTCCGTAATTGTCGAGTTCCCTCGGTGTCCGGCAGACCTCCCCGCAACATGTGATCATCATGAGCAGGGCAATTTCCCCACCAAGAGAACCCCCTCTAGTCCACGGTATTCCACTCACACGAGACGGGAATCCGTAACTTACGGACTTGGTCTACTACTATCCGGTCATCATGCAAAGATGCTCTAGGACCTTGAATTGTATAATGACCTTTATCACATTTTAAATCTTGACCTCTTTACTAGGTCATATTCATTTCAAAACCTTCTAAGCATTGCCTATTCACCAAGCAATCTTAGAATATTGCCTCTCCACTAGGCATTTCAAATCGGTCATTAAGCAATTCAAGTCCATCACCAATTTCATGCAACCATGCATGTCACCACTTATTCATATCCAACTCAAAACCAGACATATTTCGATATGAAATCAACAACAAGAAACACCAATAAACACCAATAAATCAAGAAACCAAGAAACAAGAAACACCAAGAATTATCAAGGAAACATCAAGAACCAATAAACAGTACCACACTTTTCCTCGTAACAAGAATAATTCTGTTCTGATGTGGAAGATCGGACAAAACCGCAACCACAGAGCATACTAAGAATTATCTTCGCACCTTAGTATCCGAAAAACTAAAGAAATATAATGAAAGTAACAACAAAACAAAGAATAGAAGAGTAGGATAAGGACAGCTCCCCTTACGGGTTTCTCCTAAGACCTTCCTATACTCTTCCTCTACTTACTTGCTCTCTTTTAGAGATATTTCTTCCTAAGAGAGAGCTTGAGAGAATATAGAAATGTTCTTTGGTTTGTTTTCTCATCCGAAATCCCTAGGCCCTATTTATAGAATTAAAGTGTCTATTTTTCTACGTAATATTCTAGAATATAGAATATTCCACAGAATATTCCACAGAATATTCCACAGAATATTCTACTACAGTAATTTTACTATTTACCTCAGTGATTTTGCTATTTACCTCAGTGATTTTGCTATTTACCACGGTAATTTTACTATTTACCACGGTAATTTTACTATTTACCACAGTAAATTTACTATTTACCACAATAATTTTACTATTTACCACAGTAATTTACTATTTACCACAGTAATTTACTATTTGCACAGTACTTTACTATTTGCACAGTAATTAACTATTTGCACAGTAATTTACTATTTACACAGTAATTTACTATTTACTATAGTAATTTCAAAAATTCATAATTTTTTTTATATTTCTCTCTGTTATAAAAACCTCTCTTAAACTATATTTAAATTTTTGGGATGTTACAGCAGTCATACTCAGATTATTCCTTATTCTCCATGAACAATGGCGACATTCACCTCAGTGTACTTGTGTATGTTGATGATCTAATCGTTGCAGGGAATGACAGTGCAGCTATCCAGAAATTTAAAGCCTATTTGAGTGCTTGTTTTCATATGAAAGATTTGGGAGCCTTGAAGTATTTTCTTAGTGTTGAAGTTGCGCGAAGTCCAGATGGATTTTTCTTGTGTCAAAGGAAATATGCACTCGATATAATTTTTGAGGTTGGTTTGTTGGGCGCTAAACCTGCTCATGTTCCTATGGAACAAAATCATCGTTTGGCTTTGTCCACTAGTATACTGCTTGCTGACCTAGAGCCGTACCGTCACTTGATTAGGCGATTGATTTATCTATGTTTCACACGGCCCGAACTGTCCTATAGTGTTCATGTTTTGTCCCAATTCATGGGACAACCAAGGGAGGATCATTGGCAAGCAGCACTGCGAGTTGTTTGTTATCTGAAATAGAATCCAGGGCAAGGTATCTTGTTGCGTAGTCAATGTGACTTGTGCCTACACGGATGGTGCGATGCCGATTGGGCTAGTTTCCCGATGACCCGGAGATCACTCACCGGTTGGATAATATTTCTCGGTGACTCTCCTATCTCTTGGAAGACGAAAAAACAACATATTGTGTCTAGATCGTCTGCTGAAGCCGAGTATCGCTCAATGGCTATGACTACTTGTGAATTAAAATGGTTGAAAAGGATTATATCTAGTCTTGGCGTGATACACACTCCACCCATGTTACTGCATTGTGATAGTCAAGCTACTTTACACATATCTTAGAATCTGGTTTTCCATGACCGAACCAAGCACATTGAAGTGGATTGTCACTTTGTTCGTGATGCCTTTGTTCACGGAGATATTCGTCCCAGTTTTGTTTCCACCAATGAGCAACTTGCAGATATTTTTACCAAGGCATTGGGAAAAAACAACAATATTTTTTTACTTCGCAAGTTGGGTATTCCAGATCTTCATGCTCCAACTTGAGGGGGGTATTATGATTATTGTATATCTTAATTGTATATCAGTATTGTTTATTTTGAGATAGATAATATTCTGTGAGATATGGTTTGTTATATTGGGTAGGTATTGATTGTTGCAGCGTATCTTTAGGAGAAAGTTTAGGAAGGTACTGATGTATATATTTTAGTTTTCTAGATGAATGAAAGTGAGAGAACCTCTGTGATATTTTGGTAGTTTAGATTTCAAACGCCTTCTTTGGGAATGTGTCACGTGCTACATGGAGGTAACCAAAAATACACGTAGAGGCATTTAAGTTTTGAATGTTTTTAGTGTCAGAAGGCGTTAAACAAATCAATATATTCTTGTAAACAGACTCATTTTGATATATACTTTACAACCAAACCTATTTGAGTAATTTTTTTTAGGTAATATAACCCATTTTATCAAATACAAAAAAAAAAAAAAAAAAGTTTATAGTAGAAGTCATCAACGACAAAATATTATATCAACAACGATTAGTTTGTTTCTTTTATATTTTAATACTTATAATTATTTTAAAATAATCAATCATAAATATTTGGATTTGAGCTTAATTGATATAATAAATTAGAGTTGGGTAAATTTAATTTTAGTTAGTTAATAAAGTAAAATTACTGGCTCCTACAATCTAAATAAGACATAACTCAACTTATGAATTTTACGCCTAAAATTAATCTATCTGAGTAAAAGGGTTAAAATTATTTTTTCTATAAATTACACTTTTGTTTTCTTTTCTTTGAAATTACAATTTTTTATGATAGATAATTATTTGAGTGAGATGAGACTATAATGAATACTATTTTTTAAAAAAAATATATTATTTGATTCAGTTATATTTAGGTTTAAAGTTAAAATTATGATTAATTTAGAATATATTTTTTATTTAATTAATGGATTTGTCTGACCTAAGAATGAAGTTAAACAATTCAGTTAAAGATGATTACATTTTTTAGTGTATTTAGATGGACATGTATTTTAAAGAGAGAAGTATTTTCACAATTACCGATCAAATAAAAATCTTAAGATAAAATTAATAATTATGTTTGTGAGGTCAATACATAAAGAGTGTACTTAACAAAATGTATTGAAATAATTAAAATATTTAATTTTGAAAATATATATATTTACACACAAATCACTCTTATATTATTAATTATTACTAAACATATAAGTTTTTCTTTAAATGTATTCTAAAAGATTTAAATTAATTATTTTTAATTAATTTGTTTAATTTTTTTCTTGAGTAAATGAGACAAATCCTTAATTAATACAATAAATTCTTAAAAAATATTACAATAAATATTATTACATGATGAATGGCAAGATATTATAGAATGAAATTATTACATGAAACATTATTTGTGTCGTGTCGCTTATGATGATAACATTTTAATTTTTAATATGTTGTTTTAGAAGGAAACCGTAAAAGAAATATTTCTATAACATATCTTAAATATATTTATTTATAAAAACAATCTTAATCGAACTCAAACATGAATTATCGACTAAATTATATTTATTCAGTTCATTATTATTCCCTTACATTCACGTTACATCTCATAAAAAAAGTTCAAAATCCTAACTAATCACACTCTTAGAATTGAATTTTTTTTTCAAGAAAAATAAAAATAATTAACACCAAAATTATCTCCAAGCTAAACAGTTAAAATTAATTTTTTGAAATATAAAATATTTACGGAATTAGATTTCCTCTCTTCTATTAAGTTATTATTTTCTTTATATATTATTTAAAATGCTTTACATAGTTGAGGTTTGATCAAGGGGCGAAGGCACATGTATCTTACGGGTGGTGGCTCCCCAAATTTTTTATTTTTTTATATATATTTTAAAAATAAATTATAATATATATATTAAAAATAAATTTTAGCTTCTCTTAAATTCTTTTAATCCTTCAGTTGCTAATGAATTTGTGTCTAATCGATTTAAAAAAAAATAAAAATATATTAAAATAAAAAAAATGAAAAAAATATTAAAATGAAAAATTTTTGGTCCCTAACCCTAAAATCGGTTCTACCCCTGGTTTGATTTCAAGAGAAGTTGAGATTAAGTTTGAATCCCTGCTAAATAATTAAGATATTTTCATATAATATTTATGTATTTTTAATTATTTATAAGACAAAATCAATCACAATTACATATATAATTTACTGTAATCAACAGCCAATAATCCCATGATATTATTAATCATTTGAAAGATAAAGTTAATCATCCGAATAAAGGATGAATAGGCATAAAACAGCAAATTAAAGTGAATATCCCCCGAACACAAATAAATTGCTAAATTGCTGGCCAGATTAACTAAAATTCAATTTCCTCATATAGCCCTTGACCTCAAATGGTTCACCATCTAAGCTTTGCAGGGAAATACTGCAAGTAACCACAAAGAAAATAAGAACCTCATAAAAATACGATGACTAAATAATAAAATTTATTAACTGAATTATCAAGATTCTCCGAATTTGACTCTCACCTTCTCAATGAGTGACATATAGTATGGCTTAACTTTCTCCACATCAACCAAAACTTTGCTTTTGCTGTAGAGATCATATTTGCTGCACGAAATTATATTATACATAGGTTCTGTGAGAAGCTGTAGAAGATGTGCGTACAATTAAGCAAATCTACCAAAGTTAAAACAGAAACATACTTAAATATTTTGAGCCACTTCATATTCTCAATGTCTTCTTCGTTCATGAAGTGAGTATATGCACCTTCTTGGTGTAAAGCTGCAAAATGATAGGTTACACTCGTTATAATATTTGCCAGATACATGGATGATGGAACACATAAAGCCTACTACTTCATAGCAAAGTTCATACGTCAAAAAACGAAGCATATGCATGAAAATGCTTACCATAGAAAGAGTGATATCTAACAATGAATAATCCTGCAGATGGCAAAGTGGTGCCATTTTCCTTAGCCACCTGAAAATTTCAGCTCCCCGTGTAGTAATTAGATATTAAATAAAGTGTTATGTATAAAAAAATGAAAAAAAGATTCAGATAATTGTAATCCGTCAATTAATCACAATTGATAGGTTTGTTGATTTTAAAATTTTTAAAATCATTTAAAATTTGATTTATAATTATATATTATGTATAAAACTATATAATACATTAAACTCTAAAATACTAATTTATGAGATCTTTAACATCTGAATGGTGAACTGTATATAAACTCACTAGATACATATAATCATCATGTCCCCATGACATCACTAAGTTGTCCAGTCCACATCCTTTCGTGTAGATCCCATTCTTACTGTTATAAGCAGGGCATTTGTAATCTGGGTTGTCCTTGAAATACTGATTCAGAAATGAAATTAGGCCAATTAATAATTTAGTATTAAAAAGTAGTGTGTCGTTAACAGGTTTAGAAAAAGAAAAAAAATTACCTTATGATGAATAATTGACTCGTCAAAGGCACAACCTAGAGGAAATGTATCTCCTGCAAATGTACCATTAACCATTCAATTATAATGTTGGATACAAGTTTAAAACAAATTGAAGGAACAAAAAATATAAAGCTTGTGCAGACAAGAATTAAGGACAGATTCTCACCAACTACAGCCCATTGGGGAAGCCCACCAAAACTAGGAAGGAGAAGAATTTTTCCAAGATCTGAAACAAGCCAACAATATTATATGTTAAAAAATATTTATTTGTCAGCAGGTTTGAACCTATAGATAAATTAATTAAAGGGCATATACATATACCATGAATGAGAGCAGTTAAATGCAGCCAATCTTCATTAGGATGGTCTTTTCTGATGGCTTCAGCAGATTGCAACAAATGCTGAATTTGAGGTTCATCTAAATCAGGATCACTGTCATCCACTACTTCATTCAGCAACTCACAACATTCCCAGATGCTCATTTCAGCCTTGTCCAATTTCCCATATTCCTTCCTCATTCTCTTCACCTACATTGATTATTCATTAGCATTATTTAGCATATTATATTTCCACGAGCATAGCATTTCCTTCTGCTGAAATTGCCAAGTAGATATATTATTGGTGAAAACAACCATTATGCTTTGCTTACAAAGTCATATGTCTGATTAATGTGTTGCAACTTGTAAAATTGCTCCACGCCGTTTTGCCTCCCGCTTTCAACACCATAATAATCTCTGCCAAATATTTCCATTGTCCCATCTCAGTTTCATTAAAAATAAATAAGTTTGTCTAAAAGCTTTAAAGACAGACTAGAAATTAATCTAAAGAAGATCACAAGCATTTATTAAACTAAGCATAAAAAATATGAAATGGAATTGAAACCTGAAGGAGTGGCCAAATGCATTGATTTCCGGGGCCATGAATCCATCCTTTGGCACTGGTGCAAACTCATCATTCAATACAAGTTCATTGGTTTTTTCAGCAGACACGTTATTCTCTTCAACTTGTGTCCCTGGAAGCATGCATGTAATGTGATCACTAAGGACCAAAAAGGAAAAAAAAAAAAAAACGAAAAAGAAAAGCAATGATACCAAGAGCAGGATGATCAAGGAGGGTGGTCATTTTCTCCTATTTCAAGACAAGAAAGAAAGAAGCAAGGTGGAGGAGAACAAAAGAGAAAGAAAGAGAAATGTCTGTGAAAAGGATATGTGTGACAACCTAGTTCTAAAAGGGGGAATATATAGTTGCATGATACGTCCTTGCCCCAGAATATTAGAAGCTTGAAGTCCTTGACAGAAAAAACTAAAACAAATCTTAGTGTGGTTCTAGAATGCAGAAACTGACTGTAGTGTCTACTGAACTTCCCCAAATACAGTAAAACTTGTCAGTTCCTTAACTAATCTGATTTCTCAATCTTATCTTTATTTTATGAAACAACACAGTATATTAGTGAAAATAGGCAATTTTCATACTTTTTTTTTATATTATAAATACTCAATTTTATTCTAATAAAAACAACTAAAGATACAAAAAATGAGGAAAAATAAACAAATAATAATAATAGTTCCTTTAACATTTAGTTTGATTAATTTTTTAAAATATCTAAATTATATATGTTTATTCAAGAGAAAATGAAAAAAATATACAACAGAATAAAATTCAAAAGGCCAAATAAATAAAAAGAAGTACAAAACTTTAAAATAGGCTAAAATATATTATTTCCTTCTATCTTATTCTGAAATTTGTCTTAAAAGTTAATACTTTAAAGGATAAGATTAATTCAACTCAAAAAATCAAAAAGGCAGAATGAAACATTTTAAAAATTTAAAGATCAGGATAAATTTTCACAAAAATGAGGAAAACAGAGGACAAAAAAATATACTTTGGCCATTAAAATAGATAACTAGTATTTATTTTCCTTCCATTTTATGAATTCATTGTCACACAGAACTAGGTAATAAAGGTTTTGAGCATATGAGAGGGCCCACTGAGTTAGAACCTTGCATCAGCAGTGACATTTTCCTTATCACTTTGAGTTACAAAATGTCAAAATCTTAAATAAACTGAGAAACTCTCTTTAACCTGTTAAAGATGCACAGATTCTCAGTCATACCCATGCCAATAAATTAGGGGTTTAATAGAAATTTATCACCTGGTTTATTTAATTCATTTAGAGCAAATGTTACCATATATTTTAAGATATTACCAAGTAAAATATTTATCAAGATAGTTTTTTTATCAAGATAAGTAAAATTATGTTACTTAAATTTTATGTATTTTATAAATTAAATATATTTCTAGTTTCTTAATTAATATTTTTGAAATATAATTTGTTTAATAAACAGGTAAAATTTAATTTTTTTCAAAAAATCCTCTATTCAATTAAATATGTTAGATTTTAAGTTATAAAAAATATATTAATATGATAGGTTGATGTATTTATTATTTGAATATTATAAGTATTTAATATATATATATATATATATATAATGAATAATTATTGATATCTTTATAGTAAAAGAATAAAATTTTATTATGTTGATCAAGAGTTAATTATATAATTTAGGTTTAGTATAAATAATTCTTTATGTTATCTAACTTGCTCGTGATTTTATTTAAACAACCGTAAAGTATTACGTCAAATTATTATTATATTCAAAAATTATATAATTAGATTTAAATATAAATTTATATATGGCATGACTCTGTTTTGTGCTTGATTTCTGCTTTCAATTTTTTTTTTTTTTTCTGGAGTTCTGTTGAAGCCAGCATCCAAATTGTTGTCATGGTATTTATGGGCTGATGAATGAACTTACCTTGTGACAATTGATGGCTTGTTCACACATTTGGGAACAAACATGGCAAACTCGGATTTTGTTTTAGGTTGCTGACTTGCCTTTTGGGAACAATTCTGGAAGACCCAAGATTTTGGTGGCCCTTGAATCTGGATCATGGGACACCCAAGATTTTGTTTCACGCATTTCCGTACAATATTTTTGCTTAATTTTCAATATGGGTTGGACTGTGATTCTCATGAGTATTTGGGCTTTTATATCCTTATGCAGTGGAAATTTGGACTGGACACTGCTTCAAGTGGGAAAAGAAAATTAGAAAATATACCAAAAATGTTATTATTTGATTAAGAACAAAGTGAAGTGAAAAGTGTGATTATAAGAGTAATTTTGTAAATAATTGTTAATTTATTTTATATAAATGGATGATATTAAAAATATAATATTTTTTATACATTTTAAAAAAAATTCATAGCTGTCAGTAAGAAAAAAATTGACACTCAGTTGTTTTAAATATTCTTTTGTTCATGTGCACTAAATAAGAGAAATAATCATTTTCTTTCCATCTCATCACACTTAGTATTTTCACGAGTCTCTTTCTCTCTGGTTGTTTATCTCTAGTTTAAATTGTTGAATAGAGTCTTAAATTACTCAGTGATAAAAAAAGTAGGAATAAATAATAAGATAAGTATATACTTGGATCAATAGAGCACTGGTTTTTTACTTAAAAACAGAAAGTTGTAAAACAAAGAGAAAAAAACTGATTTTGAAGATAAAGAAAATGCTAGAAAACTTGTAAGACATCATTTAAGCTATTCTTTTAAACACATTTTTTTTACTAGTTGGAATTTGCGATAAAAATTAAAAAAAGATTGTGAATCTTAAATCTTATTTAATGACACATAATTTTACAATCTTTTATAAATTTTACCAGAATTAAAATGAATGTTTAAAAGAATTGTATTAGAAAATATATTATTACCGCTTGTCTTAAAATAATAATACAAGTTACATTCACTCTTACATTCTTTTCTGAAAGCTCCCTCTTACAATTCCTGGCTTCTTAAATTAATAATGCAATAATCCTTTAAAAAATGAAACGTTAAAATTGTTGAGTAATAACCTAACTCTTCAATAAAATGCTTTTTAATAAACTTTTAATCACAAAAAAATGATTACTCTTTAATTTTCTAAATTAAGAAATATTTGTCCCTATGCTCCTATCATGTTTGATACCAAACTAATAAAAAAAATTAATGGATCCCACCATTTAACATTTTATTTTAATTAAGTATTCTTATTCTATTTTATTTAATTCTATTATCTTCTACTCTCCTGAATCATCGTTAATTTAAAATTAAAAAGTGAAATTGACTGTTTCCACTGAATTACGCAGAATGCCTTGATGCCCATTTTGGGCAGTGAATGTTGCATGAATCAAACAAAATAAACAATGATTTTTTATTGATAAGTTGTAATCACAGCGATTTATTTTTTCACTAATTATTATACATATATCAATATCAAAGAAAATGCAGTGTAGTAAAAGGATTTGAACATTAGAAGAAGTTTTGCTTACCAACTTTAATATGGAAGTTAATCAGTCTATTTATTTATTTATTTTTATTAAGTTTTTCTCTTTCTTCATTTTCTTACACATTTTATAATTAATTAAGTGCTATTGCAATTTTCTACCGATTATTTTTCTTACAAGAAACGCGAGATTCATTTTTTATCATTCATTTATTTTTTGATTGGATAAGAAATTAAGAAGATCGCAAGTTACAAGTGAAAACATTAAATAGATGCATTTCTGTATAATGAATTGCAAATTGCATTCTGAATCATTGAATAAAAGAAAAATAGCTAAAATAATTTGGCAACAATCACTGAATCGGCAGAATAGTTAAAAATCAATTTCCTCTGTCTTCAGACCTTTCACTTGAAGCGGTTCATTCACCATCTAAGCTTCGGAGGGAAATACTGCAAGTGGCCAGAAAGAAAATTAAGAACCCCACATTGGAAAAATAATGAGTAATCAAAATAAAAATAGATGAAAACATCAAGTTCATCCAAAGTTGACTCTCACCTTGTCAATGAGTGAGACATAGTATGGCTTAACTTTCTCTACATCAACTAGAACTTTGCTCTTGCTGTAGAGATCATATTTACTGCACAAAATTATATTATAGGTTATGTGACAACCAGCAAACTACCTAAAATGTGCAGGAAAAAAAAAAAACAGATAAGAATTGGCCCACTTATTTGCAAGGAATTATCTTTGATAACATGAGATTTTTAATACACTCTTAAATCATAAAGAATATTTAAATAGGTGATCTAATATAAGATTTTTAACATACACTTATATTAGTAATTAGATTTCTTGATAATGACAGTTGAAGAAGTATGCCCTATCATCTAGTAGTTCAGAAGAAGAAGTATGTCCTATCATCTAGTAGTTCAGAACATCTCTTTTAAGGAAGCAGCGGGATTGGACTTCTCCTTGGATAGAATGTTAAGAAAGGAAATTAATCATTAATTTTCAATAAAAATTAAAATGAATTCTTCATGTGTTCCTGGGATAATGTCCCATGAGGATAGATTGTAAATTCGTTAATCTACGCTGGTTTAAATTTAGCTTGGCCCAAAAATTTGTCGATCCACTATAAAATTATATAATCTGTTTATTTATTATTTTCTGCAAATTACTGAAGTTTAGTAGCGGATTTCCAACCACAACCTGCGAACTACTGTGCACAAAAAAACAAATATACTGAAGTTAAAATAGATACGTACTTAAATATTTTGAGCCACTTCATATTCTCAATGTCTTGCTCATTCAAGAGGTGAGTATATGCACCTTCATTGTATAAAGCTGCAAAATTATATGTCTTAGTTATTATTTTTGCTAGACACAGTGAACTCAAGGAGGCTACTTCATAGAATAGTTTACAGAGGGGAAAAAAATATGATGAAAATGTGCTTACGATAGAAAGAGTGATATCTAATAATAAACAATCCTGCAGATGGTAAAGTAGTGCCATTTTCCTTAGCAACCTGCATCCCAATTCACCATGCATGAGAATATAGATCTTAAATAGAGTGCTATGTAATAAAAAATATACATGTAACAAATTTATAACATATGCTTGATGAACCATATATAGACTCACCATATACATATAATCATCATGTCCCCATGACATCATTACGTTGTCTAGTCCACATCTTTCTCTGTAGATCCCATATTTAGTGTTATAAGCAGAGCAATTGTAATCGGGGTTTTTCTTGAAATACTGCAGCAAAAATTAAATTAGGTCCATTTGATCATTTAAAAGTAAAATGAAATGTCATCATTAACTGGTTCATTAGAAGAAGTTAATTAATTACTTTGTGGTGAACATTTGACTCATCAAAAGCGCAGCCAAGAGGAAATGTATCACCTGCAAATATCCCATTAAAACTAAGACATTAGATTCAAATTTAAAAGAAATAGGAAGTTGGAAAGAAAAATTAAGGAACAGTTCTCACCAACTACAGCCCATTGAGGAAGCCCACCAAAGCTAGGAAGGGTAAGAATCTTTCCAAGATCTGAAACAATACAAAATATTATGTTAATACCCGTTGGTGAAAACATTTTATGGAAAAGAACATTCTTTTGGGTCCAGTTATTGAAAGAATATTCTAAAAACAAACAAAGAAATTCAAAGGGTAAATATATACCATGTATGAGAGCAGTTAAATGCAACCAATCTTCGTTAGGATAGTCCTTTCTGATGGCTTCAGCAGACTGCAACAAATGTTGAATTTGAGGTTCATCCAAATCAGGATCACTCTCATCCACCACATCATTCAGCAATTCACAACATTCCCATATGCCCATTTCAGCTTTGTTCAATTGCTCATACTCCTTCCTCATTCTCTTCACCTACATTAATAGAATTTAGCAAATTGGAGTCAATTTAATCAGCATTGTAATTCCTTCTTTTGAAATCACCAAGTAGAAAGACACATTGGTAAAAATAAACATCGTTTTGCTTACGAAATCATATGTCTGATTGATGTGCTGCAATCTATAAAATTCCTCCACACCTTTTTGCCTCTCACTTTCAACATCATAATCTCTGCCAAATATTTCCAATGCACCATGTCAATTTCATTAAAACTAAAAAAAAAAATTAATGTGGCTACAAACTGCTTGAAACTAAAAATAAAAAAGAGTAATTAACAAAATATGAAACCTGAAAGAGTGGCCAAATGAATTGGTTTCCGGAAGCATAAATCCATCCTTTGACTCATGTTTTGGCATTGGACAACCACCACCCAATACAAGTTCACTGGTTTCTTCAGCATGCACATTCTTCCCTTCAACTTGTGGCTTGGCTGAAACCATGCAATGTGACCTCAGTAAATCTTTTATTTTTATACTATTTATCATTTTACAAAAAAACATGTTAAGTTTATTATTTTTCTTATATATATGCTTAGCTATTTATTTTGAAATATAAATGTAAAAACTAAAAGAATTACTTGCTTCAAAATGAAACATACCAAGGGTAGGTTGTTCAGTGAGAATGGTCATTCTCTTAGAAATAACAACACAAACAAACAAGAAAAGACCAAACTAAAGAAAAGAGCACAATCCCGATGTGGGAATCTAATTTAACAAAGAGAGTATATATAGTAACATGCAATGTCCTTCCCCGAGAATTTGGAAGTTTTGGAGTCCTTAACAGAAAAAGAAATAAAAAAAAAATCTTGGTTAATTGTCCTGAATGGACTTTACGTAAACGGTCTTAATGGTAAACTATTTATTGAAACAGTGTTATTTGATCAAAATCTCAAATTGAATAGCAACACCTAAGTCGCAAATGCTGAGTTGGCCTGAAATTGTTGTCATTTCTTCAAATTTTTGTGTGAATGACACGTAGCATTACCTGCTTGTGTGGCATGCTGACATGGCAAAGTTACATGAACTGTTGCGACTTTATTCATGACATGGCATAGTCATATAAGTTTATGCGACTTTGTTTCTTAGATGACACGTGGTGTTTTTTCATTGGTGTTAAATACTGACATGGTAGAAGTAGAACCAGTTTCTGTGACTTCTTTTAGATCGTAATGTCTGGTGCAACTCCCTTTATTCATCCAATTACAACACTTTTCGATCCAACAGTTATCGACTCCAAAATATTATAAATAGTATTTGTCTCTCTGATTACAAAACACATCAGCACAAAACACATCAGAAGTTGGTGTAGCAATAATATTTTGGTTCATCCTATTTTTCTAAGGATTCTAGGTGTGAAATTCTTTTATTTTTTTATTTACGTTTTATAATTTGATTTCAATTTCAAAACTTTAATATAAATGTTGTTTTGACTTTTGTTAATAACTGATTTATGTTGTATATTTTTGTTAATAGATAAATTAAAAATATATGACGCCTACATATTAGTGATAGAATCACTGGACGATAAAGAAGGAATAAAGTTCGAAAGATATAAAAAAATTATACAAATTAAAAGAAATTTTAACTTTTAAATTAATAAAAGTATGTAACTAACCACTCAAATTAAATCTAAAAAAATATATTAATTAAGTAAATAACATTTTAAATTAAATCTAACATTTAAAAATAATTAACTACATAATAAATATTTAATTTAAATTTAACAAAAAATAATAAATTGGTGCAAACAAAATATTTTTATCACATAATATCATATATATATATATATATATATATATATATATATATATATATATATATACTACAATTATCTTAATATTAAAAATCAGTTTACGATTTTAACCAAACACCTTCATTTTGATAAATAATTTACGACTAAAATCATTTACTTAAATAGTTTTTAAGTAAAATTCATTTAGGACAATTAACTCAAAATCTTTCTTCAACTTCGAAACCATACACATGAATTTACGTTTTGCCACAATTTAGGGTCTGAACGATACACGTGGTTTTCTTGATGAGGGACTTAAAATAAAATTTGTTTTAAAAAAATAAATAAATAAAAATACTTTCTTGGGATATTTTGAAAGAAGAAAATATGTATGAGAATCATATCTTGTGGTGTTGAATGATTAAATACAAGACTCGAGTCTCGAGGCAAACCCTTCTGACTAGGTATCTACTCAGAGCTGACTAAGAAATTCAATTTTCATTAAGATATTATTTTATCAATGAGAACTGAAAATAAATATTACAACAATTTACAAACTCATGCATTGTACTTAATTAATTGAATTAAATATATTTAACATTGATAAACATTATATATGAAAACTCATTACAGATATAAAATATAAAAGAATCATATTTATTGAACATAATATGAAATATTTTTAATTTTTTTAGACTTTAGATGTATAAAGACAAGGTGGATCCATGTTTTAAAAATGCAAAAAAAGTTTAAATGTGGTACCACTTTATTTGTGGTGTCTGTGCAAGATTAGATTAAAAAACATTAAAAAAAAATTATAAGGAATTTTTTGCGGTCCAAATTGCTGCCCTTATTAAGGGCATTATGAAGGTATTCTCTTCGTGTCGGTTGGGCCAAATAAGTCCACTTTATATTAAATGGGTTAGAAAATTCATAATTAACTTATACCATATACCCTTTTTTTTTTAATCTTTTTCACGAAAGTTTTTTTAAGAAAAAACTTTATTTTGAAACTTGGTGGGTTCAAGCCAAAAAAAAAAGGCTGAATTCGAAACGTTATTTGAATTACACTTCTCAAACACATACCCATGTTGCAAAAGTTTAGAAATCAAAATAAAATGAATTAAAATATAGAGAGATAAGATTCCTAACAAGGAAGTTTCAAAAGGGAACTCATTAGTTGAAGTAAAGCAAAAAAACTCATCTCAAAAAATGTTCATTGTAGATATCGTATAGAAGATAATGGTATATCTAATAGAAGTCATCAACGGTAGAAATATTATACGAACAACGATTAGTTTGTTTCTTTTATATTTTAGTATGTAGAATTATTTTAAAATAATCAATCATGAAAAAATGATTATAAATATTTGGATTTGAGCTTAAGTGATATATTAAATTAGAGTTGGGTAAATTTAATTTTATTTAGTTAATAAAGTAAAATTACTAGCTCTTACAATCTAGATAATACATAGCTCAGCTTATGAATTTTACGCATAAAATTAATTTATCCGAATAAAATGGTTAAAATTTCCATCTCTTCCAAAATCAAACTTAACTCAAAATTGGTTTTGGAAACCACGAGATTTTACCGAATTTAATAACATTTGGCAAGAATTGATCATAATTCATAACCACTCTCATCATGATTATGCATACATGGATATCAAACAAAGCACAGAGAAGAAGACTTGATTATACGTTGAATAAAAAGATATAAAACAAAATTAATTATCTTCAATTTGGGATGAATTTTCTACTTCAAATTACGGGGAAAATTGTTTAAAATCACAAGGAAAAGATAAACAAAATAAGAAATAAACTTTAGAGAGTTGTATGACCTTAACTGTGATTTTGTATGGTTGCAAAACAAGCACCAGAAAGACTTAATACACTGAATACAAACACAGTGGCATCATTGGCTAAATTAAAAAGAGATAAAAAAAAAATGGTGAAAGTTGCTGAAAAAAATCAACTAGGTCTTTCATTTGGATGATGTGTCTACTTGGAAAATGGAAAGAAAATAATAGTTTAGAGTCACGAGGAAGAGCTATACAAGATAAATTAATCGAGTTTAGAAATAAAGTTGTGTGTTGTATGCTTTGTTTATAAGTGAAATAGAGAAAGATTAATCTAAGATTGAAAGAAACAGAGAAGATGTAAATACGTGAAAATAAAGACATGTTTGACTGGACAGAAATAAAAATATATATATAGTGAAATAATTATCTCTACTTGTTTATAGACAAGAGGAAAAAATCGTAGAAATTGTAAATATTTTTTTTTTACAACAACAAGAAATAAATGTTATAAAAGCTCTATATAGTAATTAAAAATTAAACAATTTTATACTAGTAAAAACTTAAATTTAACCTATAAAAGTGACTAAAAAAATTCATTAATTTCTTAAAATTTTTAGGCTATTGAAAGGTGAGAGATGTTAATGATTAATTAATTTATAATCTTTTTAAAAAAAATATGAAATAAAAAATTTAAACGAGTTACTCATTTTGAAAATTAGATTCGAAGAAAATAAAAGCTGAGTGTAGATTATTTCCTTTAAAACTTCCCATAAATATACACTTAACATTATGGAGTAACTTTGCATAAAAAAATAATAAAAAGCAATCTGGATAAATCGTACCATTTTCATTAAATAACACTTTTCTATTTATAAACTTCCTTTACCAGGTCCCCATAAAATTTGACTACATGACTATCAATTTGAAATACCTAATTTCAATCACATCCATAAAGTTTTTGTTTTTTTATTTTTCTCTATTTTCATATTTGGAAGTTTCCTTAAAATGTATGTATATATATATATATATATATATATATATATATATATATATATATATATATATATATATATATATATATATATATATATATATATATATATATATATATATATATATATATATATATATATATTTTTTTATCAGAACACAGGCACAAGAAAATTTACAATAATTCACACACACTCTGTTTAATGAACTAAGCTACACCCTCTATATAGTTGAAGATCAATGCCAAATTAATCAGAATTGGTTTCTTATCTACCAATTAATTATTTCCAATGCTAAGATTTGGCATCAGGCCCTACCTGGGCCTAGCACAGAACTATAAATGTGGGCTCAGAAAGTTAATGGGCTTATCTAAATAAGGCAACTCTTGCTGGGGGTAGTTGGTCCAACAGAGACCTTATCATATCATTCACTTATTTAATGTCTCTTTAGAGAATTTGGCAATTATGGGCCATCATTCTGGCGTGGTCCAGCCCATTACTCATTGCATTACGAGGAAAACCACTTCATTTTTTAGCATCCCCTCATTAAAAATCGCTTATCCTTTATTGTTAAGTTTAATTACATTTTATGCCTTTCTAAGTTAAATTTCTATTTTAATTGATCCATTATCTCTATTTTTCAAACTGTGTTCCTGTTGTCACGGTTAAATTTTTACTTTTGGTAGATTATGTTGAAGTATTCTTTTATACATTAAATTAAAAATATTTAACCTTTTTAAATATTTGATGTCATTTTAAAACTATAAGATACGAACTCTTTAAAAAAATTAAATACTAAAGAAAAAACTGAAATTGGAAAACAATAAAATATAATAGATTAAAAGTGACATTATGCACATGTTTGTTACCGTGAATTTGTTGAGAAAAATAATCATTTTCTTATAATAAAATTTTTCGAACTCACCACTAGTCTATGTTGTTTTAAACATTTTATAACACACTCCTCAGCCTAAGTTATAGGCATAGCTTGTTAGTGTTATATTTTCGGAATCATTACCTAAAGTGTGGCCAAACACCCCCTAAGGAATAGTGGTGTGATAGGAACCCTCTCGCGTGTTTTGTTAACAGAGCATAATTGGATAAGAATGAATATTGTCTTCTACTTTCTCTGTTCAACCTTCAGGCCCACGCTAAAATAACCTTCTAATTTCTTACTTTTTTTTTTCTCTTGTCGTGTATTAAAATATATGCAGTGAAGTTTATATCAAAATCAGACTGTATTATAATATTTATTTATTATAAATATTATAAAAATTATATCTAGATAAACATGTTGATTTATTATATTAAACTAATCAATCTTTTTAAATAGATAAGTTCAGACTGAAAATTAAGCTCAAATATATAAAATAAGAGACGAATATGACTTAACATTGAATCTAATATACTATTTAAGTAATATTCACGTGTGAAAATATCTAAAGTTAGTATAACAATAATAATATCTACGCATGCTAGAAATATACTTTATGTGACATAAATTTTTAAAAAATATATATTCTATTGGATCTTATAAACTATTCCATGTGTTTTTTCAAAATTTTATAATTTTAATAAATTCCAACAAATTATAAAATGGATGTGAGATATGTCATTAACATTTTTTTAATAATATTTCCTGCCATAGGTTATGCACTTATACAGAGCATAAAGAAGAAAGATAGTGGACTTCAAAAGTATGCCTTATATCTTGAATATTTTTAATGACACCTTTTAACTAAGATCAAAGTTTATTTCGATAAGTCAAGTGATAACGATTGACAATAAAAATTAACACTATTTATCCAAATAAAACTTAATCCTAAAAAAAATATTAAAAATACTTAAAATATTGCACTTAATTTTTCTGTGTTTTACAATTCAAATCAAAGCTCAACTACAACATGGATATCCAACATGTGAAGATGATTATACAAGCAAGGGCAAAGTCTCAGTCGCAATCATTAAATATCCCACAGTAGATATTTGCTTTTATCAACTGCAATCTTCAGCCATGATTAATCGCAAATATTGTTGTTTTTAATCTTTAAGAATTGAAATGAATTCAAAAGGCTTAATTGCTTTGTTTATCTGATCCTGGAATTTCACAACATTTTGTGAATTCCGTATTTAAAATTTCCTTTTGTCAAATTTTTTCAACAAAGTTTCATAGTTTCATGACTTTTGTTTTTATTTAAAAATTGTTATAATTAAGATATTTTATGATATTTTTTCATTAACTTTTACGAGAGAATTGAATTCATAAATCAAATAAAATGGATAATTTTAATATCATTGCAACCAAATAACTTGTCTCATTTTTTCCGTTAAGGACAAATCCAAACTTTGTTATCAAAAGGATCATTGTCCCATGATGTCTAGATACACGTTACAAAGTTAGGAAAAATAGGGTCTATATAATGGATATAATACACCAATTGTTTCAATTTCATAAATGTACTATAACAATCATTTTTTAAATTAATTTCCGTAGTACACATTGTATACAATAACACTTCCTCTGACTTTTTAATATAAAATTAACACTAATTAAAAGGGGTTGTTCTCATCAATTAACTTTACGGATTATGATTCTTTTTTTAGTTTTCTCAGACTACTTTTTCTTGTGAGTTTGATATCAAGAATACAAATTTTTAGAAATATAATATCGATTGAGTAAAAAACTTATATACCCCGTGCCACAACTTTACGACTGGTCTATTCATCGTTTTATAGTAGGATATTTGTTTAAAGCAATTTATGGTTCCTTCTAGTTTTGAACTTGTTATTAAGTTTTAGAATCAAGTTTACGTGACAATTCATTAAATAAAAGAATTTTCCATAGATCAACTTAATTTTTAAAAGAATAATGTAAAAACACATTTACATCTAGAGGCATGTCAAAAAAAGAAAATATAATTTATTAGAATATGTTTTGTGTAGGCTAATATTTTTCAAATGAATACTTAAGCCAACACTTGCACTATCAAATTCAATTCTACTCCTATTTATATTTAGAGGATATTATATGTCTATTGAATTTTATGTTAATTTTATTTTAAAAAAAATTAATTAAATAAAAATTTATATTGGTTTAATTATAAGTTTAATTTTATAATAAAACATTTTACTATAAATTAGATTGTTGGATCACTGTCAAGTGTACAGGGAACTAGATTTGCGAATCCCACGAATGTTGACAGCCCCACAAGTGGCAAGTTACTTTGACGTTAGTGCACCGTAATATCGTCCAAACTTTTGGTTTAATTCGATCAAT
Source organism: Hylodesmum podocarpum (assembly GCA_026586105.1). NCBI lineage: Eukaryota > Viridiplantae > Streptophyta > Magnoliopsida > Fabales > Fabaceae > Hylodesmum > Hylodesmum podocarpum. Next base: position 2,135,511 of record JALJEV010000403.1, read on the forward strand.
GACTTAATTATGTTTTTTCAATTTCTTTTTATTAAATTTAATTCAACCAATATAATAAGATTCAACTTTAACTATTTCGATTATCAAATTTAAGTTTTATAACCTGATCACATTTTCTGGTCATCTTGTTATTTTCATTTATTTTATTTTTATCATTTATCTTTTCATGTGAGTTTTGCTTATACTATAAGCTCTAAAATTAGACTTTAAATTTTTTAAAATTTTGATTCTACATTTGATTTAAATTATTTTTTTAAAAAAAAGTATAGGTATCCAAAATTTTATTTTTTATATATTATTAGTTAAATTTAATGAATCCTGGACACTACAAAATTTATGATTTTTAGTGAATATAAAAAATGACGAAAAATAAATCTGTCACTAATAATTTTTTATTTGTGACTAAATTCTATTTTGGGATCTTACAAAAAATATTTTTTCATATCAGAGAGAAAATTCTTACCGCATATTTAAGGGGCAAGTCTACTCGTCATTCGTCAATCATGTTATATTAGTTAGTTCTTTTAATTTAAGTTGGTGATAGAATATTATTATTTTTTATTTTAAACAGTCTATCTCTTTTAAAATATGAAAATTTTAGGGAAAAAATAAAAACTAAGGAAGAGTGACAAAATAAAAACAAAAATAAATGTAGTTAAAAAATATTAAAGATAAAAATAAGTGAGATCTTGATCTTGTTTAATGTAAGGGTAAAATATATTTTTAATCTCTCAAAAAATTAACTAAAATTAATATAATTTTTTATATATTTTTTGAAACGATCAAATTGGTATTTATATAAAGGTTTTCTTTTAATTTGATTAACATTTTTCTCATAGTCTCAAGTTCATTTATTTTTCATCTTTACGCTAAATTATATATTTACAAACATTTTATGCCAAATAATATTATTTAATTGATTCTTTAAAAGAATTTTACTTAATTTTTTCCACCTAAATTAATGCCATATGATTTCACATTTATTTACATCAATTACATGTGCATTTAACACAATAATTTGACATATTTTTTTTTGGAATTTGATTGAGGTCAAAAAAATATCCATACAATGTATAAGATCCACGTACTCACAGAAAAAATCGATAAATTCCACGTTCCTAAATTAACCTTCTAATGTTGCTAATCAAATGTTAGACTTCTGCATATTAATACCTTGCATATAAAGTAGGTAAGCAAACAGTGCCCAAAGCTCTCATCTGACAAATTAAATGTAAAGCGTCCTGCATATTTTTACCTTGCATACAAGGTAAATTAAGCAAACAGTACCCAAATTAATGGTAGATATCCATATCTTTTTGTCCTCGTTCAAATAAACATAATAAACAATCCAACTAACCAAGGGCACGTAAGCCTATGTAAATCACGAATTAAACATGCAACAGCTATAGCTATTCCCTACTATATTTAGACTCATAATTCAAGTCATATTGTTTCATAAAAGAAACTTAAGGTTATCATGTTGTACTACCTTCTCATCTACTCCATGGGTGTGTAATTATAAGCACCGTCTTAAAAATAATTCTAAAAGACAAAGGATAAATTAAAAAATTACCAAATCAGTCCAAATTGAAAAGAGATTAAGTTTAATTAATTCAAATTAAATCATACGAAAACATATATTATTTTTATATTTAGTTCGGATAATATTGAATTAGAAAACGAAGCAAACGGCGCAACAAAAACTGCTTATTAAGAAATTAATTAAAAACAATATTTTAATAAGTTGCTGTCACTTTTGATGCGACCTATTTTTGGATTATAAAGAAAATTATAGAAATAAATATCTGTTGAGAAAAATTAAAATAGAATCTGTGCAACCTTATCAGCAATGAAGGCAAGTGTAAATAAAATAATTAATTAAAATATTTCATTATTATTTGTTAGTGCTGAATGGTAATTGACACACGGTCCATTCTTATTCAAGTCGACGATAATATCAAGACAGTTCGAATGAGATTTTTGTAAAATAAAAGAAAAGGGGAAAAAGAAGAGAAAAAGAAAGACAGATAGGGTTGGGCAATAAAAAACAAGAGTCATGCGAATCTCGAGAGAGGAGAACAAGAAGATGACACGTGGCAAGAGTATGGACAAATGGTGAGAGAGCAGGGGAAAAGGACAGGGCACACGTGTTTGGTCAAAGGAGGACGCGTGGACAGGGGATGAATCCGTACATCTGTCACAATCGAAATTTTAGTTCATGGTACGGACAGGATATGTTCTGTCGGATAGTGGAGGGACTCTATGTCCTTCGCAAAGGCTACCTGTCCCTCCCTCACTTACCATTTCTCACGTGACTTGCACCTCCTTCTTCCACTTCATCCTCACTACATATTAGGTTTTATTTTTTTTATTTTTATCCTTTCTTCTATCTTTTAAGTAATGTTAGCCACTTATATTCTATGTTATTGATAAAACTTATTTAAAAGTTTTTTATGTAGTTATTTAAACTCTATTAAGCAACGTATGTGTTGTTTTTTCTCTTTAACAGGACTTGAGATGTTTCAACAACTTTTTTTATTAGCTTTATTAACAGTTTTGATGAAAATTGTGTTTTTTAACATGTGAATGCATATAATTTTTACTAGAAAATATAAACTGATTTACTATAATTTATATTTTCTATATAATAACTTTCTATGAGAATGTTCAAATTCTACTTATTTAAATTCAATTGCAATGTTAACAAAAATCAATTTTATTTAATAACCGATCATGTATAAAAAAATTATTTGAGTGTAAATTATTAACATTTTTTTACCATTAAATAGTTTATGTATAGATTGTCCAAAAAGGTTTTATATTTTAAATTTTAATGTAAAATAAATTTATTATTTTATAGTAATTATTTTGAAAAGCCATATTAATGATAAATTTTTATTAATTAGAATACATCAAACTTTTTTTTTTTCGATTTGTAAAAGTTGTTTGGTTATTTGGTTGCTGACAACTATTGTTCTTCCAAAACAGTGGACCACCTTGTTGTTACGCTGAGGTCACTTTCGGAAATTAAAACTTAAAAGAAAACTTTCTTCCCTTAATATATTCGGTATAAAAATGTGAAAAGTAGTAAAATAATTATTAAAATATATTTATTATTATTTAATTTTTAAAATTTAATTTTTTGTAATTATTTTTCCTTATATTTAAATTTTTATTTTAATTTATAAACTTATAAATTAAATTAATAATAAATGATAAAATTCAAGATTAAAATAATAGTAAATATTTTTTTAAGAAAAATAAAGGAAAAGCAAAGAAATTGCGTCGATAAAATCCGGTATGATGAGTGATCGTTATGAAATAAGAGAAGTTATCTTTCAATAAATTACCAATCATTATCTAGTTATAAGATATTTTAATTTATTTTTCCATTAAGAAAAAAAAAATTATATTATATATTAATTGATTTAACAACAGCTGATTTGTGACAGATCGAAAAAAGTTGATATAGTATAGTAGCAAAGTACATAAGGAACTTGTAATGTACTCCTATATGCATGTATCTTTGCAAAAGTAATGCCACTTGTCCACTTGTTTATTTTAGTTATTTTTTCATCGAAGAACTATTTTATAATATTTTTAATGTTCAAACGAAATCGATCTTAAAAGGCCAGTTATATGAGTGAATATTTTAAGCATAAAACTCTACAATGATAAAAGAAAAAGTATAAAGCCTTCTAGATTATAAAATGCAAGTGTATTAATTAAATTTAAAATTTCCAAAACATATGTTCCTCAAATAAAATTTGACACTATTAAGTTTATGTATACAACGAGTAAACCAAAATTGGATAAAGACAGTATATCGAAGATAATATTATGATCTAAAATATTAACATGCAATCCCTAGGGCCTAGAATGAAGCATGAAGCATGTGATATTGTGCAGGTATTGGATAATTTATGTGTATGGGGCTGAAAGACAAAAGAATATGTGGCGCATTCTGAAGAATGGTGTAGTTGGCCGAAGGGGTAGGTGGCACAAGGGTGTCAGGGAGTGAAGACAGTGCTATTGTTATGTTATGTTATGGTTGCTGCTTCAAGTTTGCCAAAGCCAGTGATGCTTAGCCTCCCCTACACTACATTACATTACACACTCACTACTTATTCTTCATAGCTTGTACTTTTTCACATGCATGAATCTGAGTCTATTGTGATTCTAACTCAACAGCTGTCCACACAATTGGATCCTTACTCTTGTTGTGGTTTATCCTCCACGGTTGCACCAACCCAAACCCCGCATGCTTCTCTTCTATATGACATCAATCATTATTCCTAACCAAAAGAGAATGACAAAGGAATAAAGCTACATGAAACATGGTAAATGGAACAACCAACCAGCAATGTAAACCGAACAAGGGATAAACCCCTAAAATGGAAACTTATTTCTTTTCATCATTGCACCATATTTCCTTCACATGTACCTTTACATGTACAAACTAATTATGATAAAAAGAGAATATAGAGAAAGGGAGAAAAACTTTTAAATATTCAATGTGAGTTCCATAATTTTATACTTCATTTTAATTCAAATATTTTTATGTTATTTTATTTCATTTCATTTTCTTAGTTTTGTCAAACAAATCCTTCTGGATAGAAAGGGTGAAACATAAGGTTCGACAAGTAGTTTGTGATGTTGATATGTTGGAGTAGATTTCATTCTTCAAAGATTCTTTTGATCAAGTGGATAGAAATAAAAAATATATATATAAAAAATAAGATTTAAAAATTAAAGTAGAGTAGAAGCGATAAAATTTTACGTTAAAAATGTACTTTTCTTTTTTACTTCACTCTATTTCTTCCGTCAACAAAAGGGTAAAACTTAACGTATTTTGATAAGTATTATTAACTAATTTTAAAAGAATTTTTTTTATATTAAAATTTTGTTTAAAAGTGATATAATTTCCATTTGAATAATTTTAAATAAAAGTAATTTATTTCATTTCAAAATCAATTCTAGAGTATAATTAATTCCTTAAGACAAAAAAAAATATACATGAAAATTTATTTAAAATCAAATTAACAAAGCATTTCAATATAACTATAGATTATAATAAATCATATAAGGGACCGACACAATCACACATAATTGAATAGTAAAATGAAAAGACATTGTTGGAATTTTAGAAATACAAATATGTGTGATAATTTTTGGTGTTTAGTTTGAATCCCGAGTCATTTGCATTTTTGTCATAACTCTTTGTGGGATGCCTTGTATGCATGAAACGCTGAAAGCGCTAATTAATGTTTGATACAAATTAAGTACAGCATAGTGTGCTTCACGGAACAGGAATAAACGTGATTAGATTATAACTTAAAAGATGATTAAGACTATGAGTTGGATTTCTGAGAAGAGACTACGCCAATTTCTACATTCTGAGGGTTGTTTTCTTGATGACTTTCGGCTTAGTAAATTCAAATCACCAACCCAAAACATGACACATGAGAAACATGGAATTTATACAGAGATTAATAATATAATGCCAATATATTTCTCCACTAACTGTTTTGCTTAACACAACTTTCAAAATAATAGCAGTATTTACAAAATATAAATGTTTGGTTTTGAAAGTATGTCTTTGATCTTCAACATTCTATTTCTGTTGTTTAGTTTCTGGTCTTTAACTAAGTGAGAGGGAGAGCATATTTGAAAAGAAAAAAAAAAGCATTCGTACATTTGTATCAAAACGAGTTATTTACCTTGAAGCCTTTGTTATGTTATAAGCTCAGTCATGAGTAACGGTAATTCTGTGTCGAAGTTATTTAACTTATTATTTCTTTTAATAAACTTATTAATTAGAGGTTTTATCCTTGATTTTTATTATTAATTGAATATTTCTTTTAGTGTTTGAACTTGAGTGTTATTACTCTGTTTATTTGTGACTCAGTTTGGTAATTGAGTTGATCTATATTTGTTATATAAATTCCTTTAGCGTCAAGGCCAAGTGGTTCTTAAAACAAAAAAGTTAATAAAAATAGTCTTAATTAATTTTGTTTTTGACGGTAATTTATAGATTGAGTGTGTTATTGAGAGATTTTACTTTGATAAGTTAGGTTATTCTTAACTGTGTGTAGTTATTTTATTGAGTTATTTTTATTTTAGTCAGTTGAGAGCTTGGAAAGAATATTGAAAGATCTTAAATAAAGAGTGTGCAACCAAATGAAAATTTGGGAGATCAAGTTTATGGCCTCGACTAATTTAAAATTTTAAAGAATTTTGAAGAGAGAATACTCGACGTGAGAAGGGAATGAGATAAAAAAATATTTAATCAACAGAGAAAAAAACATATTTATATTTGACTAAATGAAAACTTAGGAAACTCAAACTTTAATATCAGTTAAATGAGAAATTAGAAGATTCTGTCTAATTACATAAAAGCTTTGAAAATGAGTGATCGATCAAGTAAAAATGTGAAAGAGTCCTTTTTCAACATGAATGAAGTGAAAATTTAAAAGGATGTTAAAAAAACGAAATGAGTGAAATTTAAAGAAGTGTTAAATAAAAAATATTTCCCTTTAATTTAAGACAAAATCATTTTATGGCATGAAAAATTTTGAATGTAAGAATTAATTAATATGAATAATCGCACGTATTCTTGTAAATTATTTTGTTGTAAAATAATATTTTTATTTTTTTTTAAGAAACGGGTACCCAGCTAAAACATTTGTATATTTAATTTTATTTTAAGATAGTATTCACAGCTATTAATTTCTTACAGTACTTGTGCATCCGTGTGCAGAATTTTAATTGTAATTAAGAATTTTTATACCGATTAAAATGTAACTTATTACTCGTATCTAACCTATGTCATGAAGTGCTCTGAAATGATGACTAGAAAATGGTCTGTAACAAAAGAACATAAAAAATATAAGTAGTTAAAAGATTGTATAACAATTTCTTTAGTCAGTGACTTTACATGTTCACCAAGAGGTATCACACTGAACTTTTTTTTAATTTGAGTAGAAATAATTTACAGGAAAAAGAAGATATTGATTAATTGAAAATAATAATTTGAAAGTATAGATAGTTGAGATTTGAGATAGAAAGTACTGAATAGTTAAAATAATTTAATTTGAGATCTTATTTTTTTATATGAAAATATTAATATAAAATTTTTAAAGCAAAAGAAATATAAATAAAATAATAATATAATGTTTTCAAAATATTAAAAAATTTGAATATTAAAATTAACAAAGTAACAAACTATAAAAATTAATTCATCAAATTAATATATAACTCAAATTAACAACATACACTAAATTTGTAAAAAATTACCGAGTGTTAATTATGACTAAAACATCTTTTTAAAATATAAATCATAATAAATAATCAACGAGTTATTGGCTTGAGAAGCATATCTTTGATTTTCTCTAAAAACAAGTCTTAGATGGGAGTCTTTTCTATTAAAAAATTATAGCCCGTGAAAAAAAAAATTAATTCTATCATATTTCTATTATTTCTGCTTCAACTAAAGTATCTCCTCCAAACGATACTTGCAATTCGTTTTAAAATATTCACGAGTGTTGGTCTATTTTTATGATTTTTTGTTAGCATTAACAGGTATAGAGTAATTTTTTTTCTATAAAAAGATATTTTTATGTTTGAATTTTTTTTCATAAAATCGAGGAGTTTAGTTTTAAGTTTCTTATTCTACTATGTCGTAAGTCTAAAGTTCTAACTATTTTTTCATAATACTTTGACCTTACTATATAATAAAATGTTTAAGCAGATTTTTTTTCGTGGAAAGGGTTATTTGGAGAGTTAGAACCATATTGAAGATATTTTTTCTCACCTCTTGATTGTTTTTTTTAAATGGGTCATAGTGTTATTATTTTGTTATAAACTGAGTACTTAAAGCTCCAAAAATGAAAGGGACAGCTAAGGTTATCCTTCTAAAAAGTAAGAAGGATACCAGAGCTTGAACAAGTTATAAGTTTTTTTTTTTTTTTACTATTTACTCACTTCCTTTTAATTTCGTACCAAAGTTATCATAAAATATTTTAATTATTTTATTTAATACTATTTTACCTACTGTTAAATTTCAAATTTGTTTTTGTCAATAGTCATAGTGAGTGGTGGATTATAAGAGCAACCATCACGGGAGAAAGACAAAGATAAATAATAGTAATAATATCTATCCTAATGATAAAGACAAAATGGACGATTGTGAGGTAAATTGAACCGATAAGATCGACAAGGTAAGGGGCCAAAATGACTATTCAACATGAAAGTCAAATATTAGAATGGACTTAGATATCATATCATATCTTCAAGTTCGTCCCTCCTTCCGTGAAAATTATCTTTTTTGAATAAGTAAAATATATAATAATAATTTGGAGTGGATTTTGATTTTTTTTTTATTGGATGTAACCCTAACTAAGGGAGATAGTCAACTCATTAAAAAGAACAGATTTTTTTTTTCTTCTTCAAGTTTTTAAATCATTTATATTAATATAGACTACATATCTTTTAGATAGAAAAAAATGATTAAACATTTAGACCGTTTTCACAAACAATGTGTTTAAGATTCCAAACCAAAATTATGGTCATTGTTAGCGACAAAACACCCTAGTATTTAACAAACTTTTGTAAAAATCAGCCTATGTTATGATTATAATTTAATTTTTGTGGCTGTCTAAGATAGAGAAGCAGTTCTCCTCACATTTGGATCATTAATTCTTCATTTAATAAAATCAACTTGTTAGTATATGTAATTTTCATGGGCAGTGCTTGATGAATATGTTGAAAAATGATTATAACAGTACGGGAAATCCCAAAATGACGGTAAACAATTATAAGTTTATAACAGTGCATCAAGTTGAACCAAACCAACCAGAAATGAAGGTGAAAAAATAATGCACGATAACCCAATTCAATTCCAAATCTCATCATAGCAAGGGTTACTTTCAAAGTCTTGGAACGACTAAAATAAATTCAATACCATGCCTACCCACATTAAAATCGTAAGACTTTAATGCGAATAATAAATAAAAACACCCCCTTTACCCATCGGTTTTCATTCACCTACTGAACTATCCTCTTCAACCCCATCACACTGTGGGCTTTCCCGATTTTGCTTCACTTTTAGATAAAAATGAAAAAAATAGATAAAAACTGTGTCCAAATATAAAGTTTTATATTATTTAATCTTACTAAATATTCTAATATTCCTATACCTTTTTTATTTATTTATTTGGTATTAAATAGAGATTATGCAAATGCCCATCTTTTATGTAACGTATCACAAGCTCCACCGCTTTAGAAAGACAAGGGGCATAAAAGCGGTGATTACAAGCACGTGACAATCCAATGGTTCATGCCTACGGTTTCACCACGTCAATACCTGTTCACGTACGTGGCAAGTGAGGAAGCAAACTACGAGCCCGTGACATGGTTTCAACGACGAGCTGGGTGAGGGAAAGAAAACCCCCACTAACTTTAATTTAACCGCAATGGAGTTGAGGTTCCTTGATTTTAAAGCGAACCATGGTAAGTGTAAACCAAACCAGGGTTAAATCGATGTAGTGAAGCAGTTTATAAAGAGACACTAAACCATGCTGGAATAGGTGTAAACATCGAGTCCAAATAAAACCAAAACATCCATCAACACCATGATGTTGGGGGAGACCCACCGCGCAAATCCAACCATACACGTGCCACCCTGGCCACTACTCCATGAATCCACGCCGGAAATCTTTTCACCGTACACCGGCAATGCCGATAATTACTCTCCGTACTCCTTACAAGAAGCGTTGAGTGCGCTTCAGCACTATGACTCCAACGAAGTTGACTCAGACTCGGAGGTTCCTTCCCGGGAACCGGACGTACCGGTCGATGCTTATTCCTGCGACCACTTCCGCATGTTCGAGTTCAAGATTCGTAGATGCGCACGTGGAAGGTCACATGACTGGACTGAGTGTCCTTACGCTCACCCCGGCGAGAAGGCACGCCGCCGTGACCCGCGTAAGTTTCACTATTCCGGCACGGCGTGCCCTGACTTTCGCAAAGGAAGTTGTAAGAAAGGTGACGCGTGTGAATACGCACACGGTGTTTTCGAGTGCTGGCTCCACCCTGCGCGTTACCGTACTCAGCCCTGTAAGGACGGAACAAGTTGTCGCCGACGAGTGTGTTTCTTTGCACACACGCCGGAGCAACTTAGGGTATTGCCTCAGCAGAGTCCGCGCAGTGCTGATTCCTATGATGGTTCCCCTATGAGACATGCCATTGAGTCTTCTTCTGGTAATCTGTTTCCTTTTGTGTCTTCACCGGGTTCAGTATCTCCGGTGGAGTCTCCACCAATGTCACCTATGTCTCGTCCTGGAACTGTGACTGTTAATGAAATGGTGGCTTCCCTGAGAAACCTTCAACTTGGGAAGGTTAAGTCATTACCCACGTCTTGGAATGTTATGGGACCTTCTGGAATCGGGTCACCAAGAGCACCTGTGACCCCTGTGACCCGACCCGGATTCTTTAGTCTGCCTTCAACACCTACCACTCAAGTGTCTTTAGGGGGTCATGGTGGGGTCAACTATTTTGACCAGTGGGATGGGTGTTGCGAGGAAGAGCCTGTGATGGAGAGGGTGGAGTCTGGAAGAAACATAAGGGCAAGAATGTTTGAGAAACTAAGCAAAGAGAATTATCTGGACGGGTCGGGTTTTTCGGGTCCGGATGTTGAGTGGGTTGCGGAACTTCTGCACCGTTGATTCTGTGTCTGTGATGTCTTTTTTTATGTCTGCACCGTTGATTCTGTGAATGTGTGAATAGAATGGGATGGAGAAAATGAAGAAGAAAATGATGAATTCTCAGGGATTTATTATGGAAGAAGGATCCACTTTTGTGTTTTCTGTAAATAGCTTATTCTCAAGGTATGGGTGAACAAGTTAATTAAGCAAAATAGTAGAATCTTTTTTTGGGGGATGATTTTCTTCGATGATCAAGCAAGCAAATGATTTGCAAGAAGTAAGTTCCTAAGAAGAAGCAAATGATTAGCTTATATTATTCCCTAGTATTATTAACTACTGTGTTCGTTCAGTTGTCATTAGTCTTATCTCATTTGTGTATAAATTTATAATATTTTGAAAAGTTAAGGAGAAATTCAAACTTCTGTCCTTTATCACTTATCACTTGAAATTAAAAACTTCACATGTCTACTAATGTTTAATTATTATTATGATATACTCAGCACGTACCATAAACCTACAAGCAATTTGCAATTTTGTCTCGAGTAATTTTTTTTAGCGTAGAAATGAGGGTTTCGGCAATTTCCCAGTCGAGTTACGAGCTGCACGTATACAATTGCTGAATCACGGCACAGAATATGCAGTGTTGTGTATTATATAAGGGTCTACAGTTGTTGAAAATAATAATAATCTGAAAAATGTGGCAATTGATATAAACTACTATTTGATCTAGTCATAGAATTTATATTACATATTGGTTTTAAATTGGGCAGCCGGGTTAGATTGATTTTATCTTCTGTCACAGTATTTTAACATGAGATTCACTTTGAAAAGGATTCATTTAGAGATTTAGTACATGTTTAGTTCAGTGGGGTAAAATCATACCTAAGTTGCTTAAAATTACAACTATTGTTTTTTCTGTGAAAAATCATATCAAATAATTATTAGTTATTTATAGAATTTTGAATCCGAAGGGGACAGTGCAAACTAGCATCCTTCTTCAATTGATATCAACAATTGACATTAAAGGCTGATTCAAACCTTTGCCGTGATAAATCTATTTGATCATGCATGGTCCCCCATTTTGGTACATGAACTGTAAGCTCTTTTTTAAGGAGTTCACATTTTCCCCTTATTAAAAAGTTAATTTCCTTGTAAAAAATGACAACAAATGCATAATATTAAATACTATGCAAAATTCAACACTAAAAAGGGAAAAAAGAAAACGAGAGCAAAAAATTAAGTTGATGGGCCTCATCAAAGAGTATTTTTCAGTCTCTCAGTCAAGATTATTTTCTTGTGAAAATAATTAAATTGAAAATTATCTTTTCTGGTAAATTTATCCTCAACACAGATTAGTCCATTTCTTTTCTTATTTAGTCTTTGTCGGTTGGATATTTTCCCCCGAAAGTAAAGACTTCACCTGCTACTATACTTGTAATCTGTATATTTTGGTACGTAGGACAGATTAAGGACAGAAATATCCTAACTCATTGAGGCCCGAATTAATTTGACCTGGTTTGTTGCACCAACCAAATCTAAGGAATGAATTAAGAGTTTAGAATAGTATTTGATTCCCTTTTTTCTACTAAAGAAATGGTAAAATTAAATAGTGACAAAAACCAAAGTTTTACTAATGAAATAAAGGATAAATATATCCCTACTATTCTTACTTTAAATATATTTTAAAAACTAAAATTATATTTAAAACTAAAATACTGATATAATCATATTAAAAAAAATATATTTTGTAGATAATTATAATATTGAGAATTTCATTTTATTAAAAATTTTTGTGGTTCCGGAGGATTCAATTATAGAAAAATCAAGAACGGATAATTTTTTTCCTTTTTTTATTTTATCTGATTCTTTAATCCTAAGAATACAGGTTTATGTGACTCTTATTGTCTAACCTGAAAATGGATAGTTAATGTGTTATACTTTTTAAACAAGATTTTATGATCGGTTTGCGGTCCTTGAATGTTAAAGGTGTCTTAAGGTGATGTTAACTACAGTAAATAATTAATTATAAAATATAAAAAAAATATATATATATATAGTAAAAGTTAATTGGTTATAGTTGGATGTAAAATAAAGTTATATTAAAAAAAATATACCGGAAAAGTAATAATGGAAGCATGGGTTAAGTACGAAATGAGGGTTAAACCGGAAGGAAAAGGTTAGTAGCAATCCCCGGGTTGAGGGAAGGCTGTTGGTTCTATGGCAACAAGGTTTTGCTTAGACAGGAAACAAAAATATATTGTTTTGAAATGAATTATTAATAGCACTTCAACAACAACAGACAAGATCATGGGGGTTGTTGCACTTTGGAGATAAGATTCTGATGGAATTGACTAATAAAATATGATACATTGCAAGTGTATATTAATCAAACATTACCCCTTCTAACTTAAAAAGAGAATATCAATATCATTGACATTATCCCAAAGACACAAGTCCACTAACATAAAAATCCACTTTCTTGTGTTTTGGATTGGATTGATACCTTCATATCCCTCTCTGGAATTAATACTGTACAATACATCATTTTCACTCCCTCTATTATTTAAATTATAAACCAACATAAAATGTTGAGCTTATTAAAGTGAAATTATCGACTCAACTCAGTTTGTTAAATCGTGTGACTTGATTTGTAAATGTCTATTGTTATTTTATAAGTTATAACCATCTATAAAGATGTATAATTATGTTCAAGTTGAATAAGAATGTTATACATGGCCAGCAAATTTTTATCTTTTTAAGTATTTAATAAAATTAAATATTTGATATTTAAATTACTTGTTAAATTAAAATAATTTTTTACTATTTAAGTGTTCAATATTTTTTTTTAAGTATAAAGACGTTACAATAAAAATACACTATCAAATAATTTATTAATGATGTATTAAATAATTTATTAATGATGAAAGTCTTATATCAATTATTTAAATAGGTGATTTATTATTGACCCGATAGGGAATAACTTTATTTATAAGTGATGTGAAACTCCTAACATACGCTCCTTATCAAGAATTAGACTATTCGAGTATGTAGACTATTTAAATAGTAATTTAATATTAACCCGATAACAAATAACTCAACAACGAGTATTCCATCATGTTTAATATGTTACAATAAACTCTAATAGAATATATTCCAGATTAATATATATTCTTTTACAGGACTTCCTGCAATTAATAATAATAGTAATAATAAATTAAAGTTATTTACCACATGCTAAACCATATTCACTTCTTCCATCCACTAAGGGAGGGTGTGAATGACTTATTATGGAAAATGTTCTTCCACGATAACATCAACTTGCTGTATGTAAGGTTGTAAATGCTATTGCTCTGTAGATTATTCATTTAACTTTTATTTGTAATCTACGTTGTTTTCCTTGCAGATTACTTTTCAGATTATCTTAGAATTTGTAATCTTGATTTTCGTTCAAGATAAGATGAGAATATTGACAAACAAAGCAATATTACCACATTCAGCTATAGACTTTGCCTATTCCCACTTTCTAGCTTGTTTTTATTTTAAAGGGAGTAGTTGAAATCATGAACCAAATTCTAATGTATGTGTAACCTCATATTGCCCTTAAAGATTTATTCATGTAGTGTGCAACTTTCTCAGGATTTTAATTTTTTTTTCTCGTTGATAATTGAGGTAATAGGAATAGAAAAATTATGATCAAAATTCATAAAATAAAAAGTTCCAGCAGTGGGATAAGGAGAAGAGACAGGAGTGTTTGGGAGGTTAGGGTTCGTGGAAAGAGTGTTTTAGATAAAACATTTAAACAAAATTGAAAAATAAAACAAACATCTTTTGGATTAAAATTTTCTGAATGTCATAGGAACCTCAATCCACGTTAAGACCCAAAAACCTGGTTTTCAATAAATAAAATTCAAAATTAAAGCTAGTTTATGAAAACAGTTAATGCAAAAAAATAAAAAATATTTACATTGCACTAAGCCAACTGGGCCCAAACTTTTGTGCACAAGTCTTTATCTATTTTAGTTTGTTTGTGATCTCAAAAAAAGCATGCAAATAAAGGCTTCAAAGCATATAAATCAAATCCAATTAATATGTGATTTTGACCTTTTAAAATATCAAAGTAAAATGATGACAAGTAGTATATTTTTTGGACACAAACACTATGTCACGGTTATAGTTGGGCCTGGATTCTGAGTCATCTATTGGACCTAAATTCAGTAAAAAAGAACTAAGAGAAAAAAAAAAACTTAGGTGTTTTTTGGGTTATAACTGTTGGTTCAGTAGATAGATGAAAAAAACTAGTACAAGCCTTGGGCCGAGTTTCACCTTATTATTATTTTTCTTCAACTAAAATAAAACTACTATTTTGAGTATTTTTATTCTTATAAAGAAATATAATAATAATTTTTTAACCAAAGAAAGAGAAAAGGTATAGGGTAAATGATTCATGTGATGGAAAGGGACATAGAAAAATTAGAGCTTCACTTCTTGTTGAAAAAATATGAACCTTGAATTTATTTTATTCATAAGTTAATTATTTTTTATTTAATTAAATATAATTTTGAATTATTTTTGAAATTTATTGGTTTAATATTTAATAGATATTTTGAGATAAATAAGACACAAATAAATGAAAAAAGATATAAAATAGAGTTTAATTGCGTTTACACAGTTAATCAATGTAAAATTTGTGTACATTTAACCGGTCAAAATTTATGATACATGTGACTTCCAATACTAGTTAAAATAATAATTAAATTTCTTAAAGGTATATTATTTGGTGATTGCATATCTCATCTAAAAAATCTTTATTGTATCGGTGTATATCAATTAAATTTATAAGAATATTTTGATAATAATAGTTAATAATTGTTATCAACTATATAATATATATATATATATATATTTCTTATCAATATCATGGTAATAATAAAATATAACTTATGGCAGATGTATTTTTCTTGTGTCAGATTTATTTTGTTTTACCATTGTGTATTGTATACATGAATTATTCACGTTCATTTTATGTAAGTTTTATAATATTTAAATTTATCTTATTTATATAATCATAAAAAATTAACATTAAGTTTAGCTTCTCGATGCCCTTTCTTTGTGCTTTTCCATGCCTAAGACCTATACACTAGAACAAATAAGCTCAGTTAAGAAGTAAACGTACACTTTTACTCCCAATATTCACCAAGCGTGAAAATTCGATTTGGAGCCAAAATTTTATATATCACCTTTGGCTATAATATAATCATTACTTTGATCAGCAATACTGAAAAATGAGGATTACTTAATTGATGAAGTGGTCAACTAAAGATAGCACTTGGTTCAGCCAAAATTGTTCAGAGTGACCAAATCCAGCAACATACCTGAAAACAAGTAATCACATATATACTATTTTTTAAGGTTGTTAAAGAGGATAGTTGCTTGCCTCTAATAAATTGAAAGAAACAAAAGCATATATATACAAATACGAAAATAACAACAAACCCATCAAATAATTAAGTGAAAAATTTACTGTATCTAAAATATGAGTATATTTGATGAAATGAAAGTAGGTTGATAATAAAGGTTGAAGGGTAGGGAGAGACAAACTGGGACCAACGTTGGTGGTGGGCAAGGTCAGTGTAGTGGATCAGTTCTGTTGTGTGCAGTGTTATGGTATAGTACACAGTACACTCTATGCATCCAAATTTGCGTGTCTTCCACAAACTCATTTTTCTTTGTCAGATATCAATATACTCCACACACCAATGCAACCAAAGATGTGAGGGATAGTTTACCCCTGCATGGCAACTCCTTTAAGACCCAATTCCACGTGTCGTATTCCTGCACATTTATTTATGGCCAACTTCTAAAACCTAATTCTATTATGATTTGTAGAAATTACTAAGTAATCTTCTACTTCTATTTATATATAACTCAACTTTTATATACTTATATATTTGATAAATTTCTAATTTTTTTTTTTAAACATGTTATAAGAGGATCAGTTGAAATCACGTATAATAGTTTAAAATTATTTAATAATTTCTCACAAATTAAAAAGAATTGTACAAGGAAATTTCATGCGGATATAGAATAAAATATAATAAATAGAACTTCATCAATTCCTCACCACAAGTTAGCAGCGAGGAAGGCTAGTTACTTTAAAGTATAGGATGAAAAAGTTACAAGTAAAGAATAAAAGACAAATCTTAACCCAAAAAAAGAAATTAAAGATATATCTTAGTAATATATAAATATATATACACCAGCTTTTTGTGGGAGAGCTATCCAGTGAGATAATTTGTGAGAGTTGCATCTTCTTCAGGAGACCAAGGGCCTTTTTTCACGTTAACTTTGTCACATGGAGTTTTTCCCATGGTCATATATGGAGTTTCCCTTGAACTCATTTAGGTCTATGTAGGTAAATTTTCTGAATTATAATTAAGGAAAAAAACAAAATATGTTCTTTTCATAATCAAAATTAATTTTTTATTAGTTAACGTGGAGAATCTTTTTAAATATTTTTAAAAATATGGGATTTTTTTATAAATTTAATAAAAATTAATTTTAATTTTTTTAAAACATTTATTTCATTTTTATTTTCTTTTCATATAAATTATCGTGGAGAACACATACTCTTATAGTCTTATTCTAACGTGTTACTTGTCAATATATTACTCAATAATATAAATATGACGTAAACTGCCATACTATTATACGTACTTTCTTTCAAAAGTTAAAATATAATAATTATAGTTCATTATATATATAAAATCTAGTATTAAAATGTTTGAATAATATACACTATAAAACCAGCTTCACACTTTGCTACTATATATCATTATATATACGTCCAAAAAAAAAAAAAAGCAACCGACACAAATTTTCAATTCATACAAATTTCTTTTAATATAATTTTTACTTTCATATCCCATCATATCACGTATGACAAAATGCACGGATACAGAAAAAAGAGGAAGATATATATGGTGTATGAAAAAAAGAAAAGAATGGAATATGGGTAGTTTTATTAGCATTGGACTTAGGTTCATTGACTGAGTCTTTGCCTTGTTTGATAAGATAAGCAGCTGATAGGTTAGAAAGTAGAAAAACTGAGCAAACTATGGCTAGGAGTTAGGACAGAAGAGTAACAAGTAAAACAAAACACACAAAAGCAAAATAACTCATTCAGTGTGTCAGTCAGACAAAGTCAAACGTTCCAACTTCCCTATCTATTCTATTATTGTTTTTTCTTTCAATTATATATTTTGTGGACTCACCATATTCACTATTCAGTGCTCACTTTGAAATCTCCATTTTGCCAATATGGGAAGAGCACCATGTTGTGATAAAGCTAACGTAAAGAGAGGTCCTTGGTCTCCTGAAGAAGATTCAACCCTCAAAAATTACCTCAAGAATCATGGCACTGGTGGTAATTGGATAACTCTTCCACAAAAAGCAGGTTTATATTTATCTTCTTTTTTTTTCCCCTTCACTTTTTAAGGTGTGTTAGTTTTGTTTTGTTTTCCAATAAATATAGGTATTCTATATATATATATATTCTTATATAGCTTATTCAATGTTTTGTTTTGTGTGTGTTTTCTTTAATTTTAGGCCTTAAGCGGTGTGGAAAGAGTTGTCGTTTGAGATGGCTGAACTATCTGAGGCCTCATATCAAGCATGGAGGTTTCACTGATGAAGAAGACCAAGTTATCTGCGCCCTTTATGCCACCATCGGAAGCAGGCAACTTCATTCTTTCTTTCTATATTCTTAGTGAGCCAAAATTATAATTAACCAAAGATAAATTCTATTATACTCCATAATTTTAGGGTTTTAATGTTATTGAAAAACCCTCTCTCCTTCTTTGTGTTTATGCATATTCAAACTCATTCAACAAAACCCTTTAGCAAGTTTTTGGATTCACCTCTATAAAATTATGTCACTACTAAAATTATGGCAAGTTCACCTCATAAAAATAATTGTTTGTTACTTTATAAAATTATGATAAGTTCAAAATCCAAACGTGCTATAAGGATACTATAACAACTCTCTTAATAAAAATGTATAAATCATATGATATGTTTATAAATAACATATTTTAGAATGCTATATTTTTCTCGTTTAATTCATTCCTTGTGCCATTACATATCACCAGTTAAGTGAATATATGGTATGGTTTTTGGGGTTAGGTGGTCCCTTATAGCTGCTCAGCTACCTGGGAGAACAGACAATGATGTGAAAAACCACTGGAACACTAAGTTAAAGAAAAAGTTTTTGGCACCAAACACCAATGCAACTGGCAATACTACTGTTTCTCCACAGTTCTCAACTTCCACAACTCCTCAGCCTAAAGTTGAAGAGTGTGTCTTTGATCATGATAACAAAGCAGAGTCCCATGTTTTGGGTTTGGAGCAAATACCAATTCCAGTTCCACTACCATTGCCTTTAGGATCAGATGTTTCAGCTCTTGGCAGCAGCAGTACTTGTAGTGTGCCACTGTCTGATGAGGTTTCATTTCTTGAAAATTCAGCTTACTTGGTAAAAGAGGAGAATGAGACACAATGGTTTGGTTATCATGACATTAATGGAGGTGAAGATGAAGCATTTTTACTTGATTTTGTGTATGAAGATATGCTGCATAATGGGTTTGTTTCTCAAGATAAAAGCAGCTAGACAAGTTGCCTAATCATTTGGCTAACCAAAGTCTCTTGTAAGAATATTGAAAGACAACAACACCATATGCAAAAGAGACAAGCATTAAGTCAAAGTGTCATGCATTGATTTCATTATTGACTATTGACTATAGTATTAGTATAAGTAATTAAATACCCTTCAAATGTGGACTGTGATTTGAATTTGAGTAAAGTAGTTAGGTGTGCAAGGAATTATGTGAGCTTTTGTGGTTGAATTTCAAACATGTTGATAGGAATCATTGAAGTTACATTTTAGTCAAGAATTTTATTAACTTTTTAGAATAGACTAATCTCATGGATAATATGAAATTTGTGATTTATGACGATGTAGGGACATTAAACTAAAATTGAAAGGTTCATGAATGTGAATGAGATGAAACGTATTTCTAAGCTGTCACGAAAGTTGCGTTGGCTAATGAAAAATTTCTAAGGAGAGAATAAAAAACAAATTATGAAGGGGTCCCCATATCTGACAATAACAACTACATACATACATGAATCGTGATATTGTGTCTCTTTCGCGTATGATATGGTGAAAAACAAGTCTGCATGATTTCTTACACATAAGCTTACGTTTACTCTCACAAGTTAGTTTTCTTTGTTGTTTTTCACATGAATCGGTCTCTGCCCTATATTCCTTCATGTGCGTGCAGTTGCTTGTTGCTTGATTGCATCAATAAATGCATCACTTTAATAACATATTTGGCCTCGAGAATATTTCAAACTTTAATTATAATTCCAGTGAATGTTTCAAATCCAATAGAAACTTTATTTTAAATGTAGGAGTAAGGATGAGAAAAAATTAATAAAAGAAACGTGTATAAGTTTTATAAAATAGTTGATTGATTTGTATTAAAGTTGATTATTAAATATTTCTTTTGTATATGTATGTTATTAACATGTGTTTCTCTTTTATATATACACGTGTATAATACAGTTTTATTAAAATTTTGATATATGATTAATAAAGATTTTGGTATAAAAGTTAATTAACAAACCAACGAGAATAAATACATAAATATACATAGTCTACTGTGGAAAAATAAATTAAATTTGAATTTCAAAATTTGTAGGACATTCTTTAAATTTAAGATATTGATTAGTCGTTAAGATTTGAATGCAAAGCGATATAAAGAGGTTATTGTGAAGAGAGATGTGTCTTAAAAACTTGTAATGTGATTTGTGATAATGTTTTTGTTGATATGGATACATGAACTTTGTGTCGTTCCATTATTTTGATTTTATAACATCGTTTGTGTGTTCCATTTAAGATTTTTTGGGATGTAATAATTTCATTGTGCATAAGAAGTGGTTTATTTCGTAAGTAGTTTCTTCCCTATACACTTCTACTGAAGATTTTGTCAGCAAGCGTTTATTGTTAATGAATTTCGTCCACATTATCTTATTCGGTTTCCACAAATTGGTCTCTCAGATGTGAAAATCACCAAGAAACAAGAATGGGCATATTGTTTTGAAAACATAAAAGACGAAATTAAGTCATATTCGGTATGATTGTCAATTTTGTGTTGTGAAAATTTTCAAAATTAAAATTAATTTTCAATTTAAGAATTATTTATTTTCAAGTTTTTGGGTTTTTTCATTTTCGAATTCTAATAGTATCTTCTATGTCAAACTTCATAGGTAATATTAATCATTCTCATTTCTTACCTTATCTGTTCAGATGTTCTACACACAGTTTAACAACAAACTAATTATAACTTTTGTTTGAATAATATTAAATCAATTATGATATAATTATAAATTTAATTAATATACCATTGGAATCATGAATTCAAGATTATTTTTTTATTATTATGTATGATGTACAAGTGATAAGTATTAAAACTATGAAAAGAAGTCATTAATAAACGTTAATTAGTTATTCAAAACATATAAATAATTTAATATAAGAATCCAACAAATTAAGGATATTCTACGTGGAAAAAGAAAAGATGGTTGTATTAACATCAATCCTTGAAGAAATAAAAGTAATTTTTTTCATTAAAAACAATAAATGAAATTATTTTTATAGTTTTTGTATTATAAATATGTTTTTTAATAAAAGAATGACTTTTAATTTCTTTACACCAATGACTTTTAATTTCTTTACACCAGTCCTTTTTTTTGTTACATTATTAAGATTGGTCTTAAACACAAATGTTAATTATGAAACCAAAATAATATATAAACATTACTTCATAAGTAACTAATTAATCTACATCTACCAAGAATTGGGTGTAATAAAAAGGATTAATCTTTCATAAGTCATAAAGCAACAAAACGAATCTTTGCTAAAGTTCTTACATATAATATCAGACAGTACCTCAAACAAAGATAGATGTGAGTAACTAAAATAATGATCCAATCTTCAATCTTCTAATCAACCTGTTACAAATTTCAAAGGACAGAACTTAGTGCTTTCTAAAGGCAAAGCCATTTATCTGACATAAATATTGTAAACAATTTGATTGGTAATCCCAATGCGATAAGTCAAACTCATAATCTTGTTGCGACAAGGATTAAGATTTGAATGCAACGAGTATACTAATTCAGTGTCACAATGTCTAACATAAAAAGGAAAACATAATGAACATTAATAGTCTTGGCACCCAATTATGTGTTTATATGGCAGATTTTCAATAAGTTGAACAATGACCAAATTAAAAAAGGGTTCACTCCTAATGATGTAGATAACCTTGACATTAATTCTTTTGTAGATTCAGCGTAGACTCTTTTTAGTAAAAAAAACATAATGGTTAATGAGTGTAATTAGAGCTAGCAGTTTTAACATAATCATAATTTGGATCCGATAAAATAAGGTATAAAGAACTCAAAATCAAATTCACCTATTTTAACATGATACGAACAGAAGCAACTTTTTTTTTTTTTAACACTCCCGTAATAAATTCTTCTTCTGTTTACTTTCATCAAAATGAGTAAAGATAGGTGACCCCAGAGATCCATTCACGTTTATTTATTTTATGATATTTTATTAAAATAAATAATCACAATATTTCCTTTTAATAAAAATAAAATTAATCTATTTAATCACAAGTTTCTATTTGTTTTGTTTCTCTTTGCTGTTTTGTCTCAACGGGAAGCAAAAAAGACATGCATTTTTTTTTTCTACTCAAATTCTGAATTCCTCTTCAAGAAATTAATCATGTCAAAAATAATTTAGAATCAATTATAAACTTAAAACCAATTTTACACAGTGGAATTATATAAATAATCTCGAACGTTTAAGTGGCAGGATAGGCCCAGTCACTAAATCCCAAAACAAATAGAAAATAACCGGAAAGAGAATAGAAAACAGTGGATACAAATTTTGAAAGGCTGATGAAGAAAAATATTTTATTTTAAATGTTAAATTACAGATATATTTTCCAACACAAATACAAAATCTAAGACCTTACCTAAGGGCACATACTATAGGCTCGGGTGAAGAGAACAAATCACATGATTTTTTATTCTATATACTAGAACGAGAACAAGGATACTGTAAAAAATTGTAAAAAGAAATCTAGTTATAATTGACATAACTTGTTTTTAGTATATAATGAATCGGTAGTATTGTTTCATAGACTAATTTATAGTCCTGAAGATATTAATTTTAGGAATGTTTTTATCGAGAATATTATTCCATCACAAGTGTATGATAATTATATTCTATTCCTTAAAATATTTTTATTTTTTAAATTTAAAAATAAAAAATTAGGATAAAATAATATGAAAATAGAAAATAACTTTCATTCACGTGAAAATATAATATTATCACTTTTTCACGTGTGTATATATATATATATATATTAACAAGAAGAATACTTGATTTTATATATGGTACAATTTTATCTTTTTAAACTTATAAAATTATTTGTTAAGTTTTTATATTTCAACCTTTTCCATTTTTATATGGAAAGATAGAAATAAAATGACTATAATTTTAAATATTCAATTAATTTTGTTAGAAAAACCATTTAATTTGATGTCTACTTTTATAAAAACTTAACAACACACTAACTTATAATTTATGTAACTAACCTAATCGTACAAGTTGTTAATATGTAAAAAGATGATATTATTTGATTAAAGCATGGTGATGTTTGCATTTACCTATGGAATTTTCTTTTTGCACACTCTAGAATGTATTTTGTTTATACCTTAAACAAATTCTAGCATTCCAGAATATAAAATACATGGATTACCCGTTATGAAATGTACTAAAACAAACTATGTAAAGTGAGATCAAGGAAGAAAATTCCTTAACCTGTGCGTCTCACAGATCCAGCCCAACACATAGAAAATCATCAAGGGACAACACATGAGGAGTGTGCCCGATATCAGCAAGCTCTTTAATCATTTTGAGTTATTTTTTCACCTCTTTCTGAAATCCTAATAACCAGTTTCTGAAATCCTAATAACCAGACTTCAATTCTGCATCATTGTTCAACCTTCAAACTCGCTTTTCCGTCTTAGCAGCCTGAAATAATTTATTTCCGGACTAAAATACTTTTCCTGCTATGGATCTTCTGATTTCCCCATTTAACTAAAATAATTAGTTATTTATTTTCATAAAAAAAATTCTTCATTATTCTCCATTGTGACTTAAGTCTGAGATATCCAACTAGATCAACTACTTTCATTCATTATTCTCCATTGTGACTTAAGTCTGCGATATCCATTGATCAGTCTGAACTCTTAAGAAAAATATTTAAACTCCAATAGGTTTCCAAACAAAAAAAAAAAGAAATATAACCAAATGATTCAATATTTAACAAGAACTGCACAAGTATAAATCGGGGTTTTCAACTTTTTGAAAAAACGAGACATCGAAGAGGATGACAAACATCCCAGGAGAAGGTTTAAGTTTTGAATGGCAATTGAAATTTTATAATGTTTATATACATCTCTGGTCTGTTCAACAATTTCATAGATAAAGATACAGCAAGCATGGGTGGGGGCAGAATTCTCTGCGTCACTCTGATTTTACACTGATTTTACACGAGGCCACTTATCATGATGCACATCAATGCCTGAAAAATTCTGGCCACGTCAAAACCAGCAACAAAAACAATAAAAACTGCAAAAAATAAGATTGTCAAACTTTTCCCGACAAGTGACTTTGAACAATTGATTCCAAACTATGATTATACAAGTGAACTCAACTGTGCAAAGGTTAATATCGAACATGAAAACATTTAACTGTGCACATACAAACCATCCAATTGCCACATTAATTGCAATACCAACCAAACTAGAACAGATTAATGAATAGATAGTATTGTGTCGCAGCTGAGAAAAGGGGCCTGCTCAAAGTGCCATCTCAGCTTGCAAAGCTGCCAGTTCGTCTTCCTCAGCTGTGGGCTTGGAAGACACAGGGCGACTGGGTTGCCGCCCAGCTGGAACATACACTGGGGCTGCTGGAGCTGTAGTTGCGGGCTGAAGAAGCTGTTCTTCCAATTCAGCACCCTCCAGCTCTTCTAGTTCTGCTTCCAATTCATCCTGAAATGGAAAACAAATTCAGATTTATATCTATGCTCAATAACAACTACATCAAAAAATGATAAAATTTCTTTTGCATCAGAGTATAGATAAAATTCAAATTTGAGAAAATGACCTCATCAAAGTCAGCAGCTGCACCAATTGGAGTAGACAATGCTTCCTGAATTTGTTTCATGTTCTCTGTCTGTTCGTTGATCTCATCCATGGTCTTGTCAACATCATCAATATTCCTGAAAAATAAATATGGCGACTCAATAATGTCACTATCAGCAGCCCATTAAGTAAGATGCATTAAGCAATACATCTGTTATATGCATGGAGATTTTCCACAACACAAAATACAATAAACTTGTCGGGTTTTTAAAGCCTAAAACAGAAATGTAAAATATAGAACATATTAAGAATGAAATCACAAATATACATACGTTGCTTTTTGCATAGCTTTCATAGCAGCTGCTCCAGTTCTCAATGCATCAACAGTTTCGGTGGTTGCCTTGGCACCTTCCAACATTATCATCTGTAACACAAATTATCAGCATAAGATATAAATGATACTCTGCACACTGAATCATTATCATATTGTCCGAACTAGAGTGGAGTGGCTGCTTGGACTGGATAAACAAGGAACTGATCCAACTAATCCTCAAAAATAAGATTTCAAAAATCAGGGAAAAAACGGAAACATCAATCTTTAACAAGCTGAATCATGGGAACTAGTCATGGTTCACTTCATCATTCCCCTTTTAACTATTTGTATGTTTTATAAAATTATCTTAATATTCGTATACTATTTTTAGTTAATACTTACAAATATGATTCAAATGATTCAAAAATATTTGTAGTAACTGCTAAATATAAAGTGTATTCACACCTGGTCATGAATACGCAGCTGGAAATTTCCAAGCTGCTCTATTTGCTGTTCATATAGTCTCTTCCTCTTCAAACATTGTATTGCAGCTGCATGGAGTAGAAATTCAAAAACAATGTTACAATGGATCAATACACCATTTTCATAGACCAGCTTCCATATTAATGGACTCTTAAAGATGGGTGTATGGTTTTATTTTATTTTCTTTTTTAAAATGAATACAAACATATCTATATAAATTCAGTAAAGAGTGTTATAACTTATAAGTGACAACAATCAACAGGAATGCCTTATCCCACTAGGTGAGGTTGGCATCATAAATGGTGAGTAATGGGGTTAAAGTGCTTTCACACTCAAGTTTTGCGACCCATTGACCCATTTCTGATTTTTTTTTTTTTAATTTGAGCAAGCTCAACAAAATTATAGATGGGTAAAGTACTTCTATTTTATGACTTTTTAAAATTAATCTGGCATGTGCCTCTCCTTTGTCACTAAACTCATAGTTGCCAAAATAGCCACCAGTGCCTGTGATTGTGCAATCCAACATATTTTGACCTTCCAGGGGACCTGCACACCACCGGGAAGAATTCTATGGTTGCCCGTGCAGGATCATTGATCTAAGTTGTGGAATCGTTGGATTGCTGCACTCTATAAACAGGTTTGCACCAGTGAATGGTCCGGTTAGGTCACACAATCCTTTAGATAGAAACACTATTTTTTGTTTTATTCCCTAAATTGTGTTGTGCTTGTGCAGCCCTCAACTCTCCTCTGCTGTCATCCTTTGACACACTCTTCTAGTTCACTCCTATCTCTTTGGTTTGATTCTTCTCTCTCTCTCCTCAGACTCCTCCTTTTGAGGCTGAAGGCTCTCTTCTTTGTTTGACCTCTCTTTTGGTTCTGAAGTTTGCAACACAATCTGTTTTGTAGTCAAGAAGAATGCCGTTTTGCTTTGTGCTCTTATGTGTTGTACAAGACCTCATGAATTTTCAATGTAGTTTAATGTCTGGTGTGATTTAGAGATTATTTCCCCTTATTTATGTAAATTTCTGTGCACATACATGCATATAATCACATATACAAATACAAACATGCATGTATATAATTTTGCATTTTAGTTAGATCTTATTATTTGCTTTATTATCCTTGCCCAACCCCCCTCCTTTCATTCCAACACTGACCAAAGCATGCGTTCACAATCTCAGCAGTAACAGAAACGCAAGTTAAATAGGGAGGAGGGCGGCATTTTATGTTACAGTGATATTCTCTAGAACAAGCATAAATGAGTTTTGCAACGTACCCCTTTTATTCTTTACCCTGGTGAACTCTTTGGCCTTTTCAACTTCTGCTGCTGCCTTTTTGAGGAGTACTTTCTCCTTTTTCTCTAGCATTTCAAGTGTCTACAGAATTCAATGAACGAAACATTCAAAATGACAATGATAAAAGTTTATTTAAACTGTAAATTACTGAAGAAAAAACCAATAAACTTAGCACAAATTGATCTTAGCATGATTAAATAATGCTTTAGAAAAACAATGCAAAGTTAAAATACAAAGTTTTAAAACAAAACACATAGTTGAGTAAGGAAAAATAAGATAAGAAAAGCAAAACTTAGCTACAGAAGCTGTATATCCGATAACTACGTGAATCTACAGAGTTTAATCCCATAACACTTAACAGAAGAAAACCTCAATTAGAGGGACAAGAAGAAGATAAAAATATGCCTTTTGCTCCTCCAAATTGTAACTAGCATTATCCATAAATGCTGTAAAACAAATTACATAAGAATAGACTCTTAATTGACATATGGGGCATATAATATTCAACATCCACAATACACGGGAAATTCGTTTCTCAAGAGTTCCAACTTCAGAAGACGATAACGCTACTTGTCAATTAAGAAAAACAATAAACTACTCTGAATTACAACATAAATATAAGAAACGCGTAATTTAAAGAACAGTTCAATTTATAAAAAATATTCACAATTCACGCAGCAATATAAAAACGAAGAATCTCCTAACTGGGGGAGTGAAATCACCTCATTTAACTTATCCAAAGTGGATAGAGTATTGCCTTCCTGTTTAGGTTTACCAAAAATTCGGGTAAACATGATTGATGAAGAGATGTTGAAACAGTGATACACTTATTCGATGAATAGGAAAAATCCACGGAACGGTAACAATTGATAATCGAATTTTCCACCGATCTCCCTGAAACAGCAAGAGAATCCATCAAAATTGAACAATTGATAAAAAAAAAAAAAATAATGAAAACGACGGTGTTGAAAGGAAAATAGAGATGAACGAACCGTGTTGAAAAACTAGGGTTTATTTGGTTGATGAGATTAGATATATATAGATTGTTAACGAATATGAAACATCGATATATGTAACAGAAAACGCGTACCTTGAAGAGGATTGGGAGATTCACAAATTGATTTGAATCGAAAACAAGAAAATCTAAGTAATCGGAATTTTGCTACTTTGCCCTTTCTTGACGCTTCCACGTGGCGTGCAACTGATTAATTTATACCGTGTGGGTCCTTTGTCATTGTTAGTTACCAAAACTACAAAATTTCTACAATGAATGGAATTTGTTGAGGTAAATTATTTTCTTTCTTTTAAATAATTGATATTTAAATTAGAAGTATCAATCAATTGTATTTTTTCTAAAGAGTATTTCTCAAAATAATGTTCACATTAAACAATCTACTGCAAATAATTTTAGTATTCTCGTCATTAAAAAGAAAAAAACTACTTCTATCAAATATGGATATCAAGTTATTAAGAAAAAAAAAACAATTTTATAATACTAAACTTGATAAATTAACTCTTCTTAGTATTAGTCTCAAGAAAGTAACTAAAATTCAAGTGATTCACTGGAACACTACGGAAAAAATTCAGTTTACTAAATACCATGCAACAAAATTACTGAAAATATTTCGATTGAAATTGTTAAGTATACAATATTATAATATAAGAAAAATATGTGATAGAAAATTAAAATATGCAAATAATTAATTATGAGATGTGAGGAGAAAATTAATTGAATATATTCTGTAAATATATGCAAATAATTAGTTATAAAAAATAGTAGAAAATTATTTATATGAATATATTATGTGAAAATATATAAATAATTAGTTATGATACATGCGTATATCTTTTATGAATAAAATAACTGCATATTTCATATATTCTTTGAATAAAATAACTACTTATTCTTATAACCTAAAACTAATGATTATAAAATGCTCCTCGATTTTGCTTATGGGCCAAGCAATTGGATTTGGACCAAAGTTTTCCATTCTCCAACTGTTGACTCTGTTTACCTAAACCGTGTCGACCGTGTAAACACTATAACAGTGTGTTCTAGTGCCTAGTAATGAGTGATTCGACTCAAGAAAACATAAAGAATATAATTATTTTATAATTTATTAAATTAGATAAAAACTGCTAAGACTACAATAATATATAAATATACTTGTAATGACTTTGGTATTGTTAATTTCTTACCATTGAAAATGTCAAAAACAAAGTTCTTAATTTAGTTGCAAGCAATTGGAAAAGAGAGAAGTTCATTACTTTATGTATTTTGTCATTTAATCACTCTGATGATATGCATAACAAATTGATTTATTTTTATAATAATTATCTTAAAAATTATGTTTACTGTAATTTATATTAGTTGATATATATATAGACACACATGTATTTTATATCAACAACAAAAATTTAGTAGTATTTTTTTTTTTCTTTGAGAACACTTTTCTCAAAAACATTTATACTGAAAACATTTTTCATTTATTTTATGTATTAATTTATATTCTTGGATATTCATAGAAATATTAATATTGAAAATATTATTTTTACCATAAAGGCTTGATAAGTATATACAATTTTTTGTGTGTTTAAATTTTTTAATTTTCAAAACAAAATAAAATGAAAATAAAAATAATTTTATTCCCATGAAATTTATCATTCTCATTTTTCAATGAGATATTTTCATTATTCGTCTAATTTGCTAAAATATCATATAGGATAAATATTTTTATTTAATTTAATTTCAAGAACAATTACGCAAACAAGAGAGAACAAAAATTCAACTTTTTTTTTTTTTTTTATCAAAACAACTTATATAAATTAATAATTTACATATTTTATTAATCTATTAGTTTTAAATATCTTTATTTAAATTAAATTATTTAAAAACCTCATTAATTAACATTATTTTTTAATTGCAACTTTCTCATGATTATTTTACATTTAATTATATTATATATTATCTAACTTACTTCTTTATGCTATGAATTTTAAATTTACTCAATAGATAATAATCTTATGTATTACATATAAATAATAGTATTAAATAAGATATTCTATTAAATATTCTTCAGGGTTTTTTTTGGTCAGTAACATAGTTTTTAGTAAATTAAAATATCTTTAGTCTTATATTTTATGTAAGAAAATTACATTTATATACTCATGTTCATGTGAAAATAATTTTGTAAAACTTCAATGAAACACTGTGAGTGAATATCACGTGCGTTAATGAATCTTAAAACTGTCAAATTAATATCTGACCAAAACCACTGATAAATACTCACATCAAAATTTCACACTCCAATTTTAGGGTTTTATTTTGAAGTGTTAGTTCTTACGGCGCCACTGCACTTAATTCCAGCCACCGGCGCCGTCGTCAACAACTATGGCAGACGCATCTTCTCCGCCGACGGACCAACTCGCCGCCGTCACTCTCGAAGACGTTCCCAAGGCAAATTTCTCGGACCGCGTCCCGATCCGATCCATCATCTCCCGCCCCGACGGCGGCGCCGCCCTCGCTGGCCGGAAAGCGCGCGTCGGCGGCTGGGTGAAAACCGGAAGGAAGGCCGATAAGGACGCGTTCGCATTCCTGGAAATCAACGACGGAAGCTGCGCCGGCAACATTCAGGTCATCGTTGAAGCATCGCTCGGTGACCTAAGTCAATTGGTTCCGACCGGAACCTGTGTCGTCGTTGACGGCCACCTGAAACTCCCTCCCGCCGGCACCAAACAGAAAATCGAACTCCGCGCCGATGAGGTTCTCCACGTCGGCCCCGTCGATCCCGCCAAATATCCTTTGCCCAAAATGAGACTCACTCTCGAATTCCTTCGAGATTTCGTTCACCTTCGTTCCAGAACCAACACGGTACTTTCATTTTCTATAATTAACAACACTTCTAAAAATGTTCACGAATCTCGTAATTGTAATTTGAGTTATTTTCCATGCATGCAAAACCTTTTTTACTTTCAATCAGTCAGAAATCTGTTTTTGGTTGAATGACAGTATAAAAACTTCTTTTTTTAAACTTTGCATGAACTATTTATTCTTATAATTTTGCATTATTAAGAAATTTTATGGTGTCATGAGTTGAATTTTGATTGATTGAGAGGGTAAGCTTTTTTAATCTTTGTAATTATAATTGTTATGTGTGTGATTGTAGATATCTGCGGTGGCTAGGATTAGGAATGCTCTTGCGTATGCTACGCATACGTTTTTCAACAAGGAAGGGTTTTTGTACGTGCATACACCGATTGTGACAACGAGTGATTGTGAGGGTGCGGGTGAGATGTTTCAGGTGACGACTTTGCTGAGTGAGGCTGAGAGATTAGAGAAGGAGTTGTTGCAGAATCCGCCACCTACGGAGGCGGATGTGGAGGCTGAGAGGTTAGTTGTTAAAGAGAAAGGGGAGATTGTGTCTCAGTTGAAGGCTGCTAAGGCGAGTAAGCAGGATATTGGTGCTGCGGTGGAACAGCTTAAGAAGGCGAAGGAAAGTTTGGCTAAGGTGGAGGAGAGGTCTAAGCTTAAGCCTGGGATTCCTAAGAAGGATGACGGGAAGGTGGATTATGGGAAGGATTTCTTTGCACGTCAAGCGTTTTTGACGGTGTCGGGTCAGCTTCAGGTTGAGTCTTACGCATGTGCACTCAGTAGTGTGTATACCTTTGGTCCTACATTTCGTGCGGAGAATTCTCACACTTCCAGGCATTTGGCTGAGTTTTGGATGGTAGAACCTGAGATTGCTTTTGCAGAATTGAAGGTATAAGAAACTTGAACTTTGACTTGAGCATAACCATGATTATACCTGAGATTGCATTTGTTGTTGTTTGTAGTGGTATTCTTATCAGCTGAATGTTTATACAAATGTTTGATTTTAGTCAGGGTAATAAAGTTGGTAATTTTCTAGTACAATTTTGAGCTGCCTACTTTACCCCTGCTTATAATGTTTGGTGCTTTTGTTTTTGTTGTAGTTGAAGCAGTGAAGTTAATGGTTTTGTTTCTTTTGTGTAGGATGATATGAACTGTGCCGAGGCATATGTGAAATTTTTGTGTCAGTGGTTACTTGATAACTGCCTTGAAGATATGGAGTTTATGGCTGATAAGTTTGACAAAGGTTGCATTAACCGTTTGAAATTGGTTGCTTCCACCCCATTTATTCGAGTTACATATACCGAAGCAGTGGAAATACTTGAAGAGGCTGTGAAGAATGGTAAGAAATTTGAGAATGAAGTCAAGTGGGGCATTGACTTAGCATCTGAGCACGAAAGGTACTTTTGAATTTGTTTCTTTCTCTAAGTTATTGTTCTTTTATTGACATGTTTGTGTGACATCTTGGGATGATGCTATGCAGATACCTAACAGAGGTGAAGTTTCAAAAGCCTGTTATTGTGTATAATTATCCAAAAGATATCAAAGCATTCTACATGCGGCTGAATGATGACTTAAAGACAGTGGCTGCCATGGATGTGCTTGTACCAAAGGTACACTTCTTGTTTATTTTATTTTGGTTTAATTACTGATTTGGTCTCTATACATGTACCATTTTAATGTTTTAGCCCTTATACCAAGAAACTATCTGTTTTAGTCATTATACATGCATTGTTGACATTGTTTTGGTCTTTGCTAGGAAGTGTGTCCTAACTCTGCTAGGTAAAACTGCCATAAAATGGAAGTTTGTGGTATAATACCACCACCAATTTTCTAGTGGTGTTAAACCAATTTGTGGCAGTATAATAACTGACAAAACCTTGTAGCGGATTTACACTGTCAATTTCCATTTTATGACCATTTTACCTAACGGAGTTAAGACACATTTGAAATGGGATATCAAAATGATATCTAAAGTGCATGTGCAGGGACTAGAATGGTTAGTTTTGTATGTATAGGTACCTGTGAAATTGGCGCTAGCACATTGACTAAATGAGTAATTAAACCTTTTATTTTCAACATGTCTATGGTGCCCAGAGTTTTTTTTTTTTTTTGGCAAAACTGAAGCATGTATTATGTAATGTAATTTCAGGTTGGAGAGCTAATTGGTGGAAGCCAAAGGGAAGAGCGTTATGATGTCATTGTGTCAAGGTTCCTTCATCTGTTTACTTCGTCTTAATTTCTTTCCTTTTGTTTAGATGATTTGCAGTCCTTGAAAGTTATTTGTCTGTTTTTTCCCTCTTTTTTATATTGATTCATATTGCAGAATAAAGGAGATGGGTCTACCTGCCGAGCCATATGAGTGGTACCTTGATCTAAGGCGGTATGGAACGGTGAAACATGCAGGATTTGGCCTTGGCTTTGAAAGGATGATTCTCTTCGCCACTGGCCTCGAGAATATTAGAGATGTCATTCCCTTCCCACGATATCCTGGCAGAGCAGATCTATGATCTTTATTCTCTGATTCCAAGTGTTTGTTATGATTCTCTTGTAGATGTAGTTAACTTGAAAATGGAAATGTAGTATTTGAATATAGCATTTAAGTTATTTTTAAGGGTAGCTGTTGTCTTGGAGATTCCTCTTTCAGTAACAATTTTATTTTGAAACGATGCTGGTTTTTATACGTTATTTTATTTTATTTTTGTCTCAACTTTTATGTTGATTTCATTTATTTATAGAGAGGGTTTAAAGCAATTCTTCGGTATGGACCTGCAATACTCTGTTCATTTGTTAATCTTGATTATACAATTTTGCTGAACCTCCGTCATTAGTGTTTATGTTATATTTTAAAACGATAACACCCTGGTTCGATTGATGAATGCACAATTACGACTTATGTTGAAATGACCAAACAAGTTCCGTTCAAATGTCTGCTTTCCATGACCTGTAATTTAGAATAATTGAAGACTTCCTTTTCTTCATAAGTTCTATTCTGATCAAGATGTGAAATACTAAAAACGCACGCTATCTTGTTTGATCGTAACTTATAAAGCAAAAACAATGCTAAGGGATTATACCTTACCAAGATCAATTTTCCCTGAACTTATCTAATCCATTTTGTCAATGTCTCGCACACAGAGTTTCGCAAGGTTACATCATAAAGAACAGAGTATAACATGTAGACCTCAAGCCAAAGATAACCTTAAATTATGTGCTAAATATAAAAAAAAATATACTAGGACATGTTTACAGAGTTTGACATGGTATTTTTTGGTGAATATGATTTTTAGATTTTGATTCATTTTGAATTCGCATTATTTTTTATTTAAGGATAAAATATTTATTAAGAAATTAAAGTAAATTATACAAATTATATAATAATTAAAAACAAATTACTCAAAGTAGTATAAAGGAAAAATTTTATTAAAATTTTGAGGGTGCTTAATAATGGAGAAATGGTTATAAGCTCATGCCACTTTTGTTTGCTTAGCTTCTTTTTTTCTTCAAACAAGTTCAATAGTTAATAAAACACATTAATGCTTCAAAAAACCTTAAATTTTGATTTTTCAAGTCTCCCTGAATGGATCTTAAACACAAAGATTTGGGGAATTTTATTCTTTCCCCAAGTAGTAGGAATGAATGAATTGCCAAGTGATAGGAATAACCCTCAACTGATGTGACTTGTAGAATAGAATATGAGTGAAAATAGACATCTATTTTTAGGTGGATTGAAGTGGAAGAAAGAAAGAAATCAGAAGATAAAAATGAAGAAAAGATATAAAATAATAGATTTGACAAGTGATGTGATTAAAAATAAGAAAAGAAAGGGGGAGGGGGGATAGAGAACAGAAAAAAAAATACACGTCTAAACACAATTTTCTCAAAGCAAAGCTAACTATTAATTGAAACATTGACAGAGAACTGATATTCTTAGTTAATCACTAAATGCTAAACTATTCTCAAATACAGGACTAAAACTGTTACTAACTCAGTCTCACAAAAACAAGTGTCCATTCTTCCACCACATATGCAGAACATTATTCTAGTTTGCTTTGTAGGTATACATGTATCCGCGGAGCTTTCTTACCTCTTCTGATGACTCAGTTAGTAAATGATCCACATAGAGGCATACTGCAGAAGCACTGCAGCATAGTAATAAAGCAATGCACTTATTTAGTTAATGATCACAAAACAAAACAAAACAGATGGGAAGCATGACCTACCCAACAGGACCAAATGGTAGCCAGATAACATCCCAACGGAACTTTGGCAACCTACGAAAAAAGTTGTCATTATTATTTAATAGAAGAAGATGAGAAGCACCTACAGATAGCAGAAAACATAACTGAAGAGTGTGTGGAAGAAAATGTAAACATTGTTTTGTCCTCCATATCACTATTACTTGGGTAGAATGTGTACAAGAGAACTTAATCCCTTTTCTGCTTTGTTCGGTGCTAATATAGAGCCTTTAGGTTCACGTAGCTAGAAAATCCAAACTGTAAACATATACCGAATACCAATGCCTAGAGTTTTATTATATACTTCATTTCACTTTTTTATATACTAATATGGAGAATCCTGTAGGGAGTATATAATATGAAACAATCAGTGCTTATCTAATAACTTTACCTCAACATGTAATATAACCAGAAAATTGCCAGAACAATGCCAGTGTACCAAGAGTACTGGATCCATCTTCTGCGACGCATTGACTCATGAAGCAGTCCTTTGATGGCAAATAAGCATGCTAAAACAGCCACCCAGTCTGTAGAAGTTATTCAGTTAAATAAGATTACAGCCATGGTCCTCATAATTTATAATATGTGGATAACATCATATCATATCTCATTGTCAGTTGCAAATTAATACCAAAAGATAATGAAGAAAAAGGGTATAAAGGGACTGAAATCCACAACTCTAGTAAAAGGGTAGTACAATAAGCAAAATATTTGGTAGATAACTGTAACACGCAGACAACCAGACAATCAATTATAAAATGTGAAGAGAAAGAAATACGTATATGTATACGTATATGTCTTGTGATTGGGTTGGTTGGTTTAATTGCGTATTGCAGTTGGCTGCAAAGTGAAGTTGATACAATAATAATCAAGGAAAGAGTTCATGGTATAAACTAGGAAGCAAAAGTCCCGACAAGAGAAGCAAACCTGCAGATATAATCATCCATGAATAAATCTCCTCCATGAAGTAAGCATGATAACGCTGTTTATTAAAGAACAAAGAAAGGAATTGGTCATCAAATTCAGAAAATAATCATAAAAATATTAGCTAAAAATATTTAAAAGAGTAAAATACATATAGCCTTTCCAGTTAATTAAGATTCTTACCTAATCCACTTCTGGCTGAATAGGTTAACAAAAGAACCACTGAACAAATACATTACACATATATTATCATAACTTTATCATACGAGCACATATACATTACACATATATTATCATAACTTCTGGCTGAATAGGTTAACAAAAGGTTCAATTTTTTGTTTTTGATTATAAATACCATAATCACTCAGGTTTGGGGCTTAGTCACACTTAAAGTTCTTCACCCCTTTCCCCAAGAGTGGATTTTGTAGGAATCTAACACAGGTTCTTCCCACAAACTCAGCTTGTGTTGTCAACCGAATTATACATTAGCCTCCTTCAATGCAAACTCTCTTTTCTAATTTCCAATGATTCTTCTAACTGACACTAATTAACAACCTGGTAAATTTCAGTGCATAATATATCAAAAAACTCTAAGAACTTACAAGTTCCCAGGGTGTTGAAGCCTGGTGGAAGATGGAGTACAAAAGAAACACGATGTAACAGAAGAATAGAGTTGCAAACACCGTCTACATAACAACAACAACAACAAAAATTAAGGTTAGCATAAGCCCAATATGTTATAGATTTCAAATTTCAATCAAATTATGAGCAACAAAAAAGAAGGTAGCATTGTGAAGTGTATGTATGTACCCTCCATAAGCGACTCTGCTGAGCATGACTCATTTCTAGAGAACGAACAAGCTCTTCTTGCTCTGTGCATTACACCAAAATCTAAATCTTCATTAATTAGATGACCCAATTCGAATTTAATAAACAAAATGAAATCTTTTAACTATTTTCTTTTTCAGCAATAAAAATAAGTTGAGGAAGATCGTACCATGAGAGTCCAAGGGGCGAGAGTCGCCATCGTGCATCGGAAGAGATAGGTTTGGATCTTCTGAATTGCGAAACTTTCTAGCGAGTTTCTTCATTGTTCAGAACAACACCACAGTTTTTCTCTTCGCCGATTTGTAAACGTTTTGGAAAAATCTTGTTATTGAACTATTCTACTGCTCCAACATTTTTAACCATTTTTTATTCTTATTAGTCAATTCATTTTACAACTAACTTTGTTTTAAATTAAAAGTTATCTGGTGAATGATATTATTCTGTTTATATATATACAAAGAGTTAATTGAAAGTACTTAGTTATGAATTATGATTAACAGAAAAAATACTATTTAAATGATTCAAATAATGCTTGTTACTTTTCAAGTAATTATATGATCTCTAATCTAGCATAAAATGATCTCTAATCTACTTCAAATTTTGATAATTTTAATTGTGATAACTAATGAAATATTTGCATGAATTAATTTTATATTTTTTTTTTACAAACTTTAGTTTTCTCAATAATTAATTTTGTCAAAATTATAACTGTTAAAATTCAAATTATTATTTTTAAAATTTCGTGTTCTTAAGTGCTCAATGTATTTTTTAAATGCTTTCACGTATTTTGGTATACGTTTATCACCAATTTGTATAAGAGTTGCAGTTGCTAAAAAAAACTTAGACATTGGAACTAGTGGAAGGGATTTTCAAGTTCAAACCATTCCAAATTAAAAAGCTGAGAATCGCTGTATAAACCTGAAAATTAAACTAAACAGCATATTTTTCCAATTGAGTTTTTATTAATCCATCTATTTCAGTTTGGTTCGAGGATTCGAGATGTTACAATCGAACTAAAATCAAATCGTAAAATTTATATATGACTTACATTTATTATGACTAATAATTTTGTTTTTATATGCTTCTCATTAATTGACATTAATTATTTATTTATTTTAATTTTATTATTATTTTAATTTTTATATTTTAAAATTAGAGTATAATTTATATAATTGGATTAATTTTTAAATAATTTTAATATATTTTTTATTTTTTAATATTTATAAGAAGAATTTGAAATTATAAAAATTGAGTCATACTAAATAAATTTTTATTGGTTCAATTTAGATTTTATAATTAACAAACCGAACAAGATTTGGATGAATTTTAAGATAAAAATTAATTTAAATGTGAACATCCTTAGTTACTGGTGCTCAATTAAATTATAAATCAATGTTACTTTAAGTATCAACAAAACTTAAAATTATTACTTTTGTATTTTAAAATTAAGTTATAAAATCATAATTTTTAATCAATATTTTTTATGTACAATAATGCAACAAAAAATTTAAACGTAAAATCATGTCCATTCCATTCCAAGCCAGTGATTCAATATAAATTGTATAACGAAATACTGATTGATCGGAGTGATTTTACCCGGAAACAAACAATCCTTGAAGCTAGTTATTAGTTCAACAATAATAATCATTTACCCTCCTTGTTTAAAGGAAAGGGAAAATGATAGGCAAGAAAAAAAAAAAAATTAACTAAAGTAGATGAGAAAATTATGAAATTCTATTTTTCAAACATTTTTTTCTATCAGCTTGATTACAAATAAAGCACAATGATTACATACGCTTTTATTCGCCAATATTGCTATCTGCTTAGAGAATATAAAGGGAACTTGTGTTTGCAGGCACAGTACTGGTCGAATTGGGACTGCTAAGAAACTTAAAGTTCATATATTAGATATACAGTTATTCGTAGAGAAAGTTGCAAGGAATGCTAATGAAACTCCATAATTCATGATGAAACTCATTGGAATGGATTTTAGTTTTTTCAATTGAAAACAACAGAAACAACTCGAAGCAAAAAGATAAAGTTATTAGAACAAAACTGGAAAATATCCATATTCTAATGTTTGTAACAACGCACAAATATTCCGTATCCTAAGATAAAGGATATGTTTGTTCAATATAGATCCATTCCTAGGGTTTCTAAGTTCCACTTCACACAGTAGCAGAC
Organism: Hylodesmum podocarpum; assembly: GCA_026586105.1. Lineage (NCBI taxonomy): Eukaryota > Viridiplantae > Streptophyta > Magnoliopsida > Fabales > Fabaceae > Hylodesmum > Hylodesmum podocarpum. The sequence continues at coordinate 2,174,627 of JALJEV010000403.1, forward strand.
GATTAAGATCATTTTGTTACATGGTATTCATAACAGAGAATGCTCAGTAAAGGAAAAGAAAGTGTCTAAACTCAAATGCGTTGATGCTGTTTCATCTTTCTAAAACAATCAAAACAGAGAAAGGCAATAGATATTACCAAACGTCTCAACATCAGAAAAGAGAAATGTTAAATCCGCAACAACTATAACAAAATCCAATAGATATATATGTATTCAATAAATCAATCCTCATCGTCAATAACTTTAGTGCTCAAACCTTTGAGCTCTTCCTTGGGAATTTCAACAACTGTAACGAGTGAGTATAGTTCTTCTTTGGCATCCTCATCATCGTTCCTCTTGCGAGCAATGCGAACCCTAATCCTCCTCGGAACACTCCGGATCCCCTGGCTCCACACATACTTGTTCAGTTTCACATCCACTCTCACATCATTCGTTCCCATCGCTTTCTGAGCAAACTTCCTTATTTCCTTAATTGCTTTAGGAGCCTTCTTCTTAAACGTGCTTTTCATTGTACATAAAAATAACGTTATCAGGTTATTATCACACAATAATAAAATTAGGTATTAAGAATATGAATTAATGGTGAAATTGAATTACCAGCCATGTAAGCGTTTGTGGAGGTTTATGGTGTACTCTCGTGTAACGACCTCTTCCTTTCTACCCTTGGTCTTCTCCACCATTGTTACTTACTACTCACCTATGTACAAATTATACTCAGTATTTCGTCTGATTTGAATGTAGAACGTAAACGCAAAGAGCTTTCATTGAAAACCGAACTGAGAAGAGAACGTACCTTGCGAATCGGAAAATGCAGCGACGCCGGGAGAGGAGGAATAGATGGAGGCAAAAAGAAGAGTGATATAAAGAGAGGGGTTACCAAATATGAAAAAGCAATAAACCCTAATGGGCCTCAGCGACACCGTAATGGGTGAAATCTACGGGCCTTGCCGTCAAGCCTTTTTGTTGTTCAGGAAACGAGTCCTTTTTATATTTGTTTTTATTTTTTTAAAATTGCATTATTTTCAAATCGTCTTTTTTTAAAAAATATATATAATACCGTATTAATTTAAATGTTAAATAATTCGATAAAAAAAAATAAAAGAAATTTTTTATGCAATTTAATAATTGAGAGATAAATTTATTAAAATAATTTAAAATTTAATATCTCTTATAAGTTAATCTGTCTATAATGTTACACTTATTTCTAACCTATTCTATTTAAAATATTTTTAAATGACACACTAATAAGAATTTATTTCAATAATCTATCTAAATTAATATTTTATTTGTATTTCTGTGGTAGTTAAATGTCAATTTGTTTGATTTCTATAGAAAATATCATATAACCTGTTTATTTTTTATATTTTTGTTAAAATCATTTGGTTACTTATTAGTATGATGCCTATGTTTGTTTGCATTTTGTTGTTTCAACCAAATACATAAAAATAATATTTCTTTTTACTGATTATGATATTAATATGATGAAGTATCTAACCGATTCCCGTTGAATGTAGCAACTAAACTTTGTAACGCCCGTGTATTAAGAGACATGAACTATCTTCTAACTATGTTAACTTCTGTTACTCAACACAATCAAAAAAATTTCCGGAAAAGTTTTTGTGGATGGTAATTTGTCCGAATTAGTTTTATTATATAAGAAGTTTTCGAAGGTTTGAAGCCACCTGAACGATTTTGCAATGGTTTAACTATGTCCAGGGAGTAAAATGTACAATTTTGCGAATAAGCTCAAAACAATAAAAATGTGAATTAAGCATAAAGATCAAATTAACCATTAAACTAAAATTTTAGAATCAATTCAAATTTAAAAGAATATTTTTTCTTGAACGAAAGAACCTCACATGCCCAAGCTAATGAGAGATTACATCACTTTGCACCAAACTAGGGTGTATAAAACATCAGTCATATGCAGTAGAGTGTATCAATTGAGACGAGTTAGTTTCGGAAATCAAATGTATAAATAATGAGGCACACACAGATGCAACGTCAACGTGCCTTGAATCAATAACCGTCTTATTCTGAATGGTTAGAAAAACAGCCAGAGTTATGGAAATAATATCGCACCACCGCTACCATCCAGATTCCCGTTCCTTTCGTAATGAAGCAGGTGAAGCTGCAGGATACAATTCTCTGCAGCACAAATCAATGTACATGTGTTTCATTTCAAGCCTTCATTGAGCCACGTAAACACCTAATTTGCCACCCAAGTCATCACTCATCACTAACCAGTATTTTACACAACCTACTCTTACAATGTTATGTACGTTTTGTGTGTCTAGTGAAATAAATAACCATGTGTGTCAGAAAACTTCTATCTTGCGGATCTGCTAAGCAAATGTCTGCTATTATTTTGGACACTCCGTGAATGTCTCCACAAACCAAATGCCAAAACTACCACTCCAGCAACTCCAGCCAAAATCTGTAAAAAAAAAATAAAAAGGTAATGACACTATCGTTGTTTACTGTACAATTATACATCCAGGCATATATCATCTACCTACAAGAAGCCTGTATATAACTGACCTTTGCTTCTCTGCCATAGTTTGTTCGTGTAGATTGGAATACTGATTTCAGCAATTTCAAAGGAGAAGACTTGGGCATTAGAATCACAACAGTATACTTGTTTTTGCAAGGAAAAGGCAATATTCTTTGTAGTGCCAACTGTGCAGTCGATGGTGTAAGGGATGATCTAACTTTTGATCGCCCTTCGTCTTGAATCTGCAGCAGAGATAATTGTAAAATCAACAACATTCAGTTATGAAATGAGTAAATACGATTCCATAACTTATGCAACCACCGACATTTGAACAGATAATAATTTAATAAAGATGGGATCCACGAATATAATAATTTTGATTTGGTAATAAGATTATGAAAAGGGGGAGATAGAAGATTATTTAGTATCAGATCATTACTTGCAAGCAACATCTCAATGTCACATTCAATTGTCAGAGAGGTGAGTGTGGGCCAGGTTGGGACAGATTTACCTTTTTGCCTGGCTCGAAAAATTTTGCTCTAATCCAAACCCGCCCCAAATCCATCCCGATAAATTAATGCCAAGACTGGGTCAAGGGATGGTCTGGGTTTGCTCACCCGTGTCCGAATCAAAATAAATTAAAAGAAAGAGAGATATTGTTCATATATTCATGCTAAACATCATTTCAAACTAAAAAGTGGTCATAAAGCAATAGTGCTGGAACTACAAGCTATAACTAATTCCTTTCTGATAGTTCGCGGAAACCAAAATGCAAATAGTAATCCTCACGACAGTGGCATCTCAATCTATTGAAATGGAAAATACAAAAACAAATATACAATGTAATAGTCACTAACCTCAAAAGAAGTGCCAACGTCACCAGAATAGACTCTTGATTGATAACTGTGCAAAATCCTATCCAGCCAGTAATAATTTTCCTGAAAGAAATGCAAATAAGAAAATGAAATTGAGAAGGTAATGTTACTTTCATCCACAAATCTGAAATTGAATGCTTTTGTGGGTATAAGAGATGCAGTAGAGAGAAGTTTTAAGAATTCATATGCCTAGGTGTATCTAACATGTTCCATTTACTGTGTAGTAAAGGCTCCGATGCCAATAAGACAAACGTCAAGACTAAATTAACCTGCAGTCCATTCTCATGAGCTCGTTGCTCAATTTCTAGTACAGTTGAAACATCCTGTTCTGAAGGCCCTTCCTCTTGAAGACGTAACAGTTCATCCAAAGTAATATCTACCTGTATTTGATTTACAAGACATTAATTTTCACCAAGTAATGTATTGAAAGGTTCACTCATTTTACATATATGAAGGAGACTTGCCAGCTTGGAAGATATCTCTGGATCACATGAGAAATTTATGCTAATGTCCCCACGGACATCACCTATTCTTGAGGGTTTATTACCACCAAGAAATACTGAAACACCTACAGAGTATATCTGGTACACAAAGGTAAAGCCTTAGAAATAGTACAATATGATACATGACAAATTGACAACTGAAGCAAAAAGATAGTAACGCATGTACACCTGCCCATGCTTGAAACGGAGAACCTGCATTATTTTTGTTTCAAGAAGCTTGCTCAAGAACCCAATAAAGTGAATCTCTTCCACCTGCCAAATCAAGCGCCCAATCCCCACACAGGACCAAACACAGATTATGCATGTTATTAGGTGTTTGTAAGATTCAGAAAATACGATTTTTAAATTTATATAATTACATAAATTCAGCAAATGGGAAAAAAAAGAGCACACACCATGGTCCCATTCTTCAGCTCCACGGGAAAACATATCTGCACCAAACACTGTGCTTCTACCATGGGACTTCGAACCACTTCTCTACAAGCACAAATTATGGTTTATTTAGAAGATGTATCCACTGAATGCTTCACAAGTGCACTTGCACAATTGGTAATGTAGAAAGAAATTTGTAACATTCAGATTGTCAACAAAGAAGAAATAGAGAAGCGAGAATTTCAGTCTTATCCCAGATGCCATGCCATGGTCTTTTCTTCTCTCTATTTTTTTTCTTTTGAAAAAACACAGTGCAGTTCATTTGAGAGCATAACAAGATGTTTGTGAATGCAGTGCATTGATGTACCTATGGATGGCTGTTGGAAAAGTGAAAGGCAATCCTTTCAGTTCATCACGGCTAAAATGCATAATAGGTTCAGGAGGTTTAGGTATTCCGCCCTGGATGGAAAGAAATCAATTGGTATAAAATAATTCAAGGTCTCCTGACTTTGGTTTAATTGATTCATACTCACTAGGTACTGCAATATCAAGGGCATTGCAATAGTGGGATCAATGTTCCCAACAATAACAACAGTAAAAGTCGATGGATCTTTGAAACATTTGCTGAAGAACTCACAAGCCTTCAGTGGATCAACCTTTTGTAGGTCAGTTTTTTTAATAGGCTGCAAAACAAACAATATGCTGAAAGTCAAATGTAGGTCATTCAGTCAATGATTTAATAGATGTTAGAAAATAATCATACCCGGAAAAAATAAGAGTTTCCATAGTTAAGCTCCTTTACTCGGTTTGCAAAAGCAGTATATGGATCCCTATCTTGAGCACAGACTGCTTCTTCAGCCATTTGCATCACTATTTTGACATCATCTTCACCTGGTGTTAGATTTGTTGTGAACAGCTGATAGACAAGCTGGAAAATAAAGAAATAAATATATGATGTCAGAATAGGTAGAAAGAAGATAAGCATAATTTTTTTTAGGAACACAGAATAGAAAACAGAAAAGAAAAGAAAAATTATAAACATAGATATACAAATTTGCCTAATTTTGTTATTTCATCCTCATTCTCAACCATCTCATGCCCTTCTATTGTGCTAATTTTTTTTTTTTGTTAAAACTAGAGTATACTAAATTTAGCATTAGAGTAAATGTATTCTTTTTTCCCCAGATTTTTTAATAATTTTTCAGTCATAGCAGATACACTTGGATACACATGAATATCTGTGGATACCTGTCAAATTTGACCGATACCTGCATAATGGATACCCTAGCAGGTATGGAGTGGATTTTTACCCATGCCCCATCCCGCCCCATTTACATCCCTCGGTCTAACTAATTGATCTAGCAGGTATGAAATTGTGATCAATATGATACTAAACAATGCACCTGAAAAAAGTATACTAAACACATTTAACTGTCATATCTCACAATAAATATCATGAGTTAATGATTAACATATAACTACCACAAGTTGCTAGTTCAACCTAGGATTTGTTAATAAATACTAACTAAAAGTAAAAATACTTTTATGTGCTCACTTGATTATGAGCAACTATATACTACTTTAAGTTGTGATCAAATCATGAAAGGAACAACATAATTTTGCTGATTATATCAAATATACCTGCAAAGCAGTTTCTAGGTCAGAAGGTGAACAATCACCATGAAAAGTTCTCATGTATGCACCAATCTTGGTGCCAACTTCAGCTCTCTTGCCAGCAAGCATATCTGTTAGTACAGTTGGTCTATAACCAAACACACCAATTTCCCCAGCAATGGTTGGTCCCATTGAACAAGAGAAGTATTCACTCTCTGGGAGTTCAGACAAGCCCCCATATGAATATCCTGTGAAGATAACCTGTTAAGACAGGTCTATAGATTAGAATTGCTATAATTATTCATGCTAAAATTCTAACATCATTAATGATGAAATACCACTCATGGGAAAATGGGTATCTGCTGATGCCTAATAATAAATGCATATGTATGCTATTTTCAGCTTTGAGTTAGTAAAAACAGGAAACTTAAATATCTTGAATTAGAAGTATCATAAGGAGCAAGAGTTTTAAGTTTTTAGGTTCGGATTATTTCATTCCCTTGCTTTTTCATGCATGCATACACATGCAATTATGTACATGATAGAAACCAATTTTCAGGATAATATTCTGTTTTAAGGAATGGAGCTCAGCTCCTTACAGCATATAAAAATCACTGATAAACAAAGAATATGGCCCAAAACCATGGAATAAACCAGTAGAAACCAAAAAATAAGACTCAATATGAAAATAGGAATGAACACTGTAAGATAGTGCACAGTCCTCCCCAGGTCAAGTCAACCTTCATCACCCAAAATGTTCATATGCCTCCTCACATTCCACCCTTCCCCCATATGATTTTCCACATCATTACATTTTTCATTCTCCAATTCTTCTTCCCCAATCTTCTCCGGCCAGCTGTCCATTTTTTATGCGTTTCCCTTTCTCTTTCAACCGATTCCTCCACTTTCTCACTTCTTTTTTTCCTCTTCTCTCATACTATTGGCCATTGCTACTGTTAGGTCCCTTTAAAGTAAGTTGTCAAATGTCATCAATATTGTACACAAATTAATACAGAAGTTGGTCAATGTCTACATATGTATGAACCATGATAAATTTGATAAGCAATGCCTATGAGGACTGGAACCTGGTCAGCAAGAAAGTCTGTACGTTTATAGCAAACCCGCATGCCATTTGACAGAATCAGTTCAGTAGCTCCAATATTTGAATAATCTAATTCCTGCACAACATGCCTAATTTGAAGAAGGGGGAGCAAATGAGATTAGAATGTGATTTCCTGAACACAAATTTAACTGGAAGAAAAAGATTTAACTGAACCAGACCAGTCATAGTAATCATTGCACAGAAGAGGCAACATTCCCAAATCTCATGAAGATAGAAATTTGACGCATATAATAGTTTAATAACTGGTATAATATAAACCCTTCATTACATATAAAGTACCACCTTGTTAAACAAATGAAACAGGGCTAAACAGCAAAGTAAACAAAAATACCTAGAAGCATAAACAATTGAGTCCTACACAACAAACCAAGTAAGGAAACCATTTCACTTTTATCCAATTATTCTGAAACTCAATTGAAATTCTAGTTATCCTATCCATACAGACAGGGAGGTTTAAAACGAAGGAAAAAAGTATGGCCAAATACCTATGACAATTGTCAAATAAAAGGACTAACAGAGCTTCCTTCATTTTCTAAATGAATCAAATAAGAGGTGTTAAAAAAGAACCATTTAAGTTTAATGCTTTAAACATCAGTATGATCTTTTGATAATCACTAAAACTGAAAACGTTAGCTCATAGGAAAACGGGAAGAAACATGTCATTGTCAACTACTCTTCAATAAAGGATAAAGTGGGAAAGCCTGCCTAAAACAGCAACCTAGGAGCTACTTAATAACAGCAGAGGGGAGACTTGATTATATGAGGTAACAACAATGATTACAAGGATATAAGCACATGTGATTATATGAGGTGGGCCTGAAATCAGAGGACAAAGACTATATTGACACATCAAATTGTAATGTACCAAACAGAGAGATTTTTCGAATTGAACTCACCCCGTATTTGGCTTTGTAGTGACAATTTCTTCTGGAACATGTTCATCATCCCAACAAGAGATTCTACCCTCTTCCTCAAGAAGATTCACTTTCTTAACAACATTTTTCAGATCATCAAGCACAGCAAATGGTTGGGGCTCAATGGTCTTTATGACACAGCTACACGATGTCCTTAATTTCTCGGAACACTTAGAGACCTCTAATGTTGATATCTCTAATAGGTAAAAATAACTAATATCAGCACAACTATAAGGCCTTCTTTATGTTGATTTATAAAGCAGATGATATATCAACTCACGTGGTAGAAGAGTCTTTTGGAGTTGAGCCTCATACTCAATCCCAACAACAGGTTCATTGTGGAGAAAATGCTGCATGAACAAAAAGAACATTATCTCCAAAATCACCCGTAGATTGTTATGAACCATTTTAATGTGAAAATAAAATATAATATACTTGTAAATATTCATCTCTCAAGCTGGTAGATTGAATTTGATCTCTCTCCAAATAGGCAGATTCAATCTCTGACATCAGTAGAGCACGAACTACTGCAATTTCACGGTCTGAAAAGCCATGAAGTCTTACCCTTGCAACCTAAAATATAGCTGTCATAAATCTAGAAATAAAAGGGGAGAAAAGAAGGAAAACGGAAAGAGAGAAAGATGAAGAAAATGCAACTCAGATCAAGATGAAAAAAACCTCCAGCAACATTGACTCCAGGGCTTTAATGGTTCCTTGTCCTTTACAAGATGAAGACATTATATTGGCCTTCAATGGACGGACTAGAACATCAGCAGCAGCAGAACAAGAGAAATAAGGTGGATCATTTCTACGCGACATTTTGAAGAATCTCTGGTTTAAGGCATAGAGGAACATGGATTCTGCAAGTAAATTCCGGTAGTCTTTTACTGTTTTAAGCTCATCTGCTGGCATCTTATAACTAATCATCACCGCAGACTGTTATTAGGAAAATCCAGAGTAAAGTGTTAATTTCCAAGCAAGATAAAAAGAATCCTGGAACTTGCACTAAAAGTTAATGGTTCGTTACTTACTTACCCCAGCAGCTTCAGATTCAACAAAACAAGAAAACCGTGGCTCATCATGTGATGGAACCTGGAATGTCGGTATGAGTGGAGGATGAGGATCTGGAATTTTCTGGCCAAAATGAGTCTTTATTAACTCAACAACACTCTGCAATTGTAAGAGGTAGAGCAATTAAACGAAAGCACAACCAAACAATGCAGTTATACATTATTACCATACAAACATAAGAAGGGAAAAATAACCAAAGCACCTGTGTGTCAGAAAAATCCCCAACTGCTATCACTGCCATATTGCATAAATGGTACCACTTCTTGTAAAAGTGCTTCACAGTCTGGGGAGAAACTGTCCGAATCACTTTCTCTAGACCAATTGGCAACCTTTCAGCATACTGCAATCCATTAAACACTTCATGAAATAACATCAACTGATATAAAAAAACAATAAGTAATGCTCTAACCATTTCAATTGACGTAAACTAAAAACAGCAAGTAGCAAATGTTAAATACAAGGAACCTTTGAACCATCCATCATTAACATCCAATGAGCATCCTGCAGCCTCCCCGTGGCATTTCTGCTTCCCCTGTACTCTTCCATGACAGCTCCTCTCTCCTTCTCCAAGTCCTCTTTGGATACTCGAATCTACGCGCACAGAACAATCAACAATCTAATCACAAAAAACTTCAACAACAAAACAGAGTGTTCCAAACAGAGCATAAGTGCATAACAAAATTCTTCCTAGTTGATACCTCTGAACTGAACTCAGCCAAAACCGAAATGGCCTGAGACAACAGCTCCGGCTTGTCCACCGGCACCAAGAGCTCGTAAACGGTGTCGTCAGCAGAGGTCACAGCGTTCTGGCAAGCGCCGAATTCCGCTCCGATACTCTCCAGAAATTTGATGATATCATGATTAGTGTATCTCTCGGTAGCACTGAACGCAAGGTGCTCGACGATATGAGCAACGCCGCGTTCGTCCTCTTCTTCCAGAACTGATCTGCCGTAACCGATTTTTCACAATCAGCGATTCAACATTGACAATGGATTCATAATTTAGGGAATAGAATAATAACAACAACAATAATAGAAACGGAGAATTAGTGAATTAGATTAGCGGTGTTCACCCAGCCATGACGGCGAGAGCGAGAGCGGCACGCATGCGAGGTTTGGAATTGCAGCGAACGTAGTAGCGGAGGCCATTGTCGAGAGTGCCGTAGTGGACACCGACGGGTTGGTCGGAGAGGAGTTGGTCCATGTCGGCGTTGACGAGTTTGAGCGATCGGAACCCTTGTTTCTTCGAGATCGGAGGTGCACGCGCCGGAAGTAATTCCATTCTTGTTGGTGAGTCTCTCCAAAGACAACGAGACTCAAACCACGCGCGTCAGATATAATATTCTGCGCTGCGCCACTTGACCACGCTTTACTCTAAACTGCAACTGTGCAAGTGACGTAGCTACCATTCTCTATGTCTCCTTCGCTTTTCTTTTTCTCGTCTAATTCCTTCAAAAATCACCTTGTGAAAAAAAAAAAAAAAGAAGCAAAATTTATGAAAATGGAATTTTTTTTTATAAAAATAGAAAACAAGAAAGAAAAAATATATTTGTTTTTGTACTTGGGAAATGTTTTATGAGAAAACTTTTGTCCCACTACGGACTAGTTTTCATAAACATATATGTTTACATAAACATAAACATGATGTAAAATACGATTTTACAAGGTGAAAGAATGTCTAAATGTGTAGCATGTGAATTTATTTTTAAAATTGGAAACATTTTCGAAAGGTAGAACATAAAAAATCTAAACAAAAACATTTTCTAAATGTTGAAAATGAGAGTTGTTTAAAAAAAATGAAAAGAGGAAATGAAAATAAAGAAGATCTTCACAGATCAAGGGCCACCTTAAATGACGATGTGATTTTTTTATTATAGTATTACTCTGTAAGCTTCCTAATTTTATTAATTTTTTAAATTAAGTTGTTATGATTTTAGAAGTATTTAACCAGGTTCTTGGAAATTTAAAAAAAAATTATTATTAAATCCTCTAGAACTTAAAAGTGTTAGACTATTCGCATGGCTTGTAAGTGTTTATATGATAAGCATTTAGTTACTAAATATAATCATGACTGTAAAAGCTTATAATTCATGAATGCTAAGGGGCTTTACATTAATTAATTAGTTAATTAGAATGTGCAAACTCTAATATTTTTACGTATAAACAACAAAACTTAATCAATTTGCTTAAAAATACACGATATAGTGACTTAAAAATCCATATTGAGTTGAATATTGACTTCAGAAAATAGTGACTTGCTAGATGCTACATACTTTATACCAATTTAGTTTGGTCCAAGACATTTCATTTTGGCAACTCTAGCTGGAATCATGGATTTATATCTATGATACTTACAGATCACTAGGGTCAATCATATGAGCCAACCACTAAACTTGAAAGAGAATTTATTGGCGCAAACAAGCAATTACTAGAAGTATTCCAGAATATTTACTAATGTCAAGGAAAAGATGCGACCACAAACCACTTGCCAAAAACCACAAAGACTAGTGAATGTCATGGTAAATTTTTTCCATCACCAATACCAAAGGGTTGAGTCCCTTTTATCTCATAAAAGCTTTAGTACTAAAACCAATTTGAAGGATAATAAGAGCCAACAGAAAAATGTCTACAGTATTATTTACATTCCATCACCCCAGTACTTCATATTCTCCATACATATAGCGGTTAAGAACCTTTAAGATAAGGGGTTGAAATCTTCTGGCAAGAAAAAAAAGAGTGTGAGATTGTGATAGCATACAATGCAGTCAGGCTATGATAACAAGTTCCCTAAAATTGCAGATAATGCAAACATGAAACAAGTTTATACCAAGACCATTTTGTAACGAAGTCGGCCCAAGTCATTCTGTTCCAAAAAAAAACATATCTGCTTCATAAAATCCGTATTTCTAATTTTATAGATGTCCAAATATACAAGTAATGAACAAGGATGAGTAATGCGAGAGAGTATACACATGCTCCAAGGAAATGAGCTGGACCAAGATCTATACAAACTACAAAGAAATACAATAACCAAGCCTAAAGATCTATACAAAGAAATCTGAGGGAGAAAAAAGCTATCCACATGGTCGCTTTTATCACGGTATTTTATAATGCTGATCCACGATTCATACTTCATACACATCCCAAGAAGAATGCCACTTCTGATGAGTGATAGAATCACACTTCATCCAAAACGCTTTTTGGAAAAACTTTTCTCCATAACGATGTTATCATAGTCCATACTTCCCTTTCTGATCCCTCTCATCAAGTATCTTCCAACTTTCTCTAGTTTGCCACAATATTTGGGAAGTAGTTCTGTTGATATTTTGAGTTGCTCCAACAAACATTATTTAAAATCTACCAATGTCCCAAGTCCTAACACCATTTTTCTATTGTAAAACTGCCTAGACCTACTATACAACAAATTGAAGACGACTCTCCCTTTTCACACACAACAAAGCAGTCTCCAAACTAAATGCCATCAGACACCCAGGTATCCTTGATTCCTTCTTTCCATATTCCCCATCTCCATCTAACTCTTGGGAATTTGCTTCTGCACATAGAGATCAGGTTGCCAGCAACATATGAATCAACGTCACGGTGGACGAGCAGTGAAACATCAGACAATTGAACACATTTATCCAAAATAGAGGAAATAAATGCAAAAGTAGCCCCCATTTCATGGACCACTAGATGTGCAACAAGTTCTTTTAACATCTTCATCCCAATCCCATCTTCTAAACCTCCTCGGCTGAAAGAATTCTCCATCACACGCCAAGCTCCTGGACCTAAATTAAGATATCTTATGTTTGGGAAACAGTCCAACAGAGTATCAAACCCAAACTCAGCAACATCAACCTTTTCCATTCTTTCCACTAAATCCAAGGTAACTCTATTCACCATGCTGCAATGGCTAAACACGCTACACAAAAAACCAAGAGAGAGGCATTCTACACTAAGCTGAAGGCATTGTATATTAGAACAGTTTTTCAGCCTGAGCTCATCAGTATTCTCAAGGGAGAGATGAAAATTAGACAATGAAGGGGCTTCAAGGACAACCAACTTAGGTTTGATGCATTTGAGATGAAAATCAACAAGGCAAGGTGCACATATAATCAAAGAAAGTGGAGCATTTGAGACCGACCATTGACAAGTGGTGAGGTGCAAGAGATCAATCTTAGGCTCCTTAAGTCCACCAACCCCAATAAGATCAAGTTGCGTCAAATTAGGGAAACAAGCATTGATCCTGCTTAAGTCTTCATCATCCAGTCTCACAAACTCAAGGGTCAAAAACCTCATTGTTGGCATCAAACACAAACCATCCACAGATAACCACGCATTCCTAACAACCACTCTCACAAGATTATGACCTGCAAACAACACAACACACATTTTCAAGACACCCAAAAAAAATAAAACAGGCAATAAAAATTAGACACATGCTTGTTGTATATTTGAATGGAAAGAAAAGAAAAGAAAATACAGAGAAATACAAAACATGCCCTTGGCTTCATTCAGGAGAAAGTGAGAGAAAAAGAGGAAACAAGTTGACATGAAATAAAAATTCAAAATCCTACTTCCTCTTTTCCTTCTATTCAAATTTTGATGTTTTCGGTATGTTCAGCAGGAAGAAAAAACAAATTAACTATATATTTTCTTGAGTTTGATTGGATAGAAAAACTGAATTCTAAAAGCAAATATCCAAAATTTTCCTATCTTCAATTTCTTTTATTGAATTCAACTTTCAAAGTTTTAGCTTATCCCTTGTTTTCTTTCAACCTAATCAAAGTAACCCTTTATTTCTGAATCTATCATTAAGTTCTTTTAATACTATGCTTCAACTCGCAAGTTATGCTAATCTTCAACACAAGCAACGGATTAATGATATAAAACTCCAATTCTGATTGAAATATAACAAAAACACGTGAGAAACTACATTTAAGTTTTGCAAACAAAGGGAAATTGATAATTGAGAAGCTAACACGTGGAAGAGATGAGGGACAAAGCTTCGGATCGGCGCCAACAAGATTGGACCCAGAAATCAGAAACGGAGAATGATTTGAGAGCGTGGGAAATGGAAGGAAGCCAGTCTTTGATGAAATTGAAGTCGGTGAGGTAAAGATCATCGGACTCATCCTCGACGTCATCGAAGGAGACGCCGCCGAGGGCGCGGTCAACGCCGAGCGCCACCGAATCGATGTCGGCGGAGCGGCGGCGCACGAGGTCGGCGAATACGGTCTTGAAGGGAGTCACGAGGTGCTTGGTCTCCGGCGCACGTGACTTGAGGTAGCGTGACATCGAACACACGAGGTTCAACCACCGCACCTCGTACGACGCTGCGTTTAGCGCCTTCGACACCACCCTGCACCGCGCCACTTCCGCTGAGTCGCTTAAACGACTCAGAATTTCCACCAACACCGGCGATGGTAGCTCCTCCATCATACACACAGAAAGTGTTTGTGAAATTGTGTGTGACCTTGGAATTTTAATTATTTTACGTTTTTATAGGAGGTAGTTGAAATGTCGAATATGCCCTTGCGTGTTATATTCTACTATATTTCCAAAACCCTAGAGAGAGAAAGGGTTTCAGAGAGAGAGATGGGGAGAAGAATACTGAATGATGCGTTGAGGAGTATGGTGAATGCGGAGAGGAGAGGGAAATCGATGGTGGAACTCAAACCAATCTCCACTGTTATGTCTTCCTTTCTACGTATCATGAAACACCGTGGTAAGTTTCCTTTCTGGAATTTACTTTCTGAAATTCGTAACCTCGTTTAGATGTTTGAGAATTTTATATCTGAGCAACAATGAAATGATATGAATCCCTTTTGTAACTTACTGTCATAATGTTTCTTTTGTGATTGTGAAGTGCCAATGAATAAAAAATTGGTTTTAGTCTCTGAAATTTATCCCAAAATATATCTTCTCTCTCTGCTGGATCTATGTATTCGGACTTTGGAGGACTTCCATTACTGATTTGATTAGTGTTATTGTTATTTACCATTAGGGGGAGTATGTTCTGAACAGGAATTTTTGTATGTGAAATGAGAAATTTGAGGGCTGAAATTTATTGGGAATGAGTAACTTCTCATATGAAATATCTACTCACATAGTTGGATGAAAATTGAGGACCCTGAACCTAATTAAAATCCTCTTATATTCTGATAATTACTATGACAGTGCCACTGTTAGTGTAACTAATTTGGTATGAACTACTGATAGGTTATATCAAGGACTTTCAAGTCTATGATCCGCATAGAGTTGGGAGGATAACGGTTGAACTACAAGGTAGGATTAACGATTGCAAGGCCCTTACATTCCGAAAGGACATTAAAGCAAAGGATATTGAAGACTATAGATTGAAGACTCTTCCAACTCATCAGGTTAGTTAATGCTTGATGTTTTGTGTTCGTGTTATAGGAAAGCCGAATGCTGTTTTTATCAGATGCTACTTGTTATAGTTTGTGTTTCAAGAACAAAATGAAAAAGTAAATCAAAGGAAAAGGGTAATTTTGCTTTACTCTTTCTGTGTGTGCAGTGGGGTTATGTTGTGATTACAACTCCTGATGGTGTTTTGGATCATGAAGAGGCAATGAGAAAAAATGTAGGTGGTCAAGTTCTTGGTTACTTTCACTAAAATGATCATTACAATGCTATCTTGGCTAGGTATTACTTTCAGTTATGTTTCCAGATAAACATTGAAAAAATGTTTTATGCGGTGACAGAATGTTTTTCTCCTGTATGAATGTTATAAAATAGCAGCAGCTCATGGATGACGAGTATGATAGATTGGATTTGTTGCTTTGTCAAAATCAGTCCTGTTTTTGTTAAATGGTGTATGCTAGACATGAATGGATATTACGTCCCATTAGTTCTTAATCTACCTCAAATTCCAAGGTGCACTTATGTAGACCATGGTTAATTCAATCACTCTGCGCACTGGTTTCTTTTTTTCCCCAAACAATTGCAGTATTGAACGAGGAGAAGAATGTTTCTTCTAGAGGATGTCAATGTAGAAATTTATTCTCCATCCCAATCACATACTATTCATTTATGATAACCTAACAACAAATTCAGGCCCATTATTTTTGCTAGATATTTGAGACCTTGTAACTATACTTCACATGTTGAAATTGACGTGTACAACTATATTTGCCATCTAATTTAATGTGAAATAAGAAATATCTCAGCTAGTGTAAAAACTTTAAGCACTTGATTTCTGAGGATTACAGGGGGTTAATATTTAATGGAAGAAGAGAAAGCAGTGAGCATCAACATCTCCAGACGGTTCATTCATCTTTATTTCTCGTCTCAACAATGGCTAGCAGGTTATTGGTAAAATAAGTTATTAAAAAAAAAAAAAAAAACACTTTGATGACATTTTATGGAAGAAACTGTTCTGCTTAATTTGCCTTGTCACGGAAACAAATACGATGTATGTTAGTTCACCGTAAGAAAGGATACATTACAACTTTTGCCTAGTTTCGTGTTCACTTCATGGCCTGTGATTTGTAAAATATGTATAAATGTATAAACTTTCAATTTAACCATTCGAGTAGTGTAATCTGTACGTTTCAATCATAAATTTCTATCCTTGCATGTATAGACGCATTATTATCTAAAAAAATTAGCGACTGGTAGTTGGTTTAGTGGAGCTTTAAGCAACTCAATTTAATACCTGAAAAAGAGACAACAAACAGTCTCTCAAAATTATTATTGTGAGATATTTAGTCCTTAAAGTGTCTCATTTCATGATCTTGAGAATTTCAGTGATTGGTTTTTCTTTTCCAGAGATTGAAGTGTCCATGATGTTGTTTTTATGGACTAATTTGGGTACATTCACACTGACACTAATTCTCGCGTAACCAAACATCTGTGAGATCAACACGACATACATTGAAACAAAACATTCCATTAAACACAACATTTTAGTTTATTTATTCAATAATAGTAAATAGTGAGACTCCAGTTCCATGTTAGAGTCACACCACATCACAGAGTCGGGAAAATCAAATTTTACAACACAACTTAGTACATGAAATTAACTTGAATCATAACACAACACTGGCAAATGATGTTCAATGAATACGCCTGCAGATAGTGAATCCATCACCTACTGAAGCAGCAGAAATTTCAACACGAGAATCATCTGCAATTGCTTTGTTGAAAGCCAGTGCAGATAGCCTGCATCCTCTTTTAGGTACTGGAACATCCTCTTCAGGCCATGCAACAGTTCCACCCCAGAGAGTGTTATCATAGATTATTAACCCACCAATCTTGACAAGTTTAAGAAGCCGCTCGTGGTAATTCCAATAGTTATCTTTATCAGCATCAACGAAAGCAAAGTCAAAATCATCCTTATTCGAAGCCTGCAACAAAACAAATACATCCACTAACCAGTAATACTCTTGAAATATATCAAACAATAAGTAACTATAATGTGATGTTTTTTTTAGGAGTGTGTAGTTTAATTTTATTCTCGTATCGTGTAAATGATAAGAGAAATTATTCTTATGTTTCTATATAAACAACTCTCAGTTACTTCTACGTGCATAAAAGATAATACATATTGTGTGTGACCGTTGACGTAGACAATTGACCGAACCACGTTAAATTCTTGAGTCTTCTTTAGACAATTGACCGAACATGTTAAATTTTTTAGTCTCTTTTTTTTTTCCTTTTTCCCTCTTTCCTCTACTCTTTTTTTATTATTGCTCTTTGTTCTTAACAGTTTTAATGTTAATAACATGATTGCATGCATAAAAAAAATCATGCTCACATCTTCTAAGAGTTTATCAAGAACAGGTAAAGCTGGAGACTGTATGAAGTCAATCTTGTGTTCCACACCAGCCTTTTTGATGAATGGTAGTCCTATCTCATAAGCTTCTCTGTCTGGATCCAGGGCTATGATCTACACCACACAGACAATGAAATAGGTAGCATAAAATGGATATCTTAACTTATTAATTGTACAAAATAAAGGAAAAAAGTTATAAACCTTTCCATCATGAGGAATGGTGAGTGCAGTGAGGAGAAGAGAGTATCCAGTAAAAACTCCCACTTCAATTGTCTTTTTAGCATTCAACAGCTTCAATAGCAAGGCCATTAGCTGACCTGCATCTGGTGCAGTGCTCATAAAGCTCCTAGTGAATGAAATGGTATCACATTAAGCTTCTTACTGTTGGATTTACAATTGGCAATCAAATTCATGACACAAGACCCATTAACGTTTGCATGTATGACACGAATACTTTGTTGTAGTTGATAAAATTAATTATAAATAAAACTGAGTTGAGTTAAAATTGATTTTGAAGTGATGTGGTTCATATTTAGGTTTTTTTATGAAATTAAATATAATTTTTTTTTATCTAACATAAAAACTATTCAAAGTTGACCTATAATCAATTATAATAGTTTCGTAAAAACATATGAAACTTAACATGTCATAATAAAATAAGTTCTGAAGTCAAAATTAATCATAAATGTGTTTGGATGAGCATTGGCAAAATTTATTATTAATACAATTGATTTTATAAAATTAAATTTGGTTAAAATTGATTCTGAATTGATGTGATTTGTATTTGGATTTTCTATCCTGAAATTAAGTTTGTAACAAAAGTTCCAACATAAAAATAATTTTAAGTTACTTCAACTCATAATCAATTCTCAACTTAAAATCAATTTTGAATTTTTCTCAAACAAACGTGACACTGAACATTTCAGTAATTATCTAAAATCAAATTCAAGACTTGGAATCAATTTTGTGACATAAAAATGAACATGCAGTGTATAACGCGAAACCAAACATGCAGGTACGTGGACATTGGTATTAACAATGTTCATGTTTCATAAGCTTGAATTGCGAATAGTAGTAACCAAGGGTGGGCTGCATTTGCATTCCTTAGCTCTTTGAGAACCTCAGCTTCTCGTGGGTAAACGCTTGTCTCCATAATATACTGCCACAATCATTATTGGTTAAATAAACCAACTTTACTTCGCTAACAACTAACAACTGTAATACGTAGTTAACCAGCCAACTCACTCATAGAATATATACATATTTCTCTTCTCATATTTTATACTCATATATATTTCTGATTGTCTACGTATTACAATTGTCTATCAAACATTATTTTTTAAACAAACAACATTTAATAATATATGAAAGATAAACATTTAGTAAATAACTCCGATATCAACAAGGAGAAGAAAGAGAAAGAATTAATAAAAGAAATATATATATATATATATATATATATATTTTATAAATTAATTAATTGGTATTTTATGAATCTGTTGCATGTTCCACGTATATGACAAATCTTCATTTCATAAGTCGTTGTTGAAGTTAATTTATCGTCCCTTTTATTCTAATGAAAGATGACAAAATAAAGCATAAGCAACAAACCTTGAGCAAGTTCTCACTCTGGAGTATGATTGGATTAGAGGACATTTTACGGTTTGTTAAACCTTTGGTTTCACTCTCACTCTTTTTTCTGTCTCAAGCTTACAGTGCCTCTCCTGTTTCGGCCATTTTAAAACAAGTGTTAAGAGGGGGTTGCTGCACGTTGCAACCTCCATTCTTCACAGCTTCCAAACAAACAATTAAGCACTGTGTCATGTCATGCTGAATTCCCAGTCGAAGGACTTTCCAAGGTAAGAGATATATCTCTTTTTGATTGTCATTTACTCATTCTAGACTATCAATGAAGTGTTAAAAAAAGTAATGTGACCATCTTAGATTTTCACTTCAATAATGTGACGTAGTCATTATCAATAACGATACAATTGATGCAGTAGCTAAGGCCTTTGTCGTATATGGCACAATATTAATGGAAAGTGATAAAACTTTTGGTGCCGTCGTATACGTAATGACTTTCCCTTAATGTTAGCTAATTTAATATGAAAATAACTCTTTTTTATGGTATTGTAAGAGAAAGAGAGATAAGGTGTCCTGGACCTACACCAGCAAGTGACTCTCCAACATGAGAATTTCACTTAATGAAGGATCCCAATTCACCTAATTGTTTTAGCCATGAATAATGAGAAATGTGGGTAGACAATTTTAATATACACTCACTATTTATAAAAATGTAAAGAAGAGGAACAAAGAGAAATAATTAATAAAAGAAATATATATATTTGTATGAGTTAGTTGGATGGTTGATTATGTATTGAAGTTGTCTATTAAATATTTCTTTTTAATAATTTGATAATTTAACAGTTAAATGTGAATTCAAAATTATTTTTATTTTATATAAAAAAATAAAAATTCATTTTAATTTTGATAAATGAGTTAAAAAAGTAAAAATACTTTTGAAAAATATTATCCCATGATTAATTTATAAATTTCAAACATAGCATTTGACTTAAGTAGGTACTTGATTTTTAATAAGATTTTATAAGAAAAAGATAGAAACTATTATTATTATTATTATTAATTATATCAATTCAAACATCAAAAACAAAAGTCTAATTTTGAACTATGTAACTAACATGGGCCTTTTTCTTTATTGATAGAAGTTTATTTAAGGTGGGTCTTGACTCTTACAAGGGACAATCTAAAGACTTAAAAAAATATTTACAAACATAATTATATATTAGAGTAATTGTTGTAACACTTTTTTTAATATTCACTGATTAGTTAAAATTTGATGAATATCATAAAATTAGTAAAAAATATTATGAAATAATAAATAAATCCATAAAAATATATTATTTTAATAAATTTTAGTTGATCATAAAAAATATTATTAAAAAATATATTCAAGAATGTCTTGTTAATGTTTCTCTTAGCCATATGTTATCTTTCTAAGATTGAATTTTGCGACTCCTTATATTTACTGGAAAAAGTAATATTTTTAAATTATTAAAGTTTGAATTACATTCAACTTTTAAAATTTACTTGTTAATCCTGCCCTTAACTTTGTGGTGTTTTGATTTCTGAAAGAACTGTGGATTAGATCACATGTTTTTTTTTATTTAATTAGAATATAGTGTGAATATTTTAAATAAAGTAAAATTTAAAAAATAAATTATAATAAAATTAAATTAAGTTGAAAATATTTATCTATAAAAGGATAAAATTTAAGTAATTGAAAACCCATTCATCAACTCAGTTTTATGTTTATTGTTTGTGTCACTATTTGGTTGCTATTTTTGGATCAGAATTACCACTGTGTTGATGAGTGGTACGTCTTTGTGTCTTTATCAGTACGCCATTATTGAATTTTCCTTGGCCTCATTTAAAACTTTAGAGAGGGCCCATTGATATTTTATATGTTTTAAGTACATATAGTTTTTAATGGTGGGGTAAAATAATGTCTACTTAAATTTGAATTTTCTTTTTCTAATTGTAAATAAATAAGAAAAAAATAACATCTCATGGTTTTATTTTCATCTTTGTCTTTAATGTCTATCAAATAACAATAGTTAAAAGCAAAATTTTAAAAATTGGTTCCAAGATTGAATATTGGTGAAACTAATGATTTAAATGTGGATTAAATATGAAACTCCTTGACTCATATTAGCACTAAGTTAATGAAGTTAGAAGCTTAATTAAACAGTACGTGGATCGAAAACAACATACTTTATATTTTGAAAACCAAAAGCAAACAGAAAATTTAGTAGGATGAAAACTTAATTCTAATTCTTCCAGAGAGACTAGAAAATATATATATATATATATATATATATATATATATATATATATATATATATTTTCTCTACATTTTTTATTGTACGTTCTTAACTCTTCTTAGAAATCACACCATTTTAAGACAATTATTCCACCAATTTTATAAGCCTCTGGTAGTTATTCCAGTAATCGTTTTTGTCAGAGTCAACAAAGTAAAAAATTCCCTAATATGCAGGCTGCACCAAATCATTAATACCCTATTCGAACGAAATGAATAATCATAAAAAATAAATAATTGAATGAATTGTATTTAAATTTAACGTGTTTGAATGCGACGACGAGTAATGAAATTTTCAAAACTTTTGAGACTCGCTCACAATACCAATTTCCTTCGTGTTATACTGAGAATGGACAGAAACATTCATTCAAAATCAGTATAAAAAATATCAACACAACGAAGGAATTTTACACTTTATCGATCAAGTTTTTTTCTATAAACAGAGATTTAATCAATTAAGTATTGTGAAGGGTGTATGATTTTCAGGCGAGTGACTTAATTGATTAATTTTTTTTTCAATTCTAATTAATTACAAAAAGTTTAATTGATTAAATATTTTTATTTAATCAATTAATACAACTAGATTTAATCGAGTAAGATGAAAATGAGAAAATAAAATAGGTAAAAATATAATTTATTACCTCATCTATTCTTTTACTTTTTTTCCTTTTTCGTCAAATCACACACATATTCTAATTATATTTCCTTTTATTTTATTCTATTTCATTTCATTCAAATAACCTTAAATTTTATTTTATCACTCTTGGTACAGACACAGCATAAATCTTGGAGAATAATTTTTTAAGCATTGATTTAAACTTTCTAAAGAAAAATGTTTTGGTCTCGATTCTTTAATTTTTAATTATCCAACCAATGAAAATTACCACTGAATTTGTATACACGGCGTTGTACTTAAATTTCTTTTTTAAGTTAATTAAATAGGATATAAGTGTCGAGTTAATTGTCTAAATCTGAATATAGATTACTAAACATTATCTTAAATCCAATTATAAAAATCTTGGCATATTATTACTATTCATTTATTCAAATAAAACAACATGCTAAATGTAAAAGAACATTTTAATAATCTAAACCCCTAAGTAAGATGCACATTCAAGCATGTGATGTGAAACATTACAAGGACAGAGTGATGTAGAGATGCATGCTCACAAGTCACATCTTCTAAGAGTTTTTCAAGAACCGGTAAAGCTGGAGAGTGGAGACTCACAATCTATTAGATTGGCCTGAAAATAGTAATGTCCCGAAAAGAGTAAATTGGTAGCAGTGGTTTATTAACTTCTATTCTCGTTTTAATAGTTTATGAGGATAAACAGCAATATAACTTCTCAAAAAATAAATTAAAACAAAAATATTAAAAAAATTGCAGTGTTATCATTGTGGAATACCATCTCACTAGCTTTCCAACATGACAAGAGAACAACGCATGGTCCATCCCACTTTCAACTACAGGGGGGTTATTGAGGCTTATCAAAGCTATCTGCTAGTTTCTCAACCTTTTTCCCAAAATGAAAAAGAAAATCAGAATAACAAAAATTGCCTTGCAGAGTGCCATAATCCAGATAATGTATAAATGACCAGAGCAGTTGGCTTTAGGAGTATATAGCCCTGATAAATCTACACTTTCAAGTGGTTATTATCAGACATAGTAACCGGTGAAAGTAAATCCCCTTCCGACAATCTCACCGGCGCAAAACCATGCAAAGACTTCCAGGCCAAACAAAGCAGCAATACCTGCATCTTCAACCTTTAACTCTTTCCTGTTCTTCCATAGATTCTTGGCATAATCAAGTTCCTTCCAGAAGGACTCAGTACGACCTGGAATACTGCAAAAGATTGAAAAGTTATATGTAGCAGCAAGAAGCACCCAAAATTATATTGACATAGAACAGATAGATTTGTTAGAGAAACAGATATAACCATGCAAAAAAATGTTTTCAGAATTCAATATATCATTGTTTAGGTAATTCACTAAAGATTGTGGTGAAGACTGAGATAGTCTGAAATGCATGCCCAATTTGAAAACCATATTGAAATGAAAGACGACCACTTATATATACAAATAGAAGCATAGTTAGAGAGGCAGCGTTGGCTTCAGTAATACCAAATGGAAGTGGCCTTAAGAATAAAAGCTACAACTGGCAAGTTGTTGTGAACTTGTAACATTGGGTTATTTCATGATTAGCATTGTTAACAGTGTTTGGATCCCAGAGAAGAGTTTGGAAACCTCTACAAGTAGTTACTGTAGGTAATAAAAATAGACCTAACACATTTCAGTACATTCAGTTGTGAACACATTTGGTGCCAAGTAAAATCAATTAACTACGTTAAAAATTGCACCCCAATCAATGCAATGAGACTCGATTTCCAAAATATACACATCTTGCTATTGTGCCATAGAGAAAAATAGTTATCAAAGAGTAGTACATATTTTTAATTATTCAAAGTTCATTGTTAACTGTACTTAAAGTCTAGAACTGCTGAAGAGTTTTAGTTTTGTGTATTTGGCAAGCAAATGAAGCCTATGAAAGTCCAACTTTGTAATTAGGGGTCCAGTTAATTATGGTATTCTGTAGTCCAAACGTCACTTAAAAGTTATGAATTTGGCAACTAAAGACTTATAGGTTCTAAAAAAGGTCATTCTCTTGGTAGTTTGTACTTGTAAAGCAGTTTAAAACAATATATCCTCTAAGGTATACGCAGAATATTTTTATGACATTTCTTTCCAACACTGAATAGAATTCTGATCACATCTTAATCCATCCAAGTGGATCCCTTCCACGCAAATCCTTATCTCCAATACCTACCCAACCTATCCCCATATTTCCCTTCCCACCAAATCACAATTCTAAAGCCTAAACAGATTCCTGGGCTAAATCAAACTAACACTTCAACGCTAATAAAGAATAAATGTTAATTGCATGATCAGATACTAACCTAACAAAAATTTAGATGCTTCATAAACTGTCCACTTTGTTTTTCAGGTGTCAATTCTGTTCCCCCACCCCGGCCAGAATGGCCAACCAAGCTTTTCATGCCTCTTGCAGTGGGCTGACCAACTGACTTAGGGCATGTTCAGATCAGGCATTCATCCTATTTTGGAAAAATAATTGCTTATTTTTGCAAGCTTTATGCAAAAGCTTTTGAAATAAGCTGTAATTTCCCTCAAACCAAAACTAATATATACCACAATGTACTTAGTTGATGATAGCCCTACGACCATCAGTATCATAGCACTTCCAACACAATGAAGACAAACTCACATTTAAGCTCCACAACATTTCCCATGACCGAGGACATGAAAGAGGACCCCTTTCCTTGCTATATATATCTCACATGAGAATTTAAAATAGGCAGTTTTTTTTCAAGATACTACTTTAGGACTCCACCTAGGGTACTATTATAGCCAGTCTCAAGTCCAGGTAAAGAAGGGTTTTACTGGGCATTTGGCAATCAAAATAAAATTTGTACATATCCTGTACATGGATCAATAACAACAAATTTGTTATACTTTAGGATGGAGATGACTGAGAGATTATCTCTCGCAGTCAATCTTTTAGGAACTCTGTCAAAAGAAGAGCAAACCAACAAGACACAACAGTAGGTTCAAAACTTGCAACTCACATTCCCGGACTTCCTCCTTCATCTAAAACGGAGAGGGAGAAGCCATTAGACATGGCCGGAAACAACAAAATGTAAAGTATGTGAAAAACATGACTTGAAATCAATAAATAATGGCCAACAAGCATATAATACAAGAGAACTTCATTGAGTGAATCCAGCCAGATACAACATTATTTAGTCAAGGAAAGGGGGTTGTAGAAAATATAACCTAGCAAGACGGGTGTAAAACAATTGCTTTGCAAGCAGGTTGCATTTCTCTACTGTAGGAGGCTCCTGAATGTATTGTTTGTTCTGTTCCAACAATTGCCTGTAGTAGGCAGTTCCATGTTTGGCTATAAAACCTGTTGCTTGACATGCCTTGGACTGCAACTGCTGCAACTTTGCCGCCATCAAGTCCAAAAGTTAAGTAGAACAAAGCCCTTAACCAAAGGAATAATGTCAATGTAGAACAAAGCACAAGGTCAACAATAATTAACACTCCCGATCCATAGTTATTACTTAAAATACCATAAATTCTTCCACCCACACTGATAATAGTCAGTGTACAAAGAAAAAATTAACAGGAAAAGGCATAATCTTTCAAGTAATATCTAAAACGCAACAGGGCCTTCGACAGATATCGTTGTTACCTCATCCATTTCTATTTCTAAATAAACGGTAATGTTCTTTGCAGGCGATATATTATCAGTAACCTAAATAGATTTTACTCATTGACATCAAATGAAATGAACTTCAATCAAGTAAATAAACATACACGAGGAAGAATAGCCTAATCGCATAAAACAAAAGTTTTAGATTTTCAATATCCCTTATTACAAGGGAAAAAAATGTTGCCGCAATCAAAGTATCATGATACAAAGGAAGCAAAAATTGATTAAACGAACAAGAGGAATTACAGGTCGAGTTTGTCATCGTAAATGAAAATTTGAGTTGGAAGATATAGAAATTTATACATAAAAGAAACATGTATGAGTTAAGGAGAGAAAATGGAAGAGATAACAGTATGAGAAAAGACGATCGGGAAAAGGAGAAAATGAGATCTGAAGAGGAAATGCAAAAAGGAACAACAAAGAATAATAACAAGTCTAATGTGATGATAGATGAAAACAATAAGAAGGGGAAAAAAAAAACAGAGAGAGAGAGAGAGAGAGAGGAAAGTGAAGAGCGTTACCTTGTGATCGGTAACAGTTGAGATAGGTCTCCGTCGCCGCCGATACCTCGCGACTCAGGACAGTGTCAGTGTGTCTTCAGTCTTAAGGTTGGCCTTGTGCTTTCTATTCTATTTTTTTCTTAGTGCTATGTTTCGTGTTTTCCAATATTCAGTTTTGGGCCATATGGCCCACAATCTGTTTAAGCCCATGGAAATCCCCAATAACCTATTTCATAATTTTCACATATTAATGGGTCTCAATCGGGATTCATTTAACTGCCTCAACGAAACGATTCTTTGAGGCTAAATGTGCATCAATGATATTTTTCTGGTACCAATGACAAAGCTAAAACATAAAATCTTGCTCTCAGACGACCAACAGTGACAGTGTCATCAGCTCCCTAACTAAAATATGATCCATTGGAAGTTCATTTTTGCAGATTTTAACTAAATTATATTGGTCCACCCAATTGATTTTCTCCACAACTAACGTTCCCCTCCTTTCGATTCAAACATAAATTATTATAGCTTGTGGGATTTAATTTCATAGCACCGATCAAGTTCCTTAAAGAAAATCATGTCAAACATAAAACGCTCCTTCAACAATTTACGGCTCAAATTTTAGTATCGCGCATTAATTTTATAACCAAAACTGTAATTTTAAAAAAATATAGATACGAAGAAAAATATATATATATATATATATATATATATATATATATATATATATATATATTATTGGGAATCATCTTTTAATCTCATTTTTATATTCTGAGAATGCAGCAATAAAGCTTCTAAAAGTACAGTTACGAGAAAAATATTAAAAAATTTGCGAGTATCGTAATTGTTGAATACCATCACTAGCTTTCCAACATGACAAGAACAACGCAAGGTCTATCCTGCTTTCAACTACAGGGGGTTATTGAGGCTTATCAAAGCTATTGGCTAGTTTTTCAACCTTCTCTTCTAATTGAAAAAAATCATAATAACAAAAATTGCCTTGGAAAATGCCATAATCCACACAATGTACCAGAGCAGCTGGCTTTAGGAGTATATAGCCCTGATAAAATCTACATTTTCAAGTGGTTATCATCAGACATAGTAACCGGTGAAAGTAAATCCCCTTCCGACAATCTCGCCAGCGCAAAACCATGCAAAGACTTCCAGGCCAAACAAAGCAGCAATACCTGCATCTTCAACCTTTAACTCTTTCCTGTTCTTCCATAGATTCTTGGCATAATCAAGTTCCTTCCAGAAGGACTCAGTACGGCCTGGAATACTGCAAAAGATTGAAAAGTTATATGTAGCAGCAAGAAGCAGCGAAAATTATATTGACATAGAACAGACAGCTTTGCTAGAGTGAGAAACCATGCAGAAAAAGTTTTCAAAATTCACTATAACATTGTTTAGCTAATTCACTTAAAAAGATCATGGCGAGGACTGTCAAAATTTGAAATGCATGCGTAATTTGAAAACCATATTGAAATGAAGCAAAAGTATTGACATACACAAACAGATAGCATAGTGTTAAAGTAGTAGCATTCGCAGAAGAGGGTTCAGCATAAAAACTGCAAGCATTATCTCCAATACCTACCCAACCGATCATACATATTGTTTGGTTGAATCAAACAAACACTTCAACACTAAGAAAGGATTAGTGGTGACTACATAATCACCTGAGCATTTTAACAAGCACACACTAACCTTGCACAAATTTAGATGCTTCATAAACAACAATTTGTTTTCAAGTGTCAGTTCTATTCTCCAGCAGTCAGAATGACCCAATCAACCATTCATGTCATGTCCTAGGTGTGAACTTACCCAGACTATCCCCCTAGTAATGGGCTGACTGATTGACGGTGCATGTTTGGTTTAGCCAATTTTGGACGAATAATAGCTAATTTTGCCAGTGTTATGAGAGAGCTACTGAGTCGATTATAGTTTTGTGAGCATGGATTAATAGCCTGAACCCAGAAAACCATAGCAGACACGTCAATATGCAAGAGAACCCCTTTTGTCCCACTTCCAACACAAAGAAAATGAACTTCCATCCTACCACAAACGACCAAGGACATGAAGGAGGATCCCTTTCCTTACTATATAATTCAGATGCAGATAGGCAGATCTTTCCAAGATACTACTTTAGGACATTAACTCCACTGGCGTCTCATTGCCAGTCCCAAGCTTAGCTAAAGGAAAAGGGTGGTACTAGACCCTCTACAACCAATATAATACAAAATCAGGTTCAAAATTTGCAATCTCCCCTTCCAAGACTTCCTCCCTAATCCATAAAGGAGAAGGAAGAAGCCATTGAACATGGCAGCAAACATCCATGTGCATTAAAACATTATTTGAAATTAATAAATTATGGCCAACAAGCATATAGAATTAGATAGTTTCATGTTGAATCCAGCCAGTGACAACATTATTTAGTCAAGGAAAGAAGGTTGTAGAAATGATAACCTAGCAAGACGGGTATAAAACAATTGCTTTGCCAGCAGGTTGCATTTCTCTACTGTGGGAGGCTCCTGAATGTATTGTTTGTTCTGTTCCAACAATTGCCTGTAGTAGGCAGTTCCATGTTTGGCTATAAACCCCGTTGCTTGACATGCCTTGGACTGCAACTGCTGCAACTTTGCCGCCATCAAGTCCACAAGTTAAGTAGAACAAAGCCCTTAACCAAAGGAAAAATGTCAATGTAGAACAAAGCACAAGGTCAACAATATATAACACTCCCAATCCATAGTTATTACTTAAAATACCATAAATTCTTCCACCCACACTGATTATAGTCAGGACAGAAAAAAAATAAATAACAGCTATAAGCATAATCTTCGACTGATACCTAAAACAAGACATGGCCTTTGACACAAATCTTTGTTAACTACACCAATTTATTTCTAAATAAGGGGTCAAATTCAACAATAATAAATCTGAAGAACTTCACTTAAATAAATAAACACACGAGAAAGAAAAGCCTAATCGAATAAAACATATTCAACATCCTTCATTACAACAAAGTAATCTACTCTCTCTCACACACACACAAGGAAAAAAATGTTCTACCAATCGAAGTATTGAACAACAATTGAATAAAATCACATCTCAAGCAATGACAGCTTTCAATTCTCAAATTGTTTGTTACACTAATCCGTAAATTGGGTTCAGGGTGCCAAGTCAAAACCCTAAATAATCAACCATTTCGCGTAACAACCGATAAATAAATAGAACTTACAAGATATATATAAAAGAAACAAATTACAATTTAGAAGAAAAACGAAAAGAGATAATAGTATGAGAAAAGAAGATCGGTAAAAGGAGAAAATGAGATCTGAAGAGGAAATGCCAAAAGCAAAAGGTGGAACGATAAAGAATAATAATATCTAAATAAACTAAAGTAATGAGAAGAAAAATAAGAAGAGAGTGAAGAGTTTTACTTAGTGAAAGCAGTGATCGGAAATTGTTTAGATAACTCTCCGCTGCTGGCGTAACCTTGCGTCGCAGCAACCACTGAAGACGCTCTCTGAGTGTGTGTCGGGTAAGCCTTCACTCTCAGTCTAAACCATGTGCCTTCTTTTTTAATATGTTTCTTCTTTTCCAATCTTCAGTTTGGGCTGGACTCCTTTTGGCCCATGTTTTTTCTGTGGGATTAATTTTGTTTTTTTCTTTTCACACCCTACTTTTTTTCTCCTCCTACACCCTTTTTTGCACTGTAAACTTCATTTTATCCCTTTGTTATAGAACCGTAATCTTACATATTTCTGAAATCCAGTGTCTGGGTTAAATTTTAAGAAAAAAGGTTTAACTTAAAGATTTTATAAATCCGTAAATTTAATTACTTTAAAAAAAATTAATTTATAGTGTAAGTTCAACTTTTTAAAAAAATTTAACTTATAGAATTTTATAAACCAGTAGTTAAAAGATCTTTCAGAGAGAGGATTCTGTATTTAAAGTTGATTTTGTCTACGGATTTCCGAAAACATGGATGTGTACATATTTCCAGAATCTGGAAATGGAATTTGCAAAATAAATAGTCAAGGTCTTGGTCTGATACATAAGGGCAATTCTGGTAATATGAAAAGGAAGGTGTATAAAGTAAAAAGAAGAGTGCAGCAAGAAGAACTGCTAATTTTGGGCCATGTGATCTGTAGACTAATTTTGGTCCATGGAAATGAAATTTGCTACTAGTACATCTCCTGATGGTGCAACACTCCGGAAGAAATTGAATCCTGCCGTAATCGTTTTTCTTTTTCTGATTTAAGTTCGAATCCCACTAAGAAATCTATTGGAAATCAGAAATTATCAAAATAAAAATTAAAAGAAAGAAACATTTATGTTGATCCTCAGTGATCAATTGCATAGCCACTTAGAATTATAGATTCAATGAGCAATAGACATCCTTAACAACCCAGGGCATAGACTAAGTAAGCTTAAATTTGTACATTGTGATATAAAATTATTTTGACTTATAATTCATTTTTTTAAAAAAAAATATTCAAATTATCCAAAAATAAAATGAAAATGGCATATTGAAAGAGATAAAAAAAAAATCAACAAAATTTTTAAGAAACAATTCCATCAAAGAAAAAGAAATGAAATGCTTTGTTTCAAGAATGATATTACGATATAGTTATTCTAATTTATGAAGATTCCTAAAATATAAAATAAACATACTTTTCTTAACTAAATAAAAAACAAAAATAGTCTTTTTAGTTCCCAAACCTCAAAATGTGGGCTCCTTAATTTGTAGTGACCTGTGTAAACAAGTTTTGCCTTTTAGTAAACAAAACAAACAAACGAATGTAACCTAAGATTTAATAATGCCATCAAATGTGAACTAAATAAAGTGTAACCTAAGCTTTTATTTATGGTGCATTGCACTTTCACATAATCTCATTTGCACCGCATTGTATTTGTCCCTACACATTCACCAACTTTTCTGTTGACCTTGATCTATGGAGAAAACGCTTTAATTTCTGTGTAAATATGTATGCAAATTAAATTCAATAAAGTTTTTCAGTGCGTCGTTTTTCACATTGTTTCGTATTTAAATAAAATGCCCATATCATGTTTCAAATATGTTCTCCTTTCACCGATTTTTTTTAATGTGTTTATACTCTCACTTTCACTCATTTTTCAACTCACATTCACTAATTAATGTGTTGACTTGTTCCTCTATACAAATTATTTTGACCAAGTAAAAGAATGAATTTATATATCCTTTATTTTCCTATCTCAATGTCGGCATATTCTAATGGTGTTGCTCATTGAAAGCTTTAAATAACAAAGCTGGTAAGTGAAAGTTTTAAAATTATATTAATGGCGGCATATCTTTATAAATACAGTTATATTAGTATCATTTAAAGTTTTATGAAATTATATAAACATTTTCTAATTTTTTAATTCAGAAACAATTTTTTCTTAAAAATATTATACTAATACTTTTATATATTTTATTAACACATATTTAATTTTAAAAAGACATTACACTGTGATCGACTCATTATAAGATTGACAAAAAAAAATAATGCCGAAAAATACAAATATATATAAGATAATTTAAACAAAGTATATAGAAGATGTAAGTATAATTTTACTAAAAATCTATAATGAGAGAAAAATGTATTTTATTTGAGGCTATTAGATTAGAGTAGAACTGAATAATTTGCATGCACGCTTGAAAGACAAGTTCTTGCTCACGTTCACGAGCAAAACGTACGTACGAGGTGATCTTGTTTTCGTAGGATATCATTGCATTTGCAGCATCAGCATGCCACTGAATAGTGTTTTTTTCTGCAGAATTTCGTTGAAACTGTCATCTAATTAATCATTTGAGAGTGAAGAACATTCACTTCCTATCCAAAAAGAATCCACAAATCATTGTCAGTAGTAAGCTCTTGTCCTTGGGGTTGTTTTTTTCTTTGTTTCATGTCCTTTTTTACCTTTTATAATGAAATTTTATTAGCTTATAAAAACAAATCCAGAAATCATAGGTTTGTTTTAGGTGCTCAGAAAATATCAATGCGCCACAATAACAAAAAATTGCTCCTTTAATTGGTATAGGAAAAGTTCCGAGAAGAGTAAAAAATTATGTGGACATATATATATGATTGGCCTGAGAAAAAAAAAAAAGAGAAAATAGAAGACAGATAAACTTTTATGAATTGTTAAAAAGAGGTAAGAAGAGTGTCTTAAAAGAGAGTTTTAATCTTTCATTTTAGTGTATTTTTTTAAGTAATTAAAAGAACTGTTTGAAAACAAGTGGTATCATTTAATAAAATAAATAATTTTTTCTTCAAAATAGGCTAAATTTTTTTATTTGAAAAATGATTATATTTCAACTATTTTTAACTATTTTTAGTATATAAAATTCTGTTTTTATTCCACTAAATAAAACTAATCATTTTTTAAATATTTTTCCAATAAATTTACCTAACAAAAGTTAATTTTAATTATAACACAATATAATAATAATCAAATATTGAAATGACTTAACTTTTACGGTTAATCTAAATACATCTAATAGTATTAAATGATATTATTATGTCAATTTTATATCACAATCAACTGCAATATTCTACGAATTTTAATCGTTTATTAAATGTTCAAGTTATAGTTCCATTAATATAAAAATCTTAGTTTTATAAAACAGAAAAGTACTGTATATACAGAAAAAAATTAATACAACTTTTTATTTAAAATAAAATAATTTTTCTTGGCATATATTTAGATCTAGCTTAATTATCATTGAGCGGTATGTTATTTGTTATTATATATAATTAGGTGTCTCTAATAATATAGCTAGGGTGTTCATGTACAAAACAGTAAACACTCATTTCATTGTGAGTAAATTGAAATGATGAAATTAAAAGAGATAAAATAGGAAGAATAGTAAATGTTTGCACTAATCAATGTATTAGTTCTTCCAACCATTGCACAGGCCAGAGGTCATTTTGGTCATTTCGTCATTAACTAGTGAAGCCATTGATACCTCATTGATGATGTATGTACGAAAATCACAATGTTGGCTGTATTATATATACACCTTTTTTTAAAAAAAATAAAAAATAAAACATACGTTAGGTCCTACTACACTAATTGATAACGTGTCTCATGCTAAACTTTGTGTTGTTAGCTCTTGCGTCTTTGTTAACCATCATTTTTTCCACTTCTTAAGTGTAGAAACTATCATCAAGAGTGTGATGGCATCACATGTATGTTAAGTCACTCAATTAAATTTAACTATTATTATATTTTAATCTCTGATTAATTATTCATATTTTGATTTTTTAAATTAAAAATTAAAATAACAATAAATAATATAAGTTAAAGATTAAAATAACTTTCACGCGCTAAACTAAAATACAACGTAAATCTTTTGTAGTTTAAAGAAACGATGCTTGCTTGTAATTTCTTATACCAAGGGAGTTGGAAGTTGGCTCAAAGTTTGGTATTGAGATTATTAATATAATGAAACTTTAACTGAATCAATAATTAGCCTAATTGTGGGATCTCATTGCAACGATTGTAGTGGACCATTAATTATTTATTTGGAACATCACGCGCACACAACCAAAGCAAATTATAATATGTCAATATCCAATTAATTATCCTTAACCAAGTCAGATTATCCATAACCATAATTATAGTATAATAAGAATGACAATAACATGTAGACTTCAACACGAGAGTTGAATGGGAAGAAGTTTCCATTTTTAAATGATTCAAACTTCACAGGAAAAAGATAACAGCTATGTATATAAGGTTGGTATGTGTGCTAGCTGTTTTGCGCAAACACACGCACACGTGGGCATAAACCTTTGATCATTCGACACCTATCTAAGAGGATTTCAATCTATACAATAAATTATTTTAGTATATATTAATGGAATATTTACATAAACAAACTATTTTCTAGTGTAATAATTGTTATAGAAATTTGTTTACATAAGCAAACATTAGTCCATGTACAAAAATTCATTATAAAACGTTAGAATGTACAAAAGATTTGAAGATGATATAATAGAAAAATATTTAATAGATAATTAAACACTACAGTAAATTATAGTAGATAGATAATCTGTTATAAATTATAGTAGATAGATAATCTGTTTCGAAATAAGAATGTGAAATAATATACTTAAAATTCAGAATACAATAATTTCGAGAAAACATTTTACACTAATTGACAACTTAACTTTCATCATACAAAAGGAATTTCCTAGTAACTAACTTGCTTAAGCAAAGCAAGCAAACAAGAACTAAGACACTTCACTACTAGTATACATGTACTTCTCTTTTTGTGTTTTGCCGTTACCCAAAAACAAAGAATTTATCAAAATGGGCAGAACCATTTTCAAAAATAATAATAATAACAAATAAACAATATATATTATAACACCAATAACAATAGAAGATATCAATGTATCAGTACTACTCTTTCTTCATTAGTTCCATGAAGTTACGTATTCTCTCCAATGCAACTTGCAGTGTCTGCTCACTCATATTTGCAAAGCACACTCTGAACCAACCAGGTTCAGAGCAATGGCAAGAAGACCCTGGAGAGATATTGAGTTTCACTTCATGCAAAATTAGATTCCAAAGTTCCAATTCACCTTCTCTTGTTGGTTTCTCAAGCAAAGGACTCAAATTCATCCAACAAAACAACCCTGCATTCCCTTTCAAGCATTCTATGCCAACACTTCTCAACCCTTCAATGATCATGTTATACCTCTTCCTCAGCCTCTCCCTGTTTGTCTCAATGTAGTTCTCTGTGAATTTTCTATCAGATAGCATAGAAGCCAAAAGCTGCTGTGTCTGAGAAGATATTAAAGTGAAACTTGACATTCTCCTCGCTGTGGTCACAACTTTATCATTGTATGAGTAAATGGTGCCAACTCTGAAACCTGGAAGACCAAGATCTTTGGAGAGACTATAAACAATGTGAACTCTTTCTGAGTTTTTGTAATTGCGAGCTTCAAGGATTTCTGCTACACTCACGAACTCAGAGGATGAGAACACTGAGCCTGAGTAGATTTCATCTGAGACAAGGTGGATGTTCTTGCGAGTCACGAAATCAAGAAGCTCCTCTAGAACTGAACGTTGAACTGTTGCACCTAAGGGGTTTGAAGGGTTTGTGATCAACACTCCTCTCACTTTTGTGTTCTTTGCTTCTGCTTCTTTATATGCTGCCTCTAATGCTTCTGGAGTGATTTGGAAGTTGTTTGAGCTGTCACAATGGATTGGAACTATGTTCACCCCAGTTCTCCACCTTAAATCTCTATCAAATCTGTTAAACAAGAACAAAAAATGTTCAGACTCAAGACCAATATATCTTAGCTTAAGACTTTAAAGTATATGGTGATAAAATTTTACGTGAGATATATATAGTCACTTTATGTAAAATATCTTAAACTTAATATTAACTGTAAATTCTGATTGAATATCTAGTCATTTTATGTGTAACTAATATATGGTGGTTTAAAATTCTTACCCTGGATAGTAAGGAGTTGGAACAAGAAGAGCATCTCCTGGGTTTGCAAGAATGAAGGTTAAGAGTTCATTGGCAGCAGTTGCGCCTGCAGTGAGAACCACTCTCTCAGAGTCAAATTTGGCTCTTCCTCCTCTTATTTGTTCCATGAAGCTTGCCATTGCTGTTCTGAATGATTTAAGTCCATGATAGTCTTGGAACAAAGCGTTCTCTCTGAAACCTGGAGCACCTTTTCCCCATGATGAGGCCTCTGAGTGCTCTTCCAAGTACTTCTCCAACAAATCAAAGGAAACCTGAAGCGTACAACATGAAAAAGTTAATTAGATACGCTATACAAAAGATTCATGTATTCTTCTACTACATAGATATAAATATATTTTGATTTCGTATGTATGTGATTTACTTACTTGATTTTCTGCCAATCCCATTTGTATAACTCCGGAGGAGTTTGTTAATTCATCATAAGGGTTTTCATCATAAGCTTTCCACCCAGCAAAGTAAGGGGAGTCTTCCCCATGAGTTTCAGAAACTGCAACATTTGAAAGTTGCACACAAGGACTCTCAATCTCAATACCCATAACTAACTCTTTCTGAGAGAGAAAAAAAGGCTTGAGAAAATTAAAGGGTAACTGAATCAGAATAAAATAAAGAAAATTTAGAGACTTAATAGGTGTAACTTAATTGGTAACACAGACTGAGTTTGTAGGCTAAGTTTGTAGAGAGATTTTGTATTAGATTCTGACCAAACTCAAAGAATGAGAAGTAACTAAACTGGATTCGAATGATTAAATAAAAAAAAATTGTAGTGTAGGAAGCTTTAGTCTGAATGAAAAAGAAGGATGCAAGAGAGAAATTATAGAAAGCTGAAAAGGAGAACCGTTGATGGAGAGTATCAAAATCTTGATCTATTTATAGGCTCTGAACCAATACATAAAGCATTAAAAAAACTATATAATAAAAAAATTAAATATAGGTAGCAAATCGGAGCTAAAACTTGCAGGTTTTTTACACATAGAGATTTATCTGACGTGACTTATGACAACTGTACTTCATGCCAGATCACAATAATGAAAATATATGGTTGTTGTTAGGAGGGGTTGGATTTCTTGCAATTATACTCTCTCTTCCTCTTTATGTGTCGGTTTAATAGACTAGTGTTTTAATACCAATTTGTTAATGTGAGTATATATATATTATATAGTGGTTGAGCTCTCAAAAAGAATTTTTCAGCTCTCAATCTATGACTAATCAAAATTTCCCTTATTAGAGAAAAAAGTCCAAGAATTCCTTTGCTAATTAAAACCAAGTTAATGATTAATTTCATTAAGATCTAAATAGGTTGTACATTAATTTTGAGGATTAATTTCCTAGAGTGGTTAAGTTTTAATGAGCTGACAAGTGATAAAGATGTATCAAAGAACCGAAAAGATTGAACAAGATTTTGATGTGCAAACAGCTTAATTAGATAAAAAGAGAAGCTGTTGAGAGATTTTCTGACCCTACCACTAGAGCCGTACGAATTTGACTGAGTGAAGCTTGAGAGAAAGAGCCAATAACAAACAACAGAATTTAACGACTACTTTCAAGTTTTTAACATGGTTCTACGTCATTTCATTTTCATTCTACTGCTTAAGATAGTTATATATAATTGTGTGCATGATTAGAAGTGATTAGTGTAATGATTGATTGATTTGCAAGGTTAAGCGGGGACTGAATCAAAGATTGATTTTGAAGAATGGAAATTGCACGACCTAGAGAGTTTGGAGAGATGGAAAAATCAGCACTCTTCTACATTTATAATTAATCCACCACGAAAAATTTTACTATATAATATTTAAACTCTTAAAATTTATAAAGAATTTATATTTTGGCTAGTTAGAAGAAAAATAAATAAAAATAATTGTGTTTGTTTATTAAAAAATATTAAAATGTTTCTATTTTTATTAGGAATATATATTGCCAATTAAATTAGAGAAAATAAAAATTATAATATTTTTTCATTTCATTTTATTTTAAATTAAATATACCCTTCAATCTTATTGAACAGTCTAAGATAGTTATGTGCATAATAATTAGAAGTGATTTGTGTAATGATTGATTTGAAGGGTTATCCTTACGGTTAAAGAGAAAGGACAATTAGCTTCAACATGAAATAAGAAAATTGCATAAGAACAAATTCTCATACATTGGAATTAACACAAAATAATAAGACCATGCCCAACGGCCCCTACCTATTTACCTACTGCTATATGTTTCCATTAATTTCTTTTAATCATACTAAAATATTTACATTAAATTTTAATATAACTTTAAAAGGATAATTTTTTTAAAAAAAAAAAACTCAACTGTAATATATTTTTTTTTATAGTATTAATACAAAATATGCACTGTAAAAAATGAGAACCTTTATTGGAAAATTTGAGCTAGGACTTAATTAATTGGTTTTTATATATTTCTTATAGCCAATATTTGCATCAAAATTAAGGCAAAAGTTTGTTATATATCTTAATTAATCTAAAATGATTAAGCTGAATCTCAACACACAAATCGACACATATTCTTGATAAATAGCGCAATCATGTAAACTTATCATTACCATCGAGAGCCGATTTGACCCACTATATATGATCATTTCAATTAATAATTGTGAAAAGAATATACTTAGAAGGTAATCTATAGTTGGATTCCTTCAAAGTATGAAGATTAACAAATAATGTGCCAAAACAAATTTGATTTAAATCACTAACAGTATCCTAGTTATAGTCCAATCATTCTATAACAAAGCTCTAAAACCAGTGTCAATAATTAAATGGAAGAATCACTAGTGAATAATTGTCATCTGCAGCCAAGATTAACTACTTAAGTATGATTTGACTTAATTAATTATATGGTTAGGTACTCTGGATGTGTGTGCGCACTATATATAAACAGTGTGCATTATCTTTGCTCTATTATATCTTACTCTTTTATTATATATAACACGCATATATATTTTTTTATAAATATATGATCAGTTGGATCTGCTTGTATAATCTTGTCATGAGATAAATATTATCTGTTTGTATAATTTGTATAAGTAATTTTTGCCATGTGTATATATGCATGCACAACAACGTTTAGAAGTTAGGAATATGAGATATTTGTCGAGATCGTGTTGTTTTTGTGGATTTCAACTAACTCAGTTGAACTATAAGATTGAAAAGAAAAACAATTAAGATGATATGATTGGAAATGATGAGAAGAATATGGTTCCCTATATAAACAAATTAAGACGTGAAACAAGACATGATGAATATCCATGTGCTAGAGAAATCAAGATTAGATATGCAGTTATTATGGTGAATATATCTTAATGGAAGAAAGAGAACGTGTCTTAAGGGATCATATGACGAATGTGCGGCTACTTCGGCCTGTAGGGTAGAGACAAGTATCAAACAAAGGCCTCACAAGATATGCAAAATTCCTTATTTATTTTCATATATAGTGTTCTAGTTGTTCACAAGTACATCTATGTTTTCTTACCATTTAATTTACAGTTAAACCACTATTCTGCTATTTAATAACATATATTGGATAATTTAATTTTAAAAAATAAAAATTAATAGAATAGTAGGTAGCACGAAAATTACATAAATCTAAATCCGTGAAAATAAAACATTTTTAATTGTCTGAAACAAAAGAAATGTAATATACAATAATACAAAATTCTAGAAAATAAGAATAATGAAAATGCTAGAGTAAGAAGAATATAAAAAATTTTAACATAAAAATTCTTCAGAATGACAAAAATCACGGAACTAATTTAGAAAAATATTCTGAATAAAATTTTTATAAAATAACTCACGAAAAAATTGCTCCACTCTAAAATAAATAATATAAAACACTAATATTTAATACACATTATCTAAAATCTTATATAAATTGAAATATGATACAAATAAATAAAATATATCATCATCACTAATTTTTTTACTTTTTATGTCATTTTAATGTCTATCGATATAAGATCTTAAGTTAATACAGTATACCATATTCTAAAAATATAATATTTTATTATTTTATTGTTAAAATATATTTATCATCATTTTTATTTTTAAATTATATTATTTATTATCATTTTAATCCATAAATTTAACCATTTTATCTAATTTCAATCTTTTAAACTAAATATTAAAATAATAATAAATAATATAATTTAAGTAAAAAATAACAATAAATATTCTTCTATAACTAAAATTATAAATATATTACATAAGACTATTTTGTTATTTTTTTAATTTCTAAAGAGTAAATTATTTACTTCAAAAACCCAAGATAAATAATTAAAGTGAGCATTATTGGGAGGATAGCATTGAATCACACGACCAATGCTAGGTGAATGAATTAAAAATAGAAATAGGAACCCAAGCATAGGCTTTCGGTTAGAACCTACATAATAAAAAAATGACAAAAACATTATCTATGGAGAAGAAATAAGAAGATCTAGATGGAGAAGTAGTATACTTTAAGTAGATATATGGTTTGAAAATTGAAGATGTGTGAAAAGGACTAGTGGTCTATTGTCCATGAAGGAAGATTACATGACTACTTCACTTTGGGGTCTTCTCCGACACAGCAAGTACTTTTCTAAAGTCTAGAAAATCCATTAGTACGTGAGATAAGGGATCTTTTTTCTTAATTGTTAACAGCTAAGAGTGTCAACTCATAGTGAAGGCCCAAAATCATGTCACTTGATGTGAACTTACGTTTATTCACTTCAACTATTAACAACTACTATGATATTAGTGTATTTTTTCTATATAAAAAAAATATGTTGCAAGCTGTTTAATTTGCTGTATATTGCTTGGATAATTAATTGGTACGTACAAGACCTATATGTTACGTACAATTAATTGTGCAAAAGGTTTTAATATAAATATATATTTTCCAAGATTTCTTACAAAAAATGTGTCATAATTATCTTTTTCTCTCTTTTTGAGGTTTTAATTAGGTCTACAATTTATGAAGAAATGAAAAAGTGTTTGAAAATTTTAATTAAAATAATAAATAATGGAGTGGAATGAAAATGTAAAAAAGAAAAAAAAGATATATCTTATTAGTCTTTTAGTTGATTGTTTAATAGAGAAAGAGAAAGAACTCCTACCAGAAAATTATGTCATTTTCTCTTTAACTTCCAATTTGAAGGGACAAATTTTGGGTTGCAAAATTCCACGAGGGTCCTGGAGTCACTTGGTCACATTTTATTCTGTCTTTTGAAAAAACTCCAACTACTTTTTACAAAATTTGTTAATGTGATATATTCTTCAAAATTTTGTTGATGGTCTAAAACTGAAAAAGAAAACTGAACATCTGAAATTAGAACACGTATCCAATTATATGAGTGGCTGATTTTTTTTTTTGTAATTTACGTGAGTATATATTTAATTAACATGTGGAATTAGGTATAGATTTGGAGTCTGAAGTTGAAATTAAATCTTGATAAATATAATTATGATGTTTAAAACTCTATTTAGAGTTTTGATTACAATTCTTTAATCTAATTCATTCATTTCAATATAAATAAAATTATCCATTTGAATTAGAAATTATATATAATGTTAATGTTTTATGGTTGGATACTTTGATTATATTATTATTTAATTACTCTTATTGTTAATAATATCGCTATAAAGTAATTATAATTATCATTCGGTCATCACCACACGCTAATCATATCATTATCACTAATTATTTTTGTATGTTATTACCATCACCTTCTCACCTCACTATGACCACATGTAAATATTTTCATGCAATCTGCGTAGGAAAAAATGTAAATCAGCAATTTAATTTTAAAAATTATATATTGCTACCTTATTATATTTGAAACTAAAAAACTAAATAAATTTTAAAAATTTTAGTTGTTTTAAGTTTTTTAAATTAATCAGTTTTTTCATCTGATGGCTTCCTAGTGTGAGAACTAAAATGATGATGATAACATGTAATTCAAAAAATTGTCATTCCTGAGGAGTTAAAGAAATAAAATTTCAGGATCTTTCTTAGTTTCAGTCATTGTTGTGACAATGGGATGCGACATTAAAGATTAAATTCACATTTTCTCGTAAAAAAAAAATCCCAAAACCTAACCTACCCCCAAGATATTTGAGACCACACAGAGAAAAAAAACATTTTTTAAATATATCAAAACCACCACATTATCACAGTACAAGATTAATGCATGATTGTAACTACTACATCCTCATAGTAACCCTAATCTAACATATCAAGTTGAAAGTTCATCTCATATCTTAGGGGTGTTTCTTCAAAAGGAATTTGCACTTCTTTAAAGAATTTATTAAAATGTTGGCAACAAATTCTTTAATACACTTTTTAAATATATACACTACCTAATCAATTCAAAACTATTAAAATTAATTTTTTCTGAATTTTTTAAGTCTTACTTAATTTTAAATAATCAATTTTTTTTAATTTCTTAAATTTAAATAAAGTCCAACTAATCATAAAAGAACTGTGAAAAATATTAAAAGTATATTGCTAGAAAAATTGATGCAAGACAGCTACAAACTATGGAAAACATTTGAGTTGATTGTCTAATATACTAACAGAATTTAGTTGGGGGAAGAGAATTTAATTTGCAATGGTCTGCACCCCCCATCAATTAATTAATTGAAGCAAATGAATCTTCTTGGAAGATGTAGTTCCAATGGTGACACACAATGAAGGAATCTTTGTTCTAATCATGATATCATATTATGTCTAAGAGAGAGATAAGTACAGAATATTGAGTAGGTCGAACGTTACTAGTAATAGGCTTGTCACATTAATATTCAACTTTCTGTTTTTTTTCATTTCCACCTCCACCTTCCATGGCCTCCATTTATTTTATTACAATATTCCAATTATATTATTATTATATTGTTTTTATATTGAAATTTTGAAGTAGTACTTGTATATCCATTAGCATATATGTTTATTATATTTGCACTTCAGATACCGCGTTCGTACACACGTTTTTGAGAATATTTTAAAAGTCCAAGTATGGCATTAGAATCTGCACGGACACGTAGACCATTTAATTTGTCCCTGACATAATAATTTGTGCATGTTAAATTCTCAAGTACGTAGAGAAGACTGTGTACCGAATTTCTGTTGTTTCATCACTTTCATGTAAATAAATACTTTATCAATTTTTAGTTTATTTTCATGGCAAATTTATAATATTATCAATTATGAAATAAATTTATAGTCATCTAAATTACTAAATATATATTTTATGATTATGCATT
The DNA here is from genome assembly GCA_026586105.1 of Hylodesmum podocarpum. Classification (NCBI taxonomy): domain Eukaryota; kingdom Viridiplantae; phylum Streptophyta; class Magnoliopsida; order Fabales; family Fabaceae; genus Hylodesmum; species Hylodesmum podocarpum. The sequence continues at coordinate 2,217,855 of JALJEV010000403.1, forward strand.
ACTTTCTGGGTTAATTTCTTAATGGCTATCAGTTTAGTTGTAATTAAGGTAATAAATGTCACTCATTTTGACACAGTAATGCATATTTCAACGTTTTTAAGATCACATCTAAAGTGTTCCCTGTCTCTCTATTTTGCACTCCCTTGACTGTTTTTACAATCCATTCCACTGTTTTGATGCAATAAGTACACGAGAGAAAAGAATTATGATGAGATTATTTAAAGAATTTAAAAAAAAAAAATTATGACGAGTGAGTGAAGGGAAACAAACAGGAGAAGAATAATGTAAATGTTAATTAGTTTTTTTCAGTTGATTAAAAGAGTGAGAAAAGAAAAAAAAATAGTTTCTCTTATATTTTCTTTAGAGGGGGAAATAAATCACCAAGATTTTACCATTTTATTTAATTTATGTATCTTTCCCCTATTTTACATACAACCAAATTTAGCCCAGAGAAAAATGATATATCTTGTTCTAGTTTTTACTTCTGTGTGGTTGATTACTTGATGATATTGTATAATTTTATTTTTAAGGATTATTTTATGGATATAATTTTTTAAAATTATATTAAAATATAAAAATTATCTAATTAATTTAGACCATAAACCATACCATCTACGCCAAGGTAGAATTTATTTTTTTCTTTTGTTTTTCACAACTCATATACCTCTTTAAATTTCTATGAGTCAAACAAATACGTGTTTGTCCTTTAATTTTGCATGTTACTGTATATAAGCTCCAGAGGCTGCATTTAGTGAGAAATGTCTTGCATTCTCCTTTTCATGGTTAATTTGTTAATTTAAAATTGATAATCCATTTTAATTTACTCTTTCTTTTGCATGGTACGGTAGTTATGTTAAGATAGATAAAATAATATTAAAATGTATTTTTTAGCTTTATTCTCTCTGTATTTTTATTAATTAAGAGTATTACTGTGTTGCTTAAATGATTAAGATGTATTTCTATTTCAGCAAATAACAGAGAATTATTTAAATAATTAGTATGGTTATTGTTTGCATATGTAACTTTACTTACAAATTTTTCAATAATAAAATGAATATCTCGGACCAAAATAATTGAGGAATATAGGAGAGATTTATAAGATCCACAAAATTAGCTTAAAAACTCGTTAAAGAAATCATAGTAGTACAATAAAAATATCTGTAAATTAAATACTTAAATTTACGTTAAATTAGCAATCTGTTTAAATAACTAGCACAGGCTACGAATAATTAAAAATATTAAAATTTGAGACAATAAATAATTAAACACATAGCACATATATTTTCTTGTATCTAAGATGTTTTGAGTATTTACTTAATTCTTAATTATACAAGGTAACTGACTTAATAGATAACCATGGAAATACTTCTTGTACCTCTATTATTAATAAAATATTTTTTCCTGACAAAAAAAAAAGACTGACTTAATTAAATACTTATCATGTTCATAAACTTTCTTAAATTGAAACAAGTTGAATAGGTATTCCATTTAAGAAAAACTTTCTTAAAGTTTATTTTCTAAGAAATATTTTTTATTTTAAAATTAAACAAAAAATATTTTAAATTTAGAAATAAAAAAAAAAATCATTTTAGTAGTTCTGATTCTGGATATGGTAATAGTGTCGGTGCCGGAACTTCTTCTCCGGCCATATCTGTCTCTCTTTATCCCCAGGTCAAATCTGGACCCATTTAAAAATCATGGATTTTCGAGGAAGATGCAAATATCTCATTTGTTTATTTATTTATTTAGATTGTTTGTGCATTAAATAGTGATTGAAAATGGGTGTGTAGAATTATAATTGTTTTTCTTGATAAATCGAGATATTTAAAATTTTGGAGTAAGAAATTATTGTGTTTAATAACTTTTATCTTCTTAATCAGTATTTTATATTTTCTTAAATCAATAATATTAATACATTTTATGCTCTGAAGATAAATATATTCTTATTAAATATTTGAAGAATACTCTTAAGAAATTATTACTAATATAAATTCTTTTTATATTGAAAAAATATGTTTGATTAACTAAATACTAATTATTCTTCCTAAAATATCAAATCTTAAAATAAATAAAATATATGAAATAATCCACTTTTACAATCTTTTATACTTAAAAATGAAATATCAATTAATCTTAACAAATATTTTTTTCTTAGTAAATATATTTAAAATAGAAATACTTCTCTTGAAAAAAATTAGAAATGGACAATCAAATATATTGATTCTAAATTATTACTTTATATATTAAGTAGATTTTAAATTTATAGAATTGCACAGGCAATCTTTAAAATATCGTAAGTTTATGAGAAGAAGTTGTATAATATCACAATGATTTTATATACCGACTTTGATAAAATATTATTTAAAATTTATAAAAAAATTATCTATAATTAATTAATTGTATAAAATTGTTTTATATTATTTATGCCCAACTATTAGCTCGTAGTTTATTACTTTAATTCTTATATTATATTAATACATTAACAAAGATAATTTTTTAATATTTAAAGTATATACAGAAGAAACTTTAATATTTTTTAAAGAATTATTTTTGATACTTCTAAAATTATTGTTAATTTATAGATATTTAATTAAAAATCCTCCAATGATTGTGGTGTGTGTGAAGAACACGGATTGTGACGCAATACAATATATTGATGGAGTTAGTGAACTTTTCTCATTTTCCGGATTTTGCCTCTGACGGTCGTGTGATAGAGACTGAAAATAACTTGTACTTTATAAATAATTAAATAATAAAGACAACCAGTTATTAAAAATTGTAAAAAAAGTATTATCTAATTAAATATAAAATAGTAAATAAATATATTTAAATTAAAACTAATTCATACTTAAATTAATTATAAAAATAGTTTAAATGGAAATATCATTACACCGAAGCCAGAATATAAATAAACAACAGGAATATATTTTTAATAGTCATTATTCTATAACTATATTTAAGATAAGAAATTGTGTAATTTTAAATGGAAGAGATTAAATTAAGTAAACAATTATTGAGAGATGTAAGTAAGAATTGTTTCATAATTGTGACTCAATAGGTATCAATATATTGATTGATATGATGATGGACCTTATGAATTGGGCCATATATTTTTTTTTCTGAATATGAAGGGACTCTGCGATAGTTTTTTTTGGCCCATTCTATAGTTTTGTTTCCGTAAGGCATTATACTAAAAGATGTCGTGTGAGACCTTAGTAGAAATTTATTTCTATAAGTAATAATTTTAATCATCGAGAATAAATAAATAAAATGAGCATAAATATGCAACCATAAAAAATTATCACTAATTCTATATTATAATAATCAATCTCCTAATTGCGTGATAAATCAATCTTAAAAAGAACATTTTTACTTGAAAAAAATTAGGTGAAAGAAAATAAGGATATACTCATTGTATACTATGTTATGAAAATTGTAAGAATATTTTTATTAAAATAATAAAAAGTTTATTCATATTTTTTCACCTTAACTTTTTTAAGTAAAAATTTTCCTTTTAATATCCACTTTAACTATACTATTCAAACTATATTGACTTTTTATGTTTTCTGTCATTTTCATGTATATAATGTCATTTTCATTTTAATTTTTTTAGTACAAGGAGGAGCAACTATCTGTTAGAAGTTTGGGGAATCCAAATTTTATTCATGTTATTTATTATTCTATTTAATTCATAATTCAATTCTTTTAAAACCTCTGTATTCTTAATATATATTATTTTTAATTTTTAAAGTGATTTAGATAGTATTTTATAACCATATTTTAGATAAAAAGTTCTCTATTTTTAAATGAAAGAGATTAAATTAAGTAAACAATTATTGAGAGATGTAAGTGTGAATATTGAATTATATAATTAGTAAGGATTTTGTTAATAAATTAAGTGTGAATATTGAATTTGTGTGCATAATAATTATATATTAAAATTAACAGTTATTTTTTTTCCTAAAAAAAAATATATTTGATTAGGTGATTGTACAAATTACGTAATAGCAACAAAGATTGTCAGTGTAGTGCATCAACTCGGGATCGAGGGAATGGGTTCGTCTCTGTTGCCACCATTGGTGGCGATGGAGCTTCATCTGAAAAACCGAGATAAACTTGTGACACGTATTCGTGAACACCTCTCTCACTCTTCTCGTCCTCTCCATGGCTTCGTTCTTCTCGAGGGTGGCCAAGAGCAAACGCGTTACGACACCGATCACTTAGAGCTCTTCAGGTATTCTAACCCTAAAATTTTCTCGACCTTTCAATTTTTTCAACAATCGTCGTTGCTGTAATTGCCAATCGATCCCTAATCGCTCTGCTTTGCGCTTTGCAGGCAGGAGAGTTACTTCGCTTATTTGTTTGGAGTCAAAGAGCCTGGATTTTACGGAGCTATTGTTCGTTCTTTTCTTCTTCCATTTTACAATATTATTATATGTATTCTCAGTTTAAGTTAATTCTAATGCTCGGAAAATATGAAGTGTTTTTTTATGCTGTCATCCGATGATCATAGATTAGATTGTTAACTTTTGTAATAATTACTTTTAAAGCTAGAATAAATAATATTATACACTCGTAGTCATATTTTATTGGTAAAATTAATTTAGTTCTATGAAACATTCCAGTGTAATGTGTTAATTATTTTAGTCTCTCAGTGATATTTACCGTCATTTTTGTTCCTGAGTTATATGATCATTTTATACCAAAATGATTATAAATGGTTAAATTCAGGATCAATATGACAATGATGATATTCAGGGACTAAAATAACATTTTCAAGGATAAAAATTGGTGATTTACTCCATATTTTATATTTTCATTCAACAATATATCAATTTTGTTATGTATAGTATGGTCGTTGGCTTTTATCATAACTAGCTTAAAAGTTATAGGAACGATGATTTTCTGATTGGTTGATAATGTAGAAATTTTTACACTGGCATGCATGCCTAGTAACTTCTTGAGTTTCTGTTTAGTGTTTTTTAATCTGTTGATATAGTTAAACTCTTTTTAATTTTTCTGATGCTCATAAACACGATTATGTTAAGTTGTAGTAGTTAGTGACTTTGATTTGTGCATGTTTTTGGTTTTCGAAGGACATTGCAACTGGAAATTCTATCCTATTTGCTCCAAGGTTACCTTCTGAGTATGCTGTTTGGTTGGGGGAGATTAAGCCACTCTCCTATTTTAAGGTGACTCTCCTAATAATAATTTATTATTATTATTATTGAGTTTGCATGTCAGCTATGTTATTGTATAGGGGTTCATATTTATGCATCCTCCTTTGCAGGAACACTACAAGGTTAGCATGACATATTTTTCAGATGAAGTTGCAACTGTTTTGCAACAACATTACCGGGGTGCAGGGAAACCTTTACTGTTTCTCTTGCATGGCCTTAATACTGATAGCGATAATTACTCTAAACCCGCAGAATTTCAGGTTCTTAACTCTATTAAATTCCTTTTCTTCCCCTTCGCTAGGAGCATTATCTTTTGAAATGTTTTGACCAGGACGGCGAGTGATTTGTTGGATATGTATTATTTCTGACCACCACACTGCCATTACACAAGATGTTTTTTGTACCAATACTTTAGTGTTATTTGTGATGACGTGGTAGTACTTACCAGTTGTGCCATATCTGTCTTAGGAAACTGATTATCAAAACTACTTGTGTTGGATTTTGTAATTTCTATTTTTTTTAGGGCATTACTAAGTTTGATAAGGATTTGACAACTTTGCATCCTATATTGTCTGAATGCCGTGTCATCAAGTCAGAGCTGGAGATTGCTCTTATTCAGTATGCCAATGATATAAGCTCTGAAGCTCATGTTGAGGTAACTAATCTTACCATGCCAAAGTTATACTTGTTTCTTTAATACTTAATTAACATTTATAAAAAAATGTTCTTTGAGGCTTATGGGAGATGTATTGGACGAAATAGGCCTTAAATAATGCAATTCTGGTAATTTGGTTTTTAGTATGCTCCTAATTTGAGGCTGTTTGTTTTATTGTAGCTGTAAAAGAAAGTGATTTTGGTGATGACTTCTTTTAGATGTTACGTTTTAGGAAAATAACTGAAGTATAGATATTAACACAGAAAGAGTACTATTTTCCTCTACTTAACCTGGTTAATGACCCATTTTCACTGAAACTTTCAGGATTTATTTAGTTGATTAAGAACATATGAGGGTGTGATCTACACAGCTACATTATCTATTAGCAGAAAGATCTATAATCTCAATGATGAAGTATGAATGACTTTACACATGTTATGTGAAAATGCTATCATAATAGTTGCAGTATACATTGCAATGAAACAGGTTATGAGGAAAACTAAGGTGGGCATGAAGGAGTATCAGCTTGAAAGTGTTTTTCTTCACCACACCTACATGTATGGTGGATGTCGGCATTGCTCCTATACATGTATTTGTGCTACTGGTGACAATAGGTATACATTTCTGAATTCTGATATTGCAACCATATTCATCACTGTAAATGTGGTTCTCAGATAGTTAGATACTTTTTGGTTTAATTAAACTATTGATGCTCCTTTGTAAGAATTACTTCTTGGCTCCATTTACCGAAAGAGAATTAAAACTGATTTGCTGAAAGAAAAATTTTGTTTGATATGTTGCTGGTTTGCTGTCGAGCTCCATTTGTACCAACTACCCCCATACCATGTATAATGCTTATTTATATATTTATACATATGTGCGTGTGTGGTTATGTTTGATATGTTGCTGTCTGGCTGTTTATAATTTTGTACTACTGGATATTGCCATTCGTGTGCATATTATTTGTTTGTGCATCGGTTTTGGTTTTAAATAGTAGCTACCTTCTTCATAAAATGGGTTGGCTAACATGTGTGTAATAATGCAGTGCTGTTCTTCATTATGGCCATGCAGCAGCTCCTAATGACAAGGTATGCATAGTAGTACCTTTTTTTAACCTTAAGAGGTCATAATCATTGCAGCCAATGTGGTTGATTGGCTATCATAATGTTGCTGGATTCAGTTCCTCTCTATAGATTGGTGATATGACTTATCTAAGTTTTTTGGTGCACTCCACCTCTGGGAAATTGAATTAGGCATAATTACTGTGTTAGCTGTATACCTATTAATTATTTTATATCTTTAAACTTGAAATTGATCAACACCATGCTTAGTCATCAGTATTGTTTCTTTCACTAGTAGGAAAAAATAACAAAGATGAAAAACTCTTAAAACAGGAATCAGTAAACTTTTTGTATTATTTGGTGCCTTTGGATATGGCTAATCAATGTACTAAATATTGAAAACTTCATTCCTTAAGAGACAAAATAAGATAAAGTTATAGTCTGAACTTTGATTAGAGATGTTCAAGTTTCTTTCTAAAAACATGACTCTTCTGTAGACTTTGGAAGATGGAGACATGGCGCTGTTTGACATGGGAGCCGAGTACCATTTCTATGGGTCTGACATAACTTGTTCTTTCCCTGTGAGTCTTTTCATTAATAATTAATTTTGGTATTTTTACTTAGTTTCTCTGTTACTTGCATGGCCAGACTGAGGAATGTCACTGAATCCTCGGGCATGCTGTGCTAAAATTGCACCACCCTTGGTTCCTTTGCCTGTTGATGTGTTTATTTATTATATTGCTGTAATCTAATTATTATCTTTATACTAATTCAGACAACTTTGGTGTGTGTGCCAGATTTTAGACTTTAGAATTTAGGTAGTGTCGGATCTAGTTTTTTTTCCTCTCTTCTCCTTAAAAGGAGTAGATGGGTGAAACACAACTTTAAACAAGATATAGAAAATAAAATTGTACTTTTTCTAATGAAGGAAAAGTCAATAAATCGAACTTCCATGGAAGCTAGCTGGAGGGTTTTCTACATTTTGTGGAGAAAAGAAGCCAAAAAAAGGCTAGTCGAAACGGTATCTTAGTATCTGCTAACTAGAATAATCATTATATACTCAACTTTAGTTTTGTGGTGCAGGTAAATGGAAAGTTTACCAGTGATCAATCTCTTCTATATAGTGTAAGTGCTTTCTCATAAAACCTTTTTTTATCAAAAGAAAAACAACTTTTTAAGTTCTTAATTTAATGGGAAATTGCACCAGGACAAACATTTCATGTAATAATTTTCTTTTATGGGCTCAACTAATTCTAGATGTTCATGTGCATGTTAGTATTAACCAGCCACTGTACCTTTCATATATCTCAATTCTTTCAACAATTATTTATTCCTGCTTTCCATGTTCTGCAGGCTGTGCTAGATGCTCATAATGCTGTTATATCTTCAATGAAGCCTGGCATAAACTGGGTTGATATGCACAAGTATGATTGAGTACAATTATTTTTAAAGTAACTAAATTGTCTGCCATGCTTGGTTTCAACTTTCAAGTGCCATAGCTGTGAACAAGTATCTTACAGTAGCCTATACTTGAGAGAAGTTTTTTGACAATTTAACTTAGATGATGGTTTGGAATATAACAGAATTGTTGTCTAGGTAATTTGTTCACATGCTTTATTTTGCTGTCTGCAGCTTGATTGAGAAATTATAGTTAGTCTTGAATGGGGAATCTAAGAATCAATCTAGTCTGATAGCCAATTTTGAAACCAACAACACTGGTAGTGGTGTCTAGTATCTGTACTGCGTTATTTTTTCAATAGGAACAAATGTCTCTGTATTTTCTGATATTGTGTGCTGTTGACAACAATTATGGTGAAAATAATAACTTTTTGCAGACTTAATAAGAAATCTGAATGAGTTGGTCAAATATCCTTGAGCCAACTAATTTTTCTTTTCTAGAAAAAAAATCTCTATTATTCAAACTACTGATTCACACTTGTCATGCTATTTTGCCTTCTTTCTGCTCATATCCTTGAGCCAACTAATTTTTCTTTTCTAGAAAAAAAATCTCTATTATTCAAACTACTGATTCACACTTGTCATGCTATTTTACCTTCCTTCTGCTCATATCCTTCATAAAATTGCAGATTAGCAGAAAAAGTGATTCTAGAGTCACTGAAGAGGGAACACATAATAATGGGGTATCATATATCATCTTTTTCTATTTCCAGTGGCAAACTTCGGTCTCAATACAATTTCTAGGATCTTTTATGAAGCTGCGTATTTGTCAATATTGGTGTAGTGATGTTGATGACATGATGGCTGCACGCTTGGGTTCTGTTTTTATGCCACATGGTCTGGGGCATTTCCTTGGTATTGACACGCATGACCCTGGAGGCTACCTGAAGGTAAATGTGAACGTCATTTACAGTTAAATTTTAAACTGCCCCTCTTCCCCTTTGATTAATGGCTTGTGTACATAATCTTGTGACGGCAACTTATTTTTCAAATAATCTTGTACGAGTAGAGCTTTTCTTAATCAAATAAGTGATTATTTAAGAAAGAAACATGATTTGCTTCTTCTTTTTTTTTTTTTAAAGAAGAAATAACTGTTTTTTTTTAATAAATAAGTTCAAACAAACTGGCTTAATGTCTTGGGAACTCTGTTCTTATTTGCAGGGCATGGAAAAAATAAAGGAACCTGGATTAAAATCTTTGCGGACAATCAGAGATCTCCAGGAAGGAATGGTCAGTTATGGCTATTTTCAGTAATCTAAACTTTTTTTTAAGAACCAGGTGATATGAGGGTTTTGTTCGCTGAAGTCTCCATGAGAATGATGGTTACCAATATTGTACATGTAACTTCAATTGAGTTTGGGGTCTTCTTTGATCTCTATTAGTTAATACTCTATTTTATGAACTAAAAATATGAATTTGATGATGAGGTAACCTTGTTTATTGATACACCACAAAATAGAAAGCTGAGATTAAGCATGTGTATAGGAAAAGCAAGAATAATTGTAATGTGTCTAATTAAAATTACGGAGGGAGAATAGGCAATTAAGTGAACTAACTGCCATGCTGGCTGTAGTGTGACAAATGTGAGTCAGTTGGAGGGAAGTGTAATAGAGGAAGAAAGGCAAGTGGGAATTGGGTTGGACTCTTGATCTGGGTGAGACTGAGCACTCGCAAATTGCTCAGATTTGTTTCCTTCTATTTCTGTACCCGTTAACATTGTTTTTGGCTTTGTAGTAAGTTTATACACTTAAATTATACAATACAGAATTTCCTCATTTCTTATATCTGATCCCCTGATACCTATCATTTATACACTTGTAGGTTATCACTGTGGAGCCTGGATGCTACTTTATTGATGCTTTGTTACTTCCTGCCATGAATAGTCCAGAAACTTCCAAGTTCTTAAATCAGGAAGCCATTAATAGATTTAAAGGTTTTGGTGGAGTCCGAATTGAGAGTGATGTGGTATTCCATTTACTGAACCTTATTAAGGATAACCTAATTTTAAGATTATCATTTCTATATCCCGTTGATGTTTTTTTTTTTCTTTCTAATCTAATAATATTCACCCCAACATACTTATATTCATTATATTTTAAGGAGGGAGACTGCTAACTGTGTTTTTTAGTAGTATGTTAGCAATATAAAACTTTTGGGTTTAATAACTTGTTTAATATACTCCTAGAAGTTATTAGATATAACTGTGTATTTAATTATGAATTTCATGTGATTTTCTTCTTTTTAATTAAAGATCGAATGACATTTTTAAAGATCACGTGAGACTTGTAATTAAATATGCAATTTAAACTGTTAATTTGCCTGTATCTCTCTCTCTCTCTCTCTCTGTAATTAAATGCAATTTGTGTTTTAATTTTGATTGTTTATGATTTCTTGTGATCAAACAAGTGCATTGCCATTGTAGTAGGTGAGCTTATTTGATTATTACTTACTGTATTCCTTTACGATGTCCTCAGCTTGTTACTGCCGCGGGTTGCTACAATATGACCAAATGTCCCAGGGAAATACCCGAGATTGAAGCAGTGATGGCAGGGGAACCATGGCCACCTAAGAAGATCTCTACTCATGATCGAAATGGTTCTTGATTTCAAAAGATCTGTCACTTAATATATATATTTTTTAAAAAGTACTAATATTAGAGAGTAGCTCCATTCTACCCGTATCCTTTCTAAAGTTTTCTTCGGAACCAACACTTAATCCCCCCAATAAAAAAGAGAGATCCTCGATTTAAGCGTTAGATCATGTGATTTCCAGCTTAAATTTAGGAAATAAGCATTTCAATGCATAGTTCGTAGTTGTTTTCTTTAACAAATGTTGTTATGTTGTCGAAGTGCATGTTCCGAGTCAAAACGTTCTTTAAATCACAACGTTGCTCCTAAGCAACCTATCAATCAAATATTGATCATTCATTTCCTCGAGTATTTTCCAAGAAAATACTGGTTCGTGCTGATAAAAAGGAAGATATTAATTGCCAAAAAATAAAATGGAAAACACTCTAGTTCATTAAATGTCGGAGAATTGCCTAACAATAAATATCTCGGAGAATAATGAACTCTCGACCCCCAAAAAATGGTGTTACTAGAATGCATCCACAAAGGAAGACACTACAGTGCAAAAGAATAACAAATCGTTGATGGAAAATGAATCATTCCAAGTGTTTATTGCAAAATGATCTTGTAATTGTATTACTTTACTCTTTTGTTAATCAGTGTTTTCTAAGCCAATTGTAACTTATATTTATACTCTTATTTTTATACCAATCATCTTTAAATATAAAAAATGCACCTAAAATATTAAAAATGTAGCTAGACATTTTTTAATTTATTCATGATTAACATGATAACATTCATAATTATAATACTTGTCAACATAGTTAGGACTTTTCATTCTATTGTGATGCATTTGCACTCCTAAAAAAAAATCTAAATTATAAAATGTAATATTATATCTTGAAACCAACAACACTACCTAAAAAAAATTGACAAGACTAGTAAGTAAAACATCATTTTCTTCCGATTCTTTTTTTTTTTAAATCTGAAAATGTCAAAATACATCACCGTACCACACTACCTAGTCACCACTTTTCATAATTAAAGTATTACCTTAATATCAACTGAGTGCTTTAGTATGAATGGCGACTAAAATCAATGCTTTCGCAAGCTGAAATAACTTAGTAATGGTGGCCCCATTTTCGACCAATAAAGTGGAAGGTAACACGTAATATGGTTTGTATATTTTTTCTAAACCATCATAATATACTTTTTTAAAACCATTTTACCAACAAAGTTATTCATATAGTTATTTACTATGTTGAATCTTGTTTGTTAATCATCATGGAATAATATTATGTTTAAAATGCTATTTCCTGATACTCAAATTATAGACTAATACACAAATTACATCGACAAATTATAGACTATTATCATGCATTCACTTTTTTCTTACCATTCACTCTCATCTTATTATTCTTTTTATCCTCTTCTTTATTTGGCATCACATCATCCTTCGTATTGATATTATTTTTCTCTCTTTCTCTTCAATCTTTTCCTATTCAGAAGCATGGCTAAAATTTTTATTTTCCGGTTTGGAAGGAAGTTGAGGTTAAAGAAAGAAGAAAGCCATAAAGTAAGCAATGAAGTCTGGGGTTTGAATATTCATTACCTCGTCTGGGGTTAAAGAAAGAAAAGAAAGCAATAAGTATTCATTGTTGGTTTACTTGCTTTAATTAGGTGGTACCATGTTATTTTATGCACAAACTTAGAGGTTAACTCAGAATCTGCAAAACAAGATTAAAAATCTGTCAAGTCAAAACTCCTGTCCAATCAGCTGCAAATGAGAACTGGATTCTCTACATTAAAGGACTTAACATATTCAGTAAATCAAAATCATTTGATGAAAATCGAATGACTTATTTATTAAAAATTACAAAATCATAAATGAGATTTTATTAATTTATTAAATAAAAAGTGTCTCACTAAATTTTTTAAATATTGTAATAAATTTAATCAGTTGATAAACAATGTTTAAAAATGTGGTAGAATATGTCACCAATATTTCTCATATACGAAACCCAATTCCTGCAAATAAAGAGTAAAGTGGAGGATGATATTGCACTTACCAACTCTTATCAAGTTAGATAGATGTCACCATGGCCATGGTTATAGGAAAGAAAAGGGAAGATTGTGATGGTTATAGGAAACATGTGTGCCTTAACAAATTATAAATAAATATTGTCAGAGTCCACGTGGAATTTACAGATACAGATCAATGATTCCTTTATTGAAGACAGACCTACAAATGAATCAAGGAAACCCCTCCCTATAGTTCTTTTCTCTTTTATATTATATATTTATATATATTTCACGTATTCTCTCCAATCCATGCCCCTTTTCTTCTTCTATCTACTTACAACTTGCTTTGTCTACCCCTCCCTCTTAAACAATAAAAAAATGTGAAAAAAAAAAACTGGTTCCAATTACAAAAGTGAAAGGCTTATTATTTTCAAACTTGCAGGGAAACACGGGTCTTTATAGGCTTAAGCTTCAATCCCATGCTTTCCGGAGAAAGTAGCTCTGGAGAGATGCAAGATGGGCTTAATGGGCTCCTTGGGCTGTCACTCAACTGAGTTGGTCTATATAACCCATATCCCATGAAGAAGTACTCCATAGGTATCAGCATTGCATGTGGCTGCTCCTCTGTAACCATTGATCCACAAGCTTGGACCTTCAAAATCAAAACCACCTCTCAATGTGTGTTTTGGTTCAAGCTCAATGCTTGTTGAAATTTATTGGAAATCACAAATTCAAGAGAAATAATCATTAAATGAGATATGGAACCTATAAAAAATTGTGATTTTTCAATAAATTTCAACCAATCATGAAAAGAGTTTTAAAAAACAACTTTACTTCGTAGTCAACTGCAATACGCAGTCAACCAGCCAACTCACTCACAGAACATATACGTATTTCTCTCTTTTCACATTATATAATTGGTTGTCTGATTGTCTGCGAATTGCATTTGTCTACCAAATATTTTTCTTTAGAAAGAGAGTGACACTAGTATTTCTCAAACTTTACTATGCATTCTTGTCATATGCATATACATGCATGCTATTACTACACCCATACACATACCTCAACCAATGCACTAAATCTCCTATCAAGTTTTGAAGTCATGAATAGAGCCTCAGAATGGAAAGGAGAACTGTCCCCAACAAAAATAAGTGTTCGGCATTTTAAGCTTTTCAATCCTTCTGTAATGTCAGGCCGCCTGCAATTTCACAAAACAAAGTTGTAGCACATAAATTTTCCAATTCACATGCTATAGTAGCATGCGCACGGACACACAAAGCCATGCAAAATTAAAAGTTGTGAAGCAAATATGTTGGAGGTTTTACATATTAATTGCTTGAAGAAACCGTAAGACATTTGTTCTCTTTCTCTCATCCAGCAGCTGGAAAAGAAACATGACAACGAACCAACGCAAAGCAAGGTGAATACAACAAACAAGGAATAAGTGAAAAGGGGAATAGCAATCACATTTCAACTATAGAGGAGTACACGGCAAAGAAACTAAATTAGCTTGGCACTGACCTTTCTGCAAGCTTGAACTATCTCTGATTCTGCAACTTCAATGTTACCGCGAACTTCCTGTTAAAATAGATCAAGAAAACTCAACATATGAAATTGAAGAGGGAATACAGCAGGATAATAGAGTTGCAGTACAATACCTTGCTGAAGTATCGCTGAAGCAAACACTCTTTTAGCAAGCCACACATGCCGTAGAAATATAACAAATTTGACATCACCTAAAATTGCAAGTGGTTCTCAGTATGTTATCATATTAGAGAATTCATAAATTGAAAATCTGCAAGAAGTTAAAAGGAACCTTGTTATAAAACCACTCAGTCCAAGATGGCGCTTTGCATAGGGGAGATACAAGTATTAAACCAAGAACACGCTCCCTATATTTCATCTGCAAAACACACGAAACAAGAACAAATCCATAAAAAGAAAAACCGACTTCATAAGTTCATAATAAGAGATTACAAAGCATTAAGTATATAGCAGAGTTCATCCTTTCAAAGTTAATGGGGGTACATACAGCAAAAAGTGTAAGGATATAAGCACCAGCTGTCACTCCCATACACATCACTGCACCAAGCCTGGACAACAAAACAGTTCATGCCATTAGTAAATGTAGTAAAAACATTGGATTTGGCCCCCAAAATAACAACATTGTTCTTCAACTCCCAAATCCAGGGTCACTCAAAAGAAAAGCAAAGCAACCAAAATATAACTAGCAACACTAAGTATATTCCAATTACCCAAAATAGTTGAGGACCTCAATTATTTGATCTGCTAAGTCTTCAACAGAAGGAACAGGATCTTCGGAACAAATTGAAGCTGCTCCCAACTGCAAAAACTCTTGTGGAAGTTCCAGAGGAAAAACTGTGAATAATAAAATTCAGTTCTAAATGCAATAAAAAACACATTCAAATCGATAAACTTACAAACCTCGTGTCCAGGAGGACTGATATGGTATATGCAAAAGTTGTGAAGCAGTAAAGAAGCTGCCTCTGGACAGAAGAATAATCCTTGGAAACATGACATATCTGCCCCAATACACACAAGTAAAACATTGACTCGTATTTCAGATACACATGTACAATGCAACCATTAATGTACATTGACTCATATTTCAAGATTCTGATTTGATAAAAGAAAATATATAGATTGCACTTACAATTTAGGGCCAAATCTGGATAAGTGATCAGAGCTGGTTTGTCCTGATCTCCATAGACTATGACAGACACAGAACCACAGCCAGTTCGAATATGATGCTCCTGAAATGGCAATACAAAATGAATGTAAGCCTAAACACAGGCAAAAACCACACACGGGAAGAACAAGAAAAGGGTACCATAATTGAATTTGGAACTTTTAGGAATTAAAAGAACCTTCCCCTAAAGCAAAGGATATCCTTTATTTAGTATACACTCCATTTGAGTAATGTTAAAATTCACAAATGAACCTTTTTCAAGCTATTTGGTCCCTAACATGGGTTCCCCATGTGCCCTTACTCCTTTTAAGGCAACCCAAGCCAACAAGCAACCACACATTAGTATCACTATCTGAACCTAAAAGTGAGGTCTTTCCAGATTCCAATCATTGTATGCTCAGGAAATAACAATAATTATAATAATAATAATAATAATAATAATAATAATAACAATAATAATTTATTTTTTTTTGAAAAGCTGAGAAAATAAGGGAGAGAATGAAAAAGTGTGGAGTATCTTTGGCTTTTAAAAGGAAAAACATGACAGAAACTCATCCAATTGCCAATTTGTGTATTCCCATAAACCAGAAAAACTAAAAAAAAAAAACTTCCTGAATCACCCAAATCGCATCCAATACCATAGGGATAAATTTCATCACCAAAATTTCAAGACAACAGCCAAATGAAAACCGAGGGGGAACAACCTCAGCCAAATATTGAAAAAACCAATAGCTTCAGAAATATGTGGCAATCGGCAAATAATGAATGCGCAACAGATCCAATATTTTCCGCGTTCAAATCTTCAGAAGATATGATGAACAACACATTCCAAGAAACAACATGATGAAATTATATATATATATTTTTTTAAAAAAAAAAACCATGAATTTTCAAGAATCAAAGAAAGCTAGAAAAGAACGTTTCTTGTTCAATTTTCTATTTTGCATCAAAGATCCCAATAGCAAAAACCCCCATCAAATTGCTCATTAAGCAAAACCCATTAGACCCCACAAAAAAAGTCCATTGGCACATCTCCTTCATTCAGCAACATCAAAATCCAAACCCCGAAAATGCAGCATAATTAACACCAACAACTAGAAAAGAACAAGAAAATTTGCAACCCGTGAACCCCTCCAAAAAAAAAAAAAAAAAAAAAAAAAAAAAAAGAGCGACCCAATTGAGAAACACCGGAACTGGATCCACCCCACCAGAAAGAAACAAAAAAAGATTAAAACTTGAAACCGAAAAAAGAGAAAGAACGAAAATGGGGGTAGGACCCACCTTTCCACCGAGGTAGATCTTCTCGGACATGTCAACTGAAACGGAATCATTGGATTGTGGTGGCATGGCTGTGGTGAACATGAAAGCCTCTCTCAGATGGATGATCAACTCACTCCAAAGAAGCCTCCACTCACCAATTGCGTTTCTCTCTCTCTTTCTCTCTCTCTCTCTCTATCTTGTTCTCTCTTGTTCTCTGTTTTCGTTTTTGTTTATAAAAGTTTTAATGTTTATGAGGTTCAAGAAAGAAATATAAGCCTCTGTGTGTGGCTTTAATGGCTTATATACGAAGCACTTTCAATTGTTTTGTCTTTCTTTTCTTTTTCGCTTCAAAATTTTAACCTGCGGTTAACCACCACCGACGCTTTATTCCGTACCAACTGATTTTAACCTCGCTATTTACTTTTCTTTTTTTTTTTTCTCTTAACTCTTGCCTTTCACGACGTCGTTTCTCTCTCCAAAGCCATGTCTTTCTCCTCTCGGAAAATTTACATGTGTTTGAGGATTGAATTGGCTTTGTTTTTAAGAGACACAACATATTTTTTCTTAAATTTAAGTATCGTGAAATCTAATATAAAATGTTTTCACTCATAAAAAATAAAACAAATGAACATTTTTTTTTCTTGATAGTAAGAAACACATATTCATTTTTTAAGTATATTAATTGTTCATTTTTTATCTTTATTTTATTGGGAAATTTAATAATAAGGTATTCCCTCATTTTTCATGAAAATGAATATAATCTCTACTTAAACTATTTAATATTATGGGTATTTGAATGAAATTTAAATTATAATATTATTAATTAAAAGTAATTCATTTAACTATTTTTTTCTTCAGAGTGAATTGAGTATTTTTTTTATGTATAGAACTAGTGATAGTATTTTTATATAAGCACTTAGTACATGAATAAAGTTGCCCCAACTTAATTAGTAATTTTGAATTTTCAATATCTACATTATATGTTTAGAGGGGAAAGCTTTATCATTCATGATAATCTTACTCTATTTGAACATGATTGTCTATAATAAAATATATGGGTGGCCTCAGAAAAAGAAAAAAAAAAAGTTCTTTTATATTATTTATGTGGTTCAAATTGAGGTGAATAACCAGTGATCAAGTTACTTGGACTATAATATCCAAGCTGGGAATCAACACAGTGTTGCTATAAATGTGCAGATACTTGAAAATAAAGGAGTGAGATATATACACAGGTGTTTGAGAAATAGTGTCTCAAGTAATTTTGTTTTTTGTGTTAGTTGTTCCGTTCGTATAGGAATATCACAATAAGGTTAACAGTTAATAAGTGATTCAGTTGAATTAGAACTCGATGGGACATGAGTCATGTTCTTACATAAAAGATAGTCTCTGTTGATTCAAGATCAATATGTATAATTAAGTGTGGACTATATTTTAGATCTAGATTTTAAATTAAGAGGTTGGTACCACACAAATTTTCGTAGATGATCAAGTTGGAAAGGAAAATAGTTAATATATGACTGTAATAATATACAGATTTAATTATAAAATTATAAAATATGAAAAAAAATATGTATATATATAAAATATAAAGAAAGAAAAATAAAAAATATTTTGTAAGTAAGTTAATTGATTGACTATTTATTATTATTATTAACGTAATAAAATTGAGTTAAAAATTGAATAAGATATAGATTAGGTTAGTATGGGAAAATAAAAATATATAATAAAAACAAAAATAATGTCCTAGCTAGTAATATATAAAACAAAAATAATTTCCTAAATCTAATAAAAATGTATGTTAAAATATTAAGATTTAGTAATGGAAAAAATAGAAACAAATAAATAAGTATTTTATAAGCACGTGTTTATATAAGTTTAAATTTTTATATTATTATTATTTTCATAAATAAAATTATATATAAGCATATAAGTCTGACATAAATTGCATTGAGTGATACGTGTATCCTCTAGGATCCGAGACTATACGCAACAAAGATCTTTGAAATAATGCTAACTGTGACTTTATATTAACAAATTCACGACTAAAAATTTCATTTTATATGAAATAGCAACCATACAATTTTATGTTTAACATTAAACAAGTAAAATAAAAAATATATCTATATGTGTTGTGGAATTTTGAACTATTTTTATCTTTGATTCAACCAACAACATTTTCTCCTCTGTCAATTAGTATTTTTTTTCTTCTTTCTTATTCTTCTTCTAGTAAATGATTTCAGTGATGATGAATACCTAACATAATCTAAAAGGTTCGTAATTTACGGGATGCGTCTGGCTTTGGTCTCACTGACCCCATCATTTTCCCTTTTGACTGTAAACCCTATTGTGCGTGCACACCTGTCATAGTATTTTTATTCAATGCTTCAACTTTTCTTCTATTCAAATTTAAATTAAATTTTATTCTCTCATTTTTGTAGTTTGTGTAATAACTGGCATTTTATACGTGGGGAATTGTTAATGAAGAGGGACCTTAGAAGTTAAAAAATGTTAGGTTGCTTGCCTTTCATTTGACTCCAATCATTAATCATTCTCTCCTAATCATGTTCATGTTCATGTTCATGTTCATACACATTGCTTTCGGCTTTTCCATTTCATCTATTATTGACTCACCAATATTCTTTCTCCTCTTTACCAAACCTTAGTATTAAACAATTTGAAACAATGCATTCATTACTTATTTTGCATTTTGCTTTACAGAGTATGTTCCAAGTGTCAATTCCATCATGTGTAGGCCTTGTTCCATAACAATGTTTACTTTAATCTCATCAACTAATATGAGTTATGTATAATTCGCATCTTAAAATGAAAAATATAAAAATCATTGACAATGGGTTGCTTATTGGAATATATTATGGGTAATAACTTATAAACGAAATGAACCAAACTGTTTCACGTGTATGCAAGACTATGGTACATTCTAACAACTTTTTATAAAGGAAAAAAACACATGTATCAATTTTCACATTATGTGGACTGAATTAAAACTAAAAATTAATTATTTGCGGAGTCAATTGTATTTAGAGATACACAGAAGATTAATCCTTCCTAAAAACAAATATAAAATAAGATTTGAAATTCAAATATTATAATATGATTATAAACATTTTTGTAATTGATTACTTAAATATAGTTTAACGTGACTAATTTATGCGGGAAAGCTCCGTAATTACAAAAGTTGACCTCTATTAATGGACAAAAACGACCAAATATCAAAGATTCTTTCGCTAATGTAATATTTATTTTAAAAAAACATTAGGGAAAAGAAAATTTAGGCACCCTAATAAATTTTACTCTTTTTATAAATAAGTATCTTTAACTTTAATTTGACCACAATTAATTCTTGATTTTTATCTCATTTATAAATAGATATCGTAAATTTTAATTTTGTTCCCATTAATCCATAAATTTTATCATTTTTATAAATGGAAATCTTAAAATTTGATTATTTTTAATTACTTCTTAAAATTTATCGATTTTTACATGTAGGTTTTGCCACTAAGTTAAAATTAAATTATTTTTATCTTAAATGATGATAATAATTCATTGTTTTTTTCTTTTTTTTATTACATGTAGGTTTTAATTCTATATTCCGTTACATTTTATTGGTTGGAAAAATATTTTAAAAATAAAAATAATAAACGATTGATATTTATCTTTTTAACCCAATATAAGTATTATAAATATTAATTGAGACGGAGTGACAATTCAAGTCTTCATATATATAAATAATAAAATTTAAAGATTGATTGAAATAAAAATAAATTTATTATATTTATTAGTAAATGAGATAATGATTCATAAAGTTAATGATATCTATTTATAAAATTGGTGACATAAAGGGTATTTAAATGTTTTTTCAAAAAATATAACAGTTATTTAATACCGCTGTTATAAATTTTGAAGACATATACAGTAATATTTTATACACTAATACAAATCTTTGTTAGTATAACATATTATATTATGAATATTAACTCATAAAATTTATGCCAGCAACTTAAGTTCTAAAAGACAAAACTTACATTAAGAAATTAAGGTTTATATAATATAAAATAGTTAGTGAAAAATTATTTCTGGCAGTGCATTAAACGTGGATTCAACAAGCATTTAAAATCGATAAAGTTCGTACCAGCTAGAGAAAATTAACAATCAATATGAACACGAGTACTCCACAAAACATTGAGGAAAATATGAAATTTATTTAAATAATTTTCAGTTACATGGTTTTTGTCAATCAATGTGACTAATGACTCGAAACGTCAATTGCTTTATAGGTGGAAATATGGCAATGACTTGTTACTGACACTGTTTTGCATTGTACCCATTGTTTCCATTGTTTCCAAGTCATGACGCAATTTTAGTATTGTCATTGGTTTATTTGTATCTTTGGTCATATTATTATCACTAGTTTAAGCGACAAACCTTTTGCACCTTTTCTACTTAAAGTTACCGACAGCGACCTCCATCACACCATAACATTGCATACCCCATGCATGATGTTCTTGTTTTTTATATTTTGAATTTCACAAATTTCACTTGTGTGATTAAATTTGAAAGATTTACGACAACTAATATTTGTGTTGTTCTTAGAAGACATAACCCACCCTGCATATGATTAAACTGAACCGTCAATTTTTTAAAAAAAGATCTGACGACAAAAAATAAAATAAGAAAAATATCGTCCGTTACACTAGTGGTTGGTTGCACACTTAGCCTCAACATTGCTGTTCTAGAACCAAATGCTCTGAACCTCATCGACGTGAATCGCATCACAATTTCGTTTCAATTAAGAGTGAGTTTGAATTCATACTTGATATGTCTCAACTTGAATTTAAATATGATTTTCCTATTAACCTCGATTTTGGCATTGTTTTTGAAATTATTAGAAGTAACTTGTGTTAATTTAGGATTAGCTAAGATTTTAATCTCTAGTGTTATGTGTTGTTTTTGCAAATTCTGTACCATGATGAGTGTTGTTGTGGTTCTCATACGTGTTTTTGATGAGTCTGACAAGACCGATTTTTGTCCTTGTTAGATGGGTGAGTCTTGTAGTCAAGTTTCCTTCTGTCTTTATATTCGAGGAAACTTTTGCACGTTGCTATTACTTTTGGAAAGGTCTATGCTTCATAGAAAACTATTTACCTAAGACCGTCCTTTAGTCCGTAGGTTCTGACTCAGGGTTAGAATTCTAATTCTTTTGGAGTGGTATTTCGCTGATGACTATCACAATAGATTCTATGTGTGCTTTTAAGGAATCTAAGAGGGATGTATCTATGTTGACAGTGCTGACTTACTATAAAGTTCACCTTGACTCTGGAAAATTTTTACCAAAACTCCACAATAAGTATCAATTAAGTCAACTAAATAAGTAACGTATAAATATTAGATTATTCATCTAGAAATATCTATTTGTACTCTTTATATCGCTCAAACATACTTATTTTCTCCATATACTTAGAATCAACTTAACCTTTACATGTGTCGTCTTTTCGTCCAAAGACAAACTCAAAAATCCAAATTTAACCATCAGAACGGAGAATCATTCTTGTGTACATTCATGTCATTTCATATATTGGATTTTTGCAAAAATATCTAGGATTTTAAATTTTAATTCTTGACCTGTTTTTTAGTTTTTGATTAATTTTTAGTTAATAAAATTAGTCATTTTTATTTGATTTGTATAATGTAAAATTAGAATGGAGGGTGTAAGATTAATGATGAATTTAATATGCTTTCCTTGCATTGTTATTAGTACATCAAAGATTTTTAATAAAAAAATTTAATTTTGTCAACAAATTTATTGAGAATCAAAATTTAAAACTTTAAAAATTAGAAGGAGAAAAATCATAATTAACTTAACTAGCTATTACTTATTTATATTAAGTATTCTTCTCTCTTATTATTTATTAAGATGAGAAGAGATTATACGAGAAATTTTATCAACAAAGACTAAAAATCAAAAGAAATTTATCAGATTATAGTGTGTGGATAGTGTTGATTAAGTTAAAAATAAAAATATTATTTTTCTCACCAAAGAAAAGAAGACACTTACCATTATGACATTTTTGGATAGTGTTTAAGTTAGTTAATCTTAGATGTATAATCTTATTCAAATAAGGAAATGTATCTGTAAAAAATATTTCAATATTAAATTAAGTATATGATTTTGAGATAAAAATATTAAAAAGAATATAAAAAGTACTCCTTAAAAATATTTATAAATTAAAGAGAACTCCTAAAAGTTATCAATGAGTGATTTTTTTTTATCAAATTTACTAATCATAATAAATCAATCTATCGTGTAAAAATAATTAATGACATCAAACAAATTCTTAATACCCTTAATAAAATACTTCTCTTCACACAAAATATTTAATACGTCCTTAACTTCACATTATAATTATTGTTTTAAATAGAACACATAACCATGACAATCAAAATTAAACCAAAAAAATATATTACATACACACTTTTTAAAAATTACATGGATAACTTTTTTAAAAACCACCAAAAGTGTAAATTGATTGATATGGGGTCATTCCAATTTAACAAACAGTTTTGACTTTGATTTCTAATTATGAAACTACACTCTAAATGAGTAAGAAAAAAAAATGCTGAGACAATGTTTTAATATTCTTTACGCGATAAATTTTATTTTCAATATCATAAAAATCAATATTCATTGAATAATTTATACCATTCGTAAGAACAATTTTAGAAATAAGTTAATAACATTTTATCTACGTGACAGAATTAATAATTTTTTTATGTTTTTAATCTTATTAGTCTCTAGCAAAAAAAATGTTACTAGTGAATGTAGAAATAGAGAGATACTAGGGATTTATTAATCCTCTGCGAGCAAGTGTCTGTGTCTACGGCGTTTGCGGTGGCAGTGAGTGGATAAATGGGCGGAAGAGTGGCGGCGGCGGCGGCGGCGGCGGTGATTTTGGATTTCGACAGAACAATAATCGACGATGACAGTGACAGATGGATCGTCACAGAAATGGGTCTGACTCACTTATTCAACCAACTTCGCCACACTTTGCCTTGGACCTCTCTCATGGTAATAATAACGCTACTATTCGCTTTTTCATTTTCATTTTCATTCATTCAAATCCAAGAATTGAATAACATTTTCTCTTTTGAAATTTGATTCAGGACAAGATAATGGAGCAACTCCACTCTAACGGAATCACCACCAACCACATCGCAGAGTGCCTTCAACGAGCTTCATTGCATCCAAACATCGTTTCTGCCATCAAATCTGCACACGCTCTTGGGTAATTTAATCCTTTCTTGTTCGTTTTATTTTCCGTAACTATGTTACATGTTCCAATTGTTCAGTATTAAATTTGCATTTTATTAACAGATGCGATTTGAGGATAATTAGTGATGCGAATTTGTTTTCAATTCGGACTATTCTGGAACACCATGGCATATTAGGTTGCTTTTCACAGATCAATACAAACCCTACTTTTGTAGATAATGAAGGACGCCTTCGTATAACTCCCTTTCATGATTCAACCTTGCCTCCTCACGCTTGTTCCCTCTGCCCTCCTAATATGTGCAAGGTCACAACTTAGCCCCTTTTCATTTTTATTCTAATAACTGTTTTATAAATTTAATATTTTTGAAAATTATGTTAAAATATTAAAAATTGTTCATGTTTATCAATTAATATCGAATTAGGGTGACATAATAGAATTTACTTAAATGTAATTACAATGCATGATTGTTACTTAATGATTATTGATTTTAAAAATCATATCCAGGTGATTAATGATTTTAATTAATGAACCGTTGTAGCATGGTGAACTAAGATTTGAATCCTATTAAGAGATGTCTAAGCTTAGTATCCAACAGAGTCTTGACTTTGAAATCGAAATATTCATTTTATACTTGTAAGTGTATATTTGGATAAATTTTATATTCATAGGAAAAGAAAATGAAAAGATAAAATCAAATGAACTTTTTTCCTAAGCTAAAATTAACTCGTAGGCATGATTTTATTATAGAAATATTTCTTATTTAACTTCTCTAAAAGTTTATTTTAGCTTATAAGAGAAATTCAATTGATTTCAGCGCATGGAGAAGTTTATCCAAATAGAATATGAATGTGATATTGTTTTACAAAATCATTCTTCTTTCTACCTTGTTTCTTTGATTTTTTTTGTCTACTGCTGCGGTAATTTGATACACATAGCGTTGTTTTTTTTTTTTAATTGGTTCTTCATCTTAGGGTTTAGTGATAGACCAGATCAGAGGTTCTTTACCTGAAAATGAAAGGAGATTCATCTACATTGGAGATGGAACAGGTGATTATTGCCCAACTTTGAAGCTGAAGGAAGGTGATTTTGTGATGCCAAGAAAGAATTATCCACTCTGGAATCGAATTTGCAGTGACCCAAAGATAGTTGCTGCAGAAGTTCATGGTTGGAGTAGTGGGGAGGAGTTGGAGAACATTCTACTGAATCTTATTAACAAATTAGGCTCCCACTAATGGTGAGATATACACACCCCTTCACCTGTAGGTTACTAATGCTCTAGCTCCTTAGAGACCTGATGAAGGAAACTCTAACTAGAATGATTGCTTTGAGAGAGTTTCGGTACTTAGGCCAAGGTGCATACTCTCACAATTTCTCTCCATACATTTTCTGAAGCACGTAGCAGTTATAGGACTGATTCATCACTGTTAGCTGTAGTTCTGTTTTGATTATTGTACATGCATTGTTCCCCATTTCTATATGTAACTGTTTGATCTACTTATTAAACAACTCAAGACACAAAGGAAGTTAATGTTCAATGCTCCAGCCCCATTAGGAATTAAAGCCCTGTTATGGTTTCCAAAACATTTCTCGTTTTAGGCCTTTTTTTAATAAAAGAATTTATGAAGAGTAAAAAACAGTTTTTTTGTTAAAATATGCTAGAGATATTTGTTTCTCTCTCCTAATTATGTTGTAGATACAGAACTATGTCCTTTTCTCTCTACTCACACTCTGCCCTTTTTGAAAGTAATTTGTAAAAAATTTGACTGAAAAATATGTATCAAATGGTAGTGCTGTTTTGTTGGATCCTATGGTTTTGGTGAAAAACATAGATATACTGAATCTTTCGAACTGGTTTTTGGAGAATTCTATGGTTTCCTATATTCTAATTACCCTTTTGGTTCTTTTTGTTTACTATTATGCATTCATATATATGTTTAATGAGATGACTTCACAACATTGTTTCCACCATATAATTTATAACTAGGCAGACTATGAAACCCTACAAAAATTGCGGTTCAGATGTATTAGGATTCTAGAGTTTGGTTTCAATGTTTCCCAACGCTCAAACACGAGTTTAATGACGCAACTATACCATAATTTGTCACGTGTAACCATTTTCACTATATTTGACTTGTGTAAGCCTAAAATTTATAGAAAAGGATTGATTTGTAAAAAAGGATACTGGACATCTCGATTTAGCATCTACAAGTTACACAAAAGATTTGTCGCATAGCTCCTTAGCAATTACACACAAGAAGCTGATGAGTTTAGCTAAGCATGATAATAGAATTCCTTTCTGCTATAACTATAAGGACTTCAACTGTGCAGAATAAAAGCCTCAGGAGTCATGACCCTCGGTACAGTAGCATTGAGTTTCACAAAAAATGATTCCATGGTTTTCTAGTACTTACTATCAACACCTTAGAAAATGCAATTCTATCTTACCTTTGAAATATTAGTAGTAGGGTGAAGGCCCATAGGGGGTATATGGTTCCTGCTGGCTCAGACTGCTGAATCATGGGTATAATTATATTTCTGATAGATCTTCTCGAGATTGTTTTTTCAAGGAATATTATTCTTATGATTACTTATCATTTTTTCTGAAATATTTTTGAATTTATTTTTATTTAAATATGAAGTATTAATAAATAAATGAGGTTTTGGAAATAAATAAAAGTGATAAATCATTTTTCATTTCAGAGAAAATATAAGATTTTCAGTCTTTTACGTAGTGATGAAAAGGGAACAAAATATACATAATTTGGGGGATAAAATATACAGAATTTGGATGCCCGAGAATTAATTATGTCTGATAATATTTTTCTATAATTTGCTCTAAACAGTGCTATATAGTTGAGGATAAAATACACTTTCATTTGCAATTGGATGTGACTTGGTAAAGATGAGAATAAAATACACTTTCATTGTTTAGATTTGTGATAAAATTAAATATATAATAAAATTTAAAATTAATCATAGTATTAAATTTAGATTTATTAACTAATGATTAGAGTATATTTAATTCTTTAAAAGACATTCCCTCGAAGCATATTGTGAAGAACAAATTTATACAACTTGAAACAAACCCTCTAAAAATGAATAGATTTGTTCATATTATAAAGAATAACTTTATATGGCTTGAAATACACTGACTATAGAGTAAAGACACACTCCAGTAATTATTATACGTCTCTGTGTAAAATCTCTTTTACATGCACGGCTACGAAAGTCAGTTATCTATTATGACATTTGTCTGATGTTGTCGTCTTTACCTGTGCTACACTAAATACTATCAGATTTATATTTTTTCTTTTTAGTTTAAATTTAGATTAATTTCAGTTTATAAGTTAATTTTCTTAACTCAATTTACAATAAGAATAATTTATTCAGTTTAAAACTTCTGATTTACATTTATGAACTGTTATGAGTTTAAATTGCATAAATTTTATACATCTTAAATTCAGCTTACTTAATTAACAAATTATTTTTCAGTTCATAAAATAATTTTTAGTAGAAAGAGAGTTTCGTTTCTGAGTTCTGAATTCCACCGATTCTGAAAGCGACAACCTCAACAAGTGCGCCATGTTCCCCATGTGTGTGTCTAACATGCAGAGAAATTCAATGTTAACTATTCCCAAGTATGAAAGAAAACAAGGATTGTGGATTTTCATTCAAAAGTTTTTTTTTTTTTTCTTTTCTTACTATTGTTATTCATAAAACTTTAGGTGATTTAATGTTAAGATAAGCTTTGAAGCTCTGAGTATTAAAATAATAATACTTATAAATTATTTTCCAAAGAAATTTGATAGCAAGATTCCAAATTACATCTTTAAAAGACTGAAAAATTCTCACTGGACCAACTTTTGTTGGCAGGATATAAAATGGTGACACCAGTTATATAATTATATAATTAAAATTTGAACGATCTTTAAATAATAAGACATTGCACACTTAATTAATTTGTTTTTGATTCTTTATTCATATTTAATTTAATATAAAAAAGATATTTCTATTTTATTAGTTTGTTAAAAAATAGTAGATTAAAATGTGTTGTGTAATAGGTTTTTAAGTATAAATATACAAGTATGAAGATCGACACAAAAATGTTGTTTTTTACCTGCACATGGGTTTCATCTAGCTGTAGGTACAAGCATGAATACTTTAATACCCTACTAAACTATATTACCTATTACAATCTCTATAACTTAAACTATAATATCTTTAATTTTTTTTTCTATACTATTTTGGAGGTATTTGCAAGTTCGTTGATAAGGGAAAAACATTGTTTGGTTTGGAAAAATAACAATGGATAATCATCACCACAACCAGCATTATATTAAGTAAAATTGGATTTGATTCCCAGGATTAAAGTATCGAATTTGAATCTTCTAAATAAAAATGGTAAAATACTACTCCCTCTGCTTATCAGAAAAAAATAGCTAATTTTATACAAATTAAGATAAAGCCTACATAAAATGTTAAATTAATATTTATCTAAAATAATGCCTATTAGAGATATTGCCTACCACTGAGTTGCATTTTCTAAACTACCCTTAACTTCACATCACTGAATTGCATCTCCTACCCTACCTTTAACTAATATTTATTGGAGATAATGCCCACCTTAAAGTATTAAATTAATTTAATGGTATTTTATTAATAGCTGCTTAGATTTTTTTAGTAAATATTAATCATCGAAAAAAAGAATACACAATATTACTTCACAATTCACATCTAGTAATAAAAAAAATCGACAGACCAAAATATTATTAATGAACTCACAATATATATATGTTTGGTTTGATGGATAAAACCAGGGAGAATGGAACTAAAATAGAAAATTTAAAGTAAAAATAAAGTGAAATAGATATGAGATCTACACTAAAAGAAAAAATTGAAATTTTCCTCCACCCACACGTACCCTAGAGCATTACATGTGAGAACTTATAACTAGTTGAAACAACGTTTGGACAGAGTATAGTCAAACACTCAAACATTATTGGCATAAAACCTAAGTGCGCATAAGATCCATGAAAAATGCATATGATGCACTATCTGAGGCATTATGATGACTTCACTCTTTCACTTTCAACCATCAATTCTTGCCGCCACCATTTTCATATCTTTTGTTGTCTCATTACATCAACCAAAATTTGCATATAGTCAATTGTGGCGTTAGGCCATCCTAGTTATTTGAATTTGCGAAGGAAAAGTTTTCTTCGGTTAATAATTATGCAAAACTGGCACCTTCCCACTTATGAAAGCAACATTTTAATCAGTTTCTCAATTCAGCCATTCTTAGATTTGTATTTATTGCACCTTGTTGTGCCAAATGTTGAGTGGGGATTGATGTCAAGTGTAATTTCGTGCCGAATACAATTATTCAAATTTCCAAACTAAATAATCTTAATAGTTGGAACTTTCAAAGAGACTTCACTTCAATGCCTTGTGATTTGCACAAGAATGGTACCACTTACTCCACTAGTAAAAAATTCCACATGGCATGTCATCAATGCCATGCTATTTGACAACTATGCAGAGTGATTTCTAAGTAAATTAAAACTTTGTTATTACTTGTTAATGATAATATAGTAAGAGTACGAACTTATTAGTACTTTTAATATCCATTTCCCTCGGTTCAAGCGACATATTTTACACTGCTCATTCATGCATTACCTTTTCATCCTCATCATAATTTTTGGTAACTGAAAATGGCTTGAACTTTTGTGGGTTTCTAAGAAGGGAACTAACTTCAGTGGTTAACATGATTAATATGACATGCAACTTTTTCATTCAATTTTGGGATTAGTGAACAGAATTTATCTCTACACTCTCACCTAAAACTTGTCCATTTCTTCGTGTCTTTACTTGATTGAAATTATCCGTTTTTTTATTGTTGATTTAAATATCAAAGGCTATTCTCTTTCTTTTTGTGTCTCAATCATTATGCATAAACTTACAAGAAGATGTTAACAATAAGAGATGGGGAACCAGATTCTGTTTCCATAGCACACGCATAGAACGTGAAATGGGCATCCTCGTATTGTAATTTTACGTAAATGTAATGAAACAAAAACTGTCCTTTCTCCTGTATCTGTAGAGTCGCTGTTAAAGCATGGATCTTTTCACTTTTGTGCTCTTTAACGTTATGGTTGTTTAACTAAAGTGCCTTGAAGTGTGTGTGTCCCTTCTACTTTTTCACTTCTGGGTAACACAAAAAAGAGCCTTGGTTTCAGAGGTTGTGTTGTGGTCACTGTTCATTGCTGAAAAGTTGTAATATTTTGGCTCATTCAACGTTTTCACATGGCTTTTGGTGATTGATTTGGTTTTGCAAATTGAAAAATTGAGATGAGTAGCCAAAAGGGTTGCCATGAAGAAGAGATGAATACTTCAGAAACCATTGGTAAAGTGGTTGTGGTGGCGGTTAAAGCTTCTAGAGATATTTCAAGAACTGCTTTGGTGTGGGCTTTGACTCATGTTGTTCAACCAGGGGATTGCATTAAGCTGTTGGTTGTCATTCCAGCTCTTTCCTCAAGTATTGCTTACTCTCTTTCATTCTTTTCTTTCAATTTGTCTCCAATTGCTTATGCTGTTAGTTACTTTACTCAATTTGTGTTACATTCAATGACTTTATAAAGCTGAGGTAGGAAAAGGAATTAAGAAGATGCTCATAGAAAATGAGGCAGTGTATATAAAAAGAGGAAGGTTGAAACAGAACAGTTTACAAATTGAGTTTTGAACCTTCAAATGTGTGGGTTTTGTGACCTAGAGTTTCTTGAGATCTGAACAATTCAGAAACATGTTCAACTCATTCTGGAAGGAAGATTCATGATTGCCTCAAATCTGCATTTTGCAGGCAAGAGGGTATGGGGACTTTCAAGATTTACTACTGATTGTACATCTAGTAACTGGAGATCCAGTTTAGGAACTGCTTCAGATCAGAAAGAAGTTATTACAAATTCCTGTTCTCAACTAGTGCTTCAACTTCATGATTTTTATGATCCAGAGAAGGTTTGAACATAACATTCTAACAGCTTCCAGATATGTGTTCCTTTTTTCATTATTTTTTTTGCTTTACGTGTATATATATAGTTTTCAGCTTTTCTAAACTGTCAGATATTTATACAGATAAAGATCAGAGTGAAGATTCTTTCTGGTTCTTTATGTGGAGCGGTGGCTGCTGAAGCCAAGAGAGTTCAGTCAAGCTGGCTTATATTGGACAAGTAATGGATATAATAATGCATACTTTTTGTATATTCACTCTCTATGTTAAAGCCTAACAGGTGTAGTTGTTTAGTGCATCTGTATGTGTGTGTTTGTCATAATGCCATTGATATAAGATTGTTCCTGCTATGAAATTGCCTTAATTACTTTTAGACTGAATAACAATTTTCTACTCTTCCACAATTGCAGAAAATTGAAACATGAGAAGAAATACTGCATGGAGCAGCTGCGTTGCAATATTGTAATTATGAAGCGGTCACGGCCAAAGATTCTGCGCTTGAATTTGAACAGTTCCCCTCAAATGGAACTAAACATGAGTTGTCCATTGACAGTTACAAGAAACTTCAAAGACAACTCTGAACAGCGTCAAGATATAATTAGAGGTCCAGCTGTTACTCCTGCAAGTAGTCCTGAACAAGGGTCACCACCATTGACTGCAACTGATATTGGAACATCATCCATATCAAGCTCAGATCCTGCAACTTCACCATTTTTCCTCTCTGACAATTATGAGAGACAAAGGAGAGGTTTTGCTTTTGTTCATGAGGGATTGACAAACCTGGAGGACATTGAGTCTGACTCAGAGAGTGAAAAGCTAAGTATGTCATCCAAGAGTTCATATTTTCAGCCATGGATTGCAAATGTAATTTGCATGGATGGTGATTTCTCAAAACATGAGGACAGCATGCAGAGACCCAGTGACAAGACTTTGACTTCTGCCTATGAAGCTTTGCTTCAGAAATTCTCAAAGTTGGATCAAGATCCTATCCTAGGAATGCTTAATTGTAAAATTGATCTGAACTTAAGCAAAAGTGTTAGAGAAGCAATTTCACTAGCTAAAACTTCACCTCATGGACCTCCTCCTTTGTGCTCTATTTGTCAGCACAAAGCACCTGTGTTTGGGAATCCACCAAGGTGGTTTACATTTGCTGAATTGCAACTTGCCACAGGTAGTTTTTCACAAGCAAACTTCTTGGCTGAAGGTGGTTTTGGTTCTGTACATCGCGGTGTCCTATCTGATGGACAAGTCATTGCTGTCAAGCAGTACAAGTTAGCCAGTACTCAAGGAGACAAAGAGTTTTGCTCAGAAGTAGAGGTCTTAAGCTGTGCACAACATCGTAATGTTGTGATGCTAATTGGATTCTGTGTGGAGGATGGAAGAAGATTGCTAGTTTATGAATACATCTGCAATGGCTCTCTGGATTCTCATCTCTACAGTGAGTCCCCTTAAAATTCTTAACATTCTTTTTTGCTACATTCATAATAACTACCTTAAAATTCACACTTATGATGACTTGCAACCATAAGTTTTAACAATAAAAAAAATAGGATTTTTAAGGGATGATTTGAATGTGCAGGAAGAAAGCGGAATGTACTGGAATGGTCTGCAAGGCAAAAAATAGCAGTTGGAGCAGCACGTGGTTTGAGATACCTTCATGAAGAATGTAGAGTGGGTTGTATTGTGCACCGTGATATGCGCCCTAACAATATTCTCCTAACTCATGATTTTGAAGCTTTGGTACGTCCATTATTCAATTTTCAGATATACTAATGAATGTTAACATTGCTAGTTTCATTTCATATTCTTTTTACAGTTATTAGTTATAATAATAATGAATGTTCACTACTATTATGCTGTTAGGTATGTTCTATAATATGAAATGTCTCAACTAACTTCCCCTAATGGATTTTAGGTTGGAGATTTTGGACTTGCTAGGTGGCAGCCAGATGGAGACATGGGTGTGGAAACAAGGGTGATAGGAACATTTGGGTACTGCCACTTGAAATTCAATTTCTTTTGATTAGTTGTAAAAAAAAAACAAAAATAAAAGTGATAATGAAAGCCTTGGTGATTCATAGGTATTTGGCACCAGAATATGCTCAAAGTGGTCAAATTACTGAAAAAGCTGATGTGTACTCATTTGGGATAGTGTTACTTGAGCTTGTCACAGGAAGAAAAGCAGTGGATATAAATAGGCCCAGGGGCCAGCAATGTCTAAGTGAATGGGTAACAATTTTTTTGATAATTTAATTGAAACCAATTTATCTTCTATATGGAAATTGTTGGTTAAATATGCTAATAGTATTTTATCTGAACTGAATTTGATATTATAGTTTTTTTCAAATGTCTGCATAGGCACGTCCATTGCTTGAAAAACAAGCCATTTATAAACTAATAGATCCGAGCTTAAGGAACTGCTATGTTGATCAAGAGGTTCATCGCATGCTGCAATGTTCTGCTTTGTGCATTGGACGTGATCCTCATTTAAGGCCTCGAATGTCTCAGGTTGAAAAATTATGGTTTTGAACATGTTTCTGTAAAATCTAATAATCTTTTCTCTTTCAAAACATTGGTGTTGACAGTTGAGTGATTCATCCATTTCTCTTTTTTTTTTTTTTTTTTTTTTTTTTTTTTTTTTTTTTTTTTTTTTTTTTTTTTTTTATATTTTGTTATATAGGTGCTCAGAATGTTGGAAGGTGATATTCTAATGTGATTGTTTATCACATTTCCATTTTCAAAGAATATTAGTGTAGAACTAGAAGACAAAGAAGCAAGTGGATTGTGATGGCAGCATTATGACTGGAGAGTGCACAAGTTTAAAGCTTCTTGCACATTCTTCTGAAATTTCTTTTCTTTTGTAAACAGCTTCAAGCTTTTACTCGTAGATTTTTATATCAGTGCTGTAAATATTATGTTCCATTTTGTGGAGAAGAGAGGAGCATAATTCGTACTCGGGTTAATTACTTAGTTCTTTGTACAGAAAAAGATTCCAGTTTTGGTTTAGCCTTCTCAGTGTAATGATAATTTGGTGAAATAAGTTGAATTGTAATTTGTAAAAAATCAACACGTGGTTGTGGATTTGAAGCCTATGATTGCTGGTTGGAATTGTGTACTATTTTGAAGCCAATGGACAGCAACATTGCCTGAACTAACCAATGCATGGAGCATATATTTCAGAGAAATTCTTATGGAAGACTTCATGGTTTTAGGCATTAGCAATGTCACAATATCATCTCACACTTCAAGTCAGGGCTAGTTGTAGGTCATAAAAGTAGGTTTTGCAATGTCACTCACTCACAATATGGTTCATATGATAGACCAATTTTGGACTAATGACAATTTTATCTACAATTTCTGCTTAGCAAAATACTAAAAATCAAGTTAGGTTTTGTCTATTTGATCTCGTTATGGCACGTTAGCATATTATCAGGCTTTTTTTTTTTCTATGTTTATCTTGTTAGACTGATTAAAAACTTATTTCACTAAAGATTTAAATAAGTCAATTGGTGTATTTGATTCAAAAGAGGGAAGAAGATGTGAAAGATTTTGATTAGACATTTTATTTGTTTAAAAGGAGGAAAGAAGAGAAATTTTAATGTAGAATTAGTATAACCATTTTCTTGTTTAGTTCATAAAAAGAGGAGGGGATGGATTTTAAAATTTCTAAAATATTGTCATAGAAAAATGTAAAATGATAAAATTAACTTTGTTTTTTTTTTTTTTGAGTTTAACAGGTATGTCTCAAGTTGAATTTTCTTTATTATTTAGTGGTATGGGCTCAAACATTTGGTCTTGGATACATGGAATTCACGTTAAAATTAGAACCAATGATGGGCTGAATGGGCTGTGGTACTTGGACTA
This sequence comes from Hylodesmum podocarpum, assembly GCA_026586105.1. NCBI lineage: Eukaryota > Viridiplantae > Streptophyta > Magnoliopsida > Fabales > Fabaceae > Hylodesmum > Hylodesmum podocarpum. The sequence goes on from JALJEV010000403.1 coordinate 2,252,924, forward strand.
CTCTTTTGTTAAATTACACTGCCTTTTATTTTTTTTTTAAATTTTATTTCAAAATTACTCTTATTTAAACAGTCTTCTGAAATTTTAATTCCAAAATATGTTAAATTTTGGAGTCTAATTTGTAACCACTTTCAAAATTAGAGAGGAGTAAATCTAAAACAACAATTAAAAAAAAAATAAAAAAGATCACACTACTAATAAAAAAGTGGTGTGAATTAAAATAATTTTGGAGGAAGGTGTCCCATAATATTTGTTAAGCATATGTTTGGAGTGGTGGTATATTAGAAATAAATCGATTAATTTTCCACATTTCAATTGAAACCGCGTTTTGTCACTTCCTATTCCTATTTTTCACTCAATAATCTACGCAATTATTGACCATCCATCATGTATTTATAGAAGTTGTGATGTGACAATAATAAATCTAGACGTAAAATGTTGAGAGAAGAAAGGTGTAGTCAGTATTTAAAACTTAAGAGTTTAATTTTGGGATATTGTTTCTTTACTATCAATTAATTAATAATTAATTTAGATATGATTTTAAAATAATTATTATTAACTATTCTAATTAATAGCCGCTTTTATCATTCATTTATTTATTTTTTCTGATTAGAGTAAAATTGTGTTCTATATGATATAAAATTACAAAAGTCTATTTTACTGTGATCGAACTAGAAATCAACATTAATGATGTGTGTGAGTTAGAATGCTTGACATTGCTTGTACAAAGCTTCCTTAGATGTTTATAGGCTTCTTATTAAATATTTATTCACAAAAATAAAAAAGATAAACCTTTAAATTTGATCGAAAAATTGCACAAAAAATATGAAACTGTTTGGTAGTAATAATCATTATGATATTAATAATTATATGCAATCGCTAGGGTACCATGTTTGGCTTCTCTTAACAATTTTGTAGAAGGAATATAATGTCATTGTCTTCAATGTCATTGCTTTCTTAACCTGATTAGACTAATAACAGATAGCACATAGTTGATAATCACACAAGAAATCAAACTTCTGATAAGGCATTTCAGTAAAGATAAAAAACTGAACATATGAAAACAAAAAAAGGTTAAAAAAACAGATATTTCACTAGCTCTTCCACATCCAAACAGCAAAGTTGGTGTCAGAAAATGATGTTTTCTTGAAAATGTGTCCGTACAGTATATCACTGGGTCAATTGATTACTTTTAAAGATTAATCTAACAGAGATTTTCTTTTTGAATACGATTCCTGCTGAAAAAAGATAAATACCTAATTATCAAAATTAATAAAAGATTAATATATCATAAATTTTAATTTTAATCTAAGACTATCTATAACATTAAATGATTTATGAAATAATTTTTTTCAAAAGATATTTTTTCAACCAATGAGTATACATTATTTTGTTCATAATCTAATAAATATATTTACTTTCATATGAAAATGTTAGTAAATCTTATAATTAATTAGAGGTGAAAAAAATTTAGTAATAAATGCACCTTTTATTTCTCATATTTAAGATTAAAAAAAATGCTGTATTGGGAGTATGTGATAATCACAACTTATGAAACGAAGCTCTAGAAATAGGTTCTTTTAAGAAAAATATATAGTATTGAAAACATTTAAAAAATCTCACAAAAATAAAAGTATTACTCATTAAATTTGCTAACATTTATTTGAACCATGTCATTAAATATTATTAATAACAATTTTTTACATCTTTAATAATATTTTTATTAATTAAATGTTAATAAAAACAATATATTATAACGGTTATTTTAATATTAATAAATAAATATTCCTAAGTATTAATAATTTATTAGTGTATTTTCAATTTTACTTTTTTAACATTTATAAGGAAAATTTTGCACGTAAGGTGTGGGAAGTGGTTACATCATTTAAACGAAAATTGCTCGTGTGATATACTTATTTATCATTTCTATTGATTGAAACCGGCACAAATAATTGGTTTTTGTGATAGTGACAAATTAATAGATTAAGAAAAGAACTGATTTTGATTTTAAATCCTTGAAACATGTGAAATCTTTAGCAACAAATTGATTCTATATTTCTGTGTTAACTTCACTGGTCAATTATGCAGAGTTGTTTCCAATCTTTCTTTTTAGACTAATCACTATCTAATATATTAACCTGTGGTTGATCACAGATAAATTGTCAATTTAGAATGAGCTGTAATTAGTAGAAAGTTATCTATATGATAAGGAATGCGAGGATTTGTTAATTATCTACACTGTTCTTCAATCTGTCATTTGCGATAGTCACACACGACTTTTAATTTGTCTTGTTTTAGTTGTTAAAATGTTTTCTTGTTTATCTTAGCTAAAACAGAAAAAATACTGTTTATAATCATCTTTCATGTTAACTTTTTCAATTACGTGTGAGTTGTGTTATAAAATTCACCATTTTTTATTTATTTACTTTACTGTTGATGTAAAATTCTTTTTATATGAATATTCAATAAAAGAAATCATAATTAGTGTGATTTTTATAATATTTATGTAAAAAGTAACTTATTAATATAACTTAATTTTATAAAACTGACATGTGAAAATTATATTTATTTATATATATAAGAAGTTATATCTTTAAATAATATAAAATTTTTAACTATTTTATATTATAAATATTAAACTTTTTAAACGTGAGAACTATTTAAATAAGTGATTTAATATCACTAAAACTTAATTTTTTTAAATAATATTAAAATAGATTCTAATACTATAATAGAAATATAAGTTAAGATAACTAATACGTAATTAAATTATCATAAATTTTTTTATACTCTCCATGTATACTAATTAAATTCTTTTTATTATTTTTAGTGATGAATTGTTCTCATAATTACATGCTTAAGTAATCTTTGTGATTAGATGGTATTCAAGTTGATTAATAATTTCTCAGTGTTACGAGGCGATATCAAGAACTCAATAGCTATAAATTATTGAAATGATTGCAACGAGTGAAATTTCATATTTTATGAAATGTACAAATGGACTGCCGAATAGAGTACCAAGTTTCCTCATTTGCACAATGATGGTTGCTTAATTTTCCATGTAGCTTTTGACTTTATAGAAAGCGATTCTTCTTAAGAATACCTCTTTGAAAATTAGAAAAGCCACTTTGAGGAATCATGGTATTAGAAAATTGCATGATTAATTAATGTCAATAATATTACAAACATAAAATATATTTATGACGATCCTTGGCCTCAACCAAGTGGTACCATCATTTGTGAAAAGTTGTAGGGCTACTCCTACCAGTATCTGCTGGAATTATTTTTGTTGAATAAAGTTCTTTGTGCATTAATTGAATATTAATTCAATTTATAACCTCATTCTACAACTACCGGATTTAAGTGATGCAATCTATCTTTTCAGCTTAAGTGGCACAGTGCTATATAATTTTCTCAGATATAACACGATTGATCATAATTAATCGAAAAACTAACTCATAATGATTTCGTTATCATAATTTACATTAACGACAACTTCAAGATAATGTAATATCATCACGATAGAGAGGTTTAAAATGGAGTTTGTTTTCGTTTAAATCACCCCTCTAAAGTAGAGGATTTGAAGATACTAAAAAGAAAATTACACACATTAATATTTAGGTGTTAGACTATAATCTATAGTGACTAAATGATCTTCAAAGAAAATTATTTGTCTGCTTATAAATGTATAATAATATCATTAATTTTTCCTTTTTTAAGAAGGATTTTAAAAAATCTCATGAAAAAGTTATTTGAATCTATAGAAATAATTTATAATAAATATGGGTTTAATTTCTTTTATTTTATTTAAATAAGTTTTTTTGTGTGTATAATAATCAAATTAGTAAGCACAATCAATTAATTAAATTTCAAAATCAATTTATTGAAAATATTTATTTTCTGAGAGCATATTAAATAGGCACTTAATTAAATTATTCATCTAAACATATATTGTATCAAAGAGTGTTTGCACTAGCTAAGAAAATAAAACTAGTGAGAATTAGGTCAAGTTGAAAAGATTGTCTATGAAGATGTATAGTTGTGGGAACCAAAAAATAAAAAATAAAAAAATTCAAGAATTGAAACAACAAATGTTTAACTAAAAGAAAACAATTTGTTTGTAAAAAAATGTCTATTTAATATTTATTCTTTGAATAATTTAAACTTTTGGAATATTAAGTATCCTTGATCAATATTTTTAACATATATATTCTCATTGATTTTGACATGTGAACTAACCTACCCCGTTCTTTACTTTTCATCTTTTTTCCACATCCAATTAATATATGTTTGAGACTAGTGCCTTTTTCTCTGTGGATACTAAAAGATTAATTATGAGTGTATGTTATGATCAAGTGGATAACCCAATTTGGTAAGATGAGGTGGAGATGTATCCATGCCCAATGGGAATTGGATAGTTTTATAATATTTTAACACAAAGCTAGATACAGGCAAAAGGATTAATTAGTATCGTACTTTCACTTAATTTATATTCTAATTAAATTATTTGTTCGTTCAGAAAGAGGAATATAAAAAGTGGTCTTTGTACTTGAACAATTAATCATGAACTAAACTTTGATTAAACTCTTCATTACTGGATGCAACTTCTAGTGGCGCACTGGTGCCCATATATTGCTCTCGAATTTGATATATATATGCCTTTTGGCGTTTGAGTGTGAGTGGAAATAATTAATTAATGGTTACTGCTATATATTATAAAACTAATATCTTGTATAATTAATTAATTAGCCACTCAATTAAGAAGTTCAGTTAGTAATTAAAATCGATCTAACAAGTTAGATGGTTTAATTATATTAAAAATACATACAGTATAGTATTTAGTACACATGAAAAGGTATGATAGAAAGTATATTTTGTACGGGGCAAATAGTTTGATAATTTATAATGACTAAACACCATTCAAATTAAGAATGTTAATTAATATTTCGGCCATGATTTGAGAGAAATTTTAATATTTAAGATAATGCATTTTCTGTTAAAATTATGAAAAATTGTGCTATTTTAAATTATTATTTAAATCAAAAACTTATTTTGATAAATGATCGACATTTACTTGTATGAAAGAACTGAAATGCATTAATTCTGTAAAATAAATTGTCGAAAATAATTAAGCATAGTAAAAGTATTGAAGAAGATTCCTTTGTATGATAATGCCAAATGAGTCCAAGTTAGATGAGCACGTAAATGTCACATAAATTGAAAGCTTGGCCTCGTTATGATAATTAATTATAATGATATTAAAATCAGTAGCTAGGTTAGTAGGACAGAGGCAGATTGATGAAGATAATAATTATCCAACTTTTTTGTTTTGATATGCAAACTTTTAATGATATTACCCAGTTGAACAGGAATGTCCTCATTATTTCTTTTAATGAGTGATGCTAATTATGGCGAAGGGTTATCCATTGCATGAAGCTTTTCTTCGATCATCACCCAAATTTTACGTGACAAGCAATGGGTATAATACATTTCCGGTCCTACATTTTTCTTTTTCCTATCCTTTTAATTTCTTGATGTGATATATGTATGTTCAAGGGAAATGCTAAGATATGGATTAAAAAATAAAAAGAAAAAGATTTTTATAGAGATTTGTAAAAGTAAGTTGTTGATGAGTATTAGTTTATGTTTTGTTGTTTATTTATATATTAAATATTTTCTTTTATTAATTTTTTTAATCAAAAATTTTAAAATATTGATTAGCAAGACCTTATATTTAATAATTCAGAGAAAACCTAATTAAAAGATTTTTTTTTATTTAATTTAGGTTAATTACTGTAGGCACTGTTAGATTGTATTGACAAAATTTGGTTAAAAATTGTTGTTATTGTTAGCCTGGTCAAGATAAACAATTAGGTTATATAAACAATTTAAAGATCGTATTTACGCATAAAACTTTTGTTCCGTTCATCTAATTATATATATTAGTTTTTTTTAAAAAAAATTTATTATTAAAATCAACCATCTCACAAGAAGATATCAACGAAAGAAATTAAGTTTTATTTCATTTTTCATTTTCTAATTTTGATGATAGTTTTAGATTATTTTACATGAACAGAATCAAGAAATTATGTGGTATACCATAATTAGTCTGTTTAGTGTATTAATGAAGAGTTAAGATAAGGCTAGAATTAAATGTTCTCCTATGTGTTTACTTTTCCTATCCTCAGAAATTTTCCCTGCAATTTATGGATTCAAATTATTTTTTTAAAAAAAGTTGCTTAATTGTACGAAAATATATAATGAAAAATCATTGCAATAGCAAGTGCAATTTACAGCTAGAGAAAATGTAATAAGTAAACCATAACATTGAAGGACGACTAAGAAAATGAATAATAAATTGCAGCACCAAAAACATATGAAAATGATAATTATAACCCTTTCTATCTTGCAAAGAAGTTAGTCCACTTCTCTACTATATCAAATGTTTGAATAAAGAGATCACCCCACAAAATGGTATGTTTTGACTTTGAACAGCATATATAACCACAAATATATGTTGACTAGAACCTTTAAAATGTGTGTGGCAATGTAAGAGTTGGCCTATAAATTAACTTAACTTTTTATTATTAATAAATAAAATAAATTTGAAATAATATTTAATATTTTAATTATATAGATAATTAAAGTTTCAGTTTATTTATCAAATCCTCTTCAATATTATAAAACCAAATTAATCAGGCCAATAAACCAAATTAATTGAATTCATATATACCCTAGTAGATTATCACAAAAAGGAATTAAATATGGTTTCTGGAAAGTCAGAAATTTTATGATCACGTTCACTTCACGGTTTTTAATTAACAATATGAATTTGATGTACCTTTAGCAACTTCCTTCAACAAAAAAATTTAGTTGACGGTCACAACTTTCAAAGTCCTCTTTTCCTATGATATGTATATATTTTTTCTAAAGTCATACATAGACCTAAACCTTCATTGAACGGAAAAGAAATTTCTGACCCTCTTGTTTTTACACCTTTATTCAATATTCATCATGAGTTGAACAAGTATATACATTTAATTAACTAATAAAAAATCACAATTAATTAACTAATTAATTAATTACATATGCACGTCTGCATTACTAAAAACCATATGCTTGTATTTTTGAAGAATTAGATTTTAAAAAAAATAAAAGTCATATATTATTATTAAATATTAATTAATTTATATCATAAAAAATATAATATTGTTTACTTAAAAATAACACCTTAAAATTTATTAAATATTTATAAGCATAAAAAGAAATATAGAAGAGACATACATGTAGGTCTGGTTGGTATATATTATATCCATCAATCTTAAATAATGTGGAGGACATATGGATGTGTCCTGTATAGTCCCAGAGGACATAAATCCTCTAAATAAGATAAGGTATCCCTATCTTTATGATTTTAATTAAAAAAATAAAACAAAAAATATATAAAATATTTGTAAAAGAAAAATATCAAAGAATTAATAATAAACTATATCCATCCAATAAACTTGCGTGGGTGTGTGTCCATTTTCATTGACCCCACACCTCACTCCATCATCATATATACCATCAAACCAATCTATTTTTTCCTGCTCTCTCTTTCTATCTTTTCTCTTTTGTCTCTCTCTCTCTATTTCACACACACACAATTTCTAAGTATAGTTGTTGAGAAGATCTTAATTTGTTGAAGTGAGAATGGGAAGAAAGTGCTCACATTGTGGAATGATAGGGCATAATTCAAGGACATGCACATCTTTGAGAGGCACTAATTTGGTTGGACTTAGACTCTTTGGTGTGCAATTAGAGACTTGTGTTAGCATCAAGAAAAGCTTTAGCATGGACTCCTTATCCTCATCATCTTCTTCTTCTTCCTCATTTTCTTCATCAAGATTAACCATTGATGACCACCGCACCTCTTTTGGCTATCTATCAGATGGTCTCATACCTCCAATCCTTGAGAGAAAGAAAGGTAATAATACTCCAATCAAACAACTTTCCCTTCATTTTTATTTAGTATCTACCTTTTTTATTTTTAGAGAAATCTAGGTACATAAAATTCTTCAAATATTATTTGTATTATTTTTAAAGATTTTGCTAATCAGTATCCTAGAGATATTATTAAGAAATTAAAATAAAAAAGTCATAAATGAATACCACAAATTTCACTGTGCTAGTGTGCATCCTCTATGTAAATTATTGAAATGATGTTCTTATTCTGATTGACACTCAAAAACTTTAGTTAAGACTTCTCCTTTTGATTTTATATATAAAAAATGTAATATTGATATGCATTCTTTTTCTTTTTTTTTAATCAGGAGTGCCATGGACAGAAGAAGAACACAGAATATTCCTAATTGGACTTGAGAAGCTGGGAAAGGGTGACTGGAGAGGAATATCTAGAAACTTTGTGACTACAAGAACACCAACACAAGTGGCAAGCCATGCTCAAAAGTATTTTCTTCGACTTGCAACTATTAATAAGAAGAAACGTCGTTCAAGTCTCTTTGACCTGGTATGTAGTACTACTATATATATAACAAACTATGAACATATTATTACTTTAATTAGCTACACTGCCACACTGGCTTCAATGATGTTTCTCTTTACACTAAAAAGTAATTTACTTTTTCTATTTTTTCCTTTTGTTCCTTTGTCGTTGAATATTGTGGCAGGTTGGAAGCAACAACCACAACATAGGTGGTGCTAATTCAGTTTCGGATGAGTCTAAATGTGAAGTTAAGAGTAATAATGATGATACCACTTTGTCGTTGCTAGGGCGTGTAACATATTTTCAACAAGAAACATTTGATAATTGCTCTGATCAGATTCTTGAAGCAGTTGCAGAACAACAAACAGTTCCTAATTTAGAGCTTACTCTTGCAGCCCCCAAACTGCAGGAAGAAAACAAAGCATCATCCTCTTCTGCTCCATTGCTGCTTGGCCCAATTAGTGTGACTTAAAATGTTATGTATTGTTTTAGGAATGTACTCTTTTATATGTTCTCAATGTGTCAACTTGTGTAGTAGATATAACCTGATCAAAGAAACACAATATTGGTTCTTTGCAGTAGTAGTAGTGGCTATTAGTCCCTAATCTATGGAATAATGAAATCCCTTCATGATATATAACATACCATCACATATAAACAAGTTCATTAATATTATACAACATATATTTTATATAGGAATATCTGTGGAACACCAATTACTGCAATTCATATCAAATAATTATTTGAACCAGTATGAATTAATTTCATTAAAATTTGTGTTCTAGACTTTGATAATTAGTTATTTTCCTTTCCTGTAATTAAATTTAACACCTTCACTTAGAACCTATTATCAAGTACATTTGGTTTTTATTAACTAACCTTGTTGATCACCATGTTTTGAGCAAAGAACTTAACCATAGAAAAACCAAATATTAATTAATGAAATGTATTATCAAACATTTGTACATGATATGATAATATTTAATCATATAAAAGCGTGAGAAATTAGATGAAAATTATGGACGTGGACACAAATTTTGAAAATATGACATATGGTGTATTTACAATTAATTGATAACCTGAAACAACTTGGTTTTGGTCCAATTAGTTTTGATTGCATTATTTATAAAAAAAATTAAACAAAATCATCCCTGTTGAATTTAATAAGTTCAATTTTTCATATTTATATTCCAATACAGACTAAACAAAGCAGTGAAGACCCACTAATCCCTTAAATTAAATTTGTTTGAATCTAATTATTTATAATTACTCGGAAAAAATATTTTGAGTATTTACAACTTAGAGAAGAATATTTTACATTAAATCAAGTGCCTGTCGACAATTTAAATTAATAAGTATAATTCTAGACATTATTTATGAATTTATTGTAATATTATTAATAAGTTAAATCATTTATCAATTGTTTATCTCATAAAATAATGTGACAACTGACCATATGGATTATATCATCACTGCATACAAATTATGTATATAAAATTTTTTATGAGGCCAATTTTGAATCTTGAAAAAGATTTTGGAAGCTGGCCTGTGGCTTAATTTAATTCAAATATTTGATTTGTACCACGATTTTTTTGTAGGGGCAACGTGCATAACACTTCAAGTTGAAGACTAGGTTGTAGACCAGTAGTTTTCAAAATTTAATATAATTTAACAAGTTGAGTTTGTTTCAATTATTTGAGTGTTTGACAATAGATCGCACCAGATTCCTTCAATAGTATTTTAGGATCCTTCAAATGTGGTGCCATTTTTTCTTTCAGTAGCTCTCCACCAGCGCAGTGTAAGAAGTGAGTCTTAACAAAATAAAAAGTATGATAACTATACCTCAACTACATACTCGGAACATCCATCTCAATTTCCTCATGTGAAGTGCACCTCTTTAGTTTGAGTGTAGCTACCATTCATTTTACATCGTCCAATCATAAATTATACAAACGTTTTCACCTTACAATTAATTAATCAACTCCTTCAAAAAAAATATATTTACTTTATAATTAAACAATTAACTATTATGAAATATATACGTATTTTTCTATTTTTTTATATTTTATATTATCTAATTATTTATGTATTAGATATTTCTCTTATAAATATATATATATATATATATATATATATATATATAATAACGTGATTTGATGGGCGAAGAGAAGATTAACTGGCGAAAGAAATTAAAAGTAGAAGCACATTTTGAAACTCTCTTGCACACAATAATTTCAATCATTTTGAGTATAATAAGTAGCAACTATTTTTTTTACTATAACTTCATTTCATGTCATTAAGTATAATAAGTAACATTTTTTTTTAAAATTTACATGAATAATTAATCTGTTGTGGAAGTAACCAGAAAAGCAATCCCTCTCATGCACATGTAATTTATGTATACCAATATATATCTGCATTGGCACTATATAGCATATGTCTTCTCTCACATCACAATTCACATTGAAGGTGATGGAGATGTGCAGAAAGAGACCGATGCTTTTCAGAAGAAAGCATATGGCCCCCCACATGGTGAACACACAATTTTGTCCTCACCATTGAATCTTTGCTTTTTATCAATAGTAACCTGCTGGCCTAAAAATAAATGAAAAAACATGGTATAAAAAATCCAAAATATGCCAAATTTTAGATCTGTTTTTATTTGAAAGAGATTATTACCTTAGTTGGACCCCTCGAATGAGTTTGACTAATTTTCCAAATCTAATGATTATATGCTTTCCTTTCATTAATTTGTAAAGTACGTAAATATTTAACAAGCTATAAATGGAGTCCATTGCTTGCTCTAGGTGTATATTGCTACGAGTACGTTTATATTTGGTTGGGTTTGATAATTCTATTATTAACATATATATGATCACTTGTACGAATTTCCCTTAGAAGGGAAAGACCCAAGATAAACTTAATCAAAATTCAAAGCTACGGATTCAACGAAACAAAAATAAAAAGTTTCATCCTATTAATTAATTAGTTTGATATGGCCGTAACATTTCCTCTAAGGCAAAATTTGAAAATTGTAAAGACACGGTTTTAAGTCAATGTTTAGTCAAATTATTTTTACTGATTTTTAATTTTTCTAAGCCTTCTAATTTAGCAATATGTTTTTCCATAATTTTAATGATGATTATTTTCCTTGAAATTGTGTCATTGACTTGACAAAATTTGCGTACCATATAATATAGTAGTAATTTATATAAGATATGATTGTCGTTAATTTTTCTAACAATAAAAACTATTCCTGTATCTATTGGCTGACTTTTCATTTTGATATTTTCAACAAATGTGTTTCTTGGTTTCATTTTTGACAGGAAAGTGCAAAGTACTTGGTAAATTTTTTTAATAAAATAACAAACCTATTTTCTGTATATATTTAGCCATCAACAGATGTTGAACTATTACTTTAATTAATTTTTTCGCTAACTAATTAAACTACCATCTATGATTTATGAAGTATTAACATAGTACTGCCCAAGTATGAAATATGAATTGTTCATGATAGAATATACATTTGGGTGACTAGAAAGCACATCCTGGGACATTTTTATTATAAATATATGAAAATACTATGAGGATAGGTAGGAGGAAAATATGAAGCGTGTCCACAAGATTTTGTGGATAATATATGCCAATCAAACTCTTCGAGGACTTTCTGTACGGAAAGATCCTAACAATGTGTTTGTTTTGTTAAGATCCACACATGTGAGAGGGTTTGAGAGAATAGAAGGCTTCATTTAATTTCCTTGGATGCGAATATGTTTCTCCATGGGTGTGTAACTTTTCTAGAATTTCTCATATTTATTTATTAGCTTAAGCTTTGATTTTTGAATTTATTAGTATAAACTATATATGAAAGAAAACCTTCTCAAGAATATGTTCATGAGAATTTGCAACTGAAGTTTCGGCACGAATTTTACATTTTTATGCAGCAAGTTACAAATTAATTATAAAGTTTTTATGTTACCAATTCCAATTTCCAAAGAATGAAAATCCTTGATTCATAATTGACCTTGAAATTGTACAATTTGTTGATGGAGATTGGAGAGATTTTTAATTATATGTGTGCATGCACTAAATTAATTTATAAAATAATATACCATTTCTTTAACAAGTAAAATATTCAAGTGACATGAAAAGATATAAATTGATTTATATTAGTTGACTAAGAAAACATACTATGGAATATACTGCAAGATTTCCTTTGTTGATAAATAACGTCAACCAAAAACCTCACATTTAATCTGGACATGTAATCTGATTAATTGAGGGAAGCTTCATGTGGAATGCAGTAATTTCGGTGAAGTTTGTATATCATTCTCCACTTAAACCTTTCCCATATTAAACTAATTTTTTTCTAAAATATTTTAATTTATATTTGTCAAAATTTCATGAATATCGATCAAGTATATGATAATGAGTAATTAATTAAGTAGGATATTATATTACCCATTCTAATACCTATTTTTACTTACTAGCTATTGGTGTCATAGCTACGATCCTTAAAATTAGTTGTAGTATAAAAATGATTTTATCATTCATTGTCCTTAAGGAAAGAAAACAATCTTTTTAGTTTGTAATAATCATATACAATTCAAACTAAAAGTTTGAAATCAAAATCAACAATTCTATCCTACATGGTGAAGCCTTTTTATCTTAAAAGTAATTAACCATGGTAGTGGGTACAAATGAAAGGAAGAGAAACGGATTGGCGCCAACTCTGGCATGGTCACCCCATAAAAGAAATGTGGAGTGCATAAAACTTGTGGAATTATCTTGAACATAAGCACATAACTTGGTTAAAGACATATGATACAAGGACCACCACTTTCCTTGGGAAAAATACATGCTGTCATACACAGACGCCTACCCTGCCTCTTCCTTCTGTCGATGTCATTTTGAATATGGTATTTAACCGCATGTCTCCAATTCAAGTCCTACCACACTATTATGTCACTCATGACCTAGCACATACAAACACACCAACAACTTGATACCACGAGACCACGCCGGGTTCAAAATTATATCACTTTTCCTTATCCATATGCACAATATTCATCCCAGAATAGTTAATAAGTATATGTCGGTTGATAATATAAATTGAGTTTACAGAGAAGATTTGTATTTAATTCTCACATAAACCGTATTACTATCAAAAAGTGTAGCATATATATACCGATGATTAGGTTCAGCTCTTAACTTTGATTTTAATATAAAAAAACTGTATATAATTTGTTTAAGAATATATTTCAATTTCGTTTGTAAAATTCCTCGTCTTAAATGTAAATCATGTGAAAGAAAAAAAAAATGTTTACTTGAAATATGTGAAATATAAAATAGAAGTGCATGGTTTGAGGAGTGCCACCCAGTTAGAAAGCACGTATAATATGAGCCAATGGGAACCATCCACGGCTTTGGGCCTTGTAGGCCCTTTTCTGACTAACAATGTCCTTATGGTTCCTGCTTCAGTTAAAATTCAGAATTAAATGATCGGGACCACTCAAGTGGGGATGTTGGTGATTTCCTTTTGGTTGATGTTGAATTCTGAATCAACAAAAATCCATTACATATATCCTGCTTAACCGTGATTGGATTTGTAACATACCGACGTCACCGGGCTCGCCACCATTCATTCTTATACGTTTTCTTTTTTTGTTAATCCATTCTCTCTTATACTGATATGACAGCACATGCTTATGCTACATGCCTATATCATAAACAGGGGATTTAAATGCTCATGAAAAGAAAAAAAGATATATGAGACCAAACTCCTTCTATCTGTATCTGTGTATTTGAACAAGGACTCTTACTTTTGTATATATTTTATCTTATCTATTGAATTTATATTAGAATACACATAATATTTTGAACTACAATTTAAACATGCATGCAAAAGAACCAAAAGATGAATGCATGTCTACAGCAGGCTGACAACAAAGGACAGGGCAGAGAACCAAGAGATGATTCTAGGTCTCCATACCCTACACATGCACTTGATTTATTTATTACATTTACCTGAATGGATTACTCTGAATCGTATTAAAAAGAATGACAAATTATTTAATTTAAAAATCTGACATTATGCTCCTTTGAATTTTATCAGGTTAACATCTTTCAAACTGCAAGATCATAGACTTCCCTCCTAAACAATCAAATGATTTTCAAACAAAAAAATGTTAATGGGAGAGGGAGGGATGAAGTTTACTACACAACTCATTCCACCTCTTGGAAGAAATGAACGGCAGATCGACTTACCTTCCAAGGGCTTTCATTGATCATATCAAAAGTTTATGAACATGATACATTAAACTTCTATAACTGCCCTTACCGTCTAGACTTGTACAGGGACAACTAACACATTTAAAATTCAATCAACCCAAAAATTTTAGATAAAAGAGAAGGCAAAAGTTAATGGGAAAAAAAGTTCAAGAGGATTGCATCTAAAATGAATTACACTACCAACTGCAACTACACATTACTTTATACACAAGAATAGGCCATTCAAGTTAATAACAACATGACCCCAAGTTACTAGGTTAGTGGATGGATCCGGTTTAAACTCTGGTCCCCTTGGCCTGCATTTGCCATGCATTCACTTTTCCAGTGCGTGTTCCGGAGGCAGACAGTTTATCAAGTTTGTTGCAATGAAAAATGTTTTCATGTAGGAAACCTTGTTTGAACTCTTAAGCACTTGTTCTCCTTAGTATGAGAAGCAGTATAGCCGCAAATTTCATTTCTGCTTCATAATATATTCTAATATCATGAATCGTGAGAGCCTTGAACCATCAAAGTAATGCGCTTAGCACTGTCCATCCGAAAGCTGTCCCCTTTTAATGCAATCTGAGTAAAATCATATTCAAGATCCTCAAGATAAATGAAACAAAATGATAAAATATTCTAGCACATAAAAAACTACAAAAAGAAAAAGGGGGGGAATCTCATTACCTCAGTTGGAATATCAGGAGGGAACCACCGCAACAGTGCACCAAGATGCACAACAGCAGGAATTAGCTTGAAGAGTAAAGGTGTAGTCACCTGCACTATTCAGTCTGCATAAGCTTCAAAATCTCTACTAATAGCCTAGGACTTAGTACTCAAAAACTTACCAAGAATTCCCATGAAACTGGCTATATATCATTTGAAACAATGCACAACAATTTTGCATAGGAAGGCCCAATGTTTTACTAGTGAATTACTGATAACCTGCTAAAACTTCACTCAGATTTACTAGTGATACCCTGCTTGTCTATGTGTATGCTAAGGATGGTCAACAAACAAAACTTAACTACCAAAAAGATATAATAAGGTTCACTGATGCTGGCTAGCTGAATACCAGGCAAGTTAATGACTGGCACTGTGCCCATCAACATGCTTTTAGATGAAAAGGAATGTTTATCATTCTTTTCATTTAGTCCAATTTTTATATTTTACATTACAAATGTTGAAAAATTATTTGGCAAAAATGAACATGGGTTGTGAGCTTGAAACAGTAGTTTTCCATGCAACTTGCAAGCACTCCATCTTGGGTAATAGCCAAATTACTAACCCATGTATCGCGACCATGAAATTATTCTATGATAAAAACAATATTCAGTAGTGACATAAGCATTAAGAGAATCACCCCATAAACACACAGAATTGTTTCTGCAAAATAAAAATCTCAAATTTAAGGGATGAAAAAATTTACATGTCTTACGAAGGGGATGGAACAGCTCAAGTGATACAAATCACACAATGTCAGTAAAGTAATTGCAAGGATTGCTTAGAAGGCCAATATTTCAACATTTTTATATGATTGATAATTAATTTGTATGACAATAATTCTATAAAAAAGTGCATGCATACCAGACTAAGAGCTGTTGTTCCAAGGAGCAATAAATACAACTTCCCCTACATTAAGAACCAGACATTCAGTCTATGTATTTAGAAGTAACTGCAGAAACAATGCGACAACATTTACATATCATATGATAATAAGAACTGCCAGAAAACTCCATATATTTTTAATATATTTCCAATCCTGCATTAAAATTGTTTTCTAAAATTCAGGAACATAAATTTCACTGTCTTCGGAAACATAAGCACAGGTTAACTAAAATGATTTCTCAAAATGAAGCACATACCTCAACTAAATGAAGATTTGAAGCACGACTGAGAAGAACAAAGGCAAATTCCCCAATTTGTGCCAGGGACATCCCAACCTACGCATGTGGAATAACCTAAGGCTCTTCCGTCAATAAAATGTATGATGTAATCAACAAGCACATGTAATTGTATTAATTGTTGTCAAATCTTACAAGAAGTGAAGTCTTGTTACTATATCCAAACCCCTTGACAACAAATGCAGCTACAACTGTTTTTATAATGATCACCAATATCACAGCTGCCAGTAAAATATCAACATGATTCCAAAGGAAATGGACATGTATAAGCATCCCAATGCTGGCCAAGAACAGAGCAGCAAAAAAGTTGCGAATTGGCTCAACCTAAATATCAACAACCTTGAGTAAGCTAAATAACTACAGTAAAACATGAATGATCTCAAAATTTATATGCTCGTGCTTCAAGAAGATTCCCTGAAATTCATTTGAGTGGACACCAACCCACTTTACGAGCATCCATGATGAAAGTACAAAGTGGTATCAAACAGAATATTCAAACATTCCAAGTCCACCAAAGCATGCTTAACACAACAAAGAACTACTGAATACTCAATGAAAAAAGAACATGATAAACACTAAGCAAATGATACTCCTCAAACCACAAGTTTATTTAAGAAAAAAGGCAAAAATATATATTCAAGTTGGGTCAGAGTCTTAGAGTTAATACAAACAATACCATTGGAAAATTTCTAAAATCTCCTGAAAATATAATGTTTAGTAAAACTATAAACTACAACGAGCATAGATCATAGGGCAATGTCTTACTTGTTCAAGTGTATGTTGACCAAGATCTGTTGTTGATATCATCACTCCAGCAGCAAAGGAACCTAGTTCAAGACTTAAACCCAGCTTATCACTACACTGAAATGAAACAACAAATTTTAAAACATTTTGTTGGAGGTACCTACAAGTTGTTTGGACTTTATAAATGTATAAAGAAGTGTCAGGCATGCAGCATTTAAGCAACCCCAGATTTAGGGAAATAAAGTTGGGTGCATATTACACATGAAGAGAAAACAACCGCAGACTTAAACATTATTAAGGGTAGGGTTGGTAAAATGGATGGTTCGTATAAATTTATTTCAAATCATAATGGATTGAATTAAAATAATTCATTAATTCATTTTAATCCATTAAAAAATTCTGATCCATCCAGATTTTAATAAAAATCCATCCAATAACCATTTTTCATACATAGATATCCATCCATCCACCAAAATAAATTTGTTCTTAAAAATTAACTAATTTTCAAATTTATATATATATATATATATATATGTGTGTGTGTGTTGACCTATCAGATTTGATAGGCTTTTTTTAAAGCCTAAAGCCTGACATTTTTACTTAAAAAGGCCTTTTAGAAAGTTTAGCATAGTCTTTTAAATAAACAAGTCAAACCAAGCTAAACCTTATAAAGGTCAGACTATAGAACCCTCAAATGCAACTTAACCTGTTTCCACCTCTAACATTAGCCATTAAAATTTTCAATTTAATAATTTAAGAAAATTTTAAATATAAAAACCATGTTGGATCGATTTTGATCGGTAAAATATTCATTAGATGATCTATTGAATTTTGATAAAAATAATAGATGGATCACAACCATCCATAAAATTAAATGGATGCATCAGATCAATCTATTAATTTACTATTTTTTAGTAATAGATGGATTTGATGGATTTCCTTGCGGATGAATTAGATGGATGATGAATAAACAGATTGCTTTGCCACCTCTAATCAAGGGCGTTATATAGTCTAGATACTAAAACAGACTATTATGTTGTGTCGAGTAATGAAGATTAAGACTTGATAGAAGGCACACCCAAGCGACAAGTAGGCAGAATGCCACTGATGCCAATTGATAAAGTTCATTGGTCTGCACAATAAAAGAAAAGAAAAAAAATCAGTTAAAACCTGATGCACAAACAAACCTTTAACAGAGCCAAAGGTCTATCTTCACCTGAGAGGATAAGCTTATCATAAGCTTAAGGAACCATGGCACACAAGTTCGAGATAATATTGTCAAAACGGCCAAAAATGCAACTAACATCACCAACCTGAAACATCAGAATTACTAAGCCAGGAATAAACAACTGGCACAAGTATATGACCACGTAGGATGAAGAAAGTTAATATCATCAGCACATCAAGTAAAGCTGACTGCCTCACGAAATTCAACAAGGAAATGGAGTATATATACTATTATTTATGCTAGCAGAACACTTGTAGTTACAAGTCTTTTATTTGAATTTAGAAGGATTCTGGGATAGAATAAGATTTTTTTGCAAGACATTTATCTAGTCCTCATAACATGGTCCATTCAAGGAAGTCTCCGACCCACAAACGCAAAAGAATCAAAGGGCTTTATTCTTTTCACGAGTTTATTCTTTTTCTTTCTGTTTTGTTGTTGTGTCTTTGCCACAGAGGAATTTTGTGTACTCTTTTATGTACTCCTTACTAATAGCCCTTTTTTAAAATAATCATAATTAGTAATGACAATGTCATAGATCTTCATAAACTGTGGAGAACATAAATGAGGGACAATCCATCCTATGATTAACTTACGACTTAGTCATGGATATTACTCCCTGAAGGACACCTGATGTTCCACCCAAAACAGGAAGCAGTGCAAAGAGCAAACCAACAGCACAATCCTGAAAAGAACCAATCATTTCAAACATCTCATCAAAAGGCAAAAATGAGAAGAAATAAATCTTGACAAGGAATATCAGTGTCATTGATAGCATTAGTCTCCACTCTTTTTTCAGTCAGCAATGTTTCAGTCATCATGTACATTCATTAAAACAAAAATAATTGCACATACCTGCAGTATCAGAGTTCCAATTGTAACCTGACCGTGAAGGGCATTGACACTATTCCTTTCCATTAAGAATTTCAAAACCTATGGACCAATGAAGAATAAAAACAAATTTAAAGTAAAAGCAGTAATGAGGAAATAAAATATTTGTAGAACATGCTTCGTGTAGGTGTGACAGCAAAGAGGAATGATAACATCTAAAAAGAAGCGATTATAGAGCTTAGTATTTTAGATTTTGCATCTTCTTGAAGCCAACTGCACCTAAATTTCTCCTCAATCAAACACTTGATGGAACTGTATCCTTTATGACATTCTAGCAATAATCTTTGTTTTCTATTTATTTTTGCTTTATGCAATAAATTTTACTAGAGGGAAAGAAAGAAAATACAGCTGACAGATCCTCCTAAACAAAAACAAAACGAAAATAAGAGCCAAAAGTCTCAAAGATGTAACCATCAGTTTATTCGCATCAGTAATCAATATTCCTTCAAGCAAATGATGAACAAAGCATGATATAAAAGCCATAAGCATAAATTGATCCCATAGCATATGTAAGTGTAAAAGGACCCTTGGAAATGCAACCATTCCTCTCAAACCTAACACTCCCAATGAACATATATACCTCAAACGCAAAGGGATCTACTTTGTCCTTAAAAACTTAAAAGGACCACCACCTTCAAACAAAAATAATTTTATCTCTCATATTTTCCTTTTCCAGTAATTTAATTAACACAGCTGAAGAACTGTGACAGCTCTTTAAAATATAAAATATGAATCACCATCAAATCTATTCCAAGTGCAACCAGGCAATGATTGCAATAGTATATCACAATTATCAAATGCAGGCATAGGTTACTTAAAAATACTTTATGCCTGTAGTTAAAATATTAAACAACATAACAAGTTCATTGTCCAACAAAGTTGTAGTCATACTTGAGAAGTATAATATAGAAAAGGGATAACAGAAAATATGTAACAGTGTGATCAGGAAATTACCACAGCTGTTGAAGACATGGATAGAAAAGCACCAACAAATATTCCTTCAGATGATTTACCACCGCATAACTGCAGGTAGGATTTAGTACATCTATCAGAAATTCACTGACCCCAAAGTGGAAAATTTTTGTAATAAATAAGAGTACAAGACAACAGCAATTGTTTCACTCAATATGATGCCCTCTAAATCAACCCATGTTCCTGGCAAACTAGTTAAACAGTGTCTTATGGCCCTGTGTTAAAACAAATTAGGTAATCACCCATAATATAGTAGACCAATAAATGCAACTCAATGATATATCAAAGATTCAAACCTGTGTCTATATGTGTGTGGGTGTGCGTGAGTCTATGGGGGCTGCATGGGTTCAAGAGAGAGAGAAGAAAGAAAAATTTTCACGTATAATTGGATAAAATGAACCATGTTATATGAAACTCTCAGCATGATAACATGATGGGTATCATGAGTTTGGGGTATACCAGATAACCAGATGTTTTGAACCATATGGGTTGCAAACTAGCAAAGCATATTTATAAGGAATTGATTTTTTGTAAACTATTTGTACAAGTAGAAGACATACTGAAGCTGTTATTCCACTCAAGCACATAAATAATAAAATTTGGAGTAGGCCTCCAAGAATAGCCACTGCTCGAACAACTCGAAGCTGCAAACATGAAAAGATAGATATATATCATATAAGGATGAACTATACATATACAAACTTAAGCTAAAAGGAACAAATGAGTACAAAAGCCAACCTTTGTTGTTGAAAACTCTAAACCCAATGCAAAGAGTAAAAAGATGACACCAAATTGAGCAACTGTCTCAACCTGCACGGAATGGAAGGAATATGTGAGATTACTAGAAGATAAAATTGATGGCATTTTGATTATCAATTCATTTCAATATGTCATGCAGAAAGATTATCCATGACATCATGATCCCATTCACACAATGATTTTATTTGTGGAAATAATGTGGCTAGAGAACATAACAAAAGAACTATAAGGGAAACATACTTGGACCATTTCACTAACAAAACTCAAACCTCCTGGTCCAATGATTGATCCTGCTAGCAGATATCCAGTCATCACCTGCAAATTTGAGTGTATGGATGACCCATTTTTAAGAGGTATATGGTAGAGATGTCTACTTAAAACAATAAAGCAATGTCTGTGATCAAACCGGTTGTCCAGCACAAGCAAATGCAATGCCACCACAGGTTGCAGAAACAATGACGACCACGAGGTCTGATATCAATCTGAAAATATGGTATTAAAAAAGGAAAAGTAGCCTGACTAGTTAGTAGTTGCAGTCACTCGTACACTTAATGCTACTTGAAAAAAGAAATACAGAAAAAAGGATGGGAACAATAAGTAAACCTCAAGTCTAATTGAAGAACGGGATACTTTGACTTGGGATTGGATATGATAAACACATTGTCCTGAAGATGAAACATTTAGAAAAACATTAAAAAAAATATTAAATCCACTTTTGGGAAGAGTGGTAGGATTGAGTTTTTCATGCATCTCATATCGTGATGATGTGGTGGTAACAAAATATTATTGCACTCTATGTTTGAAATACTGACATTTCAAGAGCTTAAGTCAGACTTACCTTCCGATCAATTAGAGTTGGCATATCCTCTGCCCTGTTCTCATTATCCAAATTGAAAACATCGTGGAACTGAAATGACCTGATAAAAAACTTAACAGATGTCATAATTACTAAAAATAGTTCATGCATTTACATTAAATTTTTAAAACTCAGCTCCCTCTTGAAGAAAAAACAACAATCCATTTGACTCTACAAGAAAGAGGTGCATACTTTTCCTCTTTGCTCTCATTTCTCTTGGACGTAACTCTGGCAACAGTTTCCAAAACAGCCTGACACATGAAAATATCATGAGAATGACATTAGATCATGAATCTATTGAAGGGCAAATGACAAACAAGTCACATATATTAAATCCCTCAAAAATCAGAAGAATCAATATTTAAGAAAAACAGAAATAGTCATATCCAGATTCCCACCCTAAAATTCACTATCCTAGAGAATCTAGAACACAAAGTTGACACATCATAAGTGATATCTGAACAAGTTATCATCAACTGCAAAGACCATCCTTGAATCTGATAAATGCTCTTGTATAAAGTATTATCATCAACAGACTTAAGTCCTGACCATATTGAACTCTAACCTAAAAGATGATACCTATACTACCACAATTAGATCAACATTGTTGCTTCCAGGATTGTTTCACGTCTAAAAAATCCAAAAAGTCAGGAGGCAATCAAATATATTATGAAAAGCAATTCACTACACACCTGCTGTTCAGCAACGCTGTTGTTGAAACCACCAGGATCGGTACCTGCAAAAGAGTCACGGTAATTCACCATGTGCATTCGTTTGAATAAAACATTCCACAATGCTACACGTGGTTCGTCAAAGATTCAACAAGATCATGATAGAGCATCAATATGAAAACATTTGGAAGTAGACAGCATTTCATTCATCTTACAAAAAATTGGAAGATTCTAATATCAGTACACTCATCAGTAAGAGAATATTTTACAAGTTAAATCCAGCAGCGCATCAATATCATAAGACGAATCAGAAAATTTCAGAAAAACGCATCCAGAGAGGCGAAATGAAACTCCAATTGAACCACATTTTCTAAGATTCATATTGCAATTGCAGAGGCAAACAACAACCACGATCCGACGAGTGTAAGGAACGAAATTAAACGACAGAATATATAAACACTAGAATATTAAAACGACGAAGTGAGAGAAGCTAGATCTACGAACCTTCGTTCTGTTCATTCTCGGGAAACTCTCTTTCAAGAGCCCGATCAATCATGTTAGCGAAGCTATCATCGTCGGATCTCGCAAGCGAGGAATTAACGACGGCGGTTACATTAGTTCCGGCGAGGAGGAGCTCCTGGTCCGGTTCGGAGTCCGCGGCGAGGAGAGAGAAAGAGAGCGAGGGAAGAGAGAGAAGCAGATCGAAGAGAATGAGAACTTTAAGAACCGCAAGTGACGTTAACCTCATCTCACAGACTCAGAAGAGAGAGAGAGAGAAAGAAAGACAGAGAGAGAGAGAGAGAGAATGGTGAAACGACGGGAAGTTAGCAGCACCGTCGTGTTTGGCGCGCGAATGATTTATCACTTTTCTGACACTCTTGCGCGCACAAAGATGCCACGCAGAGATTGTGGGTTGGAGAGAGAGGGGGGGTAGAGTGCAAGTGTGGGAAAGTACCAAATTGTCCTCGATAATCGTGTTGTGGAAAACTGAAAATTGAAAAAGGAGGTTCGAATTCGAACTTAAGGAACCATGGCCAACAGGTGCCAAGTGCTATGCACAATGAATGAAGCGTGTGTGTCACTGTAAACCCGAGATGCTTACTCCTGTCTAACGCATGCAAACCATTGCACCAAGCAACGTTGCCACACGGCCATGAAGTGAAATTAACTTTTACTCCATCACAGAATAAATAAATAACTTTCATAGGGTATTCAAAATTTTCCCTACAAAAATCCACAAGAAAAATTTTTATTTCTAGTTTAATATTTTTTTAAAAGAAATTTATATAAATTTATTGTGTCAATCTTTTATGTATATATATATATATATATATATATATATATATATATATATATATATGTACATACTTTTCATATTATACTATAATGTATATATGTCACTTTATATTTTATATTTTAAAATTAATAATTAAACGAAGACTTAATTCATTTTCCATCATCCAATTTTAACATTTTCACTGATACCTTTTTTATCTATACATTTTGTCATTTGTAATTCCGGTCATCAAAGTTTGAAAATTTTGTAAACTTTGTTATCTACCTTTTAAAATTTTGCAAACTTTTTAATTGACAAAGTGACAAATTTTGCAAAATTTTAATTGACAAAATTTTTAAATAGAATAACTAATTGTTGAAATTTAAAAAAAATTTAAATGTTCAGTGATAAAAAAATACAAATCAAATAACTGCATAATAAAATTCACAAAATTATAAACGTTAAAAGAGAAAATTTGCAATTAAACATCAACATCTCTCTTATACAATATTACTTCACGGAAAAATACTAGTTAAAACTTAAAAATATTTTTTACAATTATTCGTATCAATCTAATTTTTCTTGTAGTCTTTTCAATGTATACAAATTTTTCTATTTACTAATTTCTTTTCTATATTTTCAAAAACAATGAAATCATACAAAATTTAACACTTTTTTATATTTTTATAATTCTCTTTATATTTTTCATAACGTTGCAACATTTTTTTTTGTTTTGACGTTATTTTTACTCCTCATCTATGCTAATTTTAATTTTAAAAACTTCACATTATTTTTTAAAATATATTTTCTTTTAGTTTTATAATTATGAAAGTGATATTAACAAAATTCAATATTATTAATCAATAATTAATTTCTTTAGAAATATTTAATTATCTGGTGGTGTATTTACACAGAGAAGCAAAATAACAACCACTTCAACTCCAGGAGAATTAGTATCTTATAATTAATTGATTAGAATAATTTTACGTTAATTATTTAATATATTTGAATCCACGTCGACATTCCTCCCCTTCCTTACAAGAAACACATGTGATTAGTTATCTTCTCTAAAAATTTGTCTTCTGTTTTAAAATAATAGTTAATAATATATTTTTCTTTCATTTAGATCATCTACCATAGAACTTTCAAGGTGCATTTGCCTCTAAATTATCAAATAATTTATCATATCCCTTACATGCCATGGTTATGCTTTACAAGGGAGTACATAATTCTTATTTCTCAATGATAAGGAAAGCAAAGGGTAAATTATTTTTCCATTAATCTGACAGAAATGAAGTTCAATAAACATAAAATACATTCTAAATATGGATTTATACAAATGCTGGTACAGAAACGAGTACCATAGTACTCTACCAAAATATTACTCATTAACGTTCCTGTACGACCTTAATATGGAAAGCCTATACATAGCAATGGCAAGTAGGTATTTGGCCCTAGGCATTATTAGGCCATACTCCAGTGTCACATTCAAATCAGATGCCAACATATTATTTGGTAGCTTCCAATCAAAATAATGATCAAGTTGGATCAGTATTTGACGAACCATAGTTAGGCCCAATTGTGATAATGGACACACCCTTCTGCCATACCCAAATGGTATCATTTGGGAAGTAACGTCCTCCCTCGTATCTATCTGTTTTTCCTTATAACCATAATTAGGCCCAAATTATAGTATGAAGTTAATGATTATCTTAAGATTAATTGTAGATGTTGGGTCATTCGTTATCGAATTGATGTTAGAATATTTATTTGCATCTCATGTATATACAACAGATTTTATTCTGATACTTTCAACATATTCTCGGGACTTTATCTCTAAACGATGTAGTATTTTCAACATATTCTCAGAATTTTACTAATATCGATCCGATAATAATGTAGTACTTTCAATATATTCTCGGGATTTTATTAATATCAACTCGATAATAGATGACTAAGATCTTTATTAATCTTAAGTGCTATAGAAGTATCTATTAAATTCACCAATACTTTCTATAAAGAAACATGTAAAAGTGAGAACTATAATATTTACATATTATAAATCTCGAAATATAACAAGAGTCTATGCAACATAACAGTGTCTTATATATATATATATACTTCACTAAAAAGGTGCTCTTGGCTTATTAAAGGGAGCTTCAATATTAATGGTTGTAACATGGATTTCTTTCGTATGTGGAGCCAGAAGGCGCCCCTAAGGGAGGCACATGAGCCTTGTATACAGACACACTATTTTGTTGTTTATTGATTCATGTTGTTCAATGCCTTACTTACAACAACAAGAACCACAATCAATATTGCCATATATCTTCAGTTATCATCAAATATCAGTCAATCAAATTTGTTAAATATTTACAGAACGCACAATTACAACTAGAAAGAACAAACATGGCATAAGTAATATAGAGATCAAAATTACCATTAATTTAGCTTATTATTTAATTCACTATTTCTTAGGCTTCCCACACTTCACAGCGCCCACCATTCACAACTCCCCTCTAGAAAATGCAATCGCAACGCAAAAGTAAAGGAAAGAACATCCCTTAATTTCTACTTTAGGGTATAATCATGAAATTATGGTTCGTAGGTTTGTCAAGGTGCATAATAAATTAATAATTCCGTTGTGTGCAAGGTAATGTAATTTGGAACAAAGTAGTTCCTTTCAAATTTCAATAATCGAAGATACAACTAGGAAGGATGTTTCCCAATCACGCACCGATTGTAGGTAATTAATAGTATATTTTTAGTGGTTTGTTGGTTCACACTTGAGAAAATACTATGCGGGGTGATGTTTTCCAATCATACACCGACCTTAGGTAATAGTATATTCACCCTAGAATTTGATGTTTTACGCAAGTATTGAGATGTGATTTTGGCATTCAAAGTTATTGCCATAAGCAAAAAACGAAACTCATTCACAATAAATATATATATATATATATATATATATATATATTAATTAATTAATTGTCTAATTATTTTATGTTTTGAAATTTTCTATCAAAATATATATATTTTCATTTCTACTCATTTTACTTCAAGCTGAAGTGGTTAACCCCTTTGTTTGTTGCCCATTTCATATTCCACTTGGAGACTAAATTTTAATTTTCAAAAGAATTCATTTAAAATTCCTTTCGCCAAATTTAAACCATACATTTTTAAAATTGAATCTTAAGGGTGAAGGATAAAAGACATAGAAAAGTTGTAGATTCAAATTTTTTATTGAAAAAAATAATAATTAATAAATAACATTTGCAATAAAAAAAAATGACAATGAATATTAATTAGATAAACTCTATGATTTTTTTTTCTTGCTGTTATTCACGGGATCAAATGTATTTGGCCATGGGAAACTATTATCGACACATTCAAAGTTTGAGTACGGATAAAAGAAAGACATTACTTGCAAAGACACTAAAACAGAGTTGAACAAGTTCAAAGGATAGATGACTAGATGTTGCAAAACGGAGTTTGAAGCTATTCAAAATATTTCATATTTAGCTAGATTCATCGTTTATATCCTCAATATCGAAAGCTGGCTTTGAATAGTTGTTTTCGTGCTTTCTTTCAAGGTTGTACCAAAAACATTGACAAACTAACTAGTCTAGTGGCTTGCAGATAAATTAATGTTATGAAAGGAAATTTTAATGTGTGATTTAGGAAGAGATTTTCAGAGTGTTGAAAGAGTGTGTGTATTCATGTGTTTAGACACAGGTTTGTAACTCAAGTTTTGGCCAATTTTTGGCGTTGATGATCAAGGAATAATTAAGTCGAAATAATGAATTATTAGGATATTTGATCCTATTTTAAAATTTAAAGTTAATCTATTCCTAATTAAAGTTAAATTATCCATCACTTTATCACAGAAATATATAATTAATTACTCACATATATATATATATATATAAAATCGTTATTTATTAAATATTTTTTAAATAACGAGAGTTTTATAGATATCTGACAAACATAGTTACCAAGGTAGTTTCTGCAAGAGGCAAAAATAAAGCAACTTGGAATTAAAAAAAAAAATCTGAGTTTAAATATTCAAAGATTATACTAGAGAGTTATGAGAAAATTGCTCAGAATATAAAATATCATATATAGGATACAAACAAAAAATTAAAATGGAGAAAGTCGATGGTTACCTATGATTGTAAAATATCAATCAAACTAGCTAATACCTAATTATATATTTTGTACAGTGAATGTTAGGTTTTAAAGGATAAAACGAGATACTTGTGATAGTGATAGATATCAAAATGAGAATGTTAAGATATATGTGTAATTATATAAAAAATTAAAATGATTTTTGGTGAGAAATATTATTGTACGTAGCATCAATTGATAAAACGATGGAATAAATTAAACCGACAAAGGAAGTTTGGACATGAGAAAAAAATATCAAGATATATCTATCAATTAAACGAGTATATTATATGACATTTTAAGGTAAAATCAATGTAATATTTCATTCATCCACCTGTAGAATTATAATTATTAATTACTTTAATTATTAATATAAAAATTAAATAGCAAAAAACACATTTTTTTACAACGCAAAAAAATAAGTAAATAGGTGTTCTTTTGATAAACTTTAAATTTATATATAACATCACTCTTAAGTCTTAATGTATACTAATAAAACATTAAATATTTTAAGTTACTATATTATTTATATGATAAATATTTCCAATTTGTAATAAAATGTTCAACAAAAATTATTGAAGTGAATAAGAGCGATTCTATTTAGTATTTACATGGGTATAAATCATTTTCCTCCTGCCATGTGTACATGATTTTATGTTGCTGCTAAATGAAAATGATATCTAATATATGATTTTGTGCCAAACCAATCCAAATCTATAATGGACAATATCTGTAATCAGTGTACATTCGCGCGCAGTTTTAAAAAAAATCATATAACCTGTGAGACTGAGTTTAAAATTCTGAAGCCTGGTTCTTAATTTCTTACAATTTAATTTTCTGTGTGCGCCAACTTAAAGTTGCAGATAAAACTCTTTTGAACATGTTTGTCTTTAAGTTAAAAACAAAAGTCTTGGAACTAATAATTGGATCCTATAGTCATTATGTCATGGATGATGCATGTTCAATGATAGTTAAATTACCTTGAACTGAAAACTCTTGATAAAATAAGCCACATGGTGCTTGAGTGAGTGAGTGATTCATCCTAATCATGTTGCAACAGCATCAAGCCAAAACCGCCCACTGTTTTATGTAATATAGTTGAGTTATTGATGATTTATCAGAGAAACAAGCACGCGACCCATGATAGCTTTTAGTTGAAAATAATAGTAGTTAGTTAGATATTTTTGTGTGTTAATCTATAACAATGACTAAAAATGGACTTAACTTAAGGTGAAGTTTTCCTTTGAGAAGAAAAGAGCCAAAACTTTGTGTACAAGGAAAAATCTCTTGACCATTGGAACAGAAGAATAAAAAAATGTACATGATCACATGCTGGATGTGAAATAGCTAGCCTTAGCATCATTTTAGCCTTAATTTCTCTTTCACTATTTGAAATAAATTTAATTCTTACTTCCCCCTATATATACCCTATCCTCTATAACGCATCTTCAACAAAGAAACATTTAAGTATATAGCACAAAGATGGAGATTCCTGTGATTGATTTTAGTAAGCTCAATGGGGACAAGAGGGGTGACACAATGGCCCTATTGCACCATGCTTGTGAGAAATGGGGCTGCTTTATGGTACACAGAATGAGAATTTTGTTAGCTTAATTTCCTTGGTTTAATTTTCTTGTTCATCATTTCTCAAACTTCTGATTCAACACATTGTATGTGCAGGTTGAGAACCATGAAATTGACACACAGTTGATGGAGAAGGTGAAACAGTTAATCAATGCATACTATGAGGAAAACTTGAAGGAAAGCTTCTACCAGTCTGAGATAGCAAAGAAGTTGGAGAAAGAGAAGAACACCTCTGACATAGATTGGGAAAGTGCTTTCTTTATTTGGCATCGCCCCACCTCTAACATCAATGAAATTCCAAACCTCTCTCAAGAGCTTTGGTAAGTTAATCCACCACCAATATTACACACAATACAAGTCCTAAGATACACAAAACTGATATAAGGATTAATACTATTCTGACGTCAAGTTTACTGCATTGTTAGAATCACCGAACAACTAGCAACACATTCTTTAATATTCTCTTCTTTTTTTTTTTAAATGGAAAACTTTGATTATATGTCACGTAAAGATGGTCTGAGACGTGAATATGTAATGTTGTTGAGTTGAGTTATAAAATGATTTTTCCTTTTCAAGATATTTTCTTATTGATTAAAATTCATATTAGTCTCACAAGTTAGTTAAGATGAAATGAAACTTGCTTGAATTTTATCCATGAGAGTGATATGTTACCAATTTCTCAAAGAAGACAATTATAATACAAAGATAATCAATTATAATACAAAGATAATCAATTATAAAATATACATAAAGAAATAAGTAATATATATATATTTGTATAAAATAAGTAATATATATATATATATATATATATATATATATATATATATTCTATGATTAGTTGATTAATTAGTTGGTATTGTATTGTAGTTTGTGGTTTTTCAAATTCTCTAAAAAGATTACGGGGAAAAAGTACTGTTAGAGTGTTTTGCTAACATTTCTTAAGTTCACAAAAGTGTATGCAACTAAATGCAGCCAGACAATGGATGAGTACATTGCAGAACTCCTTAAGCTGGCAGAGAAGTTATCTGAGCTAATGAGCGAAAATCTTGGTTTGGAGAAGGATTACATAAAGAAAACATTTTCTGGAAGTAAGGTTCCTGCTTTTGGAACAAAAGTGGCAAAGTACCCTGAATGTCCACGGCCAGAACTTGTGAGAGGACTTAGAGAGCACACAGATGCAGGTGGCATAATTCTACTGCTTCAAGATGACAAAGTGCCAGGTCTTGAATTCTTCAAAGATGGCAAATGGATCGAGATTCCACCCTCTAAGAACAATGCCATTTTTGTGAACACAGGTGATCAAGTTGAAGTTTTGAGCAATGGCTTATATAAAAGTGTTGTGCATAGGGTCATGCCTGACAAGAATGGAAGCAGAGTCTCTATTGCTACATTTTATAACCCTATTGGTGATGCCATTATTTCTCCAGCTCCTAAGCTCTTGTACCCAAGCAAATACAACTTTGGGGACTATTTGAAGCTCTATGGCAGCACCAAGTTCGGTGAGAAGGGTCCTCGATTTGAATCCATCAAGAATATGATCAATGACCATAATAATATTCTAGCTTGAAACATGGAACATCGTCTTATAATTATCCTTGGGATAGCTACGTTTTCAAGTCATAACGTTATTTACGTTTGGAATAAGAAATATTTCTTTCCTTTTTTGTGGTATGGTTTCGATGGTATGGGTATCGAAAATATACTTGTTCTTTTATTCCACAAATAAAAAAAAATTACGATGTCTTTACTTCATCCAACCCTTTCCTTGCTCAATTATTTCTTCCTTAAATTGTACGAAGTATGAATATAGGTCTTGATGATGATTTACCGGTGGAAAAAGAAATCTATCTATAAAAGATAGAAAAATAATTGTGAGTTTAAATTTGAAGTTTTTTCAAAAAAAAAACCTGTTAACAGAGAAACACATACAAATACAAGTAGATTTAAAAAATTCTTTCTTATATATAAATTTGTATAATCTCAAATGTTATCTATTTTATTAAGTAGACCAAAGCGAGAGTTCCAATATTTATGGAGACGTAAAACGATATAAGTTATTATATCTCAAAAAAATAAGAAAATTTGAAGTTAGGCACTGAAGCTCAAACCATATTCTTTATTTTCACATTCAGATCATTTCAAATGTGTAGGTTAATAAATAATCCACAATTCAACTCTTATAATCTATGAAGCAAAGAAAGAAAAAAATTTCACAATAATCATGAACTGTAGGTGAATGTTACCGTGTTACACTATTGCACTACGGAAATTTAGAAATTTGGCATTTCCATTTAATCATTTAGGGTTTCATCTAGTTGAAAGAAAATACAATTGATATGGGGTTTGAAGTACTGTCTCGTGCAATTGTACTATTGACTATTAGATTTTTTGAGTTACACTAATTATCCATTAGATTCTTTTTATTATATTTGTTGGTGTGTTGCCACATTGCGCTTCTTTTATTCTAAAATTGCACGAAATCACATGTTCTACTACACTTTTTACTATATTCACGGGTCAAAATGTATTGCACTCATGCTTTAAAAATTTTTCTATTTTACCATATACAATCAATTTGAAGCAATATGAGTCAGCCTATCTCAAACCCATTTGGTTGACCAAACTTAACGGACAGACTAACAACTTTCACTTTAACTAAACTTTCAATTTTAAAATCTAACCTAGTCCTATTAACCCTGAAATAACCTAAAAGAGATCAAAATTCAAAACACTAATCAATATATATAATATTTAAAGTAATTAATATTTATAAAAAAAACTCTAATTCGAGTCGTAAATTATCATAAATTATAATTAATATTTATTAATTATCTTATAACAATCAATATTCTCACGCCTTTACCTTAACAGTGTAAACCTATTATAAATAAATAATTTTATAATTATAATAATTTTTAATTGTTTCATTATCTTTTTATAATAATAGCATATCCAATAAATTTAAACTTATATAATTTAATATATTTTATATCTTTACTTTTCTTATTTATTTCTACCGTCAACATATAGGTATATACACTAGTAATTTTTCATCTTCACCTTTATAAAGAAAAAAATTCAAGTGATATTGAATGAATGTTTTTAATAAAATATTTATTTGAATTTTATGATTTATTAAATAAAAACAGTAAATGTTTCTTTATAGGTAAACTTGATGTCAACACACTCAAAGTGTGTACACAACACACATCCCAAATACTGAAAGTGAGTGTTACTCTGAAACATTTGGATCCAAAAATGGGTGTGAGCAACAACATCACAGCAGTACTCAATTTCATAGCTATGATAGCCTCAATTCCCATCATAGCCTCAGGCATTTGGCTCGCTTCAAAACCCGACAACGAGTGCGTCGCAAATTTCCGGTGGCCGGTGGTCATCATCGGAGTTCTCATACTCCTCGTATCTCTGGCCGGGTTTGTCGGCGCATACTGGAACA
Organism: Hylodesmum podocarpum; assembly: GCA_026586105.1. Classification (NCBI taxonomy): domain Eukaryota; kingdom Viridiplantae; phylum Streptophyta; class Magnoliopsida; order Fabales; family Fabaceae; genus Hylodesmum; species Hylodesmum podocarpum. The sequence goes on from JALJEV010000403.1 coordinate 2,286,188, forward strand.
AACAGGGCATGCTGGCTCTGTACCTGTTCTTCATGGCAGTGCTCATAGCAGTCCTCCTCGTACTCCTCGTATTCGCGTTTGTCATCACGAGACCCGATGGAAGCTACGATGTTCCCGGAAGAGCTTACAAGGAGTACAGACTTGATGGGTTCTCCAATTGGTTGAGGAACCACGTCACCGGTTCTGGAAGCTGGAACAAGATAAGGCCCTGTTTGGCTGCTTCTGATGTTTGTGTTAAGCTCTCTCAGAATTACATCACTGCTGATCAATTCTTCAATTCTCATATTTCCCCCTTACAGGTTCACCTTCTCCTATCTCACCTTTACTTTCATTTAACACTTTTTTCATCATCAATTATGTTGGAGATCCCAGAGATATTACATGTTGTGTACATAAAGTAGGAGCAAATTTCCTCATATAAACAGTTTGGAAATCCAGGTCGTGTAAAGATATCGGTCACTAAATTAGTAAATCTCAATTTTATAAACGAGTTTTATAGAGTTGAGTTAATTAATATTTAACGTGATATCAAAATTTGTCTTAGTGTTATTTATGTTATCACACCCATTTTGATTATTGAGCCAATATTGAACCACCCATTCTTACACGCTAGAATCACATCACTCCATGTTATGTCTTTTAATTCACCATTTTCATCATCAAAGTATGAGTTTCCAAATATGGAAAAGATAGCAAAATAGTTCCAAAGTGTAAAATACATGTAAATTGTTAAATTTAGGACAAAAATATAATGAATGATTAAATCTTATTTAAGGAACTGATTTTGTTATTTAGGGATTAGATTATGGGGACAAATTACTCCTTTAACAACTCTTTCAATGGTTGGGGAGAGGAATATTCTAGGGTCTTGCATTTGAAGAAAAAGAATGTTGCTGGAATCTTCATCAGCTTAAACCTGACATTGTAGTACAGTGAATCTAGACACAAGCTTTTGTTTAATGGACTGACTTCATTTAAATTGCTTGGATCTTCCATATACGGTTCTGACTTCTGATGATAAGAATAAAAGATTCCTTGGTGAGGTTGGTACTAACAGTGTGTCCTTCCTTCCCTACCAGTGCACTATGTCTCGAGGATTAGTTGTCAAGTTACTCGATTATGACGGTGGTTGGGACAGGATATTGTGTATCGCTTTCCAAATAGGACCAATGGGGTTTCTTAATGAACATGGATTATGTTGAAACTCTGCACAGGCCGGGCTATGATCATAACATGCTTTAGGTAAATAATACCGGTTTGTTGGATCTAAATTTCAAGACAATTTATTGACAGTGATAAATTCACCGTTTAACACATAAAATGTGATAAAAAAAAAATTTTTGCTTAGTCTATTTTATGTTGATCCTAGATCACTTAGTTAACGAATATAAAACACTATGCTAGTTAGTAAATTAGTGATGGTAAATTTGGATGTCTTTAAATCAGCATGACTTGTGAATGCATCATTATAGTAGAAGACAGTAGACACATCCCTTATTACCAGCGTGGATGATGACCATATATTAGTGCTGTGTGGGTCCTTTGCATTATAATTGAGCCCCGGAAAGGTCTATGCAGTTGAAATTGCCAACGATTGATTCACATGTAGGGAAATTGTGCAAATTTTGGCCATATTAAATTAATCAACCACGAAAAGTAAGGATCACTGTTTTGTCGCTATTACACTAGAAGATAAAAAGTTATATTATTGTGGCTAGCATAGTGGTATGGTTTGGTAGAGCTGCTTTAGATTATTAGTTCCATCATTTATTAAAAGAATATTAACGAAATATAACTTCTCTATTACCCCCACTAACCAATTCGTTTGATTGGTGATGTTACAGTCAGGGTGTTGCAAACCTCCCACTGCTTGCGGGTACAATTATCAGAGCCCAATACTATGGACAAACCCTGTTAATCCTATGGCTGATCCAGATTGCTATTTGTGGAACAATGACCAAAATCAGCTATGTTACAATTGCAATGCGTGCAAGGCTGGTCTACTGGGGAACCTAAGAAAAGAATGGAGGAAAGCAAATATCATTCTCATTGTGGCAGTGGTGGTCCTCATATGGGTCTATGTCATTGCGTGTAGTGCCTTTAAGAATGCCCAAACAGAAGACCTCTTCAACCGTTACAAACAGGGTTGGGTTTGATCCTGTTTCCTCCTAACACTTGCAACTTCTTTTGTTTTTTGTTACCTTTCTTTCTTGTCTTGTAACTCTGTTAAGCCTTTTTGTATTTAGTATCAGTGTGTATATAATTATAATATATTCAGTGCCGTTTGGAATCACAGTATTGGAAGTAACACGTGTCTCGTTGCTCAGGAAAACAGAGAATAGAATATTCCTCTGGCCGATTAGATTATTATGTATTCAATTTTTATTGTATATTTTTCATTCTAAATAAACTTTAGTAATTAATGTTGCTACCAACAACCTTGACATGCATGTTCGGACACAGTATTCACTTTTTAAAAATGCCAAAATTAAGAGGGGATCGTGGAACCGACACACCACCGAATGCCGATGCTTAGTAAGAAATCGTGGAACCGACACCACCGAATGGCAATGCTTAGTAAGAAGTTGGTTAGCTCAGGTTAACACAAGGGTTTAGGTTCCTGACGAAAAATTCATCAGGGTTCAAAAACTGAAGGAATATAGAGACTATAAACGATAAGAACATTCTGTAAAAAATAAACAAAAAGAACAAAAACATGCTGTAACTTTTTTGTTTTTAGAAAAAAAAATGGTTTGTTGAATTTACCTGGAGTATAAGAGGTTTGTGAAGATAAAGGGTGTAGAAGTTTTTGTATTACCAGCAGCGAATAAAGCCCAGCCTAACACATCTAAATAAAGATGGACTGAATAAAGCCCAGCCCAACACGTCTCAACAGAAAAGAGAGTTTTTGTTCTTACACCTTCCCATTTTGGTCCATACCTTTTTTTTTTTTTGAAATGACATAAATACTTTTTTAATATTCATGCTCAAGATTAAATAATACCGCAACATTAAATATATTTGAGAAAGTTATATGATAATTTTTATAAAACCTAAAATGTTAGATTATATCTCTTAATGTCCATGTTCAAACCTTAAAAACATCAAATAAAATAGGATGAAAAAATAATGAATAATAAAATAATAATTGAAAAAAAAATTAAAAATTATTATTTTTAAGAAAAATATATTTTATTTGTTCAAAAATACTACAACATAATATTATTAGAAGAAAAAAATTAATATTATCTTAAAAAATTAATCTAACATATATTTTAAAACTTATTTTTTCTGAAAGTTATCATGCAGAAAATATTTATGTTGGTGTTGATGAAGTATGAAAAGTATTAGAATCTAAAACTCACCCTAATTATTGTGACTGATTAAAACATTTTATATTCAGTGCCGCATTTTTTTTCTTGAGTTTTGGTGCAAAGCACGGTAAGAGTAAAAACAATAAAGAAAAAGAAAATGTTAAGCTGTTGGGAGTGGCGTGGGTTGACGCAAGGTGTGTTTCCCCTTGTTGTCGGTAGCAAAAAGATCCATATCGCATATATATAAATACAATGATTGTTGAGGCAAGAATCTGCAACATCCAATTCAAAGCAGTGTAAATAACACCAACAACACACTCTCCCTCTCTCTCGTGAGCGTTGCAAATGGATCCACCTAAATTCGTAATCTCAGCATCGGAAGCTGAATCCATGGCCTTATCCGCGGCCGTAACACTCCCCTCACTCCTCCCAAGCCTTGTTCCCGCGGCCCAGCCTCTGGCCCGTCCCCCAATCTCTAACTTCAAAGTGGCCGCAGTGGGCCTAGGCCCATCGGGCCGCATATTCATTGGTGTCAACCTGGAATTCCCAGGCCTCCCTCTTCACCACGCGGTCCACGCCGAACAGTTCCTCATAACAAACCTTTTCCTCAACGACGAGCCTCACCTCCTCTCCCTCGCCGTCTCCGCCGCCCCCTGCGGCCACTGCCGCCAGTTCTTCCAAGAACTCCGCGGCGCCTCCGACATCGAAGTCATCATAACCTCTCACCCAAACCCTAAATTCACGCCACTCTCTGAGTTACTCCCTCACAGATTCGGTCCACACGAGCTTCTCCCCGTTCACGATCCCCTCCTATTGGAACCACACAACAACAACTTAACCTTACGTAATCTTAACTGCAACGGACACGTGGCGAGTCATGATAAGTTGTTGAAGATCGCGGCTCTCGAGGCTGCTAACAAATCTCATGCACCTTACAGTGGGTCCCCTTCTGGCGTCGCTCTTCTCGACTGCGATGGCCATCTCTACAAAGGATCTTACGTGGAATCCGCTGCGTTTAATCCCAGCCTCGGACCCGTGCAGGCGGCGCTTGTCGCTTTCGTCGCCGCCGGCCGCGGCGGCGGTGACTATCAGCGGATTGTGGAGGCTGTGCTGGTGGAGAAGGACGGTGCTGTTGTTAAACAGGAGGACACGGCGAAATTGGTGCTTCAATCCGTTTCGCCGAATTGCAACTTCACTTCATTCCTTTGCCATCCTTTGGAAAAATAATTAACGTCTAGTTTCCGTGGAACTGAATTTGAGGACGATGCTGTAGTGTAGATTATTGAATAACGATAATAAGAATAATAATGCATGAATGAATGAATCAACGAATGCATATTGAATTGAATCCTTTGTTGCGTCTTTAGAAGTGATTCGATCTGATTGGATAGTAAATTTAATGATATTAATGAAATAGTTTAAGATAAAAAGGACCGTGCTATGTGAGTATAAAATATTTTAATCATGTCCTTTAAACTCATTGTTTAATACATGATCTACATACTGATTACTGCACCTGCAATGTAAAATAAGCTAATACGCAAGGGATTGTTTTAGTGAGGATAAGCTTGAATTTATTTACTCTATTTAGTTTGAACGTTTGATTCAATTTATTTACTCTATGATCCATGTTCTATTACAGCAGCAACTTCATTAACAAAACAAATAGATGTAACAGAATATTTTTTGATGGGGAGTTTTAATTAGCAGCACTATACCACTTTCTTTATCACTTTCTTTTCTTTAGGTATTCACTACAAAATTGTGGTGCAAGTTTATAGAAAAATATATTGAACGGAAACAGTCCACACAACGATGTACATACATTGATTAAAAGAATGAAATTATATGTATATTTATTAATGAGTATATGAATTATTTATGATCGGATATAATAATTAATTTATTTGGGATGGTTAATTTGTTGAGACCTTGAATAGGTTGATCACATGAAAGTTTTCTTAAATTATTGATCACGAATCATATCCCATGGCCCGAAAAATATAGTGCTATAGAAACAATTTTATTTTACAATTAACTACTATACACAATCTCATTTTTCGTATAGAAATTAATATGTGTCACGTGTGTAAAAGAATTCAGCTAAGTAGGTGTTCTTTAAATGGTACTCTAGGGACGTATATGAGTGTGATCCAGTGAAAAGCATGCAGGGTGCGTGTTTTGTCATCTATATCTAATATCGGGATCCAAAGCAAGTGGCACTTGTACTATTTGGCCCACGTCCTTTTGCCTTCAATCTGGTGGTTTGTGGAGTATGGTTTGGTACATCACCTTCCAACATTATTGATTCTCTTCTACCTTAAGTTTCATCGAAAGAGTGTCACAAACCGGCCCCCATCATCATAGCCTGAATAAATTTTAGAAGTTTTCAAAGCATCAAAGGCATTTTTTTTCTCTCAATATAACCATTCTTAGTGCACAAGCTATTATAAAATGCATCTTTGTGGGCCTACTATGACAACCACAACTTGGGTAAAAAGCAATGTAGAAAAGTTGAGTTTATCTGCTACGTTCTTATAGTTCTTATTAGGGGCAGTTTCATTGAGTAGCCCCCACCTAAAACTACAAAAGAAGAATAGAAATAAAGGATAAAGAAACCCCATTTTAATTTAATGAACTTGGATGGAAATGTAAGGTTGTTATCATCATTCTTGTCTAAGCACAGTTCACTTTGTAAAGAATATTGCTGGCTTATCAAACTGGACTAGGTTCTGTGTATGCTAGAATGGAATGAGTATATATTTGGATTATCATTTAAAAATGTTAGTTAAAACTACTTTTTTTAATCAAGAAACTTATGTTTGTATTCATTTACTTTTATTTATTAGATTTACATGAAACATGTATAATATTTCCAACTCAATTTCAAACATGCATTAAATTATCAACTTTATTTTATAACTTTATTTTTAATCAGTTTCAACACACACTCAATCAAGTAAAATATATATATTTTTCTCTCTTTACATTATATATATATATATATATATATATATATATATTACATATTTTTCTCTTCACATATACATATTTTTCTTATTTTAATTATATATAAAATAATTTTTCTAGATTATTACTTAAACAACTGCTATTGCTTTTTGCAATTAGTACGGTATGCTGTGATGTCAAAACTTGCTCTCGGATAAGTGAAGCACGAGTTTCTTTAACCATGTTAAAATGTCACTGTCAACTCAAAGGTAAAACACCTAAAACGAGCTTTTAAGTCCCTAATTAAAAAAATCACAACAATACTTATATCAGGAAGATCTGTATTTTTCTTGTAAGATCCATGAATTTTTTAAAGAAAAAATAATTTTATCTTTTATAAGACTCATAATTCAGTTTAAGTCTACAAATATATTTAAAAAATTATTATTAGATTTGAAGATACCTTACTTAGAAATGCGGAAGGTTTAGAAAAGTTTCAATTTGGTGTCAGAAAATTAATCATAGGCTTCAGAAATTTGCAAAACGCTTGGAATCACCGTCAAGGTATTTGAATTCTTGTTCACGACACCATAAGACCTAATATTCTCAACTCTCATAGTATCCAATAAGAGACTAAGTTGTGATCGAGATTAAGATAACTTAGAGAAAAGAAAACAAAATCATTCGAGTTTATAAGATTAATATCTTAATTAACCAATCGATTAATAAGCTAGCCAAGGGAATTAGTAAAAAGAAATCAGAAATCTCGTGATCCTAGATTGTAACTCGATCTCGAGGTAGGACATTTGTGATGAAAAAAGTACTAAGAAGAGGACAAGAGAGATTTATCATATTTGTTGTAACTTGTAAGGAACCCTACTTCATGACTTCATCCATGGTGAAGAGACAATGTCTCTGATTATCGTATGGACCAACACAATCATTAGTACAACACATATTATGCCCACTGTCGCATTATGAACAGTGTTGCATTCCTAGCAATAAAGCCCATTTTACCTGCACAAGGTGTTTCACTGTCCAACTGGAAAAAACTCACAATTTAACTGCTCCTGGTTGGTTGGTAGATGAAGAGATGGGTGAATCAATATCGAATTTTAAGATACACTCTAATTTCATATTAAAAATTATTGACGTGAGTTTTAAGTATAATTTAATGTTAAAAAATTGACTTTAAGGATAATTTCTTACTTATTTTTATATATATATATAACTTAATGTTAAAAAATTGATTTTAAGGATAATTTTTTATTTATTTATATATATATAAAATATATCATATTTTTAGACGATATGAAATTTCTAACACATCTATATCGAATACTGAACTTCTCATATTATCGAATACTGAACTTCTCATATTTGAATCGGTAATCCAATATTAGATTTTTAAACATAATTTTCAGCATGTTATCTTTTCAACACATTTACTTATAATTGAGTAAATTGTACATGGGTCTTATTAAATAAACAGACGACTTCAATTTTTTTTTAATAAGACTCATATGATCTCAACTAAGAATTATTCAAAGAGAAGTTATATTTTCGTTTGCATCTGCTAGACTTTTTTCCATCAATAAAAAAAAGGAATTAGAACAAAACAGAAATAAAAATATAAAATATGATGAATTATATAATAAAAAATTATTTTAAAAAAATGTTATCTCCTAAAAGAACAACTGTAAATTCAAATGATAAGATATTACATACTAGCATTTCTGTACCTTTGGAAGCACGTGTTTTGTGGTGCAGATTGTGGAATCAACACAAGAAATTGAAAGGGACATAAATTAACTAGGAAGACAAAAGGACAAACAGCTGTAGTTTTGATTTTGATCGTAACAAATTATAAAGAATGTTGTAGCTAGAAACACGTGGTTTTCATGTCCAGAGTAGAATACACAAGTATAAACAAACAAATAATATCTAATAAATAACACATATAACCAAATACATAAAATATAATATATATATATATATATATATATATATATATATTTGATGAATAAATTGGTTAATTGACTATCATAATATAATTGAAAGTAAAATAAATTAAAATTTATCGGATAGTTTTATCATTTACATAACAGTAAGCAATTAGCAATTCGTCCCAAATTAATATCACTACTCATTTTGGTACTTCACACTGTGAAAAGGCAAATTTAATCTATTATTTTTACCTTATCATCGCAAAAATGTAAAATTATTTTTTATTTTAACAATTATCAATCAATTAGATCATTAAACATGACTTTGTTTCTGCATGTTGTTTATGCAATAAATTTGCTTGTCTTTAACATTCAGCTTCTCTTTGTTCTGAGGAAGGTTTGCAAAATCCGACTAATGAATGAATTGGTTAAGATATTGGTTCAACCCGAATTAAACCAGTATTAACAAAATAATAATAATTAAACAGTATATAAAAATTATTAAACAAAATATAATATTATAACTCTATAATATTAAAAGCTAATTCATAAAAGGGAAGAACCAAGAAACTTAAATACTACACTGGATATCTCATGCTACTCGATGTGGAACATAGAGACTCCATAGTACCTAAATCTATATCAGAATGTTCAAGTTCAACTGTTATTCAGTGATATGCTCTATTAGAAACACTGGTTTTTGAACACATGCCAAAGATCATAAATGGGCACTCTTTACATCTTAGTTTGTTCTAAGTTTCACAAGCATAGTTCAGCAGATTTACAACCTGCCATTTACAGTTTGACAGCCATTAATTTTGTTAAAATGGGGTATAATCATGTTGTCAAAAAGTGCTTGCAAAAGAGAGTAGAAAGGAGCTGTTAGCGTTACATAGCATCTGAAAAATAAGTAAAAATACAAAAACCATGCATGTGAATCTAGTCATTGGATATAGTCAGTCACTAAATATTCAAATGGAATAATTATTTGCCGACCCATTTCTCAACACATATTTAACAAGAGATTTTATGTAGATGAATTACCAAAAATCAATATCACAGTTAAAATGATTTTAATAGTGACTAATATCTTTAACTAATAAAGAATAAAATCAAAATTGTAAAGCGCAGAAAAGAAGCATACAAAAGCAGCATTATCTAATCACACAATCAAATATCAATTACAATATGAACAAAAACAAGCATTTCTGACTTTTTGCTTGACTATATACGCTTGAATGGCAATTAGCGAACTATTCTTAAGGAAGGTGCTGTTTTTTTTGCTATGTTCCCTGCACGGAAATTCATTCAACTTTGCTGGTAATGGCTGAAGTTAAGGCTTTATTTATTGAATAGGAAATAAGTCAATATCCATAATTCCATACCCATATATCATCAATTTTGTTTACCAACCATGCTTCAAACTCTCTATATGCACAATGACAAGGATTTTGGGAAAAAAGGAATAGGAGTCAACATTGCCTGATTGAATTGTTCTCCCATTATCTATTAGTTGGTTGGTCTGCCGATGCAGAAATTAGCATGGAAATACATATGGAGTTGGAAAACAACATGCATGAGGTTTGAAATTGATTCGCATGCTAAACTAGTTTAGCTATTACAGACTCTTATATTAGCTATTTGCAGAAATTTAAAACATGAAATTTTGCAGACAGGAGTTGCTGAATTTTAAACTTGATAAAGACAATGGCAGTGATATGCAAACTAAGTTATGAGTAAAGAAGATCAACCAGTAAATATGAGAGTTGAGAAACTAAACAATTGAAATATGGAAACAGTTTAGGATTCGAATTCATGGATCCTTGTTTGTAGAAAATCTGTGATTAGAGATCCGAATGGGGATCTCACCCTATCTCAAGGACAATAAAATCCTGTGGTTGTATATTACTTACAAATCCAAAATAATACATTGTCAAAAGCTAAGTTTTCCCTCTACTTGTGCTTCTCATAACAGACAAAATTGGAACCAAATAGATGGAATGGAATTACCTTTTATTACATATAGACTAATTTCAGCGATCATATGCAAAGGCACATGATACCAACTCTTTCTGCATGTTCACATTTCTCACCTGAGCATATCTCTCCAATAGAGCACGTTATCATGCAGTTTAGTGATCAAATATTTTACTCACTAGTGTTCCACACTTCCACATCTCCAATGCTGTCCACCAGCAGAAACAACTCACAAAGTCTCATGCAGCAGATAGAAGAACAGACTCTACAAATGAGGCAGAGCCATTATTAGGTGCTCCCTTTATCTTAAGAATAGATGTAACCAAATTATAAATCTGAATATTCTCAAACGAGGGAACCTTCCTCCCTCTAGCAAATTGAGGACCATGTCCAATGAAAATAGTCCTCATGGAGAATACCGCATTGTCATAACCGTGTGAACCACCACACTCTTGGCGCTTACTTCTCTTTTGCTCAACCTTAAAACCTTCCTCAATCAACCCAATAATAGGCGGAATCCGATCACTCGCAGCATAATGAAGCCTACTAGGCAAATCCTCCTTCAAATACACCCTCAAAAACTTGCCATTATCAACTTTCCCGGAGCTCAACCCTTCATTCATCTTTGCAACAACATCTACAGGATCATAACCTGCAGAGGGACGAATGGCAAGCACAGGAGTATGAGACACAACCCATTCCTTAGGAACATCAATCCAAGGAGCCAAATCATCAAGGAATATCAACTTCTTATCGCAAGTACCAACCATTCCATGATCACCAACCATAATAACACTAACATCCTCAAAAACCCCTCTCTTCTCCAACCCCCTAATCAACCTCCCAATCATGCTATCAATTCTAGCAACAGCCTGAGTAATCTCAGGATCATCAGCACCAACCTTATGACCCTGATGATCAGGGTCCTCAAAATAAAGTGTCATGAAATCAGGAATCTGATCACTAGGCAAATCAAAGTACCCTAAAACCGCATCAACCCTATCCTCGAAAGAAACAGAACCATTATAGTGGATACAATAATTCAAAGGACAAGTCCAAGGACCCTTATTTACCTCAGAACCTGGCCAGAAATAAGTTGCAGCCTTTAACCCATTTCTTACAACAGTTTCCCACAAGGGTTCCCCAAGCCACCATTTTGGGTCATGGCTTCCCATGTAGAATGCTTCACCAGAAATTGGATCCAAAAAGTGGTTATTGATTATACCATGGTAAGCAGGGTAGAGTCCAGTGACTATGGAATAGTGGTTGGGGAAAGTTAGAGAGGGAAAAACCGGAATCAAACCGGTTTCTGCTTCAGTTCCATTTGCGATCAAACGAGAAATGTGGGGTGTTGGAGCTTTGAATTGGTACCCGAATCGAAACCCGTCAGAAGATACTAAAAGAACAACGGGGCGTTTAAGCTTTGTGAGAGGACGAGACACGAGAGAAGGGGTGTGAGGTGGTGATGATGGTGGTGATGATTTTGAAGAGAAGAAGAGAAAGGCGAAGGCGAAGGATGTTGATAGAGCAATGCAAGTGATGATGATGAGAGAAATGAAGAGGGTTTTGTGGGAAAAGGGAGATTGTGATGATGAAGAAGAAGAAGATGAAGAATCAGTGTTGAAGGAAAGAAGAGCTTTTGTTGAAGGTGAATCATGTTCGTCTTGGTCTTGGGTTGGAATTGGTGTAGGCTTTGTAGAAGTCAACGAGGACAGAGGATCAGAACCCATGTTTTGTTTTGGTGTTTAATGTAATGTTGTTGTTGCTGATTTTTCCGAGGTTGTGGTTATGGATCATGGAAAGAAACAGAGAGTGAACAGAGAAAGGGTTGAGTGAGAGAAAAGAATTGAAGGTGTTGCAGGAAGTGTTTGTTGGTTGGGGAAGTATCACTTTCAGAGTCAAATACAATGTTAAAGGTGTTTGATTGGGTGGACTAGTTTGGAAGACGCGGCATAACTAAGGAAACGAAACAACCACATGTTTGTTGCCAATCATCAATGGACAACACAGTAAAAAGGACATGTTTATTGCTTATATTCAAGTTAAGTACGGAATATTATATAAGTATGTTTTACTTCTAACATTATAATTTATTAAACATAATAAAAATTTGTGATCTCATTTTCTTTTTTTAAAAATATTTGATAGATAACGGTAATACCCAGACAACCTGTTATAAAATGTGCAGAGAGAGAAATACGTATATATATATATATAAAATGTGAAGAAAGAGAAATACGTAAATATTCTGTTAATGAGTTGACTGGTAAAATTATTTTGATTAATGATTTTACGGTAAATTTTAACTACTAATATATTGCTTGAACTTCTAGTGAGAAAAATGAAAAAATCACGTAGGAAAGGAATATGCACTTTAAATTCATTTAATTTTAAAATCTTTAAAAAAAATTTAAATATTCAGCATTTCAATTGTTTTGATTTAATTCTTTTTATTTTGTATCTATTTTATTTGGATGAATCAATTCAATTTCTTATATTTTAATTTCTTTTTTGGATAAAGCAATTCAATATTTAAGAAATTCAATTTTTCATTTTTAAATATTTATTTAAAAATTAAATTTCTAATATTAAGTAAAAATAAATATTAATCATTTTTTAAATACTTAAATATTCAAAATAATTTTAATGATACATGATGAATTTTAATATTTCAAAATATTTATTGATTAATTTTTTAATATTGAATAATTAAAAACATAATAAATAATTAAATGTAACTTAATTAAAAAATTTGAATTACGTAATCTCACAATAATTTTAAAAATTATTAAAAATAAATAATTACGTAATTTGATAATTATGAAATTATTTTAAATTATTAAAAAATATGTGAGAAACTAGACAACTAAGAGAATCATAAAATGACTCAGAAGGAATCAAATTTACTTATTTAAAATTTTTATCAAGATGTCATTATTATAAATTCTTCAAAATGTTTATCTAAACAATTAATTGAGTGGAACAATAATTCAATTTTTTAAAATAAATAAATTATTCTGATCAATTATCTCATCTAAATACATGTAAGAGATAATGGCAAACTGGTTTCGTTTATAATTTTTTTCCTTTTTTCTTTTTTTCTTGTTATCGTCAACGACGAGTTGATTGTGTAAACACACCAAACGCGTTGAACAAAATCGAAATACTCCAAACACCAAATAAGACCAAAATTTTGAAACACCTGCGGCCATGGCATATATAGGTTGGGTTTATATGTCACAAATAACATAATTTAATTGATAAAAAAGCAGTAAGATGTGTGGTAGATAATTATTATATTCAAATACTATATCATGAACTTGCACAATCATTTTTTAATTCCAATTTTTTATTTTTCAATCAATAGCAATGAATTTATTAATACCAAAATATTAATATAATTTAAAAAATTAAAAAAAAAGTAAACGTATAGCATGAAAAGAAGGAAAAGAAACTAATTTTTTCTCTATATAATCATAATAAAGACTTTATTTCGCAATAAACAATATTCATCAACCAGCGAATTTATTCTGGCTACACATTTCTCTCTCTTCATCTTTTAACTCTTCATCTTTTAATATTTTATTTTATTGTAGTGATTGATTGCAGTGATAAATAAGACATACAAATTGTACCTATGAGTTTGTTTTAAAACAAAATTGATTACCCAACAAAACTTCCAAAGTTCTGAAATTAGCATTCGATTTTTCTTACACGAGAAAACTTATTGAAAATTAGATAAAATTGTTAAAATAATCTAATACTATTTAATTAAATTATTTTGATGATGAGGGTGAATCAGACAAAAAGAGTAACAATTAAGTAAAAATGAAAAGGTGAATTAATGTATGAAAAGTGCATTGGGATTTGATTAAATTAAACGGTGAATGACAACAAAATGAAACGGCAGAAATTAAAATATGATGAAACTAATCAAGCTAATTAACACTCGAATTAGGGCTTGTGTAAGACTCTTCCAGCAAGCAAAGCAGCTTCCATGACAACGTTTATAACTTGAATAACATCATTCACTTCACATGTGTTTCCCATGAATGTAGTTTCTCCTGAATTCTTAAACTCCTGCATGCACTTTATGAATGTTTCACTGCACTCTTCACTTAGGTAGTCATCTGCGTAACCATCATTAATTTCGTAATCACAATATAAATTATCCAACTAACTAATTCATGAGATATACATGTACATATATTATTTATTTTTTTCTCGTTCTTTATTTTTTTTTTTTTACATTTTAAGATAATTAGCTGGTTAGTTTGTATTTTGAGTTTAATTACCACATATTAGACTTCCATGAACTTGAATGTTACAAGATAAATGTAACAGCTTATAAATCACTCATTTTCTTTTTGGAGAATTATAATTGTAGATATGTTTTTCTTCATCGGCTCAAGTTCTTTATATGTCAAAATTTATTTGAAAATTTAGTTTTTGATTAGTTGGTTGGAATTTGGTAATGTATTTTTTTTCTCTCTCCTTGATTGTTATGTGATGATGAAACAAGTTTTTCTCTACAGCATAAAATTTCTCTAAACTGCGTATTTCTACACACACACATATATATGTATATATATAAGAAATGCAAGCATTTAGATGGAAGCAAAGTGTAAAATGTATTTTTACACATGTTTGAATAGTATATATAATGATGGATGTATAGAACTCACTGTTTTTGGCTTGAACACATTGATCATGATGCATGCAACAAGCATCAAGGCCATCACAAGGTGTCTCCCCAGGGCACCCACTATACAGAATTCCACAGTACTTTCCATATCTCAATAACGGAGGCACTGTCATTCCAAAATATGTTACATATATATATAGTTAATAGTTTGTACACTAATTTTTCTCATAAGAAATTAAAACCTTAATCACCAATAAGATAAATTTTCAAGTGTAAACAATCAAAAAAGAAGAAAGAAATGAGTTAACTAGTACCTGAACAGAATCTTGACTCGCATTGTCGGCTACACTCTTTGCTCTACACACAAGAAAGAATTATTGCATAATGCTTTTGTTTTTGTGATTCAAAAGTTGAATGAAATATTTTTTTGGAGTTAGAAAAGATGGAACAGTTAAGAAGCTTACCACAGAAACAGTGATTCCGGTGGTTTCAACTCCTATGTTGAGAGCACAAACGGGAATGGCTAAGAAGTTGAGAACAAAAACAAAGGTACAAGAACCGAAGAGGAGAGCATTTTTGGGTAACTGAGATGGAACCATTTTTGTGAATAATGTGAGATTTTGAAGGGTGGTTTTGGTTGAAGGCTCTGATTTATATGCGAAGTAACAGTGACAAGTGAGTGAGGGAGTGAGTGAGAGAACACAGAAATGTCATGAGTTACCAGACCTCAGAATTCAGAAAGAAAGAAATATGGGTTGCTTTGTTTTCTAGTAACACGTGACTACACTTTCGTCATTATTTCAAATATTCTAGTATATTGTTTTTCTTGTTGCAATGCAATGTCTTCCTATATAATGTCGATAGTATAAAAAAAATTATAATATTTAATTACAAACTATTATTTATTAAATAAAATGTTTCATGACTACTACATAAATATCTTGAAAATTATATTAATTATAAATTAAAATTGAGTTAACAAGACTTTTATAATAGTTAATTTAAAAATGATGTTAATGATGAATTATATTGATCGATGATGTAAATGTATATAAATATTAAACTATTCAGTAAAAAAGTTTGATTTAAAGGGTATCATTGTTCCTCCAAATCCATTTAATTAATTAATTGCAAGAAACAGTGGTTTTTCTGATGGACGTTATGGAACTCACGAATAAATTGGAACGATGGTTACATGGAACTGATGGAAGGCCAACAGGGTTTTATTTATTGTTAGTGAACGATTATCAAGTCATATTAAGCAAGAGAAGCTGGAGCAACTAAAAGTTTTGAATGTTTAAAGAATCTTAACTGCAGAATAAAAATATTGGATTTATATTGTTTTGAAATAAATTATCTCTGTTTATTATAATATAGTTTTTTAATGTAGGAACATTGATATTAAACTATCCACTATACAAAATTTGATAAAATTCCTATTTATTTATACTAAAATATTTTTATTTTTTATTGAAAAAATAAAATATAAAAAATATTTTTTATTTTATTTAAAAAGGAAATTTAAAATTTGAAAAAAATATTTTTTGTAAAAAGAAAGATTTAAATTTGAAAAGAAACTTTTATTTTTGCTTTTATTATTCATAGAAAATGAACGATTTGAATTTTTTTTTTAGAAGTTAAAATTAACTTTCATTAGCTCATTTATAAAAAATTGCACGTCTTTCAAAAAATTTAAAAAATAAATTAACTAAAAATAAGAAATAAATTCTTTTTTTTTCTTCTTTTAATAGTCCTTCTACAACTTATCCTAACATACCCTAAATTTACTTATATTTAAGTCCGAAGAGCAAATCTAAAATTAATCATTATCTCAACCATTAATTTTTTTATTAATGATCATTATTGCACTTTGTCTACCATGTAACTCCTTGGCCTTATCATCTTGTTCTTAACCACTTAATATTAGCATCCTTGTGTTGACAAATGGTTGAAGTAGGATCACCCACGAAACCATACATTTGGTTTATAGATGAGTTTAACATCAATTAAATTTTGAACATTAGTTATAACTTCAAAATTTTGAAATTTGTACTTGAACATCGCAACATGATTTCTCTGTTTAACATGACTATAACAGTAAATCAAACATGTACCAAATATAACTATTGAATCCACTGTTGAAAAAAATATACCAAACTAAATAGTTCATAAGTAACGATGCGCAAAAATAGGCAAAAACTAGTACAACAAAAAATAACCAAAATTACTTAAATCCACGAAAAATTTGGCATAGAAAATCAGTCTGAAGTAGTGTTTTCCTAAAGAAAATGATTCTTTTAAAATTTTATTAAAAAAAATACTTTTTTTAATAAAGAATGGTGTATGAAGTAACGTAAGTTTACTCCAGTTCAGGCCCATGAAATCAAAAGAAAAAATAAAAATATTTGATGAATATAAGAATACAATGAGATTAACAGCTGCGATTGGTATTCTAAGAATTAGAATGATGATGAAATAGAAGTATTAACGTCAAAAAAATGTTGTTCAAATTACACGTGCACAATCGCCAGATTCACATATTAAAACTGCAGTGTCGTTGCTTATCTGGCTTGCTAAAACGGGCTGAACCTTGAGATATTCTCTCCTGACAAATGACGCAGCTTCAGTTGCGAGGTCAGCTTCTACAAATGCAAGGCAACAGCCTCTAAACCCAGCGCCACTGAAGCGCGCTCCCAATACACCAGGTGCCCTCAAAAGGATCTCGTACAGTTGAATCAGTGGTTCAGAACCTTGCCACACACATTATTCAAATGATCATCAATAGACAATAGTTTCATGTCTCATAAATCTTAAGGAGATATAACTTTTAAAGCACACAAACAATAAAAACCAAAACAAAACCATACTCTATACCTGACTATAGAAACATATATGACTTGGGTTTAGTTAAATTCAAAGAGTATTAGGCTGAAAAGCTCCCAAAATACGCAGGCTCCGGATGAATTTGATAAATTCAATTATTTTAACCGGAGATGGCTTTTCAGACACAATATTGTTCTGACTTTGTAGTATAGTGATAGTAGAGTAAATGCTAGGCTTTAAAGGAACAACAAAAGAAAAAGGCGAGAGTAACAAAAATGAGAATGTAAGATGGGTGTCGCATACGAAAGAGTAGAATACAAAATGATTGTATAGAAGGGGATATTGTGTGCCACCAATCGAGGAAAATGACAAAATTAGTTCAAGTGGTTTGAGTACATATACAGAGAATAAGAAAGTCACTAGAAACATCGGTGAAGAAAGTACACTGCAAGATTATTAATCTTATAAGGTAAAGGGAGATCAAGAAATTGATAAAGAAAGTAGGCTGCATGATTTTTAATCATATAAAAAGATAAAGGAATATCAAGAAATTGAAGAAAATCGTTAAGAAAAATCTCGTGGTAAATAATATTCCTTAGAATTTAGTTTTAACTAAGTCAAATGTTGTGTAATTCAGGTAGTTAACCTTACCAATAAGATAAGGCTTTTGTTATTGTATTGTTGTGAATTCTTAATTTAGTCTCTTTCTACTTTATTTTTATTATCACTAACGTTTTCATTTAATACACGCAAAAAGAACTAAAGTGAATGACGTTTTTGCAAATTCAGGAACTTTCAAGAGAATTATTAAAATCTCAGTAACTAAAATGCTCTATCCATACAATTTCGAAGACTAATTTGGGGTTTACTTTATTTTATTCATTTTTCATGGAAGGAATAAATTCAAGAGGAAAATAAATATCTGTCAACTCAATCTGTGCTGCTTAAGAACTATATTATACACAAAGCCATCAGTAAAGCTTCGGAACTGAATGACTAGCAGTGCTAGAAGACCATTTAACAAAAATACTCCACTTATGAAGCAATTATTTTGTTATACAAAGCTAAGTAATATGTCATCTAAGCCCACCCTAGAACTGATCACTTTATGTATCACCTTGCTATCCCCCAACCACCACCAAAATTGCATATTAAATTTTTCAATTGATTTAAATCAAAGCTGGTGAAAAATTATTCAAGATGTGTTTGATTGAATTATTAGATTCCTCTTAACAACTCAGCTAAGCTTCATTTTGGTCTTTCGTTTATCAATAAAATCCAGATATATTGCAAATGTTAGAAAACCGAAAAACCCAATCGTGTATCTTATCTTAGAAGAGAAAGAAAATGGAATTTCAAAACATTCTAATAATGAATTTGGGGATTTAGGCTTACCACATTCATAATTTTGAATGGAACTCCGACCAGAAGCTGTTATAAGCATTCCAAAATCTTTTAACTTGCCTAATGCCCAAGTCTCAACTCCTGGGTTAAAAATTAAACGAATACATTATAGCACAAAAGGTTAAATGAGCAGGGCATGCCCTCAAGTTAGAGATTTATCAAAGAAAATTCAACTAATTATACCTTTCATAACACGCATATTCTCTGAGAAATAATGCTCTGCTCTTTTGGCTAGATTGGGTTCTAATTTGTGCTGCACAAACAAAATGCCTTCAGTATAGCTGGGATTCAAATTATACATATGACACAAAGAAGCATTAGACATCAGAAAATAAGCTAGAACAAGTATACGGATTCATTCAACTAGCATAGAAGGAAATCTGTAACACTTTATTGCAAATGTCAATATAGCATGCATAACTTTATCCACATTTTGAACATTCAAAATTTCAGATGGTTTGCCTGCCGAGATGTTCAGAATTCCAGAAGACATTCTTTTTTATGAAAGTCATGTGTGCCCGTTCATTAAGTTTATATGTTTATGCATCTCAGTTTCCATCTTTGCATATATTACACGATTGATGAATTTTGATATATCATAAAAAGAAAACTACTGCTATTTAAGTACATTTATTACTTTTCTAATACAATTCTCAAAATTGCCTTCCTAGAACAAAGAAACCTATTTATTTATCCATACATTTCATGTTTATTCATCCCAGCCCACAAAGTATAAAATGTGCATTATATCACAAATTAAACAGGATAGGGAAAAAATCTGTGTACTTATCAATTTAACAAGTCCATGGTTTATACCTTGTGAGCCTCATATACTTCTGGTTCAACTGCTCAACGGGAAAGACAAAAAATAACTTGGATCAGTTAGCTATTGGATAAAAGATAAAACTAGGTTCGCACGTCAGAAGGCAAGATACTGACCATTGGATAGGATGGGCTCTGTGTTGTAATCTCCTGATGCTCTGCAGAGTGAACAAAAAATACTATAAACTTCCTGGGCGTGGATTGTTTCACCAAATTAATATACATTAATTTAGATCCAATTGTGAATAGGTTTGAAACGGACCAAAACTTTTATCAGTTAATCATGTCATAGGAAAATGTATGGGGACCTATATCTTAGGGTGGGGGTGAAGCACAGGGACCAAAACCCGAATGAGTAAAAACTCCAAGGACAAAATATAAAGCTCTACTTTGACTTGTATGAAAAAAATGATGTCAATCCCAACATTTAAATAATTTCCTATTTATCAATTTAGTTCTTAATGCAATTAAAATTCACATCATTCATCTTTTAATAAACTATGAAAAAGTGAGCCAGTACATGAGGGTCCAACCTAGTGGGATTTGAGTAGCGTAAATGTATGCAGCCTTGCCCCCACAAACAAACTATTTTTAGGATTTGAACCCATAACCTCCAGGTCACAAGGTAGCAACTTTGCCAACGCCAAGGCTCAACCATATCGTATAAATAAACTAAACTGATGCAAATTTTGACAGTATCAAAACTTGATTCCTGAGGGATCTACTGAGAGAATGAGGAGTATATCATCCATTTTAGCTTCCATCTACTTCAGTTTATTGACACCCTTTCGTAAGTGAAAGTTGACATTTGGTAACAACTCAACACACTAAAATTCAGAAATGTCTTCAATATTTTGCCATGCTTGTGAAGTAAACACAACTTCTTGCTAAACAAATATGAATGAAGACAGTAATAAATTTTCAAGAGAAGAAAGAAGAAAAACTTACTCAAGAAGAATTTGGGCAGCCTCTCGACACTCAGAAACTCGCTTGTTATATCCAGGGTTACTCGTCAAAGCTTGCTTCAATCCTGAAAGAGCCAACAATATTTTGGTAGCTTTCTGTTGCTCACCCTCTTTGTATTCTAGAACCTTTGGTCGGTAAACAAGCTTATGATCTTTGGTCTGCATGTGCCAAACTAACACATGAAATAGAGGAATGACAATGATAACAGTGTCACCAATATGCACAACCAATTCTTTATATTTGCAAGATGACAACTTAAGCTACAAGTTAGTGGCAGAACTTTTAGCTGGTAAGTTCAATTGCCCTAGCATTTAGCAAGTCCCCTTCTCTCCCAAAAAGATTAGAAGGCTTTAGGGTCGAGAACTTAGGGGAATATAAAACATTGCCAGTGAGGATTTTAGTAAATGATATCGGCTACGTTTATTTTTAAGTGGTAAGGTGGGGAGGTGAGCCACTCTACTTTCGCTTGTACATTTCACAATGACATACCCTGTTTGATTGCTCATCAAACACATATACTCCCTCATTACCACCCTCCATAAAGGTTAAAAAGATGCATAAACATACGTGCGGACACAATAAGAAGTTTGAGTTACAAAAGGGCACATGATCAACATGTCAGATGCCAAATCCTGATTCTGAAACCGGTGGATATGCTTCAAAAAAAAAAAAAATAGAACATTTAAAACTTGCAGCAACAACACATTAATCCAGGTATTACCTTGCAATTCATGCACATCAAACAACCATGGCTTGAAAGTAAGATGGCTGATTGGTCCATTATGCCATTTTTCAGACCCAAATATTCATTCTCAATCAACCTAGAATGAGAAAAGTATAATTTAGAGGGTTGATCAAATATCACTATAGAATTAAGAAATTGTGAGGATTTAATTCCTTTAAACATTAGTAGTAACTTTCAGCTTTGATGTTTTACTTTCCAGCTTAATGTGGGTAACTAGCCCTCAGAGATGTAACAAGAGTGTGAGAAGGACAGTTGAAAAAGGAATTAGGAGTTCTGGCAACTGACTCCCTTTTAGGGGTTAAAATTTATTGGAAAGTACAAAATCATGAAAGAAAATATTTAAATAGGGTGTAAGACAAAGACCCACAAAATCTTATGATTTCCAAAAAAATTCAACCAATTAGAGAGATTATGTTCAAAACAGTACGTCCCTAGAATTTCTCAGAAGACATTTCCATTTTACTAACAAAAAAAAAAAGAGAAGGCAATCTATATCAAGGTAATTAAAGTCAAGAGATGTTAGGAGTTTTAATGCCTTGAGCTGAAAGGTACCAAAGCCTTGCTAAAAGAAATATGTTAACAATAACATTTGCAGGGAAAAATAACGACTATTAAAATATATGACTCTTTTGCATTGATTTTCCATATAAATTAACTTCTGATATGACATCAAAGTAACAATAAGGGGGTTCTGCAACTTCTGCTGATGGGTGAACTAAGGACAATGGTTAAGGAGCACAGTACACCTTATCCAATGCTTTCAATTACTTAAAAAAATGTGATGCTTTTGACTGTATTTCATACATTTTTCCCATGGTTCAAGAAGAATGTACAGTGACTGTCTCCAAGGACTTGGATGTACTTACCTATCATATTCAATATTTTCTGTGGGAGATACTACTAAATTATTTGCATATTCCAAAGCCAAGAGGTAAGCCACTCCAACCTGTCAAACAATGGATGTTGAAATCCCCCCCGAAGAAAATCAGAAGACATGAGCAGTTGTCAAAACAAACCAAAATGGGCAGCTTATTAGAAAAACAATAGAAAAAAACAGAGAGAAAGTAGACATAAAGCACAATCTTACCGCAGCAGAAGAGCTTAAGCCTGAACTGTCCAGACCTTCAGAACCACATATGTATCCTATGATACCCTGCAAATATTGTAGTTAAGTATGGGTAGGAATACATTTTGAAATAACGGAAATAAATTGCATGTAGTGATCTTCATGTAGAATTCCTAATTTAGGTAGTGAAAGATCAGGATTAGAATTTATTTGTCATCAAGAGTGGTAAATGCATTTGTAGTATTTCTAGAGGAAAATAGAACCAAAGAGAGCATCATGCCAAAATCTCTAGACATGCATGATTTTTAGCCTTGTGGAAAGAGGTAGAGGGAAACCAAGGAGAATACTGGAGAAAATAACTAAAAGGGACCTCAGGTGAATAATATTCCTGATAATTTCAGCGTCGTGTAACTTATGTAACAAACCTCAGCATGATAATATTATTCCAAGAGCCAAAATGTACAAAACATGGAGCTTAGGCATAATGACGACATTTAGTTAACAACTTTAAGTCCTTAAGTAAACTACACTGCAGAGCCTACATATTCAATTTAAAAGTTTTGTCTTATCCCATCATTCTCATTATCAAAATGAAAGTGCAGGTTAAACTATATTATCATATAGAGTTGGTATCCATCTGATTTACATGTAGCCCAAACTCAGCATAGATAGTCAAGTGATGAACGGAAAGGTTAACCTCTATGTGGCATTGTATCTGACCTTAGAAAGATTGTTTCCTCTATTCTGTAGTGCATATACGGCTCCTCTAGCATAACGCCCCCAACTACATTGCTCCTGTAGCTGTGAAGAATCTCTGTCCAAACTCTTATCTTTTGTCTTACTGATTTGTATTGGCTGCTGAATCTCATCAACTCTATCAAATATTAATCACTTTATAAGTCAACACTGGGCAAATTATATACTGTTCTAGATAACAAAATTATTCAATAAAAACAAGAATAGCCCAAGATCAGAATGACATTAGAAATGCATGTAATAGATCAATTGGCACTGTCCCTAAATCTTGAGGATTTGGGTGTGACGATGATGTTGGAGGTTTGGTCCCCCACTAGACCAGCTATTCCCTCCCCTACCCAGCTGCTAGCACTTCCTATTCAACCAAAAGAAGAAATAAAGAATGGAAGTTGAAATCATACCAATCACTTCTTAGAGAGCCTATCATTCAGCCATATACATAATGATAGTGAAGCTTTACATCATTTATCAATTAGTAAAAGTTGGCCGTTACATTTAATCTTCATTAACCACTATGGAGCATGTCTTGTGATCCTAATGATTTGCTGAGAGGTAGCACACATCTAAATTAATTCACCCAGGATAATTTTATGAGAAAGAAATAGAAAAGGTCTTTTGAAAAAATTAAGAAACAGTAAGCCTTATAATCACTGACCACAGACCTGAACTTAACTTCTCCCTGAAACTGTCCAGAACGAATAACAACCTAAAAGAAAAGTCCCAGGGATCATTCATCAAACAAATGAAAGCATCATGAATAACAAGTCTGTAACCGTAGGGAACATATCAAGTGAAAACATGAAAGAAGTTAATTTTGACATTACAACCATACATATGCTTAGCTGCTGATGTTTTCTCATATTTTTTAAGATTATAAATTGAGAAACAAGATCAGTTTTTACCTGATTACTGCCAGAAGGAGCAAACCCCAGAAGTACTCCCCGATTGATTGTCATAGCTGAAACGGTCCCCCCCTGCAAATGCCAAAGGAAATTGCAAGAGAACTCGTTCAAATTTCAAATGAAATTCGAGTATTTCCCGGAAACTGAACAGGTGAAATTTATCTTCCCAGCACCACAGTTCTAGTAATTGCATAAGATCGATCATTGAGCTTCATTTGCGATTTTAACGTGACAGAAAGATATAATAAATTACCTGATGATCAATGTGTGCCCCCAAAGGACAAATTCGATAGGGAGATACCACAACTCGAACTTCCTCTTTATTCACATTTGCCATTTTGGAAATTATCTCTCTCATTTCATCTAGCTGCAGATTAAATGTAGATCAATCGCTGAGTATCAAATGGTATTGGAAAAGGAATAGTTGATCAAAAGGCAATTCATCCTCCAGTCCCACTTTTCAGATTCTCTTGATACTTTTCAGTTATTTTCCACTTCCATTTAACATTTCATTAGTCAATTTTCAAAAGGCTCAAAAATCTCAACAGCAAGAAATATCAGCAAAGTCACATTTGAATTGAACAAGTTGCTATGATAACAAAGTCATGCTGAACTCCCAAGTTGAGCCACAAATTGGAGAGGATTCGCCGGAAATTACTTTCTCATGATCAATCCACTTTATTATTAGAGTACTATCTAAACACTCTTTCTCTTACTCTGATTGAGAGAAATTTATTGAAAATCATAAAGAATTATTAGATGAGCGGAATCATCAAAATCTTTTATATTCAATCAAATTCAATCAATCAATATGAAAGTTATCAGCAGAGAGTTAATGTCATTTTTTCTCCTCTTTTTTTATGCAAAAAACTCTACGTTAGGATATTCTTATGATTCAGACATTAAATTATCTCTGTTACGAATATTTTGCGAATCATTCAAAAAACAAATGATTTCCACGACGAATATTCTCCGAATTTTCAAAAAAAAAAAGTATCAAATCACTAATTGATTTGAAAGCCTGATGCGAAGAAAGAAAAATACGAGCAACGCGAACATCAACATGCAGCTAAATAAGCCAGTTGCAAAGTAACCGATGCACAAGCAAGAGACAGAGTTCATGGAACAAACAGCTTCAGAGCGTAGAACAGAGCACCGCGAATAAAACCGAAACAGCAATGACACGAGAAACTAAATTACGCAACTCAAAAACGATGAGAAATATAAATTAAACGAGATCAGGATTTACATGAACACAAAAATAGGTACCTCGGACTCAGAAGGCCAAGATTGCGCATCCATGTCCACTACTGTAAGAGTACTTTCAGAAACTCACAGCAACGGAGATTCAGAAAACTGAAAAAATAAAAATGGAGCAATGAACATGCACAGTGCGTGAGTGTGTTGCCTTTGAGATCGAAACGAAGAACGGTGCACTTTGCTTTGGCTCACAGTAATTAAATGTGATAAAAGAAAATGATAAACGGTTGGTGAAGATGCAATATCACACAGCGCACAATGCCGAATTATTTTATTTATGTCCAGTGGCAATTACACTCTGGGACATGATCATGTTATGCCATGTCATGATCATTACCGTGGAATAGTCAATACCGCATGCTATTTCGTTTACGAAGGTAAATCAAAATTACTAACTATTACACAGCACAGTACTCGACTCATTAGGTCTATAAAAATATATATCAAATTAAATTTAACTCTTAAATTTTATCAAAAATAACGTAAAAATAGAATAAATAATAATTTGAATATAAAAATATCATAAATAATTTTATAAAATTAAAAAGATAATTTTTTTAATAAAAAAAATATCAAAAACAATTTTAATGTCCACATGATTAGCAAGAAAGATTGAGAATTGAAATAAAATAATGAAATGATTATACTAACAATTAAAAAAAAAAAAGATTAATTATATTTTTGGTTCCTAAAATTTATTAAATGAACAACTTTAATCTCTCTAATTTTAATTGTTTAATTTCAGTCCTTATATTTTTAAAATCGATTAATTTAAACCCGACTATTAGTTTACCACTAAATTAATGGTAATTTTTACTATAATGATATGGCAATTACAAAATTAGCAAAAAGGGGTGATTCAAATTATAAATTCCACAGCATGATTGATCCATCCTCCTCCAATGTGCATTTACATATATATTTTCTTTATAATCACACTCTGTGATTGAGGAACGATGTTGACTTCTTTAAAAAATAAAAAATAAAATAAAAAAGTTAAACATATCATAAACGAAAAAAGCTGGAACACAAAATGTATCCACGCAACTACATAGAAAAGTGACCGAAGAAGACTCTATACGGTATTAACTTGTTAAAGGGAGAATATTATATTCTTTTGAAGAAAAAAATGCTGAAATTTTTTTAATTGCCATATTATTATAACTAAAGTCAATTCACCTAACACTATTAACAATTTAACGGTTGAACTAAAATTGATCAACTTTTAAAGTATAAAGACTTAATTCAAGCAATTAAAATCAGAACTAAAATAAAATTGTCCATTTAATAACAAGGAACAAAAACAGAGTTAAGTGGGAAAAAAAATCATAAACGTTTCAATGAGTTTTTTTTTTTTTTTAAGATTAATGTAGGTAATTTTGTTTGTTTTGTAAAAACGGAATGGGAGTTACTCATTGCCGTGGTTTTCTTCTTTGTCCATTCATCCTATAAAAGTAGTTAACGTTTAAACAAAAAATTAGCTTAAACCAAATAATGATAACACTATCCAACCTCCATTCTTTACTCTTAAGTTAATTTGGTCAGTATGATAATCATGAATTTATATATCAAAGTTGTTGGAAGGATTGATCAAAATGGTTAGTTCTTGTGGGTCCTGATATATTTTTATTATTTAGTTTTGTTTTAAAATTATATATTTTGATTTATTTATTTATTTTATTTAAGAACAATGGATTTTTTACCAGTCAAATTGTTCAATGTTAATAGTGGCGTATAATTATTTATGTTTGCATACCTTGATTATATGCTTCATTTAAGAACAAAGGAATTTTTATCAGTCTAATTATTCAGTATTAATAAAAGTCCACAAATCCTTATGCCAATATGTGTACTAGTAATCATATATTCTGTTTTTTTTTTTTCAAAAAAAATCATTAATTTAATCTCTATATTATTATTTTTTTCTTGAATAACCTCTTAAGCATTAGAAATTATATAATCTAGACATTTCACACTAGTGTAATAACTTCTAGTTCAAGGATCCTCTATATAAAATAGACTATATTACTGTATATACTCAGCATGAATGAATGAAATTGATAAAAGGTTAATATTTTAGAGATTAGATGTACAAATTTATAAGAATATAATTGGTTGGAGACCAAATTTATAGCTTATTTAAATTTCTTTAAAAAATTAATAGATTTACAAAATAGATAAAATGAAAATAATTAATTTGTTCAAGCCAAATAAGCTCATTTTTCTTTTTATACTTAAATAAGAGTCCAGGTTGACTATAATGATGGGCTATTCAAGTTGGGCAACAAGAGAGGGCTGTAATTGCTAACCCATTTTTATTTTATTTTATTTTTTAAAAGGAAAGGAGCAACAAATCAAACTAGATTAGAGCTTCTACTAGTTAAAATACTATTTCTTAAAAAAAAGTTTTAAAAAAAGTCTTTTGTGTAACATTTTATTAACTTTTTATAGCATGAATTAAGCTAAATTTCCTCTTTCGTAAATGCAAAATAAGTATTAGGCTGAAGCAAAAAATAGTGAAGAAAAAATACTGATTTTTTTACATAAATTTCCAATGTGATGAGAAATAAAAAATTATGAAACCTAATCCAGTAAAATGCGGCTATTATGAGAGTATGAGTACAACATTTTACCCTCTTTCTTCTAAGGATATCTCATAAAATTCTCACTTTCGTGTATGTTATACAAAAGTTTACCCTCTTTCTTCAATAAACTTCTCCTTAACCATACCTTAGTCGTACTATGAAATCAATTAAATTATGCATAAATATTATTCCATAGTTAATTTCTTCTCATTCAATCCTTCTCATATCTAATAATATCGAATACCAATGCATTATTTTCAGTGTGAATAGACTATAGAACATAATCATACTTATAATGTCATAACTCAATTAAGAAGTTATTCATTTTCTAAATTTTGTAGAAAGTGTTACTGAACTATGGGAACTGCAACCGATGGCTTAGCCTCTGTTGTAGATGATGGACATGGCCCAATGTCTCTTTTCTTTCCTTTTTTTTTTTTTTCCTGATTTCATGTGTTGATTTTTATTTTTATTTTTTGTTTTGCTTTCTTTTCTTGTTAGGGAAAGAATAGCGAAATTAACTTCGAAAAAGAGAAAAAAATACATATAATTTAGAAACGAAATTAACATAAATTTCAATTTAATAAAATAAATATTTATCTTATTCAAAGGTAGGATTCAAAGTCTGTTGTACTGACATTCATGTTAAAGAAATTACATTTAATAAAAAAAATTATATCTATATTTAAAATAAATATACTTTAAAAACATACCAATTTTGTAAATAAATTTTTATAAAGAAATTGGAAGAATCCGACTTTTAAAATAGATAAAATTAGGCCAAAATACACCATATATTATAAACTATAAATCAGATTTCAACATATAAAATAAAAAAAATAAAAAACTAAACTATTAAGCATTGGATTGAGCTATTCTGCTTCCATCCCTAATTGTTCTACACTTTTTAACTTTCTCTGGTGTCATATTTTATTTTAGATGCTTATTCCCTTAAACTTAAGAAACATGAAAATGCTAATCCAAGATGGTAACTTCCTAGAAACAATATATTGATTATCATGTCACTGTTACCTCCAGACTTTTATTATAAAATATTAGAGTCATCAAATTGTTGAATCCAGAACCCAATTTGTCACCATATGTTGGTACCGTCAGCATCATCAGCTGCACTTGTGCTCATATTTGCAAGTGTCAACCGTTGTAGCCTCGAGCTATTGAGCCTAAACTTAAGCAGTTTTGTCAGAAAAAATCAAAGTGTGCACGTGACTCGGTGGAAAGAATGATTTTCAGATTGTTACATTACAAAAATTTCAAGGGTCTCAATAGTTATTCTACTCAAGGATTTTTATATTATTTTTAATTTTTTTATTATGTGATAATCTCGTTTCACTTCATTTTTTTGTTTTTTTTCTTATTATACATTAAATAAGTGCAAATACATTACACAAATATATTTTTCTTTTAAGACCCACTTTGACGTGTATAAAAAATGTGTAGACCATAAATAACATACTTAAGTTGTTTTTAAATACGATTTTGAGTTTTGAATCACAATTTAAGTAAAGCAACAAAAAAAAAAAGAAGGAAAAAACATTGGTAAAAAATTACTTATAAACTATGATCTGAACATAACAATAGTAGAAAAGTTTAAGCTTATCTGTAGGTTTAAAAACACACGCTATTTATAATTTTAAGAGCTTTTTAACTTTTATATAATAAATTGTTTGACCCAATTTCTACTTTTAATAAAGAAAAAGCTAAAAAGATATTTTGGATCAAATACAACCTTAGTACATATCTTCTTTTATTCACATTAAAAAAGTTATTATAGAAAACAGAAATACAATTGATATATTTTTTATTGCTAGACTGTTTTTTTATTGAAAATTCATACTTTGATCAGGAATTAGACTGAATGTTAATCTTTTTTTATTATATTACCGGTACAAATTATTCATGTATTTTCCCAATAATTAATTTTTGCTAGATAATCTAACTTTTAATATTCCTTTGAATCTCGTTTTTTCATTTCAAGATTTGAACATAAAATCTTGTCTAAGGAATTTGAGCCTAACTTATTCTCTTGAAAATTTTATTAATTACTAAATGATGTAAATATTGAGTACTTTATTATAAAACACTAAAATAACTATTGAGATGATATTTGAAAATAATATAATGTCATGTTAATGAAAGAAACACACACAAATTAATAATATATATTTTTTTTTACGTTGTCATCTCATCATAATTCATTATGATAATTTTTTTAACTTTATAGTAATCATCTTTAATATTTCACATCAAACCTACACTTTCAGGTGTATGATCATTCAACTCTTTTATAAAGTAAGGCAACTTGCATGATCGTATATGATTGTTTCCTACGTTATTCCTCGGTTCTAATAGCATATACTTTGCCACTTGTTCATAGAAATCGTAAATCATAGATGAGACAGAGAAAATCAAATAGAAAATTCCATGGTTGCAAATGAAAATTGGAACAAAATGCGTACCAAAGAGTAACATCAAATTTCAAGAGCCAGATTACAAAAGAATGAGAATCTAATCAAAGTCATGTGGAGAAAATTTCATTGGAATCTGATCAATATAAGTTAAAGCACAATAAAAAACACTTTTAATGTAACCAGAAAGATCACTGGAATCTCTCACGCCAACATCTGACACATGCCCAACATTTTCTCTTATAACAAACAAAAGGCAAAGGGAAAAATATGTAGCGGTGTTGTTTTGTTGACATCTGCGGAATCTAAAGCTTGAGGTAAGGTTAAATAGGCCTCATGAGATAAAACAAAATACAACTCTAGAATTAGAAATCATAACACAAAGTTGAGATTCCTTTGCCAAAATTGAACGTGAAAAATATTGCAGAATCTCTTTGCACCTGTTTAGAGAATAATAAGAATGACAATAAATCCGGTTAAGTTATAATAAAGAATATGGAAGTTGTTCTAGTTAGTTACTCAAGTTCAAATATCATATAGATTTTTTTGGTACATATTAAATATCACAGAGATTGAGGGTTTTTCATTGATTTTATTTTCATCCACTAAAATAAGGCTCTTCCTCTTATAATTTCAAAATGCCAGTTAGAGTGAAGAAACAAAGTGCTTACTTAGCTAACTCCATAACTATTCATATTCCAGAAAGATCCCAAGTTTCTCTATCACAAATAGTATACTAACGCATCAAATGTTACTCAGAAAAACCCCATGCTCTTAAAAAACACAAGTATTACTCAGTTTTATTCTTAAACTATAAGGCCCTTTAGTAAGAGAGTGTAAAAAAATCTTAATCAGTGTAAATTTACGCATTTGATAGTTTATTCAAAACAATGGTGAATATTTGCCTAAACTATAGTTTGAAGAGCAATGGTTTCTGCTACCAAAAACCAAAAAGTAATATGGAGTACCCATATCAAATATTGTATTTAAATAAATAATTTCATCATTTATGATAGTGATTGAATATTTTTGTACATTATTTGCTTAAACCTAGAGAGATACGGAGAAAAATATAGAAGGAAAAAATAAAAATGACTTGGGTGAATGTTACATATGATAAAAATGTTACATATGTGATTATTCTTCTTGAGTTGAATAATTTATATCTTGAGATATTTTAAATATTTAACCTAATTACATATTAAAAATTTAATATAAAGATAATTGATTAAAGTATAAAAACCGTGACCACCGGGTGATGATGATGCACACTCGGTGGCTGTCGTTTTTAAGTTTATAATTTACGATATTAGATATAAGAATTTGGTGCATTCGTGAAGAGAAGACTGAGCAAAATGAGACAGATCCAGAGTTATCACCGAAAATAAAATTCTTCATTGATCACTATAAAATTCGATCAGTGTGATGAACAGAAGAATAAGATTGGGAATCCATTATAACAAATACTAAAAGAAAACCCAATCCACAAACAAAGCCTAAGGAAAAAGTTCAAAGACATCTCATTCAAACCCACCCGTTTAAAATTTTCACGGAATGGATCCAAGGATGATTAGAACCAAAAACCCATTACACTGAGAAAAATAAAATAAAACAAAAACAAAGTTTAAAAATGAGAAATTTACAACGCTGAAAACAGGGAAATTTCAATTTCAGACCTCTGTTTTTTGGAGCAGAGGAGTGAAAACGACGACGTTTTCCTTGCAAGAGTCAGAAGCCGCCACGTCAGCGTCGGAAACCAAGTTAACGAAGTCTTCAAGGGAAAGTTTTCCGTATTTATGTTCGTCCTTGTGAAGATACTTAACGACGTTAGAGAAAAACGTTACTTGACACGGTAGGACCAAACCGCCGTTACCTCGGAGTCCGAACTCTTCTTCGGTTTGTTTAAGGAGGCCGTGGAACACGGGGAGGTTGAGAAAACGCGCTGGGATAGCAAAGCGCGTGCGTTCCGGTCCCACGTAAACGAATATAAACCCCGACGGAGGGCGGCGCGTGGTGCCGGAGCAAGAATCGTCGCGGCGGCGGAGACTCATGTGCTTCCAGCGCGTCATGAGCTGTTTCAGACGCACGATTTGGCGAATCTTGTCGACCTTCTTCGTCATCGTAGCACTCGACGCCATTGGAAGACACGAGAGTGTGCTTTGGTTTTTTGAGTTCAAATGAAAGAGAAAGAAAAAAGAGAGAAGAAATAGTGTGGCGAGGGAGTAATGAATAGAATTGATACTCTGGTTAGGAGAATGATTGTGTTTTTTTTTTTTTTTTTTTTTTTTTTGCTTTTAACTTTTCTCCGTCGAATCAGAATCACTTATGACTTAACTGCAATTATCTCTCTCCCAAAATCCCCCTAATTTATTTTTATCCATTCAAAAAACAAACTGACTAAAAAATATATAAGAAGGTTTTTTTATTTATTATTAGATAGAATTTCTGTTGACATTTGTTATTTTTTTTCTTTATCTCTTTTTTTTTCAATTTTCCAGTAGTTATCTAAAACAGGTTTAACAAAAAAAAAATTTCAATATTATCCATAATATTTTTTTTTCTGTTATTTGTTAACATATCATTTACCTTTGTTCCTCTTTTAATCTGCCTTTTAAGCTGTTTTGAGTTATTATGTAGAAATAAAAAAATATAGTAATTTTCTTGACTGTGTTAAAGTAATTGTGAGATTTTCTATTTTATTCCTTTTCCATTTAATTTTATAATAAATATATGTATAGAGTGATTAAAAATAAGACAAGAAATAAATGTATTATTAATAATAGAATAATTAATATGTTCTAGAATTTTGATTCAGAAATCTGACTATGAAAAAGGAAATGAGAGAGCATTTTGCAATTACGGAAAAATTCTTTCAATGATTTCTCACAGCTAGATTTTTTTTTTTAATGGGTAACATATATTTACACCGTTTCTAATTTTATGAGATTTTATGAATAACTCATATTATATTATATTATTTTTTAAAAAATATTATAA
Source organism: Hylodesmum podocarpum (assembly GCA_026586105.1). Lineage (NCBI taxonomy): Eukaryota > Viridiplantae > Streptophyta > Magnoliopsida > Fabales > Fabaceae > Hylodesmum > Hylodesmum podocarpum. The sequence goes on from JALJEV010000403.1 coordinate 2,319,771, forward strand.
TGATACATAATAATATTAAACCTCTTAATTTTCAAAAATGTTATATTAAGAAATTTTATAGAATATGTAGAAGTAATGTTGAGAGTCTAAAAAATATAATTAAATACAATCTCACAAAAATATAGAAGACATTAGTGCAAAAATTCGGGTAAACTTAACTCTACTTAACATCATCATTCTAAAAATATCATTGAATTAATTTAAATTTTTATTTTAGGTTAAGTATTGAATAAAAATAGTTTAAAAAATATAATTAAAATTTTATAAGAAAACAAAAAAAAAAAATGGAATGTATTCAACTACATGCTCCATATGAAGTCAAAATTTTTTGTTCGTACGAGTCCAGATGGAGTATTAGTCAGTCAAAATATTTTTACGAGTTCTGCTTCATTGATATTCCTTGTAACTTGCAAACTTCATTTAATTTTGTTTATTTCATGTAAAATTTGAATTACATCTCTTGAATAATTCATGATCAATGTTTATTGGAGACCGTGTCTACATTTAAAATTTTAATTAATTTAAAGATGCTCTTGATGTAAAGACATTAAATAGTGTGGAGGAAATTGAATTTTATTTATATCTTAATCGAAAATATTTTCTCTTTTCTTTACTTATACACAAGTTCAGAGACAACCATGTTTCATTTTATATTTTTATTTCTTTTGATAGTTCTCAAATTAAAATTTACTCTGCTTATATACTATTTATTTAATTTACTCCATCTATTTTTTATTTTTATATTAAAAATTAATATCTTTTAAAAAACTTTTCCATGATTAAAACTAACAAAAAATATAAGTATTGTATACATGACTAATTTTACCTAAAAAAACAATAGATGTAGAAAAAAAAGAAAATAACAATTAAATATAAAAAATAATGAGATAAGAAAATTATTATGAAAAAAAAACAATATATATACTAAAATATTCTACAGAGATAGACATGATATAAACATAAGATATAATAATAGGATGAAAAGCAGTTACAAAATATAGAATTTATTTTATTAATAGTTATAGATAACATTGGATTATAATAAAAGTTACAGAATAAAATATATTTTTATTCTTCAAAAAATTAAAAACTTTATCAAATGAAAAGAAGTTACACCAAAATGATGTCTATTTTATTAATAGTTATGGATAGCTTGGATTATTATAAAAAAAATTGAATAAAATATATTTTTATCCTTTAAAAATTTCAAAATTTTATCTTTAGTCTCTCTATTTTTTTTTTATCATATGTTTCAGATTCTTTAATTTGAAAACGTCTTTTTGTAAATTTTAATTTTTATATTATTTTAAAAGTAAAACGTGACGCACTTTTAAATATAGAAAATAAAATGAAATATATAATATTTTAAAAGAATTGAAAAACTAAATTATTTATTATAAACGTAAAATATAATTTATATATTCAAAATATTTATTATTATAAAATTTATCATTCACCTTGCACTGTCAAAACTAAATTTTGTTACCGCGTTATAAATCTAAATAACTTTGTCAATAACTAATTTATAGTAAACTTAATATATTGCTGATCAGCGAAAAAAATTTGACAATAAAAGGTTCAATCACGTGTCAACCCCGAAGGAAATAGTTATTAATTAATTAATGAAAATATAATTTAAATTTAAATTTATGGTTTTTTATTAATTAAAGTGGTTACAATTATTTATTATATATATATATATATATATATATATTAATATTATAGGTCGGTTTGTTTAAATTTAGTCGCTGAAAAAAATTTTTTTTTTAATAAAATAAGTAAATTTCTGTTTTCCTGAATGTAGTTGTTTAATCTATTCATACTAAAAAAAATTAATTTTATGTTTTTAAAATAAATTTTATCTAATATTTAAATAAAAGTTTATTGAAAAAATAATTTTGTTCTGCAAACATCTTGTTAGTTTTAAACAAATTTACTTGTTATTGTAACTCTCTTTAACACACTTACATTTGATTCTTGCGCGTAAAACAATATTAAGTTTTGAATTAATAAATATGATCATGACTAATATATATTAACCTGATTTAAAACTAGTAGAAATTATTAAAACGAACATTTAAATTAATTAATTAATATACATGATTAATAGTGAAAATTAATGAATTAGCATTTTCAGAATAGAAACATTTAATAATTCAGGTAATAATAATATAGTAAAGAATTAACTAATTAATAAGTGTCAATATCTTAAAAGTTAGGTAGGACAAGTATTTTAAGAGTTAACGGATGTACATTTTCAGTATAAAATTTTAGTTTAATTGTATGTGTAAAGCAGTATGATTGTTAATAAAATTAATATATTTGTGGGTGTAGATAAAATAAATCTTAAATACTAAAATGTGATCAGATGATAGTATAAATTAATAAATTATAATTTATTATATGTATAATTTTTAAAATAGTTAAGTAAGAATTAAATTTTTTTTACAATAATTTTGTGATTAATTTATAGCATTGTCAGCCCGAGCCAATTAAATTTATATTTGAATACTTAACTCTATAAAATATTTAATTCAATTGTTTATTTCACAAGTTTTTTTTTTTTCCTTTTCCACCCTGCGTCATTCAATTTTTTTCCAACATTTTGTGCTCTCTTTATTATTATTTTTTTTTTAATATCTCTTCAGCATACTTGTTAGCACAAAACTGAGTTTATATTGTCGTAAGTTTTGTACTATCATTCTTACGAATTAAAACAAATTACTACGAGTGTATTAACTCAATTTGTTTTCTTTTATGAATGAATGTATTGTTTCCATCTCTTTTTTATTTTAAATGTATTTTTTTAATAAATTAGTCATGTTTCTTTCTAAAATACTCTGCAACTATGTGTTTTATTTTTAATTTCCCTTAAATATTAATTATTTATTAAATTAGTTTTTTGTTTTCTTACGTGCATTGTTAATATTATCAACGAGGTGAATTGTTAATATGTATGTTAGGATGGAAAGTGTTTTAATCTTGATGTGTAAAAATTGATATATATTTTTTAGATTGTTCGGTGAATATAAAAAAATTAATAGATTTTTTTCTAATTTAATTGTGTAAAAAGTAGAAAAATTTGTATACAAAATGATTTAATTTCTCTAGGTAAAAAGTGTAACATAGATAAACATTCTTTTGTATTTTAGTATGCGTAGTGGTATGATTGATAAAATTCTTTTAATAAAAATTAATTTTTAAGTGTTGACATTTATATTTAAATGCTTTTACTTCAAAATGAGTTTTTTTAATAAGATTAAAATTAAAATTTTAATCAAATGAAAAATTATTTAAAACTACCTTAACATAAAATTATTTTTAAACTCGAATTCAGAACATAAAACTTTACTTAACAAAACCCGAGAGTTAGTTACTACTTATTAGTTGGCTGAAAATTATAAAAATAGAAAAAAAAAAAAAAGTTTTGGCCGTACAAAAGAAAATAGAAAGTAAGTGCATGGCCGGAGGTTGTCGGAGAACGCCGTAGTACTTTTCCGTATGCATGCGGATACTGAAAAAGTGACATTTTTCTCCTCTCCCATCACATGGATTCATAATAACATATTCTGTTTTTTCTTTCTCTATTTTGTTGCTTTGTTGGGTCCAGTTCTATTTTTTATATTATCTTTAAGTCACCAAGTTCTATAAAATGCATTTTTTCTGGTAGAACAAGTTATGATTCTATGTAGAGGCGTTGAAAGCAATTAAGTTAAAAGAAGTGGGAGAAAAAATTGGTATTTACTGGTCAAGACTTCTGAGTCACTTCACATGGGTGTGTTGTGGATTAGTTACTACTAACCACTCACATGAAGATTGAGACAGTAGACCCGTGATTTCTTGACCAACTCCTCTCTATAAAGTCATTTTTTCCCGTTACTTAGACCTTACTTTTTTATCTCACAAGTTACGGATCCGTTGCCGCAAATCACTCTATTCTCTTCACACTTAAGAAATAACATTAGAAAATTTACAACGGAAAATTTTCATTTGAATACAAGGACCAATAAAACATTTTTGAATAATATAAGATCTCAGTTAAATATCTATTGGCAGAAATAATTAACTTACATTTCTAACAGTATTCGAGAATGAGAAATGTGTTTTTTATCCTGTATAAGGAATATTGAACAAACTAAATATTAAAATGGGTGTATTAGTCGCAGAATGTAAAATGTGTTTTTTTCCTGTATAAGGAATATTGGACAAACTAAATATTAAAATGGGTGTAGTAGTCACAAAATGTGTTGCAATTGTCTGTCCATGTAAACAATGTGACTTACTGGTCGCGAGTTGCGACCTATCCAGTAATTAGTTTTCAATTTCAACTACACCCATTTTAATGTTTAGTTGCCCAATTTTCCTATACAGGACAAAAAAACCTGCCCAATTTTCCTATATAGGACAAAAAACTTGAGAAATGATATCAATACTTTCTAGAAATATATTTTTTATTATTTTCTAAATTTATTAAAATTTATGATTCTTTGTTTAGTAATTTGTTTGTTGACGAGACTTAAACACAAAACAGGTTAACTCAACCAAAAACATTAATATATTCAGTGAAAGAATGGTTAGGTTTAAATACTATATCAATTTTTTCCACTCGATATAGATATTAGAATTTGTAGCATTGTGATTCTTTTTAAAGACCTGTGTTCATGATAGTTTCGTTTTATCTCAATGATAATTTTTTTCCTTTCAGTACTTTGTTTGCGCTCTAATCTAATTTACTGATAATCCTTTGTGTTAGAGGTTAAATAAGAGTAGAGATTAGAAAAAAAAATCTTTTAGGTGAGTGAACATTTAGATTTAAATATTACATCAAAATTCTTTTTTTTTTTACTTGACTTTTAACATAATCACCTCATTAAAGATCAACATTCATAACGATTTATATTTTATATGAAATTGCACTTCAGTTTGTAATTTTTAATGAATTTTAAATTTTAAAAAAAATGTGTTATAATTTTTTATGTGCACTGAGAATATTTTTAACTGATAGTTGAAAAATAATTTTTTTAGACTAAAAATTACTAAGATCTTATATTTCTTAACAAATTTTTGCACAACCAAATATGTCTTAAAAACCTTAATTATTTATTACTTGTGTTTGACGTTGTTGATTCTATTTGAATAAGCATGTTGTTCATCAAACTCTTCTAAAAAACAAATTTTTATAAATCTGCAAAATAAAAACATGATTTATTTTAAAATTTATGATTACTATAAGCAATAACTTTTTTCTTTTTTTTTTTAAAGATGTTAACAATAACTCCGGAATCACATGCAGGAGAATTAAACTTTTTTCTGCACCCAAACAGATTAAAGTTAAAATTAAGAAATGTTACATTGTTTTCAAAATAAAAAAGGAAATAGGTTGATACCATGCAAATTGCAGGAGCAAGGATAGTATAATTTTGAGCAGAAAATGAGGAGAAAGCATGGAGAAAGCAGAAGTTTGTGTCGGGTAAAAAACGAAACCACGCATACCAAGTACAGATTCGACCAGTGTGGGGTCAAAGTTGTCAGCGTGTAAAACCATTGACCCACTCTCGAATCGACACGTGTGGTGTACGAGCGCAAGGGGACTGGGCTGTTACAATAACACGCTGCACTGCGCGTGACGCTATGATAACTGAACCTTCGTCAGTAACCTAGAATGGCGAGACGTAACATTGGCAGTTTTTTACAGTTTGATGCATAAAAGGATCTGTCACAAGAACTCTGATCTGACGGTCAGGAAAGCTTGATATTAATGCACCTTTTAACTTCTCTTTCGTCTCGTTTCTTGTTTTCTTTGGTTTGCTGAATTGGTTGAATCAAAACATCATTCATAAGAAAAGAGTTTTAAAATTTTGGATTCATGTTTAAAATTTTAATAGCTTCTTAATTAGTGTTCTTAATCAGTATCTTAACTGTAGGATCTTAATCAGTTGTATCAGTTAATCATACTTAATTTTTATATATGAAAATTTTAATTGAATGGTGTTGTAAAATATGTTTACACTATTGATACACACGGTAACTTATTTTATTAAAGTGATTTTAGGCTTAATTATGATGTACTATTAAATTTTGAGTTGAATAGATATAATATTGTTGGTCTAAACCGTTAAATATTTTAATCTTATTTTATAGAATTATTATTAATATTAATAAATTCATCATACACATGTATTGATTAGATAATGATATAAAATAATAATTATTAAGAAAATTAGTAAACTTGTTGTATAGAGTGTTTTTATATCATTAAGAATATTCACGCAACAGGTTTATTTATTTTCTCATTGACTACTATTTTATTAATTTTTAGTCTATTAAGATACTTTCAAGAAAGGAAGTTTTTTATATTTTATATGGATTGAAACACTAAATTAAAAATATCAACTAAAAAACCACTATTTTAGGAAAAAGTTTCAAACAATATTTTAATATTTGATTATCGATAAATATATTTTTCATGTGATTCAATTTTTTATTTATTAACATAGAGTATTAATATTATACTTTTACGCAAAAATAAAAGAATTAATATGATGCTAAAAGTAATGTAACATAATCATTTTTAAGAGAATTAATATTCTTTTATTAAAATTAATGTTACATGAAGAATATGAATAAAAAAATTGATGTTAGATTGAAAGTATAAAATGAAATTGGAACTATTTTTCTTTTTTAACAGTTGGACGGGGAGAGTATGAAGAACCTTTCGTTGTTTCGAAAATAATAATAAAGTAAAATGGAAAGAGAGATAAGTATGCACGTGCATATTTATTTATTAGAGACATAGAACTGGGACACTGCAATTAAATACTCCATCTCGATGATGGTGATATAGGATCATTCAAACTTTCAAGGTTCAAATCCAAGTTATAAGGTCAATCATCCAATTTTTGGTATTATTTATTATTTATGATTTATCAACAATTAATAATATTAAAAGTTATAATAAGTATTATTATTAACCTTCCCTTAAGTCACCCACAAATTAATAATATATATATAATTTTTTATATGCATTATTTGGCTATTTTTAAGAGGAATTCTGTCCACAGTGGAACAGATTACACTTAATAGTTGATCAGTGACGCAGATATTTATGGTTGTGGGGAGAGTATGTGCAAATGTCAATAGATATAATGAACTCAAGTGGCACGAGCCGTCACAATAAATTCGTGAGAATAAGCATGCAGCATGCATAAATATATAATATAAGCTTCTACTTCGGTAATGGAAACCAGGCATGATGAATGTCATTGTCCAAATAATTAAATGTATATACATTTGACTCATTTCATTCAAAAAATATTTATTTTATCAATCTTAAGAAATAAAAATTAAGTTGTCATATTCTTAAAAATAATATAAACTAAAGGCAATTCCTTTATTTAGTTAGGGAGAAGCAAATCGAAGAAAATTTGAAAAAAATTTTAATTTTTTTTTCTGTTTTGGAAATGAACTTTTCGTTTTTTTTTTTTAATTTTAAAAAAGAGAAATAAATAATTACCTGTATTTTCTGTGTGTTTGTTTCCGTGTTGTTCTAAGTTGATAGGTTTGGTGTTGTTTAAAAATAAATTTAGTTTCAAATATTTTGAAAAGCAATCACATGATTTGAAAAAGAAAATCAAATAACTATAGCATTTCTCTTCATTCTTCATGACATAATACATGTAATTCATGATCAAATAAAATAAAATATCCAAAATAAAAATTACACAAAACTAATTCAATAGATTGTTACCACTCATGTAAAAAATAAATAAAAATAATTGAGTAGTTTATTCAAAACCTTACATTTACAAGTAGAAATAGTCTAAATACCTTGTCGGAGGCTTATGGCCTAACTTGTGTATCTTTGGGTTGACCCAGTCTAATTCTTTGACATGACTCATTAGACAAGTCATCATTAGTCCAATTCTTTGGTTTGTTTAGTCTGATTGGGCAACCTGCTGAACCACATCACTACATCTCAGTATTTTTCAGTTATAAATATCATAAAAAATTATACTTATATTTAAAATAAACAAATTTTAAAAACAGATATTGTAATTTGGCTTTTCAAACAGATTTTTATAAATAGATTTGAAGAAACAATTTCACCTACCAAGTCACATGCTAAGACAAATTTTTTAAACAAATAAAGTCATACTGAAAAAAATAGTCCATCAGAAGCCACACTTACCTTTTATTCAAAGACTATCATTCTAATTTTATCTAAAATTACATAAAATAAACTATTATCTATATAATATTTGCATACACAGCAACAAATACCGTCCAATTAATAGCGACACTGTGGAAATTGTTTTTTTTCCCTCCTGTTCTCACTTCCATCTCTTGTTCTGCATGTATTCGACTGATCCTTTTTTTGTCCACTCAAGAATTATACAAGAAAAACGGGCCTTTTTATTTTTACAGCTATCAACAACAAAAACAATGGGCTTGAAGGTGTAATTGGATCTTTAAGGCCCAAAGACAGCAGTTATAGGGTCCAATCCAAAAGTGCATGGACGGAACAATAATAGGAACGAGTAACAAATAAACGGTTTGAAAGAAAAGAAGGGAGAAGAGGTGGTGGCCCACGAGAAAGCGCGAACGAACGAAACGAACGAACATGTCGTTTGCATTTTGTCTGTGATAAAAAGTGTCGTGCGTGCCAAATGTGCGTTTAAAGAGAATGTGTTTGATTCAAGAAACGATCATTCATCATTTTGATTTTTTTGATGATAACAATAGTACTATAACTATAGTATATCCCTGAGTGAGTAGAATTAGTAGTAATCACTTGAGTCCACAGCTTTCAAATCCGTGCCCTGCACCTGTTTGATGAACGATCCACCACCAATAATCAACAACGCCAATGACCTCCTTCACTCTCTTTCCTCCAAATCTCACCTTCCTCCATTCTCAATCTCAACGCGCTGTTACCGTTAGACTTGCTCTTACCAAAACACTCTCTCACAGACACAAATGCAATTCCGTTATCATTCCTTCAACCACCATAACTCACGCTGCTACCAATCGTAGTTTTGAGACCGAAACTGCCGTCGTTGAGAAAGACAAACCACACCCGGAGACTCTTTTTCAAGTTTCCAGTGGCTACCCTTCCCCTTTTGGTCCCACCGCCCGAGACGGTGGGGTCAATTTCGCCATTTACTCTCTCAATGCACTCTCCGCCACTCTCTGTTTATTTACTCTCTCCGATTTTCAGAATGTGAGTCACTCCTCTCTCCCTTTCCATTTCTCTCACAATCAATTTATTAATTTAATAATAAGAGCGTGTATGGAATCAATTCACGTTGGATCACGATAAATTACTAGCTAATGTAGTTTACTAATTTTCCATTTTAGGTCAATGTTCATATGTTTTCTTTAGTTTCACGTTCTCGAATCAATTTTAGGTTCACAATTGATCGTAGATAAAAATAATTTTAAGTAATTTTTACGTTGAATAAACAAATTTATACTGAATTTCACTGTTAACTTGTTTTTGATATAAAAAAATTCAAACGTAATCAATTCACTCCAACTAAAATTAATTTTGCAAAATCAATTTTGCAAAACGTAACTAACTAATTGTTTGTGGTTGTTGACAATTTGAGTTTATTTGTGGCAGAATCGAGTGACGGAGTATGTTCCTCTTGATCCGTTGATTAATAAGACTGGAGGTGTATGGCATGTTTTCTTAAAAGGAGATTTTAGAGATATGCTTTATGGATACAAATTTGATGGCAAGTTTCTTCCTCCGGAGGGACATTACTATGACTCTTCTCGTATAGTATTAGATCCTTACGCAAAAGTTAGTGCCTCTGCACCCTTTTTGTTTTGATTGTTTATGTATAAATTGGAATGCTGGTAAATAGTGACGCAACAAAACTCCAACTATTGTTGCTATATCTGTGTTTAGTTGTTATTACAATATTAAATTCGATTACTGGAGTGGATCCTAATATTATCTTACTGGTTTATCTAGGCAGTTATAAGCAGAGGGGAGTTTGGCGCTTTAGGGCCTGATGGTAACTGCTGGCCTCAGATGGCTGGCATGGTACCTTCTGGTGATGATGAGGTACTTTATTTATTTTATTGGTTTTAGTTTTCACTCCAAGTTTTTGAAAACTTAAGTTTCATTTTTAATTCCTATTGTGCAACTTGTTTAGTTTGACTGGGAAGGAGATTTGCCTCTCAAGTATGTGCAAAAGGATCTTGTTATATATGAAATGCATGTGCGAGGCTTCACAAAGCATGAGTCAAGCAAGACCAAGTTCCCTGGTACATATCTTGGTGTGGTGGAGAAGCTTGACCACTTAAAGGTGAAGTTTCTGATCCTCTTCTTAAATAATTTGAAGAGTTCCTTGTGACATTTCTACTAAATTACTGATGGTTATTTTGTGAAAGCGGTTCAGTACTTTTTTAATTTATTTCTGAATCTAAAAACTTCTAGCATCTCTCTGATGGTAACAGCATTAAAGTATCAATAGATTGTACATTTCTGAACTAATTGTTATGATATCCTCACTAGTATAAGAAAAGATGCGGGTGTGTTTTTTTAAGCCATAGGCATTAATTTTTCAGTGAGACAGCAAAATGCGTGACTGTAAATGAACTTGATGGAGTCAAGGGGAGACACTGGGCCGAGTCATACTGTCATCTAGCCATATCATCCACACTATTCTCCCATGCTGTTGAATCCATAATGTTTGTTCTTCACGAGCTTGGGATTGCACATTATTTGTTTAGTCACTTTATCACGTACTGTACAAAGCAGCTATGAACACTTAAATTGTTTGCAAAATGAAACTGCTTTCAATTGGCTTTATTTGTTTTGCAGGAACTGGGAGTAAATTGTCTAGAATTAATGCCATGCCATGAATTCAATGAGCTCGAATACTCCAGTTACAATTCTGTACAAGGGGATTACAGGCAAGGGAATTTGTTTGCTAATGGAATAATTATTATTTTTGCCAATGGTTTCTGGTTATGTTGGAATATTCAAGTCAGATTCTGGTCATATTTGCCACTCATTAGAATCTTTGAGATAGCTTTTAACCCTTGATGCCTTGCATCTTGCAAAGTGCTATCCCATAATTTTCCTTTGTATCTCTTAGCTCAATGTGAGCAACTCGTGATCTCATTGAATATTTGTAGCTCGTAACAATTCTTTTTTGACTTCTATGTAATGCTATATCTTTCTTATAGGGTCAATTTTTGGGGGTATTCAACCATCAATTTCTTCTCCCCAATGCTCAGATACTCATCTGCTGGCATTAGAAACTGTGGCCGTGATGGGATTAATGAAATTAAATTCCTGATCAAAGAGGCACACAAACGAGGAATAGAGGTCACCAAAATTTCATTGATTTTCTTTTGCTTGTTGTTTTATTTTTTTAAAAAATAAATTATAATTTCATTACTATATTACCATGCAGGTTATCATGGATGTTGTTTTCAATCATACAGCTGAAGGGAATGAGAATGGTCCCACTATTTCTTTCAGAGGTGTTGACAACACGATCTATTACATGTTAGCTCCCAAGGTGAGCTCAATATTTTTGCTCTGTTTCAACTACTTAGTTGACTTGGGTGTTAAGACTGAATTACTAAAGAAAATTGAATTAATGGAAACTGACTTTCTCCAGAATTCAGCTCCTTAGATAAACGAAACAGAAATATAATATGGAAGACATATAGATAATTGCCAAATAACAGGGAAATATTCCCCAAGCCAGCCAAAAGGCTGCCAACCAACTTCAATCCTCAAATACCCCCTACCATTCCATTCCTCCTCCTTTAGTTTTGTTCTTCTTAATCATTAGCAGAATCCCCCTCCTTGATTCTTCATGCCACCTGTCATTTCTGTTATTTTGCCCTCTTTACTAACTGATTCCTTTTCTTGTCCAGCTTCTTTCTTCTCTCGTATAATTGTCGGCCTTGGTTACCAGACCCAGCTCCTTGCCTCTTATGTCCTGATTTAACTGCCCCTTTCCTTTTTCCCTTCTCCTTTATACTTGTGTCAATGGCCCATCAGTTAGAAATTTTTTAGCCTGGGAGTAACTCAAATCCTTCCCATCCAGTAGGAAAAATATTTTCAATTTATGAATAATTAATTGACATGAATAAAACACTTATTTTGTTTAAAATCTTAATATTTACTTAAGGATTGTAGTTATTTTTTGCAGATTGGGTTTTCATGGCTCTATGACTATTTTTAATTCTTTTTTTAAAATTTCAACTAGATTACTAGATCTACTTTCATGACCTTTTAGGGGGAGTTCTATAACTATTCAGGATGTGGGAACACATTCAATTGCAACCATCCAGTTGTTCGACAATTTATAGTGGACAGCTTAAGGTATGCTTACAATGATTATCGAAGTACAGTTTTATGAAAAGTATTCCTCATGGTTTTTTGAAAAAGTTATTTTAAACCTCTATCTGTATATTATATTTCTCAATTCTTGATTTAAAATCAATTATTGGAAAGAATGTTGACTTTTCATGCCTATGGGCAGATTTACATGCTTGTGTACCTATCTGCGCCATTGATGCACAATTACATGCATGCTTAAATCATTAATTTCAGATATGGAGGTGTATGTGAGACAGTTCCTTAAAGCCATCAGAGAACATATTAAATCTAGATGCTAGATTAGTGATTAAGCTGAGTCTGCAGTCACACATCTAGCTTATATCACTTCTAATAATGTATAAATTTATTTAAATTTATTGCAGTCTGGTCAGATTTCTTTTCAATTGTTATTTACTATAGGGTTACGACTTACAAATTGCTAATTGAAGATCTTACTATTTTTCTCATACAACAGATATTGGGTATCAGAAATGCACGTGGATGGTTTTCGCTTTGATCTTGCTTCTATTATGACCAGGAGTAGCAGGTTATATATAGTGCATTGTTTCTCAAAATTTCTAGGAAACTGATACATCTTACTGTTCTTATTTCCTTTTCTTGGTTGTTACCAGTCTCTGGGATGGAGTTAATGTATTTGGTGCTCCAGTAGAAGGTGACTTGCTTACAACTGGAACCCCTCTTGGCAGCCCACCATTGATTGACTTGATCAGTAATGATCCTATACTTCGTGGAGTGAAGGTTTTACAACTTAATTCTTTTCAATCAATTGTGAACCTTTATTTATTATTTGTTTGAGGACATACACTATATCCTTATAGAGATATTTCCATGCTTTGTAATCATTTTATCAAAGTAACTTTTGTAATGAAGGAATCTTTTTTAGGGTGATTTCATGAAATAAACAGATTTCACCAAAATGATATACTAACTTTGTTGGAAATTGGGATTTTTGTAAGTTATCCCAGATTGTGCATATAAATCTCTCTATATATAGTTTGTCTGTTTACCCAGCAGATAAGGGGTTTAAGGCATGTTAATTAAGTTTTATGCTGATACATAAATGGGGCTTCATTTTGTTGTTTGATCTGGGATTGCAACTTTCAAGGTTAGAGTAGCTAGATTGCTTTGATTATTTTTGTATCTGAAAAGAGAGATGAATTCTGACATTTCTGTTAAAAGAAACTAATGGGAGGAAAGATTGGTGTGCTTTGCTGGTCATGTCTACGGTTTTTATGATTAAAGTGTGATTAATATAGATTGTTTTCAGTGAAACAATGAAAAAAGTTGGCGTTGTTAAGGGACAGTGGACAGTACAAGGAATAAAGGGTGACTTAGGAGAAAAGAAGTATGGGAAACAGCAGAATCATTATGTTTCTGAAAGAAATTTCATAAGTACCCCAAACACTTGGTAAGGAAATTTTAAACAATTTAATTTCAACAGTTGCTCAAAGCTGTTGTTTGCAATGGACTGATTGTTAGTGGCTATGAACTTCACCTTTGGAACTTGGATTGTCACAAGTGAAAGTCCATTGATATAAGTAGATGTATATGACTGGTTGAATAATTTAAAAAGAGATGGGATAAACTGGGTCATAAAAATTATTTAGGTGATTAAGCTGTTATTATTTGCAATAGGTGCATACTGTTGGTGTTTATTACCTAAACTCACCTTTGGAACTAGAATAGTCACAACTCACTAGTTAAAAGCAGCTTTTGAGATAGTGTTTCCTTCTAGGTGTTGTTTACTGTCTTGCTTTACCCTCACCCATATTCAGTGCCTAACACAAGTAGTTTGCTTGACTTGTTCTTCCCTCAACTGGATTTTGATTGGTCAGTGTAATCCTTATCTGTTTTATAGATTAGTTTTTCACTCATCTGGAAGCAGTTGGCTGACATGCAAAGTTTCTTAATTTCCTCTTTATAGCTTATAGCTGAAGCCTGGGATGCTGGAGGCCTCTATCAAGTTGGCACTTTTCCTCACTGGGGTATTTGGTCTGAATGGAATGGGAAGGTCAGTGCAGACATAGCTGTTGGATTCACAGCCCCATTATTTTATTGTGACAGCTGGATGTGGTTGCACAACTTGAAATGGAACTTTGATTTGAAAAAGAGAGCTTGATAATACAACGCACATATCATAATTGCATCACTTCTATGACATATCATGTGTATCTTGTAGCCTATTTAACTGAAAGTGCAAGAATAATTGCATCAGGTTTCATTTTTATTTAAAATAACCTGGTTTTAAGTTATATGAACTTGTCAACACTGGAATGCAGTTAAACTTTGCATGTAATCTGCCTTCATTATTTCTTCACTATTTCTTTCTGGAATTGTAATTTATGATGGGATCTGCTATTTAATGAGTAAATTACTGTCTACAGGTATCTGTCTTGGCTTTTTCAAATGTTTTTAATCTTAAAGAAATTGTTGGAATATGGACTTGGCATAAAATTGCTCAACTAGTTTTTATGACTAAACTGCAACCAATTTTCTCCTTTTCTAGACTAGACTGTATATATACTTACTAAGACAACTGGAAGAATGGTCATATGTACATATTTATGATAATCTTCTTGATTCCCTTCATGGAAGATAAAACATTGACAATTTAGCCGAAGTCTATGGACTGTTTACCTTCAAATAAATGGTTTTCCTTTCTACATGCTCCTCTCTATCTTTATTCTTTGCTTTCCATGTATGTATATCACTTTAAACAGCATGCTCACCAATTTTCCAAATAATACATGATCCAGAAATTGCATGTTATAACTTGTATTTGTGGTGATTTCTATGAACTATCTTATGTGGAACAATTCTTGCATTTTGCAGTATAGAGACACGGTGCGCCAGTTTATCAAGGGTACAGATGGCTTTGCTGGAGCATTTGCTGAATGCCTTTGTGGGAGTCCTAATTTATATCAGGTTTATCTGCTTCTCGTGACGCTACAATAGTAGAGTTTTTTTTGTATATAGACTCCCACATCTACTCTTATAATTGTTATCACTATTGTTATTTGAATGGCTCCTGTTGTTGATTCAACATTATACCGTAAACATCTTGTTTGGCTGTCTTTGAACTTGCTCAATATATATATTTTTTTCTCACTTGGGAGATTTGTATTTATTTCAGCTAAATTTTGATGTTTTAGGTCTTGTATTGCTATGTTCTTTTCGTCTACTTTGTTGTTTCTTGTAGTGGACATTACATTACTCTATATTTGACACAGGGAGGAGGAAGAAAACCATGGAATAGCATTAACTTTGTATGCGCTCATGATGGGTTCACTCTAGCTGATTTGGTGACCTATAACAACAAGAATAATTTGTCAAATGGAGAAGACAATAATGATGGAGAAAATCATAATAATAGCTGGAACTGTGGACAGGTAGATGACCACAAACCTGCTTCAGAGTTGCATTTAAAGTGGTTTTCCTTTTACTTTTCTTTCTACTGAATGGTGGTACATCATCTCAAGATTATTTTAACGACCTGAATATCATTATTATTACTACATCTCTAAATAGTATTTCGCTCAAAATATTAGAATCTTTTTGTAAAGTTACACGAGTTAACGTGATCTTTGTATTAAATGTTAATTCATATTCTGTAACTAATATAGGAGGGGGAGTTTGTCAGTATCTCGGTGAAGAAATTGAGGAAACGACAAATGCGGAATTTTTTTCTTTCTCTCATGGTTTCCCAGGTAAGGCCCAATTAACTGTGTAGTTATAGTCCTTTTCCCAATTTGTTTGGACAGTAAGGACTTCTTTATGTTGCATTTTTAATTTAAAGCTGTGGCATTTTTAATTGATCAAATTATTCTTTGTTTATAGTTATTAATATCAAGAGTTCTGTTTACTGATCTGTAGTTTATCTTATCAGGGAGTTCCGATGATATATATGGGTGATGAATATGGACACACGAAAGGGGGAAACAATAATACTTATTGTCATGATAATTATGTGATCCTCTTATCTACTACTAGAATTTTTCAATGTACATGCCACCATATTGTCAATTTTATTAACTTCAAACCTTTTGCAGCTTAATTACTTCCGATGGGACAAAAAGGAAGAATCCTCATCAGACTTCTTTAGATTTTGTTGCCTTGTGACTAAGTTCCGCCAGTAAGTACCTTGTGCATTCTAGCTGGATTCTTGCTTCTTCTTCCTTTTTTTTTTTTTATTTAAATATTCCAAAATTATACTCTTGCAGGGAATGTGAATCACTAGGCTTAGATGACTTCCCAACTTCAGAGAGGCTGCAGTGGCACGGTCATTTTCCTGGAATGCCAGACTGGTCTGAAACTAGCCGTTTTGTGGCTTTTACCATGGTACAATAATTTTGTTTCCCATATTGCCTCGTGGATATAAGAATTCTGCTACTGGTGAAAAGCTATAAGAACCACATTTTAGGATCTATCTTTTATAATATTAACCTAAAAATATAAAGTAGGACTTCTTCCCAGTAACTTTAAGCGGATGAGTCGAACCAAGCAACTGAGCATCTGGCAATGACAGTATGTGCATGCCTAGCTACGTTGACGAATAATCTTTGAGGTACTGCTGTTGTAAGGACAAAGAATGCATAGTTAGCAGTCTCCTGGACATTAAGTTTGGTAGAACATACATGTGGAGTCAAGAAAAGTTAGAACTCCTATTATGATTGCTCCCGTACCAATTTGAACACGAGTAAAGAAGCATTTGAATTTGAAAGGCCAAATAATTAAATATGAGATATTGTTCCTGGATATAAACCAATTCCCTCTCACCCAAAGCTCTCAACGTTATACTTAGACTAGCATCAGTGAACTTTAGATCTCTCAGTAGCTTCATTTACGTGAGTACTTTTGTCGTAGCAAGAATGTTAAATCCTGTATGTTCTTTTATGACTAATACCCTTAGTTGGCATGAACTTGATCCCAGGTGGACTCGGTGAAGGGAGAAATTTACGTTGCATTCAATACGAGTCATTTGCCTTTCACAGTTACCTTGCCAGAGCGTCCTGGATACAGATGGGAACCTCTTGTTGACACCAGCAAGGCTACACCATATGATTTTCTCACTCCTGACCTTCCCGGAAGAGATATTGCAATACAACAGTATGCTCAGTTTCTGGACGCCAATATGTATCCCATGCTTAGTTATTCTTCCATTATCCTTTTGCTCACTCCAGATGAAAATGCTTAGCTTGCAAAATCCTGCTTTCTTCTTATTTATCAGCCATATATTAAATCCTGCTCCTAGTATGCTGGAAGCATTAAAGAAATCTCTGGATCAGTAAATAAAGAATGCATTGAAAATTTTCATTTCCCGTTGCATAGGAAAGTAAACAAATAAGGAGAAGAAAAATAAGCTGTATTAGTGATGTAATGATACGATGATGGAAAAGTGGTGAAGTTGTATTTGCTCCACGTTTTTGTAATGGCCTTCTATTTGTGTGTGCGGAAAGAAGCACTTGAAGGAAATTTTGACCCTGCCAAGATATGAACCTAGGCACCTTTCAGGTAAGCCACCTATGGCCACTGTATTCCTACTTGCTACCACCATTTCCTACTTGAAAAACACTATTTTCATTATCTTCTATAATTTCAATTTTTAATTATTGTCAAACATTTTAAACTTTAAGATATTTTTACGTATCGATATTTTTAAAATTTATGTTTTTATATGGAAATATTAGACACTTACTGTTTTTAAGCATCATAAAAGAATGATCAACTTTAAATATATACTTGGAAAAAAAACATAATGATCAACTTTAAATATTTATGAACATGATCAACTTTAAAATATAATGATCAACTTTAAATATTTA
This sequence comes from Hylodesmum podocarpum, assembly GCA_026586105.1. NCBI lineage: Eukaryota > Viridiplantae > Streptophyta > Magnoliopsida > Fabales > Fabaceae > Hylodesmum > Hylodesmum podocarpum. The sequence continues at coordinate 2,337,966 of JALJEV010000403.1, forward strand.
TAAACAAGATCAACTTTAAAGAAAAAATTATCAACTTTAAATATTTATAAAAATTATTATTTTTTATTTCCATTCATTATCATTTTAAAACTTTAGCTATTTTACACGTTTTCATATTTTATTTTTAAACTTCTTCGTGAAACTTTTTCATAGTTTTTTTAAACATAATTTTTACTATATCAACTTTTAATTTTCTTCTTTTAATCATCGTCATACTCTTCCTCAATATTTTTTATTGAAACTAATAGAAAAAATAAGATTGGAGTATTATTGTGCTTGACCTTTTAGGAACGATATTAATTTAATTCCTAATTTCTAAAAATTGATAAATTAATCTTTCCCTTCAATTTCATTATCCGATTACAAACTAATTAATTCAATGATTAAATTGGCATTCATTTATAATTTCAATGACCAATTGGATATTTTACTCGTGATATAAATTAAATTAAAGTATAAAAAAATATAAACTCAAGATAATTGATTGTAATTAGCTAACTCAGTGGTCGTTGCGGTCCCTCCTGAATCCATTCACCCTGAATGTTCTTTCCACAACGTCTTCGCTTCACTTTCCAATTCCAAATGTCTCTTTCTTTCACACCCTGCCATCTCATTCTCGTTTTCCTCCTTCTCTAGTCCTCTTCCAATTTCATTTCTTTTTATCATTCATTTTTTTAAAAAAATTCTTTTTAGTATTTCCTTAAACATATATTTTTTTACCATATTATGGAATATAACTATGGATATTAAATTTTATTTCTAACATATCAGTATATATATATATATATATATATTATTTTTATCTTATATCTTTTCCACACTTCTACTTATTCTTTAAGAAAATGATATATTTTTCCCATCATTAATTCATTATGCGAAAAAAAATATATGTGGATAAAGATAAGATTAAGGGAAAAAATCCCAAAAGATGATTTCATTCAAAGAAAAAAAAAACAAGAAGAAGTTAGAAGTACTTCTGTTAAAAAAATATGTAGATAAATATAAGATTTTAAAAAATATGTAGATAAAGATAAGATTTAAAAAAAAATCAAAAGATAATTATTTTAATTTATATGTTTACAAATTGCTGAAAATATTGATATTATTGATAACAAATTGCTGAAAATATTGATATTATTGATAACAATAACACATTTTATCATCAATTCTAAATATAAATAATATAAAAATTTATTTCATAATATAATTTTTTAAAATTCAAACTGATAAATAAATTAATACATAATATCGTGTCTACAAAAAATTTAGAATATTTATTATGTTTTAAATTATAAATTTATAGATAGTTTTTTTTTTTTTTTTTAAAGAAAGGAAGTAACATGTTAGTAGCTGAACAAAATGAAATTTCGTTAACTATACTTTTCAAATATAAGCTAAGAAACTAAAAACAAACCTTCTTTTAAAATAAAACTGTCCAATATATTAAAACTTTCACAAATACTTAACATTTCAAAAATTTCAGTTAAGTAAGATAAAAGAAAGTGAATAGCAGCACCAGAGAGGATAATGACACGTGGGTTCAGTTTTTTTTTTTTTTTTTTTTTTTTGGTGAATACGCGGGTTAAGAGTTGGTGTGTGGAAGGTTTGGGAATACGCCTGAAGTATTCCAGAAAAATCTAGACTCACTCCATAAATACTGCTCTTACCCTTTTTCACTGAACCCAAACTTCACAATCACATTCTTCACTCCTTCTATTTCGTTTATTCGATTCCTTAGCTTTGCATCTCGATTATGGCGCTACGCAAGCTGTTGAAGAGGAAAGGAGGCGTTGACGAAGTCAACCACGATTTCCCTCTCGCTTCTCCCGCCACCAAGATTCGCCGTCTCGTTAGTGCTTCTTTTCTCAATTCTTAAACCTTGCTTCTTTCTTTGTTCGTTTGTTTGTATTTATTTACTAATCAATTTCGCTTTGTTACCGTTTCAGGATGCTGAATTGCCGCCAATTGTGGAAGAGGAAGAACCGTTACCGTTACCGTTACCGAACGAAGAGAGAGCTCTCGTTCTCTTCAAACCACTCGTTCATTCTCCTTCCTCTCTTTCTCTCTCTGTCGATCCTGATCTTATGTCTGGAATTAAGAATAGTAAGTGTTCCGTTCCTTTTATTTAATTAATTAATTATATGCTTAATTACATTTTTATGTTCTAATTGCATCAATCGAGCCAATTGCTGTGAGGTTTTTTTTTTTTTTCTACTTTTTACAATTAGGTTTCTCTATCTGTATTTTTTAGTTGATAGTTTCTCGCGTCAGTTAATTGCGCTGAATATGAGATTGAGGTTTCAAATCGTGAATGAGAGAGAATTTGATGAACGTAATCGGCGTGAATGAATTATGAGAGATTATAATTGCACGATTCCTGTACTTATTAACACTTTTTACAATTAGGTTTCTCTATCTGTATTTTTAAACTGATAGTTTCTTATGACAGTTAATTTTGTTGAATATGAGATGAAATTGAGATTGAGGTTTCTAATCGTAAATGAGAGAGAATTTGATGAACGTAATCGGCTTGAATGAATTATGAGAGATTATAATTGCACGATTCCTATACTAAACGGACTTAAAAAGTGTGGTTAAGCCTTAATTATGTGAAAAATATTTAGTACACAACTATCATAGAAAAAAATTATAAGATTAGTTATAAGAAAAATATAATAAAAAAATTAATAAAAAAAAATACATAAACATCATTGAGTTTGCAAAATAAAGTTGTAATTATCTCATCTTAGTTGTGTGATTGATGAATTAAATAATTATTGTTATTGCAGATCAATTACTGTGGTCCAGACAATGTGACCGTGTGACAGAGCTACAATCACGTGAGAAGGAAAACGATAATGACGAATTGGCGCTTGTGCCTTGGGTACCTTCACCTTCTTACCAGTTCTCTAATGTTGATGATTCTGACAACACAAATACCGAGTTGATGGAAGCTGATGAAGAAGGAGAAGGTGTGGGATCAATGATGATGGATATTGAACAAGAACACGAGGGTGATAGTGACGTTAGAACTTCAACATCAATGAGTCACTACCCTGGAATGACAGAGGGGTTTCAGCAACACTGCTTGTTACCTCAGCTTCCTCACAACACTTCAACTCCAATCACGTGGACACGTTGAAAGATGAAAATTGATAATCATGACATACCACTATTTTTAGTATACGGTAATAGATTAAACTAGAGACTAAAGCAGTTAGTTAGTTTGCTTTTGGAGGAATGGGAATGTTGAAGAGGCCGTCTAGGTAACAAACAAAGGAAATTGATGTGTATAGTTTTGTTTTATCGCCATCTTTGAATTGTAGTTGGTGTGATGGAGTCATTTGGATGATGATTCTTTTTGGAAAGAAAAGGCATTGCACTGAAGTGGGGCTCTATTTTGCTTTTGGTGTGTAAACTGTAAACCACCAGATCAATATTTGAAATCACCATGACAGATGGCATCTTTGATTTATTTTTGCTTTGTAATCAATTTTAAGTTTCTTAAGAAAAATATTTTGCTTGTTTCGATAATTATTTTCAATGAACATGTTTTAAAAAATAAAATATAAAACATAAATGATTAACAAATGGCTTCTCTGTGTTTACTTTGTAGTTTAAGCCTACAAATGTAGGTCATCTAAAATTGATATCGTTGATGATTGTTTTGTCTCATGTAATCTCAACCGGTTATAAAAGACTTGGCTGTAAGAACGGTGCAGATTTGAACTGAAGTAAGCTGCCATCATTTTCTTTTATATACTCATCTTCTACAAGAAACAATGAGAAAAGGCTTTCCACACTCCAAATCAAATAATTCTATTGATTAAAAATAAACAAAGGCTAAGCCATTCGTTGTGTGTATAGCTTCTGATAGTCACTATATATACTATCAGAATAAGTAACTCTAAATAGAATACACTAAAAACACCAAAACCACAGCAAAAACCAAATGGCATAAAACTGGTGGGCAAACCACGATGCCAATCAGATGGCAAATAAAATGTCAGGTCCTTAAAGTACATCGGTATTTCCGAGTTATGACCACTCCTATGTCATACATATCCTGCACTCTATGGTCTTCACAAGGTTTATATATAGATTTGTGCTATATGTACCATCTCTGTGACAGGGTCTGGCTTGAAGAGCAGTTACCAAACTAATGTGCAACATTATTCTATACACCCTAGTCTCCAGAGACGTATTTTTTTTCTTCGTAGTATCTCTGCTCACTCCTAGTTTTCTTAGCATTGCGTTTCTGCATCAGACACAAAAAGGAAGCAGATAACTATGTCATCTTTAAAACTGAAACAACTACACAATTTTGACAGGAAAATCCAAAAGGAAAAAAGCTCCAGTAGGGTAAACTTTTCTGGTTAATCAAAAAATGGGAGCTGATAGACCACGAGCCTGAAAATGCAAAACCACTACAATTTGATCTCTACGTGCACACACACATGTGACCCTTTCTAATGGTTCAGCAGCATGTGAATGACTCAGGCTGGATGTGAAATAGATGTTAAATGAACATTTCCTCTGAGGAAAACTATTCAACTTGTGAAGGATTATAAAATTAGCAACACCTTCGACAAATTCAATAGTGTTGACATATATTGGAACAACCAATTAACCATGTCAATAAATTTTGAAGGTTGCTCAAATATTGAGAAAGTAAAATCGGAAAAAGAAAAATTGTGTTAAAGAAATTACCGCATAAGCTTCATGATTGGCCATTATCCTTTGGGCCACTGTGGCAGTAGTAATATCTTTTGGGCTGTCAAGCAAGCGGAATATTCCCATGCTTTTTGGGACCTCATATGGATCTATTTCACACTGCACATTACAACTTGTTTATTAATATGCTAAAAAACGAAAACAATGCTGAATCCCAAGTGAACTGTGAAAGTACCGACACACTTACATCTAATGACTTCTCAGCAACAGTACCATGCACAACTAGAGAGATATTGAAAGTTGTGATCTGTATGATTCCAAAAAATTAAACTTCATCATAACGAAAACATGCAATAGATTCAAATAATGGTCAATAATGTCAGATGCAGAAATGAACATGTTCATAAATAAACCTCATGATAATGAAAATATCCAATTGGTTCAAATTATCCCAAAAAGTGGTATTTGCAATGTAGCTGTTCAACAGGAATACAAGGGAAAAGATAGAGATGAAGTTTCATGAGATCACTAAGCATTATAAGAATTAAAATTTTCACTGAGTACATAAGAAGGGGGAAAAAGAGACAGCTAATATTAGTCAATGTGCCAAAAACAGTTTCAATAAAATGGTAAAGCTACTTAAATGATTCAGAAAAAGTAGACTCAGAGACTTACCATGTCCTTTGTAATTTCCCAAGGTGAACCAATAATAACTTCATCTACATAACGAGAAGCTAACACGCTAAGGCTACGCTCATGCAGATGCATAATTGGATACTGATTTCCTCTATGCTCACTGCAGGAAAGTTGTTAGTTCTTATCTGAGGTTGACACCATCACCTAGAGAATACTCATAAAGTCAACTTTGCACAATAATAAAGCATATACCTCACTGTCTCGTCTGAGTGGATACCGACTAGAAGAAAATCTCCAAGCTCCCTAGCCCTCTTAAGTATCTGAAAGAACATGGAATAATAAATAAAACACAATCAAAGCATAACAAATAAGTAAAATGGCGCCTGCCTGTTCATGAATTTAGCATTCAACTAAGTTAATAAATTATACAGAGTAAAAAGTTATCACTGTACCGCAACATGGCCTGCATGGAAGAGATCAAATGCCCCATCAATGTATACAATCTGTGCATTTGGTCCAGGAGCCTAAAATAAGACGGAGAGACAGTGGATTATTGCATGAAAAACTCTGCAAACTGTAATGAAGAAGAGAAATTGCGTCCAACTATTTTCACTTAAACTTGCTAGTTGTCAAATAAATTTCAAATCATTGTTTGTTGCATTAAGCTGTGTATATATTGATATGGTTTAGTGTAGCTTTTAATGAAACAGCAGAAACATATCAAACTAAAAATTCACCAGATAGAATTATGAACCAAATATCCATGTCTTAAAAAGAATAGGCATGACACAAGCAACCAAACTACCTTGCCATTTGAAAACTGTACAATCCGTCTGGAAGTTGGTAGGAATTGGGATATGTGGGAAGCCTTTGATTGGTCTTCTTCTTGAGGTTTTACCTCAGTGCCACCATTATGATCTTCACAATTTTTTGGACCTCTTAAAGAAGACATTATTCTTCCTGCATTGAAAGCACAATTAGCTCAAGTACATATCATTAGCTTAATAATGATTTATGCAAAAACCATTAGGGAGCATCAAGATGTCAATTATCAAGATAGAAGCTCAGTACCTACGATATCTGTACTGGAAACTCCTTCAGTACGTTTAATTTGCTTGTAACGACCAGCTTTCTTTGCGGCAGCATATGCATCTGTTCCATCTGGAAGCATGCAAGGATCATCGCCATGTATGACATAGTCAATTTTGTATTCATGAAAGAGACGATTCAAGAATTGCTCAGTAATTGCATAAGGAGCATCAGTTATGACCTCATCCACCCACTTCAATCCACTGACTAAAGCCAGCCTGGAAGATAATTACATTTTCATATATAAAAGTTCACTTCCATAATTCAGTTTCCAGAATCAACAATACAAGAAAAGAGGCAAGTATACATAACTTTAGAATCAACAGAGCTATACAACACCAAATTTATGGAATAGATTAGATGATGTGCCAGGAAAAAAAACTAAAAAAACCAGAGATATTTATACCTCTCCTCCATGCACAAAACAGGTGGCCCTTTATGGGTCATGATCACTTCATCGTTAACAAGACCAACAACCAATTCATCTCCTAGAGCTTTTGCTTGTCTGAGTGCATTGGCATGGCCATAATGCATCAGATCAAAACATCCATCCATGTACACACGAATGCGCCTCTTCCCTGGTTTCTTCTTGTGGAAAATCCCCAAATCAGACCAAGAACATGGCAAAGACAAATAAGGAACACCAATCCCACCAAAGTAACTTGTTGACAAGCCCAGCAAAGCTGCTGTAACCATTAGACCCCCAAATACACGAGGGTAAAGGTTAACCCCCTCCCAAATCCAATTGTTGCTTTCATAATCCATCAACTCCTTTCTTTATTTTTTTTTTTATTATTTTTTTCTTTTGTGTTATTACATATAAGAGGAGGCACAGACCTGCAACCAATCGTCATGCAAAACAGAATCAATTATCAAATGCATTTTCTTCTCACCAAAATCCTACCTAACACACACCATTATTCTCAAGTTAAATTCCCACAAACACTACTAGAAAGAAACTCAAAGAACAAAACAAGCCTTCACAGATGCAGAGAACAAAGTTGAATTGCCACCACAACCAAATTAAACAACCAGTTTGCATGCAAAATTCACAAGGAAAGCAAAAAACTAACAATTGGAACATTCCCATGTTTCTGATCTAGCAAACAACAGTCAAAAAATGCAGCTTTAATGCAACAAAATTAAAAGTCAGAACGAATCTTCAACGGTGTACGCAGATTCAAAAGACCAAACAAAAAAAAAATGCTCCAAATTGAGAAATAACGAAAACCCACCTGAGATCCTGAAGAGAAAAACAGAATTGAGTGAAGAAAACAAAGATGGCAAGAAAAAAAACACGTCTTTTGATGAGACGCAATGGCCGAATGTTAAAAAAAAAAAAAATACGGATGGAAGAAACAAGAGATCGAATCTGAACCTTTTTTTTTTTTTTTCTTTTTGCTTTTTCCACTTGTTGCTGTCTGTGTCTCCTCTGTCTCTCTCTCTCCCCTCCTTTGATTCGTATGGAGGAAAGCTTGTCGTAGTTTTTGGCTTTGCAAAATAGGCTTTGTCTGAAGCAAAATAGGCTTCGCTTTTTTCAAACGTAAGTTAAATAGTTGAAAATTAAAAATATCCCCTTTACTTGTAGTCAATTATGAATGCGCAATAACTCTTTTACTCCTACGAATAGTACTCACAATTATTCTTCTTATTATTAAATTAATTTCATCACAGATGAAATATCAGGAGTATCTGATATGAGTATTTGGCCCACATCGAATGGACCCTTCTTCTTTTCTTTTATGTGGCTGTCAAATAACTCGTTGCGTCACAATTTACAATTTCTGGGGCAACACACTAATTGCGTGTTGCTTCCGTGGTTGGCCTTCACTCTTTTTCAATAAACTTTGTAACTGTTAAGATTGAAATCATGGATTTGAGAGGTGATTTGTACGTGTATGGCTTTTAACTAAAATTGAATTAATGAATTTAAGAGGTGATATATACGTGTCTGCTTTTATCTAAAATAGAACATGGACTTCAAGTTCTGTGTGAAAAGTTATTGAAAGAGATCATTTTTCTCAAATAAAGTTTTCTCCGAATATAAAGAAACAAATGTGCATGGTCTAGATTATCATGTATTTCAAGACACGTACGCTACAAGAATCTTTGTCTTTGTCTTTTTTTTTTTTTTTTTTAGAAAAAATCCTGTGCATGATTCTTTGCCTAATGGCGCATATCTAGCTTAAAAGTATGTTGTAAATTATTGTGAGAAATATGAGAAAAAGTAAAGACATAAAATGTCTCTTTTGGTATATTTTCGTGTATAGTATTTTAATTTTTTTTTTCAAAAATACATAATAGATAATTAAGTGAGACTAAATAATCCGTTATAAAATGTGAAGAAACTGTCAAAAGTCTCACAGTACTCATACCATGTCTGTCACGTGTATATATATATAAATGGGAACAATCCTCACCTTACAAGCCCAATTTTATAAAATTGAGTTAGGCTCATAATTTACTCTAATTCGATACAAACCCATTAATATATATTATTTTAGCTATATTTGTGTTACATATTTTAAATTATTTTATTTTGAAAGATTATATTTTTAGTTAATTTTATTTATATACATTAAATTTATAAAAACAACCACGATGTTCACTTGAAATTACGGGAGAAAATAAATAATTTAAAACATCAATATCAAATCATTACTTCAACAAAATCATATATATAAATTAAGAAAATTATTTTCTGAAATTTCATATTAACTAATTTTATGAATAAGACATGAATACGTTGTTACTATAAATAATTCTTATTAGAGATGAAGGGAAACTCGTCAATATAATTATATGAATAATAATATTACAATATGTGTAATTGCAGATATTATCATTATTCTCCATCTATAAATTAGATTATTTTTATAGATTATTCAACGTATTTAAATAATAATTATTTAAAATGGTGATTATTTTTATTTAGTTAAGTGGTTCATTAAATAAAAATTGAATTTTATTTAAATGTCAAGTAAAATCAATTATTAAACTAATACGTACTTGTTTTGATATATTGTAAGTTTAATATACATAAGTGAAATTAATTAAAATATCATGTAATAAATGAAAAATTTTAACTACACAATATATTATCAGCACCTAATATAAATTAATTTAAACATGTAAAAAACACATATGTAAATATTGTAGAAAGATAAACATGTCAACATGAACTAATATTTATCGGCGATAAACTATAAAATGTATCGAAAAAATGACAAATTCCAAATCGTAGTAAATTGAAATTCTTAAAAGATCATATCCCAAAAATTAAAAATACCTAAAAGTATCCGAATATACGTTTACCCTAAAGACATTTGTGTCTGTCTATGTATTTTCTTATCTTTTTTTATTGATATGATCTAAAAGAATATTAAGACATTTTCATTAAATCATACAATTTATTCCATTAATGGAGTTATACCCACTTGACTAATCTATATTATTCTCTATATTCGTTGGAAGCGTCAATTACTTTTATTGATTCTTTCAAAGATAATAGGTACAAAGAAATGTTGACAAAGGAAGCTTAAAAAGGAAGCTTGAATTACTTTTATTGATCCACTTTCAAACAAAGAAAATAGGGACGTGTTTGATTTTATGTTATAAAATGGACTGAGTCTAAAATTCGCTTAATTTTTTTTAATATATTTAATTTTATATTAGGAGGAAGTTAGAATTGTTTATAAAATAAAATAAGTCGAAATAACTTTGAGAAACCTTCATGGTAGATAAAAAAAAATTTACACTGAATTATACGATAAAATTTATTTTATAATCTATATCACTTTAAAATTAATTTCAATTGAAATTAAATAATATATATATATATATATATATATATATCAAATTTATCAAAAATTAATTGAATTTATAAACTATATCACTTTAAGTAATTAAAATATCCAATTATTTACAAAATTAATTTCTCACACAATCAAATTCATCGATGCTGTTCAAACACATATGCTCTATGTGTTTACCAAATACATTGTAATAATGTTCAAGTGTATCACAAAATGTGTTAGATAAGTAATATATATATATATATATATATATATATATATATATATTAAAAAAAGTTTTATTGCATTGAAAAATGAAAAATATTTTACTTTTTAAGTATTCAAAAACATTTTTCAAATTATTTTCAATGTTCCTAGCTAATACTATTCAAATGCTCCTCAATAAGGATGTTTATAAGTCGATTTCTTTCAATTTCAAAGAAAATATTTTGTCACAAATAATGTTTTTTACAAAATATTGTGATAATAATATTGACGCATCACACTACATGCATGTTTTTATATGAATTTAATTTTGATATATTACTAGAGAAAACATTTTTTCTGCTACAAAATTATCCTAAATTTAACTTCCAAAAAAACTATTGTAAACTTTAATAAGTTTCAATTATATAACAACTCATAATTGGATAACAACGTAAATTATCAATGAAATCCAACCAAATTACTTTTACATTACATTCTCTTAAAATAGAAAAAAAATCCAACCTAAACATTTTTCTACATTTTTTCCAAACTATAAAGAGTATAAAAATATAAAATTTACGATGTACACATTGTTATCTTTACATTTATCTACTCTAGTCTCAACTTACTTAGAATATATTACTATTTACTCTATTAATTGTTAATAGATATTGCTGTTATTAATAAAGTTGCAGCCCGGTATAAAATTTACATTGTTATAAGTTACTTTTAACTATCAGGTTCAAATAAATGTAAATTATTAATAATATCAATTTGTTTTTTTCTTTAAAAAAAGTGTACATAGTTCATATAAAAAAATTCATTTGCAAAGTATACCTTATAATAAAATGTACTAAAATGGAGTGGCATTGAAATGCAAGGCCTTAATAATTAAGGTATGTGTCTAATGAGATTTTTTCTCCTACTAGCAACTTACATAAGAATTATCAAACTACATGAGAGAGATTACACAATAATGATTTGTTTAATGGAGAGATGGCTACTTTTTATTTTTTTAAAGTTTTATTTGAGGTTTAATATAATTATATTGACTACTTGTAGTTTATTTTAATGTTAATTATTTTTTACTGATAGCACGTGAAATCTATTCAAGAAATTGTTTAAAGTTGTTTGATTGAATTATTTAAAACAATATAATATCTTATAAAATATAAAATATCTATGAAGCAACTAACATGAGTTGCATGTGAAAGATGCTTTAAGAATTTTTAAAAGAATTGCATAATTATCGGTAAAGTATGGAGGGTATATATGGTATTTCATTTCACTCTTCTCTTTCTTCTTGGTGTGGGCCTATAAAATTGCAGATCTAATTGCATGCATGGTTTAATGTAAAAAAATTATATTAAAAAAAAGTCTTAAATCCGATAAAAAAAAGTAATTATTCATTACTTTTAGGATTAAGAGTTAAGTTGATAATTTGAATCTAAACTTTCATTGAGTTGAATCCACTTCGTATTTGTAAATTTATTTAGTGTTCAAATTGAGCATGGTGCGGATTTAGTTTAAGAAGAGTTGAATTTGAAAAAAAATAATTAAAGTTTATTATATAAATATTTCCTGTTTATAATTTTAACTAATCAACAGTTAATTTTATACAGATAAAAACAAGAGCACCTTACAATAAAATGCAGACGTAATTTGATGATTGAGAACTTGTCTATAATGCTTTTAGTTTTGTGATTTTAGTTTTAATTTTTTTGTATTTGTAGTTGTCGAATTTTAACATCAAAATGTAATTTAAAACTGTATAAGTTTATTTAGATTTTTTCTTCGTAAATATTTATAATAAAAAACAAAATATAAATTTATTCACAAATAAAATAGCTCATATATATAAAAATGATGGATGTAAGAAGAAATATTCAAATTGAACTTGTTCCACTTTTTAAAAGGATTTGAGTTTATGCTTTGAGCTTTCTAAACGAAAACAACATGCTCCCTTACAAAAATATTAATAACATGTAACTATGATTTTAGAATAAATTTTCAAATTGAAATAAAACCGAACTAAATAATTGTATTTTAGTTAAAAGGCTAAACCCAACCAATGATAACAACTAATCTCAACCTCAAATCCCTTAGTCAGTGATTGTATTTAGACATTGAAAGTTTTTACTTCAAATAAATTATTGTTGTTAATAGTTAAAATTTCTAAACATATCTGATCATATTTATGGGTTGTTAAGGTTAATTGGTCTAACCAAATTTAAATTGACCAATCTAGAAAACAAGAACATGTAATTGTTGCAATGACGACACTAATAACACAAGTAATAGTAATAATAATAATAAAGAAAATAATAATATTTATAATAAAAATGGTAAATTAATAATGACAATGTGAGAATATCTATTAGAATCCAAAGTAACAAAAATTAATGTATAATAATAATTTCGGCGACAATGACACTAATTATATCAATGATTAATAATAGTTGTGATTTTACCTTGACAATATATAATAATATTATTATTATTATTAAAAAATAAAAAAAAATAATAACAATACAAAACGATATGTAAAAAATATAAAATAATAACGAGAAATGTTATAATTAATTAGTAAAAGTAGTCATAGTTATAAATGTGATTATTAAAATCTCATGCTATTGTCTTTATCAAAGTCGGGCATTAGTTTAATGGAAAAAGCGGTTCATAGTGCGTGTGTCTAACACGCCCGCAAATTTGCCACCGAAGAACATATACGTAAAAGAATTTCATAAAATTTTAAAATTTTCATAAAATTTAATTTACTATATAAAAAAATTGTTCTACTATAATCTTTAAACTCATAAAATTACGAGAGTTTATCACCATTAATTCACTTGTTCCCATATAAGATTTCAAAAAGGAAAAAATATAACCCAATATTAAATTAGAAGAGAACGATTTAATTATTTTTTATTAAACCAATATAGATCTTCAGATTTTACGTGATCTTTACGAATTGGACTAATTAATTAATTAATTATACAGTGAGAGTCAAATTCAAACAAGTTTAGTTAATCTTAAACAATGATTTACATTAGTTAATCCTCCATGGTAAATAGATGGTTAATAAAGTAAAAAAAAACAAAAGAAAAACATAAAATTAAAAATGAGAGGTATGTGTAAGACATAGAAAAAACAAGCAGAGGACAGAGAAAGGGATTTGCGACTTTGATTTTCTCTCTGCTTTTGGGTGATGGCTTTATCTCTACCAATCCACTCTCCTCCCACCGTTAATCCTTTCCGGCGAACCCTAAAACCCTCAATCTCCACGCGCCGCCGCGTCAACCACCGCGTTTGCGTTGCCAGCGGCGGCGTTCCTCTTCTCCAAGTGAGTGAGCTCAGGGCGAAGATCGTTGAAAATAACGTGGAGATTTTACACGGAGTTAACCTCACCGTTAACCAAGGAGAGGTCCACGCTATCATGGGGAAAAACGGTTCTGGCAAAAGCACTTTCGCTAAGGTTATTCTCTTTCGTTTAATTCAAATGAAATAAAAAAGAGAAATACTAATAACCTACTATGTAGCATGCTCTTAGTAACACACTCCACGTAGTTGGTTGGAATTTATTGGAAATAACGTAATTGTACGAGTCTTTGTCCTTGTTGTGATTTTATAGTTTTTGAATTGGATGAACGAAGATAAAATTGTTTTTGAAGTGATGTGATTTATGTTTGAATGTTGTTAAAACTAGTTTGTTGTAAAATTCAGTGGAAAATTCTAGATTCAACGTAAAAGTTACTCGATGTTCTTCAATTTAGAATTAATTCTGGACTCAATTAGTTATAGACTTTTTCCAACGGAAAGCTGACATGTTAAAATTTATCTAAATCAATTTTGGAAACCAAACACACACTAATTTTATGTTTCTAGTACTTTGTCAAAAAAACGATGGACCTTTTAGTTTTGAAATATGATGATGGTAATTGGACTATATGCAGGTTCTTGTGGGGCATCCGGATTATGAAGTAACTGGAGGTAGTGTGGTGTTCAAAGGGGAGAATTTGCTTGAAATGGAACCTGAAGAAAGGTCTCTTGCGGGTCTCTTCATGAGTTTTCAATCCCCAGTTGAGATACCTGGTGTTTCCAATGACGAGTTTCTCGTCATGGCCTACAATGCTAGGAGAAAAAAGCTCGGTTTACCTGAGCTTGGACCACTTGAGGTATTGTAAAAGTTGAATTGCATAAGTTGATTTTAGTTTGTCAGCAATAAGTGTTTAGAGTCCCTTTTCTTATTATCTGTGTCATATTTTCTTTTGAGTTCGTTTCTCATAATTATATGTTGTGATTGTGATTGCTTTTTGTGGTGCAGTGTTTTTCTTACCTGATGGAGAAACTTCAGCTTGTTAACATGAAGCCTGACTTTCTAAATAGGAATGTGAATGAAGGGTTTAGTGGCGGTGAACGCAAGCGGAATGAAATCTTGCAGCTTGCAGTTTTGGGGGCAGACTTGGCTATTTTGGATGAGATTGATTCTGGGTTGGATGTTGATGCGCTCAGGGATGTTGCCAACGCAGTTAAACGGATTCTCACCCCGAGCAATTCTTTGTTGATGATAACACATTATCGACGGATTCTGGATCTTTTGAATCCTACACATGTCCATGTCATGGTAATTTATGAATTACTATTGGTCTTGAATATTGTTGAGTTTTGGACTTGGAATATGGTGCATGGTTTCCACTTTTCATTATTGGAATTAAGATGCTAGTCCTCTAACACTCTGTCTCTCTCTTTTTGTTGGGATACTGTGCAGAAAATATTTTGCTAAATGGTTTTGATCTTTGGAATCTTTTGGTATTTAAGAGCATTTTATTAAACATTTGAGTCGTAACTTGCTTGATTTTTGCAACTTGCAAGTTGGTTTGGTCCAAAAGAACATAAAGAAATGAGAAGATAATCCCAAAATTCATGCAAAGGACAAACTTGACGAAGCAGATTTCCTAATGAAAGTACATGGCATGAACACACTCTCGCCTAATTTGTCCAAAAGCTGAAAAGCTACTTTATTCTAACTTATGAGAGAAATTTAATTCATTTTACCTCGCTATTTCTTCTCCTACAAGTATTTAGTGCTTTTTAGAAAGCAGTTTAGACAGTGTATGAGAAATTGCATGTGTTTATGTATTATGTCTGTGCTGTGAAAAGTGTATGAGAAATTGAATGTGTGTATTATGTCTGTGCTGTGAAATAACATAAATGAACCTTTTTTTTCTTATAAAAATCAGGAAAGAGGGAAAATTGCAAAGACAGGCGACATATCGATGGTAGAAGCTATTGAGGCAGAGGGATACGAAACAGTCTCTTCTTTAACATAGTACAGCTAGTATTGGTATCCTTTCTAACTCTTGTGTGAATTTCCTGTGGTTATTTCAGTTTAAATTAACTGTCATGTTGTAAATATTTGCTTGAGTATCCCTTTCAAGAACTTAATTAAGAATTAACGGTAGATATATGATGGACTAGATTTTCTTATTTTTCTTTTTTTTTTTTTGGGGGGGGGGGGGTTGGTGGGGCTGGGTATAGCTATATTTTATTTTCATGTCGATTAAGAATCTCCATTCATTCTGGTTTGATTTTGGTGTTCTTGCTCCATATCCACATGGCAGTACTGCACAGGCTGGCATTCAGTAGTTAGCATTTACTGGAACTTTCTTCTATAAGGATGAATTTCGGAACTATGATTGTTTCACTTCTCAAAGACCTAGTTGAATATTTTTTTTATCAGCAAAATGTAGTTGAATATTATCATCTTTGTGGAAACTGGATACAATTTCATTTATATTATTTAACCCGTATTAGAACAAAGCATGTTTCTGGGCAGCAAGATTGTATACTTCTTTATACCAAGAATAGTAGTTACAGATCCTAGGCATGTGCATGTGGTGTTAATTACTATTAGTAACACATCATGTATCCATCTATCTAATGTTTTAGTTTGCGATGTTAAGAATAGTATTTAGCAACCAAATACTCTTTTGTTTGTCTAATATTTATAAATTCAAATTGTAATTGCTTACAGATATGCCTTTCTCAGTAGTAAAATCCTGGAAGATAAGAACATCATTAAATGTAGAATCTCAATGCGTCAACTTTGGTCTCACTATCATTGGCACATATAAGGAGCAGAAGAATATTTTCAACATAGATATTTGAGTTAGGGTGCACTACCAGGTAAAATTCATTCAAGTTCAGTTTGTTCCAAATTCTGAGCACTTCATTTAACTAGTTTGATAAAAAAAATTCCAAACCATTTTCTTAATTTGGTTTCATAAAATGGACTTACTATGGATTGCTTAATGTTCAATGATTACTGCTATTGATAAACTGTATTTGACTATGCTAAATGATGTAACTTAGTAGTTGTTTGGCCCTTCAAACATTGATTGGGCTTATCAAACAACTTAGTATCAAGTTTGTCTGAGTCGTCTGTTAGAGAAAAGTTGTCATATTGCTAGTCTAAATCTGGATTTATATATTAATATGGAGCTGCCGTTTCTGATTGTGTTTTTCTAAGAATGGGAAGGGAAAGTTCTTGTAATATACCTCAATTATTGTATACATGATAAAACTTTCATAAATACCTGTGTTTTTTGTGTTGCAGATATGTATGATGTGTTATAGTGAAGCAGTTGCTCTAATATTCTGATGGCTCCTTTCATCTTTTCCCTTTATTCGTTCCATTTTGAAAACGTGGAAGCTGGCTGTGTAAAGCACATGTTGGTGTTTCTTGACTTGAGACATATTCTTCTGGGCATTATTTCCGTAGGCTTTAATAGAGAAATATCGAAGCTATTGAATTATGCATCATTTACAAACTCCTCAACGGAGGTTTTGAAATTCGGCTTTTGTTTTTAGTTTGAGGGCTTTTGCACTGTTAAGCAGCAAGGATTGTTTAGGTTTATACACGCCAACTTGCTACTACGCAGCAAGGATTGTAACATATGTCAATCTTCATTAATAATTTAGCTACGTTTTAGTTTCTGTATTTGCAGTTGACCGGGTTTTATATCATGGTTCCTTTTAAAGATCTTGAAATTATTGCATTGAGGATGATGTTCATCTATACCCTTGGTTTGAGAACATTTATGAATAGAATAATGATAGACAAGTATAATCACTGGAAATGACAACAGGGCAAAAGAGACAATACTCATACACTTTATACACATAACAGCAAGCTTCATCAACATTCCCTTTTTAGATGATGGAAAGGAAACGGTATCTGGGGGGGATCGGATTTTGCAAGTGCAGCAAACTAAATAATATTCTTTATTACTAATACATGGTCTTCCTTGTTATAAAAAAACTGGATAAGGAACTGAAAAGGAGAAAATGTTTAACTTTGTGAAGTATAAAAAATATTTTCACGTATCCTAATAAATATCTTGTTCACGTATCCTAATAAATATCTTTCTTTCTTTTATGTATGATATTAATTAGCATTTATTCTTTTGATTAAATGTTCTAATATTAGTTAACATTTATCTTATAATTAAGTGTTCTTGTTGTAACTTTTCTTTTTAAACCATTGCATTTTTTTGGGTATCCATATTATTGCACCGTAATTTAATTAGAATATATTGATTTTTTAAACCTCATTCTTGTGTATCTTTATAATTGAAAATTATTGATTTTTGTAAATATTTCAAGAAGTTATGTTTAACATGATTTTTGTAATATAAAAAATTTATATTAATAGTTTATAAAATTTTATTATTAATTAAAATAAATTAAAAAACATTTAGTGCCTTCATATAAACATTTTATCAGAAATATTTTAGTGGTCTTAATTATAATTGACAAATAATTTATTTTTTTCATACTTTCCACTTACTCTTGCTAGTTTTTTGGTGAATTGAAATTATTATTTTTTCCTTAATTATATGATTTTCTCAGTAATTTGTTTCACCCAAATTTTACCTCATTTTACACTTTTTTACCTATTGTCCTGTATTTTTTTTCTTTTTAAAATGTCTTTCCATTCTCATGCTCATAATCCCCCCCACCCCCCACAAGTCATTTGAATAATTTTTCGCCATTAATTTCTTTTGCTTCTTTGCATGAATTTTCCCCATATTTATGTTTCCTTATTCATTTGGTTTTTTCCTCATTTGCAAAACTTTTTTTTGTCATACTCATTAACACGTGTTTTGATAATAGTTTATTTGCACATGAATTGCAAATCAACAAATTGAAATTATAAGTATTTACTAAATCTTATTAACAGAAAGCTTGATCACACAAAGCTCCTCACATCTCCCCAAGAATATATCGAGCGTATATATTCTTACTGTATAAATGGCCTTGAACTCTAATATTTTCAATACAAATTATTTTCAATCAGTACGACGACATTATTGTGTAAGATACAAAGACAAAATTGATTTCTCAAACGAGAAGGCCACAAACATGATGAAGCAAGAAAAATGGGTGACCAAGTGGGATTACGCACCAAAAAACTCGAGCTACCCAGCATTTTTTTTAATAGTGAAAAAAAGATCTAAACCTATACATCTGACCAACATGATTGCCTGTAAATAGAAAAAACAATGCTACGATTCCTACATCCACCGTATTGCCTTGGCCAAATTGTAGTTATTCTAAATTCAGAACCAAGTGAAGGCAGCACAAGAGTCTCATCAGGTAAGAATAATCCAATCCGAACTTCAAGGAGCGGAACTGGTAGTTCCTTCATTTCAAATCCAATATACGCATGTACTTAGACGCAAGTACACTTATCGCCAAGGACCATGTTGACCTGAAATAAAGGAACCGTACATATCTTATAGCCACAGTTCATTGCAAAAACATCAACGATAACCCCAAATAAGGATGGAGGGATGAGGAAGCATTGTACAGAACACAATCCACAACATTCCGTTCCATTTCATTCTATTTGAAACAATCCAAAAAATGGCATCTATTACATTCCCTTTTTTCCACTCCCTTATATCTATCTCATCTTCAATACAATGATATAACCTTAGGGACTAGGACTACCCCGCTAGACAAGTGCTTTCAAGCTTGCTTAACACTACAGAGACACACAATAAGGCAACGGTTTAACAGAAAATTGAAGATTTTGTAGTTGCAGTCACAAAGATAAACTGCGATTGGCAAATGTTGCTTGTTTCATTTTAACAATAAGCTCTATTTTTATATGGAGAGGAACATAATAAGATGCATATGCAAACAAAATTTTCAAGGTAGTAATAGTATCCCAGGGCTTAAGTGCCATTTTATTTAGGTTGTACAATTCTATCGGGCGGGACAGAGAATGATAAAACAATAATCAGAAGTTGGGGGCATATATCCTCAATTTTCACGCAGATGACCGAAAACCTGAACTAAGTGAAACTGCAACCAAAACAAACTATAACAGCCTAAATAAGCATCTCATGCCAGATGATTTATTGTTTCTAACTAGGTGAGGAGGACCTGTGCTGTTACAGCACGATTTGTTAAAAAGATAAAATTAAGAGAAAAAAACAGGAGATAATGTGAAAGAGAGACAGAAGTGTGAATAAAAGGAAAAAAAAAATGGGTCTAATAAATGTCTAGCTGACAAGTGGCAGCAGTTGGACAGTTTATATTACTATAGATAATATAAAAATACTTTAACTCTTACTGATTCCCTGCTGCTTCTGAAGATGGACTCTATCCAGGTAGGGAGCAATTATGGCATCCAACTTTACTAACCATAGAGCAAGGGCAGATGATGTATGAGGCATTGATGCAAAAGATGCAATGATTTCTTCAACCACACCATCCGGAAGTTTGCATTCAAATAACCAGTGCTTATTGATAGCACCAACAAAATCAGTAAGAACCTATAAATTACAAATTCATAAGAAAATAGATTAAGTTAATTAAGACCAATAAAATTCCAGACACAGGAGATTGTACCAAACAGAAAATTAAATAAGAAACCTGCAAAAGCTCCACTAAGGTTGAGGTGCGTCTGAGCCGTTTCACCCATAGTTTATGAGCAGACTTCCTCCAAGCACCAACCAGGGCAGATTCAGGCATAACAGACTGCACAAACAGTGGTGGGAGCAATGGAAAACGATAATTAATCTTCAGAATGTCCAAATGCTTAAGCATAAACATGTAAATCATGCTAAGTATTCAATATAAAATATCAAAGCTGGAGAAGCAAATTAAAAGATAGGGTTACACTTTGAGTATCAATTTAACATCATGTTTATCTTGGATCAAAGGTAAAATAGGCAACAAATTATCTGACATTTTACAGAACAGAGCTATCACGTTCAAACCAAACCAAGCCAAACCAAGTGCCACAAGGAATGAAGTATCAATCTTCCCACACAAACCCCAACTAAAATAAGACATCAATGCCAGTATGCAATGAATGATGAAAACTGAAGCAAATGAATGAAAACTCACCTCAATAGCATAAACTGCAGCTTTCAGTGACTGAGTCTGTGATGATAGCACTTTATGATTAGGAAATGTATTGCTGTCTTCCTTCTCCCTGCATGTGGCTACATGTATTGCGTATCTTTCTTCAAGATCAAAATCAAGCTCAAATGTCATATGGCAAATTCTACAGTGTCTCTCATCTCTCCAGTATAGATCATGACAACTCTTACATCTGGCAAGAGAGTCGAGATAAGACCTTCTACCATATTTTACAACATTAAGATCTAAATAAAAGGAATTCCAAATCCAAGAATCATATTCTTGAACACGGATCCATTTTTGAATTTGTTCCTCTCTTTTCTTTCCAGCTTCAATTACCACAACCCCAGCTGACGGTGAAGAGTCTTTAACAATTTCAGTCAGGTTCAGGTTGTCTACATCAGATGCAGGAGAATAACTGTCATCTGTAACCATATCCAATTCAGATTGATCGGAGTGTGACATAGAACCCATTCCACTACTATTAACATTAATCCTGGACATAGATCTGCATAGAGATGTTTGTCTCCTTTCCAAAGATTCAATAAGAAGAGCCTCCTGTTTTCCTCTATCATCTAGAACTGACAACAAGGCACACAATGCCTGCATACAGGTTAACCATATGCAAATGAGTATTAACACTAAAATACTAATGCATACAATAGACACACTAGACCAATAAACATATACATGTTTGGTTGTTTACTCTTCCATGCTTCCAATACAAGTAACTAAAATATTCAATGTATCAGAAAATAAATTTCAATATTTGAAGGGAGTTACACATAATAAGAAAACCAAAGAAATTCACCTCCTCAGTATCAATAACCTCCCAGTGACCATCTTCAGAAGATTCAAAGTAAATCCTCCTGTGGCCTGGATCATCTACATTACAAGGGCCCAAGAAAAGCCAGTATCTATTGTACCGACGATCAGATCCCAGACACACCGACTGAATGGGGTGTGAAATAGATGAACCTTTTCCCTTCTCAAAGGAAGCTTCAAGATTATGGAATCTTGAGATTAATGATGAGGAATCTACTGGGCAGGGATCAGAATTCAAGTGTACCTTCTGGCTCCAAAATGGCCCAGGTTTCTTTACTACTGATCTCTTTATTTTAGCTCCAGAACCACGTAATTGGATGCTAGAAGTGCAATCAGCTGTAACTTTTGTTGAATCCTGTACAAAAAGATGATTCACAACTTCTTATTATAAGATCACTTCACAAAAATTTTAAGGGATGTTTGGGAGTTAGGAGTGGAAGTGAGAATAACAGGTAACTTTAGTTTTATCAATTTAAATTTCACTTTGAGAAATGGGGGGGGGGGGGGGGAAGATAATTCAAGGCCAACCTTTTCTGAGAAGTTTAGTATTTACCTTCATCCTAATGCTGGATCCAGATGAAACAAGATCAGTTAAAGCTGCCAATGCATTCAATTTTTCTTCAATATTCAGATTTGAATATTCACTCTCCATCAATCCTAATAACCATGTTTCTCCTGGATGGCTCTCGTCAATTTCAGTGTATACTCTCAGCATATTATTTTTATTTTTACGACTGTTGGCGCGCTTCAACTTTCTTAGACTGGAGTTTATTGAATCATTTTCAAAATCATCGCCACTGCTACACATATCAGTGTCAACAAGTTCATTATCAACACTACCAGAGTCCTCCGTATCTGAATGAGATTCATCACCATCCTTCATAATATTGCTCATACGCAATCGGTATGCAGTTGATGAAATCTTTTCAAATAAAGTAATATCACTTGAAAGCGTGGAACATATCAAAGACTCGAGTTCCTCAGTTGTGTTGGCAAGGTTTAATTCAGCAATCTACACAGTATCAAAATACAGTTGAAACTCATCAGTAGTGTAGAGAAAGAGATTATATTCCAGATACAATGAATCAGATAACAACAGTTACCTGCACTGACTTTGCTAGCTCAGATACTTTGCATCCAATGTTTCCTCTCTCTGACAAGATGTTAAACAACTCACCCTTCAAGGTGCCAGGGCATAGACCATAGTTCACAAGAAGATTCAACTCCTATAAAACAAAGCATAAGGTTATTACCTTAAAGCCAAAACATGCATTAACTGAAAACTTGCGAGTGACATCCAACAAAAGCCTATTGAAACTGAACAACATAAATTAACAAAATCTTTTGCAAACTAGAAAATGCTTACCACCTGGCGCCATTCCTACTAACTAGCTACATCTATATATGTAATACATGGCTGCATTTTCTGGGTTGGAGATAAATGCCTCCAGAATGTTTGATCTTATGTGAGTCAAATTAGATCTAGAATAGTCTTGGGACTTTGAAATACCTTGCTAAGGACATCTCTACGTAAGGAACCTTGTTTTGAACCAAAGCCAGAAGCAACCAGCACTTGACGGAGTATTTCAATCCAAGTAAGAGAATTTAGAGATCTTATCCAGAAGCCCAGGGAATATTCTTGACTTTCAACCTACCAAATTATTATTAAAATAAACACAAAGACTTTATATTTCAGCTAAAATAGATAAATGATAGATTATTAATCATTCTATATTCCATATTAAATGTAGAGGAAGACAAGAAATAAATAATTCATAACCTCCCAAAATGAGATAAGGAAACTCAGTAACTCACCGAGTGAAGCAATGCAAGAAAGTAACACGATTTATTTAAATGAGGTGAAAACCCATTAGTAAGCTCAACTTCAATGTCAGACAGAAGAAGTGTGAGAAGGGCCACATGAATCTTGCCAAGTAACATTGAGTCCTGAAAAACACAAAAAAGTGAGAAACATTTTGGATGCCAAATAGTACCTAAAATTTGACATGACTCTGACATGATTAAAATTCAACAAGAAAACTGGAAATGTTTCCAAAATATAAGTCAAAGATGACATATTACCTTATCATGAAATGCTTGAACAAATTCATCAAGAGTGAAGGGACAAATATCAACAATTATAGCATACGTATAAATGAAATGGAAAACCTGCCAAAGTAAAGTTAGTTCCATGTCAATTTAAAGTTCTTTCCTCTATAAAAAATATTCAAAGAATGATAAATAAAGCAAGATTGTAACTGCAGTACAGTTTAACAATGACAATGCTTGCTAATCTAAGAAAGAACTTCTTTGTCAAATAACAAATAAATCTAAGAAAGAACTTCTTTGTCAAATAACAAATAAATCCAGCAGGGTAACTAATAAAATTCAAACATCCATGATAATTTATCCAAGTGGATACAAAAGCCTGTAATGTCTGTCTGAAAAATAACAAAGTGCTAGAATCAGGATGAATTCCTTCACTTTTACAGTATATAGCATTATATTCATCCCATGTTTAAATTCTAGAAGCATAAACAAAATATAAAGTAAAGGGAGAATGTTGACCTTCTAGCCTTAGGTTGGTTTGTTATAACAACAATGGGAGGAGAGATCCAAAAAAGAGTAGAACTAGTCATGACCTCATACAGCATAAACGCGAGTAAGTAACAGGAGGCAAGCAAAACCTCCTCCCATGGCTGGTTTGATGCTCCCCAGCATAAGAATTTCAAGGCATGGCTATTTTTCAATGGTAAGTGGAAAAAACATCATGTGATCCTAGAAGTGGGATTCCTCATCTCCATCCTTTCCAACCAATAGCCTTGAAATTTTTTTTAGGTGTTCTGTGTTTTGATCATGCGGCGACAGAGGTATAAGCCTTCCAACCCAATGAGTTTGATCTCACTCAAAACAAATACATATCTCCCCAAAATCCCCTTATGTCTTCATACCATCCAAATCATTATCAGCACCTGGCTCATTGTTTTTCATGTGAGGTTATGATTTCATTTTTTTTATTCATGGCTGCAGTGGAACTTCCGAAAGTAGGCAGAGAATGAGACAGTGAGGAAAGGTTGAGCTAGAGAGGAACCCTCACCAGTAGAATCGCAAAGTTTAAAGCTCTTAGCACTTTTTTTTCTAATTTTCTGAGATGATGTAATTGGCCATACAATATAACAATAACAATCAGACCTCCACCTAAACTAATAGCGACTACAGTAAACATTAGTACAAAAATTATACTGAAATGAAGCTTTAAAATTCTTGATATAAACAACTACATCTTTGCATTTACTTTTTACGAGTATGTTGATAAAATTTTACATTTTTTTCTAGCATAGAAGCCTTTCTTCTGACAAGTGTGCAATCCACAGAAACTATTCTGAATTTTGGATCTATCATTACATGCCAGACAAAGGATGAATATTCAAAATTTAAGTTATTCATGTAGTAACAAAATGTATGTCATAGAAGAGAAACTTTAGTGGATGAGTGTAGAAACACATCTGCACATAAGACAAGCACCAGTGTAAAACAGACACAACCAGATCTTCCAAGTCACAATTGATTGATTATATGCACCTTGAATAATTTCTTCACAATTTCTGGAGAGGAGTCCCAAGGTTGCAAATGAATAGGTTTCTTCATCTTGACAGTATCTGGGGGGAATTTCACTAGCACATCTGTAAAAAGCCACATGCAATCCATGACTGGAGTTAATCAGAACATTCCAGCTTTATAAAATCATTTACTCATTTGAATGTAGCACAGAATAGTGGTCAATTTTTGTTCCTTCCAAAATTACCTTTACAAAGTGAGCAGCCAAGCATTCCACTGGCAGCAAGATGGTCAGAACACATAAACATATTGGTTCCTTCTTGTAACTCCCTCAGCTCTAGCTCTTCATCATCAATTAACATGGAAACTCGATCAACTCCTTCCTCAGATATTTCATTATCCAAAGCTAGTTCACATTTTTCCTTTGGTGACTGAGTTTGAGTCACATATAGGTTCAACTCCCCCTGCTAGATAAGAGAAATTCAAAAAACTTCCCAAAGCATTCAACAGTAAGCACAAATATGCACATTCAACATTTTTAACTACCACTCTTCTTTGCATGGAAAGTTTCCTCTTATCCTGAGATTTATTTCTCTTATTCTGCATTTTATTTTTTGCCATTCCCTGTTCAGGAAAAAAAATATCGAGATATTATTAACCAAAATTCACATGCTCACTCACATATTATAGGAAGAAAACAAAGTGAGCATAATATGTGTTTAGACAACTTACATTCATGTTTACTATTTTCTTTGACCTGTTGTTCTCACGGACTTGTTTCTGTCTTGCAGAATTTGATATTAGAGGATCCTCTTGGCCAGCAACACCAATACCAATTGGAAGGTCTCTGGCATCAGGATTTGTTGCCCTCCAAACTGTCATCAGACCTTTGCCAATACCATGTTTTTTCACAGGTGCTTTCACATTACAACCAGAGTGACTTTGAATTGCACTCTTGGAAACCTGAGGAAAGAGGACCTATGACAAATCTAAAGAAGTGTAAAAGGAAGAATATAAAAACTATCTTGGGAAAGTAAAAGTCACCTTCTTTCTTTTGGAGGATCTTTGGTCCTCTTGACAAGCAGAAGTGAGATATTTGGGTCCTAATCAATCAAAAGAGGAAAGGATCAAATAAGGCTACTTATAAAAATTATAACTCTGAGATGCAAAACAGAGCCCAAGTAGAATAATAGAAATGGCCAAATGGGAGAAGAAAAAACCAGGGTATATTGCAACATACAAACAGGTGCACAGTGGAAGGATTTAAAAAATAAAAACCCACTTCTAGCACCCAATTTATAATTGAGCCCAAACAATTAATTTTCTCCTGTTAAAAAGAGAAATTTATTCTAATAATTTGTTTTTCTTATTCAAGCCTAATAATCATATCAAAATAAGTGCTAGTCATGGCAAAACATCAAGCACTTCTTGTTAACTTGGAAAAATATCCATGCACTGCATGTGTTATGATGTATAGTTATTAACAAATAAATTAAAAAAAAAAAAATCCACTTATAATGCACAGTAATTTGGCAAAACACCAAACAGGACTACCTCTTATCCCTGTCTAATATCATGGTTCCACATCTACAGAAGTTTGGATAAACTTCTCCATAAACACTTACAGTAGAAAAACATAAGAAATAAAAATAAACTGAGCTTCTCTCGTAAGCTAAATCAACTTAATGCACCTTAACTTTTGAAGAAGTTAGATATGCTGAGAGATTCCATAGAAATTCTCATAATCAAAAATCAACTTATGCACTAAACTTCTATAGAATCTATCTCATCTACCTCCTCTAAAAGCTAATGTGCACAAGTTGATTTTAACTTACTAAGAAACTTAATTCATTTCAAAGTGCTTGTGCAGATGTTTATAAAAGAAACAGAGAATAAAGCATTCCATAGAACTTAGAATAACGATAAAAAATTTGAAACGCACCAGAAGGAAGAGAATCAAAATCATTTCCAAGTGGAGGAGCATCATTCCGTAAAACGTTGTTCACGATGTAATCCGTCGTAAACAGCTCCTGAAGATCTTTACGCTTTGGCTTTTTCTTAATATTCCTTGTTACAGCCATATCGAACGTTGAGGCTGAAGAACCGTTTCTTGCAGCAGCAGCAACACGCGCTAATACTTTTCCACCACGCGCGTGAAATTGCTCGCGCGAACTAGTACACACGGTCAATTCATTTTCATTTTGACCGTTATCCCTCTCTGCTATGAACCGTTCCATCATCACTCTCAGTGTTCAGTTCTTGTCATCTGCGACAAAAGAAATGGCGAGAGAGTCAAAATTACAGTTCGGAAATGACACTGAAATGCGAAGCGAAATGAAATGCGCGGAGAAGATGAAAGTCGTTAATGGCGGAGATCAAACGCTGAAATTCGTTGTTGAATTCAGTTACGGTGATTGAATGTTGTGACGGTCTTTGGAGGAGAAAAATGAAAGGGAAAGAGAAGAATGAATGGATAGAAAAGTGAGAAAGTTACGTACCGCAATTATAGTTTGGGAAACGAAATGGCACATAGAAAGTGAGTTAGATAAGTGAAAAGGAAGAAGCAGAGGAGAGGATGATAATATGCTAGCTGAAGAAGAAGAAGAAGTAGGGTTTTGGGTTTTATGGAAGAGAGAGAAATATCTATCTTATTTACCAAATAACCCATTGCATTGTAGCCAAAATAATAAAATATCCTCGTACCGAAATACTCTAAATCCTTTTTTATTGGCCCATTTCGGCCCACTCAATCAACCCAGTCCTTCAAAAAAAAAACTCATAATTGATTTTTTTATTATTACAGTTCATAATTGATTGTTACGCTTATAATAACAACATGAAATTAATTTAAGTGCATTCATAAGAACTTTATAAACAAAGCATGAAATAAAAATGTATATTTGATATTTTAAAAATATAAAACACATTCAATAGTATTTACCATACAGATAAAATAAAAGAATTAACAAAAAAAAATGACACAGAAGAGTCTAGAAAAATTAAATACACGAGTTATTTTATAAAAATCTTTTTAATATCAAACGACGCAAAATCCATTGTCGTATTTCCAAACGACAGGTAGTGCGGCCTACACGACACGGCCGCTATAATTAGGGTTTATGGTATCCACCAAATAGACCAATTTGGAGGGAGAGAAAAGAGAAGAAAAAAGAAGGGAATTTCAATTGCAATGGCATCAAGGGTTTCTCTGAAGGCGAAAGGTAAGAGTTCAAAGGGATCGAAGGCAGCGGAAGATCGATCCTTGAGCGAGTCCTTGAAGGAGTGGACAAATTGGACAATGAGAAAAGCGAAAGTCATAACCCACTACGGTTTCATTCCTTTGGTCATCATCATTGGTATGAACTCTGATCCCAAGCCCCCACTTTCTCAGCTTCTCAGCCCCGTTTGATTCACTAATCCTTCATCAACAATGCGACGTCGTTTTTTCTTTTTAATTTTGCCCCTTTCTACATTTGTAAGATGATTTATGGATCAATTTTCGCTTGCACGTCTCATGTGACTTGGTGTGTGCAAAGTGGATTTAGCTTGTTTTGTTTGACAGAATTTTGGAAGACGCGGTAGTAAATAATTCGCTTTTTTATAATTATGATTTTCGATTATGGTCTCAGCGTGTTAGTTTCTTTATTTCCGCGGATTGTGATTTTGATAGATGGTTATGGTTTGATGTATTGAATGTGATTTTGGGTTGCTTTATCGTGTTTATGTTTGCTTGAGCAGGTGGAAATTTATTTTGTTATATTTTGCAATTATGTTTTATGCGTAAGATTGTTAGGGTTTCTTTATTCTTGTGCTGTAATAGTTTTTAGAATTTTAATCTGGTAAAGATTTATTACATCAATTTGATGGGGTCATTTTTATCAATATCATAATAGTGCTCAAGTCATGTGATAATCTTTTGGGGTTTATGATTCTTCTTTTGATTAGCAGAAAGATGAAATTAATTTTTTTTTTCTTTCAAGTTGTTACTGATTTTGCATTGGTCTGGGCTGTAAGTCAAAGAACAGAGGTAAATGTTTTTTGTTTAAGATTGTTAGAGGGGAAATAGTAAGGGTTAACCATTAGCTATTAACTGTTGAGTTTTCCAAAGGTTCAGAGCAGGAATCTGCAAACAATTTAGTCAAGATTGTTGAGAAAATTCCGTGAAACTCAGTTTTAAAATCTGATTTGATAGCATATTGGTATTTATATCAAGATCATCAAGAGTCAGATAATGCAGTCAAGTCATTTGAATTAAGTAATGCACGCACCTAATTAGTGCTTGTTTAAGAAATAATCACTACTATTATTTTAGAGTATGTTTGAACCGAACATGCACTTGAGTAGGATTAATTCTGAGAAAATAATCACTTGATTTTTGGAAGTTTTCTTATATGTTCATATATATTAATCCTTGATGTGATTAAATGATATCTATTTTTTCCTTGAAGTTATTCGTCAGAAGATGACATGACTGATGAATAATAATTTTAAAGACTACGACTTAAATTTGATAATTTAAGTTTACAAGTTTTGAATCTAATTTGGTGTAGTGCTCTGAATTCATGTTCATGAAATCTCTTACGTATGCGAAGATATTTGGTGTGAGTCGATCCTGTTTACATGGAAGATTATGAGCCGATGAATTTGATTGCTGTACATCTTTGATTTTATTATTATTTCCACTCGAAAAGTTTAAGTAAAAAAGAAATCAAAATCTCGACCATTTTGATTCTTTTTGTTTTTGTAGCATAACACACACTTCGGATTCAATTGATACGTTTTAAGTGTGCTGTCTCACCTTCTCGTGATATCAAATTTGTTGCCATTTTTTGCAACTCATTTTTGTAGTTCCTAGAAATTGGTCGACATTTTTGTCGAAAAATAAAATTGATCGTTCTAGCCAGTAGTATACTTCAGAAAACATCGAGGTGCTCAATTGTCTGAGGACTATATTTCAGTTTTGCGGTTGCTAAAATTCACAGTCACAGTTTATTTGTTAAAACTTGAGAAATGATAAGCAGAGATCATGAACAAGATTGAGAAGAGGAAGTTTGGCATAATCTCAATAATATCTGAGAACAATGGTGATTCGGGTCATTCAGCTAGAGTTATTTGATACTGATTGCAATCTTCATGCAATCATTGACACCTTACGCGTTTGATAATTACATCACATACCAAACGTATCAGCCGGTACAATTTAGTCCGACTGTGACTGATATAAAAATATTATCTTTTCTCTAAATTTTCTGTTTTGGAGGAGAGGCAAAATTGAGGAAGATGAATCTTATCTCCCTTCAACCCCTCTAAATTTTTTAATAATGCATCTAAATATTATAAAAGCTTTCTCATTCTACTCCATTTTCTTCTGAATGAACATTGTTTAAGTGGTGTGAATTGATGTTTTTATTGCAAGCTATAAGATCTAATTTGGGTTTATTTATCAATCAACGAACACTCACAAGAGAAAAACTACATTTGAAAAATTTGTGAGAAAGCCTCTAATATTAATTGAAGGGTATAAGTAAACTACCTTGTGAAAAATTTGAGTAACGTTCTGGTTAGTGGGCCAAATGAGTTGGCTGATGCCCACGATCTAACGAATTGAATTATAGATAAAAAATTTATGAGAAAATTAATTTAATTTATATTTTTTAATTAATTAGTGATTATAATTAATTTTAAAATTAATAAATTTCATTCGTAGTAATTATATTTAATTTTCATTTAAAACTAAATATACATGACAACAAGGTAAAATGTAGGCCACTAAATTAAGATTTTTTATCAGTAACTAATTGTAAGTTAATCAGGTCCACTACGTGGTTTGAATCAATCTTTTGTTCTTATTATTAAACTCGACTCAAACATGTGATGGATTAACTTAATCTATATAGGTTGTGATTCATTTTAACCTGACTTAAATCTGATACCGAATTACCGATAATGTTGAGTACACCCATCATAAGATTTCTCTTTTTTTAAAGTGCTTTGATGGAGCATCTATAAAAGAATTATTGAATATTGATCATCTATGATACTAACTTTTGCACCATAAATTCTGATATTTCATGGTTATGGGTAAAATATAAATAAATTATTAAGTATGTAATGCATTAGCTGCAAATATGTTTTACGTTGCTATATTGATTAATTTGATAGAGATATTTTTTAAAAAATGTTGGAAAAGGTGTTACATTTCATAAGAATTTGTGGCTGTGGGGTTTGATAGAATGTTCCATTACATCTACTAGCTGTAACTGAGGATAGCGTGTGCATGCACATGGAAGAAGCAACACTGGTATTTAAGTCATTTCGGGGTCACTTTCTGTACCAACTATTCTGATTACTATTATTATTGGAACTTTGAAAGGGTCAAGAGTTCTACATTAGCTTCTGTGTATGGTTGTGGGATATGTACGTAGACGCAGAATGATTGCAAGGTAGAACAACGTCAATTGCTATTTTGCAATACACCATGTGCCTGCCTTTAATGCTTTTCGGATTTCTATCCTCTCGAAGGATATCAAACACAACCGGTATATTTTCCGGGAGAATTTTGATGTCAATACCAATCTTAATTAGTTGAATAACATTTGGTTAAACATATGTTTGGTGCTTTACATTTATGGTAGTTATTGATTACTAGAAAAAATTGTAAAAAGCATCTTTTTAATTTTGTTACATTCGTATTCGTATATATATACAACAAGTTTTATCTCTAGAGGATGTGAGATCTCTAACATTTATTATGTTGTCTCAATTATGTTACATGTCTTCAGTAGATTCATATTGTATCCCATGCCAGTAGATCCTGTGTCATTTGACCACCAAACACTGCTTGCAATTCTTGCCACTGCGGTCGTCGTACAACGCAGTGCAAATGAAGAAGGTTGTTCCGACACGTTTGTCTTTCTCATCCTTACGTTGCAAGAAGGTTGTTAATATATACATACATACACGTATATATATAATTGCAGAAAGAAAAATATATGTTAAAGAGTGTTTATTAACACTTTAAAGCTATAAAACTCATCCACGTTCACGAATGGCGTGAAACACGTTTTTGACTTTTGTTTTAACGAAAATATACCTTGAATTGAAGAGTCCTTACTAATTAGTACTTGTTAGTGGCATTGTGTTTGCCACGTTTAATAA
The DNA here is from genome assembly GCA_026586105.1 of Hylodesmum podocarpum. Taxonomy (NCBI): domain Eukaryota; kingdom Viridiplantae; phylum Streptophyta; class Magnoliopsida; order Fabales; family Fabaceae; genus Hylodesmum; species Hylodesmum podocarpum. The sequence continues at coordinate 2,370,344 of JALJEV010000403.1, forward strand.
TCTATCATTTCAATTGTGTTCACCTATTCAACTCTTTGATTAGGCTAACGAATATCCATTACCAACATACTATTTTACTGCTAGAAAAACAAATATTTACCGTATTCGATAGGTTTCATTTGGTCGGTGTGAGATTCTTATTGTCTCTCCCAAAAACTGAAAAAAGTAGCAACACATCATATTCTTTATTGGAATTAAGAATTTGGTGCTAGTTTGGATAATCCAACTATAAAAAGTATTACTTACAAACAAAAAATATGAAAAGTATTAACCTTTAAATTTCATATTTAATTGATTGCATTTGCATGTATGATTTTACAAGTCTTGATAAATTTAAGATACTGATAATAAATAAGAAATTTAAAATGTGTAATAGCTTTTTAACATAGGATGGATTAGTAATATATTATTGACTTTACTATTTTATTAAGAATAAATAGTATTATTTTATTTGATCAAGATTTATTGTCGTGTACCTATCAATTGGACACCCTTCCTAATTATTGTCATGTACCTATCACGTACCTATTTTTTGGTACATGCTTATCATGTACCTTTATTAATACACCGATAATTTTTTATATATATTGATTAAAAATAATTATGATGAATTTGAATGTTTTATTGAGTCACTTTCTTTTTTAGAAAAATTGATTTTTTAAAATTATTTTTACTATCTTATTTTTTTCAATTTATCCTTTTCAACTTTTTTTTAAAAAATTATTTCAATACTTTAAAAAAAAAACATCAATTTTTTATAATAAATTTGACTTACAATATAATTTATTCATGATAAATTGGAAATATAATTTACATATTTAAAAATATTTATTTATTGTAATTTTTAATTATAATTTATTGATATATTAAAAAAGTTATTTATTATAAATTATAATTAATAAAATAAAAATTTATCATATGCATCAGACGTATCAATGTATTAATATATAAATATTAATCCTGTCAGAATAATATAAATATTGAAATGAATAATTTTTTAAATTGATAATATATCATAATTAAATATTATTTATTTCTAATTTTTTAAAAATCAGTTCAATAAGGTGGAAGGGAATCAAATATAATAAAAATGAGTAAAAATGTTTAATTTAAAATAGAATATAAGTGTTGAGACACGTAAAATATTTTTTAAAATTTCTCTTCCTTTCTTATCATTCAAACCTACTTCAAGGTCCAGCCATAAAAGGGTACAACACCTGACATATTACAGGACTCTAAAATAAAAAAATTTGTTATTTTATGTCAAAATTTTTAATTATTTTATTTAAAAATTTAAATAAATTAACAAAAATAAATTTTAATAATATCCCATCTTATTTTAACATTAAAAATTACAAATAACCAATTTATAATCGATGACTATTTGTAATCGCTCCTGAAATTTATTTCTCCAGACACAAAAATTAATGGTCCTGTAAATTATATAATTTTCCATTCTCAATATCTCTTTCAACAAGGTTCCGCCACTCTCGCGCTTTTTACAAAATTCTCAACTTTACATGATTGCGTTGCTTTTCTTGGTTTTGTTTTTAATTAATTAATAATGAATATACGAGACAGTGAAAAGCCATATTCCCACACTCAACTTAAATTTTTGTTCTTTTTGTTGGTTTTATCTCATTTGGCAAAGTCAACTTTATTTATTCTCACCGTGAATTTTGATAAGGTTCCTTAATTACTGTTTGTATTTGTTTTTAATATGTTTGGTCTGAGAGGGAAAGAAAATATAGATGATGAAGTTTTTTTCTTCTCTTTTTCGTGTTAGAGAGCAAATAAAAAAGAGGAAAAATTTTTATTTTTAAAAATATTTCTTTACATATATTTTGTCCTGTTCAAATTTAATTTTTTTCCTCTCTTTATTCTCTTTCTTTTTGACAACATTTACAAATTTGTCAAGAAGATTTAGTTAAATTAGTTAAGCTTATGAATTCCATGACACCCATTTGATTCCTGTGAATAAAAAGGACCAAAATATCAACAAATTATTATTTTTTGTATAATCACATCGATAAAGATTAAAACTAAAATTTTTTTAATACTACCTAACCCTTCGTCACTGCTTAGTGATTAATGTCTACGAAACTTGAAGACAATATATATATAAATATAATTTCATTATTTCATCTTAACCCATGATTGTTATGAGTGCTGTACATGGCACTTATATAGCCTTATAAACAGGGGATTGGTGGAATGGTCTTAGGTAAAAAATTGTATTTGATTTGAAATATTCAAAAATCTACGGTTTATTTAATTTAAATGTATTTTAGAGATAATTAATTTGATTTGATTTAATTAAATACAATTTGGATTATGTGATTTTGATTTATCCATTAAATATAAAATATGAGAAAAAACTAAATGAAAATTATTTTTAATTGCATTTGAATGTTTATTTTATTCCTAAATACCTGAATGATGACATTATTAGACATGTTATAATAAATAATTAAAATAATTTCTAGTAAATATTTTATAAGTTTCATTTAAAATGACAATAAAAAATATTCAAAATCAATTGTTTAGTTCAAAATTAAAATTGAATATAGTCAAAGTTCATTCATTTTATTTTATTTTTTTGTTTTTATCAGTTTGAATTTGAACACTTCAATTTATTATGACAGAAGAAAACAAAGAGAAAAAAGTCAAAATAAATTTTGTTCACACCACAAGTGGAGTTAATTCTTGGGAGAGTAACTATGTCTAATTAATGCATACTGTCACTGCATTAGGGGTAAAATAAAAAAAATCTTAATAACTAATAATTTTAGTTGAGAAAAGTTAATGAAAACACATTGCATGACTTGTACCAACAAATTTAGGATCTCTTACGCCAAATGTTTGAACAATACTTAACCAGTTTCTTAAGGAAATTACACACTTCTAGACGCTTAACTGTGATAATAAATACAAAAAGTACTAACACCACTTAAATTTTACATGGCAGGCATAGGCCTGTGTTGTGGGTTTTCTTGAACACACAAGTGTCCAATGAATGTGCTTGCTTGCCAGTTGCCCCTCGTAATTCAAACTAATGTGAAGAAGTGTTGAAGAAAGTGAAAAATCGTTAGGTTAAGTTCCTAGGCAAGATATTCGAAACATTCGGGATTATATTACACAAAAAAATGATAATATATACATATCAAGGGTTAAGAAATGAAAACATAACACAACTAAAAGTTAAATATTTATTGAAAACACGTTGAAGTGTTTATTTAAGAAAAATGAATAAAATGAAATTTCGAAAAAATCAGAAAAAAAAAAACAATAATATATTCGGATTCATAATATTTCTAAGATGGAACCCAAAATTGGTGGGGGAGGAGAGGGTCCTATCCCGTAGACTGCACGTTACAATAAATGGGACCTGATCCCCACGCTTGAATACTTGAAATCCTTATTTCATTTTGAAAAGGTGAGAGGAGTTAGTTGGGAGATATATTGTAGTAGTAGCACTGGATGATGACGATGTGTGCGAATATTAATTTATTATTACGACAACTATACTCCTCGAACCATAATCCTCTCTCACACCACCGCAACAACACAATATATATATATACATATATGTAATAAAATAGAGAAAACAAACAGTGCCACCTTTGACTCCAGACTAACCAAAATGTCCCAAATGCTAACACTAACAAACTTGCCATTCTTCTTCACTCGTAAAATTCTCCGGCCATTTCTTGATTTGACTTCACTATCTAAATTCCAAATTTCCCTTTCTCCCCAAACATTTTATATAATCTAATATTATAATTTTATTTCCTTTGCTTCTTTCTCTCACTTTTAACCCATTCCTCATCTCGCGAAACTCGATAACTCACTCCGCCGTGACCAAATCAATGAAGACGCAACCGGACGGTGCCGCCGCCGTCGCAGTCGCACCTAACGCCGCCGAAGGTTACCTCTCTCTCTCTCTCTCTCACACACACACACACGAACAATTTTTTTGTTTACAATTTTATCCTTTTGTTAAAATGAATGATGAGTTGGTTTAGGAGGAGAAAAGAAAAGCATAAACCCTGAGCTATGGCAAGCTTGTGCGGGACCGCTTCTCAATTTACCTACGCCTGGAACGCACGTCGTTTACTTCCCTCAAGGTCACTCCGAACAGGTCTCGTTCAACTTCTATTTTCACCTTTTTTTTTTTTTTTATGTCGTTTTGAACTGTTACCGTTCGTTTTGACTTGTCATTCTTTGTTTCAGGTTGCAGCTTCTTTGAAGAAAGACGTGGATGCTCAAGTCCCGAACTACACCAATCTCCACTCGAAGATTCCGTGCCTTCTTCACAATGTCACATTGCATGTAAGCTGAATTTTCTGCTTCACCAGGGTTTTGTAATTTCCTTTTTCATCTAATTTTGTGTTTTTTTTCGTGTTTGTTTTCGCAGGCAGATCCAGACACAGATGAAATATTTGCTCAGATGACACTTCAGCCGGTTCCTTCTGTAAGTACATGTGCAGTGTTATATAAAGATGGTGTGTAACTGTGTCCTACTTGCCAAGATAAACATTGGAATAGTTTTTCTTAGCCTTTGCAAGAATTTTTGAGAACCTAATTCTGCGTGTAATGACTTTTGAAGTTTCCAATTTCGACTAATTTGTTCTTTTTATGTGTGCAGTTTGATACAGATGCTTTGTTGAGATCAGATGTTTCGCTAAGGTCAAGTAAGCCTCAATCTGAGTTTTTCTGTAAGCAACTCACAGCGAGTGATACAAGTACTCATGGAGGTTTCTCTGTACCCCGACGTGCTGCAGAGAAGATTTTTCCCCCTCTCGTAGGTTACTGTTTCAAAATTTAGTTTTTCAACTAAAGTGTGACTTCAGAGTTTGATGTGGTTTGTGTTTTTTTCTTCTATATAAGGATTACACTGCGCAACCTCCTGCTCAAGAACTTGTTGCCCGGGATTTGCATGATAATGTTTGGAGATTTCGCCATATATTTCGTGGTATGCTTATATGCATTCATTTATGAATTGGAACTCTTTTACTATCTTATACTTATTATCCTGTTTGTAATTTGTTAACCTTTTTCAAGCCTATTCCTGAAAATGTTTTGCCTTCTAGGACAACCAAAACGTCACTTGCTTACTACTGGATGGAGTCTATTTGTCAGTGGAAAAAGGCTTTTAGCTGGAGACTCTGTTTTGTTTGTAAGGTAAGGGTTATAATGGTTATTTTTTATACTTTTGGTGTTAGAGTTTGTGGTTTGCAAAGTTCTCTTACCATATGTTGATGCACTGTAATCAAACTCTACCATTTAGGCTCAGCTTTTTTAAGCTAAGAACTCACGGTTTTGTTAGATTTCCTGACTTGAATGTTTCTGGGCAGAGATGAAAAGCAGCAGCTTCTTTTGGGTATCAGACGAGCTAACAGGCAACCCTCTAATTTATCATCTTCAGTACTATCAAGTGATAGTATGCACATTGGAATTCTGGCTGCAGCTGCTCAAGCTGTTGCAAACAAAAGTCCTTTCACTGTGTTCTACAATCCTAGGTCAATATCTTTGATTTACTCTATTATTATTATAAAAGTACTGATGCATATTCTCTGACTATCTGCTCTGTTTCCTGTCTGTCAAATCAGATTGCAATGGCATGTTAACCAATGTCCTCATTTCTAAAACTTTTTACATGTAATCCTCTTCCTTTGCATGCAGGGCTAGTCCCTCGGAATTTGTTGTTCCTTTAGCCAAGTACTACAAGGCAGTGTATAGCTACCATATATCACCTGGTATGCGCTTCCGAATGATGTTTGAAACTGAAGACTCAGGAACAAGAAGGTGCCCCATTTTGAGACCATACAGACCATATTTGTGAATTGTAGATGCTAAGTTGAAAATAATTTCCTGATGAAGAGAACTGGGTGGTTAAATGATATATTAGGAAAATGAAAATAGTTAGATTGCAAGTTTATTTCTGTCTGAAAGAATACTTTATTTCTTCATTCAGTTTACATAGAATTAACATTTTGTATAGTATTATTGCTGGGGTGATTGTCTGGGAATAGATGTTATCTTGGAAATAATGTTTTATAAGGAATATTACATTCAATTATATTGCAGATATATGGGTACAATTATAGGTGTCAGTGATCTGGATTCTGTGAGATGGAAAAATTCACTATGGCGTAATTTGCAGGTACAATTTTGTGTCATCTTTTAGCAATTCAATGAGGTAAAATTTACCATCCATAAGTAGATGAACCTCGGATTGGTTGTATGTTTTCTTTAAATGTTCTTCCCCTTTAGCATCATAAGCAGAGTCATGTAAAAGTTACATTTATGTTCAGGTTGGTTGGGATGAATCAACTGCTGAGGAAAGGCGAAGTAGGGTCTCAGTCTGGGAAATTGAACCTGTGACTGCTCCATATTTCATCTACCCACCTCCTTTCTTCAGATCCAAGAGACCCAGACTACCGGGAATGCCAGGTGAATAATTTTGCAGTGTACGCATTTTAGGTGCAGAAACGAAGTATGTTGGATTTTTCTCTAGCAACCTCTGTTAGATTCTTTCATTCTTGACCTTCTTGTTTCCACCAAAACTTTTTGTTTATAAAATTAGAGCATGCTAGTGAGTTCCCTTAGTACACTAGGTATTAAAATAAAAGTGGAAAATATTTAATAAAAACAGGAACATTAATTATATTGATTACACAAATAATTTAGTGCTTGCGTTTTTAAGTAATCTGAAGCATTTAGTAAGATATAATTAATGTTCTCAAACCAATGCCCTTAAGGCAATCAATAGGACACTTATGGCTTTGGTTAAGAAAACAAAAGTATAAACTATTAAATGAAAAAATGAGAACAATTATTATATTAACAAGACAGAATCCATGCAATACTTATATTTTAAAGTAATTTAAAGCACTTAGTAGAATATATTAACCTTTTTTAAACATACTGCAGATGATGAGCCTGAGTTCAGTAATGTATTCAAGAGTACAGTGCCTTGGCTTGGTGATGATATGTGCATAAAGGATCCCCAAGCTCTCCCTGGCTTGAGCTTAGTTCAGTGGATGAACATACCTCAAAATCCTGCTCTGGCTAGCTCATTGCAACCAAATCATGTGCCTTCCATGTCTGGATTGGTTCTGCAAAATCTTCCTGGTGCAGATATTGCAAATCAGCTGGGGTTTTCTACTCCACAAATCTCTCAATTAAACAATGTACCTGTCGATGCTCAAAATATACTTCAGGCTTCCCAGCAACTTGATCGCATTCAGAAGCTACCGTCCACATCCAGTGCAATAGGAATGGTCACACAGCCACCGCAGCAGTTGGGTGATATCACTCAACAATCAAGGAGCTTGACAAATCAAACTTTACCACAGAATCAAGTTCACACACAAGTTCTGAATCCTCAGAGTCTTATACAAACTAGCAATATTTTTCAACAGCAACAATCATCCATTCAAAACCACCAACTACTTAGAAATCTTTCTCAGGACCCACCTCAGCAGCATCAACAAACTACAGCGGGTCAGCATCATCAGCAAAATTTGTTACAATCCTCTGTGCCTGATCATTTTAATCAACAGTTAAAGATGTCTGATAATCAGGTTCGACTTCAGTTGTTACAGAAGCTTCAACAGCAACAACAAACGCTCTTGGCAAAGCAGTCTACACTGCAGCAGCATGCTCAAATTCAAATCCAAGACCATCAGAGGCAGCTTTTAGATGTAGCACACAACTCTAGTGTCCTACCTCCTGCTCAAATACTGGACATTCCTCCTGCACTTCAAAACTCACTTCCTGAGGCTAATTCTATCACCCGTCAGATAACAACACCTAGTAGCCAGAAAAATATTCAGTTCTCTTATCTATCTCAGCAGCCTACCTTGCTTTCTGAAATGTCTGGCCATGTTGGACTTCCGCCTACAGTTACAACCAATCCACTTTCTGCTTCTGGTGGAAGTATACTGACCAGAGGGGGGCAATCAGTAATTACTGATGATATTCCATCGTGTTCCACTTCACCTTCCACAAATAACTGTGCCAGTGCACTTCCTCCAGTAATAAGTTCCCAGATCCATAGGAGCACACCAATAGGGGATGACATCACTCAGTCTGCTGTCACAATCTTGAGTCCAAATGCCCTAGAAACCAGGTCAACCAATGTAAACATGGTAAAAGATGTACAACCAAAGTATGAAGTAATGCCTTCTTTGAACATTTCCAAAAATCATAACCAAGGGAATGTTGCCCCTCAAACATTCTTGAATGGTGTTGTCCAGACAGACTACTTGGATTCATCATCTTCTGCAACTTCACTTTGCCATTTTCAGAGTGATACTCATATGCATCAGAATAACAACCCATTTTCATACAATCCACAGTCAATTTGTAGAGACAATAGTCAAAATGTTGAAGTTAAGGCTGATGTTAGGTGCAATGTTCAGTTCAGCAATAACATCAATTGTCTAATGGGAATGCCATCAAATGTAGATTCGCTTCTAACCAAAGGCACAGTGGGGCCGGCGAAGGGTTTGTCAAATAATTTCTCTTCAGGAGGCTTGCTTGGAGACTATGAAAATAACAATGTTCAGCCAGAACTTTCATCCTCAATGGTTTCACAGACGTTTGAAGTCCCTGATATGAGCTACAATTCAATTGATTCTACAATAGATGGTACTAGCTTCTTGAATAGGGGTCCATGGGCTCTACCGCCACCGCCACCACCTCCACCTCCACCATCACAACAGCAACAACAAAATCAGTTCCAACAGATGAGAACATATACCAAGGTTTAGAATTATTTGTTGTTTCAATAATAAACATCTCGAATGGCGTATGTATGTTTCTTGATTTTATATTCATTATGTTATTTTAAGTTAGTCTTTTCTCCTAATAGGTATATAAACGTGGAGCCGTGGGAAGGTCCATAGACATAACACGATATTCAGGTTATGAGGAGCTTAAACAGGATCTGGCTCTTAGGTTTGGTATTGAGGGACAGCTCGAGGATAGACAAAGGGTTGGTTGGAAACTTGTTTATGTAGATCATGAGAAGGATGTTCTGCTTGTTGGAGATGACCCCTGGGAGTAAGTCCTATATATATTTTTTTTCATTAGCTTTTCTTTTGCACACACTCATACTCAGATACTCCTTGCTTTTTCGAAATTCGAAAGTCAATTATTCTCTTTATATCCTACAAAAAACCACAACAGAAACCTTTTCCCACGGGGTTGATTGCATGGATCATATAATACTAAATCATGTCTTACTACCTACCGGGAAAGCTTTCCTATTTCCCTCTTGTATTTTATGAAGATCAGGAAAATTAGAAGTAGAAATAAATTGCTTGGAACATTTGTATGATGTAAATAAAGCACCAAAATAATTGGATAATGTGCATCATGTAAAGGGTGAGTGTACATGATGCATTGTATCCAATGTTGAAATTAGTCTTTATTCCGTAAACCCTATTATTGTTTGATATCTTAATTGCTTGTTATGCATATTTCAGGGAGTTTGTTAACTGTGTCCGCTGCATTAAAATACTTTCTCCTCAAGAAGTTCAACAAATGAGCTTGGATGGAGATTTTGGCCATGGTGGCCTTCCATATCCATCCGGTAGCAGCTCTGATGGAGGGAATGCTTAAAAGCGTCCAGGAATCTGCTAACTATTCTTCCATGTCAGTAGCTTAAATTGTTTTTAGGAGAGACATTCATTATAGCTGTCCAAATGGTTGTGGGGCCGTTCTACTGACTGCAGATGAATCTGTCCTTCTGCTCCAGCCACTGTAATAGTTGCAGTCAATTGGAGAAATTTTGTCCCTTCTACAAGGGAATTTGAAGAGCCAAAAGAAGAAAAGGTTGAAAAACTTGCTGCCCTCAATCTACAACTTCCCTTAAGGGTGTTAACCTGGTCATGAATAAGAATAAGATATTTGGACCACACGCACGTCCCAACAAAGACGTGTTAAGCTATGCATGTGATAATGTTGTGTAGTGTAGCAGAAGTTCTCTTTGCATTGTTTGAAATAGCGTATTGTAGAAAGAAAGGGTGAGGTGTAAGGGTACATAGTTCGGTGTATAAAAGTAGGTTTAGTGTGCGGTATTTGGGAGGGGTCATTGACATTTGAATTGAAAGGTGGCTTTTTGGTTGACCCTTTTGTAAACTACTTGATAGCTAGATAGTCGGAAAATTTGTACTAATCCAAATGTAGGAAACTATGTAACTAACGTTGAGCAAAATATCCCCTTTTGTCAAATTTATCCTTTGATTTATTCCAAATTATTTGTAAGTTAATTTTAGTGAATTAAATTTTTTAACTTATCCATATTTATTCAAAAATAAATTACTTCAAGTTTCAGTACTCAATGGACTTGTGTTTTTTTATTAATATAATGTGTTTTTTTATTAATATAATTTATGTATAAAATAAATAAAAATCACTGTAGTTAACTATATATAATATATAAGATTAAAAATAAGTCAAACTTTTAGGTCCATGTTAAATTTTCTATTCAAAAATAATATTTTAAATTATTTAATTTCAGTTTTTTTCTTTAAAACTAGTTTTAAACTATAAATTGGTCTTAAAACTAATTTTAAAAAAATTCAAATTGTTTTAAGAAAAAAAAAATTAGACATAGATTCTAAACCCAATTCATAGAAATAGAAATAAATATAGTTTGGGCGTCGTTTGTATTTTAAAAAATTCAATTTATGTTACCCCTGTATGTAATTATGTATTTTATTGGCAAATGGATATTGAAGTATCAATTAGAGAGAAGCAATGGTTTGTTTTGCTGTAAAATAATTCATTAAATTATTGAAATTGAATATTTTTTAAGCAAATAATTTATCAGAAATCATTATTATTACATTATTATCGAGCGAATTTACAAATGCTATTTAGTCTGAAGTTCAAAGTTTGGGCCTAGTTGTCTACTCCGGGCCCAAAACGAAGCAAAGAAACAAACGACAGACAAAATATCAAAACCCCGGAACGCAGGAACTAGGGTTTTGCCGTGAAAATCAAATAAACACAATAGCGCTCCCTCTTCACGTGCTCACCGTTAGATTCAAACTCTGCGAACAGTAGAAGCTGAACCTCGCCGGAGAAGATGGAGAAGGAGAAAGAATCACCAACACTGCGAAAGCGAAACGAACCCGAAGAAACCACTGACACCACCGCTTCAAAGCCGAAGAGACCTCGCAGTACGGAACGCACGTGCGTGCACGAGGTCGCAGTTCCTCTCGGCTTCGTCTCCACGAAAGACTCTCCTCTCCACGGAACCCTCTCGAACCCTATCCACAGCGGTCCCATGGCTAAAACCTATCCCTTCACCCTCGACCCCTTCCAGCAAGTCTCAATCGCGTGTTTGGAACGCAACGAGTCCGTCCTCGTCTCCGCCCACACCTCCGCCGGCAAGACCGCCGTCGCCGAATACGCAATTGCGATGTCGTTTCGCGACAAGCAGCGCGTGATCTACACGTCCCCGCTCAAAGCCCTAAGTAACCAGAAGTACCGCGAGCTCAGTAGCGAGTTTCGTGACGTCGGCCTCATGACCGGTGACGTGACACTCTCTCCCAACGCCACTTGCCTTGTCATGACCACCGAGATCCTCCGTGGAATGCTCTACAGAGGATCGGAAGTTCTGAAAGAAGTGGCGTGGGTAATATTCGATGAAATTCACTACATGAAGGATCGTGAACGTGGTGTTGTGTGGGAAGAGAGTATAATTTTCTTGCCTCCTGCGATTAAGATGGTTTTCCTTTCGGCTACGATGTCGAATGCTACTGAATTTGCGGAGTGGATTTGTAATATTCATAAGCAGCCTTGTCATGTTGTGTATACGGATTTTAGACCTACGCCGTTGCAGCACTATGTGTTCCCCATGGGTGGGAGTGGCTTGTATTTGGTTGTGGATGAAAATGAACAGTTTAGAGAGGACAATTTTGTGAAGCTGCAGGATACTTTCTCCAAGCAGGGTTTTGGGGATGGGAAGAGGAGTGGTGGGAAAGGTGGTGGAAGAGGTGGGAAAGGTGGCAATGCTTCTGGTGGTTCTGATATTTACAAGATTGTTAAGGTTAGTTTGGTGTTTTTGTGTATTGTTATTGTTAGTGATCAATTGGGATGGTGTTGTTTAGCGTTTCAATTGTACTGCCAAGCTCCAATGTCAACCGTCTATTCAATTTGTTATGTATGGATATACTCTATTATTTTGATATAACTTGTTTATGTTCTTTCTGTGTTACGGATTTGGATTATACTTGGAAGAGCTTATTTTCAACTTAATAACTTATGTTGCAAGTAGGGGTGGGAATAGTCCCTCTTCGGCCTGGCCTGACCTGACCTGTTTCATAATCGAGCCAGACCAGGTCTAATTTTTTTGACCTATTTGGCCTGTCTAGCCGGCCTGATGAGCTTGATATTAAAAATATGACAAAGGTATTATTCAAACCCATGTAGCAAGCTTCTGATAAAAAACCACTAAGCACTACATCACAATGCTCTTTTGTTGTAAATAAATGCCATAAAAATTATATCTATATTTGAAATAAACAGGCCTTGAAAACAGACCTCGTTAACAGGCCTTGCAGGCATGCATTTATAAATAGGTTGGAGAAACAGGACAGGCCACAGGCCAGACTCTGGTCTACAAAATAGAAAACAGGCTTGGTTAATTAAGCATTGGGCCTGGTCTGGCCTGTTCCCGCCCCTAGTTGTAAGTACTTGCATAAGACTCTGGTTGGATGAATTTCTTAATGACTTGTAGAAAACAACGAGAAGGTACAATAAATTAGGCTTCTCCTATGAGTTAAAAGCCAGCTTTTGGAGTAGTTAAGTGAGAGAGCTTTGGTAAATTAAGTTCTTCAATATAGTTTATGAAAACAACTTACAACTTACATGAAAACAGTTTATCCATATTTTCTTTTTCAATTATAGAAAGAACTTATATAAAAGCTTAGAAGATAACCACTTAATTAATAAGCATCTAATTAAGCTGTTTACCTAAACGCTCTTGAATTGTTAAGGAGCTTATCCGTATCGTCAGTGTCATGGGAAATGAGTCAACTTAGTATTCTGTTGCTGGGAGCTACTAGGTTACTGTTGTGAAAGTTTTGTTATAATGGCTGATTTTAAATATAGTAAAATCTAAATGGTGCCTAAAATGATAAAGTAACACTCAAGTGTGGCAAGTCACAGTATTTTCTACTTCTCTGTTTGGAGCACACAAATATATGTGTTAGGACTCCACCAATTCTTTGAAATATTTTCTTTAAGACAAATACTCTGCATGTCCAAGTAATTATAAAAAGAATGTAAGTTTTGCTTTGGACGGATTGATAAGCAGTTGATTCTATATTTTTTAATGATATCTATGAGTGTTAGTATGTGAACCAAATTTAGTTAATTGTGGAGTTCTTGATTTATTATTGTTACTTTTTAATAAAAAAATAAGATGATGTGAAGGAAGATAGGAAAGATATATATTGGTGGAGGATGGGTTTTTCTTCTTCGCAAAGAAGTGAAGAGAATGTAAAGACAAATAAACATGTTAAACAATGAAACCCTACTCTTGAGTTGAGAAACTACATCTTTTTACTTTTGTCATAACCTAATTGACAGTCCTTCTGAGTCTCTTGATTCCTTCGGGGTGTTTACTTGCAATTTCTTTTATTTTGTTATTCTTAACTCATTTGTTGTCTGGAAAAAATTACACCTTATTAAATTCTTATGAAATCTAAAGCTCCCGCTAACGTTACTTACATTTTTTGGAAAGCCTTGGTGGAGATAAATATTTATTCTCAAAATCTCTCCCAGAGTGCTGGAAGTGAAAAAGCATTTTTGGCTTTGAAATAAGCTAATCCAAACATGCAAGTAATATAGGTGTTTAGCTTCCTTCCATATGGTATAAAGTACTGGACTGTTCAAAGGAGTGTTGTTTACAGATATGCTGAGAGATAGGGTAGCTTTACTACCACCATGTCTATTGTTCCTACATGTATACCTTTTTCTTCTCTCTTTTCTAAGGAGGACTAGTTGTCCTGATTTCTCTTTCTTAATGCACCTCTTCTATAAGAAAACTAGTGCTTAGTCTTTGAGGCAGAATGCTTCTTGATTTTCAGATGATTATGGAACGAAAATTCCAACCTGTTATCATCTTTAGCTTCAGTAGAAGAGAATGTGAACAACATGCAATGTCTATGTCCAAACTTGACTTCAACACCCAAGAGGAAAAGGAAACGGTAGAGGATGTTTTTCGAAATGCAGTTCTCTGTTTGAATGAAGAAGATAGGAGCTTACCTGCTATTGAGCTGATGCTGCCACTTCTTCAGCGAGGGATTGCCGTCCATCACTCTGGACTTCTTCCTGTTATTAAAGAATTGGTTGAGCTTCTTTTCCAGGAAGGTCTTGTTAAAGCCCTCTTTGCCACTGAAACAGTAAGATTTTGTCCAGCTTCTGATTTCTTTCTTTGTTTTTTTTTTCCTGTTACTTTGGAATGAGTCTCAGATGTACTTTTCTTCAGTTTGCGATGGGTTTAAATATGCCTGCAAAAACTGTTGTATTCACTGCAGTTAAGAAGTGGGATGGTGATAGTCACCGTTATATTGGATCTGGTGAATATATACAGGTGAGAGATGGTTTATTTTTTGGGTGATGGTGGGGGTTAATCTATTCATTCTAGTGCCCTCATTATTTCTAGTGATTTGCTACCTTCAGATGAGTGGAAGGGCTGGGCGTCGTGGCAAAGATGAGCGTGGAATTTGTATTATAATGATTGATGAACAGGTGAGTATACTATTAGTGAAATTTTTTTGTAGCATAAATTTGTGAGCCTTTTTTTTTAATTAAATTCGACAATCAGATCTCCATCTTTTCATTGATGTTTTGAAAATGCATTTTTTATAATCTTTTTTGGTTTGAAAACCAATTTTTTATATAAATCTTGTTGGTTTTGTTTATAGATGGTGACTTGTGAGACTACAAGTTTGTTGGTCTATACTGTGTTCATTTTGTCTTATGGGTTATCTATATAACAGCCACATGTTTGAAAACTAATTAGTTTCACATTCACTAGCTTACTGTTTATCTGATTATTTTATGTAGATGGAAATGAATAGCCTCAAAGACATGGTTTTGGGTAAACCTGCTCCTTTAGTTAGTACATTCAGGCTTAGCTACTACTCAATTTTAAATTTGATGAGCCGTGCTGAAGGCCAGTTCACTGCCGAACACGTAATACGAAATTCATTTCATCAATTTCAATATGAAAAGGTTTCTACTGAACCATTTCCTTCCAAATTTTATTGGCATTTGTTGCATGGAGATCTATATCTTATTAGCGCTACTGCTCTTGTTCAGGCCTTACCAGATATGGAAAATAGGGTGTCAAAACTGGAGCAGGAAGTAGCTTTGCTTGATGCATCAGGGGAGGTAATGTTTTTTCCTCGGCATTCAATTTAGTTTTCATAATTATATGTTGGATGTTCTGTTAACACATTGACATTTGATTTATTCTAATTTATATTTTATTTAGGCTGCAGTATCTGAATATCATAGGCTAAAGCTGGAAATAGCACAGCTGGAGAAGACGATGATGTCAAAAATAATAAGGCCTGAAATAATTCTTTATTTTCTTGTCCCTGGACGATTGGTAAGTGATGGTATGCATCAGCATGGAAATGATTTTGAATTATGTTCTGCTTCTCTAATATTTCTTGATCAACTGTGTGTAAATGGGTTTATGATGTCATGGACATGTTGATATATAGTAACTAGTAAATTGTACTTATTTGGCTGCCTATAATTTTTCAATTTTTTGTTTTTGTTTACTTTGTTATCTGCCCTTTTTCATTGCCATACTTCTTAGATGGACTTATTTACCTTGCAGATCAAAATAAGAGAAGGTGGAACTGATTGGGGATGGGGCGTTGTAGTCAATGTTGTTAAGAAACCTTCTGGTGGTGGCTATATTGTTGATACTTTACTTCATTGTTCACCTATTTCAAATGATAACAGTTCACGGCCAAAACCATGTCCACCCCGCCCTGGAGAGAAAGGTGAAATGCATGTGGTAAGTTGACATTTTTAACTTGTATCACTATTTTCTTTCATGGCTTTCTGTTGTAACTCTTCTCATATCTGAAACACTTAAAGTTGTTTTCTCTTACCTGCTTCTTTCTGTTATAGGTCCCTGTTCAATTACCATTAATCTCTGCCCTTGGTAAACTGAGGGTATCTATACCTTCTGATCTTCGACCCTTGGAAGCAAGGCAAAGTATACTGCTTGCTGTACAGGAGCTTGGCAATCGTTTTCCCCAAGGTCTTCCAAAGCTTAACCCTGTAAAGGTAAATTTTTTCCCTACACAGATGTCACAAGTTGCTGGTATGTTATTGTTCTCTCCATCTTATAAACAAAGAGTTAGAAAAAAAAAAAAATCAAAATTTGACATCAAACTTGCTAGCTTCCTTAGTGATTCACTTGCTAATATATGCTTGCTTTTTATGCTAACTATATCATGTAAGCTTTTGTTATTACATTGTTTTCTGTCATTCCATCTTCTCTCATTAGAAGGTTTGTTCCAGTATTTACATTGCGTAGCCAAAACTGTGAATGGTCTTTCTGTGTCATATGTTCTCCTTCATTGTGATTATCTTGTAACTTCTCTATTTCATTCTCCAGCTTTTGAATGGGGAGATTCTTTAACCACATGATCTATATTAAAAATAAAATAGAAAATCTTTCTTTTTAGTAACTTATAGTCAAAGATTTTTATAGGCACACTATTTTCCTACTTTCTTTGAGAACAAATCTGAAGCTATTGAGTTCTGAATGATATTTAGCAAAATCATTACAACATAAGTATTGTATTCTCTAAAATAATATTCTCAGGATATGGACGTACGGGACTCAGAGATTGTTGAACTTGTCAATCAAATAGAGGAACTTGAGAAAAAATTGTTTGCTCATCCTATGCATAAGGTTTGTTAAAATGAACTCTATTGTCCAAATTCTCTGCGTTATAAATGTGATGATGCTTTCTCTTTGGTTTGAGTCTTTGCTTAATATTTTGTTACAAATTAGCAACAAGATGTGGATCAACTTAAATGCTTTGAGAGGAAAGCAGAGGTGAATCACGAAATTCAGCAACTGAAGACAAAAATGCGGGATTCCCAGGTATTGACTTTTCTAAAGTGTCTTTCCTTGTTAAATTTACTTATTAAGCAAGATCACATATGGAAGTCATGAACTGAATGGGAATCTAGACGGTGTCTGCTATGCATTGTATTTGTCCAATGTCCATGTGACTCCATGTAACAGTTGGTGATTGTTAATGTGGCAATTTTATTCATGACAAATTTTTTAGAGCACTATTGTGGATAACTGTACTTTACTTACACATTTTTTGGTTGAGAAGAAAAATGAGTGAAAAGGAATGAAGAGGATGAATTACACATTCTTCCAAATACTTTCCTTCAAATGGTATTCATGAAAATAAGAGGGAAAAAATTGTGGGACCCACATTATAAGTGATTTCCTTCTATTACTATTATACCATTTATAATTACATAACGTACAAACAAAATTATGTCTCATTTTTATCAAGGTCATTTGTGTCTTTTTATGAACATGCTTCTCTGTTTTCTGGCCTACTAAATAATTAAATAATAATCTCTTTTTTTACTCATTTTCTCTTCTCACTTACTTTATTTTTTCTCTTACATACCAAAAAAAGAATTATTTCCTTGGGCTCCTTTGCTGCATGATTTCTTTGTTCTTTTTGTGGGTTCAATGGTTATCAAAATAAATTTGTTAAATTTTCAGCTACAAAAATTTCGTGAGGAACTAAAGAATCGCTCACGAGTGTTAAAGAAGCTTGGTCATATTGATGCTGATGGTGTAGTTCAGTTGAAGGGGCGGGCAGCCTGCTTGATTGACACGGGCGATGAACTCCTTGTCACCGAATTAATGTTTAATGGTGAATCAATATTTGTTTCATCATTGTGCTTTCTGTCTAGGTAGCAGTTCATTATGTTTCGTAACTTTTTTTTGCTTCATTTCTCATCCTCAATTAGGTACTTTTAATGAACTTGACCATCACCAAGTTGCTGCCCTTGCGAGCTGTTTCATACCAGGAGATAAATCAACTGAGCAGATACAGCTGAGAACAGAGCTTGCAAGGCCACTGCAACAGCTTCAAGATAGTGCAAGAAGGATAGCAGAGGTAGGTGTTTTATCAATTAACCTGATTTTTTGTGGGATTTCTGAATTAAAATATAAATGGGATTATGGGACCACCCTTTTGTCACAGATACAACATGAATGCAAATTGGAGATCAATGTGAATGAGTATGTCGAATCAACAGTTAGACCTTACTTGATGGATGTTGTATACTCATGGTCAAAGGTTAGTTATATACCATATTTTTGGCTTGAATGCCTTGTCTACTTTTAAGTCAATTACTTAGCACCAAATCCTCTGACCAAGTGGTCTAGAGTCTGATCCTTGTTATCCCATTCCTCTAATAAAAAATAGTTTAATTTCAACTCAAAGTGTTTGGACTTGTGCATTGTCCCCGCTTCAAGCCCAATCATCCCTTGCAGTAGGGAGCATGCTAGGAATGTAATATATAAATCATTCATGTGTCTACGCCTTATAGCTAAAGCTTTTGGATTGATCATTCAGGCAGTCTGTATATTGTTGGACAAGTTTATCATTATTTGCAAATTCTACACTTTGGTCTTAAACATTGAAAAGCATAGAATTGGTCTGTGCCAATAGTTGAATATCCTCCACCTTGTTGTACTATAACTTCTTTTTGTACATTGAAGACTACTTCATCCCATCCTACACACACTTTTATATCTGCCTTGTTTATTTTTGGTTGGGGGAGGGGGGTAGCTATGGGATGCAACCACTCTATAAAAGTTATGACTCCTACCATGACGTCCACTTACCTAATACTAGAATGAAAACTTTATTCTGTTTGGTCTGAAAATATCCAAATGATGGTTTAGTAATTTTATTATTACATCATCCCAGCCCTTTCCATTTGACCATTGTTAGATATCCAAGCATACAATCTTTCTGTTAAAAGTTTAATTCATTACTGTATGTTTTTGTTTCAAGATTGAGCTTTAAAAAACTTGCCATTTCACAGCTCAAGTAAGGACTTAGTAGGAAAATAAAAACGCTTGACAATGATTAGATCTTTTTGCAACATTTCAAATTGTCACACAACTGGTCAAGAACCTAGGCCGAGCCATCATTTGTTTTGAGTTAAGAGTTATGAATATAGAAGGGTATAGTTTTTCTTGGACTAGGGCATGTGAGGTGGTTGGCAGTGGAAAGGTGACTGTTGCATTTATTTTGTCTCTTAAGGCATGGTTGCTTTTTTGCCCCTTGAATAATAAAATTGAGTTGTGACTAAAGGACCCGAATCTATTCATTAAGCATCTCTTCCTAACAAAAGAAAATATGTCGGGCCAAATTTGTAAAATTTAGAAATTTATAAGATATTCGTGCAGAATTTATAAAATAAGATGGTTGCCATGGTTATATTACGTGTTCTGCTGACAGCAACACACACACACACGTGAATTTAGATTCATTTTTTTGTTGATCTAGGTTATAAGTAGTATATTTTACTCCATATTTAAGAGTTTACTAAGATAGCATTTTTTGTTACATATAGACAGTTAGCAAAAAATAAAATGCTATCTTAGTAAACTGTAAGTATGAAGTAAAATATACTCCTTATATAGGTCTCCCAGACTTCAGTGACAGGCCAGTTCGTCGTTTTTTATGATTTCTAATTTATCTTCTTTGTACGGACTTTTTATAACCTGAGACATGTATAGACGTCTCAGCTGCCACGAGACTAATGGTGGATATGCATGCTCTTAATTTCTTGTTTCGAATTTATATTAATTTTCCTCAGTATCTCGTTTTAAAATTTTCTACCAGGGAGCAAATTTTGCAGATGTTATACAAATGACTGACATTTTTGAGGGGAGTATCATTCGGAGTGCTAGAAGGCTTGATGAATTTTTAAATCAGGTATAAAAATGTCCACCCTCTAGAAAATATCCTTGTGATTTCGTTTTTTACTATGAACTTGCTTAAAACTTGCATCTTGCAAGAAGTGAAAAAGGGCAAGTAAATGTGCTTAAGTTGGGGGTTTGATGGTATGGCTCAAAAACTGTGCTATTCTGGACCTTGCATTTTCAATTAGTTTTTATAACTTAATTTCTGATATAGAATATTTGACAAATTCCTTCACTATATAGATAACCTGAGTTGACAAATTATAATTTACTTTGAGAGAAAAGAAATTCATGGTGCCTCAGCTCAGTTTTTAACTTTAGGAGCTTTTAAAATAAATAATGGCTATGCTTGATCAGTTTCCGAGTCATCTCAAGTCTTGACACATTTTTGGTCTAATTCAATATTTGGAAATTAAATGTAATACAGTTACATGATGAATTTTATAGAGTTCTGACTTCTGACTCTTCTTTTCAGTTGCGAGCTGCTGCTAATGCAGTTGGAGAGGCTGACCTGGAGAAGAAATTTGCCGCAGCAAGTGAAAGCCTTCGACGAGGTATTATGTTCGCAAATTCGCTGTATCTATGATATGTTTTCCTCCAGCCCATTCGTTATTTTCATCAGTTCAAGGTCATTCCGGCTGGCAGAAAGTTTTTACTTTCTCATCCCACCATTCATGTTGCTCACTCCCTTTTATGTTGTAAATATTTGTGCTCAATTTTTAGTGCAAGCTGTAAGGTTAGGTTGTATACTCAGTAGTAAAGGGAGTTAATTTACAGTGAGAAAATTCCAATAGAAGGGAAAAATTCACTCGACAGAAGGTTTGTTATGGTATGATTACAGATTACGACAATTGGGTCCATTTTGTTCAGGGAGTTGTAGATTATTTTTTACCTTCAGAACCCCTTGCTTGCCCTGGGGCTTGGGGAGTGAGGTGGCGAAGATATTTTACCTGTAATTGCTGAAATTTTTTCAATACAAATTTTGATCGACAGTGTCTTTGTTTTAATTATAATTTAATTGCTTATTTTTGTTAGCTTTGGTCCTTGCGATTGTTGCAGTGTGGTTAGTAGATAAATGTCACCCCAACATAAATTTGATTGCTTAATTGTAATATAGGTAATTTTAGTTCGGATTGTGGTTTGAATTTCGAAGTCAAGAAATCAAATAGTTGAAACTTAACATTTGAAGGTTTTTTAAGTTGTTAATGTGTGAATGTTCGAAGATGGAAAAACTAATGTCTTTCAGTTAAATTTGATGTTTTTGTTGATAAGTATTTAAGTAAAAAGTAATAGAATTTATTTAATTATTATAAATTTTGAACAAATAATTAGAATTTCAAAAATTTAGGTAAGAAAATTGACGGGATTAAATTTGTTTACATTTAAAAAGCAGTATTTAATTGGTTCAAAAAGAAATTGGGGAGACCAAAATTTTAATTTTCACACTAAGATTCAAACCGAAATTTAGAACAAATGCAGTTAAGCTTAATTTGATTGCTTGGATCGACAAGTCTTTGCTTATCTGTATTTTGGTTGCGTTCAAGTTAAATGGTCATAGATTGAATTAAATGTTGTTGGGTAAACTACATAAATAGGTATGACAATAAAGTTTGAATTTATATATTATTTGATTTTGACAAAAAAAAAAATTGAGTTCGGGTTTTATGGAACATTATTAAATCCAGTTTCAAAAAATAATTCTCCAAGTTTCTTTCAAAATGTAAATGGTTATGTAATTTGTGATTTGTTGCCCGTGCTGCCTTTTCATTATTAGTTTCAGAACTCAATACCGAATTTAAAGTCAGAATAACATATATCTTCGCTCGTGTTGCCTTTTCTTTATTAGTTTCAGAACTCACTACCGAATTGAAAGTCAGAATAATATATCTTGGTGAAAAGTAAAAAGTAAATTGTGAACAATTTATCTTTTGTGGGGGCATTTGTCCTGCTTCAATTGCTTACGAAGAATTCATAGGAAAAAACGGCATTCAATGAAAAGTTATACTCATTACACTGCATTATTTCCTGAATGGAACCATAAGAAAACCAACATTCTTGTTCTTGATTGATACGTTTTCGCACTCTAATATATTAGCACATTTCTTTTTTTCCCATTATCATAATTTAAAGTGAAACAGACTCTGAAAACAGAACGAAATCCACGTGTGGAGTGGGCCAGGTAGCAGTCCATTTGCGGGACTGATAAAGGTTGATCGAATGGCTGTGATGAAAGAGGAGGAACTACCCTGCTTGACAAATAAATCTATTTATCCATCTATTTTTTTTTTAGAATCCAAATTTAATATAATTTTATATTTAAAATTTTCTTAAATTCATTTCAGTAAGAATTTAATGAGTACATATGTTTATTTTGGTTTGGGTATTATATTTGAGTAATGATCAGGGTATAGGTTATATTCTCTGTTTTTTTATATATTATATATTTATTTTATAAGAAAAAACAATAAAGAATTATGTGAATTGAGAGGTTTAAATATATATTATATTATATTTATATTAATATATTTATTAATAAAATATAATATATTAATTAATATAATTATTTATCAATTTATTAATATATGAAGATAAAAAAATAATATTTAAAAATAAAAGATATTTCATTTTTAAAAAATTATCTTAACAAACTCATGGGTATTCGTCCATAAAAAAAAAATTAGCTAAAAAATATATTAAATAATTTTTTATTAAACAGATTGATGGATGAAATTCTTTTAGTTAAATTTTGAATCCAAAAATAAAAAATAAAAAAAATTTGTAATCCAATTTGCCCCTCGTAGTTCCAACTGCCAGAACTCAAAGTTTAACCCCATCTACGTTTACATTTAGATTTAGATTTATATTTCGGCGGAGCTTTCAATTTGACACTCCCCTCGTTTCCATCGACCATCCACATCAAAACTTACTCCCATCACTACACAACACACCATTCTCATTTTTTCATTCCTTGATTTCCCCTTAGGTAATGCCTCACACCTTTCCTTCACTCTCTTTCTCTGTGTAACATTTCACTCACACCATTTTCTCTGTTCTTCGTTCTTTCTTTCTTTTAGGAAATGGAAGTCACACTTTCTGCGTGCAACTCCGTTAGCTCACCTTCTGTTCCCGTCGCAGTAAGCATTCACCAACACTTTTTCTTCTCTTTTCACTCGTTAATCTTTCTTAAACTAATAATAATAACAGTAATGATTTTCGTTAATTGCTTACTTCATGTTATGTTATTACACTACTTGACTCTGAATCTGAATTTGAATCTGTTCCGAAATGGAAAACGAAATTAGGGTTTATTTGCGGGGAAAGGAGGGATTAAGAGTTCTCAATGTAGTTTCTTAGCTGGAACGAACAACAACGTGAGGTTTCCTAGGCTAGTAGGTCAAGTTAATCACGTTCTCAAACAACGCCAAACACGTCACTGTGGTGCTCTCAAGGCCACTTGTAGTGGCGATAAGATCCTTATCGCCAACAGAGGCGAGATTGCAGTTCGTGTTATTCGAACCGCTCATGAATTGGGGATTCCCTGTGTGGCCGTGTACTCCACCATTGATAAGGACGCACTTCATGTCAAATTGGCTGATGAGGCTGTTTGCATTGGCGAAGCGCCGAGTAGCCAGTCGTAAGATTTTGTGTTGATTTCACTTTGAATTTATGTGGATGCATGTATCTATGTGTGGTTAATGGATACTTTTGTTGTTGTTGTTGTTGTTGTTTTTGTGCAGGTACTTGGTGATCCCGAATGTTTTGGCGGCTGCGGTTAGCCGCAAATGCACAATGTTGCATCCTGGCTATGGTTTTCTTGCGGAGAATGCATTGTTTGTTGAAATGTGTAGGGAACATGGAATCAACTTTATTGGGCCTAACGTGAGTAGTCTATGCAGTTTGTAGAATACATAGTTTGTTTTCTCATTGTCTTGAGACTTTCGTAATTCAGAGCTTTACAATTGGCTTACTTTATGGATTGAATATGACTTGTTTGAACTGTCCTATTAAATCTTAATACTTGTCTGTCTTGGGTATCTTGAAGCCCAGTTATTTGATTGCCAGTCACTAACACTGCAGTAAGTTGTAAAAACATGTTGGTATTAATATGTAGACACATTGAAATTGCATGGTGAGGATTTTGTGTGTAGTGTTTATCCATGATGACCAGCTTTATAGATTGTAACAAGTAAGCAATGGTTTTGAGTGTGGCTTGGCTAAAGCAATGTGCTTGCAGAGTTGTCTTTGATATTCTGTTGCTTGTCAAGTACTTAAGTTCTGATTTTAAGCATTTTTATAGCATAAACCTAGTTGAAGGTGGAATGCAAGTTGTCTGTTATCCTAAATTTTATTTGATTTTAATGGAGTAGTCTTAATATTTTAAGCATTTTTGTCTCAATTTTTTTTATAGCTTTTAAATTGTAAAGATGTAGCAGTAAATCAATGATTCTGATATTTCTCTTTCAGATTATTATATGCCAATACTGATATATAGTTAAAACTTTCAGCCTGATAGTATTCGGGTTATGGGTGACAAATCAACTGCAAGAGACACAATGAAGAAAGCAGGTGTTCCCACTGTTCCTGGAAGTGATGGTCTTTTACAGGTATTATATTGGACTCAAGTGTATATGTAGCTTCAGTATATAAGTTGGTAGCCAATATCAGATTCTATGACATCAATTTGATGAACTGAATTAATGTACAGACCACAGAAGAGGCTATCAGGCTGGCAAATGAGATTGGTTACCCTGTGATGATCAAGGTAGATTGCTTTATTATTTTGTATTTGTAACCTTGTGCATATTTGAAGCAAATTCCTATTTTTTGGATTGATGTAGAACATGCTGCACATGCTTCATGCATACACTCACAATAACATATATTCCCACACGTAAATATGAATCTAAAAAAGCATAGTCTTGTAAACATGTGATGATGAATCTTGTTTGAAAGTAAATTTATATTTTGATTATGATTAATTATACTTTTTGTTAAATGTGCAATGTCAACTGACAAACATATGGTGTTTCATAGGCAACAGCAGGTGGTGGTGGACGTGGAATGCGTCTTGCCAAAGAACCTGATGAGTTTGTGAAGTTGTTACAGGTATTTTTCCTGAGTGGAAGTTCTTGTTGTTTTGTATGTATTGCCCACACATCGATGAGTCTTTTACCATATCTATTTGCTAACAAAGTAATGGATCAGGATTTCTTAGTAATTTGCTTGGGTCCAACAGGAAGAACAAGTTTTCTATATTTGGGATTTCTATATTCCAGTAATTGTTAATTAGTGATGAAATGAAAGCTTCTCTGTTGCAGAAGCATGGTTTAGTGCTTGACCATCACAATGGGTTCTGATGGAAGGGAGATGATTTTATTTTGATTTCAAATAGTTGTAGTCTGGTAGAGTTTGACATATGCATGTTTAATGATTTTGTTTTCAATTTGATTTATTTGCAGCAAGCTAAGAGTGAGGCAGCTGCTGCATTTGGCAATGATGGGGTTTATTTGGAGAAGTACATTCAAAACCCAAGGCACATTGAGTTCCAGGTAATGTTATTTTTTTTTTCCTTATTGAAATCTGTCATTTGACTGAAGCCCGGAGATTAGGAAACCTTGTGGAAATTTTATCTATGAAGAATTTGGATCTCTGTGAAACACTAAATGATTTCTTTTTGCTTACATCAAATAAAAATGTCCTGTTTTATTGATGAGATTATCCCATTTGGTTTACTAATCCAATCAATAATGAAAGTGTGATACCTCCAAACCCCAAAAAGCTCCACACTGTATTTTAAATTGTTCACTCAAAATGTAAAGTCAATTTAAGTTCCATATTTTATTTTCATGCCAACTTCATGTATTACTGTTAATTATTCAGCAACCATGTAGAAGCACCACAAAGCCTCCTTTTTCTGGCTATATGTTAGTGCGGGTTGAGGAAAGGCCCTGCATTGGTGGTTGAGTAAATGGACAGTCTTACAATTGATTTGACGTATTGGGTACTTGGGATTTTTTATTCAAGACCTGTATGATACAGATAACAAAATTAATTTATTAAGTGCTTAAATCTTATTGAAGTACTTGCAGCTTAGTACTTTCATGGTTTTTGATGATTGCTTGGACTTATAAATAAGAATATTTTATTTAATTCATCTTTGCTTTGCTTCATGGTTTACAGGTTCTTGCAGATAAATATGGTAATGTTGTTCACTTTGGAGAACGTGATTGCAGCATCCAGGTACCAGAACTAAATTCCCCCATTTCTCATCTGTCTGTCTATGTTCTAGTTTGTCAAATTAGTTGTTTGTATTTAGCATAAATGCATAATAATACTCACTTGAATCTTGGTTATGTTAAAATGATGTTGAAAGAAAACATAAAAACCATGTTCTGTAAACTGGTAATTTGACTTAAGTGAATTAAAGAAAAAAACTGAATATAAACTATTTAAAATATGTATGAGATGTGTTTGAGACTAAAGTATAATTTTTTTTATAACTCTGCATTGATTAAAGCAATTTGTTAGGCAGTAATTGAAGCAATTGTCGTTGTCATCATAATGGTTATCTTATAGTTTTTCTACTATATTTTTGTTCACTATGAGTTTCAAATGTATATCTAGAATTGCTTGATAACAACTAATGGAGATACATGTGATAAAATGCAGAAAAAAAAACTGAACTTGGATTATCTTGTAATTCCAATGTTATTAAACAAGTTTTATAGTAATATAGCAATATCAAAAGGTGTTCTGAACTTCTGATTATTTATTTTCTCTTTTCCTAAACATGTTGCTATCCTTTCTGAAGTAACGAGTTTTGTTCATTGTGTTTTTTCGTGCAGAGGCGTAATCAGAAACTGCTTGAAGAAGCACCATCTCCTGCCCTGACCCCTGAGTTGCGAAAGGCAATGGGAGATGCAGCAGTTGCAGCTGCTGCATCTATTGGTTATATAGGTGTTGGAACAGTTGAGTTCCTTTTGGATGAAAGGGGTTCCTTTTACTTCATGGAGATGAACACTCGTATTCAGGTTGGAATTAAATTTTATTATACTTGTTTTGTTTTATATGAAATGAACCCAGGCCAATGTTCAATATTTGTGCGTGAATAATTTCCATTATTTTATTCTTGTGTCAGGTTGAGCATCCTGTGACAGAAATGATTTCCTCAACAGATTTGATAGAAGAGCAAATTCGTGTGGCTATGGGAGAAAAACTTCGATACAGTCAGGTAATAGAGGGGATATTTTACTTGTGATTTTTCAGAATCTTGCTCTTATTGTAGTTTTTCTACAGGAAGATATTGTGCTCAGAGGACATTCGATTGAATGCCGTATCAATGCAGAAGATGCTTTTAAGGGATTCAGACCAGGGCCAGGTATCTTGATGTATCAGTGGTGATTTGTGCAGATTTATGTTAAAGAGTAAAAATATGCTCAATGTTTGCTTAAAAACAAAATAGATTTCATACATATTTTGGGTAATTTGGTCAATTAGCTTCTTCCTATCATATCAGTATTTTGTGCCAAGTGCTTGTATTTCATGGTTTATTTAAAAATTTATTAATCTAAGGAAATTTCTCCCCTCAACCAAACAGGTAGAATTACAGCATACTTGCCATCTGGAGGTCCATTTGTCAGAATGGATAGCCATGTTTATCCTGATTATGTGGTTCCTCCGAGCTATGACTCCCTTCTTGGAAAGGTGTGCCAATCTGTTTTCTTTTATAGCATTGATTAGTCATCCTCATCTGAATTGCTATACTGCATAATTTATGTCCTTATTTTCCAATTGAATCAAATGTCTGTAACTTATCAATGTCCTGTCTATTCAAGTTTCTTAGTTGTACAATTCAATGTAATCAATAACAATGTCAATATTTAATACAGATATATATTAAATATTATTCATGGTCTTTTCCTTTTAAACTCTCAATTGCATTTTAAGTTTGCTTCTCTTCTTGATGCTTGGGCCTTTTGTTTGAAGCAATGATAGGTTATAAATATATGTTAAATGGTTACTGTATTTATTAAAAGGGAGAATGTATTGCCTATTGGTGATTTGTAGTTTATCATTCCTCCACACAACTGGGAAGAATGGATGGATGAAAAAATTGAATAAAAGAGGGTTCAAAATATTGAATGAACAGGATTTAATATATTCTAAATTCTAAATGTATGTTTCAATTTATAATTGTTTTATGTTGTGAGGAGGCTTAAATTGTAATGAACTCAACTACATGTGAAGTGCACCTTTTATTTCAAACCCTTACCCTTGTCTTGACTTTGTGAACATTTTGTAGCTGATTGTGTGGGCTCCAACTAGAGAAAAAGCAATTGAACGGATGAAAAGGGCTCTTGATGATACTATTATCACAGGTAAAATGATATGATTTTTATGATTGAGTCCACTGCATGCCTGAAGCCATAAAAGACTGAAAAGAATCAAATACTTTTCCATTGCCGCCTTAAAAAATAGAACAAAGAACTTTGTTTTAAAGAACTAGATACACTGTAGTTTGAAGCAAATTGCAGGAGGTGCAGTTTAAACCCTTCACTTTGTATGATATAATTAACAATTTCAATTTTATTACAGGAGTTCCTACTACAATTGATTATCATAAACTTATCCTTGACATAGAGGTGTGTGTGCCTTATATGTACTTATGATAGCATGTTTCCTTTAATGATATTTTCTGTTGGTCAGAAGTCAAAATTTGTCTAAATCTTATCCATGTCATATCTTCAATGTATTGCAGGATTTCAGAAATGGCAAGGTTGATACTGCTTTTATTCCAAAACACGAAGAAGAATTGGCAATGGTATGAACCTAATATAACCTTGGAAATATTAATGTCCCTAGCAATGGGTTTAAAAGTTGTATTTCCTTTTTGGAGTTTACTTCAGAACAATTTTGGTAGGAAATTCTCACTTGAACTTGCATTTTTAAAACCATACACTGAATCCGTCAAGACTATCTATCATGATTATTGTATAGGATTGAAATCCTCAGTTCTAGCTGTTAGACCTTGTCCTAGATTGTGAGAAAATTTATGAGAAGCTGCTTCTAGAAGTTTTTGGGTCCGATAGAATCAAGGTTTGGATCAGATAAGTGCTACAGTCTAGTCTTGTGTCAGATGCTCCTAAGTTTGGTGTGAGACTTGTGACTTACACCAGATGCTCATGTGTATTGTGTTGGATTTATAATTAGGCTCATTTTGGGATTTAGTTCTCCCAACTCCCAAGATCATGAAACAATGGGTATAAAAGCTTGATACTACTCATGATGTGAGCAAATGACACAATAATATGGTGACACTGACGCACAAGTGTCTGTCAGGCTAGTGAAAAGCCAACATGCTACACATGATCAGGACTTTTGAGTTTGGTGCAAGAGTCCTACACTGAGTGCTCACGAGCCTATTGTGGGATCTATATGGTCCCTGAGTCCAACTTTTCGTGCTAGCTTTTGGGCTTGTGATTCTCCTAATAACTAAGACTTTTTCCTTATTAGACTAGTTAACTAAAATCATTAAGTGTATGGGTTACGTCCAAATGCCATGTAGAAAATGAGAGGCAACTAAAATCATTAAGATGCTGCTCAGTGATCTTGGAGAATGAATAAAAGTAAGAATGATCCTAATGCCAATAGCATTGAGCATTCTTGCTAATGTGTTCTGGGAGTTTCCAAATCTAAGCATTAAAATAAATAAATAAAAAGTTGTGTTAATTGCCCTAAGATAATAGTTTTGGCTTGCATTATTTAATTTTTTTTTAAAGTTTATTGATTTGGTGTCCTCTTTAAATGCAGCCACCACAGAAGATCGTACTTGTTGACAGGGCAAAAGAACTAGCTGGTTCAACTGTCTGATGGATATGATTTTGTGATGTCAGAATTGCTTTGTGGTAATCACTGTGTTGTTAGCGCCTTGAAGTGAAAATTTTGATATTTATTCTCGAACAATCCTTCACATAGTTATATATCAATTATGTTTGATTTCATCCCAAATATTAGTGTAAGGAATTGATAATAGCTCCTTTCATTTTTTTTTTCACGTCATAATTGTCACAGTGGTTATTAGAGGATTTGTTCTAAGGCTTGTCTGTAATTCTTGTATTAAGAGCTCGATGCTAGATACAGTAATAAAAACTTAACCTTATCTTAATAGGCTGGGTTTGTTACACGGATCAACTGGCGTCGCTAGATATTTAAAATAGTTTTTGTTTAGATTATTCTTTTTCTATGACTCATTTATTACTTGTATTCAACATGAAGTGAGATTACATGTAATCGTCATATTCATGATCTTAGGTATCAGCCATGAATAATCGTCTGGTCTGTCAGACATTGGTCATGGAAAAAGAACAACCTTTGATATTTGACATTGCGGTTAGCAATTTAGGGAATAAAGTACAGACATTACTTGTGTTCATTGCGCTTAAAACACCAGCATGTTCTGTGAAAACGTGCAATGAGAGTACGAGACCTTATAAATTTATTTGCATTCGGTTGAAAAAAGTTGTAAGCTACTCAAACCCAACCATGGATTATATATATTGACAAAAATCGCTAGATACACTTCAAAAAATACAATTTTGGCTGAATACACTCTTGAATTTCTTAAAGACAAAAATTTGCTTCAATGTTCCTGCTTGGATGTTGTCACGATGTTGTTAAACCAGTTAACTCATCGTCACCATGTATGATCATCTTCTGCATCAGAGTCTTGAAAGGAAATGTTGAAGCATCATTGAGTGCAGTTTACATTCCCCTCACTCATGGTGAGCTTGAGAGGCTTTCATATCCAGACATTCCTGACAGTGAGTAGTATTCACTCATGGTGTCCTACAAGAAAAACATGTAATGTCAATGACTAATTGACTATATTATAACTTGAATAAACAGTGACTAAAGAGAGTGATGGTAAGTGTTGACTCACTTGAGTTGAGGAAGTGTTTGTACGTGTGTAACTGTAGTTGCCTCTAGGAGTGAATCCTGTAGGAGCACCAAACATCATCATCATGGGCATGTTTTCTTCAGCAAAATCTCTGAGTTTATTGAGAGCAGGTAATACAACTTTTCCAAGATCAGGTCTATCTTTTCTTCTCGTTTCTGCACAGGCCAAGGCAAGCTTGGCAAAATGCAAGGCATGTTCAACTGGCCAGTCCTCGATGGCTGGGTCAAGCATCTCAGGAAAAGTCCCCTTCTCAATAGCTCTTCCAACATGGTGAGTCAGACCCATTGGTGGCCTCGCTGTTATTATCTGCAGAAGCATGATCCCCAGTGAATAAATATCAGACTTGGTTCCCAGCATGCCTGTTTGTTGATACTCAGGGTCGATGTAGCAGAAAGTTCCAGCAGTTGATGTCATGCGATACTGTGTCACATTGTCTGCAACTGAAGGAGGGACAAGCCTGGCCAATCCAACATCACTGATCTTGCTCACAAAGTTACGGTCTAGCAAAATGTTTCCAGGTTTTAAGTCACGGTGCACCAAGGGTTCTGGCTTTGTCTGGTGTAGGAAAAGGAGACCAGTGGCAATCTCTGCAGCAATTCGGAATCTTAGCTGCCAGGGGAGAGCTCCTTTATTGCCTCTCCGGAAGAGGCAATCGTCCAAACTTCCATTAGCCATGTACTCATACACTAAGCAGCCAAACTCTGGGCATGCTCCAAGGAGGAGAACCATGTTTGGATGCCTTATGCAACTTAGCACTTCAACCTGCATGCACCAAATGTAAAATTCATTGATTCAACTGTATGTTTTTTTTGGCAAACATCATGTACATGTTTTTGTTGCCATTTTCCATACCTCTTGTTGAAACTGTGACCGTCCCTGAGCTGCATCTGGTTTTAACACTTTAATTGCAACTGGCGTGTGATCTAATTCACACCTGTAGACTGGCCCATAACCACCTTCACCGATCTTGAGAGAGTTGGAAAAGAATCTTGTTGCTTCTTCTATCTCCTCTATAGTGTATTTTCTGTACATGGCAGGACTATGTGAAAGGATATCTACATGCTTCTTCTTATGCTCATTTTCTACACTCAATCTCTTGCGTGCTTCCAACTCTCCAATTTTTTGAGATGTTTCTGCTGCTTCCATGGCAGCTATACATTTTGCTTTCTCCTTCTCAGCTATTGCCAATGCTGTTTCTTCAGCTAATCTTGCCTCTTCTAATTTCCTTTGTTCTTCCACTTTCCAACGCTGAAGTTCCAGTGCCTGTTGGAGAATAGTGTCAATTAGTCATTATGTGTTTTGTAGATCACGTTTAACAAAACTTCATGACATGGCATTAATATTCTTAGAACTTGCTTGTTTGGAATTTGGACTAAATTAAAATCTGTAAGGTACCCTTTGCTTTGCTGTCATAGCTTCCTTGCAAGCTGCACTGTACATTTCCATTGTCTGCTTCAGCTCTAGCTTAAGTCTCCTCATTTCAGCTTCCACTTCATCCTAAATTCAAAGTAGACATTTGTTAGTTCTTGTCTGGCTATGCAGGCATGGGTGTATGTAAATATCTCTAGAGTATGAAATTGAGCCTCAAACTTGATCTTAACACAGTTAGAAAGGCATACAAAAATCATGCTACATCAATCATGGATGTTTTGGCATGGTAAAAAGGTAGATTAGTTAGCTTAGCTATATTGATTATATATAGCTCACCGAAGCTGAAAATCTTGCCGATGACATTGATGATCCACTGTCTTGTGAACTGAACGAGTAGTCACCTTGATCAATTGACTTTGCTCCTGAGAAAGAAGAACCGAAGCTTCTGACATCATAATCTGAGCCAGTTGAAACCCGAGAGTTCATTCCAGAGTCGAGATCATCATACAATGAAGGGAACATTCTATCAATACTTGGCCTTCCACTGCTCACGAATGAAATATCAGTGTCAGGGATTGAGGACGGGCATAATTTGTAACTTGATCTCCCAAGTCTTGTGAATGGTGATCTGTCCAAAGGATATCAAGTCAGTCTTCTCAGTATGCCCTTAAATCTGTCTGAAGCTTAAATATTCATCCATCTCCAACTCTCATGCACGTCTCTATTGTAGAACACATTGACATAGTAATTAACATTCTTACATTTCTTGAATGGCAATGATGTCATTATACCTCACGTGATTTTGAACTTTGAACATGTAAGTTTTCTACCCAATCCATGATATTTAGACTTTCATGCACTTCAAAGATTTTGAACTTTGAAAAAGAAGGTTTCTACTCCAATCACATTTCTAAATGATTACCGATTTTGGTCTTGCACTGAGAAAGAAATTTACCTCTATGGACGGGGTGTTTATATGTATATATTTGTTATATAGTTAAGGTGTATTATGTTATTGTTTTTATCAACTCTATATCATTCCAACTAAGTATCCATGAGGTACTTACATGAAATCATCATCTTCATCTGGTAGCTGGTGTTCACCAAATGATGGCTTCTCCATTGATGCTGTCATAGATACAAATAAATGCAATGTTTTATGAACGATGTCACAAAAAATAAAAGAAGTTAAACAATGAGATATGGGGCAAAGATAAAGAGTAATTAGCATACTTCGTGATGGGTTGCGTATTAGTTGTGAATCCGTTCTTTCAGGAGTTTGAAGAGTCTGCTGTGGCTGCAATGTATTGTTACGGATTGTAGGTTTAGTAGTTAGTGTAACAGTAGCTGTTCTCACCGATGATATTTTTCCTTTGGAAATAATGTACACAGTGCAGAATGGCGGTGCGCCTTTGGACACAACACTTGGAACATCAGATGTCCTAAATCTCCTGTCAATAATTCATCAAAACTAAGATTTTGTTATGACTATAATTCATCGAAATTAGGATTCTGTTTTTTTTTTTTTTTTTTTTTAAATCAGGTAAATGCTATTTGATATGAAATAATTTCTACTCAAGTTGCTATAAATGGGTTGTGGCTTGTGATCAATCAAATGTTGAATTGGGTGACAAACATGAGTGGTTAAAGTTTTAGGATTTTGCTTCTTTGGCTTCTCTAAAGTTTTAAGTATAACTGCTAAAGCAAAAAAGAATACTGGTGCCACAATTGCATTTGTCAAAACTAATCATATGCATTATTCTATAACTTGTACCCCTTTATCTGTCTTATTCCAAAATCTTAAATTGATTTTGAAACAAAGTCAAATTCATTAAATGTGCCTTTTCTTCACAAACCAATTAACCATTAGTTTTAATTGGCAATCGGGTATTGCTAGATTGGTTGTGCATTAGTTTCCTTCTTACCTGACAAGACCACCCCTTGATGCTGCCCCTAATACCAGAATCTCAATGGAATACTTGGAAACACCATCTACTAATGCCTTAGTTATATCAGTGTCCTCCAATAAGATTTCTTTGCATTGTATCTGTTGCAAATTTAAAAAGAAAGCACCTATATGAGAGATATAAACACTCATTTAAAAGCAAGCTGAACTTTTAGTGGCATGAAATTGCCCGTTTTCTATCAGTGTCCTTCTCTTTAATTTTGATGTTGAAATATGAAAATGAAGGGAGCAGATTATGTGTTAGAAGTTATAACTAACACTCTTTCTATTGCAGAAGACACGAAATGAGGCGAAAAGTTCCTTAGATTCATTGTTCATTTGTTGCGTGTATGCTCTAGCCACATCATCATTGCCATCAAGGGATATAAGGTTTCCAGCTGCATTTATAATTATTCAAGTCACTATCAATGTGTGTCTCAAAGTATTTATTCTGAATCAAAGGGGCCTAAGAAAATTTACAAGTGGTAAAGTAACAATAAAGTAGCATTAAACGACCGATGTTCATATCATCATATTATGCACATACTTGCTTATACTAGAAAGGGAAAAAAATTAAAAAATTGACCTTCCATATTTCAATAGAACTATTATATAAGATCAAGATTAAATACTTACTTGTGGTAGGAATGGAAGATGTTTTTTTGTCTAACATGGATCAAATAGAGAACTTGATCTTTGGGAAGAAGAGTGTCAACTGCCCATTTGGCTGCATATTGGCTTGTTTTGTTATTTTCAATTGCCACTGCTACAACACGTCCTGCTGCTAGTTTCTTCTCTTGAATCAACCTTGGCATCTTTATTTTCCCTCTGAATAGAACACTTTGAACTATTCAGCAGCCGAAATAATTGATGGTTGAGAGAAATTAACTAGAGCATTGATAATTGATGCCTCAGTGTTTCTGTTTTATAGTTAGTTTGGATCCTCCAAGAGCCAGGTCAAATACAAAGTTTTGAAAGAAACAAATTAGTAAATGTGAGTGTAAAAATACCATAACGAGTTTTGACACTTGTGATTTGTGACAATAGTCAGCGCTATTTTAAGCATTCTTGAAGGAATTTTGAGTGCTGTTGCAGAGTGTCAACCCTTTATTAGTTTGCATTTGTTATTTACCTTCCAAAATTAGTGAATGTTAACACGTACAAAATCTTGTGCTGTGCATGTTCCATCACCAAGTGACAAACATCGGCATAATCTAGGAAGGTTGACTACAAAGAAGCCATAGTTAGTTTTAGGAAAATTTGACGTGTTTTATACTGAGAAATGTTATTGAGGCTCTTTATTTTTATTTTTATTTTTATTTTTCCGTCTAACACAACTCATGTATCCGGTTAATCAAAGTCATATTAGGTAGAACTATGGTAAGTTATTAGATTCTCTCTAATAGTTAAACTTTTTGGAATTTTATTTTCTTAACTTTTTTGCCACATTCATTAATGCGCCTGCGTTTAATTTCTTACAAGGGATTATTTTGTGACTATTTTTACCTCAAGAATGTAGGTAATTTGGAGAGAGTAAAAAGGATTAACGCAAATTTCTCAAAAAATTATTTCTAAAGAAAAGGTTGAATGCATAGTTGTGAACATATTATATTAAGATGCATAAATAAAAAAAAATGTATATATCAATCTATAACAATTAATAAAAAATACGAGATTTTCCTTCATGCTTTAATTATCTATTTTAATAGACGAATTTATCCTTTAAACTTAAGAAGTTATCTGTTATGTTTTTATATTTTAATCATTATTTTTTTTCATGTCACCTTTGATAATTTAAAATTAATTTAATTTCATGTATTTTTTATATGATATTTTATTTGTCATAACTCACGTGCCAATTTGTTACGATTCTCTTTAATTTAATTAAAAAATTAAAATTATCAAATTCATTATTTTTATTAATTTTATTTTAAATTTAACATGTATCCAGTTCTTACTCTCCTCTATTGCTCTTCTCCCATTGATTTTGTAATCATCATTTTCCTATTTACTTCTTTTACATTTTTTATCTATTGAAACAAAATTTAGTCACTTGAAATGCAAACGTAACAAGTGAAAAAATGTTTGTTTTTTTTAAGAAGAAGAATCTTAATTAGTAATTTGAACGCATAGTTAACGATATAGAAAATACTATCTAAACAAATGAAATTAATTTATTATTATTATCACCAGTAAGTTAAAATGATTTAACATCTTAAATTTTGATAACTACAGAACAAACGAGATGATTATCAGATAAAGTCTCAAACAAGATTAGACCAAGACCTTATCAAGCACATACTAATGATGCAACCACATACAAAATAAGCACATATGCACAAACATCAAAATTGTAAAAGATAAAACACAAGAAGGGGGATTGAATTGTGTTACTTTAAAAAAAATTTGTTCCTTTCGTCTGTGAGTTTAAAGGGGTTCAGACGAAACAGTCTTAATCTTTCAAAGATTGATTTTAATGAACAGACGTTATAGTTTGATTATCTCCGTTAGTCAAAAGCTTAAGAAAATAAATATACAAGTATTTTATACTGGTTCGTCTATACAAAACTACGTCCAGTTACTCAGCAACTACTGAGTTTTCACTACAAACCGTGAAAATGTTACAAGTATTATTTGAACCCAGCCACTTCTGGCTATTACACGATATTCTTTGATCCCAGCCTTCGCAGGCTAAACAACAAAGGTATTCTTTGGACAACCAGCCTCCTCAGGCTAAAACAGAGGTATTCTTTGGATCACAGCCTCCTCAGGCTAAAATACCACACAAGTAGATTTTAAACAGATGTTAAAAACAAAGGGATTCCTCTACGCAGAGAGGGTTTTTACAATGAAGAATGTTCAGAATATTTGAGCGAAATCTCAGAGGATAGAATAAGAGAAGCGTTTTCGCCAACTGAATTCTGATGAAGTGAAGTCTTTATATAGGCATCCTCTTCAAATGACTGTTAGACTCATATGAATGTCGTTGGATAGTTTCTAGAGAGCTTTCCAAAAGTTGTCAGTTGTACTTGATTGATTGATGTAGTACGCAGCAGATGCAACAGACTTAGATTGCGTGCGCAGTACCTTTTCTGACTTGTACATAGACTTTGACAAAAAGGTGAAGACCTTTTTGACTTGCATGTGTAAGCGCGAATCTCTATACTGATCTTGGATGCTTCTAATTAGTACTTCCTTAGATTTGAAATCTTGGCGCGAGTGACTCAACTTTGCTTTCACTTTTGGACAGACGATATATGCCTTCAGTTTTTGAGATGTTTCGTCTTATCCTATCGTCTGATGACTTCAACTTGAGACAGACGAATGACTTCCGTATGAGGAGTCATCTTTCATCTGTGCTCGTTCTGTCTGACTTGCTTGCTGATCTTCCGTCTGAGAAAGTTTCGTATGTGTCTTGTAAAAAATCAAAACCTAATCATCTTGATCTAACAATCTCCCTCTTTTTGATGATTACAAACCATACCGATAACTTTTCTCAAGAAGACATCTGCGTAAGACAATGTTAGTGATCACAGATAAAATGCAAGTCAGATTTACATCAAGACGATGTTTTCTGAAAAAATACCTCTTTATAAAAGAATTGTTACATCAATGTGATGTAAGCCTTATACATTATTACACAGGTATACAGAAAACAAATAAAAAAAATTACATGTATGTTCTTTACAACAGAATCAATACAATACAACACAAAATTTTCTCTCCCCCTCAGACGATAGCTCCCCCTCAGACAATGCATATTTCATTGCCTTTCTTCTTTCTTAAGATATTCTTCTCTCCCTCTTAGGCTGAGAATCATCAAAACAACGCGATCAAGAAGAAGGTTTGGGCTTCTTATGCAGAAGGCTCATGACTATGTCCTTCAGCTGCTGCACTTCAGATGTGAGAGAGACTTGATTGTCCTCAAGCTCTTTATTCTTTAACTTCAAGTGCTCGCAATCCTCTTCTAAGGCATCATATTTTCGCTTTAGAGTGTTATACTCCTCAGCTTCTTTAGCGTCAGCCTCAGCAACCTCTACTTTATCACTGACCTCCACCATATCATCAAATTGCACTTGCGGTGTTTGAGGTTCTTCCACTATAGGTGTAGTGTCATCTATGATGAACACTGTTGGTCTCCTCTTCAGACGCAGAGTGAAGAGTGGAAGTGTGAGGTATGCCGTGAAGTCTCTTTCCCATTGCCAAGAGTACAACTTCGAGGGAATAGAGAGTTCAAGATCTGGATGCTCCTGAGATGGATGTGTGTAAGCGAAGGCTTCACCAGGATACACCCTGCCACAGATAGTGGAATCTTCATCAAATGAAGTCCCAGAA
The DNA here is from genome assembly GCA_026586105.1 of Hylodesmum podocarpum. Taxonomy (NCBI): domain Eukaryota; kingdom Viridiplantae; phylum Streptophyta; class Magnoliopsida; order Fabales; family Fabaceae; genus Hylodesmum; species Hylodesmum podocarpum. Next base: position 2,408,990 of record JALJEV010000403.1, read on the forward strand.
CAGAAAACAGATATGGCTTCATGATCTTCTATCATCCTTTGTATCTTCGGATTGATAGGTCTTGAGGCATGAGTTTGAAGTGCCTTGAGGTGCGAATATGCAGCAGACGGAAGACGCCGGGGAATGTGCCTTGCAAATTTGAAGGTCTTGGAGACAGACATAACCTTCTTTTCTTTTCCCTTAGCCAAAAGCTTGACCAAGCAATGTCGCTTTCGGTTTAAGACGATAGAGTACTTCGTTTCGTCTGAAACCAAAGAAGAGAACTGTGAACCCACCATGAATGGACAGTCTCTTTTCTTCTTCTTTTTTTCTCTTTCAATATGGTAGAAGGAAGTGGATCTAGCTTTTGCTTCCCTTTTATAGGCACCGACCATCAACTTGAAGGATAGGTTGTAGTCTTCAGGAATAGCGTGAGAAAACTCTTCAGGGTCTTCGAACTCGTCGAGGAGGATGGAATAGCGGGGACAGATCCCTGAGCAATGGGGTCTTGTCCAGGGGAGAACAATTCCCAGAGTATGTCCTAGACCTACATACTCCGTCTGATTCATGAGAATTGTGAATGGTACTGGATCATGGCGGTCTATGGCGTCGAGATGCCAATGTGAGCAATCCTTCGGCTCATAGATGGTGGAACTGGAATCTCCAAATCTGCAGTGGTGAAATGCAGGTGCGTTGATTTCGTGATGAACCTTCCACTTGATGTTTTCTCTGAAAGGGATGTGGGGTTCATAGCCAAGAGCTGGTCCTTTAATCACCGACTCAGCTAGATGATCCTTGTACCTCTTTATATCTTCTAAACCCTTGATGTCTAAGGTGGCCAGTATATCCCAGGGCAGACGCTTCAGCCATTCGCGTTGCTCTTCAGGAGTGTAAATTAAGTCTTCTTTGAAATCCACTGGCTTCAAGGGTTTATGGTAGATGATGGGATTGACAAATCTCCCTAATTGAAAACCCTTTTTGCCTCTATAACGATAGGGGTTTCTCAACTCGATGTAGGGAGTGTCCTTTATAAAGCAGTCTTCATCGTCTGCCAAGAGACCATCTGTAGCAGACTCAGACGATTCACCATCGTTGGAGATTTCTTCATTCATCTCTCCAATAATCCGGGGTTTGACCGGTCTTTCGGACGCAAGTGCTTTCAAAGAAAGCGCCTCATGACTAATTCGTTGAGAAACGAATAGTCTATCTTGTGCTTGGGTGGTAGATCTTCAGGATTGATAACTTCAGCGTGCGATCTCCCCCATGATGCATCCACCTTTATTACTTCAAGATGTTCTTCATCAGACGAAGAACTTATATCTTCAACAAGAACTTCTTCAGACGAAATCTCCTTCGTCTGTAGGTGGGATGCTTCTTTAGACGCAGCAGGTAACGTCTGTTCAAAGGCAGCGTTCAGAGAAGACGCAACAATAGGATCAGATGCACTTGTCCTATGTTCGTCTTGGAGTGTTGTTGTGGAGACCTCCATAGTAGAAACCTCATCATTGAGCATGGTCTCTAATTCCTCTACTAGCTGGGCATTGTCTTTCTGGATTTGGGTAGTTTCTTCACTGTTCATGCCCTTTGAAGTTGTTGGAGCAGACGCAACCTCAGACCATCCAATGCCCCTAACGCTCTCGAGAAAGATTCTTTCTCGTTCAGCATGAAGCAGCATAGAGACCCTCATAGCCTCTTTCAGTTGTTTCTCTTCGTCTGTTTCACCAATAACAACAGACGCAAGCTTCTGCTTCATCTTTTCTTTGCCTTTGGCAGCTTTTTGAAGAGCGATTTCTCTAGCTATTGCTTTCTCTTCAGCTGCTTTCCTCTGCTTTTCTTTGTCTGTAAGTATTTTAACAGACAGAACTCCTTCAGACGATATCTTAGCCCCTTCATCTTCACTAGGGGATATCGTCTTCCCTTTCGTCGTAGCAGCTACGTGCTTAATTCTGATAGTTCTTTTCTTTTTCTTGAGAGGTTCTTCTAGAACGTCTTCAAAAGGAACTTCAGAAATAACCACGGGAGGAAGATGTAAGGGTATTTGAGATTGTGTTTCAGCTTGTGTTTGGGTTTTGGTGCGTTTGATGCGGGCTCTGTGTGAGGGGTCTTTGGTTATTGGTGAAAGAGGTGCTTGTTATTCTCTTGGGGTATGTAGAAGGAAGCTAGGTGCCAGATGCATCTTGGCAAATGTGCTTCCTTTGACTTCCTTCCCCTCTTTGTGTCACACAACACCGGTGACATCAAAGCCTTGGTTTATTATGATCTTGGTGAAGATGGTTGCGTAGGGAATGCTGCTCTTCCTACAAATGTTCCTATTCTTTAACGCACTCACCCAGTGGTCAAGAATGATATGAAGGAGACTCATCATCGCTTTCCTCAGACAGTAGAAGATGCAGAATCTGTCTCGAGTACTCACGTTGTCTCGTGAGCCAGTTCGTGGGGTGAAGATGTTGTAAAGGAGATTGTGGATGATTCTTGCAGTGGGACAAAGATTCCCTGATCTGAAGAACTTGGGATCTTCAGAGTCGCGGATCTTCCCGTAGATAATCTTATCCACGTGTTCTTCAGACTCTATCTTCATCTAGTCAGGGCTATAAAATCGCCCTTCTGCCTTGCAGCTCCCAGCTTCAGCAATGAAGTCTATGGTGATAATGTACTCCTTGTTATCGATGGTACTAACAATACCATCTTCGAACTCCTTTGCGTCACTTCAGAACTCGGCATAGGCCTCCATCAGCCATGGCCCTCTCATCTCAGCGAACTCCATCCAACCGTTGTGGGCTAGTATCTTAGCCACTCTATCCGAGATGCTTTCCACAGTCTCTCTCGAGATCCACTTGCTGGGCAAGAAAAGATCTTGAGCGAAGAAAGTAGCTTCGGTTGCTTTGGTGTTCTTGGCGGCCATTGTTAGGTTTTTGAAAAAGAAGAGAGAGATAAGTTTTTGTGAGTAAAGAATTTAAAGTAAGTATGAATGCAGTAAAGAGTAAAAGTGTGAACTTTAAGCGTATTTATAGGCAAAACTAAAAACGGCTGTGATTCTTCAGATGAAAGAGTATTGAAACCGTCCCTGATTTGACGTGTCCCCATCATTGCCTTTTTAATGATTAATTTGACTTCTGCAATTCACAACGCGTGCTTCCCAACGTCCTAGAATAGTGCAATAAATGACAGACACATTTATTGCTACTTTTATTTTGTCCTTGCACACTTAACTTTAAAATATTTAAATAATATCCTTGCGTCTGTTAAATTTCCTCAGACTGATTCAACTTGATCAGACGCAAAGTTTCGTCTTAACACGAAAACATAAATAAATGTACAGACGAAATGAAATGCTCAGACGAAAGAGAAAACTTAATCAATTAAAGAAATAATTCTTAAATTTTCCTTAATGAAATTAAAACGAGTTTCGTCTAAAGCTTTTGTAAAGATATCTGCCCATTGAAAATCAGTTTGCACAAACTGTACATCGAAAATACCTTTTTGAACATAATCTCTTATGAAATGAAATTTGATTTCAATATGCTTGGCTTTTGAATGTTGAATAGGATTTTTGCTGAGATTTATTGCACTTGTGTTGTCACAAAATACTGGTATTTGAGTTTTAAACCTGGACTAATCCTCAAGTTGATGTTTTACCCAAAGTAGTTGTGAGCAACACCCTGCCGCAACAACATATTCTGCTTCAGTGGTTGAGAGTGCAATGGAGTTTTGCTTTTTGCTTGACCAAGAGATTAGTGATGAACCAAGAAACTGACATCCACCACTTGTGTTTTTTCTCTCCACTTTATCTCCAGCATAATCAGCATCACAATAGCCACTTAAATTGAAATCACTATTTTTCTTTTAAAAGAGAGAGAGATTAGTAGCTCCAATAAGATATCTTAAAATGCATTTAACAGCTTGTAAATGTGATTTTCTAGGATCAGATTGAAAGTGTGCACATAGACAGACACTAAACATAATGTCAGGTCTGCTAGCAGTGAGATATAGAAGAGATCCAATCATACCTCTGTATACCGTCTGATCAACGGTCTTACCTGATTCGTCTTTGTTGAGACTGGCTCCAGACGAATGCATAGGAGTTTTCATTGGTTTGGCATTTTCCATTTTGAATTTCTTTAGAAGTTCCTTTTTATACTTCTGTCGATGAATATATATGCCTTGTTTAGTCTGTTTGATTTGAAGTCCTAAGAAAAACTTCAGTTCTCCCATCATGTTCATCTCGAATTCTTCCTGCATTAACTTAGAAAAATCTTTGCACAAAGATTCGTTAGTTGCTCCAAAGACTATATCATCCACATATATTTGAACAATAATAAAGTCTTTTGAAACACTTTTCTTGAAGAGAGTAGTATCAACCTTCCCTCTTGAAAAACCATTTTGAAGAAGAAAGGAACTTAGTCTTTCATACCAAGCTCGAGGAGCCTGTTTAAGACCATACAGTGCCTTTTTTAGTTTGAAAACATGATCTGGTTGAGACAAACTTTCAAATCCAAGAGGTTGTCTTACATATACTTCCTCTTCAATAAAACAGTTTAGAAAAACATTTTTTACGTCCATTTGATATAGGATGATATTCTTATGAGCAGGAAAGACAAGTAAAATTCTAATAGCTTCCAATCTAGCTACATGAGCAAAAGTTTCAGTGAAATCTATACCTTCTTGTTGATTATAGCCTTGAGCTACTAATCTTGTTTTGTTCCTTACCACTTTACCAGCTTCATCGAGCTTGTTTCTGAACACCCATCTAGTGCCAATGATACTTTTGTTCTTTGGTTTCTCAACTAAGGTCAAGACGTCATTTCTGGTGAACTGATTAAGTTTTCCTTCCATAGCCAAGATCCAGTCATTGTCTTGAAGAGTATCTTCAATATTCTTGGGTTCTATTTCTGATACAAGAGCATAGCTTGAGATATTCTTCACTTTTGATCTTGTTTGAACACCTTGAGATTTATCTCCAATGATCAAATCTTGAGTGTGATTTGAGGTGAATTTCCAAGATTTGACAGGCGCATGATCAACAGTTTGATGAGGGTCAGACGAAGAGGGTTCGTCTGTGCTTCTATCGTCTGCTCTTGTGACTGTTCTTTCGTCTGACTCTGGTTTATCATTTTGACTTGAACTTTGACCAGAAGGGTTAATCTGCAAATTATCAAATAAGTTTTCTAGGTCTGATATTTCTTTATCAGCCTTTGAGTTATCTTGGAATTTTACATGAATTGATTCCTCTACAACTTGCGTCTTAGAGTTAAATAATCTATAGGCCTTAGACGTATTGGAATATCCAAGTAAGAATCCCTTCACCACCTTTGAATCAAATTTACCAAGTTGATCTTTGGTGTTTAAGATGAAACATTCATATCCAAAAGGATGGAAATAAGAAAAGTTGGGTCTTCTTCCTTTCCATAGTTTATATGTAGTCTTATTCAATATTGGTCTTATCAATATTCTGTTTTGAATATAACAGGAAGTATTAATTGCTTCTGCCCAATAATATTTAGGGAGAGAGCTTTCATGCAATAAAGTTCTAGCCATTTCTTGTAGGGTACGATTTTTCCTTTCCACAACTCCATTTTGCTGGGGAGTTCTTGGAGACGAAAAATTGTGAAAGATACCATTTTCAAAACGAAAGGCTTTGAACTCAGAATTTTCAAATTTTGTTCCATGATCACTCCTTACAGACGCAATACATATTCCTTTTTCTTTTTGAACACGTTTGCAGAATATTTCAAAAACACTGAATGACTCATGTTTATGTGCTAGGAAGTATACCCATGTGAATCTAGTATAATCATCTACAATCACAAATCCATATCTCTTTCCTCCAAGACTTTCAGTCTGAGTAGGTCTAAAGAGATCAATGTGTAACAGTTCTAGCGGTCTTGTCGTGGAAACAACATTTTTTGATTTAAAGGAAGCTTTGAGTTGTTTCCCATGCTGACAAGATTCACACGGACGATTGGATTTCTAAGATATTTTCGGCAAACCTTTTACAAGATTCTTTTTTGAAATATACTTGAGACTTAAATGTCCAAGATTTTTGTGCCAAATATCCCGTTCATCGTCTGCTGAAATTAAACATGTTACATTCTGATCACTAAAGTCAGAAAGACAAACCTCATAAAGATTATTCCTTCTTTTCCCAATAAAATGAATGGATTTGTGTTTGTTTTTTACTATACATTCATCTGAGTTAAAAGCTACTTCATATCCACTGTTACAAAATTGACTTATGCTAAGTAGATTGAAGTTAAGACCTTTAACATAAGACACATTATGGATAAGAGGATTGAGTGTCTTACCAATAGTCCCAATGCCTAAGATTTTACCTTTCTCTGAACCATATGATACAAACCCTTTACTTGGTCTGAGATCTTGGAACATAGACAGGTCTCCCGTCATGTGTCGCGAGCACCCATTGTCCAGGTACCAGCTTGAAGTCCTCTCTTTTCCTATTAAGATGTCTGCAACAGGAATAATGAGTGACTTTGGTACCCAAATCTTTTTGGGTTCTTCTTTGTTAGTGAGAGAAGATTTCTTCTTGTTTAAGGTTCTTTTATCTTTTCTATAATTATTTGGAACCTTATTATAATTTTTGATCTTCTTCTTATGGATAGACGGAATAAAATTATTTTTCACTTCGTCTGACTCTTCAACATAACCAAGTCCACTTTTGTCAGACGAAGATCTCCCATATTTTAAAATATTTTCTAGCATGGAGAATCCCTTAGTGAACTTTGTTAAGTCTTTGAGTAAGAATTCATTTTCTTTCTTCAATCTTTCAATTTCAGAAATAAAATTATCCTTTTCAGACTCAGATGATTTTTCGTCTGATACTTCTTTTTGAAGCAACTCATTTTTAAATCTCAAAGTAGCATTTTCTTCCAAAGTTTGTTTTAACTTGGCTTTGCATACTTTGTATTGCTTAGCAATAAAGTGTGAGTTGGCCAAAAGTGTATCATATGAAATTTCTTCTGATTCTGACTCAGACTCAGATGAGGAGGATGAAGAAGTTTCAGATTCAGTTACCTCTGATGTGACAATGTCTCCAGCCATGAGGCAGATATTTGCAGTTTCTTCTTCTTCAGTGGATTCCTCTAAGCTTTCACTGTCAAGGTCTTCCCAAGTCAGTAAGCTCTTCTTTCCTTTATCTTTACGAGGATTCCATCTCTTTTTCAGCCTGGGGCATTTTGATCTCATATGCCCTGATTTTCTGCATTCATAGCACACAATCTCTATGCTTTCTTCCTTGTTTGATGATTTCTCAGGGAGCTTTCTCTCCTTCTTCTTGAAGAAGCGTTGACCTCTTCCTTTTTTCATCATCATCCTCTTAAAGCGTCTGGCCATAAGAGAAATTTCATCTTCAAACGAACCATCAGACGATTCAGATTCTGTTGAGTCAGCCTTCAGAATCTTCATCTTTTTCTTTCTATCCTTCTTGACAGAGTCTTCTTTGGGAGTGGTGTTGACAGACGGAAGAGCTATAGGCTCTTGAATCTTGATCTTGTCCCTTTTACATAAGAGTACTTCATGTACCCTTACTGCACCAATTAACTCATCTAGAGTTAATGTCTTCATATCCCTTCCAACGGAGATGGCCGTAGACATAGCTTCCCAAGGAGGTGGGAGACTATCCAGAAGTTTCATATTGTTCTGGGCCTTTGTGAAGGTGATTCCCAGAGCAGTGAGTCCATGTTGGATCTTTTCCTCTAGCAGCTGTTAAGCGCTCAACCCTTAGAGGCTGAGCTCTGATACCAAACTGTAAAAGATAAAACACAAGAAGGGGAGTTGAATTGTGTTACTTTAAAAAAAAATTTGTTCCTTTCGTCTGTGAGTTTAAAGGGGTTCAGACGAAACAGTCTTAATCTTTCAAAGATTGATTTTAATGAACAGACATTATAGTTTGATTATCCCCGTTAATCAAAAGCTTAAGAAAATAAATACACAAGTATTTTTATACTGGTTCGTCTATACAAGACTACGTCCAGTTACTCAGCAACTACTGAGTTTTCACTACAAACCGTGAAAAGGTTACAAGTATTATTTGAACCCAGCCACTTCTGGCTATTACACGATATTCTTTGATCCCAGCCTTCGCAGGCTAAACAACAAAGGTATTCTTTGGACAACCAGCCTCATCAGGCTAAAACAGAGGTATTCTTTGGAACACAGTCTCCTCAGGCTAAAATATCACACAAGTGGATTTTAAACAGATGTTAAAAACAAAGGGATTCCTCTACGCAGTGAAGGTTTTTACAATGAAGAATATTCAGAATATTTGAGCGAAATCTCAGAGGATAAAATAATAGAAGCGTTTTCGCCAACTGAATTCTGATGAAGTGAAGTCTTTATATAGGCATCCTCTTCAAATGACCGTTAGACTCATATGAATGTCGTTGGATAGTTTCTAGAGAGCTTTCCAAAAGTTGTCAGTTGTACTTGATTGATTGATGTAGTACACAGCGGATGCAGCGGACTTAGATTGCGTGCGCAGTACCTTTTCTGACTTGTATAGAGACTTTGACAAAAAGGTGAAGACCTTTTTGACTTGCATGTGAAAGCGCGAATCTATATATTGATCTTGGATGCTTCTAATTAGTACTTCCTTAGATTTGAAATCTTGGTGCGAGTGACTCAACTTTGCTTCACTTTTGAACAGACGATATATGCCTTCAGTTTTTGAGATGTTTCGTCTTATCCTATCGTCTGATGACTTCAACTTGAGACAGATGAATGACTTCCGTCTGAAGAGTCATCTTTCGTCTGTGCTCGTTCCGTCTGACTTGCTTGCTGATCTTCCGTCTGAGAAAGTTTCGTCTGTGTCTTGTAAAAAATCAAAACCTAATCATCTTGATCTAACAAAATTCGATGAAGAATTCTCAGTACATCAAGAAAAAGATCAAAACAGAGAATTTTCATGGAGAATCAAGATGAAATTTCAATAATCAAACTCAACTTCAAGTCATATTAATCTGACACAAGCTTCAGTTGAAGTTGAAGTTACGAAGATGGAAGATAAAAAAGAAGAAGACAGACGAATGATAAAATATGAACTAAGCTAAGTTCATTCGTATAAGTGAAGTTCAAGTTTCACACGAAGAGTAACATGTGCATCTACTCAAATCAAGTCGTTACTCAGAAGTTTTTAAAGGTGAAAAGAGATTCGGTCTAAGCTTCTACAACACGAAAAGTAAACAGTATTTTTCGGTGAAATATCTGAGCATATCAGTTGATTAAACATATTGCACTTACTCTCTCATCGTTGAAGTGCCTAAGAAAATGGCAATGTTCAAATACATTTGTCCAACGACTACTTCAAGGAGCTCATCTATAAAAAGACTTCATTTCAACGAGTTTAAGTTGGCGAACTTATGCTAAAAAAGTTATTATTCAAAGTTTCGCTCACAAGCTCTGAACTTCATTTTACTCTGAACCTTCATTGTAAATTCTTCTTTGTGTAGAGGATAATTTTTCTTTATTCAAACTCTTATAAAATCCATTGTCGTGGTGTTTTAGTCTAAGGAGATTAAGTATTCAAAGATTACTTGGTTTAGTATGAGAAGATTGCGTTCTAAAGAATATATTGATTTAGCATGAGAAGACTAAGTTCAAAGAATATTTATTTAGCTAGAAGTGACTGAGTTCAAAAAATACTTGTAAAGGTTATTCACTGTCGATGGTGAAAACTTAGCAAGTTGCTAAGTAACTGAACGTAGTCTTTCTAAGACGAACCAGTATAAAAATGTGATCGTCTTATCTGTTGTTGCTTATTAACTAACAAGAGATAAATATTTTAACTAAATCTTTATTAAAATTAATCTTCAGAAAGAATATCATTTGTGTCTGACTTACCTTGTAAAACTACATACTCAAATTCATATAGTATGAAAAAAAATATTTTAATTAACGCAATTAACCCCTCGTTGTGTTTTATATTTTATACAAAATTTATTTTATTTCATTAATTTATTAAGTTTATTAACATGACATTCATATTTTTCTATCAAAGTAAATATATTACCTTAATCATTTAATTTTATGGATATTATTACAATAAATTTAAATATGATCTTATTAATTTAGTGTAATTAATTTAATTTTTTATTAGTAATATAAGTTATAGCTGGTATAAGATTTTAAGCTATTAATGTATAGCTATGACTTCCAATGAAAATATTTATAGTAATTGATTTACTGTGTAATATTATTAATCGATATATCACTTATCATTATCTTTGCATTTACATTAATTACAAAGTAGGTTCAACACTCTCTTTAACATTTGATGTTTGAGATTTAAAATATGAACTTAAACGTGTTTAGCTAGATTATAATTCGATTAATTTATTTATCAAATATACTCTTAAAGTGACGTTCTGTTAGTTAAGTGTTTGATAGATATCTTCGTATTAGAAGTTAAGATATAAATAAGATTTTTTTTAAAAAATGAACATCGAATTAATATAACAAGATAAATATTTAAATATATTTTCAATTTCTCAAATTTGAAGAAGTAGGTTTAAATTTAAATTTAAAAAACTAAAACTAAACTTACCTAAAATTTAAAACACTATAAACATATTTAAGTGTAAGAAAAAGGTATAATTTTTTGAATATACATTTTTTTCTTTTCTTATATAATATAATATTATATAGGAAGATATTTAATGTATACACACTTATATTTTAGTTATTAAATAATATCTAACAAATTAATATATATGCATTAACAATTTAAGTTTTTTAATATAAAATATTAATTTTAAACTTAACTCAATTATATAATCAAGTTTAAAATTATTTATTTATTAAAATAAATAATATTTAACCAAATAAGTTAAAGCAATTCTCCAACAAGTAACAACACATTTCAATTTCATTTACACACCTCTTGTATGTTTTGTTGGTAAAAGAAGCAAAAAAAAATTGCATGGAGCTCATGTCATACCATCTTTCCATTCATTTTTTTCTTTCTTTCATTTCTTGCACCAAGAGTGGTTATTATCAGAAAGAAAATGTCAAAGGTAATCCATCTCCCAATCATATAATGTTTCATTGTTTTAAAAAGGGAAAGAAAATCAAGGAATCAATATAACTAAGGTAGTCTCATTAATTATATTCAAGTTGAAGATTTCATGTCTGCTTCACTAGAATAAGAAGTGAAAAAGTTCTCTTGATCATTATCCCTCTCTTTCACCTCTTGGATTTTCTCTACTACTTCTTTCAAATCCCATCTCTTATCCACATCTCCCTCACAACAACTCAATGCAATCTTCAAAAGCTTTCCCATCTCTCCCTCACAGTTCTTCGTTGCACCCATGTCTTTATCAAACACAGCATTTGTCCACTCTTCTGGAACAACTGAATGCACCCAATTTGCCAAACTCAACTCACTCCCTTTACCTTGTTGCACAAAGTTAGCAGGGAACTTTCCAGTTAGAATCTCAAGAATGAGTATTCCAAGGCACCACACATCAGTCTTCTTTGTAATCCTTCCATGTTGCAAGTATTCAGGGGACTTGTATATCACCATAATGTTCTGAGCCAACTCCTGGTTTATGACTGGGATTAGGCCATAGTCTGTGAGGAGTGGCTCAAAAGATTCACTCAAGAGAACATTAGAGGACTTGAGATTTCCATGGGGTGCCATTAGGCTTGGCATTTCCTTGTATAGATGTTCAAGACCTTTTGCTATGCCTTTCACTATCTTCAACCTGATTGGCCAATCAAGGCTTGCTTCCCCCAGAGCTTGGTATCCTGAAACAAGTAACCATGTGTAAATGACTCCACCATAATCAAAGATATTTGTAGAGTGAGTATATAATTTCATATTCCTCAGAGTGGCAACCCATGTTAATTTGTCAATTTATATATGAATAAATAATACATGCACTTTCAGGATAAAAGTCTTTTATATTATCATCTAATCACAAATTGTCATATGTAACAAATCTTACACTTACAATACATGCCAGTTCTCTCTGTATATATGCAGTGTAGTCCTTGAATATGTCCACTTTATTTCAAACCAGTCCTTTTTTTGTGCTAGTTAAGTAAATCTTGTACACACAAACTTCCAAAAAACCAAATTAATATATGTTGACACTTTTGGGAAAGTGAACAGAACACACTAGTTAACTCAATTATAAAGGGGATAATTTAAGTAGTATAGAATCAACTCCAATTCATCAATGTCTTCAATAAATAAGTCTTTAAAAAAAGTTTGAAATGTGTTCATAATACATACCATGAAGGCGAATAGCAAGGCTTCCATTCTGAACATAGTCAGTGACCATGAGCTTCTCCTCTTTTCTATAATAGTAAGCCACAGGAGAAAGCAAGTTAGGATGGCTCAACCTCCCTAACCTTTTCATGTGTTCTTGAAACTCCTCCCTCCTCACATTGTTCATTTGCTTGAACCTTTTCACCACTATTACTGGGCCATTCATCAAAGAAGCCTTGTAAGAAGAGCTAAAACAGCCACTGCCCAAAATCTCAGCAGAGGCTCTCAGCAACTCTTGCAAATCAAACGGCTCTATATCATTTCTTAGAAAAGAGAGTTTCGTGTGAGCTCCTCTTCTGCTGTGGGTTGAGCCTGTTGATCTGATACTTACATTACCTATATCTTTCACTCTTCCAGAGGGTGGATTCTCCACAGACGTTAGTGACCGTCGTTGTCTTCTTTTGTTAAGGAGGAATATTACTGCTGCAATAACAAGCACTGCCACACAAATAACTATCAAAGCCACAATTATGCTCACCGTGGAACGCTTGTGGTTACATGATTCCAACGGGGCTCCACATAGCCTTTCATTGCCTGTGAATTTCATATATACATATACTAGTTTAGATTAATTCTACGCTTTAGTGAGCACTTATACTACCTTTACACCTTTTGTAAAATGTCATATCACAAGACAAAGACATGGAAAGAGAAGCCAAAGAAGCTCTTTTTCAATGAGTGATGATAATTGGACAGCAATATATTTTTGTAGAGAACTATACATAGTTATAAAATATGAAAAGAGAGAAATACACAAAATATATATATATATATATATATATATATTTATATTATGAGTAGGTTGACTGTGTATTAAAATTGACTGTGAAGTGAAGTTGAAAGTTATATGTGTGATAAAAAATAGATAAATAAGTGTATATTTATAATTTTTCATTTTAATAGGTGTAATTTAAGTGCAAAAGGAAAAATATATATGATGTGAGATATATAATCATAAGTAACAACAGTTATTATGTTTGTATATAAGCATAATCTATGTTATACATATATTAATTAGATTAGATGATTGAAATGTGTGACTCACCAGAAAAAGAAGATATCGGCATTTTACTAAGAGAGAAAGGAATTTGGCCTTGTAACTGATTATTAGCCACGCTAAATGATATCAATTTGTGTTTGTGAAAATGGGGAAGAGGGCCAGTGAATTCATTTCCCTCCAACCTCAAATGTATAAGCCTTTTTAACATTGTCACCGAAGATGGAATAAGTCCTGTGAAATGGTTGTTTGCCAAATGAATTTTCTTCAACCACTGCAACCCCTGAAAAGTCTGAAAAGGAATCTCCCCTGAAAACTTGTTATTTGATAGGTAAATGGACTTTAGACCAATCAAATGATGAATCTCTGGCCATGGACCTTCAAGACTATTGTTCATGAAGCTTAATGTTCTAAGATAAGGCAATTCTCTAAGGGACTCAACATCAATGAACCCTTTGAGCCCCATGTTCTCAAGCTTCACACCCCAAACTTTTCCTTGATAACAAAGAATTCCACGCCAATTTGGTTTGCCACCGGTACATGGAGGAGATGAGGTGTTCCATGAGGACAAAGCATCATTGTTTTCAAGATTCTCCTTGACCTTAAGGAGCAATTCTCTGTCAGAAGCTCCTTGAGATTTATCAAGAATGATATATGATGTGATGATTAATATGACCCAACATTGCCAACCACTTAGTGCCATAGTGAAGGGCACTAGGGCCGGCGTGTGCGCCCCTGAAGAAGTGCAATGGAGAGAAAAGGAGCTAGTAAGGTTGACGAAGAAGAAGAAAAATGAAAGATTTTGAAAAGTTTTGATGGCATTGAAAGGATGAAGAGAGAGAAGAAAAAAAGAAAGCTAAGAATAGGAGACAGACAAATTGTTTTAATTAGGATAAAAAAGATTGAGTCTAGATAATGCATAGGTTGACAAAGTCCCTTGTTGTTTTGTTGGTTGCATGATGTTGTGTGCGTGCATGCATGTGTATGTGAATATGTGTGAATATTCGACACGAGAAAGACCCGGCCAGCCTTTAAATTTTGCATAAGATAGCACCCTTTTGCATCCCTATTCTTAAGGCTTTCTCTTCTCATAACTCTACATTCACCAAACATTGCCCACAACGCCCACAATAACATCATTAAACCGTGCATGCATGCATATATTCTACCCTACAATATAAGCTTCCTAGTATATATATGCGTCTGTGGCACTATCTTATCCAATTTTATTCAACCAAATAAAGAAAAAACTTATCCACTTTAACTCTCTCGAGTGTGTCTCTAGAAAATAGTCAACTTACACTCCCTAAAACCAAAGGATTGGCATGCAGAGATAATTTACTATTTTTATCTCTGATATTTCCTTTTGGATTTATTTACATTAGCTGTGTTGAGTAAATGGTAATGAGAGTTATTTCTGATTACAAAGGGAATTTCTGTAGTAACAAGATAAAAAAAATAATAACAATAAAAGGGTAATGTTTGTGAACAGTGACGTGAGATATTTCTTTTAATTTTAAAATGTATGCATATCACAAAGATATAAATTGAGGGAGAAATAATTACTTATAATATCCTGTCATTTTTTATTTCGATTGAAAATTAGTTACGTATAAAATTTTTAGAGGTACGTCTGACACCTATCATACCTATTAAAATGATATATATTTTTGCATGTACTTCGATCGGAATTTCAAAGTTGAAAATCAATACTCATTTCATAAAAGATGAAATCATAAAAGATGAAATGACCAATAGAATTTCTACATGATACCTACAAATACTTGTATATATACATTATCAACTCAGTAAATACACATTTAAGGGAGTTTATAAAATTAGGATTTTAAAAGACTATTTTGATATAAAATGTCATATTATGAATAAGGTTTTAGATTTGATATACAAAAACTATTTTAACCATTCATCTCTAAGAACAGGAAGGCCAGCGCCTATGGTTGAGTCGAGGCATGATTGTTGCGTGATTGTTAGAACGTTCTTGAATCTTATTTCAGTTATGTTTGACGGGAATTGTGAAATTTCGGAAGGGACAAGTTTGTAATTTTCTTAATTCAATCAGAAAATTGTTACAAGGATCGGGAGTTATGCCTATTAATCCATTTATGAATCGCAAATGGATTAATAATTGTATATTACACTTGAATAAAAACAATGTGACAGAAGTTGAAAATGTTATAGAAGATTAGGAGTAGAAATGTTTTAAATAAATAAAAAAAAAAATTGCACATTTGAATAGAGGGACAAATTCATACATATATATCACAGAAAAACAACAAAAGAAAAGGCTACAAATTCAGCTGCATGGTTAAAAAGTAAAAATGTAAATGTACATGAAAGGATAGCAAGATGCCAAGTTTTAGTAATCTAGTGCAATTTCATGGCTGGAGCAGCTTGTAATAAAAAATGATAACGTGGAATGTGGAAGATCCAATGTCAAAAATTGCAGCCCCTTAATAGAATCTGCAAGTGTGACCCACTCTATAAACTTGGTTAGGAAGCCTATTAGACATACGGGCTTTTCGCTTCAACGAAGCTTTACTCTGTCGAAATGAAGCATTTTTTAGAGTCAAATTCTGTATAACCTACATCTACTAGACATAAGCCATCAGGGGGTGCTGGAGGGGCAGTAGCACGCCTACATGTTGCATCCATGAGTTTTATCAAGGCATCATCTTCAGCACCAGCAGCAGCTTCCCTAATTGAGGTTGCCACTAGCACTCGAACCATCTAGAAAAATATAATTAGGCTCAGCCAAGTCAGTAAGTGAAAACAGAAACAAATGCAAGCCAGAAAGTATCCCCGTGACATTTCCACAATCAGGGAATCAGAAAAACCTTCTATAGTAGAAGGATACAGTGTGTGTCCTTTAGATTGATTCGTTTGTGTTTAAACATTAACTTGTTAATATTTGGAATGACAAAGGCTTACAACAAGCCATGTTAATGTGTCAACTTCTGTTCATATTATGTTACATTAACCTTGCAAGAGACTTTATGATGCTTTACTTTTCATATTTACGTCAACAAATTTCATTATCTACATTTTAATAATATTTCCATAAGAGAAACCAAAACCTTCAACATATACATTTGCACTAAGTGAAGCAAAAAACAAGCAACAATTACCTTCCGTAAAAAGCGATTAGCTACCAGCTCAACGCACATAACCTTTGTTTCTTCTCCATAATCCTAAAAATGTCACAAGTGAAATTAAACATGAATACAACTTTTCTCAACAACCAAAGTACACAGTAAACCTAGGTGTCTGAGTAAAATCATAGCTAGAAATGATTAAATTCCATTTGTGGCTAAACCAAATTGGAAACATTGTGGGGCTATTTAACCACACATACGAAAAGATAAAGGAAAGACCAGAAAAAAGGTTACATGGCACTCACAGTTGTAGGCAGTTTGACTTCTGTAGCTCGAGCATGGTAAAGAAAACACTCAGTTGGTGGACCACTGAAACAGAATGACAATCAAAAGCCCATTCAATGAATGAAAATTCCCCTTATAAATCATGGTAAGTTGTTAATGCCAAGGAAATATGTAAGAGGTGACATGGAACAACAAATTCAAAAGCTTAAACTATTAGATGAAAACAAGTGAATGATATTTATTTACATTTTTAACATGCTCCCTCATGCAAGAGCCTTTTGGCCTTGAAGCATGGACCATGCATAGACCCACCTACTTTAGGCTAAAATTAAACATTTTATTAGAAGAATGAGGGAAGCAAGAATCAATTTCTAGAGCTTTTGATACCATCTCATGAATCAAACATGAACCAACTATCTCAAAAGCTTAAGTTGTTACATGAAAACACATGAATGATTTCAATATTATACTTCTAACACGTAGGTAGGCCAACTATTCCTTAGGAATTCACAAATTTAAAACTACCACTGAAATTTGGTTCATCCGAAATAATAGAAACAATTTAAGATTCAATTCCAAATAATAATCACACAACCATTAAATTCTGCTACCCTCCCAAAAATATTATGTGGTAGTTTCTATAATGTGCTCTGCAGATGAATGAGATAATGAAAGTGAGCAGAGACAGACATTCAAGACTTAAGTTCTTACTCATTTCTTGATGCTTTTGTATCTCGAGCAAACATCTTGTAGGATAGCAATTTTCCTTCTAATTTTCGCAAAAGCTGATTTACCTTGCTTACACTGAACACATAGGATTTCTTTTCATTTTCTAATTCATCTTTGTCTGCAGAATCATGAATCTCATTATATTTAAAACTGTCATAAAACTCCCCATTGTCACTACTTTGGTCCCTATAACCTCCATCGATGAGTGGAAAAATATAAAGGTAACGCCTCCATTTGGCAGAGAAATTAGGATGAAAGGCACGTGATACCTACAATAAGTCATATCTTATCAGATTAAATATTATGTAAAGTGTGAACAACAAAGAACTCAATTCTGCAAGCCATAATTTTGTTTTTTGTTTACTTTTTTATTGAAAATTACTTAAAAAGGATATTACCTCAGACACTGATATGACTCGAAGTTTCCCTGGTGCTGCATGATTGATAGCATCCTCTATATCTCTCGGTTTAACATCCTTCCTCCAAGTGTCTGTATACAATGAACCCTAGATCAGGGGCAAAAAGGCTTAACCAAAACCAAACAATGCTAAAAATGAACCCACCCACCCTGCATGCCTTAATAATTGAAAAACAAAATCAATTATGTAACTTACCCACCTAGAACATTTTGTTTCCCTTTGTGGCATAACAATAATTTACTACATTGAAAAATATAGCACTACATAATTAGAGCTACTTCCTACAAGGCTATAACTAGTGTTCATGCAAGAGAATGTTTTAGGGTTCTTAGATCCATACGTCGGAACATGGGAACATTCTACTGAAGAGGAGTTGAAGAAAGGATCTTTTTTTGTTCTTTCAAAACCTGATAACAGGCTTTTGTTAGTATTTCATGTTATAAATGACTTCTATCAAATGTTCTTACAATCCTTGTCTCCCTTACGACTTGATGATGATGATAAATTCTTTCTTCTTTTATGGGTTTTACCATTTTAGTTAAGTTTCTGTGCACTTGGACTAGCCACCATAAGTTATCCATTGAAAGAAGAAAAGAACCAAATTAATAGATCTCAAGTAACCTATGAGGAACTATCCATATTGTAGAAAACTGAGTTAAAAAGAATCACATCAAGCGCTTGACAACAAAAAAAATTGAATCTTCCCAAAAAAAAAAAAAAGAATAGTATCACTAGTTCAATTTATGATTTACTTTGCCTCTATAGAAGGCTTGGACATAGCAAAAGCATTGCTAAGAACAGGGAAATGACTTACAGAAAGAACAGACTTGTTGAAGGCCTGTCACTCCTTTGTCTGTACGACCAGCAACAACAGCACAACCTTCAATAGGCAAACCTTTGTCCATGAGAAGTTGAGTTTTCTTTTCATCGACAAATTTACCAAGTGACCCTTCTACTATGCTGCATAAACAAATCACCACAAGACCAGGAAGCAGAATGACGATCCACTAAAAAGATAATCAATTTAAGTTTTTAACATACTTACCCATTTTGATTACAGTACATGTAAATATTGTTACAAAAATAAGAGGCAGGTGAGTTGAATCCAGCAGGAGGAGCACGAAGCAGTAAACAAAGAGTTGTATCATGTTTAATTGTATCACAGTATTGTCAAATAACTTTTAAGCAATCTAAAGATCAACTAATGGATCACAAACATTTTGTATACATAATAATAAAGTACAAAATAAAATAAAGCTAATTGGCAAAGGCATGTTATGCATGGCCAAAACCACAATGTGCTTGCCTCTTAATTAGTAATAAGAAAAACACCCCACCAACTAATGATCCAGTTTGCAACATACACAAGACTACAGAATTAAGGGCAACTTGCCTTTGGACAGTGATCAAGCCCGGTTGCTTTTGCCACCCATCAAAAGAGGCCCCATGATATGAAAGAATAATTTTGAACGTTGTCCTCGCCCACCTTCCACCACGATTATCCTCTGATGCAACACTTTCCAACTCAGTTTTATCAGAAAGTGCTGCAATTCCAGTATCATCATCATGATCAACAATTGTCTGCTAGAAAGCCATGAATTAAAAACATAGAAATAGTTAAAGACACTAACTCATACACCTAATCACGCATAACATACATAGCAATAGCATTGCACTTATATTAAACCTATCCACAGAAATCAGAAATTAGGGCTCCAACATTAAAATGAGGAAAGTTAGAAAATGATTACTTGAGCTCCAAAGAGAAGTGGGAGAGAGAAATTGGCACGGACAATGTTAGAGTAAAAATCGTTGACTCGTTGCCAAGGCCTTGCATACATAAATTGGAAACTTTCCCTGTGAAACCCAAATAAATGAACACACCAATTGCAATGAAATCACATTCAAATATAAAATCGAAATAATCAAATAATAATAGTTAGAGAAAAAAGTTACCTAGCGGTCCATCTAGTGTATTTGGAGGGATGAGTGTGGTTGTAATGCACGTGACTTTCAGTTTGAGTTTGAGTTTGAGTTTGAGTTTTGATATTCATTGAATGAAAGAGTAAGCAACGATGTTGATTGTGTGTGGGGAAAGTGATGAATATTTGTTTGGGAATGCGAACAGAGTAAGTGTTAAACATAAAAGCAGAAACCAATAGTGTGACAAGCACAGTGCTATTTCAATCCTGCGTCAGTTTCGCTATATTCATTCTAAACTACACGGCTTCTATTGCGGGTTTAGCATCATCCATCTTTTTATTTTGACACCAACACTTAGATTTTACCGTAATCTACTTACGGTAATTCACCACCTAGACAAGGTTTTTAAATAGAATCTAACTTGTTATAATTTTAGTAAATGTTTTGGAATATATTATCGATATATTGTATTGTGATTTTCAATACATTTCATCGTGACTTGTTTACACGAGTAAAATGAATTTCTAAGTAACATGAAATAAGTTATAAGATAAAGTAAATATTTAAAATTATTTAAAATAAGCTTAAAGCCCAATCACAATCAAATTAGATTATTAACTATTTTAACACTTCCCTCGAGTTAAAATATATAAATCAAATTTGATACATAAATCAAATGCATAAGTTTGATACATATATCATCAATGTAGTACTTTTAAATATTGGGTGAATACTTTTGTTAATTGGTTATTTGAGTTGACAAAGAATATTTTTCGAATAAATGACCATCTATTTTAATGTGTTTCATTTTGTGGAAGATTAGATTGAAAACAAAGTATAAAATAAGCTAGTTATAAAAATAAGTATATATTTAAAATATGTCTAAATTTAATCTCTTTAAAAAGTTGTTTAAGTCATACATACTCGTGACAGCAAAATCTTAATTATAAATTATTACAATAATATATTTTTTATTTCTCCAATAAATTGAATTACCACTAACAAACACACAGTACTTGGAAGAAGTAAATCTCCTGTAGGTGGAAGAACCTACTCATCTAAATAAATATTTCACTTATAATATAATTGAAAATTTCTTATATTGCTATAACCTTTAAAACAAATCCAAACAAAATTTATATAAATTACACAACTTCTATTATTTACAAATAACATTCTCTCTTCCCACCCTTAAAAACTAAAAATATATTTTAATTTTCTTCTCATATTTTAAATTTAATTATTATTTTTTATTGTGATATTAATACGAAGCATCTATCACTCAATATTTATAATAACATTATAAAAATAATATTTGTTTATTATAATTTTATAATAAAATTTAATATTGTAAGAAAATATAATTTGATGAATTTTCTTTATGATTTTTTAAATCTATTATAATGTATAAATATTATAAATTTTAGATAATTTGATAAAAAGTCAAAGTTAATCACGATGTAAAATAAAAATCTGCATTATTTATTTTTATTTGCGAGAAAAGAAAAGGAAATAAAATGAATGAAGGAATGCATGAATTAATTGAAAAACAACCTTGGGGAGACAAAGATTGATTAGGAAAAGAGAAGAGTGAAAATTAATAAATTAGAGAAACCCTCGATTTGTGGTGCGTGCGCTCTATCTCTTACAATTTTCTTATTTTGCGTTGAGTTGAGTTCAGTGATACCAACTAAGCACTTGTAAGTTCATTTTCCTCTGCTAGGGTTTTACTTCGAGCCCTTTCTTTTTCCTCTTTTGGAAAATTGCTTGAACTGATATTCGCTTAATATTATTCAGAATGCATGTCTTCACTATTCTAGTTTTGTTTTTTTGAATTTATTTGTAATTGATTGATGCTGTGTAGTTCTGTTTGCAATCTGGAGCGATGAGTTCGTCTTCAATAGATGCGTTTTCAGCTATTCAGGTAATGTTGCTTTTGTATTTTGACATTTATAAGAAAAATAACTAAAATAAACTAGTTGTTTCTCTTTTATTCGGTTGTGTAATTTTTTTCTCCATGTTGAGCCGAATACGATATGGACTGTTGAGAGAGCTTATGGTAGTGCTGTGATAGAAAGTTTATTGCATTACCCAATACTTGAAATGTAGATGATGATGTTTGTGTGTTATAGTTGCAGTATGTGGTTTGAAGTTGATGGTTAATTTGTTTAAAATTTGATGAATAAAGTAGAAGAGATCTGGGATTTGAAGTGTTAAGTGTTTTTTCTCCTTTTGTTTTTTGTTGGATGAAATATATATTGGCAGGAAGTTATGCTGGAGTTCCGTGCTGGTAAAATGTTGCTTGAGGGAAAAAAGGTTGTTCCTGATACGCGGAAAGGACTTGTTCGAATTGCTAGGGTATGGATTACTTGGGTATTAGTGAATACTTATCTTTATGATTTCCTGTGTTTCAAACTCATGACTGCCACTGGATCTTTTTAAAGTCATTGCTTTTCTCTCAGGGTGAGGAGGGATTAATCCATTTTCAATGGCTTGATCGCACACAGAATGTTGTTGAAGATGTATCCTTCATTTTGCCTCCCCAACTTTGTACACATGGTCATTGTTAGTTAAGTGATGCACAATTATTTCTTCTTTCTGGTGCAACTATTTTGTACTATCTCTTGATTATGTTTTTGGTATTCTCTTCAAGTGAATATTTTTTTGGTTTCTTTGTGAGTCTAATTCAAGGATTGTGTAATGAAATAGATATGATAGAGTTCAGGGGCTGAAGTTCTGGCAGAAGTAACCTTAGGCTAAGTGGGACAGATTAGAACCTTCATTAATTATTTATCTTGGATGTCCAGACTGTTTGAAAACCGCCTTAAATGTGGTCACCCCTAGCCTGCCTTAATTGCTGCCTATCAGAGTTGGTCTCGAATGTCTTGGAAAGTGCCACCCATGAAGGGGCTGACTGGGAAGATTGAGTGAAGCGTCGAAGTGTGCAATCTTCACCCTACAAGCTAGTGTTGTGGGGTTGAGTTCTAAGCCCAAATTCTAAGACAGACATGTCCTTATGTACTGATACATTTTTTCTAATGGTATTTGCAACTTTATTCATAAAAATATGGGAATCTATGTTCTACAAAATGGAGATTTTTTGAAAGTTTTTCAACAGCACTCCTGCACACTCCTCATTTAGTATGTGGGAGAAAAAGAAGGAAATTCTGTTGTGGGTTGTGCAATGTGCATAGAAGTTTTTAAGATTTCATTCTGTAAACAGTGATGGGTGACTGAAGTCTAGAGATTCAGCATTGAACTTATTAATCTTTCACTTTGTTTGTTCTCAATATAATAACTCAGTCTCTGTCATTCAGAGGAGGTATCTAATGTGTCATCTTTGAGGAGTTTCTATTACTTTTTCATCTTCAATTCAAAGTGTAGTTTGATTATTGTCCCCAAATTCGATGCTTTCCGAGTTTCTCTTCCTGCTCCTTTGGACCACTATTCTGTGGATTATCGTTTGCATGTCTCTATATTGTGTATCACTATGACATTTGAAAGTTGAAATGTTATGTTGCTTCTTGTTGGATTTATCTTGATTTTTCTTGACCCAAGCTAACACAGGATCAGATAATATTTCCCAATGAGGCTATTTTTGAGAAGGTTCCATAACTTCACTGTCAATCATTTTGGTTATACCTGTATTTTGATGATTCTGAATTTCTGACTGCTCTAGTTCTTGTGTAGGTTAATCAAACATCTGGAAGGGTTTACATATTGAGGTTTAATAGCGATGACAGGAAGTTCTTCTTTTGGATGCAGGTTGATCCTATTACTTAATATTCTCTTAACTACCTTAGTGCTTTACCTGCATGATTAGTTCTTACATTTCTTCATGATCCTTAATTTTTTCTAGGAGACAAATGCTGCCAGTGACTCACAACTGTGTAGCTCAGTGAATGATTACATTAATAGACCATTGGGTATGTTGCTTTCCTTTTGCTCTAAAGTAGAAATGGCTTTTCTTCTGCTAGTTTAAGCCTTCCGCAATTCTGCTTTAATTTTTTTCTGTCAATTTTTAAAAAGTTTTTGAAGTAAAGAATTGTTTTAGAAAGTATTAGTTTTCTTTCATTTCTGTTATTGATTTTTGGTTCGTTGAAATTTAATAAATTAGAAACCACTTCTTTTCAACAAGTATATATATTCCTTTGTAATTCAACTCTATCACTGAGAAATTTTTTTAGGGGCCTGTTTGGATAAAACTTCTCCATATGGTTGTATATGATAAGAAAATAGGAAAGTAAAATGAAATAAGCTTCTTCATAATCTAAAATGATCTTGAGGATTCTGTTAAAAATTTGCTTTTTGAAGATTAGCTTATGCATAGTGTTAAGTTTAACTTGTGGAAAAATTTATTTCCTTTTTGGCTTTTTCCTTCTTATTTTCTTCTCATAAGATCTTATGTAGAAGTTTACTCAAACAGGCCTATACATGAAAACCATTGAAAACATTTAAAATGACTCTTAGTTTTCATTTTGGCAACCTTTATTTGGTTGACTCCTGGGTATTATGGATAAGTTCTTCAGTTATTTGCAGAGTGATGGGTAAATAGCCATATTTATAGCTTGCTTCCAACTTCTATTTATAGAGATAAAAGATAATTATATACTGATTAACAGAGTTACTTGGTGAAGAGGAGCCTGATGGATCCCTTCCACTTCAAGTTTCTGAAGATATGGCTGAGGATGACATCTCATCTAGGTACTGATGTATTTTGGTTATTCAAATGTTTGCAGATGCTTTGACATACAAAATTAATGGGCTTTGTTTCTTGGTTTGGGTTTTTGTTGTAATTGGTGAAAGTAATTTGCACTTATTGCTACAAAATACTTTCATTGGTACCAGCTAAAATTCTGGTAAAGTTTCAAAGTTGAAAATAATGCATGCTCATCTATCTTCTGTCTTTAAGGTTGTAGTGAGTCGTGACCTTTCTTCATTTGAGATTGGGTTCCTCTAAAATAAAAAGTGCATTTTTACAGGGTAATATAATGTAGAGTTACGAATATGACCATTGATTGCAAAATCAATGGTTTGAATTGTGATAAATACCAACACATACATAACGAACTATGAAGTTGTTAAAATCTCAACTTTTTTATTTTTTATTTGATTTTGTCATTGAACATAATTGAAGCTAAAGCTATGATGTGATCATGCGTTGAGGTAGGTAGTTTAGTTATGAAAGAGTATCCAAGCCTTCTTATGTCTTACTCTCTCATATTGGGTTTTGTTGCTAAAAAGAGGTGCAAACTTAGTTGCGCCAAACTTGGGTGTGGAAGGAACTAGTGATGTATCGTCTTCTGGTCCGGTTAAGTTGGAAGATCTCCAAAGAATATTGAGTAACATTGGGCCGGCAGGTAATAAGTTCAACTGAATGGGATCTTCTTTATGTATTTTAATTACTGAGACCTAACCTATTATTTTTTTGGTGGGATGTTTGCAGATAGTATTGTTGATCCTGATGGAGGTAATCATTCAATACCATATTCCATTCCTGGTTATATGCTCATAAAATACTAGTCTACTTTGACATTTTTTTATTTTTGGTATTTGATTAGGCTTGGGACTTGGGGATATATTGAAGCCTGATCTAATAATGCCATTGATGGAGACATTACCTTTGGAGCAGCGTTTAGCTCCCTATTTACCTGAGGTATATGCCAATGTGGTGATTGAGTTTTAGCATTTTCCTTCATTTACAGATTTATACAATATTCTTTGATGTAGGGTAAGTGGTCTCCAGAAGAGATATTAGAGTTGTTACAGAGCCCACCTTTCCGTCAGCAAGTAGATTCATTTACTTATGTAAGAATGCAGTGCCTCACTTCTCTTATTTTACATTTTTTTTTTTTCAAAATATACTCAATAAATGTGTTATTTATTTATTTGTTGCTATAGGTACTTCGAACAGGACAGGTAGACTTGTCTCAGTTTGGAATTGATCCAAGTAAATGTGAGTAGTGCTTTCTTAGTCTTTAACCTAGCCCAAGTATTATGGACATTTCACTTTTTTCCCCTTTATTCCCTTTTCTATATGGTATGGTATGGGTTTCAGTATCACAAATTTTTACAAGTTTCGAGTGGGTGGTACAATGGGAAAGGGGAATTGTCTTTGAACACAACTTTGATTTTCTTGCAGCATTTTATTTCAATCTCCCATGTGTTTTTAGGGTTCAAACTAATGTTGCATGCCTGTCTTATATTACATGAAATTGGTCTTTCACTATTTCGTGTGTTTTTGGAAAGGAAAAAATGAGAAAAGATGTTAGAAACTATTATCGGATTGTCAGTTTGCTTTATAATTTGTTTTTCCTTGACAGACAAGTTCACAGTTTTATCTTTTCTTGAGGCTCTTGAGGATTCTGTTTCCAAGTCGTTGGAGTCTGAAGAGGCCAGGCAAGATGATCAGGATGTAAGATCTCAATCTTGTAGTCGTCATGACCCAATGGATGAATCTCATTAGCGTGGCTCATTCGTCATCGTTCTTTTTTCTATAAATACGAGAAACATCTCATGTTTTTATTTTATTTTTCTCCGACATTGTCTGCTTGAAAAAGGAAATTTAAAATTCAGTGAGAAAAAAGGTACAAAAATCATTTGCCATATTTTAATGCTATATAGAGTTATTGATCAATAAAGTCCCGGCCAGATCTGTTTACCTACCTTTTCCTCGAAAATGTTTTTCATAATTTATAATCTGTGTAATAACCGATGCCTCTTATTAGGTTATACCTGGAAAAATTTACTTGAAAAGCAACAAAGTGGTCAGTGTCGTGTTCTTGTTTGTTAGCAACTTTTCAGGGCAATGCCAATACCAATGACTCTGGAGAAGATGATAGAGAAGTGTGAAAGGTGGTTCTCATTGAAAAAAGTTGTGAAAATTGATTTTCTAATGGTAAAACAAACTGTCCAAGTTTGAGCATTTGGAATTGATTACCACGTTTGAAATGATCACAAAAAATGAAGATGTATGCAAATTAGTTTTTCAGTATGTTTACGCTTAATTAGTATCTTCTGCTCCGTGGAGTCTTGAGAAAAGTTGCTGATGAAAGTGATCTGGAATAAGAATCACTCTCAACGATGCTTGAAACCATTAATCCATGCGACATGAGACGCGGTAAAATCACCATTTCGTAGTGATGATTGGTGTAGTAAAGCCATCGTTTAGCACTAAATTAGCTTACCATTAATTGTCTATATAACACATATAGTCAGTTATGGGGAAGTCTCTGAGCGTGTAATAATTTTTTATGGCAGTAGCAAAGGTTTCAATGGTTGTAGATTTTAGAAAAGAAAGAATTTCTCAAGATAATACATAGATAACATCGAACAAGTGTACCACCGATCAAACCAACTCCCACAACTACTACTCATTTCATAAAATATCCATTGTTACAGGACTATTTTATAACGGATAAAAATACATGAGATTAAGGTTGAACATGACCTATTTCTCAAATCTGAAGCTTAAATCTAACATTCATGCGAGTTGACAAATCGTCTGATTTGTTCACACTCCCACTATAGATTTGACGTACATGCTTAACTGAATGCATTTCGAGTGCAGAAAATAATAGAACAAATATTTTTCTAACTCTTTAATATTCCGATAAACAGCGTCCTGATCACTCAAAATTGGAATAGAAAACGATAGAGGAGAATGCTTAAGCCACATAATTGCCTTCGCCAATTCTGCTCAAAGCAAACAAACATCAACCGGATCCACCTGTTTGCATTTTGTACAAATTTTAATTGCCATACACATTGTTGAAACTTTTATCTCGAGCACAAACTTTGGTGAAGGAACTTACATAAATTATAGTGATTTGAAGGCTTGCTTCAACTTTTTTTCAAGTAAAGCTTTGCTCCTGTAAACCTCGCCATTTTTAGTTTGGTTATAGACCTAAGTTGGACTGTCATTGCTGCCCTTAGGAACCTCATAAAGGGTTATACCGCCACTTTGAAGCACTTGATCTTCCTCATTTTCTCCATTGGACTGAAAGTTTTCGAGAATTTCAACAACCTGGCTCATTAGGGGTCTACCTTTGGGGTTTTGGCTAAGACATTGATATGCTAAAAAGGCCGCCTTTGATGCGGTTTTATGTGAATATTGCCCCTCTAGTTTTGGGTCTAAAATTTTCAAAAGTTTTTTATTATGATTCAATAGCGGGCGGGCCCACTCAACCAAGTTATGCTCTCGGCTGGGTCTGCTCTTGTCCAGTGCTCTCCTACCAATAAGCAATTCAAGTAGAACCACCCCAAAACCATACACATCACTTCTAGCTGTCAAATGCCCTGTTCATAATGACAAACAGGTTAGTTAACAGGTGTAATCTCACACTGTATCTATGATAAACGAAGCACATGATAAAATAGTGATCTGGTCATCAATGTAAGATTTAAGGGACGGTCAACAAAATAAAAAATTGAGTCCCCACACTATAAATCGTTAATAATAATATATTCTGAATGTTAGCAATAAAAATAGACAGTTCAATGCACAAGGCTCCCAACTATTACTGCAAATACTATAGGTACCCAGTCATAATCCCACAAGAAGAGAGTCAATTTACAGGATTTGAACTTGTGACCTTCCTGTGGTCACATGGCAGCAACCTTATTGTTGCACCAAGGCCCACCCTCATTCTGAATGTTCGAAATAAAGCACTAAGATTGACTCAAGTAAATAATATTTATTAAATTTCAGAGTACTTAGCGGAAAGTTACTTCCATCTTTCATTAGAAAAATATCTAGAGAAAGAAAAATGAAAATAAAATATGAAAAAAAGTTATGCTATATTATGACATCATGAAAAAAAGTTCAAATATCACAAATAAAAAATATCATACTAATTCTAAATTTCTAATGTCAACTCTAACCACAGACAAAAATCTAGAATATAGGAACTGACATCCTTGTTTCTTCTAAGACCTTATAATCCTGAGGTCAAAGAAATTTAGAGGATCCAATTAATACTTGTTGAATTTGTTAATGCAATGCATGCAGGTTTTTATTTCCAATAGTGTGCAGAAAACGGCTCAGACATGTCTAATAACAGTTGTTTATGTCAACTCACAAATGTGTAATTTACATTAAAACAATTGAACTTTTTTATCATTTATGAATTCTCAATATTTCAGAGAATGAGATGAAAAAAATCACTCTAAACGCTTAGAGTAACTCACCAGTCATGACATACTCAGGAGCAGCATATCCATATGTGCCCATTACCCGTGTTGAAACATGGGTTTGGTCCCCCATAGGGCCATCCTTTGCAAGGCCAAAGTCTGAAAGCTTTGCGTTGAAGTTCTGCAGGTTTATACCTCAATATTAAAAGCAGAAACCTAGACAGAATTCACTTATTTTATAGTGGCACAGAAGCAAACATTTTTAAAAATTACAGCCTGTTTTTCTACACTACTGTTCTTAGAAATGTGGATAAGAGCCTACCTCAACCTTACAAAACTGGCTTGTAAGCTGAAAATTACCCCCTACTTATATACATTAAACATGTCATATCTCTAAGTGATGTGAGATTTCCAACTCACCCCTTTCACGCCGAGGATCGGACATCTCAAGTGTGAAGGACTAAATAATGGGTGGTCCGATAGCGGCCCAATAGCGAGTGGCATAATAGACCCAATAACAGCAGCAAGAATTCCTAGAATAGGCTCTAATACCATCTTAGAAATGTGGACTAAGGGTCTAACTTAACCTTACAAAACCAGCGTGTAAGGTGAGGATTACTCCCCACTTATTTTTAGGTAATGTGGGATCTCCAACAACTCTTTTCAAATTTGCTTTTTAGAAAAGTAAAATAGTTGTTGGAAGACTTGTAAACTGTAATATGGTTGAGTAGGTAAATCTTCTTTTTGATCAATAAAATATAAATTTTGTTAACAGAAAATAGAGAAATAAGCAATCAAGGATAAGAATCCTCCAAAAAGTGTCAAGTTATCACAAAGCACACATTAGTATAAAGACATATCAACTAAGCAAAGCTCATCATCATCAATCTCTCTGAATTTACCATTGACAGCCCTCTAAAGAAACCAGTAGCTGAGCACTGTAAAGATGCTAAAATAAAATTTATCCCAGGTCTTTAAAATTCAAGTCTCTAGTAAGTCAGATTTTATAATTAGGAAAGATATTTATGGAAGACAAGAACAGTTTTCTTTTTCATTTCAAATTCTGTAGAATCTAAAGTCATCTTACATTGTTAAAAAGAAGAAACTACTTTTGAGGATGCTACAAATCTCAGCTTCTAGCAAAAAGTTGGCAACAAAAACATAGTTTCCCAGATTTTTCAGATACATATATATAAAGTAGAAGAAACAAACCCCATCTAGCAAGATGTTTGAAGTCTTGAAGTCCCGATATATGATAGGCCTTTCTGCACCATGAAGAAAAGCAAGCCCTCTTGCAGCATGTAAAGCAATCTTCATTCTTTTTGACCAAGTCAACGTTGAGCCCACTCCTGGTATCAATAAACAGTGTGATGGTTAGGATGGCAGAGTAGAGGCAATTTCCTTACCATTTTTCTCTTTTAGTTTTCAGTTATATTAACCTATGCAATGTACTTAAGAAATTGAATGCTAAGAATCATGAGTTTATTCAAGGCTTCCATGTCAAAAGGGAGCTGTGACAAAAGATGAGACACTCATTACATAAATTGATGGCAAGACTGGGAGCTTTATTGGATTATAGCAAGGTTATACTTCAAAGAGGACATCGACAACTGGATCAGTTTTTCCAACATCTTGTTAGGTTATATAACTAACTCATCATGCTAAGGGAAATATAGAAGATATATGCAAAAGACAAGTGCTCCAGAATCATGCAGAAATTAAAACACAAGATATTGACGGTGTTAAACTTTTTGGGACCTTTATTTCCCCACGAGCAAACTACATATTGAGAAACAGCCACCTACATAAAAGGAATAGGGCAGGGAGGGAGGACTGGAAGGTGGCCAAAACCATTTCGAAGCTCAAGGAACGCTTCCCACAATCAATCCACAAAGTGTTAATATAATTGAGCTAGTCTTTTAGAGAAAGAGATAAACATGCAAGCCTTAGCCAATATAAAGCACAACCTCCCTGGTAGAAACCCAATTTCAGATAAAATGTTTAATTACATGAATAATCTTATCACAGTAAACAATCCTAGTCCAATTTAAATTTAAAAATTAGATACATTTGCAAATTTCATGCAAAGCTTACTTCGAAAAAGATGTTTCTCCAAGCTTCCACTCGCCATGTATTCATAGACCAATAACCGGTGATCATCCTCACAGCAATATCCAATGAGCTTCACCAGATTGGGGTGACTGAATTGACCTAAATAGTTAACCTCGGCCTGCAATGTAAACAAAACCACACGGCTAAGTTCGGTCCTGTCTACTCTTGCATAAACTTCTTCCACATTAACCATCAATTCTCATCGTCCAAACACAAAATCAAATTCAACTAATAGAACGCTCCCAACGAACAGTACGTTATTTCCTTTTCTCAACTTCTTCAACTCCTAACCCTATATCTGTACTCCACTCATTTTCACACAACAGTACAAAACCTAACAACTATACATCCACCTAAGGCAACATTTATTGAGTTTACAAGGCATGCAGTGTCAGCGTAAAAACATTTTACTGTCAATCAAAAAGAATTCATCATTAGTACGACTTTTATGATAGTTATTAAAAAAATTCAACAAACTTATCATTCACGCTGGTTTGTGATTCAGTGCACGTATTATCTATTCTTACTTAGCCACAACATTAACC
Organism: Hylodesmum podocarpum; assembly: GCA_026586105.1. Taxonomy (NCBI): domain Eukaryota; kingdom Viridiplantae; phylum Streptophyta; class Magnoliopsida; order Fabales; family Fabaceae; genus Hylodesmum; species Hylodesmum podocarpum. The sequence goes on from JALJEV010000403.1 coordinate 2,440,507, forward strand.
TAAGCAATTCAATTAACATACAACGAATTGAACGTTAAAAGCGAGTAAGTTTACATACGAGCCATTCCCTGTCGCCTTGAAAACCTTCGCGATTAAGCTCCTTAATGGCGACCTCAGTGGCCTTATAACCAGGCCTCACGCTATCGTCTATGACGCCTTTATATACAACGCCAAAGCCTCCTTCTCCCAAAATCAAATCAGGACGAAAGTGCTTCGTTGCGAGCCTCAACTCATTGTACGTGAAAATATCGACATTGCTGTATCCAGCGCTTGCGCGAAGATCATTGATGTTCATCACACTTGAATACTGTTGGAAACCGCTAGATTCAGGACCGATTGTGGTTCCTGTTTCAGACGTCGATTAACTCGAATCGATTAAGAGAGAGAGAGATATATAGAAGAAGAAATCGTAACGGATCGAATCGGAAACGAAGTTACCTGGAGTTGCTGTAGGTCTGGTGCTAGAATCGGAGAAGGAGTAGTTTTGTTCTTCAATGCTGAAGCAAATCCCCATGAATCTGGATCTGAATCGAAACCGGATTCAAATTCAAATTCAAATTCACATTCACACTCAAATTCACGTTCACATTCAAATTCGCATTCGTGGAGAGTTAGTTACATTACATTACATTATTGTTATCATTATTATTATTATTATTATTATTATTATTATTATTATTATTTCATGTGATGATGATTTTGATGGAGTTGAGATTTGAGATGGTTCGTCGGAGAAGGGAACCAACTCCCGAGGAATAGAATAGAAATTGAATTTCAAGAGTGTTGAAGAGAGAGAGAGGTTTGACTGAAATGGAACGAGTGAAGAATGATTCAAACTTCAATGGCACTGGCTTCACCCATGACCGTAGAAAGCGCCAAACTGAGGGTTCTTAATCTTCTTTCGTTTTGGTCCCATCTCTGTTACATCATATATATACCCTTCACTTTTACACTATTTTCACCTTTGCCATTTCCGTAACCAACACCACTAACGTTTTGTCTTAATATTGTCGGAACCAAATTAAATGTATATTACTTCAAATTGAAATTCAAGTTACAAATCATTTTCACCTTTATTTCGTAATTTTTTTAAGAAAAAATTAAAGACTAAAATTTAAAACTGAATCGAAAAATTTATCTAACCTAAAAACCGATAAGTTATAAATTATAAACTAGTTTAAATAGATTTTTAAAAAAAGATGCTACGTACTAAAATAAATTTGTATACAAAATAAGTTTGTCTTAGTTAAAACTTCGAGAACTTAGTATTTATTGAGAAGTTCAATATTTTTCTTTTAACATAATTTATTTCATAATTAAACTTAATACTTATTCCTAAATCATTGAATTAAGAGACATGAATTATTACCACAGAATGAGTGAAATTTGTGTGGTTTTGTGTTTTGTTTGTGCACCACTCGATCATTTTGGACATTTCACAACATTTTTTCTTGTCCTCAGATTTGAGTTATGACTACTGCAAATTGGAGTTGTCTGATATCTTACTGAAGCCAAATCTACGGAGACCCATTCAACTCCATTAGACATAATCGATAGAATAGATCAGTGGCGTTATTGTAAATTCGTAGAGTCAGGATTTAGAGAAAAAATTGGTTGACTAGTGGTGTTATTGTAATATTGTGAACGTCCAAAATGAATCACAACTTTTCTTTAGCAAATCCATTTTATATTACTATCATTTAATATTTGACTACTAGTTAGACTTTGAAAAAAAGAATGTAAGAACTTGAAGTTTTAGAATGATGATTTTTTCAATAAAGTAATACACCCACGTCTATTATTTATTTTTATTTCCTTTTTTATCAAATCATGTAATAGCATCAGGGGTCTAACAATCTTTTTCTCTGTGATATCCTCTCTAATTTGATGATTTTTTGGCGGAAAATGAATGCACTTAATGATGATGGGGTGATATGTACGGAACTGAGGATGTAATTATTGCAAATAATTCAAGCAAGGATTCTAGTGCCACTTCTATTCCAGCAAGATCCCTTTTTTTGGCGAATCCTTATGGTCTTTTATTGGAGGAATGCTTTGTGAAAAAGCTTCTGAATTTAAGAGCTAATTTTTTTTGAATCGAAAGATGAGGACAAGTTATGTAAAATACTTTCATATATACCGCTTTACAAATATATTAGTACAAGGATTAACAGAAATTTTATTTTTACAATTTTATAAATATATGTAAATAAAGACTAAAATGTAATCATTTTGTTCATTTCTTGAACTATAGAAACATAACTTTAACTTTATTAAACTTGATCTATTCTGTATTTTCTAGAATTTGAACTTTAACCTAACTACTCTCTGAAAACTCATTCATGCGGAGAATTGTCCCTCCTTATATGTTATAGTTAGGTAGAGCTAAGCATTTGATTTTTATGCGTAAATAGATAGCGACGATACTCTCCCAGAGCCCATATGGGGAAAATGTTTCGATATGAAGAGTAATTCAATGTACAATTCCTCATAAATATTCCACTAATTTCCTGCAGAGGATAGTAAAAAATATATACATTTATTAGAAAAATATACACATGAGTGATATGTTGTGCTCACTTCACTTGATATCTAATGAGAGTTACCTGTTGTGGGAAGTCACCATCTTCCATTTGTGAATTTATTAACAACCTTATTCCATGCTCCACGGCTGTTGGATCTATCTCAACCTTTTTGTCATAAAAAATTCATTTTTAGCACAATAACACACTACATCTCCGTGGAAACTTTGTTCTTACTTTCATTCAAATTCTCAAATTATCTAATACTACGTTGTCATTCTGGTATGCATAATATATAGTGTGTTTTCCTTTCCTCGTTTTACATTTTTGTTCATGAACAAAACCAACTAGCCTAAAATTCTCATGCATGATACTTTTGCGATTAGCAAGGATTTACCATTGGCTACAGGGCCTGCTAAAATACCAAGTTCAATCAACAAATTATTTTGATATATATGTATTGTAGGATAATGCAAAATGTTTTTAATTAAAATGCACGGACGCAGTGTAAAATTTTTGTTAATGTCATCTAATCACAATTCATTGTGTATTATAGGTTTAATAACTTTTCTTTTATTGTAATTACTTCATGTAATAGATTTTCAATGTCACAATTGAATAAGGTATCTAATTACTAACCTGGCCTGCATGAATAAGGGACATCAAAGCCCATGAAGTTTGAACTAAATTTGCCCGGTTACCTTCTAGATTTGTGTATACCTGTTTGGCAAACAAAGCATTTGAATAGGTATATTTACTTAATTTCACATCCAATTCTAATACATAATAAATTCACTAACTCATTCATAAAATATATATATATATATATTTTTTTATTAATTTTTTTTTTTATATTTTATAATTAGTTATATGTTTGTATAAAAACTGTCCGGCGGTTGTAATATATTGTGGGTAAATTGTCCTTTTGTTCACAGTGTACAGTGTGAAGTTGAAAGCAATGATATACCTTGTTTTGGCTAGACAAGTAACTCTCGCCCCATCCTCCATTAGGGAGCTGCTTAGACAACAAAAAGTTACAAGCTTTACGTAACGCAGGACTGTTACTGTAGTCTTTTCCACACTCTGTTAACCCCTTTATAGCAAACCAGGTACCATATGTATAACAAATTCCCCAACAACCAAACCTGACAAAGTGTGCTTAGTTAACGTAAATAATCTGACCCTTGTCCTAGGTATATACAATTACCCATATGAGAATAAGAAAATACCATGATCCATCAGGATTTTGTGTTTTTTCAATGTAACTGATTGCTTTAGACATACAACGATCGATTTCTTTTCTCCTGTGCTTTGGGTATAACTTTCTAAACAAAGCCAGTCCCTGCAATGCTGATGATGTGCACTCCACATACCTATTTATAACATTGCACACAGTAAGCAATGACAATTGGCGAATATAGTACATCAACAATACGTTTAATTTGTGAGTGTAATCTTACTCCATCTCAATGAGAGTGTCTTCAAAGAATTCCGTTGGATTCAATTTCTGCACAAGTACACATACTTGAGTTATCACTAATCTTTTATATCTCAAGTAAAACAATATTGTGAAAAATAGGAGTATTTTGATACCTCTAACCAACGGTAGGCTCTTTGAGGCTCCCAAGCAGGGAAACCACCATTGCTGCTCTGAAGTTGAACCAGATATATTAAAATTTAAAAGTGTTACATATAGTTTAGTTACAGGCTGGTAGAAATTGCTTGGAACATTCTTGTTAAACAAAGAACACAGTTTAGTACAGTTACATACTTACATGTTTGTTTTTATGTTGTTCTCCTTTATTTATTATGCATGTGAAACTCCAATTTTAATTGATAACAACACCAAAATACTTATAGAACTGCATTTAAGTTTTGTCTTCAGATAAAACTATACCTGAAGAGATAATAAGATATCAACAGCATCATAGAACCGCTCATCTTCCATTTTATCACCTACTAGATCAGCAGACATTTGTGACAATAGAAGTGCAGCCTGTGGAGAAAATTTGCAATATGTCAAAGTCTACTCAGGATTGATAATTAAGGTGCATACTTTGTTTTGAATTTATTGTGTGACTATTTTTGTCAGCTTGATCCAAGAACATTTGAAAATGAAGCAATTGTCATTTAAAAAATAAGCTCAACTAAATTAATACATATTAGACTAATGGATAGAATCATAGAATGTGAATGAACCTTTAGTCCTTCTGCGGTGCAATCAGAGACTTGCCAACCCTGATCCTGCATTGAGAATGTCCATGCTCCTTTTGATTTGTGTCGATGCATTGCTTTGAAGTCACCTGATGGATTTTCACGTACCTTCAATAAAGAAACAAAAAAAGATGGCATTAACTCTCATTATGCTTCTGAATTTTGATTCTGTGGTATCTTCACATCTATCTATGCAATATACACATTAAGTATATAACCTGGGAAGCCTTGACAAAGTAGTGTGCTTTCTTAAGTGTAGATCCATACTCTTCATTTAAATCACAAGAAAGTATTGCTTGTATAGCGAATGCAGCATCCCACAGTTGTGAGCCAAAACTCTGAAATTATTTTGTGACTGTCATTCATGGAGTAACTTTTCCATTTTTTGGATTTTGATAATTAATACTAACTAACCTGGATTTTCAAGCCATCCTCTGCAAGCCAGAAATAATCAGGGATTCTAGCTAAATGAAGCTTGTATGCCTCTGAGTTGGGATCTTCAACCCAACGTGCAATCAAACATAACACCTGATAATGAGTTAACTCATTTAGAAATCAACATCTAAATCTAAATAGTAATAATAGTGCTGTTATTTAATGGTTAAGGTTATGATTATGCTTACCTTCTCTACACTACCAATGCAAAGGTACCTACTATTCTCATCCTCATAACGTATATGATTAATTGCCACTTCTAGTGCCTTCTCTCTTAGCATGGAAAATGGCCAACACTTCAGAAGAGGCTCTGCTACGTGATGAAGAGTTGCCCATAACATATCTTGAATCAGAGGATGTGGATAATACAGATCCTCCTGAAATTGCATATTGGTTCAGTTTAATATACGTTCAAACATCAAATTTATCCCATTCCTTAATTGCTTCCAATGTTATTGTTATTCTCTTATCAAAATTCAACTTTCATTTCAATAATTCTCATAATAAAAGTTTATATTAAAGGTTAGTATAAATTACTCAAATAAAATTCCAATTTTAGTAAGAAAGTAAAACCAAAAAGTACATCTAAATTTTATCCTTGAATTAAAGATAAACATTTTGACATGGGCAACAAAACTAACCTTGGCAACTGTACTTCGGGCTTGATTCCAATTGATTTGATCATAAGGCTGGTTATACATTTCTTTTCTTAATGATATGATTAACCCGGTAACAGGACCCACGAACCTCTTCCCATATAAATATGACATGGGCATGTAAACTAACCGACAGTAGCATAACATTTTCTCTGCACAAAATGTTATTTGGCAATTCACATTATTGTATAGAATCAAATAGTTGCATATAGAAAAAATAAAAAAATAAAAAACATATATTTCATTTCCCTTTTTCTCCCCGATTTAATTAAGAATAGAAGGCTAAGTAAACCTGGATGAATAGGGGTGTATTTGGGCAAAAGCCACATTTCTGGTGGAAGTGGGTTGCAACCTGACCACTCATAAACTCCAAGTACCTGTTTAATTACGCAACATTAATGGTCTGATTATATTTCAAAGGAAAATGCAAACTACTGATTAAGGAATTAAAAAGAAGAAAATATTTTATTAAAGACATATGCTAACTTTTTTTTTTTCTGTGCTAGTAGTAATACATATATTAAATATTTTCCTTTTTAATTTCTTAACCCATGTAACTAGAACCTATACTGCTCTTAAACTTGGTCTATACTTATGGCTGAGTTTATAATAACAAGTTAATTAGTTCAATTGGGTCATAAACTAAGAGAATGACAAATATATATTTTATAAATGAAAAATATTTAATAGATAATTGTAATACGCAAACAACTAAACAATTAATTATAAGATGTAAATATGTATAGATATATATTATGTGAATGAATTGATTGATTATGAGTATTATAAATGGACGAGGTAAAGTTATATGTGAATTACCGCGACCCAAAACTTTCCCCATGATGGAATAGCCTCTAAACCACCATGGTCTAGGATCCATTTTCTGGCTCTGACCATTGCCATGTCTTCACCATCTTCACGCCCTTGTCCAAGAATTCTCAATGCAATGTAGCTTAATGCTGACCCAAACATTGTGCTGTGACCCTCTATATGGAATCCCCAACCTCCATCTTTGTTCTATCACATGTGACAACCAAGACTCAGGTCATTTTTCACTTGGAACTAAATTACACGCATACTTTTTGTGTAGCCTGAGTTAATTAGTGTTATTTCCCTTTGTTATATGCACTAATTAAGAACACATGGTAAATATACCTGATGATTATATAAATAACGAATAATTTCCTTCTGGTGTTCTGGTCCTAAAACATCATTCAGGGATCCTGTAATATAGAGTGCCATTACCTGTGTTGCATACATGGTAACATGATTATATGAATTTTGAAATGTACAGATAAAAAGGAAAAATGTTTAAATTTATAAATAGAATAAGCAAAATTAATTTATATAGAATTTTAAAATATATTAAATAATATTGTGACAAAGGTATGTAAAATTATTTCAAATGAAGCCCATTTTATAAATTTAAAGTAAAAAGTTAAGAATGAGTTGTGTCCGTATAGCTGTTAGTTTCTTTAAATAAAACAAAAAAAAATCGATATAACAAGAGAAAAATTAAAAATAATATAATGAATATAAATTTTACGATGTATTTGATAGTTATTGGTTATATAATAGTTAACTTCAACTAGAAAGATACTACGACACGGTTGGTGTGAGTTTAGAAAACGTTCAAACGAGTTTTCACGTTTCCGTATGGGGGAAATGACGTGAAACAAGTTTAAATGGAATGTGTTCAATCCGGTAAAAGAAAGTGTATTTGCGTATAAAATCGGTCACCGATTGAAAGAATCTGTATTTGCGTATAAAATTCGTCACCGACGAAAGACAAATTTTTAAATAGATATTTGTAAGGGATTTTATAATTTATTTAAATAAAAATAGAATTAAATAACTCAACAAAAAATAATTAGTCTAATTCTTTAATATAGTTTAAGATAATTAATTATATTTATTTATTACACCAATTATCTTTAATTAGATTATCTTATTCCATTCTTATTTAGAATAAGTTAAATATATTATATTTTTAAATGTTATGAAGATTTTTTTTTTATTCGTTTGTAAATGGGATAGGCTCATTTTGTCTGTGTCAAAAAATGCTTATTATCCACTTTGAAAATTGATTTTATTAAAATTTATAATTTAGAATCAGCATTATTTATATATATATATATATATATTGAATAATTTTATATTTTAGAAATATAGGAAATATTATATGAAATTATTAGTATATTTTTTTAAAAGAAAATTGATAGACTAATTTAAAAAATGGTTAAAATTATAATTTTATTATTTAATAAATAGATTCATTAATAAAATTTATAATACCTTTTTAAAAAAAAATCATAAATAATTTATGTATTATTTTTATTTTTATCTATTTTATTTTTTAAAAAAAAATATTAGAAAACTTGCAAATAATTTGTAAATGAAAATTTATGCAATTAAACAACCCATTGTTATTCCCGATTGAACTCAAGTCTTAATCCAAAAATAACCTTAATCACCAACTGTAGGAGTATTGAGTGTAAGAAAAGGTATTGATGTTAGGCCATTGAAAGAGGATAAAAGAAAAGGTACTGAGTAAAACTAGAGAATTTCTGACCAAAGGTTGGAGAAAAAACAAAGGACCAGCAGATTCAGCTGGCCAGTGACCATCATGGGCCTGAATACACGAATAGAAACTTATCCCTCTTCTCATTGTTGTAATCAATGCCTCCTCTGTTATCACCTCTCTTTCTCTCACCTTCACTTTTTCTGGAATGGCTCCACACTTGTTTTCCTTCATCATCTGATGACATTCATGGATTAATTAAATAAAAAGTTAACACTCAAGTAGTATTATATAACTTTATATTTTTAAGATGTTTTCATTTTTTCTTTATTTAAACATACGATGTTACCTGAATTCTCATTAGCAGGTCAGCACTTTGCTTATTGCAAAATCGGGTTTTTTTGTATTCTTGGCGTACCCTTTCAATTTGGGCACGTTCTTGTGGAGTTCCGGCATTAGGATCGTACTCCCAATGTTGACGTCCAATGAAATTGTTCACAGAAATTAACCCATCTCCACCTTCTGCTATCTTCAATTTCCACATGCTTATTTTTCTAAAACAAAAGTTATATGTTACCGATCCAAAGGAGAATGAAATGAACGTGTGAGGGATCGATATATCGAAGATGTTTGCTAACTAAGGTGTATGGCTCTAACACTCACTAACTAACACTTGATATATATACTTATAAATGAAAGGGACACGTGCGTGATTCCTTGAGTTTGTGTCCATGATTTTTTACCAATATCTTACAAAAAGAAGAGAATTAAACCTATTAAGGTGAGCAAAATTTTCAAACAATGGTGGCTGATGGCAATTCTACTCTAATCTACCCACTATAAATATATATTTATATATATTCCATACGGACCCACCACGTTTTCGTAACAATTTAATCACGATCTCCATTAGAAATTTTAAATTAATATATATCACACATGCTAATTTATAAGTTCAAATCTGCATTGATATTCTACTTTTCATAAAATATAAAATAAATTGTGTTAAAAAAAACATCTACATTATAATGCTTAAAATTTTTAATAGAATTGACCATCTTGATATTTTACATTAATGTTATTATTAAAATTAATAAATTTATTATAAAAATATATTATTAGAAAAATATTTGATAGATAATTGAAATAAAATTAATGTGTCCGTGTTTCTGTGTGTTGATTTTTTTTTTTTTAAGTTAAAATTGTTTATATCATTCATTCCGTGCTTCTAAGCCTCTAAGCCTTTTATGGTTAATTACCAAAATGTTTAGAAATAAAAACTTTTGCTTTTTTAGAAACAATTTTGGACAGTCCAGAGCATACTTCCATATATTTTTTTGGAAAGAAAACTAAAAATATTAAAAAAGAAACACTACGTGCTCATAACTAGACTGTGCCTGAGAATTTTAACCTTAAGCAAGATTTATATCTGAAATTGAATTTAGTATAATTCATAACTTTTATTCTTTTTATTGACAACTAGATTATTATTCAAAAGTTTTATAATTAAATATTCTTTACATTTCACTCTTAATTTATATAATGAAAAGTTCGTATAATCTCTCCTTGATCGAATTTTGACTCAATTTTTTAATATAATTCATACTAAATAATATCTGATTATGTTTAATTTTAAGAAACTACTGTCAGCAACAATTATGAGTATTTTCAATAGTATTTTAAAAATAATGTATGTATTTAAAAAATGGTGTTATCTTTTGATATAATTTATCAGTTTTAGTAAAGTATGAATTTATTTTATTTTCACTTTTTACTATTGTTTTTAAGAACAAATCAAAGATATTTAATATTATAATACTCGTTAGAAATTTAAATATTTTCAAGATCCGTGTAAAAAATTTCAATTATTTTCATTCAAATTATTATTTGAATTAGATTTCTTAAATGAATAATCAAATTATAGTTAAATGATTTATATATTTTAAAATTAGATAATCTTACTAATAAAAAAATATAAAATAATATATCATATCATAACTTAATAAAATTTATTACCTATTGTGTAAAAATTAAAATGCTTAAAAACCATTTATTTGGGATATCAAATATGCGACGCGGGTCCATAACTGCGTTACTTACTTTCTTTAACTTTGAAAATAAATTGCGTTAGTTGTTTACTTAAGACGTCTGTTCCTATAAGAAACTTTGATAATGCAGTGCATAAAAAAAATTAAAGAAGTCATGGAAATCACATAAAATAGAGATGTTACAATTTGTTTTTATTCGTGTTTTGAAATAAATTAAATTTTGTTTTAAAATATTCAATGCAGTGAAGTAAATTAGGAGTGAAATTCTAACATTACATGTGGCCTAATGAGTTTTCAATACATATAATATAGAGATTAGTCGAAATTATGATGAAGCGAAGGTTGTGACTAACATCAAATAAATTTTCTTCTTTGTGATAAAGGTTGCGCCGAACATCAAATAAATTTTCGTATTGTAATAAAGGTTGTGCCATGTCTAGGGTTTTGATCAAATAAATCTTCTTGTTGTAATAGTATAACTCTTTTACTTGAAAAAGAAGGTAACTAAATTTTGATTCTAGTTGAAGAAAGAAAAAGAAAAAGGAAATACAAAGAAATAGTGTGAAGAGAGTAGTGTTTCATTCAAAATAACCGCTTGTTAATTTTTATTTTTTAAATTAATTAAAAAACATAATAAGCGGCTACTTAAATTATAAAGAATAATATAATATTTTATAAAAATAAATATGAAATTGAATTAATTTTTAAATTCTAATAAAAATAATGTGAAGATGAAAAAAATAATTTAAATATAACATAATAATAAATAACTTCATATGCAAACTAATTATTTCCTATATAATATTATTCACTCATTAACGCGTTAGTGGAGTTGGTAGAGTTGGTGGATTTAAATACTCCACTAATTTCTCATATGCACTAATTAAGAAACATGATAAATATACCCCACGATTATACAAATAATGAACCATATTCTCCTCTGGTGTTCTGGTCCTAAAACAAAGATATTATGAACCTGGCATGTATATATAATAAATATTATGCCACTTGGGTACGATGTTTCTCATGTATTTCATACTTATCGATTATATACAAGTATTAATTAGAAAAATACTTAACATTCACTTGAGAGTAATATTTGAAAAGCTAAATAATAAGCATTAATGCAAGGCCTCATCTCTTGTAGAAATACCATTTGTATAGTAATTCATACAATAATTTGTATAAGAACTTTTTTTAATCTGTGTATCTCTTTTTTAAATCATTTAGTACATCTATTTAGAACACAAATCTTTCCAAACTCAATTGTGTGTTGTCAACCGAATTAAACCCATTTCAATTATCAAATGCCGATTAGAACAAATAGAAAAAAGAAAGAGTATATATTCAAGAGCACATTTTTAACTCGGGAATTGACTTAGGAAATCAAATTAAAGTAGTGTTATAAAAGTTTGATTTGATGACACATATTTTTAATTTGTTGTGTTGCATGTTGCAGCTGCATTCTCATTAGCAATTCAGCACTTTGCTTAAAGCGAAATCGGTTGTTTTTGTTTTACTGGCGTACCCTTTCAATTTGAGCACGTTCTTGTGGTGTTCCACGATTAGGAGCATGTTCACAGAAATTAATCTATCTCCTACTTATGCTATTTTCAACTAATATATGATGTATTTTAAAACTATTCTATATTAAACCAATATTTTTCGATAACATATATTAAAACAAATTAAAATTTGACTTTTTGTTTTGTATATCTAGATTTTAAAATAAAGAAAGAATATATAGAAGTAGAAAGAATGACATGCATGATAGCAACTGACCTGATAGAAATAAAATAAAAAAAAAATAAGTAGAAAGAAGATGGAAAAGAAAATAATAGTGAAATAGTAACTCAAATTTGAAAACGGTTTCGGTTGAAAGAAAAAGTTGTACTATTTATAGAAAATCTGTATAATGCAGTTTAAGAAAAATAATATTTTTAAAATGTTATTTTTTTCTCTATTACATTCATTATCTTGTTGTTATATTAATATTCAATTGTTAACGTAAATAACTATACAAAGTAATTGTTGTGTAATCTCTCGTATATAGAGTGCATGCGTGAACTATTAATTTTCTCCAAAAAGTTCAAATAAAAATCGTATTTCCAAAATTTATGAATAAAAATGAAAAAAAAAAACAGCAAAAGGACACGAAAGAGTTGATAAAAGATAAGAAATAATTAATAAAAAGATCTAAAATTTTAAAAGTTGAAAAAATATTTTTTGTATAATTGTTTTTAAAAAGGAAAAAGTGCATAGCGTAAAAATAATCAAATTAATAATAAAAATTTGAAATTAAAAAAATAAAATAAAAAAGGAAACACAATAACGTAAAATAGATTCTTACAGAAGCCCATTAACTCACAGAAGCCCATTTTTCCTTTTAAGAGATCTTCCTTCTAACTATAAATGGGCCGTTTTGGATTGAATTATTAACCGTTTATTTGAATTTATCTTTTCACATTAATATTTGAGGTATACAACATGGGAAAGTTTACAAAAACAACTTATAACTACTCCATAAACTATATTCAACTTTTTCTCACAATCTCTTCAAAACAACTTATTCAAATAACTTACACAGATATTGTAATCCACTACTTTCGAATCATGTCACCTCTAGTAACATAACATATATTAAATAATAAAAGAGAAATGATATTTAAATACTTAAAATATCATACATCACATTAATATTTATTATTTCTTTCTATATCTTTTTTCTTATCAAATAGAATCATCTGTACTTTTTTTCTTCTTTTTTATTCTCTCTAAGTGTCTGGTAGAAGTTGGGTCTCTGTATATGTAAATCATTTTTCCTAATAAAATCTTTCCATCTTAAACAGAAATACAATCTACATATCTTTGTATGATATAAGTTTTTTTCGTACCAATTATATCAATCTTCATCGACAAACATGTTTGTATCACATATAAATTAAGTGTTGGATATGGAAACTTGATTTAATTTAAGTAATCAAAAATTGTTAATTAAAGAGACTCAAATCATTCAATGTGTATGTGATAGGTTAGATAGAAATCAACTTAAGCACTTTTTATATAGTTTTCTGTAACGAAACGGGACAAAAAGTTCATAAGCACTTTTCTTCAAGTAAAGATACTTCCCTCATGCATCCCATGCACTTTTTATAATTTATATGGAGGAGGATATATAAATGAATTGAATGGTTAATTAAGCTCATGAAATATTTAATTAAATTTGTTTGTTTGATTAAATTAATTAATTTAAATTTGACTAGAGTTAATTATTTAAATAGTAAAATTTAATTTTTAAAATTAGATATTAATAACTTAAAAATACACCCATTAAAACTTAATTCATACGTAACTTAACTGCACTTTAATTCATTGAAATAATTTTATGAGTTATCTACGTTCTCTTATTAAATCAAAATACAAAAGAAATTAATTATTGTTTAATTCTTGAACTAATAGAGTAATCAATTGGTTGTGTTAAATCTTCATTAATACAATAGTCCGTACTTTTTCACTTTATTACTTGTGCCAACTTTGGTACCTTGTTGTGATTTTGACAACCCTTTTATCTAAACTATATAGTATTCCTAAATTACTTATAAGATGTACATTTGGTACAATTAAGACTTGAAGGAACTCAGAAGCTTGATGTTCTATTATTCCTAAACACACCTAACTCTTTGACATACTAGTATGCAAATTCTAACCTACATGCCGACTTCCCAAATGTTGTACAAGCCAATAATCGATTATAATATAAGATCTATATAAACTAAAAAAAAAAAAAAAAACCATAGACATAAATGTCAAATATTATCATTGTTAGCATTTTTTTTTTTAGTAAGTGAAAATAAAACTAAGTGCATCATCTTATTATATTTTTGCTGGATGAGTTTCATTGGATAGGCTACACGCACATGGACATAGGTAATTGAAGACGTAGACGCATTAACAATGAATTGATTTTATAGTGCATCTAACTATTCAGTTTCAGATTTGTATTACTAACTTGTGCCATTGACATATACAGAAATCTAGGAGTATATTAATGGAGTAGTTTGTTTCTTGTATGGTTAAATAATATATATAGGTATTCCTCATCTTCATATATTGAAAAAGATTAGAATATTAGGCAAGTCATTCACTGTCTTTTTAATGATTTTCACCAATAAAACAATTCTAATGTACTGTAAAGGGGTTCTCTTTTTTCTTTTCCATTGATTGAAAACATTGCGTTGTAAAAAAATATTTGAAAGAAAATTGCTACAAGTAAATAATTAAATAACAACCGGCTATAAAGAACGTATTAACATGTAAAGAGAGATATATGAATATTTTATATGAATGAGTTGATTGGTTGGTTATATATTGTAATTGATTGCGAAATAAAAAGTAAAGTTTTCTTGTCAGTTGTGAATTATTACTGCGTTTAAATCAAAATTAATTTTAAGGTATTTAACTTAAAACGTTGAGTTATAAGCAGGACGGATCTACTCCGTAATTAACTCACTAGCTCAATTTTTTTTAATGTAATTTATATGTATAGTTATAAATTGTCACCGTGTATTAACATGTTGTGTAAAAATATTAATCAATTTTATAAATACTACCCCACTCATTTATATGTATATAAGTACTATCTCAACTAAAAAAAACAACAACAACTTTGCATGCTTAATCGTGCTTAGGGTGGTTCTAATAATATCTATATTTTCATATATACACGTTTCTAGGGATAGAGTATGCTTTTTTCAACAAATATATCAGATCGGGATGAGATGATCTAGCTAGCTAGTTTGATAATTACATCAAAGTTCCTATATCCTATATCCTATATTTTGTAATTGACTAACACAACCTTTGTGCATGCATGACTCTTAGAAGGATTCCTAGCTAGCTAGTTATTATTTTTTTTCCTAGAGGTTAATGGATAAATTAAAGATAAACAATCACAAACCATGCATGTAAGATTATATATTACTCTAGTTAAATAAGTGGTTTAAAGTTTAAATTTTAAGTTAGTAATTAATCATGTTAAATACTTAATTAAAAGATAAAGTTTTTATCTCCACAATAATTCTACCGCTCGGGCAAGATTGTTTTTACTGTAAGATATATGTAATCTAAAAAACAAATTAAAGGTCAAAGTCTTTTGATATTAATTTATGCATAATTCAATTCAATTTGTGACTAGTTCAATCACGTTTAAGTGTTTTGCTCCTATAATATTTACTTCCAACATCCTTGTCACGTACAGAATATCGTGGAACTGAAAGGTTCACATGCATGACTAAATACTTAGGGCAATACACATTGGCTTGTGTATAAACGTAGGTGGGTTTAAATATATAAAAGTAAAACACATAGTTTGAAAATCATCCTTTCTTGATGCATAAATTCCAAAACTTAACATACACGATGCATTAAAAATAAAAAATGTACTTGCTTTTCCTTATTCAGAAAAATGTGGTTGTTTTAAGTTTGTCGCATTCTTCTTTTCTATTCTTTGCATGATATCCAGAAAAACAAATGATATACATGCTCTTTTTCTTTATTTTTTTTTGTGATTATATTACCTAGTATTTTATTTATTTATTTTGTCGGGGCTTAACTTAGTCTATGAGCCAGTGTGTCACAAAAGGGGAATGTGCTGCG
The DNA here is from genome assembly GCA_026586105.1 of Hylodesmum podocarpum. Lineage (NCBI taxonomy): Eukaryota > Viridiplantae > Streptophyta > Magnoliopsida > Fabales > Fabaceae > Hylodesmum > Hylodesmum podocarpum. Next base: position 2,456,558 of record JALJEV010000403.1, read on the forward strand.
CGAGAGTTGAATAAATTAGAATTAGATTAGTCGTGAGAACAAGGTAAAGAAAAAAAAAATTGTGTGGTTGCAGGTTTGGCAATAGACTTAAATTTCGTGTCCAAGAATGAAACAAGATTCAGAGTATAATATCGATAATGAAACCAATCTATGATGGCATGTTGACTTCTTTTCGTAGTAAAGCCCTGAAAATATATATAAAAATAATAAATAAGTGAAAATATGATTTATGGGTTTGGTAAACTTTTTTATAAGGATTTTTAAGAGAAGAAAACAAAAAAAAATTAAATTAATCTTTTTCCAAAGTTTAAATCAACTTCTATAGATTAATCATTTTGTAAAGATTTTCTTTTTTTAAAAAAAATATAATTCTTTTTATAAAAAAAAATTAATCTTTTAAAAAAAAACAAATTTCTTTTTTTTTTCTCTTCATTTTCTTCTTTTATGAAATTTTCTATCTAGATCTACCTATATATGCTCTAATTTTTTTTTTTCTGACTTACACTTGTGTTTCAGATAAGAAATATTTACTGGTTAATTATAGTTAGCAATTTTATAAAATAATAATATATATATATATATATATTGTTATTAATTACTTTTTCTTACTTATTTTTTATTATAAAACTAACTATTGACCTGTATTACGTGGGTGGGTGACCGAAACATATCTTTTAGAATAAAATCTGTAGTGGGAAACGTAACTGATATAAACTTTTTTATTTAAGAAATAATTTTATTTTTCAGTCAATTACAATAAATTAATTAGTTAGATATTTAAGAAATAATTTTTTTTTATAATTTATAATTGTCTATTAAATATTTTTATTTGTAATAAATACGTAAGTTTTGAAGAGATTAAATAATATCTTTTATAAAATATATAAAAGATCAAAAAGAAAACACGTGTGTTAGTTTGTTTAAAAGAAGGAAAAGGCAAGTGTATATTATAATTGAAGGAATGACGAACTCGATGAATGTTTTAAAATAGCAGTTCTGGAGCAAGCATTGAGTATAATGAACGAATAAGAGTGGTAAATGTGTGTTTGGATAGCTAGCTAGGTCATAATAATGGAGTCTAGCTCCGTACTAATACAAAAATTATAAACAACAACGCGCACATTATTATAATTTATAGATAACTATCGCAGTAGTATTTTTATAATATTAATATTACATATAAAACGGTTGAAATTAAAATTGTGAAAATTTGAAAAAATATAAGCAACTGAATTATTTGTGGAGTTGAACATGGCTGTGTGGGACACAATATTATCTTTTTCAGCGTCTGTAATTTGAATAATTATCATAATATTTTTTGATAATAATATTCCAAAAATGTAATATTCACTCCGAAATCAGCTTAGATGTATGATTTTAGATTAGTCATGGGAGTCACGAAACACAACCAATAATTGATCAATGTCATTTATTTGGTTGATAGGTTGGACTGTTTTGGTGTAAGAGGGAAAAACCTGATCATAAATAATCCACTAATTACCAACAAAGAAGTTCGATTGTTATCATAAATTATTAAGTGGTTCAGTATCATTTAAGAGTAAGGGTGATCAAAAACTGAAATTTTGAAAATCTCACTCACATCCAAACTATATTTATATATATGGATTGGATTTAAAATTTATATTCAATTTCTTTTTCTTAAAGCAATTCAAATTTTATAAAATTGATTTGAAAAATAATTTAAAAATAATTTATAATAAAAAATAGTTTTAAAATATGAGCAAATTTTATATTATGAATTTTTATTTAAATTAAAAATAATTTTTTAAGATAGTTTTTTATAACATGATAAGACTTTTTTAAAAATAATATTTTTGAAGAGAAAAATATCTTTAGTTTATTAAATTAATATTATTTATCAAATAATTGTTATATTTTTTTAATTTATATAATAAACTATTTTGTATAAGATTATATAATTAATTTATTATTATATTTAATTTTTATATCTCATTAGTATTATTTAAATTATCTTTATTATTATTTTTAATCTAATAGTTTAAATTATTAGAACAATAGTTTATTTTCAGCAATAGTAACAAACAGTTTCCTGGGAAATAGTTTAAATGGATTTCCAAAAACAATTTTGCAAAATGGATTTCTGAAAATGGTTTTCTATACTTGAATATTTACACGCGGAAGTCCAAATCGAGAGTAAAGAAAGAGACAGCAAAACTATTTTTTTTTTTGTCTAAATCCAAATAAATCATGGAAAATAAATTTTGATAAAAATTTAATCTAATAAATTGAATTTAAATCAAATCACATTAATATAAACAAATTTAACTAAATTAGATTTTTTTTCCTAGCCCTATCTATTAGCCTCATAAACTTTTCCGTTGTAATAGTAGAACTCTTTCATCTGCAACGGCATCGCTCTAACCTACATACATTAATGAATGAACACGTGGCATTTGTTAATTCGAAAAACTAATTATACAGTGGATAATTATCATGAATTGGATAGAAGTTGGTAAAAAATTGGTAAGAAGACTTGTAGACAGAACTTGAAATGACATATACAAGAATAGACTAATATAGATTCACGTCGTATCATATTTATTATTTATCACATCTTACTGTGGTGGTGATTTTATTGTATTTTATAATTGAGTCCAAGATTTAAAAATATTTATGTCATCTTAATTATAAGTTAATGATAAATATATGTTTCTAAATTTATAATATTATTAACGTATTATTATCTAGCTAAGTCGGTCAAATTATTATCGCACCTACACTTTTGAATATCTTACTCAATATTTTTTTCATGAATTCCTAAACGTACTAAGACTCACCTCACACTCTATAAATAAGAAATTACACGTCAAAAAATATTTTTAATCTAGGTGATTATTTCCTTATTCTTGTCCTAAAACATTTTTCTATTTACAACTTAAATATCAAAGGATGATTATAAATTTCACCCCTCGAACATCAATCATTGCTTACGGTTATTATTCAATAAAAAAATATTAATAGATAATTTTAATACACAGATAATTTAATTATAAAATATAAAGAAAAAAATATATATATATATATATATATATATATATATATATATATATATATATATATAACATATGAAAGGAGAGAAATAATATATATTATATAAATAAGTTAAATACTTACTTTTTAAGTAAAGTTGTATTCGATCAGGTTCCTCGGACAAAACCTTAAACCAAAAACCAGACCTTACACGTATATTTACGTGACCATTTCTCGGGACAAAAGTTTATTTTAGTTCATTTTTCTAATATTTACATTTATATTATATTATATCCAGTTCAGAGTGACCCACGAAATTGCGCAGCCCTCAGATTAAGCCTATAAATTGGGACCCAAACACACACGCCAATTGCCACTAAACCATTGTCAGTTAAAGACAGACACAATATAAAAACCTTTGATATTAACAAACTCTCTCTCACACACTCAAAGCATGGAACAATATTTCTATCCCTTACTCTTACTCCTATTCATTTCTCTCATAACTCTCTCCCTTTTCATTCTTTTTTACAAACACCGCTCTCCATTCGCGGCCCCTAACCTGCCACCGGGAGCATCCGGTTACCCATTGATTGGGGAGAGTTTAGAGTTTCTAGCCACAGGATGGAGGGGCCATCCAGAGAAGTTCATTTTCGACCGCATGATCAAGTACTCTTCGCATGTATTTAAAACCTGCATTTTGTGCGAACCGGTTGTGATCCTGTGTGGCGCGGCGTGCAACAAGTTTTTGTTCACGAACGAGAACAAGTTAGTGAGCGCGTGGTGGCCCTCAAATGTTAACAAAATATTTCCATCAACACTTCTGAGTGATTCTAAGGAAGAGTCTAGGAAGATGAGAAAGTTGTTACCTAATTTTCTTAAACCCGAAGCTCTTCAACGTTACGTTGGAATCATGGACTCCATTGCTCAAACACATTTTCATTCACATTGGGATAATCACACCCAACTCACCGTCTATCCCTTGGCCAAAAGGTCATAAATACATTCCTTCCTTCATTCTTTCATTATTTTCTTTTGCTTTTGCTTTCAAATTATCATAACTCTCATGTTTCTTCTACAACAATTATAATTAATTCAGATAAATATTCTTAAATTATTATAAGAATATTTCTAATAACTAATTTTATTAACTGATTTATACTCAAAATTTTATCTTAAAACAATTTAGAGAATTTCTTGATCTTCTCCTTCAAAATCTACTCTTTTAATTATAAGATCACTACATATTTTAAAAACAATAATTCTGTATTATTTTTTTAACATTAAATTTTTTTTATATATTTTTATTTTAAATAAATAAAAAATAGATATTAATGAATTCACTATGAGACCAAGCAAGGTAATTTAAGATTAACCTACCTGATTTATTTTTGAAAAAGAAAATAAATATTTTTTAACAATATATTGTAAACAATATAAATAACCAGTCAACTTATTCATTGAACACATATGTATACTTAATTTTTTTTCTTTCTCTCTCATTTTATTACAGTTATCTACAAAATATTTTTCTACTGTAAAACCCATCAAATGAATAATAAGATCATCAACAACATTTTTATTATTGGAGATATTGTTTATAAAAGGTTTGATGATGATATCAAACTCTTAAAAATTATATAAAATCTAATCTATAATGAAATAATTAGGAAGTATAAGGTGAGAAAGTAAGTTGTAATTTAAGTGGTTGAGTGAGAATAAATTGATTTGATATGGTTAATTAACAGGTACACTTTTATGTTGGCGTGTCGTTTGTTTATGAGCATTGAGGATGCGAATCACGTAGCAAAATTAGAAAACCCTTTTCATACGCTAGCTTCGGGAATTATATCAATGCCAATTGATCTTCCCGGAACGGCGTTCAACAAAGCTATTAAGGCAGCAAAAAGGGTGAGGAAGGAATTGTTGAAGATCATTAGAGAGAGGAAGGTGGATTTGGCTGAAGGGAAAGCATCTAAAACACAAGACATATTGTCTCACATGATGTTAACTTGTGATGAGAATGGACAATTCATGAATGAATTTGATATTGCAGACAAGATTCTAGGGCTTTTGATTGGAGGTCATGACACTGCTAGTGCTGCATGCACTTTCATTGTCAAATTCCTTGCTGAACTTCCTCATATTTATGATAGAGTCTATCTAGGTCAGTTTCTTATTATTCAATTTTTTTTATTTTCTTATTAAAACTTAATATCATCAATTTCTTATATTCATGATCTAGATTAGTAATTGCTTGTGCTGCCTTTTATACACACTGAGAGAATATAATCTATATTTTGATAGTTTACAAATTATTTATATTCATTTAGTAGGAAATCTCTGTGTAAAGAGATTAAATTTTATAAAATTTACTTGAAAGCCATACTTATTAAAAATTATAATCGATAAATAATGAACAACTGTGATTCCAAAACGTTTGTGATTTCATTAATTACTTTTGCAAATTTAATTAGCAGGATTCTAGCCAAGTTATCGGTGATTTTTGCTGAACAATTTATGTAACTTAGTACAATTTTATAATTAATTTTTTTCTTTAAATTTTGATGCTTAATTTATAGATAGATAGATAGATAAAGAAAAAAAAATCATATAGTTAAATTAATGTTTTATATCTACACAAAAAATCTAAAATATCTCTTTTAGTATATAAAGTCAGCTATCAAGTTTACAAAGTCGAAATCTTCAGGATTTCAATTCCTCTTAACGCACGTCAAACTCTCACAGATTTTCACATGATTCGGTTCATGTTTGAATTACGAACTAGCCTTAAAGGCTGACCTCATCATTTATGATGTGGTTGATTCTTGCTCTAATTTCGTGCTATTTTAATCAAATTCTGGAGAATCCCACTTCAGCCACTTCATCCAACTAGTCAACCATGATTATTATTTTATTAATATTACTTGTTTATTTATTGAATATATAATAAGAAAGCTTTTTTTATATATATACATATATATACAACTGCACAAGAAACCTTTCTTTTAGGATACTTCATCCTGAAATTATCACATTTCATAAGAAGTAATTAACAACAAAGTCAAGCCCAAATCCAGATTTAAAATTTTAAAATTTCAATGCTAAATTAATACTAAGTTTAAAACAAAAGTTACGAGTTCTCTACATAAAAATACAGTTTTAGATTTCTTTGTGTAAAAACTAAAAGTGACAATATTTTAATGTACTAAAGTTCCTTTTTGTCTAACTGTTTAGAGCAAATGGAAATTGCAAAATCGAAATCACCAGGAGAGTTGCTCAATTGGGAAGATGTGAACAAGATGAAATATTCTTGGAACGTAGCTTGTGAAGTATTGAGAATTGTTCCTCCACTTCAAGGAAGTTTTAGGGAAGCTATCAATGACTTTATTTTTGAAGGGTTCTCAATTCCAAAAGGATGGAAGGTAAGGAAATTTTACAGATAAGGATTAATTTTCTTAAATTTTACAAAGGCATACATATGTTTATGCTCTTTTCATTTTCTTAAATTTAACTACGGTAATTACTAAATTGATCGTACCAAGATTACGACGAGGAATAAGCTTGAACTTTCCTTCTAACTATAAACGAGAGGTTGAGTATTTATAAAAGACTCTAATAATTAAATGAATAATAGTTGGAGTAAGTAATTAAGGTTGAAGGTAACATGAGAAATAAATACGATGCATGGGCAGTTGAATAGGATAATTTCGTAATTCTAAATGAGAAGCGGTTACATAATTAAATGAGTGGAGCTAACCCAAAGAATTTGACCGGTACATAAGGATTTCTCTTGTATAAGACATGTGTTCTATTATTTTTCTCAATCAATTTACATTTTTTTTTTTGCTATGTTATAGTTGTATTGGAGTGCAAATTCAACACATAAAAATCCAGAATACTTTCCAGAGCCAGAGAAATTCGATCCAACTAGATTCGAAGGAAAAGGGCCTGAACCTTACACTTTTGTACCATTTGGTGGAGGACCAAGGATGTGCCCAGGAAAAGAGTATGCTAGGTTGGAAATATTGGTTTTCATGCACAACTTAGTGAAGAGGTTCAAATGGCAAAAAATTATTCCAGATGAGAACGTGGTTGTTGATCCCATTCCCGTACCTGCAAACAACCTCCCAATTCGTCTTTATCCTCACACACCCTAAAAAGATCCATTTTCCATTTGAATAAGCACAATTTTACAAGTCATGCATGTGTGTACGTAATAGCAATCTATGCATGTGTACTACTTTTTTTTTCTTGTACTCAAGAGACTTACGAATTAAATATCTAGTGAGACAACCTTTTTCCATTTAAGACCAAATTTATAAAGTGTGACCTGCAGAAAGATTGTATGATCATATATATGATTCACATATGTATCTCTCAAATTGAATGATAATTATTTTACAGTTCAAATAAGATTTTTGTTACCGATCCTGATTCAAGGCACCACAAGTGACCATAATTTTTGTATTAAAACATCGTTGATGTGATAATTGTATCAACTATCCATTCACACTTGGATTCACTCGTATCGGTTTGTTTTCTTCTTTTAACAAATACAAAAATAAATGTTATGGTAATTCACCCTATTTAAAAACTCTATCTCTCAGTCGTACGAGTTTACTCTTCCCACATGTACTTTGAGTTGAATATTCTTTATCTGTAGTGTTGAACTGCATTATTTCTTTAATTAAATTTCTTATTTATTTTCTTTATCTTCAAAGATTTTTCTTATCATTATAGTTTTTCTCTTTCCTGATTTTCCTCACTTTCTCTTAATCTTTATTATATATAAATATATATATATATATATATATATATGTGTATATATATATATATATGATGTTCATTATAATATATAAATTTAACACGTGGAATGTATTGGATAAACTACAAGTTGAATCTAATCTTGCTGATAAATGTGGATACCCTTATCTGATTATATATGATAGCGAAAAAATTGTTTTAATTAAACTTTTCTGATTTGTAATAGTAAAAACAAGTCGAGTAAGTGAGTAGAAACTGTGAATTTAATGTTATTAGAATCAACAATAAAAAAATTAAATTATTATGTTAAACTAATAAATAAATTTTTTTGGTTTTCAATCTTACTTAACTATTAAAATTAAATTTTAGGGTTTCTAATCTGACTTATCCATTAAAATTATTAAAATTAATTAATTACTATGTTGATTAAATTTTATTGGGTTTTAAGTTTTTACTAACCGAACTTTTTATTATCAATGTAAAGGACCCAATATACTAACCTGAGTCCTGACGTATTGAATCTTCTAGTAAGAAAGATTATTCTAACACCATAATTTTTAATGGCAGTTTTGAATTCTTGGCGTGGGGTGCGACTGGGATTGTATATAAGATAAATTAACGTTCTATCCCAACTAATAAATTAAGCCGCCACCTTGCTTCCATTACTAACATAGTACTTAGTAGAGCCTCTGGATATCAACACTTACAAAAAAGAAGAAAAAAAACTAGCCTGAAGACAGCGTATAAATGATTAAGGAATAAAAATCGATGTTCTAAATATATTTTGCTCTAAACTTGGAATAGCTTTTGGGCAAAAAGACAAACTTTGCTCTGAACTTTTAAAAGAGAAAAGTGAGAAAAAATCAACCCTTTGAAACTAATTTAAGAAGGAACCAATGAAAATCGTTCATTCCTTTGAAAGGTCCCATTTCTAAAGTCTATGACGGTTGACCAGCCATAAGTAGATGCTAAGTCTTTTAAAATACGGTTTGAACCAATTTTTTTTAAAAAATTATTAATAAGTAAAATCGAGTTAAATATCTAACAGTTGGTTTATGGTGCACCACTTTTGTTCTAAAAGAAGACTTAACTGAATATTAGCTGTGACATAATATTAATTTACACATTTTTGTTTTTGCGATGATAGAGCATGTTTTAAGGGACATTTTAAACACAATCTCGTGTTAATTTATTTTGAATATTTGAAATTATGTTTAGATTTGATGTCTAAAGTAATAATATTCCCGTTCCATTAGAAACCACATATGATCAATTTTTGACACCGCTTTGAGGTGTCTCCTCGCCTTATTCCATATTTTATGCCTCATGATCCCATATTTCTACATTGTTAAGATGTTTGTAATTAATCACATTTTGGACCAATAAAAAATAGCACGTATGAAGTGTTCACCAGAAAAGAGAAACTTGTGAATGAAGCTCGAAGTATGTTAGGAAGACCTGGACTTCAAAAGATTATCGGGATTTGTTATTATGTGAATACTAAATAGAGATCTCAAGACAAGATGGGAAACGCTGGCTTCGAAAACATGAAGCCTTTCACTAGATATAATTAACTCCCTGTATAGTATAAGAACAAACACTCATTCAAGTAATTCGAGTACATTATACTTCAAATAGCTGTATGCAATAAATAAATTGAAACCCTAGGCCCTAATATGATGAATGACTACACACTCAAAAGCAATTAGCATGGCAAAAACGATGCTTTGTTAGTATACAAGTAGATGAATCGGGGAGCAGAATACAACATATTTTGGAGGAAAAAGCATAACGGAGCCTGCACATGGAAACTATGAATGAAAGCAATAGTGGATAAAATAAAGCAAAAAGGCCATTTGCATAACTCGAAGTTACAACAGCTAACGTACAGGATTCAAGAGTGACTAACGTACAAAACAGGGACCAAACCAGCCATCTTGCCATCCCTTCCAGGGCGTTTCTTCTTAACCTGCACCCAAAAGTACACAATCAACGACTGAATCCAAGTAAATTCTAGTTATCTAAATCTCTACTTCTACTTACATAAAACCAGCCATCTACTTCATACTCAATGTCAACTTCTTCTCCTGCGGTTAAACTCAACTGCCAGGAAAAAACAAAGAAATTAATTATATCCATATTTTCATCAAAAATATCCATGCCTACCTATAAACAAAGTGAACACAACAGGCCAAAAGGTGCAATCCAAATAAATGTCGACTATGCATCAACACGTGGGACCTTAAAAAGTAAATCCATCGAAGTTAAAAATCAACGTTTTCAAAAAAGACTATTCATTTGATAGGTAAAGGTTTATGTTTATGGTTCATCTATGTGATTGTAGTTGGGTTGATGATACTTGAATACATATTTTAATATTATATATGAAGTAATAAACTAAAAATCAAATAATGTAAATTTTAAATTAACATAAGTGACCATATTATAGGCTTGAAAAAAAAAAAGCTCATTAAGACGTGGAACTAATTTCTAATTACTAACCATTTTTCTATGCTTTGTGTACTTTTTGCTTTTTGGTCGAGATCCGCCAATGCGGATGCAAGTGTGCATTGTACAGCAATGTTTCAAATTCTCGCTGCCATTAGGGATGTTCGGTCTCTACTACCTACTAGAAGTTGTGTTGGTTTTGTTTTCAAGTCATGGTGGTTTTATTTCAAAAAGTCTTTAGATTAAATAAAAAAAATTGAGATAAAAAAATTCAGTGTTAAAATTTAAAAAGGTTCAATTTGGGTTTTCTAGCACAGGTTTGCATCGATCTTTTTATTCAATTTTTTTTTCTTTACTTGTTCACCATTTATTCAGTTGATGGCTTTTTCATCTATATGATTAATCCTTTAAATCAACTTACTTCATCATCTCCTCCTGCTGTGAAGTCATAAAGTGCACTTCCAGATTGAGGATTTCCAGATGAAACTCGTTCATCATCTTGAGACTCAAAACTGTGCGATCCATTCCCTGCTAGGGGGTTCTCAAATGACTCATATCTTTGCATGCCAGAGGATGAGTAGGACGGAGGCTCTTCTCTTATCTGAAAAGATTTTGGGATTTAATATCAAAACTATATTAGAAGAACAAAATGTAACTAAAGAAGGCAAAGGGATCATACCGGAGAACCAAGACCCTCATATATAGAGGGACCACTACCTCGGCTTCCTTGTGCCTTATCCTGTCATGGATAATTTATATTTCCATGAGTAATTTCAGATACAATTGAAGTTGACTATGACAGAATTATAACACAATAAAAAGTGAACCAATATGTCATGATATTACAACATTCAAGGTAAGATGATTATATTAAGAACTCAATGATGCAAAACTGTAACCTGATTTCAGAATACTTTGGGAAATTTGTAATCTCTAATCCAGGGGCAACGTAGGTTATGTTTCTAACTAACTAATACTAAAACTTGATCATTCAATCCCCACATCAAATTAGAATGCTATGCATTATATCAGTCTCATGGCTTAAAAAGATATGCATAAAGTATCGAAAAATATAAAAAGTTCAGAACAGCATCAAATTAGAAGTATGGTATATAATGCATACAAATTGATTCTTAATCATAATATTTGATACCGTATATGTCGACGGCTTTGAACTAAACAGTGAAGGGTAGCTCATTCCACCAAAGTGCGATGATATTGATGTTTCAACTGATCCTGTTGAATCTGGAGATGAAGATCCCAATGACTTAGCATCATCTTCCTGTTATCAAAAGTAATGGGTTTAAGTGATGCAAACCGTAAGTTTAAGACCCAATGCAACATATGTAAAAAGGAGATCTGGCTTAACCCTTACCTCAAGCTCAGAAGATTCTAGAAGTGTTTTTGCCCACATATCATCATAGCTCACTGAAGGCCTAGAAATCATATTCTCTTCATCAACTTCTGGTGCATCTGTTCCAGCACCTGCCAGAAATTCATTTACCTAAATCCCAAGGGAAAAAAAAAATCAATTAAAAGTCAACTTAGCTTAAAATCACAAGAAGTATTAGCTGAAGTTTTGCACACAAACACACATATTGCTAACTTCCACACACTCATGTGGAAGTAGCATCATTCACATTTTGAATTGGACAATATAGCCATTATTTCTCTTTGTTAAAAAAAATGAACAAAATGGGTAAAATGTCTTTTTGAATTCTTAAAGCTTTGACTTTTTCAATCACTTACACAACAAACTCTCTCTTTTAGTCTCACACACCAGTGTTCCAAAACATGAACCCCGTTACATGACTTGTATCACAAAAGCACGACTTTCAAACACAACTTCTATCTCTTATGTCACCAAATGCAAAAGCTAAGGATCAATTCTAACAAAGATGGCAAGGCTGATCACAAATGAACAATTTCCAGTTTGTTAGCCTGACATAACTTTTTTCAAATAAGAAAATTGAAGAACCAAGTAATAAAAGAGTTTCTAATTTTCCAATACAAATATCAGAAAATATATATATATATATATATATATATATATATATATATATATATATATATTTGCTTAGGCAGCACATGGAAACATGAACATGCAAGAAAATTAGGCAAAGGAGAGTGTGATTGGAGTAACTGAAAATATTAAAACTATTTGAATTTTTAAAAGTAAAAGAAATTATCCATTATATTGAGTTATTTTAATGAAAAGAGATGTGAGTTTTTAGTCCAAACCACAATGTGAATCATGCAAATCTCAACAGGAAGATGACGAGATAAGAAATGTGCGTTAAAAGACAAGATCAATTGACTCTAGGTGTTAAATATTATTAATCCAACCATAGTAATAATTAAACAAAATTATGCCATTTAACATATATAAATACACTTTTACTATTAAATTATGCATCTATGAATGTTTAAATTATCTAAATTTGATATGCATAACCATCAAAATAATATCACATTATCCAATAGTTAGATTGATAAAATTTAACATTTGTAGAAGTTATTAGAAGTGTCATTTTGTTAAGTTTGACACTTAGTGTCAATTGATCTTATCCTTTCATAGAAGGGGAGATACTTTCCTACCATGCAAGTATTAGTAAAATATTTTCTCATCAAATTAAAGAGAAGGAAAGCAAAATAGATTAAAAGCAATAAATTAACTAATACCCTATTCATTGCTGGTGCATTGTTTCCCCATAAGCCATCATCACCAAGGTTTGCTGCCCAAGCATTTACTAGGTCATCATCAAGTGTATCAGGCTCAGCAGGTGGTGGTTGGGATTCATAGATAAGGTCGGATATACCAGTGGCCACAGCTGGATCACTCAAACCAGTAGATGCACTAATATTGTGGTGTGTGCGATAATGGTCAATGAGTTTGGCACTGACAAAATTTAGAGGAAAATTGTATTCAGACAATAACACCAATAAAAACCGCGACAAATAAATGTTTCATTTTTTACCAGACCATTATGATTAAATTATGAAAGGGGACTGTATAGATGTGTCATCCATACTACCACTACTACAAATACACTAAGGTTTTAATCTTTACAAATGCCTAATGAACTTAAGAACAAAATTTTAAATAAAGATAAAAAACAGAAGCACAATAAATGTGAACACACAAACCAAAACAAAGTTCCTTGAAAGTTATCCTTGAGGCACCCCCCCCCCCCCCCCGCGCCACGCATATGCAGAAAGCCTACTAGTCTTCTTAGATATAACATGAGTAATATGCAAAATTAGCTCAAATACAAAATGCACTGCAATAAATTAGTACCTTATAGGGCCCAAAGGTAGATACTTTGTTCTTGGAACATAACAAAACAAAGAAACAAGGTCTAGCAGCCTTTCATGGGTTTCATATAGTTTCTTCAGTTCATCATCAGTCCATTCTTTATTAGCATTGTCATGATTCCGTATTTCCCTATTCATAAGCAGTTCATTAGCATTAGTAATCAGGACCATCAACTTTGAAGCAAGTATGAAATTAGGTTCAGGCTCTCACTTGATCAAATCATCTTGTGCTCTATACATCTCATCCAGAACTTTTATCATAGGACTTAATAAAACTCCAAGGCCTGTGCCACTTGCTCCTTGATCCTCTCCATTACTAAGATGTATATCAGAGAACTGTGACTGCAGACCACCTTGTGCCAAAGTGTGCAGAAACTCATAAATTTGTAACCTGAAAGGTTCACCAGATCTAATTGCCATTGTCGTAAGAGCCTGAGCAGCAATAATTCGAATCTGTACATTCATTTGACAGAGAATATTTATGTTAAACAGCAAGAACAAATAACAATATGGTAAAAATATGCACTAGTTGTAGCCAGAAGCTGAATCAGACCAAAACTTTGGGAAGGCCAACTAACACTATTGTATACTAATAAAGCATACCATTGTTCTCCTAGTGTAGCATAATACCATTTAACAAATTACTTCAATTTTGAGAGAGGGATAATAAACAAAACAAGTAAAGAAAGGGAAACCACTCAAATGGGTAATATATACCTCCCAGCTGCCATTAAATGCACACCTCTGAAGCCTTGTCAAGGCACCAGCTAGAGTAGGATTACGTGAACTAGCAGCAGCTACCATTTTATCAGCATCTAACATCATCAATGCAGTACCAGGAGGGGTAGCAGATTCCCAAGCATATTCAGAAGCAGCATAATTTGCATTTTCCCCAAGAAACCATACCTAAAAGCACAGGTTGTCAGGAAAAAGTGAAACTTAATTTGAGATTTTATTGGGTTGCAAAGCCAAAGAACATGTGATGTGTTCTGAATAAATAGTAAAGCTTACTGCAGCTTGAACAAGCCTTTGTAATGCAAGAGCAGACTTTGGATCAGATGCAGACACCCTGTCCACTGAAGTAAGACCAAGCATTGACCCTGGTTGTGGAGGCGGTAGATCAAGTACAATTGTGACTGCTTCTAAAGCTTTATGTTTTCCATCAGGACCAGCTCCAACAAGACAAGTCTGAAAACAGACTATTCATTTAGTCAATTATTCTTTTAAATCAACGTCATCAAGGAAACCAAATTTGATCAAATGAACTGGGTATTTGTGCGCATGCATCTATGTGATGTGGATGTGTTGCTTTGGAAGTTTTTTGATTTGCATTTGTCTCAACTTATCATTTTATCACTCCAATATAAACAAATGCGTTCCAAACACATTAATTGAACAAAACTATCAAGGTATACTGACCTTCCATAGCAGTTGTAATACATCAGCATCAACCTTTCCTGGAACTTTAGTAGCAAATATTCTTGCAATCTCAAGAAGAGTAACAGCCATATCTGGAGAAGCCTTCAAAACAAAATTGAAATAAAAAATTAAGCAAACTTAAGCGAAAACATGAATACAAAAACACATTTACCCATTGCTTGCATTAACTTATATAATGTTTATAAGGAACACTGATAATAAGAAATTGTTGTCTTTTCAACATAACACATCATTAAGAATCTCATTGACATTCAAGTTTATACCCCGTCATTTAAAGTATCTATGGCTTTTATCCTCATGCAGTGCATGGGGAAAAAATGCACACCCACAATAACATTTGAACATAATTCAACAAATAATAACCTACAGAATAAAATACACTGCTAAGGTGCTAAGAGAAAATGTGTTTAGACAAAAACTGTTCATGATCCTTTCACCTAACTTAAGAGAGCTGGTTTTTTGACATGATACTAAAGCCTCCATGACCAAGTGATCAAGAGTTTGACTCGATGACCAATTCTTTTAAAATACGTAACACACTGTCCATGCATGAAATTCAAAAGGAACTTCCATGGAGGGGTCATGCAAGGTATAAAGTCATCAATAAGCCTTCACTTAGCAGATTAAAATTTTAATGGTGTTGTTCTTTGACAGCCAGCAAATCAATCCATATTTTTAGCAAAAATATTGCTAAAATTCAACCATATTGGTCTCTTATCCTTCAGGTAATGCTTTGTTATTGTTGAACAAATCCAAGTGTGCTTAACAGTGATATATCATTCACAAGAGAAAGCCCATTTACCTTAAAACGAGCATGCAAAGTTAGTAGTACATCATTCAATAGTGCAGCTGGCCAAGCTGGATCAGAAAGTTCTGATGCAATAATAGATTCTAGTTCATCAAACGAATCGAATGGACCTTGCATCCAGATTAATGCCTTGATCACCATGGCTCGTACATAAACACATTCACAGGCAACTGTTGTCCGTACGACTTCCATTAATGAAGCCAACAAACCCGCAATGGTATCTCTGCCAGCGTTTCCATTAGATACAGAAGAAGTTCTCCGAATGCCTGCATTAAAGTATCAACTAAGTATATAATAAGATAATAGTTCAACACATATGGTTAGACAATCCATTAATCCATATGTGTATCAACTCTCCGAAAAGCTTATGTGGCTTTATGAAGGCCTGAGATTGGTTTTATATCTCTTAACAACGAAGTTGAATGTTCAAGAACGTTCGTAACTATCAGTATCTATAATTCTATATCTAATTATCTATGAAAATAAAAAAAGACCAAAAGCATTGCTTACAATGCTTATGCAAGCATGCACCATTAAACACATAAAATAAACATTACTTTCAGGATGCGTGCTTTCATCGGAATCATTATAATCTGTAGAATCAGCAAATGTATTGACATGTGCTCCTTCTTCAACATCTTGTATGCCCAAAGCAAAGGCAGCAGCCCGACTTTTCCCCATCTCTTGTACAACTCTAGCTGCTGCATGAAGCACAGGTCTAGAAAAGCTACGGAAAGAGCTCTCTAACCTGAAGAACAATAAATAGTAGACAATGTGCAATATGATTAAGCAGTTTCTAATTCAACCAAGTCTATGACTTGATAATTCAACAAGACAAAATAGACATGCATGCAAATACAAAAATGATTTTTTGAACCTTCTCATTACAAGTTTTATAAGAGGCTGGGGACGTTTTGCCTTCTGTTTATCTTTTTCCTTTGTTGGCCCATCTGGTAACTTAAGAATTTCCCTGGTCAAACGATACCACCCAGCTGCACGCTCCTCAGTCCTAGAACATGTAAACATAATAAGATAACATCCCACCCAATCACAAGACAGAAGGTTAACAAAGAAACTTGCATGGAATTATATAACCTAGCCGGTATGGTTAGGATGGTATAGCGACAATTATTATGAGCCATAAATTGCACCTCTCAGTGTTATCATATTTGCCTAGTACACATAAAATCGCCTCAAAACAGACTCTTTCACTGGGATCCAACAGAAGCTGATAGAGCACTGAATTGAACTGAGATTTAATATCTGGTCTCTCTGTACACACAAGCAAAACAGAAATCTAATCATAACAAATTTCCCGAGGATAGATTTTCATTAAACACAAGCTTTTATCACACCAACCATCTAAAGCTCTAGCCCTTGATATTGTACAGCATAACCTTGCTAGGGAAACTCTAGCAAGAACATCATGCAAATGGAGAACATCTTGTAAAGCCCCTGCACATAGACCAAATAACCATCACCAGACTATCTAATTGTGGTGAGATAACATAACGATAGTAAGTTATTAAAATCCACAAAGCCTTATTTCTTACCATGGAAACAAGAATTTATAGCATGAAAAACTCGGTATGAAGTATGCAAAAAATGTTCACATATTTTGATTATATGATTTACTAAATACCTGGTGTAAAGTGGATTTCCTCTCCATGTACACAAATTACGAGACAGATATTAAGTGATATAAGAGTTTTAACATTTTACTGACTAAAAACTGGTTCTTGGTCATTAAACTAAATACTTTTTTTTTACTTAAAAAGATGTCACATTCAATATCAAATTCAAATAAACAAAAAGGAAAGAAGGAAGAAACGATGAAGATCCAATAAGCATACCTCCAGGCTGCACATGCTTTCCTGCATAAGAATACCCAGGAAGCATTAGTTTCAAGGGATTAGGGAGATTTGTCTTTAATACAATCTGTTTTTAACACTATATTACAAAAGAATATGCAAGGAAACACCCTTTCAATGGAAAATTATTACAAAGATGTAAACTGTTACCTAAGGCCATTGCAACAGCATAAGGATCCCTTGTAGCTATCTCGGAAACAATTTCCAGTGCATGCCTCACAGCAACTGGATCAGCAAATGAAATCCTGCAGTCAACTCTGTTTAGTTCTGAGAACTAAAGACCAGAAACAAGGGAGGAATGCAAAAGCTAACAATAAATTATGCAAAGCTAATGCCAGCTCCACAAATAAACAAAAAGCAAGAAGTAAAAAGTTGCTCAAAGAGAGGCTATGATGTATTTGTTCCTCTAAGTTTAGTTCTAAGAGTATCTTACCCTTGTACACCATAATGCAGAAATGCTGGATTTCCAGGATCCAGAGGGAGTCTTCTCAGAGCACTTAAGGCAGCATATTGTAGATTGCTTCGGATGATAGACTATACGAACAAGTATATCAGATATCAGAGATGAAATATAATATCACTCAAGTGTCTGTCTTCACAATATTATTGAAGTGTCTTCAGCTAACAGCTTAAGCTTTTGGGATTATCGGTACATGACAGGGTATCAAAGCCTCCATGACCAAGAGCTCTAGAATTTGAACTTTGATACCATCATTTCCCCAATAATAGTTTATTACAGCACTAGGTATGTGGACCTATGCATTATACACAGTTCAAGCCCAACAGGCTCTTGTGAGAGTGGGTGTTAGAGATGTAATATTAAACCATGCATGTGTTTTCACATGAAAGTTAGGAAGCACTGATTAAAAGAAACCAAGAATCTTTGGTCAAAAGCTCTGGCATTATGCACAGATTAAAAGAAAATGTATTCAAAGGCACAAATCTATGCTACACAAGTGAGTCTCTGGACTTATTCATCCCAGTGTTATACCTCTATCCTATCTGTGACTTACTGCAGGATGTCGAGGGCTCACAAATTTAATATTGGCAGGAGTTGTCATTCAGATTTTGGGAAGTCTCATAATAAAAGAAAAATTAGTACAAAGCAATGATCTTACATCTTTATCACCACCTTTAGCCCCAAGTATGCCTTTCTTTCGCTTTTGCTGAGCATCACCAACCTAAAAATCATTAATGGTGGAATAAGTGAAGAAAGTTCAAGTACTGTAATTTCAAAAATCTTTTTGATAAAGAAAGAACTTTTTTACAGAGAAAGCAAGAGAAAGGAGAATAACTCCAAAATACAAAAACTACATTGAGAAGGTAGTAGATTCTAGATACAAAATGAGAACAAAACAATGAAGCTCTTCAACCAATGTATGTCAGCAGCCAATTGAACGCTTTGGAAAAAACCATGCATTAAACACCATTAAAGAGGCTATGAAATTGTTTTCCCCAAACATTGTAGGGACGAAGATACAAGGATTCCAGTTCAGCCAAGGACACAAAATGACAGCATATACAGTGCAATTCCACACAATGCTACCCTCTTTTTCTCATCAAAAACTCAAATCTTAATTAAAAAGAAAATCCAAACTCTGAGGGTATAGCCAAGATTCACAAAACACATTAACAGATCCAAACAACTTATCCCAGATAGAGGTGGCTACAAGAATAACTAAAAATAAATGGGTAAGAATCAATATCTTATATTCATAATGAAGATGATAGCAAAGCACAAACCTTCTCTAGTATGCCAAATACAATTTCATACAATCTGGACAAAACATCAGAGTTGGTTGAAGGAGCATATGTAAGTGCCTTCAAGGATTGCAATCTTCGAGCATGAACTTCAAAACATAAGTTGAATAGGAATCAAGACATAATCTCAAAATGAAAAATGAAGACATACTTCAACAACTAAAACGTGTGCATTGTTTTAACAAAATGACCAATTTAATTTTTAAACTGGCCAAACTCATGTTAACCAAAACAAAAAATCCATCCCATTTGCATCATTCCGGTGATTTAATCAAGAGATTTCCGTAATTATATAACTCTGGATGTCATGTATCATTGTACTTTATTAATGCATTTTCAGAGACAATATTGCCACAATGACATACATTGAGATTCAAAACCAAAAATACTGATTGCAATTGCACCAATTACAATAAAACTAAAGATTAAAAACCTTTAATGAAAGTTCATCTAGTCAAATCAAAGGAATACAAGAAATATCCTGATCAAGATACACTATAATTTCAAGTAATTCTCATGCAGGTGAAATTAATCATTCATCCATCCAATAAAAAATAAAATTGTTCAATGCGAATTTTATATTACTACCACTATACAATGACATAGCAGACAGCTTAAAATTAAACTCTATTGTTTTCCTCCTTTCTCTTGTGAAATAGAGATTTTTTTACAAAAAGTGATGCCCCAATTCAAAGGCAGTAATGAGGATAGCTGTGCTCTGCAATTAAAATATAAAAGGATTCATCAATCATGCCATTTTAGTACCCTTGTCCAGTTCTATTAGTCAAAGCATAATCTCATCCAATTTCAATATTTTGTTCATTCTTCTTATTCAAATCTTCCCTCCTGAACAGAATTTTCATTTCTCTGAGCTTTCCTTCCTCAGATATACCAATCTCACTTATGATTTGAGTCTCCATAAACAATTTTCTTAAACTCCGCACAGCCTTGGAGTTGAATGCTGTCATTTCCCACCTCTCCTAACTTTGTCTACCTTAATAAATGTATTTTATACAAAGGACACTAGACACGCCCGAACAAATGTTTTTTCCTTGTCAACAAAGTGACAAACAGCTTAAACTAATACACACACACACACAAACCAAAGCTTGTTGGTTTAAAATTCTTCCATCTTCAGGTAAATCCATTACATAATTACCGCAATGAAAGAGGAATGGATAGGAACCAGTCACTAGGCATGAGTTCTAAGGCTATTTGTACATAAAATAAAATCAAAGAAACTATAGCTCTCCCTCAACTCAAGGCAAAACATATAAGCCTATGCACATTTGTAACCTCATGCTTAAAATGATTAAAACCATAAATAATAAAAGTGAGTAAACCACTCACATTCAGTTTCAGAATTTGTGGCTGCTGCAGTAAGCTGCTCTACTATTCTTGGCACAACATCTGCTCGAGTAACACCTCCAACTGCATCAATATCAGCCAGAGCATCCCAGTTAGGAGTGGGTATCCCACCACCTGTGCTCAAACCTTGGGGACCAGTGTCAGACAAAATTCTGGCCAGGTAGTAATAGACATATCGGAGAACACTTCTATCTTCACACTGTTGATTAAGCTACAGAAGAGAGACAAAGATACATTATTTTCCCAGCAGAATACATAGTACATGAATTCAGCAGGCCATCTATTGAAAGGAATTGCCACAAGTTTGCCATAGGCATATATCAACACACCTAGGGGCAAAAGAAATTTTAATCTATTAAGTCAAAAGAACAACACAAGCTATATCAAAGACAAAAAAACAACATACATGACAGCATTCAAGTTCAAGGGAATTGGGACATACGTCACATACCAAATAAGGGAAGACAGGAAACAACTTATTAGAAAGGGGTCAAGTTCAAAGGACTTGGGGCATACCATGAGAAGAGAGGGAGCCAATGAAGGGTCCACGGAATTATACACTGCAAGTTTCGGAAATACATGATTCACTAGTTGCCGCTGAGAACTTTTCTGAAACCACGTTACCAGCAAAAACAAAACATGAGAGAGTAGACTAACCACGAAATTACATTTGTGGACCTTGTTTGGATAAATTTCTTCATAAGCATTTACAAGAGAAGAAAATAAGAAAGTAAAACAAAAATGAACTTAAAATCAACTTATGCACTTAACTTTTACATGAGATTTGTAATCTAACTTCTCCAAAAGCTGAAGAGCAAAAGTTGATTTTACTTCATAGGAGTATCTCAATTCATTTTACCTTCCCATTTTCTTCTCCAGTGTAAGTGCTTTTGCAGAAACCATGAAACAGGAATGGAGAAAGTGTCCACACTCACCTGATCCGAAGTGGCAGCTAGTTCATGAATACTTCTGGCGAGTTGTGAATACGAAACTGGCTGCAAAAGCAAACGCACGAAGATCAAGCGGACAGAATTATGCACTGTGACACTATCAATACTATCAAAATATCGCATCTACTAAACTCTTCAAGGTAAACTATACATAACTTCGAAGTACACAAGCAAAAGCGATACAGTTACACTCAAAACTAACTGATCCACGACGCACAACAAATCAATTACAGAGCAAAGCAAGTTTTCGAAGAAGAGGCGAAATTGCGGTACCTTTTTCTTTTGTCTTTGCGGCATGATATTGGTTCTAACTGGATGCAAAGCAGCTTTAGCAGCAGAAATTGTATCGTTCTGGATCTGCATCAACGCGGCTCTCTTAGATTTCTTCTCCGTATGAGGCTTCCCAAGCGCCGAGGGCAGAGATACCGGAGGCGTCGGAGCCGAAGATGCGGCGGCATTCGACGACGACGACGGCGCCGGCGTAGGGTCCGCCGTTATCAGATCCATGAGCGTGGTTCCCGACGAGTCCTAACGAAAATCAAAGTTAAAAAGGTGAAGAAATTTGAAGTTGGAATTGCGAAGGAAGTGTAATGAGAGTGAAGAAGAAGTGAGCGTGTTGTTGCGAGGAATTACGGCCATTTTTTGTTGTGGTGTGAGAGAAGGAAGGATCCCCTTTCGCTATCTTCTGTGGTGTGTTCGCTACGCTAATTCCTCACCGCGGGGTGACCAACCGTGACAAACAACCCACTTCCGCCATCGTTTTTATTCGCCGTTTTTTAAAAATTCTACTTCCCCTTGGGACAATTTTATTTCTCTTTTTTAATATTAATTAATTAATATAAATTTTATTTAAATAAATATATTTTGGAGACATATAATTTTATTAAATTTCATTGAGTTTAACTCAATTTTATACAATAATTAAATAAAATGACAATTATTTTCTATTTATGTAATATATATATATATATATATATATATATATATATATATATATATATATTATAAGTGTATTGGGTAATATATAATATGATAAACTCAATAAAA
This sequence comes from Hylodesmum podocarpum, assembly GCA_026586105.1. Taxonomy (NCBI): domain Eukaryota; kingdom Viridiplantae; phylum Streptophyta; class Magnoliopsida; order Fabales; family Fabaceae; genus Hylodesmum; species Hylodesmum podocarpum. The sequence continues at coordinate 2,479,345 of JALJEV010000403.1, forward strand.
ATAAATTAAAAAAATTTAACTCAATTTTATAAAATTAAAATACTAAATCTAATATTTGAGCAAATTAGAATTTTCAACACTCATCTTCAAGAGTTAGGAAGGATCTCCCACACTCATCTTCGAAACTTTATTTTCATTTCTAATCTCTTAATATAAAACTTTAAAAGTCATAATCAATTATGATACGAGAAAATTATGAATTTTAATTAATAACTGAATATTATAAACATAATTAAAAAAATCTATGTTCTCGTAAATGATTGGAAAAAAAAATTATTAATTTTTCAATTTTAATTTTAATAATTGATTTATTTGTATGATACAAGGATAATTGTTGTAAATTTTTATATGGATTTCGTATTAATATATGACAAAAGTAACAATTTTTAAGGTAAATATGTTTTAAAACAAAATATTTCAGATCAAATACAATAAACATAAACATTAATTTGTGATAATAAAACAGTAGAAACGAATTGAATTAATACCATGCTAGAATTATACGGGTGAATAATTTATAACTTTTACTCATCGCTATCTTATTATTCTTAATACTGTAACGTTAAAAAACACCACACATTATTATTGACCTTGACAAAGTTCAAACATACATCAGTAAATTTCAAAAATGAAACAATGAGTTGTACTACCTTCATTGTCAAGGTCAGTGCATCAGATTTGTCAATGAATGTTTTTTTTGTATTGTTTTGTTGAGATGTATTTCGTTCGTAGTTTTTTAGTTGTATTGTTTTACATAATGTGATGAGTTTTTTTTGTTTTTTATAATTTTGAAGTTTTCCATTTAACTTTTTCATTTGTACGTTATATTAGTTATAAATATATAAATTAATCAAAAAAATAAAGGTATACTTGATAAATATGCAATGAATATTATCTCAAACTTTATAAATGATCGACTAATAGGAATAAGATTTTTCTAAATAATCGATAATTAAGAAAAGGAAAAGGGTAGTATTAACAATTTCGGAAATAATGAATAATTTAAGCGTTATTCTATGTTTGTTGTATTGCTCTGCACCCAAAACGAAGAAAAAATCGTGGTTAACTATTCTGCAAATGAATTTTGCAATGATCATCTTATGTTGCTTTATTTGGTCATGGAGTCTTGCATCTTTAATTATTAATTAATTTTATCTAATTGAGATTAAACTCGTTTGACATCATATTTGGTTAATGGGAAGAGGAGAAAGATTTAAAAAAAAAAACATATATGTTTGGATCCGACGAAAAGGAGAGGAAAATCCTTCACACCAACTTTTGACCTGAAGGAATCTGGATAGAAAGATTTTTAATATTCTTTTAATGTAATTTGATTAAATTTTTCTTTTCTTCTTCAACAAATTATAATATGATTTATTAATAGAAAAATAAATAAAGTTATTTTAAAATCTTTTTTCTTCTCTAATTATATATATTTAAAAGTTATAAAATTCTTGCAATATCCAATTATAACTATATTATTTTTTTAATTATAAATGTCTCGTTGATGTATAATCAAGACTTTTTATTGTTTAAAGAGAATTTTAAAAATATAGATTTCTATAGATAATTTGTTGTGATGAATTTTGTAAGATATTTTAGTAAAAATATAAATGTTTTCTAATCATCTTGCTCCAACTTTTAAAATTTAATAAAAAAAATTATATATATATATATATATATATATATATATATATATATATATATATATATAATTCAGTGTAATAATTTCTAATCACATGTATTATTATGGTTATCCCTATTAACGTATATTATTATTATCAATATTTTTATTTTTATCATATTTTTATTTTTTCCATAATTATTTGTATTACCGTAATTATCATTTATTATTATCGTAATTATTCCACTTGTAACTATGATAATCGTTAAAAGGGATAATTAACTAACCGTGTTAATGATAAAATAACAGAATACGTGGTGAAAATAACAATAGAGTGATAGTAATTATAGTATAAAGAATTTCATAAATTTAACTTTAATCTTAGTTATAAATTTGTTTAATTTTATTATAAGAATGATAATTAAATATTTTCTAAAAAAATTACAAAATCATTTTAAATATGATAAATTTATAAAATACTTTTAAATCTGATAAATTCTCACAGTATAAATCAAATAAAATTCATACTACAAAATCTCATATGAGATCACGAAAATCTTTTAAAATAAATCTAATAAATTATTATATGATTATGAAATCTTTTAAAATTTATATGATTTTTTTTTGTATTAAAATAATCTTTCAAAATTCTAGTCGAATATATTTATTGACCAAAATTTTTGGGCTAAAGAAATAAATTGTTCCATAAATAATGTTAAATTTTAATACTTAACTGTGCCAAACTTTCTTTATTAAAAGAAAGGACATATCTTGTTTTGATACACGAAAGTGAATAATAATTTATGATTTTATTAACTAATTAATATGTACTACAAACTTAACATGTCTTGGAGTGATAACTCTCGAAAATGTATTAAAAATTACAATGTTGTCATTGATGAAATGCTGAATGAATAAAAAAAAAATGATAGAAATTCTAATGACATTGACTTGTCTATATAAGTGATTCCAAGTACATGCGCATGTATGCAAGTTAAAAATATCAAAGTCTACGATTTAGAAACAATAGTGTATTAGTCTTAGACATGTTTTTAAAATATCAAAGTGCGTCAACAATAAAATCTATAAATAAATAAAGACATAATCAAAAGACGAAATTTGAACAAAAGATCATCAGAAAAAATGGTATATTTATATCATCTACAGAAATTGAAGAGATTAACTTACCCTCACTGTAACCACTCGAGAGCAAAATGAGAGAACTTTGTAAAAAAACTAAATTTCCAAAAGTATGAACCTTGATAGATTTCATGAGTTGTTAGAGAAATTTCCTTTTAAAAAAAAATATTAAAAACAAGTTTAAAATGCAAACATCAATTTTTCAAAACGAATGTGGCATTTATAATTCAAATAAAACATTCCAAAATCTTGAATGGTCAAAAAGTAACCTAAAAATTAATTGAAATGAAAGTTCCAAGAGGGTCATTTTTAATAAAAAAAAAAAAAAAAAAAAAAAACGTAGAGAACATGTTGAATTGGGATTTTAAAGAATTTTTAAATATTTTTTTAACAAAAAAGATTACATAAATTATTAAGCTATTAAGCACAAATTGCCGCTCCACGCGTACATTTTACGTAAAAATGACAAATATGTGCCTCTGAGATGAAAATTCAACTTGGGTAATAAACCTTTTGTGAGAGAAAAAAAGTTATCACTTATTGAGCTAAAGAGAAAAAAAGCAAGAGTTTGCAATCTGGAAGAAAATTTAAAAATGTTAATAAGATGGATTGACATGATTACACTTAATTAAGTGAAGGTAGTATACACTTAATTAATTGAGTTAGTGTTAAGAGAATATACACTTAAATTTAGTAATGATTATGAAAGAACATTTATATATATTATATAGAGATTGTGATAAAGTCAGGACGGAAACAGAATTTTTGTTGGAAGGGATGAATTAATTTTTTTATATATTTTCAATTTATTTATTTTCATTTTTTATTAAATTTTTTCTTAATTTAGAGAAATTTTTATTTTTATTTAATTGTTCTTTATAATAATTACTTGAAAAATAAAATTAATTTTTTATCAGAAGCATAATATTTTTTTAAAAAATTATTATTATATTTTAAATTTCTTGTCTATTATTTATTATTTAATTAAAATACTTAAAATTTATTATTATTATATATATTGTAACACCCTCAAAAATTAATTTTCATAAATAATTTCGTAATTAAAACATTTACTAAAAATTCTATAAAAATGTGCATATTAACTGTTTACTGTTATAATTTGATTAGACAGAAAATGTAATTCAAAAAAAATAATTTATCATTGGGTAGCAATATTATTACGTAATTTGAGAAAATTATGATTACCTTTCTAAATAAAAATGTAGTAGAAAAATAAATTTGTTGTTTGACATTTTTATTATTATTTGATATTTCGAACATTATTTTAAATTTCTGAATTACGTAATTTACTGTGCAAATAGTAATTTACTGTGTAAATAGTAAAAAACTGTACAAATAGTAAAAATACTGTATAAATAGTAATTTCTTGTGTAAATAGTAATTTACTTGTGTAAATAGTAAAATCGTGCGAATAGTAAATTCTTTGTGCAAATAGTAAAAAAAATAAATAAAAAATAAATAAAAATAAAATATAAATTAACGGGTTACACGAGTTTATTATAATAATCAAATTATGCGTGCAAATAGTAAAAATTATGCAAATAGTAACTTTTGAAATTCTATAAATAGGGCCTAGAATTTCAATTATAATCACAAATCCAAGAACATTCTTTCATTCTCTCAAAATCTCTTAGGAAGAAATCTCTTCAATCAAGAGAGAAGTAAATAGGTAGAGGAAGATAGGAAGCTAGGAGGAATTGGTAAGGGGAGCTATCCTTATCTTACTATTCTTTGTTGTTATTATCTTTATTTTATCTGATACTAAGGTGCTAAGAAAATTCTTAGTATGCTTTCCGTGGTTGCGGTTTTGTCGATCTTCCACATCGAAAGAATTATTCTTGTTGTTAGGAAAAGGGTGGTAGTGTGGAAGTGCATGTCTAGGAAAGTTTGGCTAAGGAAAGACTTGGTACTTAAGTGTGTCCATTAGTGACCCACCTCTCTTTCCCCGGGAACTTACCTGGTGTACTATTCACGGACTACGGTCACTTATACGTTACTATTCACGTATACGGTACTATTCATGTATACGGTACTGTTCACGTATACGGTACTATTCACGTATACGGTACTGTTCACGTATACGGTACTTTTGATGGGTGTTTTCTTGGTGTTTCTTGATTTCCGCTTTCATTTGTTTATATTTTATATGATAATTTGTGATCTTAAAATTATGAGATCTAACTAGGAGGCTCGCCACCTTTTGCTGATTTCATAACTTTAAGTTATTTATATAATGACTTTGTGTGTATGTTTAACTTTTCCTTGAATTTGATTGATGATTGAGACTGTGATGAAAACTATGATTATTATACTATAAATTATTAACCCATAATATAAAATATAATGATGGAATGGACTTGTAATATCAACAAAATTGTTGTTGTTTTAAATGAGATTTTTAGAAAGGGAGATAAGTTTTCATTCATTCATGCATGCCTCAAAAGAGGTGGCCTCGGTTAGAGGTGCAGATAATAACTTAATCCGTGCGTCTAGGTGGGATGCCAGACTTGGGGGATTTTTATAGTGAGAATTCATTTAATTCATGATGATCACATGATTGTTTATGAGATTCTGTGCACCACTGTGAAATCCCAACTGGTCGGTAAGTTTTACGATGATGATGTCGTATTATCTGATATGGTACCACATTGCATATTTTTGGAGTTGAGGTTGGAGCATGCATCATATAGAAATTTCATTTAAGTCATAATTCATCCTTTATTGATTGGATTATGATATGTATCATATTGGTATTTTTATATGATATGTATTATATTGACATTTTTATATGATATGTATTATATAAATATTTTTACATGATAAGTATTTTTATTAAGATATTGGAACTTACCCTTGCGTGTTTGTGTCGTGGTTTGACACTGTGATGATCCGAATTTTATTCGGAGGAGCAGATTGAGTAGATTCAAGTAATCATGTGTGGAGATGTCAAGGATAGCCAACATGAGGATTTTTATGAATAATGTGTATCGTCACAATATTACGTACCTATGTGACGTTTGTAAATAACTTTTGATGTATGATTATGATGTGATCTATGTGATGTGTGTTATTTTTGGTAACGTTTTTGTTAGCAAGAAAAAATTATATTAAGATTTTATTTAAAGAAATCTAAATGAAGGGAAACAATTTCAAATAATAATAATAAATGAAGAAAATGAAAATATTTCAGCAATGAAATACGTCGGGGTGTTACATATATAATATAATAATAATAATTATTATTAATAATAATAAATAATAATTATCATATATAATTATTATTATTGTATATATAATATCTAATTATTACTATTTTATTATTAATTATATATAATATATAATTATATATAATTATTATTATTATTAAGAGGTGAGTATTGTGCCTGTAGTAAAAGATTTTGTTGAAGTATTTCAAGAAGTAGATCAGTTACCTCCTGAAAGAGAAATAGAGTTTTCCATTGATTTAGTGCCAGGAACAGGACCAATTTCCATAGCACCATATAGAATGTCTCCTGTAGAGTTAGCAGAAGTCAAGAAACAAATTGAAGAATTGTTAACTAAACAGTTTGTAAGGCCTAGTGTATCACCCTGGGGAGCTCCAGTTTTGTTAGTTAAGAAAAAGGATGGAACTATGAGAATGTGCATAGATTATAGACAATTGAATAGAGTAACCATTAAGAATAAATATCCACTGCCTAGGATTGATGATCTTATGGATCAATTAAAAGGAGCCTGTATTTTTAGTAAGATTGATTTAAGATCAGGATACCATCAGATTAGGGTAAAATCCGAGGATATTCCAAAAAGCGCTTTCGATTTTCGTTATGGGCACTATGAGTATTTAGTTATGCCTTTTGGAGTGACTAATGCTCCAGCAGTATTTATGGATTACATGAATCGAATTTTTCACCCTTATCTTGACCATTTTGTAATTATATTCATTGATGATATATTAGTGTACAGTAAAACTAAGGAGGATCATGCCAAACACTTAAATATAGTATTACAGATTTTAAAGGACAAAAAACTTTTTGCTAAATTATCTAAGTGTGAATTTTGGATGGAGAAAATGAGTTTTTTAGGTCATGTGATATGCCAAGAGGGAATATCTGTAGATCCCTCTAAGGTACAATCTGTTTTGGAGTGGGGAAGACCTAAAACTGTAAAAGAGATTAGGAGTTTTCTAGGATTAGCAGGATATTATAGGAGATTTATTAAGGATTTTTCTAAAATAGCTTTACCTTTGACTACCTTGACTCGAAAGAATCAGGCATTTATTTGGACCACTGAATGTGAGGATAGTTTTCAAACTCTTAAGGAAAGATTGACCACTGCTCCAGTATTGACCTTACCTAATCCCAAGAAACCTTTTGTACTATATTGTGATGCATCTAAAATGGGTTTAGGAGGAGTATTGATGCAAGATGGTAAAGTGGTAGCATATGCTTCTAGACAGCTTAAGATTCATGAGAAAAATTACCCAACCCATGATCTAGAATTAGCAGCTGTAGTATTCACACTTAAGATGTGGAGACACTATTTGTATGGAACTAGATTTGAAGTATTTAGCGATCACAAAAGTCTTAAATATTTATTTAGTCAAAAAGAATTGAACATGAGACAACGTAGATGGATGGAATTTTTAAAAGATTATGATTTTGAACTTAATTACCATCCCTAGGGAAGGCTAATGTGGTAGCAGATGCTTTAAGTAGGAAATCTTTGATTATGTCTTCACCGATGATTAGAGAAATGGATTTATTGGAACAATTTCGGGATCTTAGTTTAGTGTGTGAAACTACTAAAACGAGTATTAGATTAGGAGCTTTACAAATTTCTAACATATTTTTGGAAGAAATTAGACAGAAGCAAGAATTTGATCCTTTTCTGAAAACCCAAATAGAAATTTTAACTCAAGGGAAAAGTAGTAAGTTTAAGATTGGAATGGATGGTATTTTGAGGTTTCAAGATAGAATTTGTATTCCTAATATAATAGAAGTTAGAAAAACAATTTTGGAGGAAGCACATAAAAGCAAATTAAGTATTCATCCTGGTGCCACTAAGATGTACAAAGATTTGAAAACCATGTTTTGGTGGCCTCGAATGAAGAAAGAAATTTGTGAATATGTGTATTCTTGTTTAATTTGTCAAAAGGCTAAAATTGAACATCGAAACCCTCAAAGTTTATTGCAACCTTTAGAAATACCACAATGGAAATGGGATAGCATATCTATGGATTTTGTGGTAGCTTTGCCAAGAAGCCCTAGGGGATTTGATTCAATTTGGGTTATAGTAGATCGTTTAACTAAGTCGCACATTTTATTCCTATTAATATTAGGTATTCTTTAGATAAATTAACTAATTTGTACATAGGTGAGATTGTAAGATTACATGGTGTACCATCTAGTATTGTATCAGATAGAGACCCTAGATTTACTTCAAGATTTTGGGAGAGTCTACATAAAGCTTTAGGCACCAAATTAAAATTAAGTTCTGCCTATCATCCCCAAACTGATGGACAAACTGAAAGAACAATCCAATCTTTAGAAGATCTATTGAGAGCTTGTGTTTTAGAACATAAAGGTTGTTGGGTAGACTTTTTGCCTTTGATAGAATTTACTTACAATAATAGTTTTCATTCTTCCATTGGTATGGCACCTTTTGAAGCTTTATATGGAAGAAAATGTAGAACCCCTTTGTGTTGGACTGAATCAGGAGAAAGTTTAATTTTAGGACCTGATATTGTACAACAAACATCAGAGAAGATTAAGTTAATTCAGGAAAAGATGAGAACGGCACAAAGTAGGCAGAAAAGTTATCATGATAAAAGAAGAAAAGATTTGGAATTTGATGTTGGTGATCACGTATTCTTAAGGGTAAATCCATGGACTGGTATTGGAAGAGTTTTAAAATCCCGAAAACTTTCACTTCGTTTCATTGGTCCCTTCCAATTAATAAAAAGAGTAGGCCCTGTGGCTTACCAAATTGCTTTACCCCCAATTCTTTCTAATCTTCATAATGTCTTTCATGTTTCACAACTTCGTAAATATATTCCTGATTCATCACATGTAATTGAGTTAGATGACATACAAATAAAGGATAATCTAACCTATGAAGCATTACCAATAAGAATTGAGGATAGAAGAATCAAAACCTTAAGGGGAAAAGATATTCCTTTAGTAAAGGTTATCTGGAGAACGGATGATGCAACATGGGAATTGGAAAGTGAGATGCAGAAAAGCTATCCTACATTATTTCAATGAGGTAAATTTCGAGGACGAAATTTCTTTTTAGGGGGGGGAGAGTTGTAACACCCTCAAAAATTAATTTTCATAAATAATTTCGTAATTAAAACATTTACTAAAAATTCTATAAAAATGTGCATATTAACTGTTTACTGTTATAATTTGATTAGACAGAAAATGTAATTCAAAAAAAATAATTTATCATTGGGTAGCAATATTATTACGTAATTTGAGAAAATTATGATTACCTTTCTAAATAAAAATGTAGTAGAAAAATAAATTTGTTGTTTGACATTTTTATTATTATTTGATATTTCGAACATTATTTTAAATTTTGAATTACGTAATTTTGTGCAAATAGTAATTTCTTGTGTAAATAGTAAAAAACTGTACAAATAGTAAAAATACTGTATAAATAGTAATTTATCTTGTGTAAATAGTAATTTACTGTGTAAATAGTAAAATACTGTGTGAATAGTAAATTACTGTGCAAATAGTAAAAAAAATAAATAAAAAATAAATAAAAATAAAATATAAATTAACGGGTTACACGAGTTTATTATAATAATCAAATTACTGTGCAAATAGTAAAAATTACTGTGCAAATAGTAACTTTTGAAATTCTATAAATAGGGCCTAGAATTTCAATTATAATCACAAATCCAAGAACATTCTTTCATTCTCTCAAAATCTCTTAGGAAGAAATCTCTTCAATCAAGAGAGAAGTAAATAGGTAGAGGAAGATAGGAAGCTAGGAGGAATTGGTAAGGGGAGCTATCCTTATCTTACTATTCTTTGTTGTTATTATCTTTATTTTATCTGATACTAAGGTGCTAAGAAAATTCTTAGTATGCTCGTGGTTGCGGTTTTGTCCGATCTTCCACATCGTAACGAATTATTCTTGTTGTTAGGAAAAGGGTGGTAGTGTGGAAGTGCATGTCTAGGAAAGTTCGCTAAGGAAAGACTTGGTACTTAAGTGTGTCCATTAGTGACCCACCTCTCTTTCCCTGGGAACTTACCTGGTGTACTATTCACGGACTACGGTCACTTATACGTTACTATTCACGTATACGGTACTATTCATGTATACGGATCTTGTTCACGTATACGGATGTTCACGTATACGATGATCGTTCACGTATACGGTACTTTTGATGAGTGTTTTCTTGGTGTTTCTTGATTTCGCTTTCATTTGTTTATATTTTATATGATAATTTGTGATCTTAAAATTATGAGATCTAACTAGGAGGCTCTGCCACCTTTACTGATTTCATAACTTTAAGTTATTTATATAATGACTTGGACTGTGTATGTTTAACTTTTCCTTGAATTTGATTGATGATTGAGACTGTGATGAAAACTATGATTATTATACTATAAATTATTAACCCATAATATAAAATATAATGATGGAATGGACTTGTAATATCAACAAGATTGTTGCTGTTTTAAATGAGATTTTTAGAAAGGGAGATAAGTTTTCATTCATTCATGCATGCCTCAAAAGAGGTGGCCTCGGTTAGAGGTGCAGATAATAACTTAATCCGTGCGTCTAGGTGGGATGCCAGACTTGGGGGATTTTTATAGTGAGAATTCATTTAATTCATGATATGTATTATATAAATATTTTTACATGATAAGTATTTTTATTAAGATATTGGAACTTACCCTTGCGTGTTTGTGTCTGTGGTTTGACACCTGTGATGATCCTGAATTTTATTCGGAGGAGCAGATTGACAGGTAGATTCAGTAATCATGTGTGGAGATGTCAAGGATAGCCAACATGAGGATTTTTATGAATAATGTGTATCGTCACAATATTACGTACCTATGTGACGTTTGTAAATAACTTTTGATGTATGATTATGATGTGATCTATGTGATGTGTGTTATTTTTGGTAACGTTTTTGTTAGCAAGAAAAATTATATTAAGATTTTATTTAAAGAAATCTAAATGAAGGGAAACAATTTCAAATAATAATAATAAATGAAGAAAATGAAAATATTTCAGCAATGAAATACGTCGGGGTGTTACATATATAATATAATAATAATAATTATTATTAATAATAATAAATAATAATTATCATATATAATTATTATTATTGTATATATAATATCTAATTATTACTATTTTATTATTAATTATATATAATATATAATTATATATAATTATTATTATTATTAAATATTATTATTATTATTATTATTATATATATATATAAAAGTAAGAAGAAAAATGTGACGGGGCGGCCCCGTTACGCACAACGTGTGACTGTAATGATAAATATTTATTGAGATAAGGATTAAATTTAAAATAATTAATTTAGAAGTGAATTGGCTTAAAAATTTGTATAATATATTATCTTTTTATTTTTTTAGTTATTGTATTTGTTTTACTAGTTTTTAATTTATAAAATAGTTTATGTTTTTCTAATATTTTAAAATCAAGTAGCTTTTTAATTTGGAATACAATATAATGTGATAGGTTTAGTTAATAACCCAATTAAAAAGATAAATACTTGTTTTTTTAAATAAGATATGAAAAATTTAAAACTAATGGAATATTATTTTCTTTATTAAATTCTATGTATTATTTAAATATTTTATCTTTTATCCTTAGATTAAAATTTGTTATTTAAAAATAATCAAACTCAATCTAAAAGGCTCAACATCTACTTTATATATATATATATATAAAAAACATTTTTCTCGTACAAATGAATTATAATTTGCACTTTTACTTGCATGTATATACTCTTGTGACACTTTAAACGGGTGACACATTATCTAATACTGAAAATGTAATTTATTTTAATTTTTAAATATTATTATTGAATTTAATTATTGAATATTAGAAAACAATTTTAAAATAAAAATAATAATTAAAGTCATAAACATAACTCATAAATTTATTACATAAATATGAACATTAATTAAAAGACTACAAATCTCATCATATTATACTTCACATAAATGAATTGTAATTGAACACATAAATATTCCAAATAAAGAAACAAATATGATACAGGCCCTAGAACACGTTTTAAACCACTTCAACTATCACCTATGCTCACAAAAATGAGATAAGAGATTTAAAGAATAAAGTAGAAAATTAAAAGAAAGATATGGTACATAAAAAAAAATGTATAGGGAAAGGAAAGACTCCAACACTATTCTTAAAATAGAATATCCTACCAGAATATTCTAACATAGTACCTATATTTATTAGGAATTTTCCCAAAAATCCACACGTACCTTTGACAATCAATGAAACAAATTAAAAAGATAAAATATATGAATAAGTAGTTTATGAGTGATTTTTTTTTAGAGTAATGTAATTTTAAATACTTTAATATTCTTTTTTAATTTCCCAATTTACTGAAGTGTGTTGAAATGGAAAGAATATTTTTCTGGACATCAATGTGAATGAGGGACAAGAGAAAATAACTAAATCCAGATCACTAAATCAGATCACGATGAAATTTTGTGAGTTTCAATACTATTTATTATTAGAATTATTAAATTATTAGTATATATAAAATTAATGGGAAATTTAAAAATAAAAATATTGGTTATAAATACGAGACAATCAAATTTGTGATGTGAAAATCTTTCATTAAAATAATTCAAATGCTTGATTTGTAATGCATGTATATAAGACTTAGTTTAATATCATTAAATTATTATTGAAAATTATATTTATTCATATATTTATATAAGTATTTTTATAACAATATTAAATAAAAATTAATACTTCTTTCAACTTTTATACGCCCATACATTACATTTATCAAATCTAATAAATATTTATTAAATGCAACAATTGATACTGTATAAAAATATATACTTTTCGTTGCAAAATGTTTTGTAGAAACATTAAAAAAATATAATTAATACTTTAAATTTAATATAAATATGTAAATTTCTAATATATTTTTTCTAATTTTATTAATTAATTGAAAAAAATAATAAAAAAAATTAATATAATATTAGAAAGAGAAATTAAAAAACAAAAATTAATATTCTTAATATTGATAATATAATTTAAAACGGAGTAATACATTACATTTATTAAATCTAATAAATATATTATATATATTAAATGCAACAAATATATATATATATATATATATATTATAATAATATTAAATACACATTAATATTTTTCTCAACTTTTACATGTATATACATTATGTTTATTAAATCTAGTAAATATATTATATTTATTAAATACAATAATCAGCATCATATAAAATATATGCTTATTTATATAGTTACAACAATTAATAAAGAAGATTCCTCGTCCTGTATTTACTTTGAATAACTTACTCTTTGAAATCTATGAAGTTATTTATTATATTATTAAATTTTAATTATTTTTTTATCTGTATGTTATTTTTAATAAAAAAAATAATTTAATTTTATATCTACTTTTAATGAAATATTTCACTACTAAAAAAATCAAATATTAGTTTATTAAATGAAACATATATTGTTAGTCATTTTCTTGATACTATCTTTTTTTTATTTCATCATTTTTATTGTTAATTTCTTTTATTGTTTATATAAACAGTATATTAATATTACTAATATTAGATATACCTAATACCTCTTCTCATATTGTATTACGTATATTACATTATCAATGAATGCGCACACATTTTTGTTATACTTTTACAAGAAATTAATTACATATCAATATCTGTACGAAAATTAAAATTTTGATGAGAAAAGCAAAACTTTAATAAACAACATAATAAATTTCTTGCCTAGATATTTATATATTATACATTCAATACCAATAAATACATATACTTTTAACAAATTCAGCATGTATTTAAAGTAGTAAAAAGAAAAGAAAAGCATGTATATTTATTATTTACCATAGCCCAATTCTTTTGACTTTGACGGTAAAAGAAAGAGTGTGGGTTATCTATGACGAAGCCCAATGGTAGGTTTTGGTCCAAAAAGTCATAGCGTGCAACGCGGGGGCGCAAAAAAAGCGTGAGTGCGCCAGGGGTGTTCGATAATACCCCAACAAGACTGCTTAAAATAAGAAAATAAATAGTAACTCCAAATAAAAACACTCTTTCCTTTCATTCCTTGGAAATATAAAAAACCGTCTATCACAATATAACACACTCTTCCGCGTCTTACACATTATGCTTTAACTCTCACTTTTCTTTAATACTAAATTATCAATGTAACCGCTTTAACTTATATAAATTTATATAATTATTTAAATACTAAAACTTTTTTCAAATGAAGTCTCTAGAATCCATTAATTTAATATTAAAAATCATTTTAAAATTTATTTTGAAAAAAATAATTATTATTCAAAGCAATACATTTACAATATATAATAATTATATTTAAATATATAATATAAATAAAAATAAAAAATTCATCATCAACTACAATAATACACAATTAATTAATTAATTGATTCACTCAAAAAAATATATTTTTATTTTATAATAAGTTGTGCGAAATATTCTTTATACTACAAAAATGTGTGACATGTTTTTTGAATAAGTTAAAATGAATAAAAATATATTATATAATTATTTAATTATTAATTTTTTTTCAAATGAAGTTTCTAGAATTCATTAAATAAATTCTAAAAATTATTTTAAAGTTTATTTAAAAAAATTAAATTAACATATAATAATTTATAGTTAAATATAAAATAAAAAACATTATATTGCAAACGCATGTTTTTTTTTAATAAGTTAAAAAGAATAAAAAAGGGGTTTAGAAAAACCGGGGAAGGAAGACTTGAGAATATTAGAAGACCAGTCATAAAAAATAAATAAAATAAAATGAAAATGAGAAAAGAAAATGATAATAAATAAATAGAAAAAAACGAGAAAGAAAGTCATCCGTTTCATTTTGGTCTGAGCTTGTTCTCTGGTCTTAAGCTTGCTTGGTACGGGAAGAACTCAATCTTGTCCATTTCCGTTTGGGTTTTTCTCTCTTTCTTCGATCTCTTCACTTTCGTTTTCTCTTCTCTCTTTACACACTTCGCTTCTTTTACTTAAACCCTCTTCGCTGAGGTACGCGTCTTCTCTAACTTTTTTGCTTCCACACTTTTTAGATTTTAGGGTTTCTTCTCGTTTTCACTGTTTTCGCCCCTTTTTTTGTAAGATCAGTCACCGCTTCATGAATATTCGGTTAGATTTGACTGCTGACTTCGTTTGAGGGCTTTTAATGTTTCCTGTATATGTTTTTTTTACTGGTTTTCTAATTCTGGAGTTCATCTGTGTTTCGTGGATGTTTGGTTTCTGTGTTTTGTTTTTGACGAATTCGCTTTGAATTTTGCTTGTTTTTGTGTTTGATTGTGAGGCATGTGTAGGTAGTGGAGTTTGTGGCTTTGATAATCGGTGATTTTAGTTTAATTGTTGTTGCTTTTTCAATTGGTGTCTTAGAAGGTGGTTGTGTTCCGGAGAAGTTCTCCTGTGCCTTGATTTGCACAAAGTTGTACAGGTGAATCTAGTCTTTGAGGGTTTACTGTTGGAATTTGTTTTGATAAAGTGTTGTGTGTGTTTAATTGTTTCTCCTCTTTTTGACGACTTGTTTCTTATGCATTTTGGTTTCAATTTTTGGAAGAAGTGATGGTGTTGGATACTGGGACTGTTTTCTTATTTAGTGATGTTAATTTGACTAGTTGTTGCATGTTTTCCTTTTGTCCTGAATTGGATTGTGACTGGAGTAACGAATGTACTGGTAAATCTGGTCTTTGAGGGTTTACTGTTGGAATTTGTTGGGATAAAGTGTTACGTGTGTTTAATTGTTTCTCTTCTTTTTGACAACTTGTTTCTTATGCATTTTGGTTTCAATTTTTGGAAGAACTGATGGTGTTGGGTACTAGAACTGTTTTCTTATTCAGTGATGTTAATTTGACTAGTTGTTGCATGTTTTCCTTTTGTCCTGAAGCAGATTGTGACTGGAGTATCGATTGTTTTTCCCCTCTTTTCCATTGGTTTGTGCAATTGATAATGATATTAATGCATACATGGATGTTATTACTTCTGGTTGGTGCCACTGATAATGATACCAATGCTTATTTCTTTTTGTGGGTTTATTTTGGTTTTAGGGTTTCTCCAGGTGTAATTTGATTTACAATATCTGATGCTGAAGAAATAGCAAGGCTAAAGGCTTTGCTCTTCTGTGCGAAAAATGTTGGAAGGAGGTGCAAAATTCCCGGGAATAATAGATCTCAACAAAAATAATAACTATGATTTCTCTCAAGGCTTTTACCATAAGCTTGGGGAAGGGACCAATATGTCAATTGACAGCATTGGGAGCTTGCAGACAAGTAATGGTGGAGGATCTGTTGCAATGTCTATTGACAATAGCAGTGTTGGGTCCAATGATTCTCATACTCGCATGTTGGACCACCAAGGGTTGCGGAGGCGTGCCAATGATAACTACTCTGTTGCACACAGTGCCAATCGTCGTGGAAGAGTCACACATGCTTTGAGTGATGATGCTTTAGCTCAGGCTCTAATGGACAGTAGTTCTCCTACTGAAGGGCTTGACAATTTTGATGAGTGGACAATTGATTTGAGGAAACTGAATATGGGCGAGCCTTTTGCTCAAGGAGCTTTTGGGAAACTCTACAGAGGTACTTACAATGGTGAAGATGTTGCCATCAAAATCTTGGAGAGGCCTGAAAATGATCAAGCAAGAGCTCAACTGATGGAGCAACAGTTCCAGCAGGAGGTTATGATGTTGGCTACCCTAAAGAATCCTAACATAGTTCGATTCATTGGTGCGTGCCGCAAGCCAATGGTGTGGTGCATTGTAACTGAGTATGCCAAAGGTGGTTCAGTTCGACAATTTTTAATGAAGCGTCAAAATCGATCAGTTCCCCTCAAATTGGCTGTCAAACAAGCTTTGGATGTTGCAAGGGGGATGGCATATGTTCATGGCCTTGGATTGATCCACAGGGACCTGAAATCTGATAATCTTTTGATTTTTGGTGACAAATCAATTAAAATTGCTGACTTTGGAGTTGCCCGAATTGAGGTGCAAACTGAAGGAATGACTCCTGAGACTGGAACATACCGTTGGATGGCACCGTAAGATCATTTACCATTCTCTTTATATATGTGTGTGTGTGTGTATTTATAAGCATTATAGCTTCATGTTTTGGAATTATTTTTGGACATTTCTATTCTGGTTAGCTTCTTTTTTAGGATATTTATTGAAGGAAGTATTGCTTAAATTTTAACTGCTGCTAACCAACAATGATCATCTTTGTTTTCTTATCCCTCTCTCTCTCTCTCTCTTGGTTTCTAATCATTTGTTTCTGATTTGTGATCCTGAACAGAAATGGCATGTACAGCTGAAATAGGAATTATACAACTTCCTTATCTGATATATATTTTGGTGTATATATATATTTTTGCTTCTGGCTTTAATATTTCCTGGTGCTGGACTGCTGGTTAATCCTGTTCTATTGTTTTTTCAATCTTTACTTCTAGCTAAATATATCTGTTTCTAATGTAATTATTATGATATAAATTTCTTTTAATCGTTCTCACATTGCTTTATCATCATCTTTCATGCCTCAAGCAGTGGAAGAAAATCTGGTTATATCTATTTTATTTGGACTCATGTGGTAAGGCCATGTCTACATTGCATCAGACTCACCCAGTAACCCTACAGAAACGATAATTGCAGTCAAGTATCAAAGTGCATGAGCTTCATCATTTATTTTAGAAGCAAATGCTGATGATAGTTTAAGAATATAGCTCTTGTTATTGGATCCTACTTGTTTATATTCCTTTTAGATATTCTGGTTTTCTTTTGATTGGTTCATTTTCATAGTTTAGGGCTAATAAGCTCTCTTATAAAATGTGCTTTTAAGCCAGATGGTTATGATGATTATTTTCTGTTCTTGTTGTGATTGAGATGCATTGTTTAGTTTACCCATGTGGTTGATATATTGATTCAACCACCATTGTTATGGTAGAAAACTAGAATATTGGATAGTTGCAATATCAATGAAATTTCCTTGTTAGATATTCAGAGGAATTGGAATGCTATAATTGTTATTCTTTTTTATGACTTGTTTTGAACTTTCTTATAAAGATATATAGTATGTTTATCGTTTTCTTTCTATGCATTTCTTATTTCTTTCTAAGACTATACTTTTGCTGGATACGGGATGTTGTTAGCTTTATAGAACTAGCTGATATTACTAATGTTATGGGGGAGATATGTGTCATTGAGTACTGGTTATTAATGGTGGTATTTAGGCATGTTTGGTTTGCTGATCTACTGCAGGGAGATGATCCAGCACAGGCCATACACACAGAAAGTGGATGTATATAGCTTTGGAATTGTTCTGTGGGAACTCATCACTGGTATGCTTCCATTCCAGAACATGACAGCAGTACAGGCAGCATTTGCAGTTGTCAACAAAAATGTTCGCCCAATCATACCCAACGATTGCCTACCTGTTCTCCGTGACATCATGACAAGATGCTGGGATCCCAACCCTGATGTTAGGCCACTATTTACTGAAATTGTAGGAATGCTTGAGAATGCAGAGACTGAAATCATGACAACAGTTCGGAAGGCCCGGTTCAGGTGTTGCATGACTCAACCAATGACTGCTGACTGATCCTGTGAAAGTAAATGCAAAAAAGTCATAAAACCATAGACTGGAATATTTGGGAGCAAGATAAAACTCTGGTAGTGAAGGGTGACTATATTATAGCGTTGTGTATTTGCGTGGTTACTCTCTTTCTTTTTTTGAAAAATCAAAATCTTATCTGGAGACCTTTTGCTTATTCGGTTTATATTTTAGTGAATGTCTGTTCTGAATTAGTAAAGAGATGGTGTATGTAATACATGCATGTTTTACAGTTATGTATAGCTTGAGTTCTGAAGATCAAATCTTTATGGGCGAAAACTTATGCCATGTATGTACGCATGCACCCCCAACCACAACTATCGCGTGGGTTGGTTCAATTTGGGACTTCAATTCAGCTAGAAAAAGAATTCAGAGTTATCCAATTTTTACTACAACCCTAAATTAATGAGAAAAATATTTTTCTTCACCTATGGTAGTGACTATTGACAGGGAGAGATGGTAATTGATTCATTATAACGTTTGGTTAAGAGCAGCAAAACGTAATGTTACATTTTGGATTTTATTCTCTCTCTGCAGGTTGATCATTGCCATTGGTGCATCTTCTTTTTAGTTCTTTCCTTCCAGATTTTCTACTGTTGACATCAATCTATGCATGTTCTTGATTTGATTTGACTTAATGATTTTAAATAAAAATGTCATACAGAAGATTTATAAAACCACATCACTTTTCTAATTATCATTTTCTTCTTTTTTTTCTTTGATAAACAAATAACTCAAATTTTATCCGGCTGATCTCATCTCTTCTTCCAAAATTACGCCGTAGGTCATAAAAACAGTTGAACTTCTGCGTTGCTACTACTCCTTTCCCGTGATTCCATCAAAATTTTACTTCTAATATTGTGCACTCTCACTCTTAATTCATCAAAATTTTACTTCTAATATTGTGCACTCTCACTCTTAATTCTTTCCACACGCTTCCTTCAATGGTATAACTCTTTCTATATCCTAAATATCTTTCTTGTAATATTGCATTGCCCTTTTTTTTCTATGAGGAAACAGAGTTTTAAAAGCTGCTTATTTTGCCGTGCAGAACATTTATGTGCAATGCAATTAAAACTTGATTGAATTTGTCATACATTATAAACATTTATGTGCAGTGCAATGCAATGATTATTTGTTATGAAAGGTTTTCACCCATGTTAATATATTAACTGATGCGACGCCAATCCTGTGAGAGAAAAAGAGTAAGATATAGGTAAAAGTAGAAAAGGAGAGGTAATGGAAGAAAAATACTCCTTAGATAATAGTTAAATTAAATAATCATTTCAAAACCTTTGTTATCAGATCTTTGCATTCTTAACAATTTTAACTTTATCGTTCACTAATAGGTAAATTAATAGAAGAATAAAGAATTACTCCCTCTAATATCAATAAAAAGAACAAACTTGTGATAATTAAGAACATTAGATAATCTTAATGGTATCAATCTCATTGAAACATAACTTTTATTTATTTTTTTTTGCTTTTCTATAAAGTAGTTGTCATTTGAACTTGACATGAAGAGTAAAGGAGTAATTAATATTAATAAAATGAAAGATATTTTAGACAGGATCATTAAATAACTTAAAATATTTTTGTGCTTGAAACTAACTTACATGTAATGTATTTATTTATTTATTATTTTGAGATAATTAGAAGAAGTCTAATTTTTAGTTAAAAGTTATAGTAGTGTTTTCTTATCTGAGTGATAAAATTAAAATTTGCTTATCATTAGTGTATTAATAAAAACTGAAAATCCTATCTTTAAAAATCATAAATAAGCAATAAAATTAGACAATAATATCGGATATTTTAATCATTTCATTTAAATAATGGAATCAAATAAAAAGAATATGACAAAAATGTAAGGTAAGTGAAACAAACATCTAACTACAATTTAATTCCTAAAAGGGAAAACAAAAATATTTTAAGAACAAATTAACATTAATAACTCTAAGTGTTAGTTTAGTTTCTCTTTATCTTCGTGAGTCCCAGTCCAGTAAACTTTTTCAGCAACAAGAATCTTTTCTGGGTTGAAAGGTCCACTTTCATGATCCATTATGTTGCTTCTCCATTTCATTGATTCAGTAAGGCTTTTAATCTTCACAAGAAGCTCTACGGTTTCTCTGAACACAACAGTACCTTCTGGCCTCAAAATTCTATCCATCTCCAATAGTATATTAGTAATATTGCACCTTCCACATACAATAATTAATCCAATCAAAACCATATACCACATAATAACATGACGCTATATTAATAACATAAGCTAAAGAGTTAGATAATGTCCAAATATATTTATGTACCCACCTATCTTGATATATGCTAAATACATTACTAGCATGGATGAGATCATATGTCCTAGGATAAGTTGAGAAAGCTTCACACCAATCATGGTAAGTACCAATGAAACCTCGTTCATAAATTGCACCAAGTGTGTCATGGTCTGAATTTGGAGGCACAACATTCATAACCCATACTGGGAATTTGGTTAAGGCTGCTGCAAAGCCACCAAGATAAGCATTCATGTCAATGACGTTTCTATATTTTCCTTGTGCTAGAGGAATGAGACGCTTGTAATGTGCAATCCTTTCTCTCCATATGTCATTGTCCCTTTGAAATTTCTCTGTATTGATAGTTGGTATTGAACCACTGCTAATTCTAGGAGGAACGGCAAATGCACGCTTTGGCCATTTTTCTAGTGCCCCTCCTGCTACTTGGTCTGAACTGCTAACTTCTGGCAATGGAGTTATGCACTTTTCCATGTTTTGGTACCTTTGCAGTCAAGTTAAACAAAGAAAATGGTATCAATAACCAATGATTTTAGTTATATCATAAACTGATAGACATAATAAAAAGGAAAAGAATATATACAATAACTATATATGCATGGTTGGTGTTATTATGTATAGAAAACTGAGGTACAGTTTTTTTATGCAGCTCATTGAAACCAATTTTAATTTTGCTTGTGCTAAAATATTTAAAAGAATTGTACGTAAGTTTTATCCATTTCAAACAATCAAAATTGAAATTTCATCTTGCTAACAGTTATTTAGTTATTGAAATGAAAACATTGATTCCCAAGATGAGATGTGGTTTTAGATACAACTCCAAGGTTAGATATGAAAGTGTAAAAGTTTTGTTGCAATAGAAATGAAGCAAAGAATTACCAAGCCATGTCAGAATTGTCAGATTGGCACATGTGTGGTGTTTTATGGATCTTTTTACTTTCTAGACATGCAACATGGTTTTTAGGCTTTTGCCAAATGGAGAGGTCATCCTTCTCAATTACTTTGGTCCAACATATACTCCTGGCCACTTCCTCAATAGCATCTTGCTCTTGCTTCAGATCCTCTTCAGTCCTTTCCCAACCCCTCCAGTACTTCTTCCATCTAATAGGTGGGCCAGACAGAATCCAATAACCACCTGGCCTCAGAACTCTATCCACTTCAATCAAATACATACCATCTGTGCAACACAAATTAGACACTTAATGAGTAATTACTAGTAAAAGTGCAAAATAAGTATTGTTACTTGAGATAAGAAATTTATGAATTCCAAGCAAAAATGGGTGAATACCATATTTTTGCCAAGGGATCAAGCAGCGAGAACAATGTGCCATATCAAACGCCCTTGCTGGATATGGAGTCCTCTGTGAGGCCATGATGCCAATCATTGCTGGAACTCCTCTTTCCAATGCAAATTGGACCTGAGCTTCGTGTGTATCTCTTGGTGCAAACGACATTGCTATGATGTCCCTTTTCAAAAGGTAAGCACCCCAACTTGCTACCTTTAATATGCACAGGAAGGAAACAAGTATAAGCAACATATACATTATCCTTCATACCAAGAAACGTTTAATTTGAACTTGAAATTACCAATTAAACTCAACCAAGGTACGAGTGTATGGCTTTCAATGTAGTTTCTTTTGGAAAAGTTAATACATGATCATTTTTTTATTAGATAACAGTATAAAAACTCTTTGCATTGTCAGTGCACAAAGTTTATATTTCGAATTAAATAAGGTCCAAAGTTCCAAACACTAGAAATAAACTTCAACAATAAATAAATAAAAGCATAGACATGAATAAAGATAGGATATAGATTAACTTACACCACATCCAGTATCAATAGCAGTTCTGATGTTACCAGTTGTGAGGGGAATAAGCTCATTAATATCATCAATATATGCATCAGCTCCACGAGGAAACATGGTTCCTCCTCCAGGGAATCTGAACCTATCACCCTCAACTTGAATCCAATTTTGAACAGCTTTCTCAATGCTAAGCTCTTTGTGTGGAATATTGTCATACCAAGCATAATCTCTGCTTTGAGGCCATTTAAAAGGTGCCTTATATTTTGGTGGAGGTGGTATAAGACAGTATAGTAGTTCCTCCTTGGAAGGGCAATGCCTCTCTCTATACTTCAACATGTTTCTGTCAAATTTTCTACCCCTCACTGGATCTTGGCATGGAGTGTATTCACTATATGTCATGTCACATGGTGGAAACTCTTGCGTCCCTCCTGGACTGTTGAGATCAATTTGATGATGACTTTCAAAATCTAAATTACTATTTGATTGAATTGATGAAGATGACATGCCTGATGGATTTGACTCAACATTACAGTCTACTTTTGACATTATATCAGATTGATTTGGAGATGGAGTGTTCCTCCATGCACCCATTGTATAAGATAAAATGCATAGTCCACTAACTCCTAAAATCCATGTTAGACGATTTCTCCTTGCTTCAAGATAACTATAATGTTTTGGTGATCCATCCTTGCCCATTTTCCTCTTGCTTTCACCTGTGAGGAATTTTCAAATAAACAAATAATGTTAGTTTGTGTTCACAAGTTCGTGATGCATGAAGCTGCAACAACAATAATTACAATGTTTAAAGTATAGGACAAAGTTTATATATAGTTCTTTTAGTTATTGTTGGTACAGTTACTTTCTCGTGTTAGAAATAGAGTTAATAAAGAATATGCAGTAAAAATGATTACGTATTTGGTTTGGAAAATTAATGGGAATTTCAACTTTTTTAGTTCTATATCCAAAACAATCATTTGGTATAGTAACTACACTAAGTAGGAAAGTGTACAAGTAATTTATATAAAAAATTTAAAAAGAAATCCAAGAAAGGGAACAAAAGAAACTAAGTATTGAATGCAATCTTCATCAAATAACTAAGTATCTATTATTATATCCTATTTGAGTTAGTTTCATCAAATAACTAAGTATCCACACATCACAAGTTTTAGAACCATTGTAGCAACTAATGGAAGAACAAAGATGAGAAGACAAGAGCAACAAAAGAAAAAAAAAAAAAAAACAGAAAAGAAAAGAAAGGTGAATATTGTTGACATACCAGAGAGGTGGTAGTGACAAGACTCTAAGAATGTGTAAATATATTATATATGAAGACATTAAGAACAAAAAAGGAATAAAAAGAATAGTTAGACAGAAAAGGAAGGTGAGAATTGTTTGTAGCAATATTTTTGCATCTTCCCCCTAACTTGTAGTTCCTCCAGAGAAATGATGGAAGAAAAGAAATGAGTTGGATTTAGTCAACGAACCAATAGTGAGACATCATAGCCTCTAATTACTCTTCTTTCAATCATTCTAAAATGAAAGTGGATTTTTGTTCCTCAAAAGTGTGAGATGCCACATAATCACCAACACAAAATACATGTGCTTCCTAGTATTACACTTATTAAGAAAAACGTTAGAGAAAAAATAGAAGGAAACTAAATGAAGTTTGTTTTGAATAAGTTGTTCTATTAAAAGAAACATTTCTTATTCTCTACATCACTAAAAATTAATAATTAGAGATTGAAAATATTCAATGACTGTAAATCTAAATGTTTGGAACCAAAATAAAGTTAGCATCAAAACCAGATTACCATATTTTTTAATACATCTCTAACATAAGATTTAATTAAAAAAAAGTTGGTTGGATATATTTTTAAATCTTACATATAAATATAAAGAAATTGGATTTTAGTTTTTTTATTGATTTACATAATTTTACTTTTTTAAAAATAGTTCCTATTAATCTTTAGTATTGTGAAGTCAACAATCACTGTGACAGCAAATGCATGTCACATTATCATTAAGTAGTAATAAGTATCATTTTAAAACAATAATTTTTTTATATAAAAAAATGATTTTATTAGTAAGTCATTTAAGCGCAATGAGTGAATCAATTAAAGCAGAGTTACAAAAATTAAGGAAGTCACACCACTTAATAAGCTCAAAGGAAAACAAAACTGATGGAAAAGGCAATAAAGCCAATAATATTTTAAACGGAGTAAAATGAAATTTTGACATATTTATAAATACTAATAACATATTAAATTGTAATTTTTTTCTATAACTAAGGACACTGGTTAACTTTCCTAAAGAGAGAAAAAAAAAGAACACTGGTTAACTAAATCATCTTTTTTTTAAATTCTTAATGCAGGATTTAGAATTAACTGGGCCAATCCTTAAGCCCAGACTCTTGTAGCCCAAACACCTTATTAGTAGTTCATGAAGCCCAACTAGCCCAAGAAGCCATACACATTAGCAAATTTCATGAATAGACAGATTGACCTACCCAAAGGCTATCTATGCTAAGTTGGTTCTGAAAAATAATGAATTACCAGGAACCAAATTTATTTAAATAATACTAATAATAATAACAATAATGAACATTTCGCTGCTTCCCAATGAAGATTAAGTTCATTTGTGGGTTGAATATTTCAAATTTTAAACAGATAAAATAATAGCCCACAAAAAGATATATCTTAAAAAAAACATAGTATTGCGACACACATGTTAATTTCCGCATAAATATAGTACTAAAAAAAATAAAAGGGCTGTTGAAGGGAAAAAGACAACTTAGAAGGCTTTGATTTATAGCATATGGTAAGGATCTCTAAATGTTCAAATTCATACTTGATCAGAAGTGTGCTTGTGTATATTTACAACTTTATAATCAATCACTCATTTTCCATGATATTACAATTTATGAAGATTATCAAAGTTAACTAGTGTTAGTTCTTGAAAGGCTTTTAATAAGAACACTCTATTTGACTTGAGTATGAAGTGGTTTTGACTCTTTGGAAGCTAATAGAAATGTTTCATGTCTTTTGGTGAGAGTTGATAGTGGAGCAAAGCTTTCTCTTTGTCTTAACAAGCTTTTAAGTTACTACTTGGGATGTTGATAATGTTACTAAATATAAACTTAGAATAGAAGGCTTTGTCAATTGTTGATTGACCATAGACAATTTTTTTTCCAGAAGGGAGTATTACAAAAATTTTAATTAGTTTATAACGACTAACATAATCTAATTATTGTTACACAAGTAAGTAACCTACTACATATGTGTATAGATTTTATATAAAACTATCCTAAATAAATAAGAAATTTGCTATAATAAAAAATCATTATTCAAACATTAATATATATATATCTCGACGGCCTTGGACAAGATGGTCAAAAGTTTGACCAATTACTTTTTGATTTTAATTTTCAATGACTTGCAATGAAGGAAACTATGAAGAGGAACCTTACCTCCTCCCCGTTGATCATTCATCAATTTGGTGGTCAGCATTCAAAAAAGAAAATCCAGGAACGACATAGTCTTTCCTTTTATTTACTAAAAAGAAAAAAATCACTATTACCCATTAAATTAGAACATCATTTTTTTAGAGTAATATAATTTTTAGTTTATTATTTTTAAAACATAATGCATATAATTCATAAAGTACTTGTATAAACGGGTGGATAAATTTATTTAAATTTTAGACCTAATGGGTGAGTAAACTTATTTACACAAATATAATAACAATTACAATTTTTTATTTCGAGTGCAAATCTTTATTATAACCAAAATTTTAACTTAGTCTGACTTGGCTCAATTCAACAAAGATTTTCTTTGTTTAGTAAAATACTATTAAAATGTTGTTGATCAGTCGAATCTCTTTTGGCTTAGAATAAAAGGGTAAATACTAAATAGAATAAAGTGTTGGCATTGTTATCTATTTGAAAGTACAGTTTGACCAGCCACTTTTGGTAGTTCGCGTTTTGCAATTGATTTCTTATTTTATGGACTAACCGATTTAACTAGAGTGAGTAACTGAGTTTAATTTGAGTTAATAACTGAGTTATATGTGGTAAATGCAAAAGCACAAAGATACTACCAAAAGAGAGAGAATATCATAAATATTTGACTTTAATTGTAATAATTCATAAGCTGGTGTAAATATTTTTATTTAACTAATTAGAAATCACTTTAGTTATGATATTAGGATGTATTTATAATAGTTATCAACATCATATCAGTTATAATTAGGATGTATTTATTATACGAGAGTGTAAATAGTAAAATTGGATTGTAAAAATATATATAACTTATTAAGGTTATTTTCAAATTGAAATGAATAGAAAAATTAAATATAAAGAGAAAAATAAAGGGTGACAGTTTCAGATGATTAAAAATTCTTAATTAACTATGAAAGCGAATAGAATGTCTAAAATAATCTACCAAAAGAACAATAATAAAATATTAAGAATACGTAATTAGAAGAAAAATAAATAAAATTTTCATTTTTAATTTATAATATAAAAATAAATATATCAAAGAAAGTAAATATTATATAGTGAAATCTCCTTAAATCTTGTAAATTTACAAGTCCTTTACAAAATTGGTAAATTTTTATGGTATGATTAAACAAAACTAAATTACAGAATCTTAGTTATAGTTTATTTATAAAAAAAAAAACAAAAAACTTGCAACTCATTATATTTCAAGGAATAATAATTTAAAAAACAACAAGATTTTTTCTTGTAGAACTATCTACTAAAATCTGCATTCAACATATTCTTAAAATTATTAATTTTGTTGACAAAAATTTGTGATTCACACAATGAGGTGGAATATTACGAAGAAAAAAAAAGTGGAAGCAATCGTAGCCGATGAAAGTGGAAAGCAAGGTATCTGATTCGGCAGAAATGAGTTAACATCAACACGGAAACAAAGACTCAGAGAGTGGACTCAGTCGTATATGGCCAAATCCATCTTTATCATCGTTGTTAACAATCCCACTACCAGGCAATGTTTTCTCCAATAAATATTATTTATTATTTACTCATTATTAATTAATAATTAATAATTAATGATAATAATAAGTTTTCTTATTTATTTTTACATTTCCAAAATTTAGTTTGTTTAGTGTTGTGTGCCGTACAACAAAGTGGTGGGTGTGGGTAGGTATTCCTGTGGTTGCACAGTGATTACTGAACAAACAAAACACAGCGAAGATCCCTATGATAATTGTTTCGATTTCTGGATCAAAGCTTCAATTTTGAATACAACCCAGGTCAGCAAACATACCATGTTTTCTTTCCCCTCTCTTCTTCTTCTCTCTTTTCCACGTTTCATCTTCCAAATCCGTGTTTTTCTCTTTTTTTCATTTCCCCTTTTCTAGTGTCTCTCCTCGATTCACCGTAACTGTTCCTGATTTGTGTTGTTTCAGATACCCTTTTCCCTCAATTGATGTAAAAGTCATTCATTGAGGTCAAGTTTGGTTATTCATTTTTTGCTGCAAAGAAAGGAATCTGTTTGAGATTTTGGGAATTGGGGAAAGGGTGAGTTTTGGGTGGGATATGGAAGTGGAAGATGATCAATTCTATGATACTCGTGAGGAATTGTGTTCTGTCTCTGATGGGGGTTCGGATTGTTCTGAATCAGATGAATCTAGTTCTGGTGGTAATAACAGACATGTTACTAGGTACCAGGTTTGGGCAAAAAACCTTGAAAGTGTTCACCAGAGACGCCTCAATTTCATGAGATGGATGGGTTTGGAGTCTGATTTGGATTATTCAATAAAGGGAGAGGAGTTGAGAGATCAGACTTGTGAGATTGACCGAATCACTGCAACAAGTGGAGCAGTGTTGAGAACTTCTTTTGTTGTTGAGGGGGATCTTCCCTCAACCTCAAACCAGATTGTGTTGGATTCCTTGTCCAATGAAGCTTCCGGTTCACGAGAAAATGGCGAGAATTTGGCGTGTATGATAAGGAATTTGGATGATGGAACACAGTATATTGTGGATAAGTTTGGTCAGGATGGAACTCTTAGTACACTGCGTGTTTTGGGTTCCAATCAATTGATTAGCTTGGAAGAGTTTCATAGAAATATTGGGCCATCATCGTTTGTTCGTAGACATTTGCAGAGAGATGCTGAAAACACAAGGTTGTTGGGAGTTGCAAAGAGGAAAATGAAGAGGGGTTGGCTAAAGAAACTAGATTCTATTGCTTGTTTTGTACATAATCATGGATTTGATGAAACTAAATGTGATTCAGGGGATAGAAGTGGGATACAAAGAATTCGAGTTCATTCATATAAGAAGCGGTTTAAGGAGCTTTCTTCCCTTTACACTGAGCAGGAGTTTAAAGCACATAAGGGTGTTATTTTGTCAATGAAGTTTAGTCTTGATGGAAAATATCTGGCTACTGGTGGTGAAGATGGCATGATACGTGTGTGGAAGGTGGTTGAGGATGAAAGATCAAGTGAATTGGACATTCTGGACAATGATCCATCGAATATATATTTCAAAATAAATAATTTTTCATGTGTTGCTCCTCTCGATGTAGATAAAGAGAAGTTAGTTAAAACAGAGAAGCTGAGAAGATCCTCTGATGCAACCTGTGTGATTATCCCACCAAAGACCTTTCGCATATCAGCGAAACCTTTGCATGAGTTTCAAGGGCACAGTGATGACATTTCAGACCTTGCTTGGTCCAAAAGAGGGGTAAGTTTCATAGAGAAGCATGTTACTCTTATTTGTCTATTTACTGTATTTCCCACTATCTTCAAATTTGCTAATTATTTTGTATAAAATGAACTTACTGTTGTTTACATTCTTCTTTGTTTCTTGCAGTTTCTACTATCATCCTCTGTTGATAAAACAGTTCGCCTATGGCATGTAGGAATCAACAGATGTCTTAGAGTTTTCTCCCACAATAATTATGGTGAGCCTCTATTTTGCCTATTTGACTTAGTTTAGTTATCTATGTTGATAAATGGTTTGGATAATGTTGGTTTTTCTGTTTTTTTCCTCAATATTTCTTCTTTTGCTAAATAATACTTTGTTACTTTTGCCTTTGATGCAGTGACGTGTGTCAATTTCAATCCTGTCAATGATAATTTTTTCATCAGTGGTTCAATTGATGGAAAAGTGCGCATCTGGGAAGTTGTTGCTTGTAGGGTTAGTGATTACATTGATATCAGAGAGATGGTCACAGCTGTGTGCTTCCGCCCTGATGGAAAGGTCTGTTTCGTTATACATATTTAACTGTAAAGCATTGTTGTAGGAAAGTGTCTTTTGTTTTGTTCCTAAAATTTGTGTTCTCATTCTTCCAGGGCACAATTGTGGGTACCATGGCAGGCAATTGCCGTTTCTATGATATAATAGGTATGCACATATTTGGCTCAGTAGATGTTTGTACCAGTTATATTTTGGAGTCTGAGAACCATATAATACTCACTGTGCTGTTATTAGGAATAACTTTTATAGGTTCCTTTAATAAAAATTAGCAATATTATTTGGGCATGTACTAGGGAGGAAAACCCTTATTTGGGATTTTTGGGTGCTGATCTTCAAATTCTTCAAATTTTTTATTTTTTTACGTGCGTGTGGGTACAGAGGGACATGTTCTTCTATCAGATGCTGTGTATTGTGATCATTAGCTACTTAAAAAGAAATACTTAAATGGCTGCATGGTAGTGTATTTGGGATATTGGCTTGTATCATCATGTCTACGTTTAGTGTCTATTGATTAAAAATTATATATGCCTGTAGTTCTGTATCTATACAGCCTTATTCTTTGGCCTGCAGGGCAACATTACTTTGTGTAGCTCCATTATGTAGATCATTTAGCACGTAGAGTAAAGCACATGTCCTTTTGAAGGGAGTGTGCCCTGCAGATATGTTAAGGATTGGGTAGCTTTAGTATGTTGATATCAACTGTTCTTAGATTTTTACTTATTCTTATCTTTATTTTAAGGATTACTTATCCTCCTTTCCCTCTGTAATATTTTTCTTTCAGCCTTAATATATATCTTCTTTTATCAAAAATATAAAATAAAATTATGGAGTTACACTGGCTGGAACAGCTTAGGTAGATGCATACAAGGTCAAACTATGGATTACTGTTTGATTGTTTTGATGTTATATTTTGCTTGTAGTATAGAATAGTATCTAAATCTAAACTATTGATTATGATTAGTAGCTTCTAACAATCTTCTTTTTTTATTTTTGCATTTACTTGTTTAGATGGTCATCTGCAACTGGATGCTCAGTTGTGTTTAGGAGGTAAAAAGAAGGCGTTAGGGAAAAGGATCACTGGCTTTGAGGTCGGTTACTCTGTTACTCTTTTTCTGGTATGTAATCTTCTTTTCTATATTGAATCCTGATTATTAATCTTATATGATTATTTCTGCAGTTTTCATCAAGTGACCCAAGCAAATTATTGGTTGCTTCTGCTGATTCACATGTCTCCATACTTTCTGGAGTTGATGTAATCTACAAATTCAAGGGTAGGTTTATACATGCTTTCCGTATCTGAGAAATCTTCCAAGGTGCCTCCCATTACATGCCCGATTCTTCTGTCACTGCATCTTTTGAAGTAGGAGAAAACTTGGATGCAATTCCTCAAATATTTTTAGTCTTACTCTCCAATCTCAATTAGAGTTTTATCTTAGTAGTCTCTGTAATTAAGGTTTACATTAAAGATTAACATAGTCTACTGAAGGGAAACTCCAACACTGATTGGAGAATAACACCAAAAGCACTGGAGGAACATTAAAGATCAACATAGGCTACTGAAGTGAAACAAACATTTGTGTATTGATTTAGGCAATAGAGTACATCAATTGTTACTTACACCTTTCCCTCTTCTTTTCCGGCAGGCCCACGGAGTGCAGGTCAGATGCATGCTTCCTTCACCACTGATGGGAAACATATCGTCTCAGTTAGTGAGGATTCAAATGTATGTATCTGGAATTACACTGGCCAGGATAGAAGTACTTCCAAAGCAAAGAAAGTATGGTCTTCAGAGAGTTTTTTCTCCCACAACGCAGCAATCGCTGTACCTTGGTGTGGCATTGAATCAATGCCAGGAACACTCTTATCCCCGTCCCTAGGAGAGGATATGAATCCAAAATGTTCTCTGCCTTCGCCTGATTGTTTCTTCTTGAGTCGCGGATTTCTGTCAGAGCTGATCCCAAAGGTTTCTGCAACTTGGCCTGAGGAGACACTTGTGGATTCGTCATGTCAAACTATTGTTTCTCCTACAATGTGTAAATCAGAGTACAAGTTCTTGAGAAGTGCATGCAAGGGAATGTCTAATTCCCACTTATGGGGCCAAGTGATTGTAACAGCAGGATGGGATGGATACATAAGAGTGTACCAGAATTATGGATTACCAGTTCGTGGTTAAAACCAATGTTGAGGTTCATTTGTTGGGGCATTCTGAGGTTAGTTGCTATGCTCACATAGCATTATTATAGGGTTCTTGGATACAATGGAATGTGCTCAAATGCAAGGCTTCATTGATTTCAAGTGTAATAGTATAATAGCAGCCAGGGCAATTCTTCTGTAGCTGATTGGGAATTGCTCTCACATAATAATATTCTTTATACAAAGTCAATATCAATTATATGATTCTTTAAATTTTTAAGGACCGTTGGCTGAGAGAATGTAAGTCTCAGTTTTGCTGATGGTCCTGATCGAAATGTAACTCACGATCATGTGTATATACAGAGGATTGTATTCAATTTTAATTTATACAAGAATTTTTTGTTTTCACAACCTGCATGTGGGGAAGTGCATAATGACTGCATATTTGGATAATTGTTACCCTTCTTCAAAACTACAATTAGAAGAAAAGACAAATAGTATGGATTTAAATTTGAAGTGCTTTAAACTCAGTTTCGTGAATGTTTAGTTATTTTTAAAAGTACTTTTACATATTTATAATTTACTTGGAAATTCAGTTCTGCAGAAGTAAATGAAAATTATTACAAACTAAAGTTTACTAATGGTTGTTCAAATGTGTATTAAATTTTTTTGTTTCTAAAAGTATCCAAAATTCATGTACTTTATTTTCTAAAAGGCCAAAAGGGAGCAAATTGTCTACATTCTTGCAGTTCTTAATCTCAAAGTTAATATTTTAAATTTGATGTCGTTTTAGTTATTCTCATTCTAAAATATTTGAAATTTAAAAAAAACCATACATAGTCAAATGTCACTAAAATAATTGGAGGAATATTGGAAAACAAAAGAATTCTCTTTAAAAGGAGATTCTTGGATGAATGGTTATAGTTATATGGATATTATTATGTTACTAGCACTAACTTTTGTCACAAAAACTTTATCATCGATCTTATCACCGTCCTTTTTATTTTTCATTCTGGCCACAAGCATTTGTAGTCTACATTTTTGTGTGCATCTGTATAAAATTTGTGTTATAGTTGTTTACGACTCCAATATTCTGTAATCAGGAGACAAATGTCAGATACATAAATAAAGTAGATATATGTCTATTGCATGTAATGTAATGGATACACTGTTTTAAGCCACTCGTTTTACTTTCTGTAAGGTATAACTTGAAAAGATGTTTGAATACAACATGGCTCTAATCTAAAATAAAGTTTTTTATTTTTCATTTTTCATGCTGATAAAGAATTAAAAAAATTATGATCAAGTGAACAAAACTAAAAAACATAATTTTACTTATATCAATAAAAAAATTTCACTTTTCAGTTCTTTAACCAATACTTAAGAATATTAAATAACCATTTATGGTGACTTTTGAAACTATATATAAGAGCAGTGATAACGGTGTGTTGGATTAGCACAAACAATGATACCTATTGGTCACGATAATTAGCTTTATTAGTGGGTGCAGTGCCCCCTAAAAAATACTAATTTGTGTTTAGAAGGAACAAAAAAGTTGGAAGAAAATTTGATTTTTTACTGAACAAGCGTTTGTTTCTTTATGAGGCAATCTGATGGTGGCTGATAAACAGATGTGTGAGAATTGGACAATTAACATGTGACAATCGATTTATTAATTAATTTGATAAGCTTATTCATGAATTGTTTGAGTTTTATAAGAGTTGAAAATTAGGTTCCTTAATTAAAGGGGTTGAAATGGACCTAGTAATAATTTAATTTGTTCAATTCGTAAAAATATACAAATGTAAGACTATGATGATATGTGTTTAGTTGAGAAACGTAGATCAACTCAATCTTGTTTCTGCGTTGTACGTCTTTTTTATAATGACGTGAGTTTAATGTAATATAGGATGTAAATTCAAACTTTTTTCATTGATTCGTTTAATTCCACTTTACTAGTTCGATTGAACAGTTTGTGGATTCAATTGAAAAAAAATTAGTATATATTCATTCTTATCGACTTGACCTTTTTCCTAATTCTATCTGCTCAATAACTTCGGTTGGAGTAATAATACGAAGGTGGGGTGAAATGCACACTTAAAAGTGCAGTAGGAGCTTTAAATTATACTTTTCGGCTTATAAAGAACAATGATTTCGGTTTACTTGTCACTAAAAAATTTAATATATTGAAAGAAATTACTCATTAATTTTGCTTTTATTAATATGACTTTAATAGTGACGTGAGAAAAAAAAGAGAGAGAAAATAGAATAATAAATTACTGCAACAATCTTATATTAAACTTTTTAAAATATTAGAGTTTATTAATTTTTTGTCCAAATTTTATGGTGTAAGTTGCTAATACATTCACACTAAAAAAATGTGATGTGATATTAGAAACCCATATCAATATAATAAAATTCACTGATTTTTATTTATATAAACTGAACTAATGTTTGTTAATGTTAGAAACCTACCAAGTGCTTTGTGCTTAGAATTTCTAGCATACATTTAACCTGAACAATTAAAAAGAATCATGAAATTTAACTACCCAGTCATGAGGCTACAACTCATATACCCCACTAATTTGAATGTCAAAAATTGTTTGCAAAATATTCAAAAGGAACAATATGTAGAGGAATAAATTTAATCCACAAGTTCAATCCGAGCTATACATAGAAACCTAGAAAGGAATGACATGAAATAGCAAAAGAAGATCAATTAA
The DNA here is from genome assembly GCA_026586105.1 of Hylodesmum podocarpum. Taxonomy (NCBI): domain Eukaryota; kingdom Viridiplantae; phylum Streptophyta; class Magnoliopsida; order Fabales; family Fabaceae; genus Hylodesmum; species Hylodesmum podocarpum. The sequence continues at coordinate 2,514,198 of JALJEV010000403.1, forward strand.
TAATCAAGTGGATGAAACTGTATACTATTATACTGTTGATACATGAAACCTTATACTGTTATAACATAATAAACAGCTTTCATGAACTGTCATTAATATCCACTTGATGGAATAAAGTCATAATGTAAGCGTGTCATTTCTACCAATAAAGTTGGAGTCTAGCAAAGAGGTTTATTGAATAGTACTTCACTAATTAAAGGACAATATAAATTATTTTTAATCAAAATATTAAAATAAAGTTTAGTTTTATGATAAGCTTGTAATACCTTCCGCTTAATTAGTCACAATTTTAGTTAATAATTAATTGATAAATTAATTTCTCAAGCTAACAATTAAATAATTTGCATGAACAGACATTATATAAACAAATATCTAAACATTGGGCCATGGTTGGACCAGAAAAGAACATTGGGCCAGTGAGAGCTTGATGGATCATAAAGTATTGGTGCTGTCATGTGGATTGTGGATAACGCGATCTGAATTTGTGATCTCATTAGAACATAACCATAAGAGTGGATAATAAAGTTCCACAAGGTAAATGGAATTTTAATAGAGGCAAAGAAATAAATGGAATTTGTTATCAAATATTTTGTTATAAATTTCAAATGAATATTGTAGTAATTAAAAATAATGTGATATTATAGGTAAGATTTTTCTTAAAAAAATAGTTGGGCATTAAAATAAACAATAAAAAGAACATTTATTAAGGCATTAAGGGTAAAAGGCCAAAATAATAGCCAATTAACTCAGATCAAGTCAAACTACTTTGTGGCCATGTTTTAGCATAATTTCTATAAATGTAAAATAATATAAAAGACCACATTTTTTATTTTTGTATAATTTTATGTGATTATAGTTTTAAACTTTTAATGAATTTTGAATTCTTTTTTTTTTTGTACAAATCTTATAATTTTTGTTTAAAGATCAAATATTTTCTTCCTTTTTATACTAAAGATCAAATATTTTGTTACTAATTTCAAATAAATAATGTGATATTATAGGTAAGATTTTTCTTAAAATAAATAGTTGGACATTAAAATAAACAATAAAAAGAACATTTATTAAAGCATTAAGGGTAAAAGGCCAAAATAATACCCAATTAAGTTGTAACGTGACACGAGAACTAATAATGAATTGAAAAGTTTCAAAAATAAGTTAATAAAGTGACAAAGATCATTCAACCACCAAAACTAACACCCATGCCAATTTTGTCGAAAATATTTGTAAAGGTTATTCTATTTATTCAAAAAAAAAATTATGCTATATTTAAAAAGAAAAGTCCTCAAAACCAGGCCACCACAACTTTTTCTTTCCATGATTATTGATTTGTTTTGCTTAGAAGGCTATTGCCACGGCACTGATCCACCTTCTGACTTAACCTTCCAAATTATATGAAATAAAAAATCAACCTTGAAAGTTGATGACTTTGCAAATTCTAGTTCATCATCATAAGTCTTAATATATCTTCTTATCATAATATCAACCGATTTGCATTTATTAAATTATTTAATCATTTATTTTAATCAATTATGATTGCCAAGCCTTTATATAATATCATCAAATCATTTCTTGGAACCTACATGATTATATGATATTATGATAATCCAAAGCAAATTACTTTTGACAATGTATACATAAAGGCTTTATAAAGATTTATAAATATATGACTAGGAGATAATATACACATTACTGAAATCAGTATTAAAAATTTATACTTAAAGATTTTAATTATTTTAAATGATAAAAAGTATATTTATACCATTTTAATATGAAAAAGTGTGTACAATAAAGACAAATTAAAAAGAAAAGGTAGTACTGTAGGATCAGATAATGTAATGAAGAGATAAAAAAAAAAAAAAAGTATTGTAAAATAAGTTTGATTTTCCTGTACTTTCAATATAAAGTTAATTAATTAAAAATTACTCTAAATATGACTATAGTTATAAAAAATAATAAATTTATTACACACTATAATATGATTCATAACAATATAAAAAACTATTACACTATCAGCATATTATAAATAAATTTCATACTACTAATTATATAAGAATTTATTACATTAGCAACATATCTTTCTAAATGATTGGTAATTTAATGAAGACTTTTTAAAGAATATGATTTGGTATTATTGAATGAAATGGTCCTAAACTTATTTGTTGAATAGCAAGAGTGAGTAGTGACCAATGGTATCTTGTCCATGGATTTGATTAGTTTAAACAAATATGTGTTGCAAAATTATTTATGTTCAAAAGCAGGGTCTTGCTTCCACGGGGCGCATGTTAGTAGGTCCCACGCAAATACCATGAGAAAGATACTATTCCAAGAACCACCACATGGACATGGGACCCTGATCCACCATGTTCTTCTTGTCCTCTTATTTAGTTTTTTTTCTTTCGTTTTCAAAGGTTATTGTCCGTTTATAATAACTCCAAAGGAACTTTCCCGAATAATTTTGTATCATCCATAGATATACAAGTACAGCTACATCCCAGAAATAGAACAATTAAATAATAGAATATGTACAATTAGAGTTTAATTTCCAGCCACTTTCATTTATAATCTAGCTAAGATCCAAGTTAACAACATAATGGAAGAATCATTGTATCATCATAGCAATCCAATCTAACTAGCATCTAAAGCAAAATCATCATATTTAAGACTCGCAACAAAATAAAATAAAATCAACCAAGTTTTCCTATATATATATTGTTTAGTCTACGTAATGATCAAAATAATTACACATTTTGACATGGTTATATTATCCCCTAGCTAGATATATAAGATCACATATAAAACTGTGCAAAGTTAAAACTTCCTATCATTACTGAACTAAAGATCCAAGAGAGAGAGAGAGTGCAAAACGAACAACATTAGGGTTGCTCTCTCCAGACCTATGTGTATCTTTTTCAATAAAATTATAAACTATATATCATATTTTGCAGTGTCCCAAGAAAACTTCAAAATTCAAGGTGCTTGAGTAGGTCAAAGGCAGCTTTTGGACCCCTAGAAATGATGAATTCGGAAGCTGCCCATAACCTTGCAGCTTCACTTGAGTTGGATCCCAATTTTGAAGTTGAGGTTTCGTTGCAATCAGCAAAGTATTTGCCAGACACTTTCAACAGCCTCGGATGAGTTGCAACATAACATGTCGTTGCTGCTGCCTACATTTTTATTTACATTAACAGAGTACTCAGCCACATGTTAATGAAAAATATAAAATACTACTATAACATAGAATTACACCACTCATACAATAGTTATTCATAACATTTTATTTTTCCTTTATCTTTATTTCTGATGAATTCTAATTATCAAATATCTCTACATTATGTAGGACATGACAACACAACACAATCAAACATAATATAATGCATGCATACACTATTGTGAATTTAATCACCTGAGGAATGGTCTTCAAGAGCTTGGAAGCCAAAAAGAACACTAAATCTGCAATTTTATTTTACAACATATAAGTAAAAAACCCCAAATTCAATTATGATAAAATCAAAAATAAAAACAGAAGCTAAACCTATGACCCAAAAGAGATAGGAAAACAAGGTTGAGTTGTGTTATTTCCAATTAACCTGTGAGTAAGCCCTCACGTTCTCTGGTAAGTCTGGTTCTCACGATCCCAGGATGAACACAATTCACAGTCACGTTGGCCCCCATTTGCTGCAGAAATTAATTAATTAATTTATTATATAAATATACAATATATATATCCTATGCCAAACAAATAAAATATGTTAAACTAATCAAGTAAGTAACAAAAACGGGGTTAAACGAATCCACTTCATGGGGAAACATGAGTACTCTGATTACTGACCAGGGAAACAAACAAATAAAACTTTTTGAGAAGGATAAGATCAGATCATACATATAATGATATTAATTAATTATTGAATGTCAATAAATTAAATAAATATATAAAGAAAAAAAAAAAAAAAACAGAGGGAGTGTGTGTTAGTGTTACCTGGAGTCTACGGGCAAGCTCCTTAGTGTGGAAAACGTTTGCGAGCTTTGACAGAGCATAAGCACGTGTGGCATCGTAATGGCTGGGGGACACAACACAAGACAAATTTCAGTTCAAACAAAGAGTGTTTGCCAAACACATCACATCATTTCAAAACATTATTATTATTATTGTTAAAAAAAAAAAAAAAACAGACACCTTTTGTTGCGGTTTATCATAGCTAGATACGAAATCGCATCACCGGAAAACCACCCGTGTATACTAGACGACACATTCACTATTCGACCCTGCACTCCTGTCTCCTTTGCCGTTTCCACCATCTTCTTCAACAACAATTTTGTTAACAAAAAATGACCTATCATATTTACAAAAAAAAACTTCATTAATATTACATTGTTTTAGTAATTAACTATTTGAGTACTTAATTTGTTAATTTAATTTCCGACCTAGGTAATTAGTAGCGAAGGTCATTTCAACTCCATCTTCAGAAATCGCGTACTCGTGTGCGAACTTTCCAGCATTATTTCTAAAAATCATTCAAATTCACAGTTACGGATTAGATAAAAATAAAATAGAGAAAAAAAAATTATATATAAGTGAAGCATTATTGTTATATATATACATGAGGAGATGGAGAGGCAAACCGAGAGAGTGAAATTGTGCAACGAAGTTTCGAACTGAATTGAGAGAACTAAGATCAAGAGGCATAACAATTATATCCGAATCAGGACATTCTGAAACTATGCGTGCTTTTGCGTCTTCCGCAGCTTTCATACTACGCGCCGGCAGAACCAGCCTCGCTCCACGCGCTGCTAACACACGCGCCGTTTCAGCTCCGATTCCAGACGTAGCACCTTTTAATAATAATAATTATTATTTATTTGACTGAATATTATGTTAATAATAATTGATTATGGAATTATCTTACCGGTGATGATGGCGGTGATGGAGCGGAGATCGGTGCGGGTTTGGGTGACTTGTTCGGCGGTGGATTTTGAACCGAAGCCGCTGGGACCGGCGGAGCCGAGAAGGTATTTAACTGTGTCAAACATGTTAGAAAAAACAAAGTATAAATATTAAGGTTGTGTTTGGTTGTTGGTTGGATTTGAATGGGAATGTTAGAGTGGAGGTTACTCTTGTCTTAAGTGAGTGGACAGTTTTGGGTTTGGTAGATGTTGAAAGGTTGTAGTATATATAAAATGGAGTAAATGAAATTGTTGTTAGTGATGATAGAGGAGAGGATTTGAATTTAGGTTGTGAAAAAGGTGTTACTCTTTTTCAGTGTCAGAGGTTTTGCTGCAATATACAGTTCTGCTGCATTAATCACTCTCGATGGAAGAAAGGCAAAGGCACACACGCAGAGAGAGAGAGAGAGATTACGCGTACGTACGTGGTGAAGAAAATGATAAGTGAGAAAAGAGAAAAGAGAAAAGAAGGAAAAGGAAACGAAGCGTGATTGGTACAAATGAAATGAAATGAAAATGGAGCACATGCACTTTTATAACCCTTCCTTACCTTACCTTACCTTATTCACTTTTACGTTTATGGTTTGCTCTGATTTGATTTTTGTTTTACAAATTATTTGAATTAAATAAAAGATTTCGGTGTTTAGTGTAATTTAATTTGAATTAAATCAAATTAATTATTGATTTGATTTAGATTGAGTTTTGCGGGATTTTGATTTTTTTTTAAGTATTGGAAAAATAAAAATATATTAAAATATTATTAAAGAAATAATTTAATTGTATAAGTTATTCTCAAATTGCACAAAATAAAATAATTATAAAATAAAATTGATTTAAAATTATGTAATTAAAAATATTAAATTAATCAACAACTAATTTTATTCGAAAAAAATATGTAAAATTTAAAATTAATAATAAAACATGATAATATTTAAATAATATAAATATATAATTTAATTTAATTTCAAAATCTCACATTATAAATCAAAAAAATCTCAATGTAAATCATATACAAGATTGTATATAAAATTTATATATAATAGTGTCAGTGAGGAGGAATATAATATTTTAGTAGACAAAAACTTAAATACAGATGTTAATGTGTTGTTGTCCAATGAGTTACACTTCAATAATCTACATCTAGGTCTAGTTCTTGGTATTTATTTAAAAAAGGACCTATTGAGTGTTGTTCTACTTTTAACAGATGTAAATAATTCTACCAGTCATATACCTTTTTAATACACACAATATGCTGTATTAAATAATTCTTTGCACATTTTATCCAACCACTAAAAAAGTAAAAAAAATTATTTGCAAGACTAAGACTGTTTTATTTTATTGCCCCTTATTGTTTATTGATTATTAATCATTTGATGAAGTCTTGGTCTTTGATCAAGTACTTTTTCAGATGATACTTTTGCTCTTGAATCTGTGTGCCAGGGAAAGACACCGATGAGATATACTGCTTTTTATTTCTTGGCACCACTCTAACCCTTCATCAATCATGTAGGTAATCTGGTTATGATACTCCATTAATTTAAGGAGAATAATAGAGCCGTACACAGTTTATATACTATAAACCCTTTAATTTAAGAAAAGGAGAAAGAAAATATGTGTGATTAATGTATTGAAAAGATAAAGAGAAAAATTAAATTATACCATCACCATAAAAGAGAGAGAATATCTACTGGAATCTTTTTTTTCTCCACTCTATCAAAGAAACCAACATGTGTCAATAGATAGGACACTGTGATTATCGTATTGACTCTTTCATGTTAATGTGGACAATGCATGTTAAATCAATCTAAGTCTCCTTTTTTACTCATCATTGATCGTTTCTATTTTAGAAAATTGCTCAATCAAGTTCAAGAATAATCTTGTCCATAATGCATTAATTTCCCTAGTGATTTTTAATTTCTTAATAGAGGGTAATGGGTAATAAAATATATAAATAAAAACTTGCAGCTACTACTAATAAAACTTGCCACTATTAGTAGATAGTTAAATTTTTAAATGTACTCATGGAAAATTAATTTTTTATTGAAACTTTTATATAAAAAAAAATGACGTTAGGAGAGTTTGTAGCTGCCTCTATAATCTTTCTATTTTATTAAAATCAAATTGTTTTTACCACTGAAATATAATTTGATTATTATTTTGGTATAAATCATTTCTCTAACATTTTATTTAGTATTGTGAATATTTAAAAAATAACGTAATTTATTTCTCAATGTTATTAATTTTATTATACTAAGTTTATCTGTTAACCTAGTTGACTATCCATTAAGAGGCTCTAATTATTGATTAAAAAGGACACCAAAAACTTGTGTGTTTCTTCTCGAGTTTTATTTTTTTCATATTGTTAAAAAATTGAATAATGAAAATAAACAATGAGTACTTAGTCGAATGGATTGATCACGTAGGAATAAAATTAAAATTTATTGTATTTTTTACTTGACTCTATTGTTATTTAGGAACAACCTAACCTTCTTTTAGATCTCCATTTTTCTTTTACTCTACACTCAAATAAGTATAGAATCCATCTATATCAATTGTGTTACTAGAAACTTTGGGGAAGTCAAAAATATGTTCTGAGATTTCATGTGCTTGCATGATTTAGAACAGATATTTCAGAACTAATAAGTCAATGCATAGATTAATAGGAGATTGACATATTATCAAGAGAGGGATAAATTATCAACACAGAAAAATACAATCCTTCAGCCTAGAAGTTTAAGATTACTAATACTTTTAGTCTAGAAATCAAAGATTACTAAAACCTTTAATCACAAGGTCAAATATTACTGAGACCTACCTTTTAATCTTTTGACAATACGAAGGACACATAAATCATATTATCGAATTCAAAAGGTATTAAGACTTTATAACATAACTCAGACACTTTGAACACTAATAATGTAAAAGTTATTAATTATTTTTTTTCATTTAATTTTTATCCATTTTCACTTAATCCCAATTGTATTATATCTATCTTGAATTATAAATAAGAAAAATATAAAATTTTTAACTTAAATTAATTAAACTCTATTTAATATTTTTTTTCATAAATCTCTTAAACTAGTTAAATTCCACCGAGATTTATTAGGAAATACAATTCAATTTTCAATCAAAAACAAAGAAAAATAAATTTTCTTACATACATTCTTAATTTACATTAGACATTCATTTATACATAAATCAAATACTTGTCTATTAAGATTGATGTCACATTCAAAATACATTCTGCAAAAAGCACAAACCTAGATGTGACGAGGGGAAAGTAAAAAGAAGGAAAAGGAGTGAGTAATTGAGATTGTCGGTTCATAAATCAAATCCTAATAAATGTGAGGAATTGGGAAGAGGAACAAGGCACGAGACTCGACGTACCTTAGAATTAAATAAAGAATAGAATGAATCGTCAATGGAGGAATCACCCCGCACGTGACTCATTCTTTGTTTAAGACAGATCAACATAATTTCTCATCTATACTCTTTACTTTAACATTAACAAACATTGGTCAATCCTCGAATCCTGCGTATTCTTGGAATCAACAACTTACTTGGTCAATCATTCTTCTTCAACCACTAATTATGTTTAAATTATTATTTCTTTCTCTTTTATTTACAAAATTTTAATTATACATTTTTTTAATTTCATTTATATTTTTAGATATTTTATTAAATGAAATAAATAATTTTTAAAACAATTTAATAGTATTCTTAAACTTAAAAAAATTTGTTATTATCAATAGCTGATGCTAATATGGAGCGATGTAGTAGTCTAATTATTTGAGAGTTTGACTGAAATAAATTTAAATTTCTCGTGAGAAATGAGGTACCTACAAATGCACTATCAATTATTGAATAATTTCACATTAATCATTAGCTGGAAAAATATTAAAAGATTTCTGACATTAATATTAGTTATTTTAAAAATATTTACTATTTAGTTAATTTAGATAAAGGATCGTTATTGACTGTTAATTTATGTACCGATTTTTAAAATTGTTTAATTTAATTAATTTAATATTTATTTTATATTAGTTTGATATCATTTTATAAATTTTTAATATTTTAACATATAAAATATATTAAATTAAAAAAATACATGAAATAAGATAAAATAAATAATTAGATATATGTAATGACCATTAATATGTTATATTGGTTAGATTGATGTATTTAATTGATATGCAGAAAGATTAATGTGAAAATATATAATATTAATTTATTTTTTTATAATTTTCTCCTTTTAAACGTAATTGATTAAATACTTAAAAAATTTAAAGACTATAATCTTAAATTAGATTTTGAAAGATTTTTGTGGTTTTTTTTTTGTTATCAAAATTAATAATGTTGAGTCTGTGATTAGTTAATGGTCTACAATATTTTATATTTACAATAAAATAGAGTGTAACATACCTTTTCTCTTAAGAAAATATTATACGAGCAGAACCTATTTTATGGATTAGGTTCATATGTAACGTGAATCATGATCATCTCATTTAAAATATGAGTAAGGCATTGAAAAAAAAAATAATCGGAGCCACAAAGCTTTTGCAGATCATGTGACTAAGGATATAAATTTGAGCAGCACCAAAGGATGGATTCACATTTGCCTATCATGATTGTGTGCATTGAAAAACATAAGGCCTTCAGCTAATACAATGTAAATTGAAAGACTCGTGATTATAAATAATTGTGAGCTAAATGCCTATTATATACATGATATGATTAACTAGGCTATGCATGTAATATCAATAATTAATTATCTTGAAAACCTTAAACTCTTAGGAATAGTTAATTTGGTAATAACAAAGTTATTATCATAAACAAATCTAAAGCCAATAGGTAAAGAATTGGTTATACACAGCACAATTAAAGTACATTGTAATATGATTGTTATAAAATTATTAATGGGATTAGCAATAAATGATACTACCTCAGTTATACCTTGTATAGTTGTACCTAAAAGTGGCTTTCTCTTCGATTTGTCTCCTACACATAAACACAACCCATACAATCGAGTCTTAGATTTTATGTGCATTTTTTAATATGCCACAATGATCAATCATATCCTCTCGTTATGCACTGTTTTGGGTCATTAGTGATTCGTAGCCATCTTTATTTGACCAATCAATTGTGGGACTCGAGTCAGGTGAAGCAAATTCCATTAACTATAATCTCATATTAAATTGTATTTGTTGCAATTACTTCCCACTCACTCATTCTAGGTTGGCTAAATGTATTGAATAATAAAGAGTAAAGACCCATGAACACATTTCCCTTGTTCTTTTTATTATTTAGTGGCGTTATTTGAAGTTAGAATTCTTCAATGATTGCCACTCTTTGGTGTTTTAGAGTCGAATCTTGGAGGACCCCCATCCTTGGTTTTAGGAACAAGCTTTTATAGTTTCTTAAAATAAAAAAACGTTTAGTGATACTAACCATCCATCCACCATTTTAGTTTAATCTATAATCTATTCTTTGATTGATTACCGAATAATAGCTGACATTTGTTGATTGGTAAGCCAATCCACCAATATATGCCATAAAAGAAAAAGTAAAGAGGATGGTGCGTGGGGGAAGGGTTGGTGACACATGCCAGAAACGCAAATTAAGTTTTCTGACTTATGAACTGAAGTGGAGAAAGTTAATGGAAACATTAAAAAGAAACCAATTTGATATATAACAAATAACCTTATTGTGTGGTTTCATTTCATGGATGTGGTACACGTAGTGTCATGGATACAAAAATATGAGCCTTGGGCCCAGGTGGGACACTATACATTAACCAATCCAGTTGGTTCCTGCGGATTCAAACTGTATTTCATTGCACCGAAAGAATC